>JACAXG010000003.1:15928362-17172003 GCA_018881555.1 Amblyornis subalaris | reverse complement strand
CTATACCTAATTGTCAGTTACCACCCTCCCTTCTAGAAGAAGAAAATCTGGTTTCTAACCATTTGAAATCCATCCTTAATGCAAACTACAATATAATCATAATACCAGTATATGCACATTATAGGAACATAATTAGCAGAAGACCAAAAAAAAGTGGGTGCTACTTATGTTCTCTCTGTCCCACTTGAAATGTTAACTCACAGATGAGCACAGTCTTATGATAATAACACCATATATATTACACACAGAACTACCAGAGAGAGGCAAAAAAGGTATTATAGTTGCTTGCTTATGATTAATAAAGTAGTTAACAGAGAAGGAATATTATTCTTGCCGGGTGCTCATTATGCATTTGATAATCTCTATTTATAGGACAATGAAACATGAGGCTTATAAAATGCCATCTGTTGGTTTCTTTCCAATGTATAGGATTTCTGACTTCAGGAGCTGCAGTTCAGCAGTGTTGATAGTGCTACAACATGTAATACCAATGTCTTTGGTTACGAGAATTCAAGCCATTAAACATTAAGAAGCAGGTTGGGTACACATCCTGAATCGTGCAATTCCTATCTTCTTATTCTAATCTACTTAAAAAGCAATTTATACTTTCATGTAATTGATTTCGATCAGTCATTAAAATAGCACAACACACACAAAATTATATATTGCAGTGATACACAAATGTGACAGAAGTGATTTTGTTCTTTGATCTCCACAAGAGAAGGTGTCTCATGAGAGAAGCTCCAAGAGATCTATAACAACTGCAGGCAAAATAGCAACTACTTTTTTCTCTAAAAAATTAAACAAAATCACAGGCAAAAAGGAAAAAAAAATCTTTCTTAGAGTTAGAATCAGATATGTTTGCATTAAATTTGTCAGTACCTAAACGATGCATTTTTTTTACATATTAACTATGAAAATAAAGCACTCATAATAAAGGTCAATATTGGAGTGTATCAGCTTTAGTAAGTTTGACTGTCATTGACTTCTATTCCTGATTAAGTCATCAAATGGTCCAATATCCAGAGGTTAGAGCATAAACTACTGGTTTTAATGCAATTAATGAAATTGTGATTGATTTTTTTTGAAATGGGTCACTGTGTATTCATATCAGCATGAAGTTGGAGGGGTTTATATCGCTGGTTTATATCACATTTAATTAGGACTACTGACTCCAACAGGACCTGTAAACACTAAGCTGTTCACAGGGCAAGCAAACACAGGAAGAAATAGCTAAGCACTGTCAGGGATAATTTATACTTTGGCAGTTTCTTAGGGATAGCAACATACGATTTCTGTTCCCACTTTCAATTGCTTTCACCTCGACTGCAGTCTCTGCTGTTGCCTCAGCCTTCACCCCTGCCTTGCCACAGCTCCTCATTGTGTTTCTCTGTCAGAGTCTGTCAGATAACTGGAAGCAACAGCTGCCCAGGACAGGACCTGTCTTCTTTGCTACTTCTGTACAGCACTTTAACAAAGCAATTTGATGTCTGAACCAACAGGATTATAATGCCTTCCATCCCAGAACACAGGATTTGCTTCCCTCTCAGAGGCTAGATAAATGGTAGAAATCCCTGCATTGCTACCAAAAATGAGGTCACTGTGTTAAGCTTGAGACAGGTTGATGTAAATATTTGAGGAAAATTGAAAATTTTTGACAAAAATTTTGCATTTGCTTTTTTTGATACATGAAGAGCAACGTGTGTTCTTTATAGCCTGGAGTCAGTCAAAGAAAGGCCATCAAGAACAACAACAAAACAAACAAACAAACGAAAATACAAACAACAAAATAGTTTCACGAAAGTGCACGCAAACCACTTTCGATATCAATCTTTTCAGTGATGTAGCCACAAAGGAAATTGGTGTTCTCCCTTCTCTCAGAGAAAGAGCTTACAACAAGCACTGGAATTCGGCCAGAAGATCAAGACTAAATGCAAATGGACTATGGTTTTTGGGGTGGGCACAGAAAAGTTTCCATTTGTGTCCTGTAGATGTCATATAAAGGAAACATATTGTTTTTCTAGTCAATCCACTGTCGGTGAAGTATTCTTATAAAATTCTGGGAGTTTTAAACTCATGGCAGACAAGTTTAGCAGGAGATAGGGCAATTCAGTAAACCATATATCATCACGAATTACAGCAACCTTACTTAGTTCATGAAATGTAATTCAGTAACAAGTTGAGGAATAATGAATAATATCAAGAACAGCTGAGATGAGGAACTAAAATGGCACAAATAATTCTAAAATGAAAATTAAAAAACATTGCCTGTAATTAACTTCAATGGCACTACTCAAAGTTCATTCACACTCATTTAAATTAATTGTGGTTATCTCTAGTTGAAGCAAACAAATAATCACTGTACCCACATGCTGAAATCTCTTTCAAGTAGAACACAAATAGATATTGTTTTCACCACTTTGGAGAATATATAGTCATGATTCATCTTACGCTTGCTAATAATATATTTTTCCCCCTCCTCTCATTTGTTAGGTTAAAGGCTGTTCGCATATCATTTACCACAGAGTATTTCAGTAGTAACTAAATAAAGTAAGGTTGTTAGAGCAATGTTACAGGTTACACAACATTTCTTCATCCCTATATTTCACTTTGTGCTTTTGCAGTAGCCCAGAATCCCTATTTTCTTTGTGTTTAAAAAGTCACAGGATTCCCCAAATGGAGCTCTAGAGGATGATAACATCCATTATGAGCCTGGAGAGATGGGTCTCCAGAGGAATTTTGCATCATTTTAATTAAATGGTTCTAAAGGTCACCAAGGTGCACACAGATATCAATTAACCAATACTGAGTGGTTCCCATGGAACTGGAACTTCTAATCAACAGAAGCCCTGAAATTAAACAGTTATGAAAGTTAGATTTTTTTAATTGATCTGAATGGAAAGGCAAATAGGGGCTTGTACATTTCCAGAAAGAAAGAGGATTCACGTTAGCACCATGCAGTGTCCAACCCAAGAGTAGTGTGCTCCAAAGATGCAAAGTAAAGTACCGGGGAGTTTATTTACAGGGTGTACCCTGAGCCTTGTCGAGTTGAACCAGCGAGGCGAAGAGCACACACAGAGCTCCCTGTGGCTGAAACTCTGCTCAGGCAGAAACTTGCTGCCTTGATCTCCCCCTCACTCTCTTCAAGGGCTCCCAAAAACAGTAAAGTGGAGCCATCTGGTTAACACACTTCCTTCCCACACATCCTCTTCCCTCAGCCCCTGCAAATTACACTTTCGAACCTGCCATCCCTTAGACCTCTCATCTTGAAAAACGTGACTTTGCTGCCAATTTTGCGTTTGATCACTTGCTCTAAAGAGAAAGGATGCAGCGACCTAACAGCCCAAGCAGTCTTGGCAGACACTATTGGTTGGCATCTCTAATCATTGCCAAAGACAGTTTCATTATGGGTGTCTACAACTCAATGACCTTTAATACACAACTCAAGTCCTTCTTTTAAGGTAGGCAGTATTAATTGTGGATCAAACACTCTCAGGTGAACRAAAAGATAATTAAAGCACTTATTTCCAATCCTAAGAAGTGAAAAATGCGTATCTTATTTTGAAATTATGAGTGATCATGGTAAAGTGGCTTAAAGGAAGCCCTTATTTATTTGAAAGTTGTAACAGTTTTATGAAAAAGAGCCATCGTGAAAACCAATCCTAATGTGGCCATCACTCACACTTTATATTCACAAGTTTAAATCACAGTTGCAGAGGGAGATATTTGTTTCTGTTGATACCTTCAGACAGCATGGCATCCCAAATTACCAAACGGGAGAGGGAAACAGGATCGCTCAACTGGTTCCTTGAAACAGATCTTTCATTTGCGATACACAGTTTGATAACTAAAATACATTATGCTGTTAGATACTTTAGGCACCAACATGAATTGTTTAACAGGTTATGAAGCACAATTTCCATAACAGTGATCACACAGATCCTACGAAACAGAGAGAACCTTTTATATGGCTCCTGGATCTAGACACAGTAAGTAGGCTTATGCAACACACCAGACTTCACTGTGAAACTTATCCATAAATCCACAACCTAATCTTGTTGGTGTGAGTAGTCCCTCTGTAAAGGAATAAATAAGATGGAGTTAACTTTTCAACAGTGACTTTATGAGGTCTGTGTCCAAACTCCCTATTCAAACAGAGCTTTGAAAGGGTTTACGTCTTGAAGTCCAAACCAGGATGCTTTGAAATGGTATATTCTATGTAATCAGATACATCTCCATGTAGAGACATGGATATCTAAGCTATAGCAATTCAGAACCAAGTTTAGATACTAAACGACTGGAATCCAGCAGTATTTGCCTCCAGAGTACTGATCCATYTTTAGCTGTGGCAGATATACAATCAGGACATTTCATAGCTGCCTTTCAAAACCTTATCAGAACCATGTAGTTCCACAGTCCTGAAATAAATAGTGCATCATCAGCTAAGTATTGAAATAAATATTTCACCACTACGCATCATCAGCCTCATTTCCATGCAGGGTAGGTCATCAACATTTTGACTCAGCCCAATTTCAGCAGCACTTAATGCATAAGTGCCACATATCCTAGATTAGTTTCACAGGGAGATTCCTCATCATGAATGACAGGCAGAACCTTGCTGAAGACATCTGGGGCTCAGACAGGATGTTCCAGAGAGATTACAGTTTTGTCAGGACAAAGAAAAAAATGAGGTGCGGGAGGAACACCATGATCATGCACCTTGGCTTGCTCCTAATGCAGAATACTTGGAGTTTTGCATGACTTTCCATAGAATGTTTGTAACACATATGGTGAGTTTGAAGTCCTAAGTTAATAATTTTTTTAAAGTGAAAAAGTTTAGTTCTTCTTTAACTCCTGAGGTAATGTTATGTTCTAATATTTTTAGGAGGCCTGGCCTTGACAGTAGTGCAGTGATTAAACCTAAAGTCTTTCAGCATCTGTGCATTCTTGCCCCCTTTCTGAAATAGAAATAATGATATCTCTAGTTGTAATCATATTAATATTTATCAAAAAGTGCCTGGCATAACAAATACAGATAACTATTTTTCCTCTAAATTCTTTCAGTTCACTCCTATATTACTTCATTGTTACTAGGTTTACGATACAATTTTAATGACTTTTCCAGTCTAGCTTTACCTATTTCAAATTATATCATCATCATCGGTGACCATCCATTTACCTCAAGTGAAATAATTTTCCAATAGTGCTTCTATCTTTAAAGGTTCATTTTCTCCATTCCCTCTTCCCAGGAAGAAGTCATCACATAACCACACACAAAGACACACATTGCATGATCATCTCCTCTCTCCAAAGCTGATGATGAAACTGCACTTAGCATATATATCCTTCCTTCCACTTGACCCTTGTAATCTAGGCATGGATTTGGAATAAGCCAAGAGACTTAGCTAATTATCTCTTTCTAGTGATGGATGAGAATCAGACGTCTTGTAATAATGCTGCTATTATTAGCTTGATTGGCTGCCTTTGATACTCTCACAAAAGCATACAGGTTATCTCTAATCTGATTTATCTTGTCCAGAAAATAAATTGACTTCCTCAGAGAAGGAAGGCCTCAGAGTTGAGTCACCTACACACCTCATCAGGCAGCAATAAGGCCTGTCCTTCAAGTGAGAAATCAAGCTCCAGTAAAGCATCTCATTCCCTCAGTCCTTCCCGCAGCTGGCAGGAAGGATGAGGAGAGGTGGGTACAACCTGAATAAATTTTTTGTTGTCCCAAAACTAAGCATAGTGAACATTTCATATTTACTTTTGAAACCAAAAATCATGTTGAAACTTTTTTTTAAATGCGGTGCCAATGAAATGGTCTGACCAGATTTACTTGTATCTTTTCCCACTACCCTCCCAAAAATACCACATGATGTCTCATCACACAGATTATTTCAGTTAAGTCAGTCACACGTTCTCAGGGGGAAATAAAAAACAAAGAAAAACAAAGAGTGAAAGATGAAGACTTTGACGCAGTAACTTTTCTTTTCAGAGGTTTCATATTTTCACTTCAGATGTTCCTGCTAATTGTCCTTGGCCCTTTTTTTTCCACTAGAGATTTCACACTACCAGTTTGAAGTGGTTGGTCAGTGACAATAGGCCTAGGGAGGAAACACAGATGCCAGTGTTTCTTGTGTACTGACACATCAGCTTTACAGCTGTACCACACCTGAACTGCACAGTTTAGATTAGGACTGCAGCCCAGGCCTTACTGAAACAAAGATTCAGGTGAACAGGAGACAGCCACCCTCAGGTAAAACCGAGGGAATCACAGTGCACTGGTAGAAAACAAACAGAGGTAGCTGTGCTCCTCCAAGAAAAGGGAGTGAATTGTTGAGTTAATTTCAGCAACAGCCTGCTCAGCTTTTCCTACCATCTGTATTTTGAACGCAGAGTTTCCCGTTGTTACCTACACTTTCATCACCTCAAGACTGAGGTTGTTACCAACACATCCCAGATGGGACTCCATCTGAGTATGATGGAATGACTGAAGCAGGGTTAGATACCTCACTGCCATGTGCTGATGTCAGTGCTGACAGCTCTTGACTGCACTCAACTAGCAGCTAAAGTTGAAGGTGCTGATCAAGATCTGTACTGCCTTACATGGCAAAAGCCCATCCTTCCAAAGAAATAATTTTGGTCCACCTGCCATGTTCCTACAACTGTGGTGAGCCAAGACAAGCAAGCTGAATGCTGCTTCTACCCCCACCACAAGTGTCTGCCCTTGTGGACCAGAGATCCTTCAGAACTGGCCTCTTACCCTAAGGAATTTCTTGGTGAATTGCACAAGACAACAACATATTAAGGCTTCTGAGAAAGGAAGTTTGCATTTTCCAGAATAAAAAAGGGGTAGAAAGGGGTATAAGTGCTTGCTGGTCTCATTTTAAATAAAAAGTAAATAAGAATGCCTTAAACTGTGTCCACTGCTAACATCCAATTTACATGCATGTTAACACATTATTCTGCGGTTTTTATCAACATATAAACTTTCCAGTAACCAAAATCTGTTATTTTATGCAGAATTATTTCAAGAAAATCTTGCAGCAATGCATCTGGTTCATCTGCTCCCTTCCTTGTAAATACCAAGCCCTTTTTATAAATAGAGACATTTTGGATGGAAGGCTGAGGAGCTACAGTGCAACAGTGCCATCCCCTGTCTGCAAAAGTCATTGTCTCTCTGTTTCAGAAAAGCCAAGGACTGAAATGCTCCACCTGTGTCTGCTGTACCGACATGGAATGCTACTGAAGAGCAGCACAAGCGCCACGTGCATCGTGGGAATGCTGCTGGGGAATTCCTGTGTAGAAGATTAGTTCTGAAAGAAGTTTCTTTCTAGCTAGCAACATCAATTTTGTGTCAAAATAAATTGMAAGACATCCCACAAATTATACATTTAAACTCAGTTTTTATATTATCCAGCATGCAGTCTGGGGGAGGGAAAGCATTTTGCATCTTTTTGTAGTAAGCAGAAAGGAGGAAATTCCCACACACTTCTAGACATCCCTGAAGAAAATCTGTTCATCTATTCCACTGCTCTGCATGTCCACTCCTGTTTCTACTGGAAGCAAGAAGCCCTTATTGTTAAACGTTCTACCCAAGCACTGCACCAGCTGTAACACCCCACAGCAAGACATTTCCTCTGACCCCTTCTTTTTTGGTCTCTTTTAGATGCCAACTTTTGTCCTTTCTATGGTATCAGGAGAAGAAGAAATTGAAATTAGGCAACAAGCTGACCATGTCATTAGTTACTCACAGTTACCAATTCCCTGCACTTAGCAGTAGAAATTCAAGCTAATCATTCTTCGCTAGAGTTAGGAATGACTTAAGTGCCATCTACAAGTGTCATCTTGTCTGAAGACTTAAAAAAAAAATCCGACAAAATTCCCAACAAACAAACAAAAAATCCTCCAAAATCCCCACAGCACACAACTAATATATTGCACTATTAATGCCAATTTCCTAAACATACCTCAGTTAAGTGCAAGTAAAGCCAGAGCCATTTGCACAATCTCCTCCAATCTCTTCTTACAGAATAATACTAAATCAGTCCTGCAGACCAAGTCCAGGCCTGCCTTCTAACCACAGGGAAGTCTTTATCTCTCACATGCTATTGATCCTCTCCTACAGGCTACCATAAGATCACTTTAAAGAAAAGTTAAATCACAAATGTCAGAGGTTTACCCTGATTACCCTGTTTCAATCATAGTTCAAACTCATCTTGAAAGCAGCTGCAAACTGATTTGCTGTTTATGGTGACTTCTACTGACCAAATACGGGGAACTACAGCCTTTTAAATCACTGAAGTCCAAAGTATTGCCTCTTAATAGCAGTCCTTTGGGAAACTGCTGCTGCAAAAGAACTGCAGATTTTGCAGTTCTTACGCAGCTGTCATGTGATTTCCTTGCTTCATTAGGAATAAACAAATTATCAGTGACCTTCTACCTTGATTTTTCTACACCGACATTGTCCTTCCTTCCCGGTACCAGTGATGGGGCTTCACTGGGACCTGGTCATCCCTGCCAAGCCAGGTCACACATGGCCTTCTCCAGGCAACAGAAGAAAAGCCTACAAAGAAAAGCAGAAAAGAAGCCTTACTCTTCATTCACTGCTGTCCCTAGAATACTTTCAAGAACCCTCAGCTTTCTTCTTTGTGGTTATGCGGCCTTGTATTAAAATGATCTTCCAGATAATCAGCCAGTATGACAGGTTCAGCTTACTACTAATGTTCCAGTTCCAATCTGCAGCTGGTATTAGCTCAAAGCTCATAAAGTGATTCCACAGGGGTATGATAAAAATGACAGACACATTGCTTGAAATATTTTATTTCTTATTTTCATAAGCCTGAAATATTTTATTAGAATCCTATCTATATTAGAAGCAGAGTCTGATAGCTATCTAATATGTGAGTTTGCACTGAGCAAGTCAGCTTCCACTTTGTTGTGAACAGGTTATTATAATCAAAACTAACTGCTAGAGCCTTTCCACAAAAGAAATTGGAGGGCAAAGGACATGACACACAAAACAAAACAAAACCTCTGAATTTAATAAATTGCCAGTTAGCACATAGTAGTTAATCTCATCTTAGACATAACTGCTCATCTCTATGTTTTTTGAAGACTGATGTGCTATTCCTCCTCAAACATTTTGCTATTACCTTGACTTAACTATCTCTAGCTAACAACTGGTTTTAACTGCTGTAAAAGCTCACAGTAGCAAGTGGCTTTGTGGAAAGTCTCAGACTGCAGGAATGTAAGATCAACCTACCCAAATACAGAGAATTAAATGGCCAGTATTACATAAGCTAAAACACCCAACTACAGACAAAGTGATATGGCTGAGAATTAGCTATGTCACCCATCCCGAAGAAACAAGTTCATCAGTTATAATTTAATAAGGAAGTATTGCTACAGGAGTCACCAGGTGGTGCTGTTAAAAATGCTCATTTTACGGGAGAAGTTACATCTATTCTTTGAAGAGATGCTGTCCTATTAAACTCCCTCTCTGTTTAGATGTAATCTTGGAGTAGGATTATGCTAGGAAGAAAGAGTCAGTACTTCTACCAAATTTCCCAAGAGCCACTTCCTCATGCCAGGCTCCTGACCTCCCCTGCTCCTAGACTAAATTTATAGGAAGCCTTGCTTAACTCATACTAAGAAAATAGGCCGATTTTTACTCTAACGTGGGGGAAAATTACTTATGGAGCACCAGCTACAGCAAGACTGAAGAACAAGATTAAGCCCAGGATATGTCCTGGATCTAGGAGACAGCAAACTATTTCCACCAGGTTAATAGAATTACTTGGTTAGTTCCAAGACTTTCTTCTTTTTGCGGTGCTCCTTTATAGAATATACATACTTGGTGGTTACTAAACAGAGACCATTACTTGAGATATGTATAGATACACTGAGATACAATAGACCTTTTCTAATTCTGACCACAAGCAGCATAAGCACCATCCTCACTGAAGACAATACAAAACTGAGGCCTACATGGAAATGCCAATTTTCTTAGTTCAATATTGTGAGTCATGGCGTGCCTAAAACAAGTATCCTAGAAGCTGGCAAAGGCATGGAAGGACTTGATTGCTGTCAAATTAACAGAGTTCAAAACAACACTTTCCAAAGCAGCTTATTTTCTTTCTACTCCCTAGGAATAGAACCTCATACAACTGGGGTGGTACAAAAGTGACATTTGGATCCAGGATCATGGAAATTCTTGTTTGGTATCTTCTGTGGTAAAATTAATATACATGACACCACTAAAAAAACTAACCTAAAGAATTCCACGTCCTCAGCAAATTGGAGAAATGTTTCAGAAGAAAAAGTAAAATGCAGAACATCTTCCAGCAGATTCCCTGCTATATATTCATTGCTGCCATTTGAAAAGTGAAGAAAAGTATTTCCTAAGGAACCATTCATATGGATTTTATATGGGCAATTCATTTTCACACTCATTTGATTCTGGGTAGGATACTGTTATTTTTGTGCTGGGTAGAACAAGGTCTACTTCAAGCCACTTCTCACAGAGTGTGATTTCCTTCAAAGCTGAAGCAATCTTGCTGGCAGAGAGCTTCACCTTCAAAATGTGGCAAGATAAAGTCAGCATGAAGGAAGAGAAAAATACCCTATGAGTATGGCCTCTCTATGTTTCATCTTTAAAATACTTGTATCATGCTAGCAGCCACAGATTCTTCTCCAGAAAAGAGGAGTTCTTACCCCAGAATCTACTAGAAGCATAAAAAAAAAGAACAAAATGTGCAATCACTTTATTCCCATGTAAAGTGCCACATATCTTTCAAGGCTTCATATGAAAGGTCAAGGATTTAACTGCACATTTTCTAGACATAAAGGTGTAGCATAACAAAGGTAGAAGAAATAATACGCAATCCTCTGCAAGTGGCATCCAAAGTATTTTGTTAATCTTTAATGTCACAACGTTTCAAATCTGGTATCTATTGGCCCCCCTGCTGGAAATATTTAAAGACCCTGAAAATCATCAAGTTTGCAAGAATCCTCTTTTTATATCATTAAAGATACTAGCACGGAGTTACATCTATGCTTACACTGTCTCAGCCAGGCCTCCAAGCACGTCCCTTCTGCCTTGGCCAGTGGCACTGTCATTCCCGATCTTACGCCAACAACAGAAGTCTGGGACTGGTTCAGATGTAGGAGACTCTAGATGAGCATAAAAGCCCTCTGGATTGGAGGAAATATTTTAATATTGTTTGAATTATTTTTTAATTTTAAATTTTATTACAACAAGGCAAAGGAACCAAGCTTAAAAAAAAAAAAAAAAGGAAAGCAAGTAAGTAATTTATTTCCTAAGGTCTTTAGATTTTAAAATGTTATACAATTCCCTGTCTCTTTAAACAGAGGCTCCTCACCTGCTCACCACTAACATTTAATTAATGTACTTCACAGTTTGCTGCTTGAACTTGTCAGCAAGTCACAGTTTTGCTTTAAGCTTCTCTGTAGCCTACCTTTCATGCCAACAACAGCTCCCTTCTTTCCAGTTAACCTCATTTAGGCCAATTTCAACATAGCTACATGCTCAGGCATTAAGTCAGCCTGCTAAGCAGATCCAAACAACAGGAGCCATTAAAACCACACCTGGATTAATGACTCCAGCAGTAACTGCATCAGAAAAGGGTAGGTCATCTTCATTTTCATGTCACGCCAAAGCAAAATTTCAGCCCACTATTTCAGTGATTTTTAAAAGAATAAAAGATCTATAGTCAACATACACAACACTAGGTCAAAAAAATTAATTTCCAACTGGCCAGCAAGAAGTTAGAGCAACAGTTTCCACATACAAAACTGCTTGGGAACACATGCCCTTAAGACATCTTCTCCAGCAGGTCAATTTTAAGAAAAAAAAGCCTAGTGAGAGCCTTCTGCAAAAACTGTTGTCCTACCTCCTACCTGACAATAAATAACTTCAGATGGTAGCAAAAGAGCCTAAGGGTCCAATATTGAAGACCCCAAATCCTCAAGAAAAAAAAAAATTAAAAAAGGAGGAAAGGAGGTTGCTCTCTTCTCTCTTCTTGGCTGAAAACATCCAAGCCACAAATGGAACACAACAACCTAGCCCTCAGCTAGGGGCTGGCTCTAACTGGGGAGCTATAATTCTTTTTCAGTGGTTACAATCTGCAAGAAAACAAGAACAGCCCTTTATAGCAAAGAACTGAAGCAGGACATTGTTCTCCTTTTATTGTTTACAATCCCAGTTCACTGCCAAATTGCTTTCTCAGGAGTGCAAACAGCCTGGCTTCTGACTACACTGGAATACCTGGGGTAATTAAATACCTTGATATCATCCCGTACTTTCAGACCACTTCATGGTCCACAGAATAAAGTCAAAGTCACTAAACTTTACAAGAGATGTGACGGCGAAATATTGATCAAGTGGTGACACTTTCTAATGCATACCCAGACTTTAAAAGTACAAGTCACAAATGAACTCCTATGTTCATGTCATGTTGAACATGTCTTTCTTAAGTCCAGATACATATAATTGTCCATGAAAATCCCCAAGGGCAGGGGGGGAGTTAAAGAATCCAAGCACTAGCCAAACCACAAAGGCTACCATTCCTCTCTGTCCTAAGGGAAAATACATCCCACAAGCTCTGTAACCTAGAATGCTGATTTTAATGCTACTCTTGAGGATAACAATTAGCATAAAGCACTTAAATACTCTTTGAAGCCTTCATTTGGAACACTTACCAAAAAGTGTAGTACACAGTGCTGTATCAATAGAGTTTTCCTTCCATTTTAAACAAAATGAATCCCCAAGCTTCACTTAAAAGGCTCTCAATGCAATTATCAATCACACTCATGTGCACATCAGTTTCAAAGCTGTCATTACATGTGCCAATTTCAAGTATTGATCTACCACTTCATACAGCCTACTCTGGCATTTACCTCAATTTTCAGTCCTTGCGATAACTCCTGGAAACTGAGTGAAAAATAACTCTTTGAGGCTTTAGAGAACACAGCCTGAGATCCAATATTTAAACTCACATGGCAATAATATCAAAAGCTCTGTTAAGCTTTCTTTATGTTGATAGAGCATCTTCAGATGCTGGTGTTCCTGAGGATAACTAAAGGTGGCAACTGCAGCTGTTATTTTTCTCTCAAACTACACTATGAACAAAGAAAGAGTCATTCCATGATCCCCATACACCTATCTCCTCTGTAGTTCTCCAAAATACATTAGTATGCAGTTTAAGTATTGATCCTGCAAGGTCTGTGAAATTCATGTTACTTCAGGCAACGGAGAGGAAGGGAGGGGGGAAAAAGCAACACATTAAACAAGGCAATGATCGCTACTTTCTTCTCAATCCCTTCAAACCAAACCCTCAAAATTAATAATCCCTAAGAAACTAAACTCATGAAGTGCTCCATTAAACCAAAAATGCACACAAAAATCTTCCTGCCCCGCTGTGAATATCTGTCCATAATACACTCCTCAAAGAAGCCCATAGTCAGATGATGGCAACCTGTACTCTCAGAGGTGGTTTTCTACTCCACAGGAAAAAAAAGAAGAAGAAATGGCACTTTGATACTGGCACATATACAATAGGTTCATTTTCATTCAACTTATTTTATATCTCAGTTGCAATACAAACAAATTGGAAAAACTCCACCCCTGCTGAAAACTGTTAAGCACTTCTTGTATAATCTGCAGCATTTATCCTGCCAGTTAAAAAGCTACCTTTGCTAAGGAGTTTTAGATCTATGTAGAAGTCATGATAATCGAGTTACTGAAATCGAAAACTCTTTTCTACCGGTAAATGCAAAAAGACAATCGAGTTTCCAAGCAACGATTCTGCTCACAGATGCTAGAGCAGGAGGGCTGAGAAATTGCAAGGTTCAGCATATGGTAATAGAAAGCCCCTACTTAACCAACCATAAACTGTATTTRCTTCTGCAAAAGTAAAGCAGAGCTGGGGCTTTATTTTATATATCATCCAATAATTTGTTTGCTTGGGGTTGTTTTCTTTTTATCTTTCAGAGGTGTGCTTTAGTGCACTGCAGTGCTAGATAGACGTGCTCCCAAACCGGTGTCCTTTTCTGTTTGTGGGACAGCCTAACACTAACTCCCTGACAGCCTACCTTACCAAAGGATCACAGTTGAAAGGAATGGGGCACTCCAACATCCCAACCAAGCTTTTCTAGTGTACTTATGGACTGGCTGCATGATGTCTCTAACTTGCAGCTCTCTATGAGGTCTTTTAAACTCTTCAACTACACCCGACAGCAATGTACCTGACTCCACAGCTCAGTCCTATCACCTCAGCTGCTCCATCCAACTGCTTCTGTGAGGCTACACGCTTTCTCCTCCAGAAGCAGCTATTCCCCCAGTGTCCAAGTTATCCACAGCTTCCGTGTGAAACAGCTCACCTGTTGCAATCTTCCTATATGGTCAGCATTCCACTCACGCACTGTGCACAACTGCTGCTCCTTAGGCAACTTGCCAGCCTCTCTCATGTAATATATACTCTCTTTCTCCAGACTAGGTACTACAAAAATAAAAAAAACCCAAACAAACAAAATCAGTCACAAACTGATTCCCTTATTTCAAATGAGAGGTATAAGAGATATAACTTTATCTCTTAAAAAAAAAAAAAATCTCTTTCTCCCCCCCCATTTTACACCTTTTCTATGCTTTTTAAATGAAACCAGAACTGGAAGTTGTAACTGAACAGGAAGGGAATGCAAAGGACCTTAATTCAGATCTCCCAATAGGAAGTGTGCAGACACACATATACAGTCTTTACCCCTGGGGACTACAGCTTCACACCTCAGTTCTGCCTCACACATATGTGGACTCTTCCTCAAAAATCAATAGGAGAACACAATGCAGAGACTAAGACAATAAGCCTACAAAATATTCACTGTAAATAAGGTGGGACGAGGGTTAATTTTTGATTAGTTTTCTTTCCCACACTCCCACCTTTTCCTGTTTTAGAGAGGAAAAACACCTTGACAGGATAAAACAATTGCAACCCCCTTCAAGGTTTGGGTTTTGTCTCTGTTTTGAAATAGAAGAAGCAGTGTTTGTTTAAGACCTGACTAAAAGGCAGAGAGAAAGAAGGTACATAACATAACTCTGCTCACAACACAGCAAACAGAATTTGAATTCTCCGCCTTTGAAACATGAAGTAACTATAAATCCCACTAGGAGAAGACCATTTGCTGACAGAGATTGTAGATAGCAGGTGTTAAATTACTTACTGTCCATTGCCACGAATACAAATGTATTGAGAATGACATTCTAAAAAATAATAAACCAATAAAAGAACAGAGTTCAAACTGACTCACTGGAAAATGATGTAAACTAGCAAAGATAACATTTCACAGATCAGTGCTGTTTCCAGACAGACTGGCTAGGGGATGTTTGCCCAGCACGTCTTCCACATTACACTAACATACAGCTATAATGAGACTCACTTTTACAAACACAATATTTAGATAAACAAGTTAAAAAAAAATAAAAAAGACAAATAACCCAAACGACAAACACACAGAGGATCCCCTGCAAATAACGGGTAATAACCGTTAATTATTCATGGTGTGCAATTACAGAGGAAGTGGAATCCCAAGTCTGTTCTTATGCACATACACAAAAATCCTAAAAAGCCAATACTCTACAGATAGGGGGAATAGACAGTATATCAAATATGTCCACAGTTTACTTGTCACCATGTGAGAAATTTGTTTTTCCTAACTGGTTAACCGTGGTAATCCACCTTCAGGTTCTCACTCATTCCAATAACCTAGTTCACAGCACTGCCCTAATCAAAACAACATATTCAATGCCTAAACCAGATAATTGTATGGATGAGCTTCCACTGATGCTAGTGGATAAAAGTGCTGTAGCTACGTGGACATAAACTGCAATGCACAGGTATAACCCCTTACAGAGCAAGATCCACATGAAGAGGGACAATAACAGAACATCCATCAAGGGTGAAGTTGTTAATTTTTTAAAAGAGTAGGGAGAGAAGAGGAGGCAGGTAGGGAAAGCATTTGATTTTATAAACACATGCAGGTTATTCTTGCAATGTCCTTCAGTAAGAGAGCACCAACAAGAACCTCTTTTCTACAAAGGAGGCAGTGCCTGATGTCTCCCTGGTTACATTGCACAGTGCCTCTCATTACTGTTTAAGCACATCTTAACTTTTTGCCCCTACAGAGATATAGAAAGCTTTCCTGAAACTGGTCACATATTTCTGCAATATCATTTTTTAATCTTGCACCAAATGAATATTTGTTTTTGTTAGTGCCGCTAGCCGAGTGGCATTTGATAAACAATGAATACTGCAGCACAGTTTTCTCATCAATCAAGCCATATAAAAGGCAAATCCAGCAATTTAATCTCCTGTTGCTGCAAGCTGTCTAAACACAGTGCTTTTTAACAAGACAGTTTTGTTCTAAGAGTATACACTCCATCCAACTCTTGTCATTAATTTGAAAAATTACACGCATGATTCCCAACCCCTGGGAAACACAAAGCTATCTTACAACTATTCTTTAGAACTGAACTTCTTTTAAACAGAGTTGAAATGATCACTAACACAATAAGTTGTCAAAGCAGAAAAATAAAATTTAAAATCCATCAAATGATTTCTTAAATGGTTCCTGATTTCTTAAAGGTTTTCTTTGTTGGTTGGTTTTGTTTTGAGGAATGTCCAGACTCCAATTTCAAATTTAAACAGAGGTCAAACAACGCAAAACTAATTCCTAAGTCACACCTATTACAAAGTCTTGATGTTTTCAAAACAAAACAAAAAGCATGCATTTTTTCCTCTGTCTTTCTAAAGCAGAAGGGATCTCCAAGTGTTGGAGCCACTTATAGATTATTTTTATGCACAGAGGGTCAATAGTCTGATGTTTGGTGTCTTTCAGGGACCAGAGCATTTGCTACAGACACTGGACTGCTCTATTCAAACACAGTGCAGCAAACTGTTGTGATGTATCCCAAGCCTGCCTTGCAGGACAAAGATGCTCCAGGGTCTAGAGCAGGAAAGCCAGCCCAAAGCAGATGGGAAAGAAGGCCATAACAGAAATTTGGGGCAGCCTTCCAACAGGAGCAAAGGAGGCAAAGACCCTGCCTAACTCGTCCTAAAACAGAGTCTCAGTTTATTGCAGCTGTAATACACAGCTGCTGAAATTCAGCAGCCTCTTCAGTCCAAAAAGATTTCTTCCTGCCCAGATTATATCACAAACTCACCAGGTCTTCAGATGAAGATTTTTTATAAACTGACCAGTTTTTCAATTGGTCTCAAGCTCAGGTTGATGTTTACTCCAGTGTCATCATCCTCTTGGTAAAGAGAGGTTGCAACTGCCAAAAGACCACCAAGCAGCAGGTCAGTACTGACAGGTTCTGATGGATTCAAACAGATGATCTACAGTGGAAGAAAAAGTCTCTCTACTATTTTGTTAATCCTTCAAGAAACCTGGTCTGCCTAGTCCCTTATCTCCTACCCCCTGCAGTAAAGAGAAGTTAGGAAAGGACAACCAAAACTTTGCTCCAGGAAAGTTTCCTTTGAAGTTATACATCATTCATGCATTATGTAGAAATCCCTTTTATTTTGACTTGTAAAAGGTAAAATCTCTCCTGACCTGAAAATGGGAGCCCAAGACCTTCTGAATTTTTTGTCATGGAAACCCACTGTAACAAATTAACTTTTTAATCCATTTCCCTTTTCAAACAAATTTTAAAATGTCAAGTATTTCACAATAAACGTAGTGTCATGCAGAGCATTTCGATCCAAGAACGATGGAGTGTCTTTCAGAATTATTCAAAATAAACAATCCATTAGTGAGAATGGCATCACTTCCTAAGGTGTTAACTAACTGGAGAGTGAGTGCAAAAGCTGAATTTCCATTTAGCAAAACAGAAAAGTCTAATTTCAAACTTCAATTTGCCCCTTTCCGAGGAGGCAAAAAGAAATTTAAGTGAAAGAGAAGTCCCATGCATATGCAAGAAATTTTTTCAAACACTTCTGTTCATAACAGCAGAAGATCAAGTGGCTATTTTGACTTAATTTTCAATGTTATTCGGGGTATGGATATAGAAGTTTAGGAATGCAGTGAGAGGGGAAGGAAAAAAAGCCAATGGAAAAAAACTGAGAAAACCCTATTCACCCATCCGCTCCATCTTATTTGCAATCCAAAAGGGAAGAAGGAAGGTGAAGAAGACGGTCTAGAAGCAGCCAAGTGAAGCAGAGTTGTTCTATGCTACCTGGGACAACATTGCTTGTCTATCATCTGGGAATATTCCCCATAGTGCCCGGCCAATCACAGGTAATCCCACTTAGGCTCCACATAAATACTTCAATTCTCCCAGCTGCCTTTTATTTCTTGCACTGAAATATCCCAGAAGAAGAAACATCCTAGGTGAAAGAAGAAATAGGCATTACTGTGCTAGGAGACAGGACTTTGAAATCTAGTACCATCCCCGTACCCATCTGTATATTCTCAATGGGACAGAACTCACCACCATCAGTCAGTGCTGCAGCAATCAGCTTCCTGAGAAAGCCATGACACAGCAATGAACACCAACCTGAGAATTTTGAATTCTGCTTGTATTCCAGGTCTCTTTTCCTTATCATGCTCAGGTAACATTTCAAGTGGCTCACAATGTGACAATGCATCTTGAAAGTTATTTTAATCTGGTCAGGCATCTGAAATAGCCACTGATTATTTTATATCCTTCAATTTGCTGGAATAGTCATACACACTGTGAAGAGCTAAACAGGGTTTGTCTGTATAACTAAAGAGAATGCAGCATCTGACTGTCTTAAAGCAGTATTTTCAAGGTGTGTTCCCCCCTCCCCAATTCAAAATAAAGGTTGCAATCATAAGCCTCTATGAAACTTATTTCATAATGAATGCAAAAAACTAGGTTAAGGCATTATTAAGCTTGTACAGATAGGCACACAAATGCCCCATGAAAGAGAGAGCTGAACATAGAATAAGTCTATTCTTTTTCATTGTTCTAACGATACGCTTTTACATAGATGCATTTTAAACAAAGTTATTTAATATAACATAATTATGAACCTGAAGACTATCCTAAAGAACATTCAAAAGGGCAGAATTAGACAACACATTCACCCTTTAGCACCTTGCACTCCATGCAGCATAAAGTTCATTTCACTTTGGTATAACAGAGGGTTTTTTTATATACAAGACATAAAGAACAGAATGAGAGAGAAAGTTAAAGCTCCAATATTCCTGATACAAGTTGGCCAGCTATTACCTCAAAAATATCTTTATCAATGTAAACAAGCTTTTTAAGAATTTAACTAAAGTAGCACAGTGTTTCTACATGTACTGTATCCCATTCCAAGATGAGATTTTCCCCAAAACAATTAAAGAAATTTTCAACACTAGACAGCAATCCCAACTGTTCCATCCTTCCAGACTGAGTACAATTAACAAAAGTTTGTAACTAAAACCCACCTGAAGTTAATGCTGGACTTTCTTTACAAGGTAAAACATTCCTCAAAGTAAGATCCAGGGCCCTCTGTGCCAGAGGCTGGCATAGCTTTAAGGCAAACACTAAATAAGCTGCCGTAACTCCAAGCTCAGCAATCTATTTCTTTTCTCAAGGGAACAGGTCAGAAGTCCCTTTCCCCTCTAATAGCAGCAACCAACCAAAAGTGCATTACATAGTAATTCCTGCAGCAAGGCTTCTTTACACTGTGCTATTTGCCAAACCAGGAGGTTTAAACTACAGTAATTAACAGCAACAGAAGGAACTCACAGTAAAGACAATACTGAGACGTTTCAAAGCAACACTGAAGTCTTTGGGTGTATCCCACAAGGGGCTCAATTACAGCAACTCTGCTCTAAGGGGGCCCACGTGGACCTCATCCTGGCATCAGAAGGCTCAAGCAACGGCAAAGCCAGTCTAGGATACAGCCCGTGTTAATGACATAACTGTCCCTGACAGAAAGTTGATATTTTATTAAAATGGAGGACACAGCTTTAATGCTCTACTCACTGTTAGCTTTTTTTCATACAAACAGCAGGTCAAAAAAGAAACCCTGCTTCAGGGACACACCATAGAAATGCAACAAGTGGAATTGGGATGCATTGGATGGGGATGCAGTTTGTTATCTTAGCTACCAGCACCTTATCAACAACTCACATTCCTGAAGTGATAACTGTAAATGCGATTAGCACTCTCCCTTCCCTCATGAGGAATATCTCTGCCTTTTTCAATTTCACAGAGAAATTTTTAAGCTCTGGATATGCATCATATACTTTATCCACCTGATCCTTCCTTGGCCAAGAAATAAATGCTTTTCATTCTAAGTAGCTTCATAATATAAAATCTAGTAGACACGAAGGCAATTTTGAAGCCCTCTTTGGTGGAGTTTCCCACTGCAGGTCCCCTAGGGACTGGCAGCCCTACTAGGAGACAGCTGTGATCTCTATTCCCTGTCACTGGGCAGCATATTAATCCTATACCAGGAA
Organism: Amblyornis subalaris; assembly: GCA_018881555.1. Classification (NCBI taxonomy): domain Eukaryota; kingdom Metazoa; phylum Chordata; class Aves; order Passeriformes; family Ptilonorhynchidae; genus Amblyornis; species Amblyornis subalaris. The sequence continues at coordinate 17,151,507 of JACAXG010000003.1, read as the reverse complement.
GTATTTGAGGGGACTTTGCCAGCTAAATAGATTTTGCACTCGCAGTGCACTGGGGAGGGATTCACACCTACTCTTATCTTTTTTCCTCAGAGCTGCAAATGGCACCAAAACATAAGCAGGAACAGGATTAAGCAGCAGCTGAGCACAGATTTTGTAGTAGAGCGAAATGAGGAGTCCTATTAGGCAAATGTGAAACTATAAACTGAGTTGCACAGGAGTGAAATTGCACTTCAGATAATTAGCTCTATAGAGAGCACAAACACAAGTGCCTGGACAGGCTAAATCACGGCATACTGGTAAACAGAAAAAATACCTCATATTATAGCTAGCACTGTCAGTGTGCCTCAGATCTGACCATCAATATTATGTATTATCTAGGGCTGGAGAAACTATGAACAAAATCCAAGGAACAAAGGTTAGGGCAACCTCATTAGAAAGCAAGGTACCTCGCACTCAAATACTCAAATTTTAACACCTGTGACCTATGGAGCAAAGGAGACAGCTGAAGAGTTAAACACAAGCCCTTCATAGAGTATCATTTAGAATTCTTGCCTATCCTTCTCAAATTCTTTGTGGTTATATCCATTAGGTAAAAATATCCAAGCTAATAAAAGCTAAAAATGAAATACATTGTTAGTTCTTATGTTGTTTGAGCAGTTAGGAAATGTAAATAATTGTGACAATTTGTTTGGGAGATTACTAGCTCAAAGTTATGTATAGATCAGAACTATTAAGTAGTTTCATTATCAGTACAGAGACTTTTCTTTCCCCCTTTGTTGCAATCTCTCATCTTGAATTGTCGCTGCCCAGCACGCAGCTCCCTATCACAATCTGCGGCAGCCAAGTGATAAGGTGTCATGTTTACCTTTAAGAATGCCAATTGTTCGTYTGTCAGTGCTCAGGTTTTATCACTGGTTCAGTGGCAGTGAAATTGAGTTCTGGGAGGAGGGAGCTGCATTATGTGAGAACAGTGAGATGCAAGGACAGCAGTATTTTTGTGATTGAGAAGTCAGCTGTAAAGCCAGCATTTACTATCCATTGGAGTCAGCTGTGACCATAGAAGAGAACCTGATGGCACGATGATGGCCAATCTGATTGCATATTTCCTGTGCACAGAGAGCTGTGAATATGTTCAGTGATTCTCAGATTCTGCCTGCATCCCACATGTGGTTTGTAGAGTAGAAAGAGTAAACCATGTATTATTTTTCAAGCCACATTGCTCTCTGCAGGAAAGCAAGCAGTCCAAGACACTTCACAGGCTCTCTATAGGTAGGTTGGTTTGTTTGTYTATCTGAAACCAGGAATTTTTATCTGGGGCTTATTTGAAGTTTTTATACAGCGTTAATTGAGTGGGTGATCTCACCATTGAAGGCGTAAGTGCACTCAGATGGACAAACGTGTTTGTCCATTATAAAGCAATGTTGAGAAATTAAAGCAACTGTAGGTATAGAATAAAAAGGTAACACAAATAAATGAAAAAGGCCGTAATTCCAGGGAAAGAAAAAGCAAAAATACATGCAGAAGGATGAGTCTCAAATGGATAATTTAATCACACTTTTTGCAGATGATCTGCATAAACCAGAAAAAAAACCCAAACAACCAAAAAACTGAAAACAGGAGGACCTATTTCCTGAAATGCAAAGTGAAGATAATGAATATATTAAAAAAAATCTCCCTAGTTTTTCAAATGCTTGAATAAAATTGGAAAGCAAGACTAAACAAAAATAAAATAATTTCTCCATTTCAAATGCAGTAGTCCAATATGCTTTAAGGGAGCTCAGCCCTGAGATCATTCTATTTAATTTTCTGCTTTTTAAGGAATAAAATAAAGTTATGGTACAACTTTTCTTGCCCCCAACACCCAAGACATTTTATCTGTTCTAGAAAGACAATAATTCTTATCTTAACTGCAAGCTTATGAGATTACTATTGCTACAGTTAAACACATAACACCATCCCGTGTCAGTGGAATGGTAGGAATGAAAGCAACAGAACTGAAAAGCTTGTACTACAGGTGGGATCACTAAATCATAGCATTCACCCATCACTAGTTACATGCTGCTGCATCAAAAAAAAAAGGCCTCACAATGTACTCAGGGGGGCTGTGAAAGCAGGACCAGTGGTCCTGTCTCCTGAAGCATTTATTACCTTTGCACTTCTCACCTTACAGGTGGATTTATTCTACCCTCATTTTGCAGAGGGAAAACTGAGATGCCAAGGAGAGCAAATCAGTCCCTCAAGGGGACAGAGGTGCTTGGTGGCTTGAATTAGGACCCAGGTTAATTTGATTTCCTTAACCTGCAAACAAAGGCTTCCAGCTGCTATAATTAGGTTTATGTACCCAAATTCACACTAAGGAACCAACTCAAGTACTCTATAGGGAGCACAGTGTCCATTCAAGGTGCACATGCAGCAAATTCAGTTTAAGTAATACAAGTATATCAATGTCAGTGATGAGATGGGAACAGGTGGGACAAAACCTGCAATACTTAGTCCTCATTTAAAGAGCAGTTGTATCAGAATGCAACCAAACCTTTCTTGTTAGCATTTCCATATATTATTCCCTGATAACTGGAAATTAATACTGTTCAAGATGGAGTCAGTAGGTTGTAACTAGTTAGAGAACTATGGTCACACTGATGCTTAAAATCAGTGACACAGGGTATTTGCTAATTGGGCAGAGAAGATGCTGATCTAAATGAGGTCTCCCAGTAGAGCTTCCACTGCTGTTCTTGAAATCATTAAGGAGAGGGGAGAGGAAAGAAGTGTCTTGCCAGAAAAACATGTTCTGCTCAAACAAACTGTCATGTGTGCAAGGACATCACAAGCCTTCCTCCTAAATGTAACTCACTCAGCAGAGCCTCTGCAGAATGCTTTTCCAGCATCTTAAACCCAAAATTGAAGCCCTTGATTGATTTCCTTGTAATTAAAGCTTCCACATCTGCTATCATTTGGCCTTCCCTCTTTTCTACTTGGTATCAAGGTAAACAACTAAGTAATTATTACAGCTGTTCCCATAGACATCTAAAGCACTTATCTCAGGTAACAGATTTTGTTAAAATTATTGGACTGGAGTCGATGTCTGTTACTATATTGCAAAAAATCTACATCTCTCTTACATGCAACATATAAGAAGAAGCTCCATAGTGTGCAATACACACTATTGAAACAAATCTTTCTTTGTTTGCCAGTTGTTAATCTGGTTGTCAAATTAACAGAATCCAAAAGAGCACCTGACATGCTATGCAAAACTTTTGAGCGATTCTCAGTTTAGAAATAATTTTGCCTCTTTGCAGAGACTAGGAGATTTGGTTTTTGATTCTATTATTATGGTAGCTAATATGAAACCTGTATAATTACTTGACTTTCTTCTCTTCCTGCTGCTTATTCTCCTCACCTGAAACCACATTTTTATGCCATAACTACTTCAGTGCTTCTGAAGCAACAGGAGCCTATGAATTCTGAAATACTGAATCTAATCCCCACACAGAACTATTTGACAATAAAAAAAATGAAGGGAGGAAGGGAGGGAGAAATAAAATAACAGTGTCTGCAGAATTGCAGCTCAACAATATGCTTTTCAAAGCTCACCAGCAGGAGTCAGTAACTCTGTCAGGAAGTTCATGCCTGTGTTCATGTCTCTGAGAATTTGAATGGGATGCCTCACAGATACTGTGGAAGAAGTCTTAGATGAAGGTACATCAAACAAGCCATAACTAACATTCAGATTGGATAAGGTGCTATCTCCAGGTTTAACTAAGGGACATACTGAAAGTTTTGCAATTTAAACAATATTTTCCTCAAATAGAACAAAATAATCTCCCTTTTCTGCTTAACAACAGCAAGAAGAACCTGCAACAATGCAGGCTTCATTTGGTATTGGTACAGCAGCTGCAATAGCAGTGCATGAACTGTTCCAAAAGCTGTAGAGTATAACCATATTGGTAAGTGCCTTTTATTTCCATGAGTATAAATAACATCTTTTTTAACAGAAATGAAAGAATAAAGCATATCACCACAATTTCCACTAGAGTAAATTACACAGGGAGAGGGATTAACTGACAGGAGAACTACAGATAAACATCTCCTGAACTGCACATAGTGCCAAGAAAGTACATGAGGAATATTGTGCTCTGAGAAAGACAGGGAAGAAAAAACTCCACCAAAGCTATTACAGCCATTGCAATAATTCAATAATATTTGGGGTGTGCAGTTCAGTTATCCCTCTGTCAGAGAGTAACTAATTTCTCTCTCACAAAACCTAAGTAATCAAACTTGTAAAACTGAGACAGATCAATTTTAAAATTAACCAAAAACCTCAAATGATTTGGTGTGAAGCTTTGCCAGATGAAAAAGCAATAAGGTGCTTTTGGTTGCCTGTCGTGACTCTCTTTGGACCCGATTGCTGCCTTTCACATCAGTTTACTAAGTTTTGGCATATGGTCATCCTTAGTGCCAACAAAGACTCTCTTTCATGGCTTCTCCTTCTTCATTAGGTTAAAACCCAGAGCTTAGGAATAAATGGGATGTGGGAACCTTCAGAACTGGGTGAAGTTCAGTGCCTCCCAAGACACAGACAAAGTCGCTGAACCATGGTATCCTTACCATGAGCCGATTGCTAGGGCTGAAGTCCTTGATGCTCTCAGGCTCCAAGGGTGCAGAAGGGTGGCCACCCGCAGCTACATCATGGCAGAAGGTGCACAATCATGGGAAGGTACCAGCCTGCATCTGCAGCTTGAAAATAACTTGTAGGTGGTGCTATAAGTCAGAGAACAGCAGCTAGAAAATAAACAGTTTGCTTTGTGTAAGGGAATGGAATTACATAACTTCCAAGGATGGGCTTCCAGAAGCAAGGATGATGTGCAGTGGAAGATGCACAGGTTCTAGAAGCCTGCAGACACCTGGATTATAAAACTTCAGCATGCAACTCAAGTACAAAGGTAATTATATAGACTTTTCTCAAGGCAAAGGATGATCAATGACTCAGCAAAGCATTTCATTGTTGCAGAATACTACACACACTCCAACAAAATAAAAATCTATGGAGATTAAAATTCTGAGAGAAACATGGAGCTCAGAAAAAGGAAGCTTAATGAGCTGTCTCACTACAGGCAGTCTTTGTACCTATGATTAATTTGATTTTCCTCTTACATTTATTTTAGGAAGGGGAAAAATGACTGTAACATAATTTTCTAAGAGGTGAACATCAAAGTTTTAAAGTGACGCTATCTCAGATGCAAAATTTCTAACACTGTATATATGTGCATGGGTGAACAGTTAGCAGTAGGCTTTATAGCAAGACTGGTATTTTAAAAAATAGCTAGCAATTAAGTGCCTTGATTTCTGAACAACTAACTTAACATCCTCACCAGGAGCTATTTTCTGAGGGTTAAGGCTTTCTTTCCCTGGTTTATGGATCCTGGCAGCAAGTCAAACTGAAACCCAGAGTGAAATATGATTTTCAGAAACCTCAACAAAAATACAGGGAAAACCAATAGTCCTACTTTCAGGGCTTCTCTTCTGTATTGTCCTATGCTACACTAAACTTGTAACATAACAGGTAGTGAACCAAATTACATTCTCAGCTGCATTTCATTTGCCTTTGCAAAGACATCATCTCCTACAACAGAGGAAAAGTGAAGCAGGCCCAAGGATCTGGCTGGCAAGTGAAGGACAAATTACTTTTATTGTGATGAACTGAGTCTCTTGTGATAAAAAGAATATCAGCTCAGTTAAAAATGAGGTGTTAGTGCAAGCTCACTCTCGTGATGCTACTTAGATATTGATGCAATTGTGCTATCTCCAGGTTCCAGAGTTTAGGCCCTCAATGTGCTCTGCAATACACAAACACAGCAGCTTAAACCCATCACTTTATGTGTCCTAGTGCTCCTACCATTGTGTCTTTGGTGTAGATGAGAGTCACAGCAGCTGCAAAAGCCTGGAGTAGGGGGAGGAGGAAGGAAATTCTGGCCCAGACACAACCACAGACATCTGTAGGACATGGCTATGTTTCCAACTCTGCTGTTAGCAGCTAAGTTGTAGACCAAAAGCTGCATCCCACAGAGAAAAAAGGAGGACAGAGAACTTGGCAAAAGTCTTTACTGAAGTATGATCCATAATAAATACAAAGCTAGCCAGTTCTCTAAGTCTCTTCCCTGCATTCAGTCTGGTTGCTAGAACTCTTGGTCTTTTATTTAGCTGTTTGATAGAGATTCCAATAGCACCAGAATTTTTTCATCTTCTTCTCGCACGTCCTTTAGACTTCTGCGTCATCCAATAGAACTTTCCCCTCTAGGCTGAAGTTTACTAGAAAGGAATCTGAAATTCAACATTTTGCTGGGAGAATTTAAGCATGTCTCAAGTCAACATATCTGAAAAGCACTTAATGCCTACAGATAAACTGAACATCCAAAATTCCTTTCAAATGCCCTTTCTTAGCAGTAAGGAGAGTTCGCTTTTACCCGTACAGCATCGGTGCACAGCTCACCTCTAAAGAGAAGCATTATTCTCCCAGAGCTCCAGGGATGATGTTATTAGAGGTCTGATTCCCATGGCCACTACACTGCAACCTTAATAAACCATGTATTTGCATCAAGGGATTACATTCATGAGTGCAGGGGAGTGGACTCATTTAATAGTCTTTCCCTACCGCTGACTGCTCTGATCCCTACAGCAATTCTGCCCTGCAAAAAAACCATAGCTCCAGAATGACAAATTGATGCTTTCCTTGCTTTTAAAACAAGTCACTTCTGATTTTATGGCTACACCAGATGCATTTTCCTCACTTAGATTTAAGGAGGACAAACTGGTTATATTTCTCTCTATTTTTGCCAGAAGCTTTGTACTTTGTGCTGGATGCCTTGGGACAGGGCTGATCTAATTCTACAAACTATGGTTGATCTGTTTTGCTTTTGCTGAGCAATAGCTCACAAAAATAATCTCTATGATCCTGACTGCAGCAATTGGGCAGGATTAGAAAGTCAAAAGTCTGACATAGACAGGCATGTCCCTTTGTCTTTAATTCTGTGTGCCTCCATTATCAGATGGTAATTCAGATAATCCTCCATTTGAATTTTAGATAAATAACTCCTTGCCCCTTTTTTCCTTTGCATAACTAATGTGGTTTTACCCCCTCTGCATGAATGAAAATACATTGAGAACTACTACTGTGAAAATAAAGCAGTTCCCTTATGTTGGCTGTAGGGTGATTGATCTGAAGAGCCTCTCAGGACTATCAGCTGGCACTGGTTAGCAACATTCTGGCAGTCTCAGACAAGCTGCCAGTGGCAGAGGGAACCGAAGACTCACTGCTCTCATGCCTCCAGAGAGGCTCTCACTTCCTACAGGCACGTAAGCGCAAACTGGTATGTGCAGGCAGGGTAGTTTGTACTGGTAATGCCTCTGTTGTGTCTATCACATAAATATACAGCTCATTTCAGGACACAGTGCCATCAAATTAATTGTCCAGAAYGCATTTTTAAGCCTTTTTCTCTCACAAATTCAACGTTCCTCATCCCCTCAGTGAAAAGTTGTATTCTAAATTTGCAACCCACGCAAAAAATAATACCCTGGGGATCTATATATTCTTAGTTTAATTTTGATTGGACTTGTTTCCTACAAAACTATCATCTGGTCATCTATCACAACTGCTACAAGGGCAAGGTTTGTGCAGAAGGAAAAAATAAGTCCAAACATTTCCTTTCACCAGTCTATGCAGAAAGAATGACAGGTTTATCTTGATTTCTCTTTTTTTTTCTCTTACATCCTTATCCATTAGAAATCTTGCCCTTTATTTAAAATTAAATTAAACCCCTTGTATTTGCAAAAAAATTGGAACATTTGAAGCAATCTCGTACAGGTTCAGAAAGCATGAAAAGAGAAGCTAAGATACATATGCAAATCTTGGGTTTCTTCAGAGCTTTCTTGGAATACAAACAATAAAAACAGATGTTTTGTTTGAAAAATTATCCAAGAACATGCACAATATACACCCCTTGGTTTAGCCATCTGAGCTGTGGAAGAACGCCCAGCACTGTGGTAACAACACATAGAGATGGATGATCATCAGCATGTGAACTCTGAGTGATGAGCACACCAGTTCTCCAGCACTGAGCACAGTAACAGAAACATAACCTCAACAGAAGGAACTTTTGAGAAATAGAGCCGGTGCAATTGTCATCTCATTGAGCTTCTGCTCCATCCTACACTCTTGGATTTAAGGTACAGATGTACCAGACTGCAAATGATCTGAGACAGGCTCTGCTCGACAGATTGCAGGCAAACACTAGCCCCTGCAAACATCATCTTCTCAAGTAAGCAATTTATATGGTTGTGCTGGATATAACACAGTGTTATAGAGTCTTTAAATGAAAAGCAGCAGTAACAAAGACAACATCCACTGCAGGATATTGGAGGATTACATACTTCAGCCAGCTCCAAATCTACTTCCCTAAAACTTCAGGAGTAAAATTTGTACCCCTGAAGTCACTTACAGTTGCACTTAGGATTAATCCAGATGTAGCCATTGGTTAGAATAAGTACTCTAAAAAAATCCAAACATCAAAAATATATATTGTAAAATAAATAAAAAAATAACTTGGGAGTATTTTTTATTTTCTTATATCATCTATAATTTTTTCAGGTTGTTTTGCCTGCTGCCATGTGAAGTCTATATATTTCCTGAACTTGTTTTCTTCCTTTGGGAGTGAGTACAGTGATTTGTTGTACAGTTTCCCTATATTAATTCACTTATGAGAAGTTTTTCCAAAATGGCTGAAGGATTTAACCATACATGTGCCTTTGACTCTCAATAGGATTTGTTTTCCAGAATTCTCTAGAGGCTTTTGAAAACTCTAAACCCCCAGTCTACATCATCTGTTTTGTGTTCTATTGTGTTTTTATTTCACAATTGTTCTACTGAACAATTATTTACGGGCATATCTGCTGATCAGCACATTTTAAGGAATCCTGGAGAATACACACAAAATTCACTGTCTCCTGTAAGGTAATTGTAAGCACCAACAACAGAATATTTATGTGTCCTCTGCTGTCCCAGGTCACAGCAGGGTCCTTGTGTAAGGACACAAGAATTCAGGAAACTGACTCTGAAAGATCAGCAGAAGCCAAGAGCAAGTGGAAGAAATGTTTCATTGGATAGTTTTAAATCTCCGCACATAAATCAGAGGAAACTGTGAACTGCCTGGAATAGAATATTAGCCACCTTCAATTTATTCCCCATCACACAGCAGGGCAGCATTTTGGAACAAATTTACCCTACTGAACATACTGAATTCCTCAGCTCTACTGAGCATTTCAGATTAATAATACAGAGGAGGCAGGTGAGGTGAATCATAAAAGATTAGAAAAGGCCAAATCATTGTACTCACCTTTCAGCTTCCCCACATCGCAGTGCTCACCAAGTAAGTCTGTGGTGTCAGTGCACAAGGTGGAATGGTGGCCAGGTGTGGTGGGGCTGAAAACACAAAAGATCTCAAATAGGATCATCCCCACAGCGTGCCCAGTGCAGAACATGAAGATGYCTTTCATTCCTTCATGTCTCAATTTTAAAAACTGATTGACAGAGCTCAGCCCAGAATCACTGAGCTCAGTTTGACTTCCATATGCAGGTTCATGACTAGGTCTATAAAGATTAAAATTTTTCCCCTCTCGAGGCATTGCTCTAACAAAGTAACACCCTCTAGTACAGTCTGTACATTGGTAACTGTTTGAAAGTCCCTTATTAGAAAAACATAGAATGAACTGTCCAAGTTATGAATTTAACTCAACGGGGTTAAAATTTTAAAAAAATGCATTGCAGAAATAGACCTACTGAAGCAACAGTCATGGAAGCCTAGAAAATCACGACTCAGAAAGCTGCACAGCTATTGCAAACAACTCCCATTGACCCTCGCCCATAATATTGCAGGCAAGAGAACAATATGCAAACCTAAAATAAACCAGTTTTCAAGAGAAATATTTTAAGAAAGTTTTTATTCAAGAATTATGTCCTATGTCCATTAAAATTGAAAGCAGAGTAGGCGAAAGAAGCAAAAATGACAAAAGACTGCAGGTAAAAAAAATTATTCCAGTCTAAGGCAGTTAAAATTACAAAGTGAATCACCTCAAATACACAATGAATACCTGCATCATTACCTGCCTTTTGGAGTGAAGGACTAGGTGATCAGATTAGTAACTTTTTCTTAAAGTCTAGATTTTCTGTAGGCTAAACAGAATTCAGCATCTCTGAGTAGTCTGGGAAACAAATTAATCTGGCAGCATCAAAAATAATACAAAGTCTGAAATGGCAACTTGTGCTGGTAAGCTTTTTTGTAATAAAAAAAACAAGTCTTACTTTAGGGTCACAGTTTGTATCTTACCTTCTACAGCTTGTATGAAATCAACTTGAATTTTCTTTTTTCTGTCTTTTTTTCCTAATTACTGGTAAAAAATTTGACATTCAACTGTGCTTCTGATCTCCCAATTTAATTTAATGGAAATTAGTAGCAATGAATCCAACAAAATTATCATCAAGCAAAACCAACAAGTAGGTAACTGCAATGGAAAACTGAACTGCCCCCCTGGCCCTGGTCAGCTAGTTATGATGTAAGAGAGAATACATCAATTGTAAGGTCATTGAAAGACAAGGGAAACATGATTGATATTGATGTAAGAGAAAACAAGCTTAGAGAACTCTAATTGTCAGCACAGTCAGTTCAATAGAAGAACTATTCAAGTGGGACAAGGCCCACTACATGCCCTCGGTCTCCTGAAAGAACCAGAGATCCCCTATTATYAGTGGACATGCCTGATTAACTACTTACTCAGCCACTCATCTGCAAATGACCTGAACTCTGTAATTGATCCCAACGGGACCACCAGGGCTTCCCCAGTTGTGAGCAATTATTGAACGGTCCATTATGGCATTCAGCTGTCACTCACACGCCAAAGAAACCCATTTTACACTACAAAATGCTTTGTGATACTTCCTTTAAAATGTATTCATGTGAAGAGACTTTCAGTGAAGCAAAATTCTTAAAAATAACCACAATAGAGAAGCAATTGGAGTGAATTAATTTTACCTGATTCAACTGGTATCCATTATAATTACAAAACCAGCTCAGCTTGCTATAGAATTCTCTATTGATACACTTTTATCTTGAAGAGGGGTAAAGAAAGAAAAGTGTTTAAAGGCATCTTATTTTTTTCCTGATTGCAGATGAGGGCAGGAGCTGATATGGCTCTCACTATATGCTAGCTTCAGTAAGTAGTGTGTCAATAAAAAGAATTAAATATAACAGAATTTGCAGAGTCACTTATTTCATAGAAATGATGGTTTTAGAAGCTAATTCCACCATTAAAGGTCAAAAAGTATATAACGAATGAACAAACAAACAAAGAAAACCCCGCCAAAATTGGGATAGATTCAGGAATTCAACCTACAGGTGAATTGCTCACAGCACACTCAAAGTAGTTAGGAGCCTGACATAATAGCTGACATCTAAGAATCAAACTTGAGCATTACAGTCTACTTCAATTTAAATGCTATGTCTAATATCACTCTCAAGAGAGTTATGTCATGGAAATGAAGATTTGTGTCACTTTTATTTATTACAGTACAAGAAAAATATACACAATGATCCTGTCTTCCAAAATACAATTGCAAATTTAATTGCTCTTCTGAAATTATCCTGAATTAAATACTTGCAAATTCTAAACTTGTGTATTCTGAAGACTTCAAGGTAGTAAAATAAGCTCTTTATCAGAGTTTCATGAAGACTGCAATGGAAAAATAAATCCCATGATAAATATCTGGCACTAACAGGATAATGAAGCCAATATAGAGCGGCCTAAGGATTGAAACTGTGCAGGGAATAAATAGCAACAGACTGTTTTGCATTTTCCCTGCCTCTTGTGGCATTAAATCATTCCTGAGAGAGAAATTGCACCTACCCATTTTCCTAAAAGAAGGATGGATCACTGAAAGTGATAGAAGGTCAACAGCAATTTATCTACATAACTCTGATATAAGACCATCACATTTTATCAGCCTATTCCCTTAATGATGCAACATGATAGATATAGTTATTTTGAAGGGTATTATTCCTTTTGCCCATACGCCAAGAGTAGCTTTTGCCAAAAAACCAAAAAGTATTACAAAGTTGCTATGACAGATTTAAAAACAAGTTAATTACTCATCTATGTGAGAAAGGAAACATCTGCCTTAAGAAAACCACCAACCAATCAATTTTCATTTTGAAAATGGTCAGACATTGTTCAAGTCCAAAACAAAAGAACAGGTAGGTATCAGATCCAATTCCAGTGTTGATTTTCAATGGTCTTCTGATGTTATAGCAGTCCCTAGCAATAAAATACCCTGTGCCTACAGACATATCACATTTCATCATACTGCTTACAGCCTACCATTTGTTTATTTTTTGATAACTGAAAATTCATTCAAAGTTGGCTACAGAGCAAAAAGGTTTTCCCTGATATGAAGCATCATTCTTACTGTATAGTAAGTCTCTGTTCCAAAATAAGAGATTACTAGCCAAATAAAAATAATAACAWTTTTTTTAATTTTTTTTTTTTTAATTTCAGGGGGAAAAATCAATACGAAAATTCCAGACCAAATGGGGTTTTTTGAGCTATAAAACCACTAAAGAGATGTTCTCACAAAAGAAATTGGTATAAGTAATACTAAGTAGTACCAGCCCTACCTATACTGGGGAAAAAAGATCCAGCCAATAGGAATGCTGAGGCAGAGCTGAGTCATGCCCTGTCCTTGTAACTGCCCAGCAGAGACTCACTGAACAYGACACAAACGCGAATGTGCAAGCAGTTGCCTGAAACCTTTTGTCCAAGGAGAGAGCAAACCATGGTCGGGCTCAGGACCTAGGGCAGTCAATAGGAAAAGTCTCCCATTGATTTTAAGGGCCTTGTGTTCAGCTCTGCAATGTTTGTTTTCATGTAACCCAAGCTATTCTGCAAGTTTCCAGCCTGGCCAAACTTCTAAGCATGAATTACAATGGAAACTGGAATGCATTCAAATGTCATTGGCTCTTCAGAAGTGGAGCCAAATTCACACTAAAAAGCACTGTTTAACAGATAGGAATATGTTGATTTCCCCAAAATTCAAATGGCAATGTTATAAAAAACAGAATTCTGTTTTCAGGCCAGGGGAAAGAGTGGAATAGCAATCTGAGCCTGTTCCAGCCTCACAAAACACAGAGTATTGCTGGGCTTGCAACACATCCTCTGGTAACAGAAAGTAGCAGAGATCAGTGTGGAGTTTTGCTGTTATTTAAAGGCTGTTTTAATCAAGTTACATATGCAGTTTTCCCGCTTAGCCATAGAAAAGAGGCAGCGTATTGTTCAGAGGCAAATAATGCTTATTAAAATATTTTCAGCTTTCTTTCTTATAGTGTGCAAACTGCTTCTACATAATGTTTAATAGAACATTTTTCTTTTAAGCCGGTGTTTTACTTCTGAGACCCTGTAGAGGGCATTAGGAAACACAAACACTGCCTCTTCCCAAGGCCTACATTTCTGGGACTGTAATGGGAGCAGAGCTAATGAGGACGGATTGAAATCCAGCAGATACACCCAGTTCTTACCATTTCTGCTGCATATGTAAAGTAGAAGAATCACCATCTTTCTGCTGCCAGTAAACCTGCCAGATATAGCAGGGTCTGCGATCCCTTTTCTTGACCTGAAATAACTTCTTTTCACTTTCTTGCAAACGTGGAGTCTGTGTATGAGTTTGCTACAATCAGGTTCTGCAAGTCTCACTCCTAATATTCAGTGCAGTAATACCGAGGCAACATTTTCCCTCCTAATCTCATTATTTTCCTCTTACTCTTTAGTATTTTCTCCTGTTAGAGGGCTTACTCTAACTTAAGAGTGTGTTTCAAAGATGCATGTTTCATTCATGTTATTCTCCTTTCCAGTCCACCAAGTGGCACCAAAGTTTTTTCTTAACCTTTTGCTTTTCTGTTTTATTGCAGAGAAAAAAATGTAAATCACTGCAAGGCTGGTCCATCCTGAAGGTCCATCTGTACCTGAGAAGACATCCCCAGGAATATCCACCTGCCTTAAAATGGGTCTGAGGAAGAGGACAGGCCTGGACAAAGAATAGCTGGGGTGTTTCAGTTATGGGAAAGGGTCTTTCCCTCACCCCAGGAGTGGGTAGTTTGTTCTTATGAAAACGTGAAACTCATCAGGGGTCATCAAGGACAGTGACAGCTCCTTTTTGATCTCTCATAACTCTTCTATTCCCTGGATGGGCTGTTAATTGAATAAGCGGAGCAGACCAAGCTGTCACATCCTCTCCCTATCTTCCTAGATTTTTGGAACAGTTGAAGCTCACAACAGTCTAGAGCTCATTTTCATTCAAGAACATGTGGAAATACAAGGCACGATGGGAGGGGTTGTCTTTACAATAGATTCACATTGGATTAACCCAAGTGGAAAGCTGTATGCCTCTTGGTTTTTTTCAAAAGAGTGTCTAATAGGATTAATTTCAAGGCTGTGGATGTGAGTTACCATGTTTTCTTCCAAGCAAGGCAGAAAGGGCCATGGTGCAGGGCATTATGAGGCTCCCTGCCAGCCAGTTCTGCTTCATTCTTCTTTGCCAATTAGTCTTGCAATGCCTGCCCCAAACAAACAGGTTACCAACGAGCTTGCTCATGTAGCATTTCTGTATCCCATTTTCCCCATACAATCACTTGTTTTTATGCTCTGGAGCTGGCAATTCAGAGACAAGAGGCGAAAGGTAGGAGAGGAGCAGACACACAAGAATAGACCTGCATCACCTCCATTCTTACTCCAAAAGATCACATTATGGAACATCTGCCTGAATTCCCCAAGAGCAGGTCTGTACAAGGAAGGTGAGAAGCAAAGTGAGCAGTGCAGGCCTCAACTGAGGACAAAGGCAGCCGCCACTGGTCTGTGACCTGCAGGCTACACAGTATTTATGCTAAAGGAAATGTGTGCTTGCAGCTACTTCTCAGCAACTTTGCTCTGAAGGACATTGTAATTTATATTAACCATAAAAGCTGGATATTGCCTTTTGGGGTTGAGAGGTGTGCAGAGTGGAAGAGCTAAGACATTTCTTTTCAACAACTGGTGCAGTTAATGGTCATGTACCATGTTCCCCATGTTCCCCCCACTACGTTTTAATAAAGATCTAGACCTAGGATTTATAACAATTATGTACTGGAGATTCAGAGGGGCTTAGGAAATGAGAAACAAGTCACTTGTGGAACATAATACTAATAGATGCTTGCAATTTAGTGTCACTTAACACTGTAAAGCTTTTGGAGATTTTTGAGCTAAGCAGAAAGCCAGTGTTCCCTACTCCAGCATTCTCTGTTGCAAAACATCAGTCTGGGTCATCGAAGTGAAAAATTCTTGGAGTTACATCTTTTCCAAACAACGCCTATGCACGATAACACTTCAGTTATGAAGACATAGCTCTGAAAGGCCTAAAAGCTCACTACAGCAGCCAGATGTACCCATCTTTTATTGGCCAAATTTTCATGCCTGCTGTTTCTCATTTCAGAATCTATGGTTATCAAAGAAAAATGTCTGGTTCCTCTCTGCTGTGTACCACACGTGACAAAAGACATTGTAAAGCTTGTCTGGGCAAGTATTTACCTCTTCCCTTCCCTACCACTCCCAATGAATCTCTCTGAGGACTGCTATAAGCCTGATGAAGTGTTTGCCTCATATATTGTACCATATCAAATTTTCAGGAAGTACTGTAATACAGATCTCAGAACTCAGTCATTAATATTATCTGCCCTAGAGGCCTTTTTAGTTTTCTGCAGGATCTCTATAGGCAAGTAAGAAAGCAGCTAAGAAGCTGTACTGCCTCTGTCACAGGCTTCCACATAGTGTCAGCTCAGCTTGGAGGAGGTGATCCTTGAATATTAACCATCTTTCTTGGAACCCTCTTCCCTCTAGAGCTTTATGCCATGGCACTCTACCCATCAGCCCCCAGCTGAGCAGGTTTCCAAGGAGATCCCATGGTCTAGGCAGCTGAACCAGGCCTTGTCCTTGCTGTTGCAAACTTTCATTCTCCTGCATCACTTGCCCCTCTTCCTCCCTCCCTCCCTCCTTTCTGTGTGCACCAGGGGGAAAGTTTGGGTCTGTTTAGCTGTGGGTCCATTGCAGACTGTTCTTGGAGCCAGCTCTCCAACTCCTTCCCCGCCTCCCTGATGTTCCTCGCCCATCTCACCGCCTCCTGCAGCTCAGCCAACTGTTGCAAATATGCAAATTGTAATTAGGAGGAAGTGTGAGACCAGCCACATTAGCACTGATGTTGCAAACACACTGCAGCTTGATCTACACAACAACATTTYGACAGCACAATTATGTCAGTTGAAAACAGGGAGAAAAGGGTGGCTACAGCATCTTAGCTATGACAGAGCTGACGAAATCGCACCTYGCTGAGTTCACACTGAATCTGACATATTTTCTTCTGAAGCAGAACTAGAGCTGTACAGGGACTGCTCAGCTGGAAAACAAGCTGTGAAGGTAAGAAAGTATAGCCAAGGAGCAATGATGAACAATTGGAAGCAGTACAATTAGCACATATGGATCCACAAGAGGATGACCTCCTCTTTTTTTAAACCTTCACAATTTTCACCTGAAGAGAAACTCTTACTGAATTCAGTAGGCTAGTGAGGGTTCTATCCAAAGTTCACAGAGCAACTGGGATGAGCCCATGCTTGTAACAATTCAAATGTTATAATTAGAAACCTGGCTCAGCTGCAACTGAATTTCCCAAATGCAGTCTACGCACAAGCCTTCCTAAGCTTGCAAGTGCATATAAAAACCTAGTAACAAACTGCTTTATTATCTAAAAACATATAGGATAAAAAAGAAGTGACTCTGCAGAAATAAAAGCTCTGGTTTAAATTATTGCTATCGTGCTAACATTTACCTCATAGTCCTTTGAGAAGTCAGGCTTTGCATGAATATTTTGTACTGAGAAATCAATGAAGACACCAAGTTCTTTTTCCAAGATGAAGAGATCGAATCCCTGTTTTAAATAGGGAAAAAGAGCATTGACATTTCAAGAACGGTACAGTTTGTACTTCTAAGACAAGATGTGAGCAGTATGAATTATGATTCTGATATTAAGTAGTTCTGGTCCATCTACTACACTCCCCTCAAGAGCAACTTCAATTTCCATCTGCAYTGAAGTTTAAAAAAAGACTGAATTAGAAGCATGCTTCTTCTCCAATTCAGTTCTCTTTAAAACAGAACAGGGGAGTTAAAAATGTCTTGGACAGAGGGCAAGGAACTATGTATAACTACAGCAAAGTCAGCAGTATTGTAGCACAAAAAAACAAACACTTGAGATTCAAAATAGAAACTGCATGCCTGATTTTAGCAAGGAGCCACTTACAGCCCTTTTCATTCCTTGTGTAATGGACAGGAACAGGAATAAAAACCCCACAAAACAAGGTGCATATTCCATCTAAGTTGTTGTCTAACCACAGAAATTAGAAAGAGCTTTTGGCAGTGAAACTCCTTAAGAAGTCAAAAACCTCCTAGGCTTCCAAAACTGAGCAAAAACAACAGTTAAAAGAGGGATGCCTTTCTATCAATTTATATATTCCACTGGAGTCTTACATCTGCAATGCAACTGTATTTTGACAAAGTGCTGCCCAGAAAGAGTGTCTTCACTGTGTCTTCACATCTTCACTGTGCATGCACTGCCACAGTCACCTCTACATTACATAGCCTGTTTTCTTCTCAGGTGGTATCTTTTATCTCCTGCTTCTTAATTATTAATTGCTTAAGCTCCAACCATCACCTGCTGAGTTCCTGCTGTGTTAAATTGGGCCATTTTCTGTTTTATGCAAAGATCTTAAATGGTATAAGCATGCTGATCACAAAGCAACTAACTGGGGTTTTTATGAGTACTCTACCACTTGATTTGCACATGTGCAACGAAGAATGTTTTTAGAGGCCAAAATAGTAAAATTTCAACCTTAGGTTTTTTTGTTTCCTTTTCATAGAGGTGAGGAGTTTGCCTTCCTCAGCCCTGGTGCAACCCTAGGACCCAGGGTCAATTTCATGTTTAGTTTGCAGTTTCATGTTTATGTCCTTTCACATGAAATTTACGCTTACAGGAACAACAGTCTTTGAAATTGACATAGGTGCAACTGAATGGATCATGTAATTGAGTGTGGATTCACTTGCTGGCAAGCTCCCAAGGAACGTGTGACACCAAGTAACTTCCATAGCTGTCTACAAAACGTAGCCAATAATGCCCAAAATGGGCACCTAAGCTCTTCTCATCCCTACAGAAATATGGAAGGCCCCAGTCTGACTCTGGGAYAGAGGTGACACAACACCTTCAGAGTGGGGATGTTAACATGTAGAAACATGTTTTACTYATTTTGTCTGGTCTCCTAAGGAAAAAGGAGAAACTAAATTTCCAAACAGAAGAGTAAAACAAATATATTTCTGGAAATATTAGTGAAACCGGATACTTTGACTATATACAAATGGTTTCTTTTTCTTCACATCGGGAAACACAAAATTCACAATCATTCTTCCATAGTTTCAGCTCTAATAGATCACCGGTTTTCCCATGAGGGAAATTTTCCACAGGAAATTCACAACTAATTGTGGCTTGTATGCCCCAAACACAGCCCAAGAGAGAAACAGACCAGCAGGCAGCTCATGGATAGCTCACAAAAGGAAACATCTTCTTTACCTGCAGAGTTTTATCCTGAGTTCTGACCTTTAAAGAATTTAATGCCTCATTTCTGTAGTTCCRAAGTTACAATTTCAGCACGTCACCCTCTGGTGGTTACTCAAAGCAAATAAAAGCAGCGAAACACCTGCACATGTTTAAGCCTTTCGGGGTCACGCAGGGTGAGCTTAGCACGGCCCTCCTCAGGGAACAGCCGAGCCAGCCCCTTCCTGCCCGTGTGTGGGCGTAGGGTTGTCACCTGTCCCCAAAACACAGGGAAAAAAAACAGTGGCCAGGACCAGCCAGCGTCATGGGGCCGGTGAGAACCGAGCCCGCTCACCTGCCTGCGGAACCTTCTGGAAGCCTCCAGCCTCCGCTGTCCCGCCCTGAGGGCTGCTGGCAGCACCTGGCGCTGCGCCGGTCCCACGCCGCCGGGGCACCGCCCCTGCTGCTCGCCTCAGGGGGAAACCTGAGGCGCTCGGCGCATCCCGACGTCCACGCTCAGAGCCTGGAATGCCGGAGAAACTCCGAGGGGAGCCGTCCAAGGCGGGTTTCATGACCAGGAGTGGCATCGCCAAGTGACGCTCCCTCAGGGCTCGTGCGGCACCTCAGGAATAGGGGTAACACCGGCCCAGCTCCCAGAGTCGCACACGGGGGTGCAGCAGCCACAAACCAACCTAAACTGAACGAGTGTATTCGACACGTTTTCTTCTATCTCTCCTTGCCGGGTCATTCGGCTCCCGCACTCTCCGAGGAGCTGCTCGCGGTGCGAGGGGAAGGGAGGGGAAGGGAAGGGAAGGGAAGGGAAGGGAAGGGAAAGGAAGGGAAGGGAAGGGAAGGGCTGGGCTCCTCCTGCCCGTCCATCTGCCCCAGAAAGCGGCCGCAGGGAGCCCAGAGAGCCCCGCGGTGTGAGGAGTGCCCGCGGGCAGCTGGGACGCGCCGCCCTGGGTTAAGCTCGGCTGGAAATCGATGACCACACAGCCTCTCACTGCACCCCCCTCAGCCCGGTGGGATGGGGAGGAGAATCAGAGTGAAACGCTAGGTTGAGATGAGAAAAGTTTAATAATTGAGAACAAAGTAAAATACATAAATTGTAGCGATAATGATAATAGAAAGGAAACAAACAAGTGATGCACAATGCAATTGCTCACCACCCAGTGACCAATGGTAGCCCCCCTTCTGGGTAACTCCCCCAGGATATACCAGGCATGAAATTCCCTTTGGCCAGTTTGTGTCATCCATCCCAGCTATGCTCCCTCCCAGTTTCTTTTGTGCAGCTCCTCACTGGCAGGGCATGAGACAAAAAAAAAAAAAAAAAAAAAATTCATTGACTTAGGATAAACACGACTTAGCAAAAACCAAAACATCAGCTTGTTATCAACACCATCCTCATTCCAAATCCAAAACACACCCGTGTAACAGCCAGAGAGAATAAATTAACTCCATCCCAGCTGAAACCAGGGTACAGGGTCGCTGTGAGCTCTCACTTCACATACAGGCCTGGCCACTGCCACAGGGAAACATGCGTGTCCTCGTTTTCCAGCCTGGCCTAGAAGCAGGATTGYGGAGATGTTTAAGCTCACAGCTCAAACACAGCAAGCCTTTGGGGATTGGGGTCAGGGAGAGCTGGTAAACGCTTGACTCAATCCCATTTGTGAATTATACTAAAGCATGGGCTTAGCAGCTGTGCTGCAGGTTTAATGAAGTTTTAGCTGGTGCAGCCTGCCTGTCATTAACTTAGACAGACTTTTTGGAGTGCCCCAGGCTGGGGAACATGAGAGGACACTTGGGCCAAGTCACTCAAGAGGCCTCTGGCCAAGCACAAACCACGATGTTCTGCCTGCCAAGCTGTGCCTCAGCCCCTCCTCGCTGGAGGCACGCCAGGACTACTGCCTCCCACCCCTGGATGCAGAGAAATAGTTTAGCTGCAGCAACAGAGAGATTCCCAGCCTCATGGTGTTTCCAGTGAAAACCAGGCATAGCTCCTGAAAATAGGCAAAGTATTATTAAAAAAAACCAACCTGTCTGAAGTTTGGGTTGTTTTAACAACCTTTTTATAAAAACAAAGCATGTTCTCTACATTGTACTAATTTTTAAAAGCTTGGCACTTGCTACTTGTGAGGGCAGCATTTCCTCTGCCAAGAATATTTTACTCTCATAGGACAGAGATAACCAAATCTAAAAAAGCACGTGGAGCAAAGACTCTGAGAAGATTTACCCAGTTATTTGACAGGCAGAGGAATTGCCTCATTTTGCCTTCTATTTTAATAGCAAGCTCTCTTCTCACTTCCRTGGATTGAACAGGCTGATCTCACCAGCAAGCTATTTTTCCACTCAAGCATCTGCCCAGCCAACTTGGAGCAGGACCGAAACGCCAGGCTGGGTTCTTTTATTGCAGTAATTAAGATCCCAGATGTTGCCTTTCTGTACCTGTACAGCCTTATTTTTGTCAGGCACTGCTGCAACTGCAGGTGGAACGTGACACAGCCATGTTACAGCAGYGCTTTGTGCATCCTGCTGATGAGACAGTGGCCTGCTGGTGGCCTGTAGCCCTGTGTCGGGTACTGCCACTGCTGGGGACAGCCCATGTGCTTTGTTCTGAGTTTGCCAGGCCTCAGCACCGAGTCATGCCTGGTCTGCTTTGGCAGAACATTTGCTGACCTACCTGCAAGTTTTCTTTTAACTTGGCTTAGCTGTAACAGCATTTTTTCTTCTGACCACGTGTCATGGATTATTTGGTTTTACTTTTGCTTATCCTTGTATGGTACCACCATAGCTGTGCACAGACAGGACTAAAAAGTTGTTCTGTGGAGAAGAAGACAGAACCAACATAATGATGGAGAAATACAGACCTGGGGTGATAGCAGAGGCCTTGAGAGGTGGTGACACAGGCTGCAGTGGGGAGGAATACAGGCATAAGATGACGAAAGATGAGGCATAGACTTGCCTCTGAAAACCCCACAGCTATTTWAAAAATCAACAATTGTTTTCCATCAAAAAATACAGACCTAGGGTTTGACAAAACCACCTCTTCACAAATAACAGAACAAAGAACAAGTTTCTAGCATATGCAAGATACACCATGTATAGTAAATTTGGATATCGTGTGGGTTGCAAACCAGTGATGAAGCAGTGAGGTGTGAAAGCCTGTTGGCAAACATAAAAAAGACCCCAAGTGAATCCTGGAGTGAGAAAGATGCAGCCATCATCACATCTCTCCCAGCCAAAAGACCCCACATGCTCGTGATCAGCCTTAGCACCCCTACCACCACCACACTGAGGCAGCAACCTGAGGACCCTGAGTAGTGGCAGGGTGAGTGCAACACCAGGAAAGGGGCACGAAGCTGGAACTGTGAGTATAAGAGACTTAGTTGTATTGTTATTATTATTATTATTATTGCAATTTTTTCTGTATAAAAGTATTTTTTTCTGTAATAATTAGGTCGGGACTAATCATGGTTCTTAGAGTAAAGTTAAGATTTCAGCTATACTAACAATAAATTGTTGGCTTTGTTTATATATATATTATTTGTTTTCTCTTTCTTCMTTAACAAGATTTTGATGGTAACATGCTTTAAACCTACTCTATGTTGTCACAGTAGTACTCAAAGTGCACTCAGAGATGCAGGATTAAGGTCCTTGTGCATGGAGGAGATTCCAGACTACAGGTCACTTTTCCTGAAGAAAGTACAGCAGGCAAAAAAAAAAAAAAAAAAAAAAAGAAGTAGTAAGGAGAGAATTTAGCAAGATTTTAAAGTTGTCATGGTAATGTACTCTTACATGTAAATTAATGTATGAATTTAGGCAAATTATACTAAAAGCTGCTGTTTAAAAATTTTTATCTTTTGTAGGAAAGATTGTGAGTGTTGCAATTATTTTTTTCAATTTTTTTTTTTAAAACTGTATGTTTCTTATTGGCAGAATAGCAGATTATTTGTTGAATTTAACTTGAGACCTTTATACATTTCTTTGAAAGAATCTCCATCTTGTAAACCAACTCTTTGTGCCTCCCACGTTCTAAGGATTTATATTTATATCCTGGGCAAACTTGCCACTCTGTGATGTTAGAAATCATGCCTTGAACTCACACCATTGTTTAGCCTTCCCAGTGGGGAGGGGGCAGGAAAGGAATCAAAGAGATTTTGAGAAACATTTCTACTAATTGCGTAAAATAAAGGTTAAAAGTAATGAAATACATGACATTGTGATGAACTTCCTTGGAACAARGTTTCAGACACACGGAATCTATTGCAAATGCTTACTAAAAATACCACTCCTTAATAATTAACACAGAGCTGGACTTAGAGCAGAGCAGTGTACATTTCTGTGCGCAGCTCTTTGAATTTGTATCACTTCCATAGGCAATTAAGAAGTCTGACTTTCCTAACCGTGCCAAAGCCCTCGCTCATCCTTGGATGGACTCGGAACAAGCAGGGGGGTGGCAGCGCAGGGGTTGAGCTTAGTGATGCCGCTTCCTGGGAGTGTGAACTGCTCTTCTCAGCATTCGGAGGGCCCCGAGCCCGGCTCTTGGCAGCGTGCACGGGAGTGTGGCGGCTGCTCCGGCTGCCCCTCACTGATCCCCGGGGCGGCACATCCATCTCACTGCTCCCTCCCTGTCACTGAGGCTGCCGCAGGGACAACAGCACTAAGGAAAGAGCTGAGCTCCCCCGAAAGGCGCGTGCGGTGCACCAAGCAGGGAGCAGCAGAAAGGCTGGCTAAGGAGCTTCCTCACCAGCCTGGTTTCATGTGACCCGCGCTGCTCAAGGGGATACGTCTGACCACTGAGGCCATCTCCAGCCATCAGAAGCTGGAACTCTACCCAGGGTCAAAGTGGGAGCAAGACCTGCTGCCAAGGCATGTCCGTCTGTCTGTGGCATTTGTTTGGTATTTTTGGAAATGCAATCTGAGTGTAGAAGATTATTCAGAGGACTATTTTTGAAAAGAATATGAATTATTTATACAGGGGGTGGTAGGCGTGTGGGGCCTGGGAGAAAGCAGAGAGGTCAAAGGAAATTAGAGCTAGAAGAGAAGCAGGAAGGGCATAAACGGGTATACGGTGAGCTCTGGGAAATACATACCAAAAGTATAGAAGAAATGGGAATAGACCCAGGCTACCACCCAAGCAGATGCAAGGAAATCCTTCTGCAGGATTTAGAGTGCTTTGGCAGTGGGGGTGGAAACCCTCTCCCTGCCCCATGAGGTAGCCAGGGCCTGGCCAGTCTGCCACTCCAGGATTGTCAGCCAGGGACATGACTCTTTAAGCCCAGCTAATCCTGAAGCATGGTGGTGTCTGAGACAYTGCTGGGTAACTGAGGCATTAGGCTCCAATAAAGCTGCTCGTGCTGCATTTGCACACTGGAGGACATAAGTGCTGCCACCAGTGACCGGCACAGCTGCGGGGGGCAAAATTTGAAAAGAAAGCCCAGCTCTTGTAGATGCCAGAGAGAGCTGCTACTCCTCCCTCATGCACTGCTGTGCACTTGAGCTGCCTGGTATGCAAAGGCTCTGCTTAACAGCAAAACACTGAGTGAACTGTTCCCAGGATTGTGGGCCAGCAAGTTCCACAGTTTAATTCTGTGCAGCATTAAAATGTACTTCCTTTTGCTTATTTTAAATTCTGTTACCTGGTAATTGCACTGAACTCCCTGTTATGAGAGCAAAGGAGAGCTCTGGGAGAAGCAGTCATTTCCTATTCATGTTTTCCACATCATATTTGATTTCTTTTTTCCTGTTGCCAGTCATGTATCTCCAGTCATTGTTTCTTCTTCAAGCTGAAGAATTCTGGGCTATTTAACCTCTTCTGGCTATTCCCCATTGCTGATTATTCAGGGTATAAAGCAGAAAAAAAGAAGATAAAGAGGCTGGACTTTGTGTCTGCCTCTCTTGCTATTTCCTAAAATCCATGCTGAGTTCCAAACACGGCAACATCAGGGATGCATCCTGTGATACAAAGACGGTTTTTGTTTTCTTCTTCCATGTTTCCTAATAACACCTAATGTTACAATTGTTGTTCTGTCCTCTGTTGGAGTAGAATGGTCAGACTCGGCCCCCCAGGCACCAGTTAATTTGCAGTTTAGCCTGCTGTAGCACAGAGCTATTTTTCCTCCCGTGATTACTTACCAGTGATAAGCTTCATTGGGCTTTCCATCAGTCCATCATTCACTGCAGGCTCTGCAGCTCTTGGCACTCAGGTTTGTGTTTGACTACCATGAAACCCAAACACCTCAGACCGCCGAGCACCTGCAGTCCCTCAGCTCTCCCTCCCAGCCCCTCCTCTTGTCAGGGCAGTCATGAAGCCAACCAACAGCGCAGCACTCAGCCCAAGGCCCTTGGTAACTCAGGCATGGGAATGCTGTTTCTGCTCAGCTCTTCTCTTTTAATCCCTTGGAGTGAAGGTTATCACTCCAATAGCTTAGGGGGTCTAGGAAGCTTTACTGAAAACTGGTTGTGTTGTTGGGTTGGGTTTTCTTTGTTYTGTTTTGTTTCTTAATTTGACAAGTACATCTTACTTTTTTTCACTAGGAGAGAAGCACAGCCCTGGTGTGGATTACTCAGAGAGGCTGTGAAATCTCCATCATTAGATGTTTTCAAGACTTGGCTGGACAAAGCCAGGGCTGACCTGAACTAGCTTCAAGCACAAGTATGGACTAGATGATCTCCAGCATTTCTTTCAATGAACACTTGCATGGTTTTTTATCAATTGTGTCACACCTGCCTGCTTCCTTAGAAGCTCCATGGAAGTTTTAAGAGCAACCCTTAGTTTCTCTTGTTCCCCCCAATATTTAGCCGAGTACCTCACCAGCTGCCTGTTTTATTACAGTGTATAATTTTAGCAATTTCTTGTGGAATGAAGTTAAACTTGCCTGTGGTTATTAGGAATATTTCTGAAGCTCTTTCGAAAACTTGTGGTCAGTCTTTCCTCTAGTTCCAACTGTAAGTGACATGTTATAAACCACAGTCATTTGCTGAGTTGCTTTAGGGCTCTTTGTCCACACCAGTTGGGCCTGATAGTGATTGGTAGCTCTTTTCATACCTACACAGCTCTTGCGTTGACACTGACACCTCCTTGACACTTCTCCTTCCACCAAGTTCCCAAGAAGTCTATTTTTAATCAATGTACTCTGTCTTCAGATCGTTTCCAAATACTGACAAACAGTAAGAGAGCAGAGCATTGTGTGTCTGGCAGACATTGGTGGTGATGTCTCCTTAGTAAATCCTGTGTTTAAGCAGAAATGTTGCAAGGAAGCACTACACACATTCGTGCACCACGTCTTTCATAAAGTCATCTGTTTACTCCAGGAGGTGTGGTGACTTTTCTCATGTTCGATAATCCATTTTACCCCCTGCAGGACACATCTTACCACTGGCCTTTCACAAAGCCTCATATTCCCATCCCAAATCCCACATTATTACCACATGTTCAGAAGATCTCCTTTGAACACCGCGGCCGTGTGACCAGAGTGATACCTGCTATGCCGTAACGAGCAATTCCCAGCCCGTGTGACTAGGACAGCATAAACCAGTATCACAGCTTCTGAGGAGCAATGAACTCTGCTCTCCTTGTGCTGCATCCCCCATGGAGGGCTACAGGTGCATTTACAGAGCTCCTTGCATAAATAAGGCACTCTAGAGCCAAGCACACACACACACACCCCCCCCCACACACACACTCACACTCACTCACCTCCTTTGCCCACACTTGCATAGCCTGCAGAGCTCGGCTCTCCCCCACTGCCATGGGCAGAGCATCACAGAGACAGGACTCCAGACACATTTCAACAACATTTCAAGCAAGCATTTTGAGAGCCATAGAACACAAGATAATTCCTGGGGGCTATTGCCAGCTCCAGGGGTGATCAGAGGAGGCAGGAGCACAACATACCTCCAGCAGCTACTGTGTTTCTACAAAGATGAAGGAGTCAGCATAAAACCTGCTAATGGAATACTTGTAGCTCTTGAGCTCAGGATCTTGAGCTTGTTTTGGCAAGACGTATTTGAAGCTGTGTTGTTAATGTTTCTGTGCCTCCTGGTTCTCCCCTTATTAAAGTAAAAAGAGCAAAACACCTGTAAACTTCCTTTTGTTCTTTGCAGTTTGATGCTTATGATGATGGCTGTTCTGAAACATTGACATCTGGAGATTATGAGTTTCACACATTTCACAGCTTCTCAAACAACCAGAGTTGTACTATAGTATAGTATAGTATATGTATATGTCTGTATATACTATAGTATATAGTATATGTCTGTTCTTGCAACCAGACATCATGGCTGTTGAGTTCACTCCCAAGTGAACCACCTCTTATTCTCTACTACTGCTGAACAGTATGACAGCCAGTGCTGGTCCTTACTGTGGTGTTGTGGCGGTGGGTTTGACCACCTATTCTCTCCCCTATAATGAGGAAGGTCGCTCCCCCCAGACTCTGCTTTTGGTACATCCCTTGTTCAGTTAATCTGTCAATCTATGTACCCTTATATGGTTTGGTTCTGGAAAGTTTTCCCTTCCTCGGTGCCCCATTGGCCTTGTTTCCCTGTTCCTCCCCTCGCCTACCCTCATTGGTTTATGTATTGTAGTCCCGCCTTTTTCTCCTCCCACTTACCCCTATGTGATTAGTTCCTAGTGTTCTCTCTGCCCCTGTTGAGTTCGGTATAAAACCCTGTGTACACCTGTGCTCTGGTCTCTTCTGCCCCTGCTCCCGGGCCTTTGCAGTAAAGAAGTTGCCGCCCCAGAAGAGYCCCTCCCGACTCTTTGTCCCCGGCTTAAGGCGYTGAGTGTGGCGACCACCGCACACTGCGCCGAGACACCACTGGACAYAGGATAGCTCTCGGGAAGGTTGCGGCACATACCATCGGCCCGCCGCGACATGGTGTGAAAACTCGGGATTCAAAACTTCTCTGCTCAGTATTTCTGTGGAACCGGCACTGGAAAGATGACCAATAAACCAAGTGCCATGAAGCAGCCTGGACCTTAGACTGATGGAAGCAGACCTCAGCATCCTGAAACAGAAGTAATTTTAAGAGTCTTTTCAGTAGCTCAGGATGGCCCCCTGCCCCAGCTCCCCAAGTAGATGAGAAATTCTAGAATAAGTTTCTTCCTGGTGCTAAAGAACAACTCTCAGGTACTCCAGCTAAGGACTTCCCTCTTGTAAGATTTATTTCAGCAGTGATATTGAAATAGGGGAAGATGAACAGAGAATGATGTAAAGAGATTTTGGAGCCACGTACCACAATTTTCAACCGCATTCAATGAAAGAAAGCAGTTTCCAAGGAAGGCACCTGGCAGCTGAGTGCCAGTATTGTTCTGAAGCCTGAGATAGTTTGCAGATGTTACACCGTGCACTGCCAGTCTTAGCGCTGAACACTGACCTCAGCTTATCTCGTCAAGTTCTCAATGTTGCAACAAGTTGCTTCTAGTTCAGCAGTGTATGGAACCTCCATGGCAACTGCTTGTAGGTGATGGGCTCTGCAATATGTTGGGAGACAGCACCCTAATCCTAGACAGTATGCAGTACTCCTGGAATACCATTTGGGAAGCAAGACACAGGCTAACTGCTTGCCCATTTGGAAACCCTCAGAGCCTTCAGTAGCACAAGAAATACTTGACATTTCAGAACAGGGAATGCTGTGCAACCACACACCAGGCCCACATGTTGATCCAGCTTCTGATGTCATAACTTGCATGATGGTTCTTCTTCACYCTGTCAGATCTGTGTGTCTGACTTCATCTCCAGGGAAAGCTTGTTAACATAGGGTATTTATTCTCCTTCCCCACTGCTGGTCATAGGCAGATGACAACTTTTTAGTGTGCTAGTGCTGAAACATCATTTTCTTTTACAAGTCAGAATCTCTACAATTCTTAATTTATCTCCAGGACATCAACAATTGCACATGCTCCTGAAATAATTTGACATTTACTGGTGTTAGGGAAACTTCATCACTTAAGACAGTGACGATGTCCTGAACAGTCCTGCTCTTCCAGATATCCTTGTTTTGCATATGCCTAAAATTCTGTTTGAAAGGAAGATGACCTCTACTTCTCTAAGAGTACAACTCCTGTTTGGAAAGTCAAACCACACACAAAGTCTACGCAGAATCTCACGTATGACAGTAGTCAGCGACGTGTGTTCAGACAATTCCTTCGGGTCTTTTTGTTGTATAACTTCTAAAATCTTAATGCGTGAGGTTTTGCTTAGACCCAGGAGAGAAAGTGCATTCCAACAGTGCCATGTGCTGCTCTGACTGGAATGAGGCTCGCAATGGCTCAGCAACCAGGTGGGTTTTGAAATCAGCCTGGGAAACACAGTGGCGTGCTAGTATCAGCAAAACCTGGTGCAGAAACAGCCTGAGCAGGTGCCCTCCCCCACTTCCACCTTAGGCTCTTCCTTTGTGAACAGCTTGAGCTGTTTGTGAACAGCCAGAGCCTGAGACAGCCATTGGCAGTGACCTCAGCAAACCCTTTCTGAACACGCCAACTGCTTCACATGGATCTGGCACCGTGCCCCTGCTCGCTGGGGCTTACTGACGCAAGAGCACTTCTGATCTTGCTGAGAACTGAGCATTTGCTCAGGGTTTCTTGCAGAAAAAGGTACAGACTGAGCTCTGCTTTAAAGACCATCACCGTAATTATTGCAGGACTAAGGTTAGCAGGCTTTGAATTGAGCATTTTGAAAACTGTGACCAGGTAAAATCCACACAGAGGAGGGCAGGATTGTGGAGACACCTGTGGTTCAAGAGCCACTTCACTTGGTCCCAGGTAGCAAAGTTCAGAAACCAAACCACATCCTATGTGGTTTTCAGATTTAAAAAGAGATGTAGCTACATATGTATCTTAATCAAACAGCACAAACCAGTTCTCCCGAGAACTTCTGAAGGCTAATCACAAGTGTTACATAAAATTAACATATATTTCATCTCTGTATAAACCTCTTAACACTTTGTGTCTTAACACCTCTTAATATTTGTGTCTTGTGAGGAGCATCAAAATTTAGTTCTCTCAACAGAATGACTTTAGGTTTTGGGGCTTTTTTTATTTACAGTCCCAGACTGGATATATAATAGAATAACAAATCACTCTAGAGTACCGGTTTGCCCCAGCAATTTCAATTTATATTCTACAGGAATAAATAAATGACTTGAAGGCCTGTATGTTTGCTTTTGGCTCACATTTGAAATTATACTTGAATAACCATTACAACCTACACTAAATAAGAAGGAACTTCTATGATTATCTGGGATAAAACAGCTACAAATTTGTTCTTATAAAATCCTCAGTAAAACTCTCACTGTAATCTAAGGTATCACAAATAAAAGACATTATTTTGCAAGATGAAGTTCCATTTTGAAACTGGATGTTTTGAGATGCATGAATATACTCAGCACACAAATTACAATCAGATTTTTCCACTAGGAAGCTGAAATTTTCTTATTAAAAATTTATAGCCAGGTTTTAAAAATAGCTAGGGCAAAGGAGACTACAGACAATAATTGCATCACTTCTATTTAATTTACAATGTTCCATTTCTGCTGCTAAAGTAGAATTTCATTATAGCACTTTAACCTAGACATTTTTAATTTGGGTAAGATAGCTTTGCTTTAAAATTCCATGTCAAATGAAGACAAAAATGTAAAATATGAGCCAGCAAAATGACACCAGATGTTATACAGCAGTTTTACATAACACATTACTGAACTACTTTTTAAGGCTCAGTAACCTGAATATCAAGCTTTTGAACATAAATTCATGCCTCTGCATAGAGCTGTGACACAAAGTGATGTTACTCCAAGTTTTCCTTATGGTTTGCACTTCAATTCAGAGACTATAAATTTAACAGTAGATCAGAAAACAACTTAGGCTGGGTATTTTAAAACTTTTCGCCTCAGGAATGCTTTCAAGAGCCACATGTTTGGGATAAGAGGCCAACAACACATCCATGAAAAAAACCCAAAGTTCCACAACTTTGGCATCGTTCCCAGAGGCAAAGTGTGTGCATAGCTCCTTAATGGTAACATGTGACACAAAATCAACTCCTTCCTTCCCTTTCTCATTCAAACTTCTGCAGTGATGCCCTTCACCATGTCTCATCTAATGGTAATAGTGAGAAACCAAATAGCTCTATATATGTGTGTGTGTTGGTGTGCATGCACATACACACCCACTTATCTTTCACCAACTCCTGCTTTCCGCCACCTGGAACACCAATGCAGGAGGACACCAAACAGCAGCCATGGCACCAAGACACATCACAGCCACATTCACAAGCCCTTCTCCCATCAAGCAGCCTTTTTAAAGACATTATTTATAACACCTGTTAATTTGTTGGGGGTTTTTTTGTTTTAACATAAAATTGTAGCCCTTGAAGCTTTTCTCAAGTTTTGGTTTCTACTGATTAAACATTAGAGAATTTAAAGGAGAAAACAAAGTTAAGAACCCCTTGAAGAAGTCTGGTTTGGGTCTTTAACAGAAATATTTATCCAGGTCATAAATATTATCTGCCCAACTAAACATTAACTTTTTGACACAAGTATTTCTCCTAGTAGAACATCCTCTTTTCGGTGTCTCTATTCCTTATTTTCAGCAGTGAGAACGCATTTAATTCTCTTAAATGGGTGAAATGACAGAGCTAGAAAGTTCAGGGAAAAGAGCAACACACACACATGAACTATTATTACTCACTCATCTGACCACCACTGAACTGTTGTTCTAGGACGCATCACAGGGTCAGCTTTACAGATTGAATGAAAATAATTTCATTCACTTCACACTTGAGGTTAATACTCTTCCTCCCCACTTTAAAAAAACTAAATCCAGAGACACACCTAAATCTTCTGTCATAATACAGGACACTGAAAGGATTCCTGCACTAAACAGTGGATCTAAATAAAATTCCTGTTATTCTTTCCTTTACAGTCCTCTTTTCCATATCACCTGATTTWACTCTGCAAAAGTTCAATGAACCTTCCTCTAAGTAACTTTGGTCCACCTAAGCTAGTCTCTTCATTATTTAGCAATCTGCCTTTCCACACACACAAAGAAATTCTTTGGCCTTTACTTCTCCAAGCTGATGAAATGGAAGTTCAAGTTGCGGGTTAGGAGATGTGGAGATACAGTCTGAAGACAGATGATAGATATGACACATCTGCCTCTCAAATGTCAGGTGCTCTCCAGAGTAGTTCACTTTCCTCCCAACAAGGACTGCTTTTTCCAGGGCTCCTCACACCACCCCCTGCATCACCAGAGAGCTATTGTCACGCACAGATGTATCGTACCAAGTGTGGCAACCCAGGGCATAACCTGTAGCAGCACATTCAGTTCACTTTTCACAGTTGGAATAAAGATCCTGTGGCATTAGTAAACCAATCTACCCTTGGGTAAGGACTTCTAGC
Organism: Amblyornis subalaris; assembly: GCA_018881555.1. NCBI lineage: Eukaryota > Metazoa > Chordata > Aves > Passeriformes > Ptilonorhynchidae > Amblyornis > Amblyornis subalaris. Next base: position 17,119,415 of record JACAXG010000003.1, on the reverse strand, counting down.
AGTTGCATTATTTATAAGGGTTTCACTTTTATTTACAGTAAGACTATCTGAACCTACTGATGCCACAAACATCTTAATAAATTACAGTCCCTCAGAGAGGGGACCTTTAGGGCAAGTAAAAAAGAATATGTATGAAAGGCTTCTGTTCCACACAGCTACAAGAATCCAGTAGTGTCCTTTACCCAAAGACAAAGCAACATATTACACAGAGGAAGAGAAGCAACAGCACCAAAAATTACAGTGGCCTGGTTTTGAAAACACTTGGCTAGCGGAATTCAGGGCAAATTCCAATCTCATTATCCTCAAAAACCCAATTAATAGGCTATCCTATAAGGGCAGGCCTTATGCGGAAGAATGGCAGTTACCTAAGTCCTCTTTATCTTTTGAGCTCAAATACACATTTTTGGTTTTCCACGCCCTTTAAACAAGAAAAGCACCACATTCATGGAAAGAAACTTTACTKGAAAAGCCATGTGGGCTTGCCTGGTAATAGCCCCAACTAATCAAGTATGCTTTGACTTCTGCTTCCTCAGAGGAGGAATTATTGATGTCCAGAAAGGAAAAATGAGAGAAGACAGAATGCTCACTAGTACATCTGACACCAAAAACATCTTTATCAATGCAGTGAGGTACTTGAGCTTGAAAACATGCTTAAAAGCAAGAATTCCTGTTAGAATATTCTTTTACAGAGACATGTAACCAATGTAACAGCTTAAAGCTGGCATGAGAATCCCTGCTGCCACCTCGGCCACCCACAGTGGTCCCCCAGAACTGCTCTCTTCCAGCTGCGTGCTCGGCACCGTGCTCAGCTCAGGGAAGAACAAAGATTTTACACCTTTGTGACCACCTTCCAGCCTTCTGCTCACAGAGTCTCCATCTGCTGACACAGCACAACACAGCTCCATGAGGCTGGCTTGAGAAATCATCTCCAACCCTAGCTGCTCTGGTGTTAAGACTCTGATAAATCAGTGTCGTACACACCATGCCACATCACTTCCTACTATGCAAATCAAGCATTTCAAAACAGACTGAAAGGGAAATCATTTATCTGAAAGGCTGTGACTCCCACATCTTCTGCAGAAGCTTCACAATTATCCTGTTAATCTGAAAATGCTGATGTCACCCCTAAGCATCCACACACAATGCTTCCATTACATAACTACTGACAAAACAAGAGGAAAAACTCTTATTAGATTTTTTTAAACATTTGCTTACATAAAGCTGCATTTGCCTCTTACAGTACCACATACTAACAACACACTGTTCTGTATTTCCAACTCCAGTAACGTTCCTTTACAGCACAGAAGAAGTTACATTATGCTGATCCTTGTTCAAAGTGGCAATGAGATGACACATCACATTCAACTTGCTTTACACTTCGTGAGTTATTGCATATTGTACCCGTATCTAGTTGTACCAATTAAGGAAAAATCCATGGGAAAAAATCCATCCTGAAATTAAAGCATTGTTCATATTAATCAAGCAACAGAGCCACACTCATGGCAATTTCCTCATTTTCACTGAAGAAAGCCACTAACACCCTCCCGATGTGAAAAGCATCACCCTAAGAACTGTCCCATTTTCCCTGTGCTCTATCATATTTATGTTGTTCTGACCACAGCTCTTGAGAGTTGTTACTGAAAGATCAATGGCAACTTGTGCAGAGAACTCCAAAGTGCATTGAGAGCCACAATACGTCATCTGCAGAAAATTTCCAGGCTTAGCTGGTTTGACTGACCACAGCCTCAGGTCCAGGCACTGAATTGTGTTGTCCCAACATGCAAGTGAAAAGCAAAGCACTACCTTCAGGATGCTCTACAATTTTTTTTTTATCCCTTCTTTTCTTTTTTTTTTTTTTTTTTAGCAATTTACCTGACACTGCCTTCTTTCTGCAATCACTCAGAGGAGTGTTTTATTGCATGTTAAAAGACAAGATATGTATTGAAAGTAGCAATTTTATTTGAGTTAAAATTATTTACAAAAACCCAAAGACATACTTCATGAAACTGGTACAAACTATTTTTCCTGCCGTTGGCTTTTGCTCCAAAGATCACAGCTGAGAAATACTGTATAAAATAAAAATAGGATTGGATTCAGAAAAGTACTCTACTGTTCTAATTTCCAATTGAGAGTATTTACACAAATATTTACAATGGAAAAAAAGTTACTTTAAAACTTTAATTTGCAAGTTGGCCTCAAGTACCCTTTAATGCAGAGTTATTTGAGGGTCTAACACACAAAAATGCACTGCAGTTCACAGGGTGATTTCTCCCCCCACCCTCAAAAAAAAATCTGCATTTGTCAGTGCTTGACAATTAGTTACATTTWAAAAAAAMCTGTTAAACACTGAGGTAAATCAATTCCCAAACAATTACCAGTGTAACAAAGAAAGGTAGTTGTCCCTGCTTTCCCTCATCATCACATTTGTATTTTCTTTTCTCTTGCCATCTCTCCACAGAAAACTACATAATCAATTTAAGATCTCATTAGAAGTGAAAAGCTCTAAAATTCAATAACTAGATGGGCCAAATATTTAGTAATTTCCTCCTGATGCAGGTCATTTACATACAGCTTTTCCCTCTCTCTCAATACTGTTTTTTTTTTTAAAGAAGGGGAATACAACCTCAAAAACTTTTCTAAGTTACACTGATACACTAAGTTTTAGAAGGTGATGAGAGAAAATGCAAAAAAATATGACCAACATAAGATTTTTGCCGTTAATCAGTTACTTCCTTACAGAATTCCCAACAATCTGCATTATCAAAAATAGGAAGACATAGAAGGCAGCCACTGTATGTAAAAAATTTACAGCTGGCACTGATACAAAAGCACAAGTTCTTAACTTTATACATGGAGATAACACAAGATCTAAAAGCAGGTTAGATTTCCTGTTATTTCCCCCTCATTATACATAGAACTAATATTTTTATGGCTTCAAGTTTTACAAATTCAATGGAGTAACATGATGTAACTACCTATACAGGTATTTAAAAATGTCAAAGAAGCAGATCGCAGAACAGTCTGCAAATATTCAAGACCACCTTAATAAAAATAATTACCAATTCTGTTGGTCTGAATAGTGAGTGCAAGAAAAAAATCGTTAAAAAAGTCATGTATTTTCTGGGATTCTTTGTTCCACTTAAGTCCTCAAACACAATGCTTTGCTGTGAACTAGACCTCAGACTGAACAAAATCTTAGCTATATCAGCAATTTAAGGCTTTGTGTTGTATGCATTTCAACTTTGTCATACTACAGAAGAATGAAATAGAAAGATTATGTCAGCTGGAAACATTAATCCCCATTGGTGTTTTAGCTTCTTTAAAATTCTTCCCCCATAAAGCATCCAAATTCTTTGTATTCAACATTATAAAACACACCTTGAGTTCTTCCTTGAAACAAATTAAAACAGCATTTCAAAGTTTTTGCTGATCAGAAGTGTAAACTACCCTGGGATTGAGTATTTTTTAAAATCTTTTTTTTCTATCTTTATTTGAGTTGCATTTTAAACAGGGCACAACTTTTTACAGTCGCTATTTCTTTTGTGGATGACATACCCTCAATGGCTTTGTGTGTTTATGGGTCTGCATGCTTCCTGGAACTACAAAGCGTTATGGTCTAGCAGGTTACAGTACATGGGCCATGGTAGTTTTAGAACTGAGAAATAGTTCAACGACCTAATTTCAATCAAAACAGTATAAAAAATAAACTATCCAATCCTCGCCTCTTTGGATTCCAACAAATTTTAAATATAGACAGTAGTTAAAATCACAAAAGTATTTAAAAATTTATATTTTATGATTTTGGAATAATCTAGTAATAAAAAAAGCAAGAGCAAATTAAACTCAAATAGGAGCGGTGCTGCTGTCCAGAACTTCTTTATTAGAACATTTGTTTGATACCTCAGTAGCTAAGCTGCCTTTGCACCTGGCTGGCATGAAACAGTGGCTCAACAGTAAACAGCAGTTGCACTATCAGCAGCAAGTTTTTCCCCTTGAAACTTGTCACGAACAAAGCAAGAAAAAAAGATAGGGAGGGTAAACCCTGCCAAAAATATTTAAATACTGCACTGCATCATAAACAGCAAGGTTTCTTTATTTACTTTCCTCAGAACCTTTTTCCCCTCATTTTTGATAGTTGCAGATTGATGTAGTAACTGTCTTTCAGAAAATGCTGAATGCATGGTTAAGAGACCAGGTAGCCTTAAAAATCCGAACACGAATGACACAGATGAATGCTCTTGGTATATCCTTCAAGGACTTCTTTCATGACTTCTTCTTTTGTCTAAGGGTAGCTCCAGCATTAGAGTGCCTGCAGCGGAAGTTAAGTATCTAGCAGTGTTCCAAGTATTCAATCACCCTAGAGATAGATTTCTGGCCTGTTGTTCCAACAGCACACTGGAAATGCAACAGAAAACACAAGTAACAAACAAGCATTTGTAGCACCTCCTTCACATATCTGAAAGCTATTCTATTTTCAGAATTTTAGTATTTACAATTACGTATCAGTAAAAGCAATTAGGTTCAGGCAGATGATTCAAAAGTATTTTTCTGATCAATCACAATATAATGACAAAATTATGACAGACAAATGGGTTTTCAGTATTACAAAATAGAGTATCATCCTGTGCTATTATGAAGACAAACTTAAAAATGTTAATGCTTCTAAAAATGCATGAATTATAAACAGAAAACAAAATTACAAAAATATCTACATACATCAATTTAAAATATATATTACTTACAGTAAGGTTCATAAAACTGAGAAATTTTTTGAGCATTTCAGTCATTATCGAGAAGTCCCCTTCAGGTAAGTACTCCCTCACAGTAGTCACATTGATCTAAGAAATAAAACAATCTTTTTTCATTTGGGAAATAGTTTTCTGACACAGAACTACAGTACTCTGCATTTGAGATGCACTAAGACAAGTATATTCACAGTATTAAGATGGCATTTGCTGCCATCTTTATGATTTAAGTCTCTCTTAAGCAATACTCATATCTTAACTGTGTTTATGTTTCTAGAAAACAACAATTGCTAAAATAATTTTTATTGTTGGTTTGTTGGGTTTTTTTCCTTAAAAAACAGAAAAAAAAGAAAAGGACTATCAGACCTCCCCAGCACCTAAAAGATTATCGAGAACTACAACCACCCACCAGATCACTCCCCTGACATGGAGAGACTCTCCCTTTACAACTGTTAAGGGTTGAGAATTACTGATCTTATTGTCTGAACACTGAAACTGTTATGGACACTCATCAGTCCAAAGGCACAGAACAGCACCTTAAAGACCATTTCTGCCACCATGGTAAATTTAGACAAGCCTGAAGGCAGGTCTGAACCTCATTTCCATTTGAACATATATTTGACATGAGACTTTACTGAGTTTCCAGCCATTAGAGTTCCATATTTTTAATGTCTATTAAGCTTTCTATTAAGTATTAAGCTTTGAATTAAGTATTTCCAATCTGAGACAATTATCTTGACCTAATATGGACACACACAATTTCATGTAATTTCACTGGAAGAAAACATTAAAGCAGACTGATAAAGAATAAATAAGTCCGATGGTAACTTGCTTACTAAAACTACTGAGAAAGAACAGGCTTAGCCAATTTTCCTTTGCCTTTCTGAAGTAAGTTCTTTTGTTGGCTACGAATAAGGGGAGAGAGGTAAAAGAGGTCAAATATTCAATTCCAACTGTTTTTGATAAACACACTGATGTTCAGAGAATTTGTTTTGGATAGAATACCTCTGGCAACTTTTCCCAAAACTGTATATATACATCAGTGTAGCTTTATCAATGAACTTGTTCACATGGAAGCCTAATTTAATAAACCCCTTTCAATACCAGCAAATTATCATTTCACTAAAAATTATACTGGATTTAAGAGCAACTTATTCCCTTACTGGACTCTCCTGGCAGAGACAGCCTAGAAGCAATGCTGTGTATGAGGCCACAATGCAGTCTTCCATGTGCTTCCCAGCATGCTGAAGAGCTGTAAAAAAGAGACAACCGAGTGTATTGTATTCTCTAAGCAGCTGGTATCTTTTACTGCTTCAAATACAATATTTCATTATCACTTTCCAGAATGCTTTTTTCTCAAACAAAACGAGCTTTTGGACTGAGATTTCAGAGATCAGGAAACGCCACACTTACTGACTCAGCAGCATATTCTTGACAAGAAAAATGGTCTTCATTCACTTTCAACTCATTCTGCTGCATGGTATTTTGTCATTTGCCATTTCAATGTGCAAACTGTATGCTGAACACACCAAACTCCCTACGTAAATGTTTCACGTGATACTATAGGACACTAAGACTTCCACCCAAAGTAGTTCATTGTATTCAGGATAACAGATACAACATTCTTTGCTGACGTTTCACCCCTTTTGGAAAAACTAGAGTAACTGCAGACGCCAATTGATGGAGCTACAAAAAGGAGGAAAGATATAAAGCAAGGYTGGAGAAAGTAATACACTACACCTATGAACATAAGATTAAACCACTACTAAAAGTAATACATTGCATCTACTTTTAGAAGATTAAACAAGAAGGACTGATGTTTCAGACCCATTTTCCAGAAACAAACTATATAACAGCTTAGAGATACTCAAATTCCTGAAACGAACTACTAAAAATGCAGCACATCAAAGCATTTGATCGGTACACAGGTACCCGAGATACCACTGAAGTGAGAACACAGACACAAAGCAGATGGGGACAGAAGAGGCACATGTGCAAATAGGGAGAGGAAGGGAATAACCCCAACCCTTAAGAGTATCTTGAAACAAGAACCCAGAAAGGCTGTTCCAGAAGAACAAGATAAGGGCCTAAAACTCATCCTTTCTAGAGTATTTTGTACACAAAATGTCCCAAAAAGGTTTTGGGGTTTTGTTTGGGTTTAACACACAGATAAAAGTTACAATTAGAAACATAAAAAGTAGCATAACTTCTTTCACTTCTCATGCTTCAGATCTGAACAGGTCCTAGTTATGGTGTGCAGCAGTTTCACCCGGGACTTGTAGAGGAAATCTCAGCCCAAGAGACTAGATGTAGATGGGAAGCAGAGGACAGGGTGGGACTCTATGCAATCACACTGTTCTTTGCCGTTTCTGGGCTCATCACAGCCAGACAACACACCTTTATTAAGATCAAGTTCTTCATCATCTTCCTCCTTCTTATCCTTCTCTTCAGTACTGTCTGACTTCTCTGTGGAGACCCATTGTATCTCCCCACTTGTCTCCTGCCATTCCCCACTCTTATCATGCTGAGCAGTGGGAGCTTCTTTAATCAACTCGTCTGTCTGGCTCTCGGCCAGCTGTGCCGCTCGCTCACACTCCAGGAACAGCTAATGGGGAAATTTCAGGAGGATTTCTATTAGAAATTAAACCCTAAACAAATTGACTTAATGCTTTTAAGTTTATTTCCTGTTCAAAATTTACCCCCAATACAATTAGCCTTCAATACTTTTCTTAACAATAGGCTTTTCTTCTTCAAAGGAAAATGTAATTGGCCCAACACTGGTGCTGTACTCCACAGTGAGAGCTCTCTCCCCAGTGCTGCAGTAGTTGCCAGGCTCCTCTTGAGCATCGTGAATGTTTAATCACTTTCCTTGAGACACGGCTTGAAGACTAAAAGCTGCGATAATTTCCTGTCCATTTTTGCTCTCTACCAATTTTTAATTTTCTTTTCATGCTAGGTCTTGGCTTTCTTAGAGGAAAAATATGAAGGAGTCATTTAAAATGACTTAGCAAGAATGTGAATAAACCAGTAATCTCATATTGTGCACTTACATCTTGTGAATTATTTCCCAAACCATACAACCACCAGCTTTATATATTGCTTTACCAAGCTGTATACATTAAGATACTTAATGTTATTATTTTTATTAACTTTTTTTGTCTGCTGCTGGACAAGTATTTCACAAAATTAAATACAATTGCTAAAACCATCCACAAAATTAACTCCATTGAAACAAGAAGTCTGTAATTTCCTTTCAACTTTTTCATTTTAAGTTTAAATGGTGGAACTTTCACCCAAATTATTGGTGGATTTCTTTTTTCTTAACAAGCTACTCAATACAGTATTTAAGAATGCTGTTTCACATCCATAATCTTTACATCTGTATTTTATTGCTTTTGAAGAATGATCCCATTTTTTTAATTTAAAGTTGCAAACTCCCAAAAAGGTAGTACTTCAAAAAAAAAAAAATCTATGGAAACAAAGTATGTAAGAGAAAAGTAGCTTATAGCTGGTTTAAAACAAAAGTTTTAGGAACAATAAAACTAGAAATAACTTGTATAGCAACAAAAGAGTTTTATGAATCCTGAGAGCAGCCTCTGGATGTCTGTAAAGCCCTGTCTCTTTTACCAGGAAAGCTGTTTCTATAATGGACAGTACTGCAGAAGTCAAAACTGTGAGCAGCACCCCTCTTCCCCCTACTATACTCCATTCCTCAAAATGCTAAACAGAAAAAAATTGACACATTTTCATCACTGAGTTCTCCCTTCCCCCTTGACAGCCTGGTAACTACTGCAGGACAAACATTTCTCACCTGCACCAAAGCCTGAACAGCATCAATCTGTCCAGTTATCTTCAGGCTTTCGTCTCCTTCGCCCGTGCACAAGGAGTCAAAAGAACACGATGTTTCCATATTGACAAGGCAGTGCCTATTCCGGGCACTGTACTCTACGAGATTGATCAACAGACCCAATCCCTGCAAGAATTGGAGTCAAAAAGGATTACACACATTAAAAAAAAGACAATTTAGCACAAGACATCTATTCACATAAATGTCGTCTTTAGGCCTTATCTTCCTGAAAATACATAACTTACTAACACAACTTTATGAAACAGTATGATAGAGGGATCAGGATTTAATGAAATACAAGCCAAAACAGAGATCCCTGTACACAAGAATTTTTGTGCAGGAATCTGTTTTCCCAATTCTGAACATGAAAACATTTTTGGAGCTGAGAATTCATTTAGAGGTTAGGGATGCAGGTGTCCAACCTTCAGCTTATGTTCTTAAGAGATCGTTCACATACACAGTTTCACTATTGCTATTTAGGCCACTCTGACCCCTTTTAGTGGTAAATTTGACTAAGTCTTTAACTCGAACAATAATATCAACCATATTTCCACAAAAGATGTTTGAAAATCAGTAATTCACAGATTTACTTAGCTAAATCTCTTTGTTCATCAAGCAGTGCACTTTATCCCATCAAACACAGGAACAAAACCCTCAAACCCACCAAATTCTTAGAGAAACTTTAAGTGCCTCACGAAGTATATATGGCCAATGAAAACTGTAGAGGAAACTATTCCTTAATGTGGAACCAGAGAAGCTCCACGCACAAGAAGGAGGTAAACAGTTTTCTGTTAATGTAACAAGCACAAGAGCTTACCAGCACCCGAATATCAAATCTCTGTTCTTGAGGTAGGAACTTCGGAACCTGAAGTACACAATTCATCGCTGTGCCTATCAGACCATCTTGTTCACCTGTTTTGGTACTACCCCATTCTGCAAAGAGAGTTCAGAGGCTCAATTTTGAAAATACTCATGCTCATCATGGTATGCAGCCTAATAAAAACTTTTTGGCCCCAAGGACAAACCAGCCCCTCTCAGCCCAAGCTCACATCTGAACATTTCATACTTGCAATTACCCAGCTTGCAAAAACAGATTACTGACGGCTGTAAGCAAACATCTACCATACATAACTGCCTCATTGCATTGGACATGAAAAACCATAATCAGTACAAAAAATGTTTACAATAATGTTTTATGTGATGCTTTACCACAGAAGATGCAAAAAAATTGTTTTACCATTATCATTTGTCAGGTTGAGCAAGACCCCAATGATGGCCCTCATACAGTCTTCCACTGCTTTCCCCACGTGGTTGGTTACATTCTGGTGAGGCAGAGGTTTATTGTCTGGTAAACAGATACTGTCTTCAGCACGATTATATCGCTGGATTAACTCCTCACAATGCTGCAGTGCTCTGCAGGGACAAGGTGCAGAACAACATTATCTTCACAATATACAGAACGTTCCACCTTTATACTTGTTTCACAAGAAAAAAACCTCAAACACAGAGCTTATCCAGAATTTTTCTTATACCCAATCTGTAGGGAGAGATAATAAACTTATCACCTATAGAATCTTTTATAAACTCAACTGAAATTGTGAAAACAAAAACCTGGAAATCTTAGAGCTTTATCCGCTTGATATTTCAAGAGCAAGTTAATTTTCCTTTCCAGCTTCATCACATGGTCTTACAAAAGATACCTCCCCTTCTTACCAACTCAGCCTCTCATATCTCCTCTGACCATCAAGGCACAACATGATTCTGACAGTGTTACCTAAATGTTCTCTTGTTCTCTTCTCAGAGCTATTTCCATTCAGTAAGAAATGACACATGACTTCCTAGCAGTAAAATCTTCATCTTGTAACACTAATGGACCACAGGCATGATTCTACTGCATAATATTAAGTTTCGTGTTAAACCAACACACTGATTTCAGTTACAAATAAAACTAGGAATGTCAAAAGTACATACTGGTTTAAATAACATATTCAGCTGTGGTTTGTTTTAATTTAAAGTACTTCAAATATCTAACCTATCACCATGAAATCTTGTTTCCAATGAGGAAACTTTCAGCTTCATTTGTTCTCTTATGAAGAGCAATAGAAGGGGCAGACAGTCCTGCCAGCCAACTGAGACCTCGCTCAGATTGATAAATGTGTTAGAGGTGTTTGTACAAGAATCTCTGCCAGGGAGAACGGCCAAGAGCAGAATTTCACTATTTTAATTCTTAGTTACACTGTCAATTCTGTTATGCTCCACTTCAGTGAACGCTTAAGCATAATGAAAACACAATAAGTAAATGTAGCTTCACAACTGCCCTCTTCTGCGTTCCTACTTAGTACAGCAGCAGCTGAATCCACAGTCTGCAGCTTCTACAGACCCAACAGTAGCAGCACTACACACTGGTAGCACTAAGGTAGTTGCCCATACCCCCATCTACAGTAACTTTAGCACTACTCAATGACAAGCAACAGTGGAAATTGTGGAGTTATTCCCACCTAAAATCTTCTGGTATGACCCATTTCTTTTTTTTCCCTATCACATGAGGTACTGTGCAAAACTGGGGGGTTTCGGGTTTTTTTTTTTGTTTTTTGCTTTTTTGGTTTTTTTTTTCAACTTACTTAGCTGAGGAGACTATGAGTTGTGAGTCTTTGTATGCAATCAGATAGCTCTGATTTTCTGGATTATGCACAGTTACCTAGAAAGAGAAGGAGAAAGTAGTATTAAAAACAGGAGGGCTTTTTCCCTGAGAGAGATGCATTCYCTTTCACTGCTGCTCCACTTTACTCAGTTCCACATTTCTTGGTTATTATCCGGTGTAAACTTTCATTTCTCATTGTCCAGTATTTCCTTGGAGTTGTCATCTTTAAGTAACTGTAGCACTGAAGATAAAACCATCTTCCCTGATGAAGTACACAAATGATGTGGCAGAATGTTTTGCCACAGCAGAACCCTGAATCTACATCCTGGGACTACAGTATCCCAAGTGTGTATACAGAATACAAGTATATACTTTGTGATATTCTTAGGACTGGACATCAAATCCACTTCTGAGAGCTTATTACGCATCCAGCCATAACACACAAGTTTTTCCTTGATTTCCTTGACTGAAATTTGGAATCAATAGAAATTCTTCTCTTAGACTTGCATGATCTGGTGTGTTTTGAATTTTGTAAYCTCTACCAAGTTTCTAAGAATCTTACTAGATCACAAAACACCTGTAAGTTCAAATTTGAATACTCTAATACTAAACAGATTCATTGACCTGTACTCTGATCCCAAACATCGTTTTCTGCTGTGTGGAGATGTGCTGCTAGAACATAGCAAGGCTCCTTTGCTTGCCTCGGGTACCACAAGAGAAACAGAGTAACACCAGTTACAAACAGCAAACTCGAGAAAACAAGGCACTGAAGAGAAACACACACTCACCATTCCTGTCAAGTAAACTCTACAAAAGTACCATGCATTCTGATTTTCTTCCAAGTTCTCAAAGAAATATTTACCATCTGCATTTACACACTCAACTGATGACAAGACTAGTTTGCCTTTCATGGCAATTTTCTCTTTCAGCACTTTGCCAGCTGATGGTTCAAAGTAGCAATTCTTAAAATATACATTGATTTATTGCTTCTAAGAAAATATCACTTCTATAATGATCGGTTATTACTAAAAACACATCAGAGAGTCAAAGTCATGCCTCCAAAACAACATCCATGAATAGCAGCTTTTTGTAGGAACATAAGAAAAAGCACCATGTTACATTTAGTTATTCTTACCAAAAATAATCTTGGAATGCAGTACACACATACAGAAGAGTAAAACAAATTTTCAATTATTACAGAAACACTGATAAACATCAGTGGTCACATCACAGGTCTGCTAAGAAGTGGTTTTCAGAAATGCAACGGATCTGCTCATACTCACACTTTCTAAGACCCGTAAACATCTCTCTGCACCCCATAACGAAGCAACCAACTTCTCTTCATTTTCATCACTGCTTAGGTGATCSACACATTCTTTAACTAAACACAAAAAGAAGTTGTTTTCCACCATAAGTAAGAGGTCTTCAAAAGCCAGGTGTACAAACTAACCAGCTACTCAGAGTTGCTATCAACCTTGTTTTACACTTTACACACCTCTAATGCTAACAATCCCAAAGACATGATAGGCACTCCAAAATTTTTCATTTCTCCAAGTAAAGTAAAACCAAACCATACAATTTTGACAAGTTTGAGATTGTTGCTACAAATTGCCTCACTATATATTTTATTTTCTCCTGACAATAACAGTGTCCAGCACATGACTTGTGTTCCTTAACTCTACTGGACTGTCTTTTAGAAGAGAAAAGAGATAGGGCAAGCACACACTTCCCACACTTCACAAGTCTGAAACCATCACCTGAAACTGTGTGCAAATTGAATACTTTCATCTCTCCAATCCTTCCTTTGTTCTCCCTCTGCTTACTTGAGACCAAGCTTTATTCAAGTCAATAATTCATTTAGAAATGTCCCTTTTCCTACCTGTGAGATTCTGATCAAAAACAAACACTAACTGAGACATCTCTTTGAAAAAATAATGAAACCAACCCTCACCCCCCTCATTTCTTCTTGAAGGGTTTACTTCCTTTGGTATATTTAGTTTAAAAATATCTGGTCTGAAAACAATTCTAGGAGACTGTAAAGAAGATTCTACTCTGGAACAAGTGTGCTGTGTTTGTGTGCTGTACAGGGATGTGTAACACAGCATTCTGTCTAAGATTAAGCCATTTTTAATCTCACACATTATATGCAACACTTTACACATTCTGTTTAACATGAAAACTACTTTCAATCCCACATGAAACAGATTGAAGTCACTAATATTTCTCAGTAACTTGATAGTGAATTGTGTACTTTATTTTTCAACACTGCTAAGAAAAATACATCATGTTTCTATTTTTAACCACAGGAAATGAACATTAAGAAAAGCAAACACCTCGCTATGATTCACTATTTTTTCACACTGTCAAAGCAGTATCCCCACTATACCTTTATCTACAATATGATCCAGACCACCCAGAAGTCGCAGTTCTTCTTTAAACCAGTCCCCAGCTCGCTTCGAGGTGAGAGACAGTAACGTCTCCATTGCCAAATGCCCAGTCTGAAAGAGTTAAGTTCTGGAATTAGTGAAATCATCAGATGCAGCTGTAGCCAATATATCAAATCATACAAATACACGTCATATAAAAACCATAAAAACAAAAGTATAGCCTTTGAGTAGAAGAACCACCAGAGGGAGCAAGAACAGACTGAAAAATATGCATATCTCAAAAAAATGACGGTACGGATAAAAAGGTACTTCGCATTTTCGTACCTTCTTTATTTTATTAATAGCTTAGAAAACCCAGACTCCTGTCATCTGCTTCTCTTGTTATCAAAAGAAACAAGAGAAGGAAGGAAATGAACAAATCAGCCAGGCAATAGTAAAAAAAAAAAATCAAGAAAAGCCCCGGTGAACACAGCTTCTCAGTCTCCCAGATATACTGGCTCTGATGCTTGTAGGACACATTGGCTTCCAACATAGGTATCTTGTGCTTTTAATTTTACACCTTCAGAATAAAGCAATTAAACCGAACCACTGTAAAAATCTTTATTTACTGATATATTTTTTTTTAAAAAAAGAGGAACACATATATAAATTCAACAACAGTAAAGGTAAGTTCACTCTGCAAATGGAAGTAGAATTGTACTCGCYGGGCTTGAGCAAACACTCCACTGTCTTAGTATGAGCCCTCCCCACCTTCCCCCAGCATCTTCAGCTGCTTTCCTTGCTTTCAAAATACTTGATTTCCAAGAAGGAGAAGAAAGTTGAAGATTAGAATAAAGAAGAGTTACCACCAAAGTTAATTGCTTCTGGGTTTTAGGAGCAAGCTCTGCAGYACACTGTCACTATGAGCACTATAGTCAGTAACAGCATTTCTCCACTGTAAATGGCAGCATCCTTGGGTCAGCAAAGTGTTGTGGGGATCAATAGAACGCAAATAGCAGTAAATCTACAACAGGTTGGTCACTCCTCCCTGAGTCAGCACCATCTCCATTCCCCACCCAAGGAAATGAAGTCAAAGCTGCAGTGRCTACTGCAACTGTTCCACCACCTGGGGAACTGGTGACTGCTCATCGAACACACATCATTATCCATGCTCCTTTTCTGGGTTAAAGGGAGGTGGCCTGTCCACCYAGGTCAAGACTGGTGATTTTAGCCTTGTTTGGCAATTTTGATGACGTGCCATGACACCGAGTGCATTGGTAACTATATCTTACCAAGCCCCTCACAGCAAACTGGGGTGTGGTGGCCACAGCTTCTAGAGAGACATCACGGCGTGATCCCCAGTCTGCTTCTCTTTCAGACTTACAAAGCCTATCAACTTTATATAATTGCCAACAGCTACTCATCAAGTCTTCTTACAAGAGGGTAACTAAACACACTTGGTTACAGAGAGTT
The DNA here is from genome assembly GCA_018881555.1 of Amblyornis subalaris. Classification (NCBI taxonomy): domain Eukaryota; kingdom Metazoa; phylum Chordata; class Aves; order Passeriformes; family Ptilonorhynchidae; genus Amblyornis; species Amblyornis subalaris. The sequence goes on along the minus strand of JACAXG010000003.1, from coordinate 17,104,343 downwards.
CTCCTCTCATCCCTGGGAGACACAAGATCCAAAACCTGACACTTTTAAAGACTCTAAGTTAAAAACATAATGCTAAAGGACACAGTTCTACATCCATTAAGCAACGGATGGAGAACTTCCCTTCTGAAGGCAACCAAATGAAAAAGTATTTTCAGGGAGGGGAGGGAAAACCTGAAGAGAGCAGTTTGACAGAGCTCCAGCTCTTGAATCTCAGATGATTCCTCTCACTTTTATAGATTGAGCTTGAAACACAGAAACATGGATATCTGAAATCATGCATATCTAAACCTGACTGATAGAAGCTGATTAAGAACTCTACAGCTACAAAAGATTTAGCTAACTTCCTAAATACCTTCACCACAAAAGCTCAAAGGCCACATAATATTTAAAATACGGTGATTAGTTTTCTGTCAGAGGGCAGTAAGACTTCAAATAACTCCAGGAGAATATAATCTGATATTTGTACTGCTTTGCATAAGAATATTAATTTTCTTTTTTCTTTTTTTTTTTTAATAAAAGCAATGAAACCTTGTAACCTTTCACTTTTGAGGAAAGTAATGCATTACATTCAAGTTTTTATGGCAATTACTACAAAATTTTAACACCAAAGGCTCAAAACATGATTCCCTTAAGCTTTCAGCTTTATGCTGAGTGAAAGCCAGAATAACCTCTTTCACCATCTGAAAAGAGAAGTCACTTCTGAAGGTTCTTGTTAGGATGCAACAGTGTAGCCACAAAAGCAGGAGCTACAGAGGGCTGTGCTCACTGACAGGCGAGGGCTGTTTGCTGACACGAAGGGCAAGTTCCTCAGGTTTTCTCTTCTAATCCAGCACAACAAACCTGGAACAAATTCAGCCTACACACATCTCCTTTTCAGCTTCTGTGTTTACGTTTTTCATGTTAACAGCAGTCAAGAAAATAGAACCTTTGAATATTCACAAATTAGTCCAACCTAACTTCTAGACAGTCACACAAACAACATCGTGTGTGGAAAGAGGGAGGCGAATTGATCACCTTCACCTGATCTGTGTAAGATTCAAAAAAGTGGAAGTGTAACTGGTTATGCACAAACTGGAGTTATCAAAACATCTGCTGCAATCCTCCTACTTCTCACTGGATATGTCCCCATCTGAAAAAGCACACAGCTTTTCTTTAGCCCCAGAAGACTTGCATTTTTGTTAGCATTTTCTGCCTGTCATCTGGTACAAAACAGAGATTACTTATTCTCTCTCATGACAAGGATCTACATGAAAGCACCTTGATCTTCTACATATGAAGTTCATTATTGTCTCAACTTACCATTGCTACTATCTCAAATTGGAAGAGAACCTAATCATCTCATTTGGCTTGCAAATACTCTCTAAATACTATATAGTCTCTGCTTCTAGATGGTGCAGCTGGGACGAAACCAGTTTCCATCTGTGAGGTACTACAGGATTCATTTACAGCATTTACAGCAACAGCTCAAAATAAATTTAAGAAATAGAGCTGCCTCAGGAAAAAACCCTCAAATAAAACAGCTGAAACTGATGGCCTAGGATATTAATGCTCTTTACTCATGAACAACTTCCTCACAAGACAGAGTCCCTTTTGATACATCCTCTCCCTTTAAAACTCACGTCTAAGAAAACAAAAGAACAGAATTACTGTTCACAAAAAAGCAACAGGCTAGATCAGATTATGAATATGAGAAAAGCTCAAGCAGGAGACAGTGGTCTTTGTGGCTGGATGCTTTAGCAATGAGGAACCTGTACCAGCTGTTCCATTCTTAATAAAGGGAGCTGTCTTACATTTTATAGTGCAAGAGATATCCTGGCACTGACAAACTGTGCTATGTGAGCTGCCTTCAGTGCCAAAACAGCACTGAAAGAAGACTCTGATTATACCAATTCCTAGCTGATCACCACCTAGAGAACAAATTTCATTCTGTGTTGGTATTTTCAGACTGCAAACCAAAAACAGAGAATATAATCTCAAATTCATTCTTCCTTTGTAGATTTCCAAKGCCAGAAAGTTAATTAAAGCCCCCTACCTGCATGTTTCATATGTTTGTAGTAAACAAGCCTAAAACTGAAACTTGTAAACAATTCYCCATTGTCACCACAATCTGACTAGCAAGGTTAACAATGATACTAATCTTCCTAACCCAAATTCAGCTCTTGCTATTGCTACAGAATACTGACTTTTCATACCTTTTCAGCTCTGTTCCATAGTCAGAATTTGGAGGGAAAACCTCCAAACTAAGCCTTTCTTAAACTGACACAAAAGTCATAAAAGCTACAAAAGAAAATGCCAGGTCAGCAAGGCACATCATCTTTTAGTCTAACCAAATATGAAATACAATCTTGACTGCAGATTACTGGCAGGAGTTGGAACATTAGTTGCAGAAATAAAGCTCTGAAAAGCTCACTTCATAAACAATAAATCAAAAGCTTCTCCTGTTCGGTGTAAGCGTTACACAAAAAATGGCAAAAACCTTAATAAGAATCTTGAAAAGAATGTATTACAGGATGTTAAAAAATTAAGATCATACTAACTTCCACTATATTGAAATATGGCAAAAGCAAAGACACATTACTAATTTCTGTCATTCAYGACTACTCATCTAGTCAATCTGTCGATCAATTCTTTAAATATACTCCTCTAAAAAGCCTTGCAACTTATCCTTTCTATTTTCTAAGCTAGCTTGATGCTAGGGCATCAAACCACAGCCAAATTTATTTTTAAACAAAACCAGTTCACTCTGCTGCTGACTAAAGTATTTTCATAAAAAGCGAGTATGTTTGAGAACGGGAAGAAAAAATTCATCCACATTTATGGTAGGCAACAGAACTGCCACCACACTTCGGGCAGGAAAAAATCAGTTTCTGCAGGAAATGGAATCAAATAATGTAAGCCTGGTCTTCAAACACATAGTTATTTAGTGTTATTGTTTGTAACTGCTCCCTGTTAGCAGGGAGCAATGGAGACTCAGACAGCTGAAGAACACCAGAACTTTATCCTACTAACAGCATCTGCAAAAGGAAATTTGAAATTTAAAGAAGGAAATACTTGCAGTGCAGGCCGGTATACATCGAAGGTAGATAAAATGCCGTGAATCCTTTGCTGGGGATATGAAATGAAGGATGACGCTCACAAGTTACATTTTATTAAGCATTCCACAACTGCCATGGCTTTCCAATAAAAGCATGTTACCCACCGTGATGTTTTCGAGATCAAGATGTTTGTTGTGAACGGTTTCACACAGTCTCCGAATTTTTTCCTTAATTTTATTCATGTCTTTTTCGTTCAGCAGCTTGGCAGAGGAAGCATCTTGTTCCAATTCCAGAAGCCGTATCATCAGATCTAGACTAGCTCTGTCTAAATCCATGTTCAAACGATCTCTGCTCAGGATGTACATTAGAGCTGCTGTACAAAGGGACAAATTCTTGGGGTGGGAGAGAAAGAAAAAAAAACAGCTTTTAACTAATCATTTTAGGCAGACCTTTTACCATTTTTAATACACAAGCTGAAGATTTATAAAAGAAAATGCCTGACAGGTCGCAGTCTTAGCACTTGCATGAGTACTCACTGTTGAATGTAGATTCCTTCTAGCAAGTTACTAATGTGTTCTCATAACAAACAAAACTGAGACATAAAGCACTCAATATATTTACAAAACCTTAGTAGAAAAGCAGGGATTTCTACTTTTTAGGGACTCAGTGCTGCAGGCAGAGTAAGAAACAGTAACTCCAGTAACAGTATTACAGAGGAGACAGACGGCAGGAGAACAAAGTGAAAAAGCACAGGGTACATGGCAAGGTAGGTGAACATTCTGGTTTGAGGGGGTGAACTGGTGACAGCACCAGAAAATACAGAGATCATGGGGACAGTGCCTGCAGGGGCAGGGGTCAAAGGGCGAGTGCCCGGTGACATAAATTCTGATTCTGCCAAACAGATCTCTCCGTTAATACTTTATCCAAACCTTTCCAGCAAAAACAACACTTTATTTCCAGAGCAATTCTGCTTTATTGAAGTAGCCAGAGTACAAACCAGCGTCTCCACATGCCTCATCCCCATCAGTCCTTAGCATGTGMATGGTATCAACGTGACCACCTGCATCTTATACAGAATTGGTGTAGAGAGACATCTGACTGGCTACAGAATACTTAATCCTTCTTGAAGAAGGAATTAAATTTTACCTTCATGAGGATCCAGAAAAGCAAAGGCAGAAGTTGACTGCCAGGAAGGGACAGATGACAGTGAAGAAAAGCTATCCATCCCTGGTGTGCAAGTACAGCACTTGCACTGAAAGCACTGCRCTCCAAGTTACGGTGAAGAGGAGAGATGTTCGCTGGGAACTGAGTTGTGCTGGGCACAAAACTTTCAGAAACCTTTGGCAATAGCTGGAGAAGTTGAGGGGGGGGATATGTGAGCTATGTGTGTGTCCTACTGAGTTCAACTCTCTGGAGTCAACATGCTGCATGCATCCATTGCAATTGGTTCTGTGTAAGGTAAATTAAAAAYGGAAACAAACTAATTCTGGAATATCAATGTTATACAGCTCAACAGGAAAGAGCAGAATTTCTGTGTCATAGCAGATTAACATCTTGTTTAGAGTTCAGCCAACCACCAAAGCAATCATTATGTGCTCTGTTTATTTTAGAGGCAAGTAATAATCATACCTGGTCATACTAAGCAGAATCAGCATTTCCAAAACAGGATTAGGCAGCTGACAGTCTATCAAAAGCTATGTCAAAACTCCTTACTGTCTTGAGTCAAGGAAATCCTCAGGTGAATAAAGGTTTTAATCTGACCAACTACAAAAGATGCATATGAACTACTAAAGGAAGGGAGCAAGAGTTTCCAAATCTACATCTTTCATGAATACATGAAGACAGGGTTGTTTAATAAAAAAACCCAACAAAATCTTAGCTGTGAACCTCACTATTCCAGCCTTTTATCACTACTCCAGCCCTGCCAGATGTAAGGCAGAAAGCATTTGTGCAATTTGCCTGCATAGGGTATACAGTGTTTACCCTTAATTTTTAATAACTTTCTCCAATAAGCCTTGCAATTTTATAATTTTAGTTACAGAAATTGTTTACTCTGGATTTACTTGCAGCTGGCTTAAACTGTAAGAACTGTCGAGTTCCTGGAAGAAGACTGAGTTCTTTCAGTATGGCAGTGATTAAAACAGGACAGGAGCACATGCATTCCAGAGAAACCAAAGGTTAGCTGATCATTGTTCAGCCAATGTGGGACTTAATAAAGCAACATCTATGAAGAACGATTTTTTAATGACTAGCATTATCTAGGTGAGTTTCCTGGTTAAAAAAAAATAGTGAAGGCCCCAAAGGAGTCTCTATCAACTAGAAACTATGCAGCAGTTAGCAGAGGGAAAGTGCTGAATTTATAATCTGGGCTGACAATATTTAGGCATTTCAAAAAGCCAGAGACTGTTCTTAGATCACCACTCAGAAATGCTTTAAGATACTCCAAAGTCTGATAAGGGCAACCACACTCATTTTGTAAACCTCTGTACCAAGTCCCTGCCTGTCCCAGGTTCCCTTCTTTTCAACCCAACCAGCTTTCCATTATGCAGAGTAATGGTTCTTTCTCCCTCCACATCAGCTCTGCCAACACTTCCCTTCAGACCTGCCGCCCAGGTTTCAAGGTGCTTAAATGCTATCAGAAGGCACCAATGATGCAGAAGGTTTCAGGCTGCAGGAGGACTGCTGGAAAAGCAAAAAGGATGGAGTAGTTCTGTGTAACAAGAGCCAGGTTCCTGCCACAGCACATATATAGGAGGGATTCAGGCCAATAAGCCTCCAAATGCTGATGTGCAACAGGAAAATAGAGATGATGGGAAAGTGAGGACCTCCAATGTAAATGGTGCTTACGGCATGGAACAAACCTGCTTTAGCTTCATACCAGTGATAAGGGTTTTCTAAAGCTGGTTTCTCATAGCCCCTATAGGCTTCATCTTGCATAAAACAACTCAACGTTTTGCTCCCATCTTCTGTAAGCATTCAATTAACCACATTGCCTGAAAGCTCTCTCATGCCCTACCATATACACGATTCCGAGCTCAGAAGGAAGGGAAAATTGTTGGTACAACTAACTTTTATCAATATCCTAAGAAAACAAAACCAACCAAAGAACCAAACCAATCCTTCCAAATCCCACCCTTACAGACTGCAGTAGAGGAGTGGGGTTTTTTCGGGTGAGCTTCCCCCATCCCGTTCTATTCCTCAAGATGCATAAAACACATTCTACTTCCAAACAAATGTGGAGAGGAGAAGACAGTAAAATAAATAGAATTTGCTCTAGACATAAATTTTATGGCTTATCTAACTATGGATTTGCACTCCATACTTCTATAGAATTCAGGAAAACATCCTAGTTTGAACGTACACTCCAGAAATGGCAGACCATTTACACCCACTCTCATCCTTGTCTTCTCTTGCTTGTTCTATTTATACTCCAGCTTGTGGGAACAGATGGTTATTTTCTAGGGTTCAGCACTACATATAATGCACTTTTATCTTTTTTTAAGTTATTCCCATGCTGAAGACATTACAAAACCACATTTTTGTGCTTAACTACTGACAGCTATAATGGAAATACAGTTTTTATTTTAAAAATCAGTAATACTTCAAAACCTTTATAGAACACTGCTGAAGAGACAAAGTCAATTAGAAAAGAAGAAAAATTTGGTGGAGCAAGTAATTTTCATGTGATTATTTTTGAGCATAGCTCAGTAAGATAGCTGGTTATTTTGCCTTCCCTGCTGGTTAAAGAAATGTCAACTGCCAATATGCAACTGCTACTTTATACTCCTTATGGAAATGTTAAAGAGTTCCCTACACAGTCTATTCCATTGCATCAGAACAATAAATGCAGTATAAGCTCATATTTGTTTCCATGAGCCATGTCATTGTGGCAGTTTTCCCATCTCCAAAATACTTTAAAGAAAATATTAACCAAATAATTGTGCTGGTTTTTCCTCAGTCCTTATTTATCTTAAATGGATTTGAGCCATGCATGCAAAGCCGAGTGAGATTTATTATTCTCGAGTTACTTTGAAATGTGATTTAGTGGAGAAATTTCTATTAACTTTGAAAAAATTAAAATTTTAGTGGAATAATCCAGTGAATGAAAGGGTAGTATAGACAGACAGCAGGCTTATACACAGATGATAGTGTTGAAGCATCTACTGTCAGGAGTTAGAGCATATCCATTAGCATTTATCAAGGGTAGTTTGATAAATCAGTAATTTCACAATACTGTAAAACTGTACCAAGAATGTACTGTAACTATATTAAAACATTAACTACCAATTTTTTTCCCTGACCAAAGCGAGCATTTTGTCAAATATACTGAAAATAATGAATATAATCAATGCTTTTGGTTACTGCAGACTAATAATAGCATGCGATTTCCTTTTGAACTGTATGTGCTGGTTCTTTCGAAAATGAAGGAATAATGGTGACTGTTAAAAGACAGACAAAAATACACCCAGCAAGCTTGTGCATTTTCCAAGGAACTGTAGCTGTCCTCTGCCAATCTCYTGCAACTCAGTGGTGGCAAATGTCCTAAATAGCGTGACTGTACTTCATTTATTTCTAGTATCACTTGGCACTATTTTGACAGTTCACAAAATAATGAATTCATTGAACCTGGTGCCTGTGTTTTACAGTTAGCTGTTGCTAATTTTTGAGGGAGATGGAAAATAAGCTATTATTCTAAATCAGTTACTTAAAACTCTACAGCTTTTTTCCCCCACCCACAGTCACATGTCAAATACCATCTCTGAAATGTCTATTTCTGTGGGTGCAAAGTTGCATTCTGCATTGTATGCTGCTCTTCTAGAGCTATTACAGAAAATAACAAACCTGACTGATATCTACTACCCATTTTAAGTAAAATCTCCTATRTTCAGCTTTTGTAAAAAATACCTCAAGGGATACCCACAGAGGTAACACTGGTAAGAAGGAAAACCAAACCGCTTCAGTTTAACTCTCAGGTCACGTTACCATAAGTAGCTGAAATTTACCTTTCCCAGATTTCTCAGAGAACATTGTACACGTTCAAGGCATCCTACAACTGCAATTACAGCCGTGCTCAAGGAGACAAGCACAAGGCATGAAAAATTCCCTACAACAGCTACAGAAGAGGTGGTAATTCCCATACGAGCAAGTCTGAGAGCACTCAGAGCCACRTTTAAATTTAAGGCTGATGGATTTCTTTCAAATGTATTGTATTTGAAAGAATTTAAAGCACAACAATAAAGCTAGTAAAGAAGCTTAAGAGAAGACATAAAATAGCAATCCAAAGTATAATTCATTTTTTAAAAATGAATTTCCAAACCCAGAAGCACATAAACAGCGGAATAAGGAATTTGTCATTGGAACACAGGTGCTCTAATTTTTCATCCCACTAATGAACACTTCCTAAAATGGAGCCACTGATCCCAGAGGCACACACTATACTGGATGCTTGACCTTGACAAACCAAATTCATGCACAGTAGACAGGTAACAAACTTCACTGAAATACACAACGTATCCATACCTGATGGTGCTGGGAATCATCCAGTGTTTTGAAAACCATGGCTACCATCCCATGTGCTCTCAGATGCATTCGGAAGCTGGGCATGGCGCACTTGGTCGCCAAGCTGATTACACTGGAGAAAATGAATTCTGGGTTAGATCAACTGCAATGACCACACTTAAAAGAACAGCCGATAAACAAGTCTACAASCCAGGACTGACCATATGCCTCAGACCCTGACAAACTCTGTTGGGATGTTTCTGCTACAGTTTGTATAAGGCGGGTTTGCAATTGGTGAACAGAGCAGTGTTTTATTCAACAGTTGCTTACCAGCACCAAACTACGCCTGCTTCATTTTAAGCTTGGCTAAAACCGTGATTCTAAAAGGCAGCCTAAATTTGCTTCTTAAAAAACAAAAAAAAAAAAAACAAAAAAAAAAAAAAGAAAGAAAAGCTGCAAATTTCCAGTAGTTAAATTGGAAGTAAAATGTCACGGATAAAGCATGAAGCTCTGATTAAGAGACATGGGAGAGCTCATTATGGACCAAGGCATTATTAGAAATAATAAATGTGAGCTTCCCTTGCTATCTAATGGTTATCTAATTAACTGACTAGTCCCACTTATGCCTGACATTACTTATCCATAAAGCCTTTTTTTATATTTATTGCTGCATTTATGATTGATGGAAACACTATAGATTTCAGAAAAAAATCTGACATATATTAGTCTAACCAGTGACCAGCATAACAGTTTATTTTAAAAAGGGAAGCCTTCCCCTAGCTTTATCACTAAGCTGTCTGCCATTTCTAGCACAGCGCAACATAACAACTACTAAAAATACATTGCTTTTAAATGTGCGGTAATGTGGGAGTGATTCTGCAATCAAGTCTTCCATGACTACCGAGGAATCTGGCTGTAAGAGATTCAGACAGTAAGGTGTTTAAAAGAACAAGTGGGCTTTCTGTCTCCAATCACAACAGAACCCGTTAGAGCTTACCTATCTGTTTCTGAGTCTTTTACGTCTATTCCTATCCTTACACATTGATTTCCTTTGGAAAAACACTTTTCTTTTAATTTGTTAACTGAAAGAAAAGATTTTTATTGTGTTTTTGTAAGTTACATTCCATTATATAAATCTGGAAAGAATTCAGTTTAAGATCTCAGTAAGTTTGCCATATGAGCAAATTAAGAGCACTCATATGAAAAATACTCCTGAACTGTCATTATAGTAGTAATTTATTCTTATCATAATGTATATACAAACTGGATGATGGAGTTCTTGTATTTATACTCCAGCAATGGTATTCATTGCTAGTTTCTGAGGAACAAAGAATAAATTTTAAAGTAGCTCTCTTAGAGGCATATAAAGCTTTTTCTCAGCCACAGTCAAATCACAAATAGAGCACTGCCATCACCTGTCTGGATTCAAGTTTTTCCTTCTCTACTATTTTAGTTTTACTGAACAGAGAGGAAAATTAAAGTATATAAAAATATTATTACATGGTTATTATAGTTAACATTATAATAATTATTTTTATGTCCAGGCAATAGACACCAGTATCAAGTCACAAACTTTTTCAAAGCAAGGCTAACATTTTTGATACTAACTTCACAATAAAATGTAACTTGAATATCAGGAGTGCAATGAGTCTCTCAAGACAACTTAAGGAAGCTTCCAATTAATATTCAGGCCTCAGTATTTCGAGTGGGTACTACTTATGTTTTTTCTCAGTAGAAGATAAAGAACAGGCAGTTAGGAGTTAAACAATATGTCAGTATTACCTTAGTTCTAGATTATTGTCAAATTTTGCAGTCTTAGGGATTTTACTTTAGAATTGAATTTGCATTAAAAACAGAACAAACATCACACATAAGATGCACTTAACAAAGAGAAGTTASAGAAGAATTTTTTTAATTTAGAGCAAGGATAAGGAGTGTGTCAAAGATGACTCTTACTGCACAATTTTCTATTTCATCTTATTAGTCACTGCTTTTGATTATTCACAAGACACCATCTCAATTATCATTTTCAAATTTTACTCTTCATGGCAGAAGTGCCACATAAATGTCAATGACATTTTAAAGCATGGTCACTTCTGTGATGCATATTTAAATCAGTATCTCTTTTAAATATCGGTTCAATGTTTTATATTAAAGATGTCTTACCTAAGGCAACGTGTGTTTAGGGGCTGATTGCTCTTCAATCCACTTAGCAAGTACTCAATATCATCTGTGAACTCTTGATTTTCACCAAATTCCACTACATCATTGAAGTGCTTTACATGCTGAACAACAGTGTATAACTGGAAAARACAAATATTTTGACCTAAGTAAGTTGCTCTTGGGATTGATTATAATCTTAACAAGTACAGTTTAAAAATCTATTCAGTTTTAAGTGCAAGGAAACATTAATAAGTTAATGAAGGCCATTCAACTATTTAGATAAAAATATTATTTTTAATAGGAAAGCTAGATTTCATTTTGACACTGTTCCTTCAGTACTTAGGATTACTAATAATTCTTTATCTTAAAAATTTGTTAAGAATACTTACTTCTTTGTCTTCTTTCCTACATTTCAATGCAGTTACTATCTCTTGATAGGGCTGAGTAGGTATTGTCACAGTTTTTATCACTTTGGGAGGTGGTGCAGGAGCCTTAAAAACTCCATCATCTTTATGAATTGCCTCCTTTGAAGATAGCCTTACCTATTAATAAGAAAGTGCTAAAATGGGCAGATGTTTTGAGCATGTAAACATACACTAAAAACATCAGGAAACAGTACAGGTGTGCAATTGTCAAACTCACATTTTGGGACTATTTAGTCCTTGCCTTATGCTACTAAGATGTACCTAAGCTGTGTGATCATGTATCTACTCTTAAATACAAAAAACCCACCCCATTTCTAAGTATCAGGAAAGCTCCAGTAGAATGCTGAAACTAAAAACAGCAGAAGAATAAAACGCCCTTTATATTGGTTCCTTAAGCTTTAGGGTAAGTAACCCAACCAAATTCAGTGTTTAAAACCAGTTATCTGTTTCTCTGAAATATCTTACCCCTCTACACTGGAGCTTCCAGGAATAACCAAGCTGGTTGCTCTGTGGAACCCTCAGGAAGTACCCAGGTCTGGACATGAGCACAACTTGAGCCATCACTGCCTCAGCCCAGCCTGGCCTGCAGAACTCTGTGCCAGTTCTGTCCCTGACTGCCAGAGGCCACTGCACTCCTGTCCTCGGGGGGAGCTACCAGAAAACCAACTTCTCCAACCTGATACTACAAACTATATCTTGCCTGTAGGTAGAAGACTACCAATATACATTTTGTAGCAGCACAACAAATGCCACACAGAGCAATGAGAGGCATGGAGCAGGCCTCAAACAGGTAGAGCACGCTCTTGTAAACTCGTGGTATTTTCTTACCCTTATTTGTGCTGTTAAATATTTTAGGAACATCATACCATAGCACAAAATACAGCAAAACCTGTTCTGCAGGGAGTAGAGAACTTGATGTTAGGTCTAGAACAACTACTGACACGTTTCCAGACAACTCAGGCAAGTATTACAGGTTTCTCCTCAACCTACTTTGCTGTATTAGTTTGAGGCTACTACAAGCAGAAGTGCCAGCTTATCTTCAGATTACTTCTTTGGCACAAATTCAGGCATGAAGACAAACTACAGCAAACAAGGCATACAGAAAAAGACCTCCAAATGCCAAATTCTAAATGTGCAAGTGCCAATGCCAGTGGGCATTTACTCACCCTCAATCTCTCAGTAACATCATGTACTTATCTTCCTTACACAGAAAAATGAGAATATTTTTAAAATGTGACTGAAAAAATGCAATAAATACACAGGCATAGAGGATGTTACTCACTCCAAGGGATAGCTGGAGAGAAAGCCTTCTTGCGCATTGTACATTGACAGTCAAAATCAAAATAAAAGCCAAAACAAGCTGCTATATTACTGAAGTATTCTTTACATTCTGCCTCTATCATTGCGCGGCATTTCAGTATTCACTCGTTTAGGCATCACTGGCAAAATGGTAATAAACCACCCTGAAAAACTGGTTTGGAGCACATACTGGAGTACTCTGATCTTATCAGTCTGTGAACACARGAGATCCACTGAAGGATCTCATCCAAGTCTTGGTTAATGGCTACCCCTTCAAAGCAAACTCCAAGGGAACTTGGAGAGGCCTTAAGAGAGTACTTGGCATAAGCAGATAACATGCTGTGAGTTTCTCACCATAAACCTGAGACAGATTTTTCCCAATTTTCAGACGACAAATTGCTACAGAAATTAAAGAGGCAGGATCATACCTGCAGGAACTACCACAGAACATTTGGATCAAGGCTCATTTACTTTTACTTTAAGTCTTACACACATGTAAATCAAGGTTAAAAAAAGTGACTGAAGTAACTTCAGATGTACATCATAACATGAGCAGCAGATACAAATTCCCCTAAGTGGTTTGTTCAGCCGAACCTCTACCACATTCCTGAATTAATATTCTGATGGTTCCAGTTACAAAGTGGAAGTCTGACAGAAGACAAAAGTGCCTGTCTGAATGAATGATGTAGGCATTTTCCTAGCTTGTAGAAGGTATATTCAAAGTCTGTCTGAGGAGACTCAGACAAAATCTGCCTTTAAGTCAGCTATCAGAGTAATTCACAAAAATCAGTATCAATAGATTCAGTAAACAACAAAAGCTTCAGTTCAAAGGTACATAATTTAAATTGAGAAAGAGGTTTAGGAAAAACCCAGGGCTGAAATTTCTGCTCTCTCCTCAAACTCTAGTGGAAATGGCTATTTTCAAATCAGTTATCTGCATTTTCCAGGCAGTGCAGTTAACAGCCAAAGAAGGCTGTTCAGAAGACTGTGAGGAGGCAACCAAAAACAACCACAAATCAAAGAGGAGGTAGTACCAGAACACCACACACAGAGGTAGAATTAAAAAAAAATCCCCCAAAAACCCCTACCAAAAGAAAAAAACAAAAAATAAACCACCACAAACTGGTGACAACAACAAAAGCTGAAGACTTATCACTGCAAAAATATCTACTTTCTGATTTTCTGTTCTCAGGCAAGTTCTATCAGCAAGACATCAGATGAAATTACATTTACTGACAATGTACAATGCTCTCTTAGCATAATCAGTTACAACTTCTACAAATATAAGCCCAACACCCTGGATTCTCAGTGTCTCAAAAGAGTTAAAAAACAATTACTTTGAGCCTCAAAATAATCACTGAATTTTGAACAAACAACTTCAAGAACTGTTTTCACCTCTGGTCTATTTTATGTAGACATCCAATATGTTCGTATTAGCATTTCTGACTGTACACAGAAAATGGTGTTTCTTTCATAGTATCTAAAGACTCAAAGTCAGCAATCAACACTATTCCATTAGAAATGGAAAATAAATGAAATTTATTTCCAAGTTTTTCCTTTTCCATCTGCAATTTGCAGATTTCTATGGTCATTAGCAAGATAATCTGGGAGTTCTCTCAGAAAACAAAATGGAGTTCATTGTCAGAAGGCTTAACTTCAGCAGAATTCAGGGAATATAACTTGAAGTATTTCTTTGTAACTATACTGAAGTGATATGGAAGACCCTATTCTATAGTATTGCCACTGACAATTTCTTTCCTATCAAATTCTAAGAGCTCACATCACAAAGTGGACTTCATTCTGAATTACTGTGACATTACCAGATAGCAAGAACTGGGTTTTCTTGAAAAAAATAAAAATCAGTGAATCTTGAAATGAGATTTAGTAAACTTGAGAAAAGCCCAACAGTCTACTTACTGGGACACTGGGAGTTTTCAAAGCTGGTGGTGCTGGCAGAGCCTCTGATTCTGGCTGGTTCCAGTGTCTAGCATTATACACAGCTTTTGTGGGAGACTAAAAGGTAAAAATAAAAGTTATTTTTAAAGTAATTTACCAGTAGTCACTACACACTTCAAAAATTACTGTAGCAATACTGTCGGCAAACAAGGAAAACGAGCCTCGTTTTCCCTGCTGTATTCCCAGCAACACAAGTTCTCAATATGACATGTATCAGAAAACCAGACAGACTTTGAAGCATCTGATGGTTTTAAAGACATACAGACTCACTCAAATGGCAAAAGACATGATATGTATGCACCTAAAGAATTTTTCAGTTGTTCCATCTCTTAAATTTATTCAAAGGCAAAAGGTCTGCAACCTTCCTACAGACAAAACCTGACAGCTCTGGGAGAAAAAAAAACATGTTAGCAAACACCATGTCAGTAGAAATACAACTGGTTTAGAATCAAAATGCAGAACTGATACAGACTTTGATGCTCGGAGGAATAGAAACACTCAAACGAAATGCCTTAATCCATATTAATAAATTAAGAAGTTTTTTTTCCGTCTTGCTCAAAAATGTGTCAAGGCAAATCAAAATGCATCAAAATTTACTGTCCTTGAATTTTTGGGAAACATTATATACTCCTTAGAGGAAGCAAAGACAGAATTCTACTTCCACCATTTGCGTTTACCAATCTACTAATCTACTTGCATAATATTATTCTAGGCTAATACAGCATTACAATTTTCACAATTTTCCAACATGCCATGTATCGAGTAAACTGTGTAAGTACCTGTCTCCTCACAGCACTTCTATAGCATTTTAAACGTGAAAAATTAATTTCAAATAAACATTTTCTGTCAAAATATAACGTATAAATTATTTAACCCAAATACAGCCCCCACACAGGGGCTACGTGTGGCAAGCCTTAGAACCAGCCAGGGACTGCGCACCACTCCTCAACGAGCAACAAGGTACTGCCATGTCAAAACCTAGGAAGCCAATTTTGTAAGTCAAGGGTTTCTGTATTACTGCAGAGTAAAACTCTGCTGTGCTGCATCCTTCCATTCTTCTCAAGAGAAAGCTTTGACTAACAAACTTTCATGAAATATTAGCCRAATGAAAATCTCAGCTATGAGTTTTCAGAGCCGAAAAGATCTGTCAAACACCAAATCATTCTAGCCTCCAGACCAGAGAAAAGCCTCTTTGCCTCCTAGAGTGTGCTTTCACGTGGCCATGAAAAACTTGGATGGTTAAATTATGTTCTTAAAGCAGTGCTCATGTCCCATTCATCAACATGTATACAATAGTTTTTATCTTAAGTTTGATCAATTTTTGCAAGGAATTTCTTTTAGACAGTATCTGCTCAGCTCAAAAAGTTAAACTGAGAAATCAGTTTCATATTCAGGATACTACAGTAACAAGAGGACATCTGCACCCACATAGGAAGAAGGTGTCATATGGATCCCTGTTTGAAAAAGGTTTAACTGGTGAAAAAACAGTTCAGATGTTCATCCCTTTTCTCCTATACATTTCAGAGCAGCAAATATTTACCTGGAATCTGACTCAGGGTCTGCAATGAACAAAGGAAGTACAACTTAGGAACAAAGATTTATTTTTTTTTAATCAAGAAACACGCAGGTTTCACAGATACCTGCAATGGAAAAGAACCAGTGTTTTTTTCTCTTGAATTGCTCACAGTTGCTCCACACTTTGTCTCAGTGCACATTTAAGATTGGGAAGAGAAGGTATAATTTTCTGGGTGCCCTATCCTGGTATACAGGATAATTCAAGGAAATAACATACTCTAAGTAACTTACATGAAAGTACAGAATATCACAGAATCATAGACTTGGTTTGGGTTGGGTTGGAAGGAACCTTAAAGATTCTCTAGTCCCAACCCCCACATCATGGACACCTTCCAGTAGACCAGGTTGCTCTAATCCCCATCCAACCTGGCCTCGAACACTACCAGGGATGGGGCATTCACAGCTTCTCCGGACAACCAGTTCCAGTACATCACCACCCTCACAGTAAAGTCTGTCTTCCCAGTGTCTAATCTAAACTTGCTCTTTTTCAGTTTGAAGCCTTGTCCGGTTACTGCATGTGCTTGTAAAAACTCCCTTGCCAGCTTTCTTTTATGTCCCCTTCAGGTACTGTAGGGGAGTAGGGATACTCTAGGAAGGGACTCCAGGTCTGCCCAGAGTCTTCTCTTCTCATGGCTCAACAACCACAGTGCTCTCAGTGTTTTCTCACAGCAGAGGTGCTCCAGGCCTCTGATCATTTCTGTGGCCTCCTCTGGACTTGCTCAAACAGACCCACGTCCTTCTTACGTTGRGGGSCCCAGAGCTGGACAGAGGGCTCCAGGTGGGGTCTCAGGAGATCGGAGTAGAGGGGCAAAGACCCTCGACCTGCTGGCAACACTTCTTTGGTGTAGCCCAGGACACAGGTGACTTTCTAGGCTGCAARTGCACATTGCCAGCTCATGTCAAGCTTTCCAAGCCTTTCTCCTTAGGGCAGCTCTCAATCCATTCTCCACCTAGCCTGTATATTTAATATCAGTTTCAGCTGACGTATAATTCTTAATTTTCCAGGGAAGCTTAACTACTACAATTCTGACAGCAGTGTACTGCATTACAACTGCCAGAAGTCCTATTAGCATAGGACATTCTTTATTAATAGTCCCAGATCTCACTTATAGTCTCAAAGAGTATTCTATCCCCGCTTAAAGGATACCAATATATTAAAATTCCTGAATTTTCTGTCCAGGAGCTACATGCTGCACAGAAGCTTTTCAGGTATCTGCAACAGCAGTGTCAGGCTCAGCACACCCATCAATGAGATGCTGGGGGGGAAACGRAACCCACACAACAGCATCCTACATTTAGGGCATTCTTTTAGGTCAATGAGAAACAATGGGGGCACACATCCATGCAGATGCTGTGCCAGGACTCCCATTTTTCTGAAGTGCAGGGGAAAGCAGGCCTGGGACACAAAGCCTCTGCCTGTGCCTCACCTGCATGTGGACACATTTTTCTTCAGGCCTTGTGCTCCACGAGGAGCCAAACACAGCCCCTGGCAGGCACAGGGGGAGCAGAGTCACACTGGCATTTGAGCTTGTCTTAGAGAGGCAGCAGCTGGGACAGGCCCTTGCTGACCACAAGACAGAAGTGCCTGCAGTCTTGGTTTTTCCAAATCCAGCACCTTTGCTGTACACCACAACAGCAAGGAGGCACAGCCCAGAGAAAAGCAAGTTCAGTGTTCAGTACGGAGCAAGAACAAAGCACACAAACAGCTGTATCAGCGTGACCAAGAGGTCCACACAGCATTAGGGTGTTTTCTTCAGCAGAGAGCAACAGCTGATGCGTAGGAAAGAGTTCAACAGGGCAAACAGATAAAAACAAATTCCTTCTAAATACCCAGGGCTCAGAGGCTTCCAAAGATGGCATGCTTTTTATTCAACAGTCAAAAATGGGCTTTTCTTCCCTGATTTCCCTTAATCCCTTACTAAATCAAAAGCTAGGGCATCCCAAAGTGTTTTGTGACATGGCACTTTACAACTTAAGCACTACTAGTGCAACAGAGAAGAGGCTACATTTTACATAAGAAAACAAGTAATGCCATCAATAAATGCCTGTTCTGAGAAATGAAGACAATTTAATAGCTCTCTTATAACAAAGCCTAAAGTTAAGGCTTAACTTTAAAGCTTAAAAACCTCAAATACCTTTTTGGAGGGTTAGTTTTAGTCGCCATCGCTTGCAGAATCTTCCACTTCTAGATCAGAAATTACCCAAAAAAGTGATTAGGCCTGTGACTGCATACCTTCCCAGTAGTATTTCCTTAGACACCCTACTGTCTGGTATCTGGTCAGTCTCACACTGACTGCACACAGCTCAACCACCAAAATACACTTGCAAAAATCCAACACCGCTTTCTGAAGAAACATGTTCTGATCAGTTCTAACACATTATGCAGAGACTTTGGAGCCTCTCTTAACACTCACATGGACTTCSACACAGCAAATACATCCCTCCTTTCCAACCACCTCCTAAAGCAACCTTCACATTTTCCCCTGCAACACAGAATTAA
Organism: Amblyornis subalaris; assembly: GCA_018881555.1. Taxonomy (NCBI): domain Eukaryota; kingdom Metazoa; phylum Chordata; class Aves; order Passeriformes; family Ptilonorhynchidae; genus Amblyornis; species Amblyornis subalaris. Next base: position 17,085,891 of record JACAXG010000003.1, on the reverse strand, counting down.
GATGAATTTCCAAAACAACTRCAAAGAAACTGAGCCAATATAGATCAACCAGTAAGCACCGTGTAGACTTGCTCTGGATTACTGTGTGACAGAACTGAAGCCAGGAAAAGTATCAAAGATCAAATGAATGCTAGTGAAGACAGACTTTTCAGAAGGGCTTGATCACAAAAGCAAAGAGGCTGGTTTGTTTGGTTTTGGGGTGGTTTTTTTTAAGGCAACTCAAATGCTTGTGATAACAAGCTTCCCTGAACAAGCAACATTGATATTTAAGCAGCAGTAATTTAAGAAACTGACTTACTTTCTCCTAAAGACAAGAAAACCTTGCAATTATTCAAATAAACCAGACTTTTCTTTAATAATTCTTTCTCTCAAGATTAACTTAGAATAGATGCAAGTGGAAGTACATCACTCCCTTGAATTCTGTATTCTTAAGGCAAATAAGTTCTGCAATATTAATCAGCTGTAAGAGCTTCTGCTGAATAGCAGAGGAGTTTCCTTTTTCATACATCTAGAACTGACAGCTGCTTACACAGAGATACATGTCTGAAAGACTGCAAATATTCCAGGGAGGGTATAAGGCATATGGTACTGTGGGACTCTGCATGTGGTTCTGGGAGGGGGGATGAGTGGAGATACAAAACCAGAACTAATGCCAAGGATTTTAAAAACTGCACAGAGCCGTCACTTTTATAAGATCATCTCCAAATGGCACCAGCTATGGGTCATGCTTAACCTCCCATTCCTGAAAGCCTCAAAGCTGAAATTTTCAAGAGCTGGCACTCTGCACATACTGATGTAGCACTGCCTGCCATTCATAGATGTAAGAATAGCAGAAGATAAGAGYCAGGGACATGAGTCACACAGAAAATACTAGCAAAACGAGAAAGCATCTATTTGCAGGCAAGAATGCTTTCCAAGGTAGAAGACAATGGCAAAAGAAAACCCAAGAACATTTTTAAAAGATAGCCTGATAAATGAATTATTTATATCTGAAGTGCATTCAGTAACATTTTATGCCAGATGCTTGTCAAAACTATAAGTTCCAAAAAAATCCAGTAAACAAAATATATGATTTACCACTCTGTATTCATAATTATTAAGAGTACCACCCTGTTCTGCATGTCTCACTTCGAACAGGAAAAAGGTAACAAGCATGTTATGAAGCACAGACCTATTCATAGTGAACTGTTTCTTCTGAAAAGGGAAAGAAATGAACATCATTCAGAGCAATGAAAGAGAAATTACACTTCAAAACAGGAAGATGGAGTATCAACTCAGCACAGGCYGAGCCATGTGTATAGAACAGAAGAAAAGTTAATCTGAACTCCAGATAAGATAGCAGTTTCCAACAGCAGTTTAAAACCAGAAGCAAACCAGGACCAAGTCATATGTCCAGTGTTCAAAATGTGAATTGAATCTCCATTATTTGGATCACGGTAGCAGATTAGTGCCAATAAATCACCTCTGGGTGCCATGGATCACTTAATTGTGAGCTGCTGTACCCTTTAAACACAAACCACATTACGCACACAAGTAGCCAGACAACTACAAGCTGTTAGTCAGACAAGGTTGAAGAGTATCAGCAGCAGACAATACAATGAGCAGGGGAAAAACTGTCACTGAAGCTCTTCTTGCATTAAACGTCCGAAGAACTGCAAAACACTTTATCTTCCTCAAAGCCCAAAAGGAGGCCCACAGGGCACAACAAGATGATGGGTCCAACACCCAAGTGAAACACGAAAACAGAATTTAAGAAACAGGACAGTTTGGCAAACATGAGATTCATTCTCTAACAGAAATAGCTGATGGTGGTCTGTATGCTGTGGATGCTAAGTGTACCCAAAACTGATCAGCTCAGAAGCAGAAGCCATATGGTTACGGTCACTAATTTGGCCTCAAAAGTCTGATTAGAAGGGACAGGGTACAATAGTTAAGACAGATCACCACAATATGGGAAACAAAACGCTTCAATCAAGAGAAAAGAAAAACCTGCACTTGCCTGCAAAAACAGCCCTGGCACAAACACTTCCTAGCACAAATTGCTCACATAAAATTCCTGCCCTYTTGGTTGCAAAAGGCAGAGACACACAGGCAAACACAGACACACGTGTCCCTCCCACCTCCTCCCCGTTAATCCTAATCTATCCAAAGTGTATCAATCTGCTAAAAGGAAAGCCTTACAAAATTGYAACTGCAATGAAATTCCAGAGGTCGTGTGGCTGGGGTGTGCGTACACCCACATAAGCATTTCCATTTGGATGAGTAAAACACCATCCAAATAAATCTCCCAGATGCCCTCAGTAACAACACTGTGGTTTGCATCACTGAGTCTGACAATGCTGACTTGAGCGCTTTCCAATGTGACCAAACTTCAGATGCTCCTCCAGAGAGCACCTACCTCATGCCAGCTGTTATTGGGCATTGTCTAAGTCAGGTCAGAGTAAAGCCAATTCAAAGTAAAAACAAATGAATGTAACAAGGACACTGGGCCCTAAACACCAACTATTTCACCCTCAAGACGTCCTGATGTCGCATCGTGCAATTATTGAATGTACATCAAGTCACAGACAGAGCTGAGTGAACCAACCATGCTCATATACACAGTAGCTGTGAAGACAATTTTGCATATTCATCTGCTTATAAATGAAGCTCCCACTGGCAAATTAAACTGGTATATTTTAATCTCTTGGAGTGTTTTTCCCATTTTAGAACTTCCTACAGGACTGAGACCTTGTGCAATGTAACATTTATCCTACACAGCTATCCTGCATTGCCAAATTACTAAAACATTGAGTTAATTACTGGAACTACAAAACTGATGTGTGTGTGTGTGTGTGTGTGTGTGTTTGCAGGGAATGTGAAGATGCAAGAGAGAACCTAGTTTCAAAAACATTTGCTTCTTGCTTTAGAGCTAGTGTCAGTAGGAATTGGAAGTATAAAATGCCACGTTTCTACTGTGACATTAAACATTTTCCATTCAACTTGATTTTTCTACTTCCTGAAAAGCCTAAGTACACACGGGGGGAGAAGGATTTTTACGTTTATTTTTCATTTGTTCCTCTTGTCTCTATGAGGACAGCCTGTTACCTTCACACTGCACTTTGCAYCCTTACCCTTCTCAGACAAAGCTGGTGACATCTCTGTTGCCACCACACACAAGACAGGCACGTCCAAGAATGTCGTTACCACAGTTCTACCTAACAGCTGCATATGGAGGACACACGAGGAAGCAGTTTTGCCAGGTGGAAGTATCTCAGCTTGGCATCTACCAGAAGACCCTCTTCACCACAGTTTAATATGAAGGAGTGAGAAGAAAATAGTTTTGATCAGCATCAAGCGATTATCTTGAAGTTAGGAGACCAACTCTTGGCACTTGCGTTCACTCTGAGATGGCTTCGAAGTGCTAAATCCCAACTCAATTCAGCAGAATTACAGCAGCTACCTCACTCTTCAATTTAGGTGAGTAAAAACCTGCCAATTCTGACTAGTATCCTGCTTACTAGCTTAAACATTAAGAATTGGTTTTGGTCTATTTACGTTAATAATAATAAAAGAAGTCCCTAAATGGTAAGCACTTGGAAGCCAATATGAAATAAATATGCTTACAGAAGAATTTGGTTTTGCAAATGTTAAGTGAAATAATAACATCAGTATGAGGCTTTGGTTTTTAACAAATCAGCTATTTAACAAACAGATTTATTCTCACCTTTTATCTTTTTTTTTTAATTTATTTTTATTCCAGCAATATGAAAGCCGCTCACAATACACAAGCTGTTTGTAACYGGCTGGCACTTAGAACAGCTCATCTCTTGTTTATCATTCCAACAAAAAGTATTCRGACAAAAAAAACACCACAAAAACCACTTCAGTTCAGGCCTAGGCAGACTATCTGCCAGAAGCACCAAGCAGCAAATGCAAGGAATGTACTGCAGAAGCAGCACCAAGCAGTCCCAGGCTGTCAGCTCTGCCCAGCACCATTTGTCAGCTGCTGACAGACAGAGCGCGCGTAGCGCTGAGCGGAGACACGACGGACATTTCACTCAAGATTTCAATTGGTGCAAGTCAGCCTGACTCCTCAACAGAGCCAAAACAGCCAACTAATAATCTCTCCTCTTAAAAACATACAATTTTGACTTTCTGAATGAGGATGAAAAGAGCAGCTCAATATGCATAATTATCAGCAGTTTAGTATCACTGAAAAAAATGCTTTAGGACAACCGTTCATCCTTATGGTAGGACACTCTTTTGCTAAAGGTWTTGCAAGATAAAGACAAGCAGTTCTTTCTAAAATGAGCTCTGCCCAGTCTCCTCTGATCCTACTATTATATATATAGAAAGGGCTCTGACTGATACAGCAAAACTTTAAAATTATGATTCCACTGCTGCTTTTTCAGGACTATTTATTTAAAATGGGAAAGTAATTAAGCAAAACTACATAGGTTTATGCACTTAAGATTAGTCTATCTTCACATACTTTAAATCTTAAAAAGAAAGAACAAAGAAAAATCTTTAAAAATCTAATTCGGGGAAATGCTGATTCATTTGTAGGCCAGCAAAAAGAAACGTTACTTGCAGGATGTCTTTGATAAACATCTACTGTAAAGTCTAACACAAGCTAAGTGGAAAACTACAGACCACAGTGCAGCCTAGTTCTGTCCCCTCCCACACACACGTCACTGTCACATAARCCCTAAGATTACTCAGCCAGCTCAGAGCCGTGCATGGGTTCGTACTTCTCCAATTTCAAAACACTTTCAAAGACCAGGTATAAGCATTTCATCTTGAACTCCTAGTTTACTTASACCCAGCATTTGTTTCAAACTGCTATTTATAGTTCCTTCCAGTCAGCATGAAGCACCAGAAAAGAAAGCTTCCATCAACCTGTAAAAGATATCTTATTCCCTTAAAACATGTATTACAGCAAATCCTATAAGAAACAGGTTCACATGTAAGTTTCAAGTACTGACAGTTCCTTACAGTGTCTAAATTTGTAACAGGAGTATGGCAACTCTAGAAAGTTAACCTCGTCATGGAAAAAAATCTGCCTATAGCACAAGAAAAATGCATTTAAACAATGAATTTAGGACTAGTTGCAGATCAGACTGAAGTCACACAGAAGAAAAAAAGAAAATTTCCTCCTGGTTCAGCACTTGGTAACTGGAAATAAGTGCTCTTTACACAGTATTGATTTAACATGTCCTTCCAACTTACCTGTCCAAAGACCACACTTGAAAATCCTCACACATTTCTGCACTTTGTTGGGTACTGAAGTTACTCTTAAAACTTGAATAAAACATGAAAAGCAATAAACAGTTACAGAGTTATGACTGGATCAAGTATTTATTGTGGATACAAAGTTCAGCAGCAGTCTCTTGGCTAAGCCATGTCTGAATTCAGCAGTGATTTCATTCACGTATTCGGCACTACTGTCATGACTAACTCTACTAATGTCACTTGATCAAAGTGCTGCATRTAATCCTGCTAACGCCGCCTGTGTTTAGTGAGCATTTCTCAGTTGCAGTGTTGACTTAACCAGGTTAAGATGACTTAATCTCTCTTCTTGGGCTCCCTAAACTAAGTAGATAAAATAGTTTACAGTCTCCCAGTGAACTGGACTAAGACTTATGTTAAATGTTTCCTTTTTAGTGAGTTATTTTTGTAGTAATACACATATAGTAAAACCTTGGGAAAGAGCAAGGAGCAAGGAAACAGGAGTGAGCTGGTCAAGCAAAGGGAGAGAAAAAGCAGCATAATCACATGTTTGTCCATATTTTTTGCCTGTTTCAGGTAAAACCAGTCCTTACAGTAGGTGGGGCTTTGTTGGGTTCGGGGTTGGGTTTTTCTGGTTGTTGTTTTCTGTTGCATAATCCAAAAAGATCTCAGCTTTTCCTGACAAATGCATTCCATACTAGTAGAATAACTTTCAAGCAATGCCACCGTTAGAAGTACTGTTATCAAAATGTTCCCAGGCACAGCAGAGTAAGACATGCACAGCAAGCAGTGAAAGCAAAAAACATCCACTAATGAGCACTAGGCCATGAGTACTGTGGGCACTTACATACAGTAAGGCAAGGGAGCCCCATGGCAAGCAGACACCTGTCAATTAACAGCTAAACTGCACTAACAGCTATAAATTTGATCTAGCACATCCCAATCAAATCTGTCATTATCTCAAACCCGTTGAGCCTCACTTTGGGTGCCAAAAAGGACTGTTGTGATTTAGCCTCAGGTGGCAGCTAAGCCCCGCCCAGTCGCTCACTTACTCAGCCCCAGTGGGATGGGGGAGAGAATCCAAAGGGCAAAAGTGAGAAAACACAAGGGTTGAGATAAAGACAGTTTAACAGAGAAAGCAAAACCCATCAATGCAAGCAAAACAGAACACGGAATTCATTCACCACTTCTTATGGGCATGCAGTTGTTCAGCCATTCCCAGGAAAGCAGGGCTCTATCATGAGTAACAGCTACTTGGGAAGACAAAGGCCCTCACTCCAAAGGTGTGTCCCCCCTTCCTTCTTCTCCAGCTTTTCATATTGCTGAGCACAATGTCACATGATATGGAATATCTCTTAGGTCATTTGGGATCAGTTGTCCTGGCTGTGTCCCCTGCAAACCTCCTGGCTGGCAGGGTGGGATGAGGAGCAGAAAAGGCCATGGCTCTGTGTAAGTGCTGCTCAGCAATAATAGGAACATCCTGGTACCACCAATACTGTCCTCAGCACAAATTCAAAACAGCCCCGTAAAAGCTATTCTGAAGAAAATTAACTCTATTCCAGCCAAAACCAGCACACACAGGAAACTCTGTAGTCCAGTATTTGAATGGCCCAAAGAAAACACCATGATAATCAAGTTAGTGGCAAAGAGGTATTTCCATACCTCTTCCTGTACAACCCAATGTGTGCACAACAAGAGGAAGAAGAACCAGCCCATCGATGTATTCCCATTCACTGGGTATGAGTGGGAATGTACACACAGTTACAAACCAGACGGGTTTTCCAGAGCTAAGATTTCAACAAGCTAATCTAAAGAAACTTCTCCAGCAATACAAGAGAGTAAAAAAAAATTAAGCTAGCTTAAATTCATTTATGAAGTCAGAAGTCATCAAGCGATAAATTAGCCTTCAGGTTAGTTTTTAGCTTCATCAGTAGTCCATGAATCACCAGTACAGACTGACCATGCAGTGAGCACTTTTCTTCTCATCTTATCAATCATAAAAGGTACATTTCATCCTCCCAAGAAAATTTCAGTATTTTATAGGTGCTAACATTGCATTCTATAGTAGCATGGAAGCTTCATTAAATACACTCAGTGTAAAAGATATCAACATTAAGAAATTATTTCCGAAAGACTTGTTTCTAAAATTTACCTACTCTAAATCATGGGAAAAAAAATCCTGATACAGCACTCATCTAATCGAAATTTCATGCTACTTTGACAAAACACAAGCCTGAGGCTGCTTCTGGTTGTGCCAACTTGAAAGTCAGTGCCTTTTTTTTTGTTATACCTCTTTTGTCCCACTTCATGCAACTCCCCAAGTCTTCCCCATGTGCCTCAGCAGCCCTGAAGAGCAATAACAGAAAATTACAGTTTCTCCCCTGCTCCCAGACCCCTCAAGCCGAAAGGCTCCCATACCTTTTAGCTATGATTTGCAACTCTATCTAAATTCTTACCTTGAAGCAGTCAAAAGGTAATCAGTATTCACCATGTCTAGGTTGGCTTCCTCTGGTCACAGGCAGAACTAGGATCAGCACAAAGCTGCAGATCCCTCATTATATATTTTGAGTTTAAGAGCAGAGAGGCCATCCCAGAAAATTTGCTGTTCAGAGGACTTGGTGGTCCCTAAGGACATGCTGGACAAGACAAACACTGAACTGACACAAAACACTACATCAATTTCTAGGGCTGATAGATCAAAAGGTTAAGTTTGGGGATAGACTAGTTCTCTTTATCTTACACTTTTAAATTGGTTTTTTGCAGGTTCCTATTTAGAGACAGATATTTTGCATAAGACCACAGGAAACCGTTCCAGAGTATTCCTACAAAAACTGTTTCTCTTCATTTGCTGACTCTAGCTAAAATCTGTTGTGAGAGCAGCAGGAACAAGAAATATCAGGAAATCATTTTTATGGTCCCTGTTTTCAGGTCTTTAGTCTGAGTAGATTCGGACCACAGCAACAAAAAATTTCTTGTCTACTTTACTCGGTTTGCCTGATAATGGAGAATTAGATTCATCTGTAGAAGGGGAACTAAGCTCAAGGGGCCAGCAGGTGGGCGTATCCAGAGTTCCCAAACTTGCATGCTAGAGCACGAGTTACCCAACCAGTTGAATTAAAATTGTAAACAGCTGCAAACAAACTTCTGCAGATGTTACTCATGTATGCTTCACACCTATAATTTGCAACTCAAGCAATGCCAATATTTATGTACTGTAAGCACATAATTATGTTGCTATGGAATGTAACACTCCTCCTGTAACTCAGGCTCAGGATAAATAGGTTTAATTCACTTAAAAGCATGACTAGTTAAGACTTTACTTACCTATCATAATATATGTGGCTACTGCAGTGAGTGATTTCAGTGAGTGTCCTTACAGTAACAGCAGTGTTTAGAAACACTGTTATTCACTAAGTCAATACTGTTGGTAATATTTTATTACACATACACGCAAAGTTTCAAGAACTGGACTTTAGCATTAGGAGCCAATGGTCAGGTTTCAACACATGGGTGAGAGACCTGCTGAATACAAACTGGAAAAAATACTTGAGCTTTCTGGATCTGCTGAAGTTTAACAATACCACCTGTTGCTTCCTGAGTAACACAGCTGTTTACCCGGCAGGTGAGTGTGATGCAAAGTGTCACACCTCTAACATCACCACCTAGCAGAAAATAATTAATACGGTATCTGCTAGTTCCTACAAGAAAGAATAAATGGTGCTAAGATAGTGAAGAAGTTCCAGAGAGCTTTTTTTTTTTAGATCATTTAGTTATTATGATCAGGTTAATACTTTTAGTTCCTTTTTTTTTTATTCCCAGAATGAAAATTCCCTTAAGATACAACTAAGATTAAGAGTCTATATCTATATTTCAGGAAGATAATTATAGCATCTCTAATTACCATCAGAACAAGCTTTACAAGCTTTTTTAGTACCTCCATGTAACAGCCGTATGATTAGAGAACATTAAAGTTTAAAATCTGAATCTCAATTGCAGCAGTATCTACTTTGAGGTCCATTATATCACTACAGAGTCAAAAAAGCGGCTTCATTCTCAACTTTCCCACTTGAATTAAGTTTATTCCCAACTGAGAATCTTCTAGAGTTGAAATCATTTTCTCTTATATAGTATGATGTTACTGTAAGGCTTTTTTTCCTCCTCATAATTTCATGATATATACATTCAAAATGAATTAAAACCATTTTCACATAAAACCTCAAGTATTTAAGGCATAAAAATTTAACAAGAAACACGTGAAACGCTATTATAGAATAAAACTAGAAACATATAAATATTCAAACTTAAAAAAAAACTTCTGTATTTACCAGAACACCCACAGCTGTTTCATGCTGTTAGAAAATACAGCTAAAAAAGTCACAGTTAAATTTACACTTCCTGTACTTCTGTTTCTCAGTCTACTGATAAGAAGCTGAATTTTAAAAAATGATTATTTAATCAGCAGAAGCTGAGGAACTCTCATCTTCAAGAAATATTATCTCAGTTCTGAAAACACTCTCCTCACTTATCTGACTTCAGACTCCAGAGTCAAGAGCTTCCCATTCTGTCCAAAGCCAAAGCAACAAGTGACACTTCTTTTCCAAAGGGCATCACAACTGACAGGACTTACTGGTCATGTATCCTCCCACATGAAAATATTTCCCTGCCTGTTTGAGAACTAAAACAGATTTGTCATCCTTTCTCCACCCATAAATCCATATTTTCAAATGAAAAATCCTAATATATCAACACAACTGGGGAGATAATAAATCTTCTGGTTCTGGAACACTAAAAAAAAAAGGCATTGAAAAATTACTTGAAGTGAAACTATCATGTAACACAAGTAATTAGTGACCTTTATGATAAATTTTAGAGTGTGATTTAATTATTAGAATTCCTTAGGAAAAATAATTCAAAAAACTTCTTAGAACTGTTGGACTGATGAACACATTCTCATAACATGTAAAAGACAGTTTCTAATCACGCAACTGCTAGGTCTTGCAAAACCTATGGAACTCAAAGGGAAAGCAGAAATACAAGTTCATTTCCCTCTTTCTCTTACTAGAGCAGTTCTGGGTTGCAACAATGGTGAGACAGGTACTGTCTTCACCAGACAACATGAACAAGTTATGCAAAGAGCTCATGAAAAGGCCTGAAGCATTGGAAATGGCTGTTCTGGGCATTCAGGTCCTAAAAGTTTCATTTAATGGCGATTACATGGATCCCCCCATTGCAAACTTTCACCTAGTAGCTAAACTCAATTTTTGCTGTATGCACATTTTTAAAAGCCTCAAAATACTAAGTAATCCATAATAACAGGTAAGGTAAACCACACCTAAGACAAAATGAATAACCTCTTTTCACAGTATGAAAGAGCAAATTCATACTGAATGTTACCTAGTTTGTGAAGACTGGGGTGGCATTGGAGGTTACTTTTATTTAATAAAAGAAAATCTCACTGTACCACATGCTGTAAAGGCAACTGTCCATATAAAGACGATACCAATGCCCAATTTGAAGTTTTAAGTAAAATTCAATCCTATAATACGRTAGATATTTCTTGGGAGAGCAAAGAAAAGACACCAAAAGAATTCCCCCCCAAATGCCAACAAACCACAAAATAAAATACACAGCATTTACTGATGCTTTGCTTTAAAAATCATCTACAGGGAATGCATTTGTGTTACAAGTCTGGTGCTCCATAATGGTAACGTGAACCTGAAAAGTGAAACTTTCAATAATAAATACAAAAATTTTGCACTTGAATGTTCAACTATTCCAGAAATAATATTAAAAGCCAACAAATGATCTCAAGTGCAGATATAAATTGGGACAAAAGCCCTGTTGCATAAATAAGAAGATACATCAATACTGAGGAGTTTATTAAAATACGAACTTTGTATTGGTCTCAGTATTATTACTCACCCGCTTCGGCCCACTAAAAATCTTCCTGGTGTTTTCCTTAGATTTTTCACCTTGTTTATTTGTGGATTTCTTATTGCCTTCAAGCACACCAGATGCATCCTCTGAAAACTCCAGATCTGTCAAAGGTAAATATAGACATGAAAAAACCATATTGAAAGCTGTTGAACTGCTAGAGCATTTCTTGCATCTGACAATTCCACGTGTATAGCTTCTGAAATTAAAGATGAACAATCTTCACCAGAAAAATCAGCTTTAATGCGAAACACAGTCCTGGATGGAGCTCAGGTTTACTGACTGGATTGTGGTAAAACATAGAAGCATAACAAGGTACACAATCACAAATATTACAGCACCACTTGCCCACTGGGTAAGCTTCAGGCTACTACTTCCCATTCCACAGTCCTGTAAATCTCAGGTTACTTTTTACATGTGCTTACTTATGGATGGCTTATTGCTACGACTCCAAGCAGCAGATGAATAAAAGAATAGATTGGGTTCCTCAAAAGTGTGAGATTAAGAGATTTAGAAGAACACTTCACACTACAATTACAGGACTGAAGAATTGATATTACTTCACTTCTCCTGAAGGCAGTCTGTTTATATTTGCTTATCCTGCTGTAAACAGAAAAAAAAAAAAWATGTGGTCATCAGCTCAGAAAGGAGCAGCTAGAAGGAACTGCTGACTTGGCCTTTCAATCTGTTCAATACTTGCCTTACCAGTAATTCCAGTATCCAATCCTGGACTGTAAATCTGCAATTCACTCATCTAATTTAACTTTTCTCCTTACTTTGTTTTAAAACTTGTTTTGTTTTATTTGAAGCATTATCCCTTGGAGACAAGGGACAAGAGTTTACTTGGCACAAACCAGAAGTTATCACAAATTTCAAGATGGAACTAAAGACAGGCACAGAGAAGCGCTGTTTCATCTGATAAACTGTTTAGAAAACCAGTCTATTCCAGAGAAGCTGCTGCTCTTTGAAAACTGCAGTGCAAAAACCCAAGCAGGTTGGATGGGTTACTCTAATCCCAAGTGCACTCAGATCCGGTCCACAGGACCAGCCAAGCGTCTGGGTAAGAAGGCAAACAAAGGCCAATTAGGCAAGCAAATTTCTAATGGCACTCTCAAGGTTGTCTGGGGAATATAAGTACTCTTAAAATAAAGTTCAAAAGCTTCCCAAATGGCAGTAAATTTCAACAGGCTTGGCAGCACCGGGGCAGGCAGGATGCCTACTGCAAGGCACCTGCTGGAACCAGCCTCTCGCATTCCAGCCGCTGGTTTTCTGTGTAGTTGTGTCATGTGAGCACAGGAGCTTAAGAACACAGCATCAACAGCCTCTCTGAAAAGAATTGTCTTTAGAAGATATTTGATAAAATTAGTATAACAGAGGAAAAAATATTACAGGCTAATTTTCATTAATTAAATAAAGCAAAACTACTTCCAGATCTATGTAAGAGTCAACTTAGTCCTTGCTGGAACCTGCCAATTTAAGGACTAAACCAAAATTGCTTTGATATACATCCTTACAAATCCTGAAAAACTTTTGAAGAAGTCAGGCCCTGAATGCAATTCCCAAAGGAAGTCAAACCAACAGTACTGACCCTCCTATTACAGATTAAAAGCTAAAAAGTAATTTACTTGACCACAGCAATTACAAACATGCAAGTCCCTCTATAAACACCCACCAGATCAGCACAGTAATTTGTGCCCGGGATCAAGTCACAATTTTAAAAGCATCTTAAGTTTCTTTGTTTGAATTCTACTACTATGTGCTTCTGAACTATCCCATTTAAATTAGGTAATTTTAAATTTAAAGGAACTCCTTGATAAAAACATTTCAACTCCTACTTACAATAGGATAATTCTGCATTTTCTGATGTTGCTAGCACATCAAACACTTACTAGCTTTATAAGATTATCTGGAATGCTTTTATTTGAGCAGTGCTTTTGGAGGACTTCTAGGTATCCTAAAAGAACTCTGCATACATTATCTTAGCAGACTTTTATATCTAAACTAAATAGGGTTTGGGAGAGAAGTCTTTCGTTAATATTAACTGAGGCAAACACACGAGTAGTTTGGTAAGCAGTGACCCTACTGAAGCTTCTTTTCCACTGGCTCTCTCCTGTATGGTTTTTTGGGGGTTTTTTGCCCCCTTGCAGAGAAGTTGGGCATACTGACCTCTTTTTTCAATATGGGAGCATGTAAGGCCTTTGCTCCTCTCTCCAACATTTTCAAGGCATTTCGAATCCTCGAGGTTATTTGCCTGTCTTGGCTAGAATTGGAAAGATGTTCAAAGACCAACTAGAAGGCAACAACCACAGTAAATTTCCTGGGGAACAACATTGGGTTTTTTTTAGTGTCTCAGGGTAATTCTGCAGAAGGTTTTGAAGTCCAAACAGGACTCTGCTTTTGAGGACTTTGATGCAGTTTTCACTGGCTTAAAATATTTACCCAATGAAGGTGATTTACTTTTTGAGAAGATGCGAAGGACTTAAAAAAAAAAACAGGGCAAGTTGGCTCCCCAGAACTGAGCTGAGTGCTAGATGCTGATATATAAAAGCTACATTATCCAAAAAAGATTATAGGAATCTCATCTTGATCACTGAAAGGAAAAATGAATGCATGACACAAAGGTTAAGCTGTCTATGTTTTACAAAGCAAAAGACTAAGCTGCAATACAGATTTCTCTTGCATACAACTCCCCATTGATTACTGCAGTCAAGTCAGTTACTTTCTTCCGGTGTTAAAAACTCCTCTTCACTAGAGTCATCCTGTACCCTGGCTACTGAAATGACAAAAGCACTGCTTCAAATCTAGGAAAGTCTCAGCAGGACTTTTAGCCCCTGGCATTCCAGCAGAATACAGCTGGGAGCTCATGAGTCAAAGGGGCTTTTGCTTCACTGGGCTGCTACACAGTGATATGAGAGAATTTTAGACTGCAATGGCAAAATAAAAAGTAAACTCATACTAGAACTCAAAGCTTCAGCAAAAATCTAAGGCTAATAAAGTTGTGAAGCATTTTCACTAAAAAGAAAAGTGTGGTAACAGCATCTAGGAATTTTAAAGGTGGAACTTTTTTTGGAGTTTGGGGTTTTATTTGTTTGGCTTTTATTTGAGGGGTTTTGGTGGTTTTTAACCACTTCGGCAGAAAAGCCTATCATAAAAGTGAGCAACAGAAAAGATTTTTCAATGAAAAAGCAAARCTGAATTTATCTGTTTTGCCATTTTTTCTACACTAACAATATTGTTCCTGTAGTCTCTGTGCTTTCTTAAATTTCATTTGTAGAAACATTTAAACATGTATTGTTAAACTTACTTTCCCTCTGTGAACTACTAGACTGGAARGAATAGTCCTTCTAAGGTTCCATTACAAAATCTTTGTAAGATGTTTTGAACTAAGATTCTAAAATATGCTTCATAAAAATATGCCTGGATTAGGGTAAGTAACCAGATCAGTATTATGGCAAAGTAAGGCTGTTACAACAAGCATCAAGTTTCTTGAGAAACTGATTATGCCATAGAACATTCTTTATGCACAGAACACCAAAATCAGTCTTAGGAATTTCCAGGGCTGAAATTCAGAGAGGCAGTCTGGCATCTCACCTGTCAACTTGGAACAGGAGCATTGGATTTTCACCTGTGGATTTATTCATTAGTACAAAAAAAGAGAACAGCACATACAGAACTCAGGTAGCATGAGCACCTCTCAGTACTGTTCATCATTTCAGGAAAGTTTTACTGTGCAAGATGTTCTGAAAGCTTTTTCTGAGGCTTGGAGTCAAAGYTGGCATGTTTCATGGATGCAGAAGTCACATTTTTCCAGTATGTAAAGACAATACCTCAKAGCAATGTCACAACTGCAACTTCAGGCTTAGATCCAGAAGTTCTTCATAAATTCTCAGACTCAGCATCATTGTATTTAAGGACCTTAATATGGTTGTTCTGAGTGATCACGATGCTCAAAATTTGCAAAGGTCTGCAAGAACAGGTTATGAACTTCAGCAAGGAGTCCCATAAATTTTAGGGTAGCAACAGACTCCTTATTTCCATAATCTGTATTACAGGACATCACCCTTTCCAATTTCAGAAGAAAAACTGCAAGTCAAATCTCACCCAGCTACAGCAGCGCAAAACAGGAATTAAATGAGCAAAGGAGATGCAAAATAAAGGGGAAGCATCTCTCAGCAGAGGCACTGAGAAGCAGCTCTTACCTGAAGTGGAGAAGCGTATTAAGAACTAACAAAACATAAATTTACATCTACCTGTGTCATGGAAATCCCTTAGGAAAATATTTCAGACAAACAATCTGCGATAGCTCGGACTATAAAGGCCTGCTTGGCGAATACAGTGCCAAATGCAAACTGCAGATATTTTGAGGCTCCTGAGGACAGCAGCTGAAAGGATTATTTGATGGGTCAGCATCTCAGCTGCATTAACAGTACAAGTAAATTTTTCCCTTGGAATAAATGGCTGAACAAAGACTCATTAGAGACAGGGACTCTGAGTACTTCTCAAGCAGCGCTGTAAGATAAACCCATTTTTCGAAGAGGCTGAAACCCAAGTGCCTCGTCATAAGTAAATTTCATGAAAACCAATCAAGGTCTTTTTCGTTTGAAAACACAATCTACTCGTGTAACATCAGTGTCCATTTGTTCCTTTCAAATCCACAAAAAAACCCTAGCAGTGACATTTACTTTTGATTAAAAGGCTTACAGAAAATTCTGGTTTTAGAAACAGCTATAATTAGAACAGATAAATGAACATTTTTTCCTCTGAAATTTTATTTCTGGATTATATTAGCAGAAGCTATTTGTAGGAAAAAAACCCAGCTTCTCCAACATTTGCAAGGCTAGATTGAGTCCCCCCTCTCCCTATCACAATCCCTATCTTGCCGAAGTCTTAAAAATGTAACAAYTTCAGTGAGTAGATAAAACTTCTCATGCTTCATGCTCCAAAATGGAGGACCAAAACATTCCACAGAACAGTGGCAGTGTTTTGAAATACTTATTCCAATACAAGTGATTCTCTAGCATTAGACTATTTCCAAATAACCGAGCTAAAAGCAAGCTTCCACCAAAGCTACTCCTTTTGCTCTTCGCTAACACAACTCGACCTGGATCTATGCAGGACCCAACCGACCACCAAGCAAGTCTAATTTTTTGAAGGATCTTAAACACCAGGATTTGCTCAGCAACTGCCACGTGTACAGTTTTACTAATACACACACACCTTCCCAACCTGTACAGAAGATGGAGATACCTAAAAACTGAAAACAAGAGCAGAAACACATGAATATGCAGAGGCTCTCCCAAAGCCAGTTATCTAACTGGCACTCCATGGGTCCCCACAGCCTCTCCCTCGAGTCATGCATCCTCAGATAAGATGGAACTTGAGAAAGGTCCAAACTGTCTGCACATTCAAAAGCAGAAAAAAGTATTTCACATCTCTTAAGAGCTCCTTTTCTGCAGTGAGCTCTGTTAATTCTGGGTTGATCTGGAGGCTCTGTGGGAGGATAGCTGCCTTCCAGGCATAGATACTGTATACTCAACACACCAAAAAGGTACGAATCTTCTGTTCGAAAAGAAAAAACCTCTACCTCTGGCAAGAGATCAAGGTATAAAGCACACTTCAAGAGAGAGATGAAACAGGACCACAGGAGAAATAAGTGAGTTTAACTGTCAGACTTCAAGTGAATTTAACTGTTAGATTTCCATATTAGTGGTATTCTTCGACAAACTCCTAGGTACGCTACAAAAAGAACAAAATATTGAAGTAATTTAAAATTTAATGTCACGTATCTATTACAAAAGAGTTCAACTGACCTGCATTAGTACTGAGCTGGCTATCCTGGGAACAGTTTTCATTGCCATCAGAGGTTGACTGCAGTGAAGCAGATGGTACAGTTCTACTTCGCTTTTTGTTAGCCTTCCTTTCTGCTACCTGCCACTCTTCATCTTCATCCTCGCTTTCACTCAAGTCATCAAACCCAAAGTACTTGATTTTGTAATTGGAACTCCCAGAACTTCTAGAGGCGCCTTCATCTCCCCCTCCCTCGTCTTGATCATCAAACCCAAAAAATTCTAATTTGACATCCTTTTTGGATTTGGTATTGCTTGGTCGGAACCTGGTTGTAGTTTTTGTGGTAGCAATGTCTGCCTTTTTCCTTAAGCGTCCAGCTTCTCCCAGGTCAGTAGGGGCTGCTGTGGTGAATTCATCCATGCGTTCCATGGTATCCTGTATGGTGACATTACAAACTGACAAGCAAGATGGATGGAGAACAGTGTAGTCTCTAGTCCGTCCAACCGTCCCTCTAAAACTGGTCCCACTACTTAAAGAAACTTTTTTTCCTGGGTTCAGACCATCATTATTTGACTCATTGTTTGCTTTGGATAAAGACTGGCTAGTGCCATCCATTAGCTTGTCAAAATTGGTTGCCCCCTGCAGTTTTGCTTTGTTGGATCGACAATATGTCCTACAGTTGCTTGGCCTAGGAACAGTTTGCACAAGTTCTTCACTAATGGTTTCCTTTGGATTTTCACTATCTTCTTTATCACACTCCTCATCCTTGCTCTTCATCTCTGAGAGATGTTCATTGTCAAAAGCTAATACGTACTCTCCAGTTCTGGTGTCTTCAGTTTCATCCTCCCATTCATACAAGTGAGTTCTTAGTGGCCCCTTCGTCTGAGATGTTTCTGATGGAGAGTCTGTTGTTTTTCCAACGTGGGAGTCCCAAGAATCAGGCAAGGCCTTGGCTTCAGTGTTGCATCCAGAAGCATCTGTAGTCTCAGCATTGGTTTTATTACTGTCTTCAGCATTCTCATAGATGAAATGACTGTTCTCATTGTCTTGATTCAAATTCTGGATTTTATCTACAAGAAAAGATAAATTTATCACTAAAATGCAATATTACAAAAAGTCACCCTTGTGGACAACTTTGAAAAGTCACAATATAACAACCAATATTCAGTGATCAAGGACAGAAAACACTAAAGAGGTCTTTATGTACCTGGTTCACACTTTCTAAGCCCTCCAGTTTAAAGTTTTTGCTCTGATGAAGTTTTCTCGTAATTTCTAGCAAAAAAGTACTTGAAATAAGTGTCATTTGGAAAACATGTGCATCATGAAAAAGACAGTAGTAAACCCTAAATACAACCACTTATTTACCAAGGCAATTTACACAAAAAAAGGAGAAACTCCACGGTGAAATTTTCAGAGAAGACAATTACCAATGCTTCACACACAAGTGACTTACAGTGAATGAAGAACAACTACAAAGCATTTTCTAATTATATAAGAAAATATTTTCCTCCTTGGACCCTGAACAGGATGGCAAACAACTTCAGCAACTGTCACTTCATTTTGCTGCTTCAAATGAAAATATTTGGACTTACAAAAGAAATATAGAAAATGCAATTCTCATCACAATTTTAAGTTCTATCACTTCTGAAATTCAGGTTTTTGCAATTAATTTCTGCATTTCTGAAGAAGAGCTGCTGCCAAAACCTATTCTTGCACTTCTCCAACCCATAGCCGCACTCAGATCTTACACTGTCCACGAGAACAAGTTCCACCATACGAGGTCAGTTTTTGTAAGGTTTGTTTCCAGCCAACCAGCACCCACACGASAGTAATGCCAGGAAGTAATGCAAGCACTAAGTTCCACCTGTTGTCCTCTAAACTGGTAGGGAAACCATTCCCTTTGTTTTCCCTGCATACCAACAAAAGCTCAGTGGATTTGGTACTAGAGTTTCCTGATGACTGCATCTGCCATCCTCTGTTGTTGACATCACACACACACACAGACACCCAGCAATACAAGTGGGTTATTTCCAGGAAATAAGAATTTCTTGGAAATTTCTGAGACATTATCAACAAACACAGGAACCCAAGTGCCTGCCGTTACTACCGACACTTGCTGAACTTGCTGGGCCAGGAGAGGCAAGATAAGAAATCTGACAATGCAGAAGATCCTGGTGCATCCAAGAGTAGCACATGATGTGATAAAGTGGAGACACAGAAGCAACTGGGACAGGGACAAGTGAAAACAGAAATGCTAGAAGAGAACATACTTAAAAGACACAGGAGCAGAAGACTACAGTAATAAAAGAGTACCAGACTGCAAGCCCTAAGGTTCAAACGTGTTAGGCAGCAAAAGCTTCCTAAACTCGTCAGTAAAATGAAGGCCTGAGCAACTCTTTAGCACTAGTCCTGACCAAATTAAATTGCAGCAGCTTCCATTTACCCAAGTGGCACAGAAGTTTCACAGCACTGACGAGATTTCAACCTCCTGATGAGGGAAACAAGCATCAGCACTGTTCCAGGAACTTTTGCTCACCTGTTTTCAAATTGAAACAGTAACATCTAAATGCCATCCTTACACATACATTTTATAAAAGAACTTTAAGGCACGAGCTGAAAATTCTAGTAAAAGAAATGACTATCAAGTCCAGTTTTGCAGGAAATTGGTTTAATCCGAGCTAAAATTCCTCAGGGAACCAGGACAAGTAATATCCGACAAAACTGCATCTAAGTTTTGAGGGAGTCCAGCTGAGGTCTGTTACAGAAGGATACATACTCAGCTAGAAATAAAAAAAGTTTTTCACAGAATATATGAAATGCAAACCTCGAAACTAAATTTCTCAAAGAAAAATGAACCCTAACCCTGCCATTTCAGTGATGGAACCTTGGTTATCTTTTTTCAGTATCAATATGTTACACAAGGAATATTGTTATTCCAATTTCGATCTCATGCTTGTGATAATCCAGGAGGAACAACCAAAATGAATCTTTCTGTAATCAAGCAGTGAGTTTGACAGTGTACAGTATGTTCATTTYTCCCATATGTTTAATATTATTGTGAAGCTGAAGACTACCAGAACACTTAGCAGACTTCCTTGCTAACATTTGCAGTTACTAGTTTTTACTTCCCAGAGTAGCTCCTCCTTCCACCTCCCATTTCACACTTGCCCAATCTGCCTGCTCTTCTCCTCATTCTTATTCCCAAGAACCCAAAAACAAAACCAAGGAAACCAAGCTAGCTGTCAATTCCTCAATGCCAGGTCTCCACCACCTCTACGAGAACCACCAAAACCCCAGAGGTACTTCAACGCATTAGTAGACCTGAAGATCAGTAAAATCTGATCAGACTGGGTTAAGGCAGTAACCACATATCTAGTGCTTCCAGCCTGGAATTTATTGTTTCTCCTCATCTGCAAATGTGAGCAAAATCACTTTCTCCAGTCAGCTCAGCTGACTAATAGATAACAAATCCATTCTATCCCAATCAAATGGCTTTATTGATGCTTGGTTTAGTACACTCCCAAGAAATGATCTTATAAGGCAGAGAGAACCAACAGCTCTTTATGTACACAGCAGGACTTGTGTTGCCTTTGTATAACCCATGCATCGTTCTGTGTGCATAAACAACTTGGAATCTTGAGCTGATTGAGAAGATTCCATAAGTATCAAAAAAGTGTTGTATCTCATTTTTCACTTTCAGTTCCTAATACAGTACAGCATACCAAACTACTCCTAAACAGCAAAAAAGTGGCAGTTAACCTCCCCCTTCATTTTAAGGCACCAAAATTTCAAAAACACATAGCACTTCAAAGTCTTAGTAACTGCACCAGGGAGGTTTTTCCATCTCCAATAACAAGCAAGGCTGATGGAAAATGTAACCACTAAACTGTTTAGTGTACACCAGGTAGAAAGTTTGGCTTTAAAACTGGATCATCATAATGCACTACTGGAAAACTAAGCAGTGACATTTAGAGGAATTCTTCCTCGAAGGATACTTTGTCAAGCCACTGTTCTCATCTCATCAGTGGGTCAATAGCTGTCAGACTGAAGCTTCAATACCAGAAAGTACTGCAAATCACTTCCTAATTGCCCAAAGGTGTACAATAACAGCAATTCCAATAACCTTGATTTAAAAAATTACAGTATTTATTGGTAGCAACTATTAGAGCAGAAGCTTCCATGACTGTGGGAAAAAATATGAGAAAATGAACTAATTGTGATTTACTACATATTCTGTAGTCCAAGAGAGGCATGGAATTTCTCCTCCCATTTTTAACTGCAATTAGGCTCTTTTGGGGCTCAAATACCAGAATAACCCTCCAAAGTAATTTCAAATCAGCAATAGCACTAAAATGCCCTCTCCAAGTACAAGCACCATATCCCTAGGAACTGTAAGAATGGTCTGTGGTAATCATGATTTGTTTTCTGTTTAGATCTCTAAAACTTAATTACCAGAGTATAAGAGAACCAATCTAAATGACAGGCAAGTCAAAATCGAATGCTAACTGATAGACAAATCTCTTTATACACATTTCTTGATTTTACGCTCAAGTTTATGTCACTTAACAAGACAGAATGTCTTTAGCATTGCTGATGAATTAAAAAAAAGAAGAGATGTTTTCATACACACAGAGATGCATATTACAAATCTGTAAGACTATATTTAAGAGGTTATTGTTCAGAGTAACCTTCATAAAGTTACCACTAGAGACAAAATTTCAAGCTCAGACAATGCAAGATATTCAATTTACGTAAGGCAATAGAGTTTATACTCCTCTATAATATATAGATATATATCTATCTATAGATACATGAAAACATTCAAACAGCAGGAATATAACAGAGCTGTCAAAAGCCCACTGCTTTTGCAGTAATAGACTTTTAAACATTTAACAAATATGCATCTATACTTATATGCATTGGACTAGATGGATACAAAGGTAACATTCTGTTCATATCTTTTAAAAAAATACATACTTACTGTAAGTACATATCTACTCACTTATTAGATGGAACAAATGTTATTCCATACATCCAACAAAAACAGTAAAAAACAAGTAAGTGCCTTGTGACTCACCACAAGTAACCTCCTTCCTTTTCATTTTTAAGATCATGGACAAAATGAAGAATGCAATTCCACACCTATAAAAACCCTCACTTTTTAAAAAAAAAAAAAAATTAATTTTTTAAGAGATAAGACACCTACATCCTTCAGCTCAACATCTGACGATTCTAACATTAAAATGTCTGACATTTCAACTTCATTTTCTCTTTAAGTACCTATAACACAACTCACCCCTTTTTTAAAAGGTTTTTCTTAAGAAAAAAATGCCTGGAAAGGCATTCCCAAATAGCCCTCAGAAACACTACTATTTCTTCAGTGCACTACATGAGAAAAAGGAAGGAATATCTCCCCACCCACAAAACATTTATTTTGATCACAATAATAATAAAAGACAYCATATAATTACAGACTTGTTGAGATGATGGAAGGTCTAAAATTTGCAAAGCCTTCAGAAACTGCAAGAGAGAAAAGAGCTACCTTTTTGTTTTTTCCCCAGCTGCACGCCATCTGTAAAATAAGCACATAATGGGACGTGGACTGGAGACTATGGACAGGAGTTTATGAGGTTGCACAAGAGGTCCCAGGAGCCTCAACTGTTTTTCCAGAATTTGTGACACAACATTTGAGAGTTCCTCTGTTTTGTCAAACTAGAGCAGCTCAAACTGGTATATTCTGATACCACAGCTGATGACGCTCTAGAATATTTACAGTAATGAAACTCTACAGATATGACTGACTCAGCATTACAATTCCAGCACCTGGGTACACGTTACCAAGAACTACCCTCACTCCTGCTCGATGGCATTTGCCATTGCATTAACTCAAGCTGCCTGCTCTGGACAGGGCCTAAATACACTGGGCAGACTAATACAGAAAGGGGAAACCATCAAAACAATTCTCATCATTTCTCACCTGAGAGTAAGAGTTTGACAGAGACTTCTTACTTGAAGAAGCAGCACTGAAGTTTGGAGAAAAGATAACACTCCATCAAATACTGAAGCTGTAAGAGTTAGCAATTCATACCCTGATCCTTAGGGTACAGCATATACAAAAATGGAATCCAAAAAGTGAAGGAAAGAAATCCTTTAAGAAATCATTTCCATTTAACTTACAAGACTAAGTCACTGGGCTCCAAATTTTCAGCTCCATAAAAACCAAATCATCATTAACAGTCTCMCGCTAATTGTCTACAGTCAAATATTATATGCTTTTGTGAACAATTCAGTGGTAGGGCTGCAGAACCTTATTTGCTACTTTTAAGTTACTTGGAGCACAGAGCAGGATCTCGGAACAACGTCTCAATGTAAATTTCTATCCTGAACAGTTGTGGCTCACAGGACAAAGCTGCCCCCCACCTCAACCATCACCCCCCCAGCCTCCCCAACACCAACCTGTGTGGCCGGGCAGGGGACAGTGCCTGCTGCGGCTCACGCACCACGACATGTGCTTCCTCCGTGTGCCGGCTCCGCGTRCCGGCTCAGCCGCTGGCTGCTGCCTTCCCAGGGATTAGGGGCCCAGCTAAAACCTCATCTGCCCTTCCACCATGCAGGCAACAGAGAGACAAGGGCTCAGATGAAACAATTCAACCCAGGACACTTGAAATAGCACTGTATCTTTGAGATCTCACTTTACCACTCCATGTTTGATCAAAACTGGTTGAACAGCACAAATGTCAGTAGGAAATTGAAGAACACAAAAGGACAATCACTGCTAGCCTTGGTATGCTGAAAAAACATGTCACAATGTCAAACTATTATCACATATGCAAAATAAACGCTTAATTTTTTTATGTACTCATGGACGAGTTGCCAGTGTTATGTTAGCCCTACAAACTTGAACTYTGGGTTAGTTTTCCCTCATTTCTAGCAATTCTTGATGAAAGCTAACCAAAGTATCCTCCAAGCTATACACAAAAGGCATATGGCCTTCTACAGCTTTTGCAGCATGAAACCTTATGCTCCCTCATTGCTGTGTAACCAGCTGTACAAGCCTTCATTTTAATACTGAAACATGACTGAATTATTATTCACAGGAAATAAATCTACAAACTTAAACTAGGTTTCTTTTGGTATTAGCCACAATGCATATAGTTCATTACAAATACTAAAGTTAGTCAGAAGCAATGAAATCCTGAGAGCAAGCAGGTGGCATGATGCCAATTTTATATTCTTCTTGATTTCTCTTCCAATAGACACCAAGACGCAGTGGCAAGAAAACAAAACATCAAGAAAAATAACGCAGTAAGATTAAAACCACAAAATTGTATCCAGGGCCTTCAGAGCCCTCCAGCTACTGAGGGCACACACAATTAATAGGCTACAGCTCATGAACAGATCACTGACACAGGATGGATGGAACAGTTTGTTAAGCTCATTATGAGCTCCTACTCTGCCTGATGTTCCTCAACACTCAGAAACATTTATTATGGCTCCATTACACCATCACCAATGTTCTCAAGCATAAAGCTACATCACTTCACTCTGCAACTTGTAGCTGACAAGGCTAAAGGAAAAGACAACTCTTTACCAGGTGCTTGTATCACATTCCTCATTTCTAGGAAGAGAGCCCAAACAAGACACATACACTGTCATCTCTGGTTTGGTCAGAAAACTGGACACTGCAGAAAAGCCATGCTTTCCTCCAAACTAGAAAACAAATTTCACCGTGCACTGGAAATGAAATGTTTTGACTGGTAAGGAGAAAAAGTTACAGACTAAACTCCTTTGATCTATTTTCTGTCTATGAAGAACTAGGAAACTCAGGAAAAAACGCCTATGGATATAAACCACAATTCTATGAAATGGGCAAAATTTACTTGAACTGGTCGATATCCATTGATGCCTATGAGATTTTGAAAAGCAGTGCTGCCAGCAGGTATGCACAGAAGACAGGAAGCGTAAGAGCCTCAGATTAGACTCCCAAGACCAGTTTCATGGTTGACAATCACTAAAATAGCTCAAATTATAGAATCACCACATCCACAGCTATGATTACAAATTCTTAAGTAACTCTGGTTCTTTACTCTCTTTGAATCAAAATGAATTCCCAACAAGTTTGCATGCAGGTGGGATAGGCACTGTTTGACTCTTTGCAGATGTTTTAAGTGGCACCTTCTTTTGCAGAAAAAATTCACAGAAAACCCCAAAGTGATAGGAATTAATTTACTACTATGACAGCACTATTTTCCTTAAGAATCATTTGCTTGTCTTGCTTCCTTTCCAGCACCCTAAATATCAAAATTCTAAAGCAATTGATATGAGAAAATTTAATTTATTGTTCCTCACATAGTCTTAATAACTAAGTTATCAATCACACTGTCTCCATTTCAGTTAGAGTAGCTATTCTTCTAAACATGAGACAGAAGACACCTTAGACACCTTTTCTTCTCTCAAATCACCCAGATGCAGCCTGCCAGTCTACTAAGACACTGTCCAGCATCTCCAATAGACCATTATTTGCATTCCCTGAACCTGACAAAATTGTCACATTTTCAGAATGTGAACGGTTGTGTTGCTGCTGGCACAACAGCCTCCTGTGCCGTGGCTCCAGCATGGGAAAGGCTGAATACCCACTGCATTATTGCTTCTGACCTTGCACCCTTGTTTCAGCCATACAAGTAATTCCTCATATACTTTTTTTTCCACTGGGAAGACATGCTACCAGGAGGCATTCTGAAAGCTGCCTCATGCAGGTACACTCGCCAGTCAGGGTACAACTTTCTAAAAAGTCCTTGTATTTCAATGGAAATAGAAGCCTTTCACAGGGGTGCAGGCTGACATGACCATCTTTCCTCTTGTGCAGAAAATATTCACTGAGCTAATCCCTTGCCTTTGTTTTGGGAACTACTTTTAACGGTACGACAAGATGTTTTTAGAAGTAACAACATAGCTGCCTTACCCCCTCTTCTTCTACTTCTTTGGCTAGCAATCACTAGATATTCTGATATCACTTACCTTTTATTGTACCTTAAGCCACTGCGTATCTCAATACCACCTTCATATCAATCTACACACACGTACCTGGCCAAACCAGACACAATGTATTCAGCAGAACTGCCTTCCCAGCAAACATTCAGGGGCAAAAACACAACGGTCAGAAGAGCTGCTGCACTTTGTAGCACAAGAGTTGTCAGAGCCTGAAGCAGCTGTACGTGTTCACCTCTCATGTAAAGTCCAATGAACCAGATACGTTCTTGCCCACTAGAAGCTCAAAAGAGCATCTGTTGTTCAGAGCAGCAGGAGAAAGAGATCCAGGAAGTTAACTACTACTCAGTGTCGTGGGGCAACACGAGGGGCTCACACATGCCAAAAACATTTCTTTTCACCAACTTTTCTAGGGTGAGCTGCCATGGAAAAAAATTAAAGCATATTATAGCACAGCAGCATTAATAATGGTCAAAACAAGTGTATACTTAGAGCCTAAGTCAGTCTGAATTGAGACAGTATTCATGAATATAGTCTTTACTAAATACAGTAGTAGTTTCTTAAAAGAAAATATGAGGTAAGTTTGAACTTGCAGAACATTTTCCATACAGTTAATAAGTTCTTAGCAGTTTGAGTCTGAAATGGCTTCCTTACCAACTGGTTTCTGCTTTCCTGCATGCTTTGGCCTGCTTATGAGATGTGCACATTAACAGGGGTTTTTTCCTCCTACAAGCACTGACCAACTGTTTTGAATGCAAAGTTATTTCAACTTTTTAAACATGAAAACTAAGAAGCAGTCAAAAGTATGACCTTTTAAAAACTAACTGTTCATTGTACAAGTCCATAAAGAATGATTTTACAAGTATGGATTGCAAAATTCACTGTTGTATAGGAAAGGGGAATTATAGATTGAGRGAAAAAAAGTTTCATGTGCTCTGTACATGGGAATACGTAGTATGAATTTTTCTGTCATTAGGAAAAATGTAGCAGAAATCAGATTCCTTCCTAAATACAGGGGGGTTTTTTCTGTACTGCTATTCTAGCAAACCAGCATAAACACTGAGATTTAAACAAATTTCAGTAATTTCAGACTTTTGAAAAATACCCCAGAAAGAAACCAACAAGCCATCACTAAAGAAGTATTAGAGGAAAAAAACCGAGAACAATTATCACACCAGTTTGAACGTGGGCTACTGACACAGGAAGAAAACTCTGTGTGTAAGGGGAAAAGGGATATCTTCAAAAGAGGAAAATATAACAAAAAAACAAGTGACAAAGAGAGGACCTGTGGATAAATCCCAGCTATCTACACACCCATCATAACTAATGCCACCCAAACCAGCCTCATAACACTGAAATTCTATGGGCATATATATTTTCTGGCAGGCCTTTCCCCTTCTCTGCTATCAGTTTCTTAATGCTTTGACCCAGCCAGAGCACAGCTGCAGTTCTTTTTAATCATGGCTGCTGCCAGCTGTCTCCTAAGACAGCCAAATGCTCAGACCTCATTCAGGTTCCCCCAGCTCTTTGTCCCATTTTTGGACAGAAAATAACTAAACTGAAATTCTTTCTCATAAAGTAAGTAACTTACACTCAAAAACTCTGCAGAGGAGATAAGATATTACTCTGACCTAACTATTATCTTAAATGTCTGTGTCACAGGTTAACACGAAATGGAAGTTCTAAAACAATTTGAAATGAATACCCTGACCAATCTCGTTGTCAAAAACAATTATGTAACAAACTTGCATTTGGAAAGTTGAAACTTAACTCTAAAGATAGGGCTCCCCACCCACATAATCAGGATGCAGAGGCTTTGCACACAGAGTCACTAAGGTACTACCAGGATAGTATGTCAGGGACAGACTTGATGACTTAAAACATCTCCTTTCTCAAGGGCATCCATTTTCTGCAATTTATTCTCTGCACTCTATGCTTTTCCAGCAACTAAACACAACTGGACTCTGCACCCTGGGCCAAGAAGTAGTTCAGCACAGTCACATTCCTTTGCTCCTGCGCTGCATACACACAAGTTATTAAGAGGAACTGCATTTGCCATTCTGATTTGCTACCTAGAAGTGCATGAGGCCCAAATGAAAAATGAGGACATTAAGAACTACCTAGAAAAACAAAAGAATCAAATAGCAGTCAACAAGCAAATGCCCCCTTAAAGCACCAAAAGCAAAACTACTGCCAGAACAAAACCTGTTTGAGTACCAGTACATAGCAACAAATGACAAGATGAGGAACAGCTATTTCCATTTTGCTCTAAACGTTGGGGGGGGGGGGGAGGCAAGTATCACAAATACATTACATGCAATAACTTGTCCTTTTAATCTTAAAGCCTCAACGGTCACTGACGAGACAATAAACACAAAACCTGTACTTAGCATCACAATACAGCAGAAAGGGACACAATTCCTACACTGTTTTGTAGGCTGGAAAGACATTTTAAGCCATTCTATTTCTCCAAAGCAAGAAAAATACATTTTCGAGAAATAAATTCGTAAACTTTAAAACAAACCAGACTTAACCCATGCCCAATTAAAATACTTCTCCGTTAAAAGTATGATTAAATACCTAATATTTTCACTTCAAATTCGTGTAGAAAAGGAATACTCTCTCATAGTCCATGAACAGGAATATATAATATGCAAAGATGAGAAACATCTCTCGACCCAAGAGCTTTCTCTGATGAACAGCATCAACCCCTTGGACCAAACCCTCTGCAAGTTTTAGAGCTCAGCACTGTGCACAAAGGCAAAAGACAGCAGGTCATCACCACACCCAGAGTCAAAATGCAAACTCACACCAGAACAAGTATTTCCATAAACTGAAACAGTCAGAGCAGGCAAGGTAGCTATCCAAAGTGAAATCTATTGATACTCTAATATAATTGTGAAACGCCGTAACGACTTTTAAAATTCATCAAGCTTTGACTTTAATTTTCATCTGAAAAATTGTACTACATTAATTTTAACCTACAGGCTAACATAAATATTCTAAAAGACGAAACCTAGAAAATTTGCCCTGCAAGGCCATGKTTTAAATACTAAGCTTGTGTGCCGATGAATACAGCGTGAAATACTATTTGAGTTTATGCCTTACAGAATAAGTTTACCAGTTAAAAAAAAATAATCCCACCAGGGTCTTTAAAAATCCAAGTACTGCTCTGCAGGTTTTCACCTTACCCTACTGTAAGACTCTCTCATAAAAACCTCACTTTCTAAGTTGCAGCACTTTTGCTTTACATGAATTACCACTGTGATATTTTTCCAATGACACCACTTACTTTCGAGCTACCAAGTTCTCCCTACCTTCACAAAGATGACCTAACAGTAACTATTAGTACTGAACAGTCTTTCATTGTTTCAAATTTACCTAAACTCCTATCTGAAAATTACCTGCTACATACAGGATTACTCACAGACACTCTTCAGACAGTATTAAGTCTTGATCAAGCAACATTATGGTAAGATTATGAGAAGCTTTCCACATTAAGAGCTTCTCAAAGCCTTTAAAATGAGATTGTTAGAAGCACTAGCTGAAGGCTATTAAAAAAAAAAGAAACCAGTAAGTTCTACCATTTTAAATAAAAGATACAGATCCTCAAGTGTGTTACATGGCTGCACGACTACTGAAACAAACCCCAAAATCTACTGCTTTTTAATACAAACATTAGCTAAAATTAACAAACATTGCACCACCTTCATTTTAATGCCTAAAGAAATGGCCATTGAGGCAGGATAATACAATAGGAGCAGAATTAACTGTACCTCTCAGTTTGTGCATAGTCATAGTTAAGTCACAGTTTTCAATTCAGTCGAATTCCTAACATTATCCCACCCAGGTTAAGAACTAAGATACAACGATGGCACATCCTCTCCGGAAGTCCCAAGGCCTTCATTCACGCCCTGTCGAGTCAGTATCGGGACAAGGACTAACATATTACACTTTAGAACAGTTAACAAGCACTTTCTTCAAGATCAATACCAACACAGCCTAGTTTCCTACACCTAGAGATACACTGCTGTATGTGGGTTAAGGTTGAGCTCACATTGCAGTCTTTCTTACACTGGGAATATTAATATTCTTCTACCTGCTTGCTTTCCTTCCCAACCCCCACCGCCTCTCTTCCCCATCAGGAAAAGTCGAGCTTGCTGTCTCAAGGATCTATAAGCCCTCTGGACAAATCTGGTTGAAGCTGGTAGAGTTCAAGAGTCACCAGGAAGTGGAAAATTATTATGGGGAGGGCAAGGACATGCAAGCCATTGAAATACATACACTATGCCCTTACAGCCTCCTCAAGTCCCTTTTTCCTCCAGAACCCTACCCCAAATCAATCAAATTAAGTCTCTGTAGTTCTGAAAGACAATAACCTCCCCATCAAACTTTACTTAACAGTCACTACAACAAAGAAGCCTTTGAAGTACCTGTGTTTACACCGGCTGACTATTTACCACTATCTCTAATTGCTCAGTGTGTTGAGCAACGTCCTCAGAGACAACTTTTATTTATTTTGGATCAGTTTACACACAAGCATAATAGCAGCTTAAACCATCCAAGTTTTATTTACACTAACTGTCAAAAAGAAACACTATCACCAAAACTGCAGTCTTTAAGTAAGGGTAAGGAAACCAAAGACCCTCCTAGGATGTTCAGTAAAGATTCATTCTCAGCTGAATTTCATTTCTGAAGAAAGATATGAAATGGGTTCTTATTTTCATTTGACTGAGTGTCAACAAAAGGTAATAGATTCTGAAAGAACAGAACCATCAGATCAAGATCCACCTTGTCTTTCACTACTTCTGGCTGAACTGCAATCAGTAACAAATACTTGAGAGAATGTTGCAGGAACAGAATTCCTTCAGTAAACCGTTGCTGAAGTAACCACCCCCTCTGCATCCAGACCACCACCACACTCAAAAGCTGGATGGACTTATCCACCAAGATTCATCAGCTTCCTTCTGTTTAGAGCTGTGTATTTATGGTGTACATAACATTGCCTAACAAGGAGTTCTAGAATTTAAATAAGCATCAAATTACAGAGTTTTTCTGTGCTAAATATTGTATTTTATTATTTCCCACAGGACTGGAACTAGGAAGCAGCAATGAGACCGCTGAACTCTGTTCCTCTTGGCCTTTCATACATTATGAATTTTCAGAGCTCTATCACATTTTCTCCCCACAGCTCTCTCACTTTCTTTTCCAACCTGAAAAATACTGTTCGGACAAAGGTTGTCTACATGGAAACCATTTCACTGTAAAACCTGTTCTACTCAAATCTCGCATTAACAATCAAGGAAACTCATTACTATTTCTTCTCCTTATAAATAGTGGGGGATGAACTTATTCCATCTCTTATGAAAACTACATTCAAATTTTAAAAACCCATCAATTTTATTTCCAGGCTGAAGTGAATCATACTTAGAGATAAACTGCTGAAAACCATACGAAAACAAGAAATATTTTAGCAGCAAAAATAAGAGCAGGATCAAAAGACATTCCACTAATGTGTCTGTCAAACTACAGTTGAAAACATCTCTTGGCTTTTCTTGAATTAGATCCCTAACTTATATATTGCAAATAACTGAGCTGTGCCTATCTTCTACTATTCAGTATCTTCTTGTTTACTGCATTACAACTACAAAAGTCCACTCAAGTTTCTAATCCTAGGGTTAAGTTAACTATATCCAAGAAATGAAAGTTATGTAAGTTCTTCTCATTAAAATTGATTTTGATAACCCAGAGCAAGTCAGTAGGTATCATCTTCATCAAGGTTTATCTAATGTGATCTACCCAATTATAGAAGCTGTGGTTTGATCAGCCCATTATACAAAAACCTCTCATGAGATATAACAACATCTGATCTTCTCCAAGAACAACCTGAAGAAAATTAGTGATGTTCAGCTCCACAGGCTTTGTGAATTCCTTCTGGAAAGTATTAAGATATCTTACTGAGTTTCACAGATCTGAAGCTTCTTATGCACACATTGCTATAGTTGTGCTAATTACAAACAAAACCAAACAAAACGTGTTTATGCAACTGAAGTTCAGAAAACTACTTTTTTTCATCCACATAAAGAAACATAGCATGTTATAAGTTTTATCTGCACCTGCATGGTAGTAACCACCTCCCTGCACTAAATTAAAGCATTCTATCACCACTAACTCATCACTCTTCAAAATACATGTTTAAAAACCACAAATGCCCTGAACAATTTTAGAAAAGCAATATTATTATTCCACCTTATGGAATAACTGGACTAAGTGGACTAACATACTGCATTGAATCCAAAGCACTGTATCTTGATCTGCAGATGTAAGGATTTCAATGCCAACGATCTCAAACCAGTGCATAAAATGCAGAATGCTTCTTAGTGCTTTTAGTTAAATAGTGTATCCTCTACAACTTTTTACAATTAATAATTACCCCACASTTTTATTAGAACATTTAACCATCCCTTGAAAACACAAAGTCTAAAGTAGATCAGCAAAAATCAGAGGAAAACGAAGTACCTGGACAGTTGAGCAAACATACCTGCAGTTACAAGTTTAGCAGTGCTGCCCTTGCATTCTGCATCTTCTAGACTTTTGCTTGTGCTCTTTTCTTTCAAGAGAGGAACAGTATTGTCAAACGGGATGCACTTGCTGGATGCAACATTTTCTCCACTGTCTGGMTGATTAATTTTGCTGTTTGCTTCAAGTAGAGGAGCGAAGTCCTCAGACTGAGCAGCTTCACCAGGTTCCAGCTGAGAGGAGCTTTTAGCCTGTGACACATTCTTTGAAGACACGGGAAGAGATTCTTCATCACTGTCAAATCCAAATGGATCTTCTGTTACCTCATCTTCAACTTTGGGTTTTTTAGGAACTTCGGAAACATCTGGTTTGACACTGGGCCTCTTCTGTCCTAATTTGGCCATGAAGGTGGTTTCTCCCCATTTTGTACTAAGGGTGGTCCGTTTGTTGGAAAATACTTCATCAAACTTGGAACTGCCATTTCCCCCTTTCCGGCTGTAGGTCTTTCCAAATCGGGATGTCATTTTGGCTCCTGTTTCATATTCTCTGTTGTGAAAGAAAGAAGAAACATCAATTCCCCAACCTTTCAGTACAAAGGATTGTTACTTCCACCCTTTATTGGGCCTACAGGCACCAGGCATGTACATTTCACATGAGCAACAGATCCATCATCTGTTTCTTTCTAGACTCACGCATTCACATGTGACTGTCATTGTGTCAAAAGTTTCTGCACTAAGGATCTACTAAAATAACTTGAAATTCAGTTGCCTGCCTATTTATAAACCCATGGCACAATAGATCCTTAAGAAAAATCTGCTAAGAATGGCATTGCTTTGCTCTAATTTTATATTTTCAATATAGAAGGCACTATAATGAAACATCATGAAACAACTATGCAGTATTTTCACATCTGAACATGCAGCTCCCTCCTAGAGTCCAACAGCACAGCATCGCATATAAAACCTCTTGCCAGTTAAATACAAAAACTATCCGAATATTTCAAGTTGCTGTAGATATATTTTAAGCACTAATTAATCACAATGATGACAGCTCCATCCCATGTTCTTCTTTCACACTCAGACCTAGCAAGTGTATTACTTCGTAATACGATGTGGGTTTTGCCATCTGCATCAGTCCTGGTCAGGACTGGTGCGTAGCAATCCCCCACGAGTAGACGTGATTCATCAAGGGACAGGAACAGAGACACTTCTCAATCCATTTCTAAGAACATGGAGGACACCTTAAGCAGACATTACTGTTCACTGGCTCTTACAACCACAGCCAATTCACAGCTCTCTCAGAAGAACAGAAGTTTAAAATTAACAGATTAAACAGGAACACATTGAACAGCTCCTTGCATGTGTTCTATTTCTACTTGTGTTTAACTCGAGAAGGAAGACAGACCACCTGGGGTTTTTTTACCCAAAACAAATACTTCAACTCCTGGACAAATAACAACATAAACCCAAAACACTCATATCTGTTTTGTAAACTACTATTTCTCTCTTTTTGGCCCAAACACAGATAGGAAATTGCAATTCTTTATAGTCAGCCTGAATCTAATCAAGTCCATCTTTCTCTCTGAAACTCCTCTCCATACTGGAAAAAGTCTGTTAAAAAAGACAGGCAGTTATTTAAGCTACAGAATCAAAGAAATCCAACTTTTAAACTGTTAACTAACTTCATATATAGTAAAGTGTATGAAAACTGGCAGTTAAAATAATTGYTATTAAGCTTATTACATAATCTATTTGTTCAATACTGTTTTATTATTACTGTCCATGATATGTGGTATACCGTCTTTCATATTTCAGTTTTCACCTTAACACATGCAGTTTCTCAACCTGAAGTGCCAGTCTACCTTCTGCCTAAACTGCCAGACTGCTTTCCAGAAATGTCCCTCTATCACTTCACTCTAGGAAGACTGTCTCACTAGTAACAATCTCCCTCTATCAGACCAGGCCAACCTTCACTTACCATATGAACCAATCAATTCATTGGGAGAAAACCCATGGAGAAAATTTTAAGTGAATTAAAATTAGCAAACTTGAACTTCAGAAGTTTACCAGGTAGATGGTGATGCAGTGCAGAAGAGCTACAGGAACAACCACTTCGGGAAATGCTCTTCTCCCCAGCAGTCCAGCCAAGAGAAGGTAAAGGCACGTGCTTATCTACTGACCAGAAGTCTGCTGCAAAACCCCACTCTACAGATGGCTCCTGGTTGCTCCTAGGAGACAGAGCTCTTTAACCCCATCTCCTTTCTTACCCCCAGTGTCATCAGCCTCCTCTGTGCTGCTCCAGACACATCCCTGCCAAAATTATTCTTTTTTTKGCTTCCCTGTAGGTAGCTCCAATTTTCCATTTTCTATCTACACATGCTTTAGAAAACAAACAGCAAACAAATCTGAATTTCTAAACTACTGGTTTTATTTTGCTAATACTTGAAAATGTTTGTAACGGCAACCAAAATATTTTAAACCAGAACAACCAGATTTCCAGGCTATAGAAACTAAAGTAAAATATTTATTAATATATCAGTTTCTATACAACTTACAGCAAAAAAAAAATCTTCACTCATCACCAGCATATTTTCCTCCCCTAAACCCTCCAATACTCAAGATAAGTATTATTTATAATAA
Organism: Amblyornis subalaris; assembly: GCA_018881555.1. NCBI lineage: Eukaryota > Metazoa > Chordata > Aves > Passeriformes > Ptilonorhynchidae > Amblyornis > Amblyornis subalaris. The sequence continues at coordinate 17,050,813 of JACAXG010000003.1, read as the reverse complement.
GCATTAAGACATACTCAAACAACTATTTTTGACACTACACTTCCAGCCTATGCAAAGATAACGACAGATTTAAATTACGCCTTGTGACTTGCAGTTCTAAAGAGAAGATTCCTGTTGTCAGGAGGACTTCATTTTCTGAAAGTAGAACCACATTTTCGTATTTATAAATTTTAAAATTAAGCTCACCTGATAAGAAGTTTTGAATCAAAATAGCAAACCCGGAATTAATACTCAATATGATGTGCACGGGTTAAAACGACGAGTACCAGGAAAATATAAAGACGCTATGCTTAAACTAATATTTTCGTTTGAGATTAACGGTAAGGAAATACACAGGTGCTTCCTTACACGAGGAGAGAACAAGATTTTTACTCTATACTTACAATTTTCTCTTTATTTTTCACTCACAGGGAAATAAAACACTTGGCCAATTTCACTCYGTTTCCACTCCCTGCCTCCCTCTCCTGCATTGTGCTGCACCGTTCGGAGCAGCGCAGGCAATGGAAATACACGTAAAAACCCGAAACCCAGTTCTCCCGCATTTCCCAGCGCTAAGTCGGAGGACCGGCTGGAGACAAAAAAGCCTGTAATTCCCCAGGAAGCCCATCAGCCACCCCTACTCATTGCTCCTCTCTACACCGCTCCTCTTACATAATCAAAGGAAAGAAAAATAGGTTAAATGCACAGAGGCAGAAAGAGCTGATGAAATCCCACGGTGACAGTTTCTTTTTTTCCTCCCTCCCCTTGCGGCGGGGGGGGGTGCGAGCGGAACCGGGTCACCCCACCGCTCCCTGATGTCATTTCCCTTCCCGCTCGGCCGCCTCCCCCGCCCCGCCGCACCACCGGCCCACATTACACAAGTGCCCGGGGCAGCCGCGGCCCGGCCGGGCGGCGCAGCCCCCGGAGCCGCACAGCACCCCCCCCCCCCGCCCTAGCCCGCACTCCACCCCCGAGCCAACTCCCGTCCCACAACTTCCCGGCGGGCCGGGGGCGGCCGCCCCACACGCCCCTCCAGGCGGGACAGCGCCGGGGGCCACAGCGGCGGCTCCTGCCCGCGGGGTGCCGGGCCCGCTCCGCGGCCCGCACGGCCCCCGCCGCCCCCTTACCCGGCACCCACCTCGGCGTCAGCGGTGGCGGCGGGTGCCGGGCGCGGGCCCGGCCGATGTGGCTCCGGCCGCGGCTTCGGGCCGCCGATACGCCGCCTGCGAAAGGCGCTCGGCCGACGGGACGCCTCCGCCCCTCCGGCAGCGGGACCCTCCCGGGGTGTCGCGGGCGTCAGGGCCCCCGGCGCCGCCTCCTCCGGCGCCGCTTCCTCCGCGCCGGGATTATCGCCGCGCTCGGGACGGGCCCCGGGACCATCTCTCCGCCATTTGCCCCCGCTCCTTCCTGCCGTCACCGCGCGCGCCCCGCCCACCGCCGCCGCGGCCAATCGCCGCGAGCCTCGCTCGGCCACCCGCGCCGCCTCCGCGCCTGCGCTCGCCCGCGCGCTGCCCGACGGGAGTTGGAGTTTACGGCGCGACGCGGGCCCCGCCAGGCCGCGGCACGGCCCCCGGAGCCGGCGGGCTGGTCCCCGCGACGGGGCGGCCCCAGCCGGAACGCGACGGCGGGGCCGGGCCCGGTATGGCCCGGCCCAGCGGGACCCGCCGCCTCTCCGCAGCCGCCTCCGCTCGGGTCCGCGTGGAAGCTCTGAAGGCGGGGCCAGCGGGGCCCGCCGCGGGCAGCCTGGACCGGCCCCACCCCGGTGGCTCCCGGGCGCAAGAGGGTCCCGGGGCTGCTCGAGGGGTCCCGGGGCACTCCGGTCCCCCCGGCCCGGCAGAAGCCGAGGAAGGCCAGAGCCCTGCCCAGGAATTCGGGAAGGCGGCAGGCGCTGAACAGGCCCTGCGTGGACTCCATTAAAAGTTTGCGGTGCCTCGTCTAGGGCACAGGAGCCCCTGGCACTCATGGCAGCGCTTGGCTGGTACTCACAGTGGKTGTACAGTCCCCGGCCTTCACATCCGCTCCAGGGAGGAAACATGCTCTGCAGAGAAGGCCCACGGAACGAACACGGTGCAGGCTGAGAAATTGTGGCTTTCACATGCTCCCACTTCCACAAGCTGCTACATCCACCCACATGCGTTAGATTTATGCACACCTTTGAGGCTTTAATTAATGATACACACTGTGCAGAGCGAAAAAACGCTCCACAGAGATTGTGTCATACAGCAAATACATATGGGCATCAGTCACCAAATTCAACATTTTACGTTCTGTAGGCTGTATTTCATAAAATCCTTGTGGGACAGAAAACTAAGGATGCATGACTACAAAAACAGTGTATTAAAAAAGAACATCACACTCACAGATGTAGTTTGGTAATTTTTCAGAGCGAGGAACTCGAAAAAGTCAAATGAAAGTCTACACCCTTGGAGCCTAAAATGATTTCACAACACATGCTCATACTAACCCTCCATCGTTTGAAGCTTTACAATACAGGTCCCAAATGCAGAACTAATAAAAAAAATCTAGAAGGCTGATTTCAGTGCACAGAAGTGGTTAGAATTGTCTCAATACTTCTAATTTTTTTTCTTAATTTTGTATTTACTTTACCCAGTGCAAATCACTGCCTTTCAATCAGAAGATGCAAGACTATGGTTTTGTTTAGTGATCCTGTAAGTGAATCTGGTCCTTTCCTGATGCCTGCAGATGTGTTGGAGCTTTTAGGCATTACTTGTGAAGGACAAACACACTCTGAATGTCCTCTCTAACACCAGAACACAACTGGTGCTCTAGAGAAAGTGAAGATAAAACCAAGTGGGCCTTGCAAGATGTACAAGCTTCATTTGGAATATGGCTGAGGTTTGTGTTGTGTTTCAGAGAAAGCTTACAAGCTCATCCATATTTCATCACCTGGCTCAGTTATTGAAGAGCCACTGAAAAAAGTTTGAGGTTGTAAACTTTAAAATTCATAATTTGAATACAAAAAGTGAGAAGATTGTTCTCCTGTGAGTATTCTTGATCAGAGCTACTAATTAGCTGATTTAAACTTTAAGAGTAAAATGGAGAGCTAAACCTGTTTGAGTTTTGCATAGTCTCATTTGGTGACTAACTGATTTGTTAGACAAAGAGGAAGACACTACTGTGAGAGCTCAAAATACTTTGAGGCTCTGTGAAGTTCTTTACAGCATAAATAAAAAGTTTGTCCCAAGAACCAGAAAAAGTGAAGAATATGGCCAGAGTAAGGAAGTGACACCAAAAAACTATTAGGAAATAGTTTCTATTTTGATATGAAGTTAGAAGAGCTGAAATTAAATTGGATCTGTTTCTAATGTAAAGCCTGGGCTACCTAAGTCACCTAAGTAATTTAGAGAATTTTGCAGTCTAATGATAGTAATTGGATGTCATTTGAAAGCTCTCACACACCTTATCCCCCTGGGCTAGCTTCATATTTCCAGCAGTATTTCCAGTCTTTGTAGAAACCCCATACAGAGTAATCTAAACCACTGCAGATTCATGGTCATGAGGGAATTTCCCATGACTAACAGAGGGTAATTTAAACTCATTTATGTGCTGCTTGTCCTATCTTGGGTGCCAGCAGAAGTCTGTAAGTAAAGCCTTTTACTAGGATGATGATAGAAAACAAACCTTGCAGTGTTCAAGAACAGCAGAGATGTGCCAGTTTTACTGCCGCAACATACTTTAGATACTTTGAAAACTTGACACCCTGTACCTTAATAAGCTTGGCAGTTAACACGTCAAGCTTTGCTATTTCCATTTTCATCTGGCTTACCTCAAATATGCAAGTACCATGGCAGAGCAAATAAAAGCCAAATCCCATCTATGTTTGGCTGTAGGTATGTTTAATTCCGAGAGAGTGGAATTTAACTGGCATCTTATGCTTTTTGTGAAACTCTATTACTGATAGTTGTCATCTCCCTTCACACGAAAACAATCCCAAAAATAAAACACCAACCACACGAATCCTTTCACAAAAAAGCAACACACGAAACACTCCAGTTTGGCATTTGTCTCCATGAGAACAACAGTGGGAGACAAGCAGCCATATTCAAACTGTAGGTTTTCCACCTTAAAAGTTTTTTGGGAAAGCCAAAGTGAGTCCTACAGCTTCACATTACTGCCCACCCCCACCCCTAGAAAAAACATCATCTTTGCTGTTTCTAATAAAGTCAGAAAGCCCTGAAGAACACAGCTCAAATACATCAAAGGTGGAGATAGAAGAGATAAAAGTATAACAGCAGAAGGAATATATAAGAGGGACAGAACAGTTATTTGGATACATCGCACTTAATACACTCAGTTCTCTTTCTGAGGTTCTGTGCCAAGACCTCTGTGGGGGAACAAAACAGAATTTTCAAAATGAGCTGCAGCCTAGTACAGAGCAGTAAAATATTTTAAACTGTTTCAGTTTCTTCCAAAAGAAAAGGGAGGCAATGCAGTAGGAAAACAGAAGGTTTCCCATGCAGCAGGTCCTCTTGGGGCAGATGAAGACAGTCACATCCTTCCAGAAGCTGTCAAGAAGGTTTCTCAGTGCTGCCTCTTGGACAAAACATAGCATTTGACAGTAATACCAGYTTAACTGAGGCTACAGGTTTTAAAGGGACTTAGTATCCTTCATATCAAGTACATGAATTAACAGCATAATACATCCTGGCTCCATGCCTTTTCCCACAAAAAGGGAATAAGCTCATAATCCACTACCCCGTTTCCCTGTGAAGTATTGCCCAAGAAGCAAACAGTAGCTCACAGGAAGGCTCTTCCCATTCCTCCTCATGCCCAGACTGCTCCCCTCACAACTGTGAAAGCCAGAGGCCTCTCAGTCCACTCATCTTCTCATATGCCTCCTACCTGTTCTTCTGTGTCTCAGCCTAGTCACTATTTGCCTTCCAAGTTCCCTTCAGCTTCCTGTGGTACTTCCTTCCTTGCTTCTTGGCCAGGTGGGAAGGGATGGGGGTGAAGAGGATATCCTGCTGCACTCACAGCTGCTGCAGTGCTTTCATGTCCCAATTAGCACCACTTAAAATGCTAAACATTTYGGTGCTTTTTGCTTTTTCTTTGCAAAATGTCAGCTGCTCCTGTTGCTGTCCTTCAAATGTCACAGGGCACACATGGGTGAGAGCACACAGGCCCTTGCCATTTCGATTCACTGGGGTGAGAATTTTCCCCTTGCTATTTGCACAGCAAAGGTGAAGAGAGGGTAAAGAGACACATGAAGTAACTAATTACCATATTTTAGTCAACTTCTCTGAAAATAGTCACTTACACGTTAGTATTGCTATTAATGCTCTGGAGGAAGGGCAGCAACATCACTCCCAGCAGCAGCAGAGGACTGGGCAAGAACAGCAGGGTTGTACCGAGAGCTGCAGCGGCTGCAGCGGGACAGATGAGGGGTGTTGACCCAGGCTGGATGCCAGGTGCCCACCAAAGCTGCTCTGTCACTGCCCTCCTCAGCTGGGCAGGGAGAGAAAATATAACCAAAGGCTCATGGGTCCAGAAAAGGGCAGGGAGAGTCCATTCACCAATTACTGTCACACGCAAAACAGAATTGACTTGGGAAAATTAGTTTAATTTATTACCAATTAAGCCAGAGTAGGATAATGAGAAATAAAACTAGATCTTAAAACACCTTCCCTCATCCCAGGCTTAAATTTGATCCCAATTTTCTCTGCCTTCTCCATCCCTCCCATATCCTCATTCCCCTCTCCAGCTGTGCTTGGGCAGTTTTCTTCTTCCCCTTCTTAAATCTGTTATCCCAGAGGTGCTACCACCATCACTGATGGGCTCAGCCTTGGCCAGTGGTGGGTCCGTCTTGGAACCAGCCGGAATTGTCTGTATTGGACACAAGGGAAGCTTCTGGCAGCTTCTCACAGAAGCCACCCCTGTAGGCCCCCGTCCCCAAAACCTGACCATGCAAACCCAATAGAGCAAACCATAGGGCAAGAGGAGAGATCTGCAACCCAGTGTACAGCAAAGTGTGATTTCTGTTGAGAATATGACTTTTCTCAGTGAGGTATTTCCAATGGATAATGTACTTCTAATTTCTGACACTGAACTCTGAGAAGAAAAACTGAAAGGAAATCAAACAGGTGATCTTTATATAGCTTTGGATCATAATTTTCAGTAGCTGTMTCCTCATATGTGGTGGTCAAGCCAAGGCATGAAGTATAGTAGCTGAAAAGCTGAAACAAGCACTGCTGAACAGAACAAAGGAACGCTTATATGAGCACAGCAAAGGGCCAGTTCTCCGTGATTTAAAAAAAATAAATTTCCCTGGATCATGGCATTACCAAATCAGGCTCAGGCAGCAGAAAAAGTTGTGCTACTCCTCCTCGCTGGCCTGCACACCCACCTGTTGCAATCATGTGAGAGGCAGCCTCATCCCTGTAAGAGCCTCTGGAAAGACTCGTTCTACTTGATGAAACAACAGTAGTCGTTCACCTATGGCGAAATTCTCAGTGGTTTTCTGTGCAGTTTTTTTCACTAGGTGATCAGCCTGTAAATCTACTGGAAAAACCTGTGGTGAAACACTAGTGGGAAAGCACGAAGTAGCTTTCGCCTTGTTATAATCATCAAGGTTAGAAATTTATTCTGCTATGCAGTATATTCCAAGCAAGCTCTGCTGAGAAAGTAACCACCTGTGCCATTTCCCACTGAAGCTTTTACGATGTGCCAACATGTTTCAGGAGAAAAAAAAACCAAAACAAAGGCATTTGTAATAAGGATGCTTTTTAAAGTCTCACTTTAAAAGCCACAAGTCCAGGTTCATTCATCCTTTGAACAAAACAAGGCTGACTCTCTCAAATGCTTGAGATCTCTTGCAGCCTTAGAGGAAGACCAGACTGAATACCAACTTTTTCCTCTCTCTGAATTTTTTTGGACTCCTTTTAGGATCTTACCTGTTTCACATTATTGTTGAGTTTTTGTCTGTCTTTATAGCAACAGCCCTTGAGGAAAGCTACCAAAGTGCACCAACACAATGCTTCTTGGGGAAAGAAAAACATGGGAACCCAACAAGAAATTAGTTCAAGCTCATTGGTGCAACTGTCGTTGTCTGTCCTATTCTATTCCTCCTCCAGTTACAGGGGAACAGCCATTTCTGGTGCTTATTTTGCTTCTTTGCTTCCTTCATCTTTTGAGAAGGGCAGGTGTGTGACCAACACTTCATGTTCCTTTGTCCTCTTAGTTTTGGTTATTAGGTTTGCATGTGGCTCTTACATGCAGGTGTTGTAACCTGTAACATTACTTTCTGAGTCTTAATTTACAAGACTTTTGTTTTCACCTTTGTATTTCCCAAGTAATTGCTTCTACTTTTTAGAAAGAGGTCAGTAACTAAACACTTCTACAGCAGTTACAAAGCATTAAATCCCAGCAATATCAAGTCAAGAAATTTGTTGGTGCACYGAAACCAGTATGTGTGGCCTTTGAGGGTTGTGTGCAATGCTACAACAGACAGCAACAACTACAACTGGAAAAGAAAATCCATGGAGAATTAAAACTTTTACAAGTAATGAGGTCTAGATGGACATATCCCTGAACGTCATGACAGAACTAATGTACTAGCTAGCAAAGTAAGCTGATAAAATGAAAATTGAAAGAAGAATTACATGAAGATTTCCTCATGGGAAGGTAGGAGGCAACAAAATATCAGTTAGTSACTTCATTAGTTTCCTGCCAGAATACAGCCCTGAACAAATCACTTTCACTTTTACTCAGATTACAATACAGCACATGAAGAGAGCTTCAATGCCTGTTGCACGGGACCCTGGTACATCCAGGGCCATACATTGTGCTGGTTTTGCAAACCTGTTCACACCCAAGGTTCCCCACATACGATGCAACCACATCCCATAAAACGGGCAAAGATCAGACTACAGCATGAAATAGAGGGCCAGTTAATGAGTGGTGGCAGAGTACACTCAGAACTGTAGTCAAAGATGACAACGAAAGGCTAAAACCACCTGTGCATTGCCTGGTTCTTTAGACACCTCACAGAAATTACTCATTACTGGATCAGCCACATGTGAGCGCAACAGAGCAGGCAGTGCATTTACTGGCCAAAAGCACATTATTATTCTAATAATGCACTGGCCTCCAGGCAGCCTCCTTATGCTATACTTGTCTACTGGATCTGTGACCTTGAAATTCTGAGATAAATGTTTATTCTGCAGCCCAGTCTTTTTGTTTGTTTTTTTGGTTTTGTTTTGTTTTTTTTGTAAACATTTGAAAGAAATTGGAGGAATTATTGATACAAGACCTTAGGCTCAAACTGAGATGTTTTGACTATCTCAAAATGTCTCCCTAGTGGTTTTCTTAAAGAATAAGCCTTATACCAAGGCTGGGGGAGAACAAAACATAATTCCCCTTTTATCTTTTAATGCATGATACCAAGTAGCTTGAGCAATATGCAGATGTCTACTTGGTGGCTTTTTGTGCCTTTCAGGTGGTAGATACTTAAGCATACTTGGAAGCTCATCTCAATCAAAATACCTTTGCTGATCAGCTGTCAAGCAAACACATAGCAGACAAGAACGACAGTTCATTAAAAAAGGAAAAAATCATTCCATGCTCTACTTCAGCTCAATCCTAAGCAGTCTTCATCAGCACAATGCTGTGTCTTCCACTGCAAGGTATAGGAAATTTTGCTTCTTAAATGCTTTCTCAGTCTTGCAGAGAGCTGTTCAGTGGCTGACAGGTCCTTCCCATCCCAGTGAGTTCCCAGACTCTAATTTTCAAAACAGGTCCCAAAAAACAGGGGGGAAAATTTAGGTCTTTTGGCTCGATTTTTCATGTTCTCTGCACCACTAAATGCAAGACTGGGCAAGGGCTGAGTAATCATACAGGCACTGCTAACTGGTTTCATCTTTGTATAAAATAATCACTTTGGTCATTATCAGCTTGGACCAGATTCAGGCATGCTGCAGAGGAAAAAAAAAAATAATCAGAATTCTTTCTCAAACCATCAAATTATCCACAAAGAGTTATCAGTAGCTAAGACGGGGAAAAAATATATTTGAAAGAGCATTGATCACAGTTCATTTTTATTGTATGTACGTCAGCATGTACTAATATTTACTGTTCCTCTATGAAATAAGGATCAATTAAGCAGAAAAAATATTTGAAAGCAGTAGTAGCTCTCTGCTGGACTCCAGTGACACCTACTGGTAAATAAAAAAGTTACCAAACATTTCTTGAACGTGCAACAGCATTAATTTATGCACCTGCCCTTAGGATCACTAATGATTTATTTTTTTGGCCACTGAGGCTATGAACCACGCTGCAGTCACGTGTTAATGAAACAGTATATTTATTTTTCAAAACTGAATTTTGACGCCATCTAATTATTAACTATTCGAAACTGCTTTTTTAAGGGTCTAAGGGTCTTGTCAAGTCATACATTTTGTTACTGGCAGCAGTAGATTAAGATAGGCAAGTGGATTTTTGGCTTACTAGAGTACACTGGGACATATTTCCAGTTTTATTCTTAGTAATTTCATTAATATAGCTATAGTCATAAGTAAATAATTTAATACACATCCATTTGCTTTCCGCCTTTTGCCTTTTAGCATGGATGAAGAGCTCATCAGTAGCACAACTGCCTGAGCTCATGGCTTTTGCTTCTGACACTTCCTTGCTGTTTGTAGTGCTGAACTGGTTTGTCACAGCTGTGTTAGTCTGGCAGGTCATACAGATATTTCTGAATGTAACTTCAGCCAGCACTTGTAAGAGAATAAATACCAATAACCTCCCTAAGTGACAGTTGTGGGACTGGGATTTCAACAAAACCCCACACGATGCAAGGCTCTACCCACAGAAAATGGACACAATATCCATGACACGCATTCAGAGACACCACAGCTGCCAGTTGGAGCAAGCAGACGCAACACAACAAGGAAAAGCAGTACTACTGCTCTGTGCATCAGACTCATCTCGCAGCTACAGTAGGCTCCACTGTGTAAACTAGTTCAGTGTACGGACATGGATATTTCCATTTGAGAAAATCTGTGACTGAGGGATTTCTTCTGAGATTGATAGGGAAGWAACATATGCGAGATTTTCAAACCAGAGTCTTGCCAAACATTTAGCAATAAACATCAGTGGTGGAGATCTAGCCATCCCCATTGCAGCAGGAAATTTTGCCCTTACTACCTCTGGTGGCCTTAGAGTTGTCTCAGTTTCGTCTCTAACATTGAAGTACTTTCAGATATGGCTGAACAAAGCCATGAAGTTTTTACCTCTTTGTCCTGCAAATCCTTCTTTCAAGGAACTGAAGCTTCCTGTCCAAAAGTCTGTTTCAGTTAAGTCTGACAGTCTCCCAGCGCAAACTGTCCCAAGACAACAAAAATGCTGTATTATGGAGCAGTGAGGCCACCTGGCAATTAATACCCACCACTCCAAATCAGCACAGCTCTCAAAGTATCAGACCAGGCATCTCAGATCAAAAAACACACAGATTTTTTTTGAGTACAAAAGTTTAAGTTAAAAAATCTCTCCCRACAGAGCACATCAGCCAGATTTCTACAGGCAGGAATATTGTTATAGGTTACTGGAAAGCAGACAGACAGGAGCAAGGCAACTTGGTTTCATGGTAAAATATTTGCCAATTAAATGCTGCCTCCAGTACTCAATAGCAAAAAGCTTCTAAGCTAGACTATAAAGACAAATTTCTAAAGGAAATGTAGAGACATTTCTAGAAGTCAGTCTAAAAATCTGTTAAGCAATAGTTCAACATTGATTTTACAAATATGTCCATAATAATGACTTTACAAACCTGTGTGCGTAATTAGAATAGGGAGATATTAGAGAAATTGTTGTAGCTTCAAGGTCTGCTCAAAGAATGTAATTCTTTTTTTTAAACATAATGCATCAAACTTTATCAGAGCAGAACTATGCACGATCCCATGGAAATCAGATGCCCACATGTTACACCCTGGCACTCTGCATTCAGGCCCTGGGTTAACCATAACTTCTGTGAAGTGCCCAGCATTGACAAGCTGATAGAAAGTTGCCATGGTGACAAGCAAACACATATAAAGAGACATATATAGAAAGGACCATCCCATAAAAATCAGACTTGTATTCATACCTTGGCTAAATAGAGATTCACATAATAGAATATAATTATTGTACCAGGATTAAAGCTTCTTGTAAATTAGATGTTAATTTCTCCACATGTGGAGCAAAAAATATTTAAATGAAATTGAAGAAAAAACATCCAGTCCTTTGTCGAAGACAAGTGGGAAGCTTTTCTTGGCAAATGAGGGAAGCCCAAGTAACCTGTTTCCAAGTTTCCATTCAAACCCAGTAGTTTAAATTTCTCATTATTTAAAAAAAAGACAAGCCCAAAGCTATCTTTTATGTGAACAGATGCTGCACTGTCTTCTTGAAGCTGCAGGCTTAGAGGCAAATTTTTCATGCAGCTGCAGAATGAAGTCAACAAGCCCACTCTGTTCCAGGGTTGCTATTCAGAACCTTTTGGGCAGCAATGAAAGAAGATCACATCAATTTCATGCTGGTTTTGCTGCTCTACAAMGATATGAGCAGCAGACACAAACACAAATCATGCCTAGATTGCAGGGGAGAAAAATGTGTCAAACTCCTTAGGAAAACAAAGTATGGAAGATTTAATCAAGTACAACTTTTGCAAATACATCTTTTACTTCAGGGTACTTTTGGTGCCATGGCACTGTTTCTGTAACAGCCTCTACTCTGGCTGAGTTACAGACATTGAGCTCTATGTGCAATTAAGTACCACAAGTAGGGCCCTTGGATCCCTACTGGAACAGATTTGACAGACATTGGCCTCTGTCCCTGTCAGCAGTCCTTCTCCTGTGCCCATGCAGTTCTCAGTATTGTCTTCTGCATCTGAYATTACTCCTGTATTACAATCCAACACACTTGTTTTACAATATGAATTTAATTGTAGTAAGAGAAATTCTGACTGCAGATACAGAAAAACCTTTGCAGGCAGGCAGGGAAACAAGGTGCCCAGAGAGGTCATGCAGTTTCCATTCTTGAAGATTTCCAAACCTGCCTGGATAAAGCCCTGAGCAATCTGATCTGACCTTAGAGCTGGCCCTGCTTTGAGCAGGAGGCTAGATGAGAGACCTCCTGAGGTCCTTTCTCACCAGGACTATTTTATAATTCTGTGATAAACTCCATATGCTAGTAAGTGCCAGGTGATTCATATGCTTTTTCAAAATGACATCACATATATACACACACTAATACCTATACATTAAAATACATTATCTTCAGCTCTCTATAATATTAAGAGCCTAAATTAGAGCCCACAGAATACCTCATTCTCTGTAACACCAATGCTGTAGGTTAGGATGGCTGCAGTGCATGAATGGAAAACACAAGTCTCAGCACTCACCGAGTTCTTCAGAGCAATAGAATACATGTGCATGGTTAGACATTGTTCTTGCAGTATTCCAAGGGAGAGGATATAAAGAAATAGTAGCCATTTGGAGGTGCATGGATTGCCTTTGTTTTCCCACTAGTTAATTGCAAACCCTAGCATTTCGGGGTTAAGAGCCTTGGAAGGAAAGCTTTGTAAAAAGCAGTTCACTGAATAGATATCAGTGACCATCATCAGAGTTAACCATGCTGAGATATGAACTTATAAAATTAGATAAAAGTAGAAGCACAACAAAGTTAGAAAAGCAAGATATTGCAATGGAGTCTGTCAAAATCCAGTTACTGAATTTTGCCATATCCTTGTCTTTAAGGACACTCAGCAACCTCAACTGAGTACGTTCATATTATATTAAATTTATGTCCTGTTTATTTGTACTGATTTTCCCATCTTTCATGCTAAACTCCAGGAATCTAATCTGTATTTTTCTCCAGAGCACAAGGAAGTTAGTGTTAAGCATGCCTGCTAGTAGCATTGATCCATCCAAAGTGCCCTTAGATTGGTAACTTGGACATTAAAAGAACAGGACTTAAAATTCAACTGGATAAACTGCTGAAGTGTAACCTCTGATTTGCTGCAGGCCATACTTGTGTTTCCTTGGTTACAGATGAAGAGTGGTCTGTTTCCAACTGGGAAGTCTTTCCCCCCACCAAAGGAGCAACTCCATTGACCCTGTTGGGGGCCACCCCTGTACTGCAGGCAGATGTTTGTGGTCTGAGCCTGCACACTCAAACTACCTCTTCATGGGGTAGAGGACTGGAAAAGCCAGACAAGCCAGAGTGTCCCTGCTGCTGGTGCCCAGTGTGGGCAGATGAGAGCAAACTGGTGTGACTCCAGAAAACCTGCCTTCATATTCCTCTGCAGGAGACATTTGAGAAAGTGCAAGACAAGCACAGATCTCCTTCCTCTCCGCTCATRTTTCATTGTACTGAGACATGTTACAATCAACATTTACCATTCTGGTTGTTGGCAAGTTATGAGTCAGGAGACTTCAGCACATTCCTGCCTAGAGAACAGGGATTAAACTATCAGATCTTTTTACTGACAAGATAAGCAGCCAGTCTCTCAGGAAACAGATCTATTCCACAAGATGTAAAAGAGGACGGCTTTGTACTTCTGATCACCAGCTACCTGCTTGTTCAAATATTTGGTTATATGTTTATGCTGACAACTAATGTGCCTCGCTGATCTGGACCCCAACTCAGCTTTCTCATCAGACCCTGGACACAACTCATCACTACAGGCTTGTCTCATGGTGGCTGTGGCTACCACTGGGACTTCTCTGCTCTTCCTGCACAAGTCCTGTGCGATTGGTGAGGCCACTTCCTACACCTATCTTGCTGTCATCCTCAGCTCCTGGCTCACCTATGTTGCAGAGCAGCCTATTCTTACTGCTCCCTGACAGAATTCTCTCTTTTGAACAAAATGGGAAGCTCAAATTTAACCTAAAGTAAAACCAAACACTAATTTGATAATAAATAAGGTGAACTGGAAAAGTCCTTGATGAATGCAATTCCTTCTCCCAGGTCCTTCTCCAAGCTCCATTAAGAAAGCGTAAAAAATACAAGCTCTCATCCTAGGTACAGAACAATTCAGACAACTGGCCCATAAAACCAACATTTCAGAAAACATAAGATCAAGCTTCTCTGCAGCCTTCTTTACACGTCTACTGGCTGGAATCCTGCTGCATGCCCCTAGCACCTTATACAGTGAGTCAGAGTCAGTAATCAGTAGGAAACAGAATTAACAGTGAAGGCAATGATATTCATGCAGTGCAATTTACAACAAGGCATCTGTCTGTGCATGAATTAGTATTTTCCTTAATTATCTGTAATAGGAAATCCCAAGATTCTCAGCTGGCCCTGTCAGTCAATATTAACTACAGACTTGGAAAGTGATACAAAAATAGAAAGGAAATTGAATCCTGCAGAGGCTGCAGTAGCACTTTACAAGGAATGCAAATAGAACTTCATTGGGAACAGCTTCACTATTGGCATCATTGGTCCCCCTCTACTGCAGAGTTTATCAACACATCACACAACACAATACAATGTGACACTCAGTTAACTTGCAGCTCTCACACAGTGCAAAAAGACTACCAGAGACGGAAACATTGGTAAAAGCAGCAAGTTCAGAGCAACATATAATGGTTATCCACTTATGATCACRTTTTAATGTGCAATGGTTTGCCTTTTCAAAACTCTGAAGATTTTGATCATAAAGGTGATGTAGTCCTGCAAAGAACTGTGTAAGGCACACTCCTAATTTTGCCCTGGCTGAGAAATTCTGTAGGTGCTGTTCTTTAACAAGAGATCTATTGTTCCTTATGTCATACCTGTCTCATAGCCAGTAACTTGCTACTAAAGATGTAACCTGCATCTAGCAAGCAAGGACTCCAGGGACTTGGCCTGGGCTAGGATTGTCACTCATAGATATTAGGTGGCCTCACTCGAGGCTTCAGGGTGCTGCTGGCAGAGATTCCTCAGATTGCATGACAAAGTCCATCTGCAGTTGCATAGGTTCAAGAGCACCAGTTATCAAATACAGCAACTACAGGCATGGTCTGCAGGCTTCTACATCAGCCAAGCATACTTATCTTGGCCAAGTAGCAGCTATAGAAGACAGGTCATACAGCATCTTGCCAAGTGTGAGTCCTCCTGCGCAATCATAGCTGTAATCATCCTGGAGACAAGGAGTGAAAACTGGCAAACTAGACATTCCACCATTACTCTTACACAAAAAGAAAGCACATACATAGCTTTTCCCATCATCATTCTTCATTCAGTCTGCTTCATCTGCTCACTGTGCCTCTGGCATTTCACATCCACATCCATCTCTCTTTACCACATTCCTCCTCTTCCTTTCCTCATTCTCCTGTATTTTCCATCTTGGCTTCTCTGACATGTTTAAGAGCAAAACAGATAGCACAACAATACAACCATGCTATGTCTCCATCACTGTACTTAGCTTTGATCCAGCCAGACACAACTTTGCTCTTTGGCTACAAAAAAACATATACATTTTATAACAATACATTTCTATGTTAATCAAAAAATGGGGCTTTTTTCGCCTCCAAAATACTTGATTTCTCTTGCAGGAGAGGAACTAACTCAAGTTATTATGTTCCAAAAGAGAGCACGGTCAATCTTCTTATACAGAATTGCATTTACAATCAATTACTTATTAACAGGGCATCATGTCATGCTAACTTTGAATATCTAAATCCACTGCTTGCTCCCAACCTCTTCTGTTATATAATTTGTGGCTTGGAAAATGTCCATGTAGGCCCTGTTGTAAAACCACAACAGCTCCAAATATCAGTGAGAATTATTTCTATTGAGTAGGTTTGAATGGCTCTGCTTGTTGTACAAGTRTACCTAAGAGCTACTCTGTAAACAGGCCTTGACATGCCAGAGTATTACCACTTCCACTGTTTGCAAGTGTCTGTCCTTATATCAAAGCCTATGTATATTTAATATTTACTTGATATCTTACAATGCATCAGTAATTAAGGAGCATTTAAGACAGACATGAATCTAAAGGTTTTCCTACACACAAAAAAATGTTCTTAATTCAGATTAAAACAGCTGTGAAAACAAGAGACTTGCTTTTAGCCTCAATTTCCCTAAACACTTTTTAAAAAAGCTCCTAGCCAAAGTTAATAGCCAACTTGTCATTCCTTCCTAGATATTTTATTGTTTATCTTTTATATTCCTTAGGAAAAAAAACTCAACATGGCAACCTGCAACCTAAAATTCTGCTAGATAAAGAAGCTGCACCTCTCCTGCATGTGATCTTTTTCCCTCTCAGAGCCAGACTGTTCCTTCTGATACAGTTATGACAGAGTATGACACATTAATTCACACAGAGCATTGGGGCCTGAAAGCATGAGAAGAGAAGCCAGGGTCTTGCTCTGCCAAGGGCTGTTGGTGCTGCACCAGGGACCACAGAAGCAGAAGAATTTAAAGCCTTCTGAGAACAGATCATTCCCAGACTGTGGCACTGCCTCCCTAAGGGAAACACCAAGGGCTTTAAAGGGTTGCAAGCATTGAAGAAAGGCTCTAACGAACCTAGAGAACAGCACAAAGGCTAAATACAAAGCAATATGCTTTGAGATACACTAACCCGACATACTGGAAAAACTGGTGATTGAGGTTGAACATTAATTCCCATGACCATGGTTCCATGACAGATTACACATCATTAAACAGTATACAGAACATTGTTAAAAAAAAATTAATGTCTTGTAGGGCAAAAGTGCTTTAACAAACTGCAGACAACTTGTAAGAGGAGGGTGGAAGAATATTACAGCTGTGAAAACTGCAGGAGTAAGGGGAGAAAAAGTAATTTTCCTGCCCAATTGCGGGGTCCTCCTCTATACTGATGCAAAAGAAACATAGTCGGTACACAAGTTCTCCACTGAAAATGGATTCTTCTGTCTCAAAAAGAGGTTGGCAATTTTCTTTCCTTGCCTTTTCTAGAGTATCTGGTAGACTCAGACTGGGTTGACTAAGTAATTTTAAATATTTTCTATAACAACACCTATGATGACCATCATTAGTATCTCCGACTGTTAAAAAATAGTTTTCACATGTTGTAAACATCTGGTCTGTTTTGCATGATTATGCTGCTGATGCAGCTTCTGCTGCCATAGTCCCCAGCTGACCAGGCTGTACCTGCTGCAGCAGCAGAGCACTCCCAGGCCTCCAGGCAGTTATAACCAGCAGCTGTAGTTCTGCCTTCAGCTGGGTCATCCCTCAGCAAATTTGCATCCACAAACACAGAATTTACTACTGACTTCCTCTTTAGTAGTAGCCATAAGGCAGAAATAATTTCTTTTTTTTGTTTCTAGAATAACATAGCCTTCTATGCRAGCAAGGACAGACAGACAGGCTTCTAGAAAAAGCTGGGACTCAGGCAGCCTCTATTTCTGCTATGGACTTTCTGAATAGCTTTATACAACTCTTAATTCATGCCCAATTTCTGAGCTACAAGAAAAAGGTACAACTTTTTTCTTCCTGCCTTTTTTTTTTTTTGTCAAAGAGGAAACCCTCTTTTTGACACTCTTAGAATGGAAGTCTGCTAACCCTTGCTTTTACAGCTTGCCACTAAAAAGAGCTCATTCTGCAGTAAGAAATATGGCACTGGGGAAAAGGGAATGTTATTACTTCCCTTTCCTTAGTAGCCTGCTTTATGAGAACAGCATCTGGCATGGCAGGCCTCCTTCATAAAGCATGGGAGGACTTGACTGATACAACCAGAGTGGTCACATTTAAGTTGCAGTTCAGCCTATGATGCACCATAAAGTAGAAACCTTTATTTTCTCATACTTTTAAAATAAGACAAAGTCAAAATGCTCAGAGACTAATCCAGTGCTGTAGGGATTGTCCTGTCATGATTATACTCCTGGGATTTGACAACAACACTTGTCAAACAGCAAATAAAGTAGAAATCCTTACTAAAACAATTGCCTTGTAACTGCTTTCCAAAGCAGTAAAAGCAGCCAAAACCACTCTGACTCCTGAACAGCTAGGAAGAAAATTTCAAGTAATTTAATAGGCATACCTAAAGAAGCCGGAAGAGAGCTGTATCACCATCACTCAGTCTCCATCAGCTTCCTGTACTCACTCTTGCTATATCTCATTTTCAGTTCTCTGAACTAGCTCATTAAACAGGAAAGAAGAAGCATACCTTAAGGAAGCAATATGATAAGATGTTACATAAACAACACGCTGTAGGAACAGCCTAAAGAGCWGCTAAGGAGAACAAGCAGAAAAATTTCTGCAAGCTGTAAAGCACAACAAGAAGCAGCCATAAGAAATATAGTCATGGAAGCTGCTTGCTGGCTCAGACCTGAGTTTAAGTAGCCCTCCTGGGCCTATGGGCAGAGTGTGTGGGTGGGAGTCTCAGATGAGGTCAATTAGGGTCATTCAGGCCTTGTCACTCAGGCCTGACACATTTTCATTCATCTTAAGCAGGAAAAAAAATGCAAAACAATTCTTTGGAGAATTCACAGCTACACAAACACTGTATTTGCACAGACCAAGGATATTTTTGAGTAATTATACTGTCTCAAACAGATATCACAGGCCCCATTGCTCTTACAATTTAATTTTCAAGTGATTATTGGCACAGCTGGCTCTGCACATGACTTGTGCCTACACAGCATGTGATCACATTCCTCACAGCCTTGTGACAGCTCAAAACATTTTTCTCTGCCTGTGCTCACTTGCATCCATTTGGTTTAGTGTTCTGAAAATGGCAAGAACCCCGCAGTATGTGCCTTGAATCAATGGGGCCAGTTATCTTTCCCTCCAACTACTTTAAACAATATCCTAAAGTGTCTTGCAGAACATGCTACATGGATACCTTCCCCATACCAGGGATCTTTGTGTATCCAATATCAAGACATTCAAGAATAAAAGGTGGTGCAGATTCTCGATATCCCCACCTATTTTTTTTTATTTTTAGTGTCCTATACTGTATGCTATTTTGCTGGGCAGAGAAGCTAAAAGTAGCAAAAGAAGTCACAGAAGAAAGCACAACATTACAATTAGAATAGTTAACACTACTGAAAGGCACTGCCCAACAGGATTAACTGGCTGGGAAGAAGTGTTGTACTGACTGTCTCCATTCTGCTTCCACAATCCGACCTAGCATCTCTGCATGGTGCTTATTGTGTGGTGTTGACATGTCCTCTGTTCTCTCCTTGATTCAGAGCATTCATTTGCTCTGTGGATAAAATGAAGGGGCAGCGTGAACAGCCTCATGTCTATCTGATCTGACAGCTTGTTAAAGTCCAAGTTATAGAGAGCAAAAGAGGCTGAAAATCACTTAAGTATAATTCACCTCAGGAACTTGAAGAGAAACCATAGTGAATTTAAATGCAACATGAGAAATACTTTGGGATGTATTTTAAGCTTGTGTGATCGAAGTGTAATCTTGAAAGAGATGCTTTCTTTTTAACTTTTTACCTTGATGAGTCTGGCAAGAAAAGGTAAAAGAAGAACAACATAAATGTTAGCAAACCGGCTGCTCTCTGGCGAGCAAGGGTGCTTTCGAACTCTCAGAGCCTGGGTGAACTAACAGGCCTTAATTGCCCTGACCAGCCTCACCTGCTGCCTCCACCCACCCCTGCTGATGAGGAGCTCTATTTAGCCAAGCCCTGGATGCTCCCTTTTCTTTTTTTCTCTGCAGGGATGCTGCTGGGCTGCAGCTCTAGCCCGACTGTGCCTGGGTCTTTTTGGTCTTGGCTCTGGCTGACCTGCTCCCTGGCATGTCTTGCCCTTATTGTCCTTGGCAAGTTATAGCCTAGTACACTTTCCCAACTTAATGTTAGCTCTGCCTTGTCCTCAGGAGCATACCTAAGGATTTGGACTCCCAGCTGCTCTCCCTGGCAGCTTGTCAGGTACARTGGGGCTGGGTCATGGCTGGTGGAGGTCCTTGTTCTCCTGGCTGTGCTGCTATGTCTGCTCTCTAGTTCCTTAAGGAGCTGCTGGCCCTTTGTGTTTTCTGAAACAGAGTTCTTTACACTAGTTTTATGTGCTGAAAATCATACTTTAAATATTTCTTCTGTTCTCTTACATTTGTAAATGAATGGTACTAGCTTGATAAGGCTTTTATGAATGGGCTTAATTCAAAAATAATTCCACTGGTGACCCATGTCTAAAAACATTCTGTGTGAAAAGACCTCAATCCTGTGATACTTTCTTGTAGGGAACTTTAAAAAATAATTCACACTATTGCAGTCAGCTTCGTTAGAAACACTAACTCAATTTACATTTAAAACTACATATTCAGTTCTTTTAATAATACATTAGCAAAGCATTTCTTTATGTCTGTGAAGCTCTCATTCACATTAAAAATCACTGTTATATAAACTGCAATGCTTCTTATATGAAACTTAAATGGGTGTTAATCCTTTTTCTACAGATAAAATATTAATTCTATAATAGCTTAAAGCAAGGGTATTTGCTATTAAGTGATATGTAAATAAATAATTTCATCCCTCCTGGTATGCACTGAAGTAAAATTTTTAGCATTCCCTGTCATCCTTAAACTTTCCAAGACTGGAAGAAGTAAGGTCTCCCTGGGTTAGTCAACTACTCCAAATTTCAGGGTTCAGATGAGGGTAACAGGGCTCACTAGCTATGTTCAAGTCTTCTCAATTTATAATTTTAGGTGACAAACACCAAGTAGGAACCACTGATGTATGTTATCTTGTGTTGGTTTATTGTATTTAAAAACTGCTTCTGGTAAATGCAACTGAGAATTACTTCTACTGTTTAAGCTAAAGTCAGAGCCACTGCAATAAAGCCCTGTTTAAGAAAGGCTATTTGTGTTCAAACTTAATTTTTCATTAATTGGTCTCTTTTGTATAGCTCTAGTCTTGTGTCAGTGCCCCAGGATCCTTGATAAACAGACTAACTGCTGCTCTCTTTGCTCATTAAAATTTCCAGGTTAAATTGGAAAATATTGTAGTATATTATGAGCTGGAATAGAAACAGTTGTTGATGCTTCTTGTGGGTTATAGTAATGCTTCTCAGTCTTTCTCTGATGAACCAGACTATCCACTTGCTGCAGCTCCCAACTGAGGAGCTTTGTAACAGAGTGAGTGTTCCTCACTGGTGGTTTATGTTTCACATACTTTATCTTCCAGCTCTCCTCATCATTACTGTCAGAATATTCAGTCTTTTCTCTAGTAACTAAGAAGTTATTTTGCTGCTTCTTTTTCCTCTTGCTGYAATCAAATTGATAAGCTGGCCCAAAAAATTGTGATTTTTTTTTGTAATACCTGAACCATTTCCAGCCACACTACACCATGTGGCTTGAAGTAATAAAAACACYATGTACTTCTCTTTAAATGGAATGTCCTAGAGATCTACTCAGTGGTTAATCAGAATCTAACAGATAATATTTAATGATATTAAGGAACAGTAGACAAGCCATGGTGTAACTTTCTTTTCAAGCACTGAAAATTGCCCAGGCCAAGTGGTAGTAGGGGAATAAAGTGATGTATGATTGAGACTATATCAAGCCTTGCTTCCAAGGCAGTACCGAGGGAGAGCAGCTTAAGAAATATGGACCCCCATAGGCTCCATTAAGGAAAAAGGCAAGTTTAACCAGAGATTATTTTTCTATAGATACAGAAGGCTTTTGTATGTCTTTCATCACAGCTGATAACCAAGAAAGAAGTCTTTCTAAAGAGTTGAGCTCTTTGCCAAAATACTTCTTGCTGTATTATATCAGAAAGTCTTTCTTAGTTGGAGCTATCATTTCACTTTAAAAAAAAGATGTTTCCTATAATGTAACAAATACACTGTGGGTATCCTGCTGCAGAAGAGATGGAAACAAGGCCCTGTAGTTTTGTCRTGTAATAAAATAGGTTGTAAGTAAAGGTATTGTGCCTTGTCAATGCTTTCACATTAAAAATCAATAGTTATTCAAATGAAACTGCACTCAAAGAAATCAAAATTTGCCTTCTTACTCCATGCAGAACAAGCTATTCCCCATCCCTTCTGTATAAGGTACTGCTTACTTGGACACAATTAATTTCTTGTGAAACAGATATGAAACTTTAACAGCTGCTTCTGCCTGGGCCCTGTGTCTTATCTCAGAAGGTAGTTAATCTTTCTGTGATTGTATTTGCTGGAACAATGTAATCAAATGAAGGAACAAAACTTAGTTTCATTGTTTAGCGTTCAATAGACTGTATTAGATTGTAAAAGAGATTCTCTAGTCGTTCACAAAGTAGTTTACTAAGTAGTTCACAAAGCTCTCTTTAATGCTGTTTGTGTAAGGAAAATACACTCGTTCTCCTTATCTAGGTTCTAAAACCAGAATGAGTCTGTTCTTGAACTAATTTACAAATAACCAGGTCAACATCTATTTAACAAAACAGCTGTATCTATGAAATAGCTTCTATATAGTGATATTCTGATAGCAGAGGACGTGTACATTTTTGAAACTGTTGATTATTTTTCAGAATAAGCATAGGCTTATCCAAATGATATTAATTCAAGTACTGCATTATATGCAGCAACATGCAGTAGTGTGCCTTTACTCTGGGGAAAAGTCATGTTTCCTTGTTTTCATCTTGTCATTAAGTAATGTCATCCTCCTCAAAGGAGGTTTCCTTCATTACCTAYAAGAAAGGCCCCCAAGTCTGCATCAAATATTTAGGTGAAAGCTTTTTAAAGGTCTTGTTAAAAAGTCTGTGTATTTTTTATCTTGCTGGGTGTGCAAAGAACTCTTGAACACAGAATTGGAGTGGGACTAGCTGATATGAAACTCAGAATTGTTCCAAGCAATAATTATCCCAGATTAGTTTGCTGTAGGTATGGTTCCCTGTTGAGAAAAATAGCTTAGTTTTGTGCTTTTCCATTTTCCCCCAAAACTAGCTAACTGTTCTTCCTCAAAGACTGAAATATATTGAAATAAAGAGAGGATTAGTAAGAGAATGGAATGAATGAGAGATATAGCTTGGAAAAATGGAAAGAAAGGGTGGAAGGAAAAAGAGAAGTAAGTTGATTGGGATGAGAAAGAACTGAGTAAGGTGAAAAAGGTGACAAAAGAAATTCATCACTAAGGCAATATTTACAGTGCAACAAGAACAGCATAAGCTGGGTAAATGAACTACTGCTTGAAGAATCAAGCTTTCACAGAACACCATTTAAATAGTTCTGAGTAATATTAGGAGGCTATCTTACTGTTCATTTCTTCCAGTTACACTCACAATTTCTTTTCAGCAGGACTCCAGCCCCTAGGATGACATCTTCTGCACTCATAGATTGGTGGGTACAATCCTATACAAAGTTGTTGTTCTCTTCCTGTACAAACTCCTGAAAGAACACAAGTCCCTCCGATGCCTACCATTGTGGGATTTCACACGTGTTCAGGGGTGGCTGGAGCTCTGAGGATTGAGAACTCACCTGAGAGTTTTGCTTTTACCAGAGTGTACTTTAGTCTAACACAGTGGGCTCTAGTCAGACCTGTAGGGATTGAGTGCTGTTAATTATTCACTTGTTTAGTAAGGCTCTCTGCTTGTTAGTGAAATGTGCATATCAATATTTACTGTCCTAGCCAACAAAGGGGCCATTAAAATTAGTTATGCCTTAATTTACCACATACATAAACAACATTAAAATCAATATGACTTGGTATATGCTTTAGTTCATTACCATACACTTTATAACGTTATTAGGTTTGATAGAGGTTAAATGATCCCAGTAATATTATCACACTGGTTCTTGCAGACCTTCTGCAATCTTATTTTACACCTTTTCATCTATATCTGGAAACTTGCCCAGTTTTTGGAACAAGTTTTATTAATAGAATTTGCATTAGGTGTAATTTAACCTAATTTGCTGTTTCTGCATAGTTTAGTTTTTAACTTGCCTTTCAAGGAAATGACAACTTCYGGGCACAAAAAGAAAGGACCAAAGGGAAGTAAACTAGTAGTGAGGCCTGAGGTTAAGAAATCTTTAGAGTGAAGAGGGAAGTAACACGATCAGCATTTGCATTAACTTTTGGAAGTCTCAAATGTCTGCTGGTTGCTTTTAAAAATATTTGATACAGAATTTATTTTTCCCAGAAGACTGTCTTTAGTTTTCCTCCATTGTGGGTGGTGGGAAGGAGAAGGATACCTCTTCCCATTCTGTTTGTGTGCTATTCATTAATAGGGATTATCAGACTTTTGGTGAGCAAAGCCTGCAAGAGACCTTTTCCATCTGCTTTGGACATTCAAAGGCCATTCTCGTCTGAGTATGGCTGCTCCTCAGAGGAGTACCTTTTTTGAAGAGATGATTGCTGTGACAGACTTACTTTACAAATTTGTAATCCTCTCACATAAATGTTATGCCAGAACCATTAGTAACATCAACATGTTTTGGGCCAATAAATATTCCTTATACAAGATACATTTGATTTGACTTTTTAGTCTTATACCAGCCCTTGCAGATTTTTTTCCTTCTATCTAAAGAAGGAAAATTCTGCAACAAAACATTCCTGTAATGGAACAACGTTTTCTTTTAGATAAAAGTATTTTGCTTTTTGTGTAGCTAAAGGGAAAGATAGCAAGATGGCACAGTCACTGTATTTCATTATTTCCCATATTAACTTCTAGTGCCAGCTAGTGCTTTACTAAAAAGTTTTTAAATTGTTGTCCCTTAGCAAAAGACAGTTCAACTAGATAATTTTGACTGATGTAACCCGAAAAAACCCTGAATATCCTTTCACAACCTTTTTGAAATAAAGATAATTTTAGTTTAGAAGCTTCATGCAATAAATATTGAAAGGCATCTTCAATATCAATCAAGAGACTTATTTTGACAGTTCTTTTCATGCAAAAAAACCAATCACAATTTGCTTTTCATATCACTTGAAGATATAATATTGGGTTTTGCACAGGCAAGATTGTTCATTCTCTGACTAGTGCTAATGTCAATGTTCATGCAGGTTGCTTTTAGTAAGTAAGCTTCCCACACCACTAATGACTTTCAGTTCCATTAGTCTGCTATGTATTATTGATTTCAAGCATTATTGATTAATGCTGTAAGTAGATTTATTTCTGTTCCTAGAGAGTAAACGATTGGCACCTCTGGTAGATGAATGGGATCTTACTGCTTGCTTTAGTCAGTTCATTGCTGACTCCTTCCCTTCCTCTGCTTGTCTGTCCCCTTTATTATGTTTTCTCCTAATACTTAGCTAAATGTTAGGTGCTTTCCATCCACCTTTTCTGTGAGAGAAATTTGCACTAAACTTTGGAAAGTACAAAGTAGTACAGAAATGGAAAACTCATGCAGGTGCAGCAGTGTTTTTTCCAAAGTTAACAGAGTCATGGTTCATGTTCGTTGCTCTTTCCAGAGCCTGACTCTGCCCATGGCTGCTCCTGCTCTCCAGGGATCACAGGCTGCTGCTGGCACTGTGAAGGCTCTTCACTCATTCAAGCAGCTCCTCATCCCACCACTCTCAGATTCCAGATTCTTTGTAGTGCCCAGTTGCATGGGATAACTCAGTAATGAATTTCTCACGATTCATTCAGGGCAATACAGTGCGCTTTGGGTTTGTGACCAAGCCCCATAAAACCAGACCTAGCTTTCCAATCTCTTCCAAGATTATGAACTTTGGCTCCTTTTATCTTTTTAACTAGTAACTTATTATATTGTCTGTGTTCTTCTAGCTGTCATCTATTCTGCACTTTTGAATTACTTTACATGTTGAATACCTAAACTTCAGTCATCAGCACCTCTGCTCAGTACAGGTTATGTATCTTTGGCTGTTTTCTATAGCCTGCTATTCTATAGCTGTCTGATAACTTATGTCCCTCCAGACTATAGACATTTTACTCTTTAATAGAGTATATAGTCATCACCTGCATTTCTAAGTCCCTTACTATTTCTGTTGCGCAGCTATAATAATTTGACTTCATATTATGCTGTCAGCACTGATAATCTACATCATATTTCAAAGTCAGGGTATTTTAAGTACTTAAATGGTATTTTGGGGAAATCTTGCTCAATGCCAGGTTATCAAATGCCTGTGAGGTTTAGTCAAGTTAATTCTCATTTTTGAGAATGTGCCACCTCCATCAGCTGTGGGACAGAAATGCAAACATCATGTGCCTATGTAAATTAAGACTTGGGACTTTGATATCAGAGTTAGTGCAGGTGGTTGTAAAAGAAGAGTTATAGAAATTTTAAATGTACCTGGTTTCATGTGTCTGGGTGGTGGTTTTCTGTTAGACCTGTCACCTAATAGCCATTATTTCTCTGCGAGGAGACAGAGTGAAGCACTCTGTATGAAGTGGAGCAGAAAGTTCCTCAGGTGGGGACAGGTGGTTAAAAAAGTTTTCCTTCCTGTGAAGGAAAAAGGTTAAAATTAATTTAAATAAACTGAGTAGTTTCTATATTTTGGTAAATAAATCAGTCAGTGTAAAGTTGTATCCTCTTTAAAGTCTCCCTTTCACTGTTTCTTTATGATGAAGGAATCATGAAGAGTCTTTAACTGCAGTAATGTCTAATAAGCAAAGGTGAGAAATTCAGAAGCACCATGAATCCAAGAAAAGCCTGAGAAACAGCAGTGATTAGAAACTATTCCCAGCATTCTGACTGTTCATGTTGCATTACTGTAATAGATTTTTAGTTCTATTCAGCCTCTCTGCTCTTTACCAAATTCTTATACAAAGACCACATTCCTAAATCTTCAGCTAGTCATTCTGGATGCTTCAGTTGCAGGTGCTTCTCTGGAATGTGAATCTCAGTCCTCATCACCAAACCTTGAAAAGCAGAGCTTTTAATAAGACTATCTGGGATATTTAAAAAATGTTTCATTAGAATTGGTGAAGCAAGAATTCATTTTAAGAACAATAATTTCTTTTCCAATAATTAGGAGGAATGAAGGAAAGGGAGCTTGCGTCTCATCTGGTTCATTCTGGCAACTCTTTTGAAAGGCACTTGCATATCATGAAGAGAGTTGCTAAGCTGAGCTGAAAACTGGTTTTGTAGTATGACTGTGTTTTAAATTATACAAAGCCTTCYAAGAGAGGCTGTGTTAGCTTTCAGATTTCTGTGCTTGTGCTCAAGCTAAAGAACAATTTGGCCTGGACCAAAATAACTTCATGGTTCAGACTGCAGCCTTTCTTTTCCCGGAYTTTTACATAGACAACTTGAAGCTACATTCCCACCTACCTCCTGAATCCTTTTACAAACCCACAAAAGCCCCATCAATGTTTGATTTAGATCACTGAAATATGGGTTGAGAAGCACAGATTTGCTGAGCTGCATACTGTTTGAGGCTGAAAGAGTATTTTAGGAGAATCTYATCATATTCTTGCACTCTTTCCTGGCATGCTGCTTTCAGTCACTGAATGTGAGGTTAGACAGCCCTTTGGACTGACTCAGAATGGCCATTCTCATACTGTATTGTTTATGCTCAGAAAACAGGTTTGAGTTTCTTTTATATTGAACTTAAGAATGCTACCATGAGTTGGTTTTGTTTGTTTGTTTGTTTTTCTTTTTTGGGAGGGGTGGGTGGTTTTTTTGTTTGGTTTGGTTTTTTGGTTTTTTTTGTTCATGGAGTAACCAGCCGTGATCACTGCTGACTTTCTGTCTCCAGTACACTACAGCAGGCTGAGATCACTGCAGTTGTCTGATGATGGTAACTAGTTCTGATTACTGCTCAAGGATGTTTCTCTGTGAACTGCAAGATAACCAGCCCTGTTCTCTCACTCTAAAAGAAATGCAAGAAGGTAACTGTGCCACAAGTAAATGAATTTGAAAACAAAGAGACTTTGTGGGCTTTTAAGTATGTCCTTAGTCAGGAATATAATAGCAAAAGTTTATACTGATTGCATGGTTAGGATTTTTGAACTTCACTTAAATTTGTGAAGACAGAAGTGACTGTATTTCTGTTTACCTCTTCTTGACAAGGTGTTACTATAAATAAACACTAAAAAAGTAGCATTTTCACATCTTGAGTCAAAGGCAGTAGCAATGCATTTGTTTAGTAAAATATTATGTGTAGTAAGGGCAAAGGCTGAACTTTTTGGCTGGATAGAGTTCTGTTTTGGTGGTGGGAACAAGAGAGCAYGAAAATAATTAGTAAATTACATTTTGTAACTGAAGCTGCAAGAAGGGACAGAAACACACAAAGAAAGTATTTTTGTGCTCAGGGAAAAATGCCTGTAAATGTCCATTTTTGTCAAGGTGTTCTGTTATGTTAAGTCCCATTACTGAAACTCTGCTTAGAAAAGAGCACACTCATTTTTCTCATTAGGAAAAGAAGTAGCTGAGTCATTCATTCAGAAGTGAAATAAGGCCTGTCTAAATCTGATGTTCCTCATCATGAGATCCAGGTGTTTATTATACAGGGAGAGGTCAGTCTCTCCCTACTGGTGACAGCCTTAACTTTCAGTTTGTACAAGAAGGAAACTGTATGGTTGTGTGCAAAATAGTTCAAGTGTCCTTGGGACTCAAGCCCATATTCAAGGCTGTAGGTTGTTAATGTATTTTTGTGTTTTGAGCACATTTATATCTGAAAGAGCAGAAAGAGTGCAGTGCCCAGCTTTCCAAATCACATATATGAATTTCAGGATATTATTTCAGTGAAAAATTCTTACAATAAGTAGAAATGACATGTTTTTCTGCTGTGCAGCTAAATTATCACCCAATTATGTTTTTGTGGCTTGCAACATTATCTGCAAGTCATGAGCAGGAATGCCAGTTCTGAAGGGAGTAGGCAGAATTATAAAACTGAAGTGAGAAACAGTAGTTTGACTTTCTGAGGATCAGTGCCAGTGTTTATCACTTTATATAGGTTTGCTTTTGAGATGCTTGTTTAGTCAGAGGTCTTAATCTTTTTGTTTTTAAACTCTGAAAACCATTTTCAGATGTCCACGTTTTTATTAAGCAAAACACTGATATTTTAGTGTAGTCATACTGAATTACTCAAAGTTCATCATAAAAAAAAATTAAGCTGAGTATATTTGTCAAGCAAATTCACAGCACTACCAGAGAATGGAAGTCCACCACATCTGCATTACCCTCATGCTTAGAAATGTTAGGCAAGTCAAAATATTATCCCAGCGTAGAACAAAGTGTCTGCTCCAAAGAGCTTGTTATCAAAGTTCAGGGAGACAAGAAATGGAGGTGAACTGGCAGGAAAGGGGCAGATAAAATCAGACAATCTAGGTCAGTGCTGTCAATATGGGCAGYAGGCTGTGTGTGCCTGCAGCTCAGCCATTGTCAATGTCTCTTGTTGCCACTGCTACCAGCATGCAGAACTGCATGGAGACGGGCGAATCCTGCACGGTGGGAGCTGTGATCAGGGAATGATGGAAATAGGCATCCTTGGCTGACAGCATAAGAAGCTGGCAAGCCAGAGCTGTCTGAAAAATGATAGCTAAGCTGGAGATAGAGAATCTATCAAGGCTTTTACAAGTGAAACTCAGAATATAGATCTGATGTAAAAGAAAAAAAGGGTGGAGGGTTGTTGAAGAAGGGGATGCAGGGAACAACAGTTAAAGAAAGGGGCTGGGAGAGGATAGGATCAATATGAAAAGGACTTAGTCTAAGTTGAACACAGTCACATTGTCACTCTTGCATCCAGTCTGCAACCTTGTGACAATGGCCCTGTACATTCCATTAATTAAGGTTGGAGAAAAAGGATGTCATAGCAACTGAAACCGAAATGACTGAGGATCCAGAGGAGGCATTTAGCAGAGTAGGTATTAAGGCCACACTGCAGAGCTAAACAAAGAAGAATCTGCTCATTTAGAGGCCTCATGCAGACACTTGGGAAATCAGAGTCCAAGGTGATAACACGCTGGATGGTAGCCCCACAAAAAGTTTATAAAGAAACAGGCATATAGCTTTACACTTCTGTACACTGAGAAGCTCTGAGAGTAGAACTGCAGTGCATTCTGCTCTAGCTTAAGCATTAGGTCTGTTTGATTTCAGACTTTGCGTGAAGAGCTTCAAGTTGCACCAGGGACAAACTCCTCATAATGTCTTTGTTCTCAGTGGTCATTACAGAATCCTGCCCAAATCTTGAACACTGTTGCAGCCTGCACCAAATCCTTCTTCTGCTTCAGCTGCTGCTGGCCCTTTTGTTTCGGGTAGAACACTTGCCACTGGGATATCTTACAGACTCAGCTAAAATATTCTCTGGCAATTTTAATTTTCACTCATTCTTCAGGTTGTTTTCAGAAACAATTAAAATACAAGATTTTGAGAATTCCAGTGATGTTAGAGAGCGATCTGTTTCTTCCTTTTCATCCTGCCCAAATTCCTGAAAGTGCTGGGCACACTGCAGTCTAGAAGAGCAAAACAGGGCACCTGCAATGGCTGGGAGTTGCTGAGAGTTAAGATGCCTGCTTATTAGTGCAGTAACAGAATTTTCTCCTACCAGGGGCTTGGCCATTGTGGTTTGATTTTTTTCCCCTGCAGAATCACTGATGGTATTTCTAGAAATGATAGGATTTCTTTCACAGGGATGTGGTAAGACAAGACAGCATGTGCCAGAAAACATAATTGTATAGCTATCAGGGCAGTGTATGTATTCTCTGCAGATTTTTTGTGGACAATAGTTTTATTATCTAAGGAGAAGGATGATAATTCTTTAATATCAAACGACACCACAATTCGCTTACCCTCTGGTTATCATGAACTATTATTTCTCAAATGTCAGGGTTTTCGTTTTGATTGCTGTGTGTGGGTACAAATTGCTTCATACTGTTCCTCTTTCTTTAGTCTATTCATCAGAGATCTGGCTGTCTCCATGTCTTCTGTCTTATCTAGCAAGATATTTCTGCAGCCCCTCCCATGAGACACTCTAGTCACTGAGTTCTTTTTATTTCAGAAGCAACTACTACATAAGCAAGGACTAAAAAACCAACAATCAAAAAACAAAGGGTACCAATAGCTCTTCCTGTAAGTAGCACAAGCTTTCTGCCAATGCTGACCCAGACCTGGCACTGCTGTCTGCCACTGGCCATTGTGTGCACCTCTAGTGGCAGCCAGCACTTGAGTAGGGGGGAAAATGCTTTATAGAATTTCTCTGCAATTTTATTTCTCACTCCTTCTCTGCTAATAATCTTTCTCTTATTGGAGTGGTAGCGTAGCTGAAAATCACACAATTATGCTGTATCTCTGCATAAGCAAATCTTTCATGATGTCTGCTTTCAGCAAAAATGACAAAGCAGCTTAGAGACCACCATGTGCTGACCCCGCATTTCAGTCCACTGCAGACTGAGTTGTCTGTGACAGAGACATGGTTTAGTAAGGGGAAAACAATAACAAGGGAAGATTTCTTTGATTTTTGTATCTAATTATTGCCAAAAAGATGGGGAAGTTGCCTTTTCTGCAATGATACAGTAACTTTTCAATTGCTTTTAAAATATTTATTGCTGCCTTTAGTAGGCACTAAACTGCACCAGCACAGTCAGTTTTAGTTCATACATGTGAGAAGGTGAGAGCTTTTATTTGGGAAACTGAAAGTAGGGAAGCTTCCAGCTGAAATTATTTGAAAAGTGTTTGGCTAACCAGAGTTCCCTAGAGAAGGGTAGGCTCTGCACAGAGGTTAAGGCATAGGAGACAGGGAAGGATGAATCTGAGAGCTCAGTCCACAAATCACGGTTAAGCTTTTTTTGGAGGCACTGAAAATCCAGCTTGGTTCATCTTGACAGCTCTTTGTGCAACTACTTTGTGTCCAGATTCTGTGGGGAAGGACAAGAGGAACAGAGGTGGGCTGACCTTTTCAAGCTACCTGGGCTTGAAGCCATAAATCAGTAGAGAAAGCTGAAAATACACCTAGGGAAACTAAGGCAGAGCACCAGCTGGAGTGTGCCTTGCCACAGAGTTGCAGCCTCGTGCCATTTACAGGGCTACATTCACACTGTTGGAGAGATCACTGACAAAATCTTTTCATCTCAGTGGAGAAGGTTTTGGTTTTGTTAAGTATCAGAAAAAACCCTTGTGTTTGAATKAACTTTTCTAAACCATCTTTTCTGATTCGGCCCAGCCCTGGGATTCTCCCTCTCCTGCTGTGCAGCTAAACAGCCCAGTGTTAATATTTGCTAGCTGCACCCTGCAGTTTGTGCYTTTGCTGTTCACCATAGATCTTGGCTACCCTACAAAATTAGAACTACCCATGAGGTGAATTACTCACTTCTACAGCACAGCAGAAACCATGTTGATTTGATTTACTGTTTTCTATTTTGTCTATTGATTTTTGAGTAGTCCYGAGAGTATGCTCCCATGAAAGGCCATATAGAACTTTGTACTCAGTTTAACAATTTTATTTACAAAGGGTCTTCTTGCCTCCATGTCCCCTTGCCAAGTTGCTCCAGGCACGAAGAACTAAATTTAATTTTTATGATTAATAGAGCACACAGATGATGTATATTACACAACTCTCTCCCTGCTTTGTTATTTGGGGTGCCAAAATTGCAGTACACTCTCTGGGAACAGCTAAGAAGTGGGAGAGCTCCACCCTGACAGAACTTAGCTGTTAAAAGGCAAAAAGAACACAGATGGTTGAAAACAGATTTTTGTGTGAAATGAGCAACCAGTCTTCACCTGCATATTTAAGCAGATATTTTTGTTGCAGGTACCAGTACAAAAATAGGGCCCCAAAAAAGCTTCTGAGAGAAACATCTTTTGAGKTGTTTTAGCCACTGAGAAGCAATACCACACCAGATACCCAGGGCTCCCACTATACAGGAGGGGCCATGTAGGGAAGGCTGCTGTGGACTCAGATTTGATAGTGTGATATTGCCTTTTGAAAGGCAGACRCTGCAAATGGATGGGCACTCAAATGAAAAATCAATAGTTCTTCCCTCTATCCCATCACTTACAGGATTGCCTAGCATGCCTAGAGGGCAAGCTGAGCATATTTTGMGCATAGCATTGTCTTCCCAAAGATGTTTTCAGGAATTGTCACTATCATTCTCCACATCTCCACAATGGGGGAAAAAAATTAAATTACTCAACTTATTAGCAATACCCAACAGCCTTGCTTTGCACATTCCTCCTTTGCAGTAACTCAAATCCCAGACCTGTATCTGCACTTAAAGAGCAGTGGGACTTAGCCTTTCCCATTTCTGAGTAGTCTATTCCTCTTTCCTCATGCTGGCCTTGGAAACCTAGGTGATCTTTCAGAAAATTTAAGGAAGCCCAGGTGAGCTTTGTAAAGAGGTCTCAAAGTCACTAATGCCTAGCTGACTGTGCCCCTGGTCCTTTAACTCTCCTGGCATTTCCCAATAGCAGTCTGTTTATCTTCTAAGCAGCAGATTACCTGTTCTTGCAGTCCACTCTGGATTCCTGTAGATGAGCTAAAACCAAATTCCACCCACAGCTCCCAGCCAAAGAAGAAGACAATGAGTTCTTTTTCAATCATTGTGAAAGAAATCTTATACTCATTTGGACTTTAATGAAATTTTATCCAGGCATTATCTTTCCCTTTTTCTGTTAGACAATTTTCTCAGTTTCTGGAAGGCTCCCAGAGTTCGTGATATTTCTGCTATTTTTGCCTGTAATTTATAAAAAAAACTGTGAGCAGAGTAAGTTAGCAGCAGCAAGAGGTTGCATTGGGTCTGGCTGAGATGGAGCTCATTTTCCAGTGCAGCTCCCTSAGCTGTGCTGTGTYGGTACCTGGAAAGGTGTTGCTCACACACCAGTTTTGGCTGTGGCTGAGCAGTGCTGGCACAGCAGCAAGGCTCTCTCCAACATTCCCCTCTCACCAGTGCGCTGGGGTGGGCACGATCTTGGGAGGGGCCATAGCCAGGACAGCTGATCCAACTGACCAAAGGGATATTCCATGTCATATGACATCTGCTCAGCAATAAAAGCTAAGAGAAAAGAGGAGGCAGGGGGGCATTTGTTTATTACAATGTTTGTYTTCTGGAATAACTGCTGTGCCTACTGAAACCCTGCTTCCTGGGAAGTGGCTGGCTATTGCCGACTGATGGGAAGTACAGAGTAAGTCTTTTCTTTTCCTGTGCTTCCACGTACAGCCTTTGCTGTTGTTTTATTAAACTGCCTTTATCTTGAGCCACAATTTTTTTCCATGTTATTTTGTCCTTCCCCCCTCATCCTGCTGAGGAAGGGAGGGGTKSAGTAGCTTGGTGGGCACCTGACATCCAGCCAAAGGCAGGACTCTAAAAGTGGGAAGGCCATTCTCACCATAGTTCAGTGTGACAGAATTCTGAGATAKTAATTCTGGGCATTTTCCTTTCTCCAGAAGTGACTGGAGGGCAATTCAGACCTGGGCCATAAGCCAGGTGAACTTTCTGCGTGTTTTACACACAAAACTTTTGGCAGAAATGTTTGAAAGCTTTAGGATGAGCTGATGACTTTAGCAAGTACCCAGGGTCATGAACTGATATRTTTTCTCCATTAGGCTTCCCAGGAATACAAAAGAGGTAAGCTTTTGGTAGAGAATAAACAAGGGACAGAGAAAATGGACCTGGAAGGAAATGTGGCCTCAAGTCCAATGATCTGATAACCTTAAGTGAAATAACCTTAACTATAAAGAAAAACAATTACTGCTCAATAGAATRCTTTGAACTGTTCTCTCTGGTTTAACACTACATGTAAAACAAAGCAAACCTGAAAGAAAAAAGTTTGTGAATGATTGGCTGTATGTCTTTGTCTGACTTCCCAAGCCCTAGGGACAGAGAATGAGATGTTTTATACCTCACGCCTTGTGCAGTCCTAGGATGATTCCTCTCTTTCCATGGAAGCTGAGTCATCACACATGAAACWGGGCAGCTGAATTGCCTCTAGCAGTTGGCCATAATAAGGATCAGACCACTACCATCATATGAGAACATCTCCATTGGACATGAATCTGAGTGTTAGGGTCCAATTTTCAGAAATAATTTCCACTAGCTTGCAAGTGCTTAGCATTCACAAAAGCAGAGTCCTAAGGCTAAGGAAGGACACCAAATGAGTAGCCCTTCTTGGACTAGCATCTACTTCTCACTGGGAAAACTTCCTTTGTCTSCTTTACACTGCATATTCTTTTATAATACACTCTGAGGAGCTGCTGAACTAATCAAAGTCATCTGTCTGGCAAGGAATGTACAATACCACCAAATCGAATGAAGCAAAAAGACAGGTAGCTTCCATAATGTCTAATTTACTTTAAAAAAGATTACATTTATTCCATGATTTGATTACTCTGCCAAATATATTATGGGCTCCCCTAAAAATGCCAAGAAATTGGATGCTTCCAGGCTAACTGGAAATGCCATATTTTCAGTGTACTGACTTGTTAAGATGAGAGGAAATAAGGAAGAAAAATGTCATTTGTGACTCAGGGGAAAGGAAAACTTCATGTACAAGTTGTATGTAAATAGATTGAGTGTTGGCATTATCCAAAACTAAGACATAAAGCAGAAAACTAAGAGGATCCAAGCAAAGGAAATGAAAATGTTGAGTCAAAGATCACATCTGATCTAGCATTTATGCTTGTCTTGAAGATTATATGTCTCAAACTTTATGTCTTATCAGTTTGACAAGACCAGGATGTAACTGTATGCAACTCCTTTGAACACAGAGTTCACGCAAATGGGAGACCTCCCATTGTCTCACTTCTCTGCACATCAGTAATTTCTGTACTTGCTGCTCTCCTCCCTTGATAAGCTTTATTTGAAGAGAGAGCCTTTGCCAGTTTCATGTTGTGGCTTTCTGTAATGGCATCTCTGGAGTCTTTAGTAGTAAAATGCAAAATTATCTTTCAAAATGTCCAACACCATTGTTTGCTGCCRCATCCTTACAGTGTACTCCATGCAAGCACTGTGTATGCAGGAGCACAGTGATGGATTTGGAGTTCATATCAATGTCTTTTGATGTTCATACCATTGATGTCACATCCACCATTGCCCTGATAGTCATGTGTCTGATGTCACACAGAGAGAAGAGGGGAAGAGCACACTCTAAAAAATGGCCATAGAATCTCAGACATTGGTAAAGCTGAAACYTGTCACCTTGTCACCTCTGGGTGCAGTTCTGCCACAGCTAGTTTTAATCTGGCTTGGTTGTGTCTACCTACACTGCAGGGCAGGGATACTCAATGAAATCTGTCTGCCTTTCATAACAGGCCTCCTAATAATTATTTTTAAGATCTCACACTTTGAGAGCCTGTAGAGTCTTAGAAGTGTCTCTTCTGATTAATTCAGTGGCCTGGCGACAAGATGATCATTGCTTCCCTCCTCAAATGACTATCAAGGAAGAGGAAACTGCAATACCATAGGTGAATTTCTTTCTTTAGAGGCCCAACTCCCATTCATGCAAAGAAATGCAATCCCTTTTCCTTCAGTTTATGGTTAGTTAGTGCAAGTGCTCATTTAAGGAAAGATGCGTGTGCAGAGATGGGGAATGCAGTTCCCACCATTGCTATCACAGCCTTCTCACAAAGACTTTCCAGTAACAGTTCACAGCATCTATTTTTATTACCAACTGCAATGAAGCTAATAGCTTGCATCAGGGTCATTTTGACAGTGGGTGGAAGGCCTAAACTGTGATGCTCAGGCTGCAGTATCTGCTGGAAGAGCTTTTTCACACACTGTGCCTAATTCTCTGTTGCAATTAAACTTCACTTTACAACAGAAATGGGCCTTCAGCTGGGAATACAGCAATTCGTTTCTCTTTGCACAGTGGAATGTAAAGCCAGATTTGTGTGAATAAGAATCTGTTCATGTATGCTGTACCTAAACACAACTGAAAAGAAAGCAGGTGGATATTTGCTGTTTTCTGCCTAAGGTATTTGTGTGCTTTTTTTTTTYCCCCACTAAAGAGCAGAAAAGGATGATGTCAGATTTTATCCCTATGTTTTGTTTATTTTTAGAAGTGGACCAACAAACAACCATGACCTAAATTCTACAAGACAGAAGTGCACACAAGCACGTTGTTAAATATCAGAATCTATTTGAGTTCTGACAATTTCAGCAGAACTGTACACATACATCTTCTTTAAAAGCAGACTACAAAAAACTAATTCACCAACACAATGAAAAAGAACTGTGAGGTCCAACATTTAAGACAGATAGTGAACTCAACCTTTTAACTTGTTGGTCTTCATAGAGATGTAATGTGGAAACAGCATTAAAGTTCAGACATAAATTGGTCAAAGGCAAAAAAAAGACAACAGCACTTTTAAGTGAGCATCAGTTTTTCTACTGTCATTAAAGTGAAGCTGGAATCAGGATGGAACAGGCTTCCAACTGGGCATGTGYGGACTCTGCCCTCTCCCGTATTTAAATGGAAGCTGCTGCTGCTGCCCTTTGCTAAGCTGATGATGGACTGAAGCAATCTGAAGCTCTAGTGAGAAACCCTGTACTGGATCTCGCACCGTTCCAAAGAATCTAACAGCCTGCTTCGCTCACACACACACAAAGGTAAAGTGGCTGAATACACTCAGAGGACAGCTCTTCTTTCTTGATTTTTGCTTAGATTTTGTTCACTTGAATAATCAGCCTGTTCAGAAGGGGATCTCTTGTCCCTCTGWGGACACCAAGAGCATCAAAACTGTGGAGTCCTTCAAGGAATGGAATGACTCGGAAGCCAAAGCCTACACTCAGATGGAGCTGCCTCTTAGACCCCCAACAGTAAGTGTTTTCTGTCACTTAAAGCTGTAGCATGTAGATCTCTGGCAAGGCTGGCATTTATAGAACTGTAAATGGACAGTTAAGGAGCATGTACACATTTAATGCTCTAGTGYAATAATGAACAACATAAAGAAAACTTTAAATCTTTTTATTCCTTTAACTATTTATTTAATGTAGAAAGGACTGTGCAAGCACTGTTTTCCAGCAGAGTTGCTTGGGTGGGAGACGGGGGGATGTCTAATGGCAAAGTGCCCTCAATATGTTGCAAACTATCAAAACAGGATGTTCTTGTACATTAAACTGCTGTTTAGCAGTTCAAGCACAATGCTCTCTTGTGTTGTTATTCAGGGCGGAAATCCCCATAATTTCTGTAATAATCTGTACGTGCAGTGGAGTACTTATGTAAATGCTAAAAGAGTTGTTATGTGCAGTTACCCAAGAAAGTTGTTCAGAAGATTTTCTAAGGTAAGGCCTATCAAAGCTCTTTCACAGTTTTTAAATACTAGAGAGAAAGAAATTTTCCTTGGAAGTGTGAAGGTGAGAATCTGTTGTGATGACACTTCAGGACAGAATTTTTTGGGGTTGTTAAAAATTTTCTCCATCCCACCCCACAAGGCTGAACCAAAGGAGTTCAGAAGTCCTRTTCCTAGGTTTGTTTCTCAGAATATTATTAGGACTACAAAGTTTCGTTCATTTTGCTGTTTATACAAAAGTCTGTTTAAAAGTATATAATAAAATCATGAGCCAACCTAATTTTTAAAGTTTTTTAAAATCTATTTTTTCATAAAACCTGGATATCTGCAGTGTATTACAGAAAAATAAACAGAGAAGTGTCCTGAGCCAAGGCGCTTACAAGACAAAATTAAATGGATAACACATGGAAAAGGATAGCAGAACACAKAAGGGAGGGAGAAAAAGGACTGGGGAGTGCATGGCAAAATGGGAAAGGATTCTGGGGACACAGTGATTTACACTGGAAAATTAAAAATTGATCTTTCCTTATTCTGCTGAAAGATCTAATTAGCYGTCCCTTTCCTGTCGCTAGGTCAAGTGTCTGTATTTCCAAACTTTCGCATTTTAACTTGATGCAAAGACTGGTTTAAGAGAGTTTCAGGAGTGAAAGCAGTGTGTGCTGCTTGTGGCTGAGATTAAATCCCGAGGATAGGATACAAAATCTGCTGTCCAAATTGCTCAACAGGACAAACATCATCTATGGAAAGCCCTGCTGTCTACTGGAAAGAGGGCTTAGCAGTTAGCGTCACCCTGCTGAAACCATGATTGAGGGGGGATTACACTCCTCTCTGTGCTGCCTGTCATCACACAGCAAGTGCCCACAGAGGCAARCTCAGAAATTACAGCAAGGACCTGTAAAGAAAAATAAGTGCTATCAGTTGTTTGAGGCCTCTTGTAGGCAGGCAGTACAACCACCACACAAGAAACCTCAGGAAATTACAGTATTTCTGGTCAGATGATTTTTCTAAACGATATAATTTGTTGTAATGTAAAAGGCTTAACGCTAGCATTGATTGTCTAAGTCATACTGGGTAAATAAGTGCCTTCCTGACCTGTATTTGTAGGAAAATTAAGYAACAGAGAAACTTGTTATATTGCCAAAGTCGATGTTGGACTGCCAAAACTTGTTATGTTTTGGAACTCTAGCCCATCATAACATTCATTCTGCAAAAACAATGCCTACAGTTTGAAGTTAGATTAATTCATAAAAGCAACAGCATAGCAGTCCCTATTTTCTTTTCCTTTTCCCTTTCCTTGTCTTGTTTTACACCAAATTAGACATAATCCATCTGCCRTGTTCAGGCAGAAGTAGCTAAAAAAATATCCTTGACGTAGTCTTTTAGTCTTTTTCTGCTCCTGGCTTTGGAATTGATGTCATACAAATAAATCAGAATTAGTACTGAAATATGTTCAAATGCCCAAATGACCTTATGAGGAATTCTTCTTTCCCTGTAACTATAACTAAACCTGGTCTTAYACTCTTGCCATTGTGAGAATGTGAGGAGTGGGCTACATCAAATATGATTTATATTTAGCATGAGTATTTACATGCATGGTCTTACTCCTACCATCATCACTGTTAGCTGTAGTAGGACTTCAGTAATAAACATCTCCAAGTGAATGGTAATTAAGTGATATGATTTTATCTCTTACTCTGAAAAAGAACAGATGTTTTTCCTCAATAATAGTTGAACTGTATTCTTTGTATGCTRTCCTTTTATCACTTATACACAAATATTTTTCTCATGCTATGGGGGTGTGTGCTGGACTTTCAAAAATTATATATCTTCTAGAAATTATTCAGAGATTAGTTTGTTTGGTTCGTTTGGTTTTTCGGGGTTTTTAATCAATTATGAAATAACTGTTTAAAAAACTTTAGGAAACTGTATAATAAACTGATTCCCAAGACAAAACAAATGCAGGCATCAAATATTCCTGGGGTTTATATCTGATCTAGACTTCCTTGTAACCTGGACAAATCRCTTAGGAATTGCGATTTTGTTTTGGACTGCAAAGGAATTCCTTTATGCTTTCAACTCTCTTTCGATTAGTGTCTTGCAGGGTCTTGACAAACTTCATGGTTAAATACAAGTTCTGCCCTATGTGCCCTAATGAATC
The DNA here is from genome assembly GCA_018881555.1 of Amblyornis subalaris. NCBI lineage: Eukaryota > Metazoa > Chordata > Aves > Passeriformes > Ptilonorhynchidae > Amblyornis > Amblyornis subalaris. The sequence continues at coordinate 17,010,662 of JACAXG010000003.1, read as the reverse complement.
TGCCCTGTGGCTGATTAATTTTTACTCCCTTCTCTGCTTGCACCAAACCTTAGTCTGCCCCTTCCTAAAGATGCAAWCTGGCTCCTCAGATTGTCCCTTAAGGAAGAATTCTGCCTGCCTTGCAGGCAGCTGTGGCAGCAGGCCATAAATATAGAATAATGAGGCTCCATATTGTGCTGCAGCAAGGATTTAGACATATTTATCTATAAATCATTTGCTTTTCTCCAAACTCCCAGAAAGCATCTCAAGTTTATAAGTCTCAGTCAAGTTTACTGAAAGACAACTGAAAACACAGTTCTGTTTCAGCTGTTTTGTTGTAGGCAGTAGACAAACATTTCTTTAGGGAAAACAGTGAGCATTTGAAGAAGGCAAACCACATTAAGCCTAGCTGTTTCCCTGTAGTGTTTCCACCAGGACAAACTAAAATCTGTTGGAAGGAAAAACACTAATGCAGAGCAACTTCATAACTTCTGGACTCTGCATCTATWGAGGCAAATGATAGAGTAGGACTTAGCAAAGGATTACACCTATATATGGAGGATTAAAAAATCCTACAATAAGATTTTCCTTCCAAAGGGATAATAACCCTCTTTTAGGGCACAAACCAATTACTAAGATTCTACTTAAAATTCCCACATCACTGTTTATTATGCATGTTTGGCATCTCTATGAAATAACCAGTCCTGGCTAAAGGCAGGCTGGTGTCCTGTTGGGAATGCTTGTCTGAATCAGCATGGCACTTCCAAAATTGATTCTGCAAAACTATAGTGTAAATAAATAGTAAATTATATGCCTTTCAGAAATTAAAAACATAAAATCTTACACAGCTCTAGCAAAAGGCCTGTTTCCATACACACCCAAAGTTATAAAACCTGTTTTAAGGTTGACTAAAGGTTAACAGGGTTGGGTTTGTTGAGCCTGAAGAAGAGATGGCTTTGAGAAGACCTTAGAGCAGCCTTCCAGTACCTAAAGGGACTGCAAGAAAGTTGGAGGGGGAATTTTTACAGGGTCATAGTGGTAGGCCAAGTGGTAATGGGTTAAAACTGAAAGAGGGTAGGTTTAGATTAGATGTTAAGATGAAATTCCTTACTGTGAGGATGTGAGCCCCAGAGAAGCTGGGGATGCCCCATCCCTGGAAGTTCAAGGCCAGGTTGGATGGGGCTGTGAGCAGCCTGGTCTAGTAGAAGGTGTCCCTGCCCATGGTAAGGGAGTTGGAATGAGATGACTTTTAAGGTCTCTTCTAATGTAAACCATTCTATGAACACCCCTTCTCTCCAGGACTGCTCTCAATCCCTTCTCCACCCAGCCTGTATTTGTGCTTGGGATTGCCCTGACACACACAGAGGACCTGGCACTTGGCATTGTTGAACTTCATGAGGCTTGCATGGTCCCACCTCTCCAGATCCCTCTGGATGGCATCCCTTCCCTCCAGCGCGTCAGCCACAGCTTGGTGCCGTCAGCAAACTTGCTGAGGGTGCCCTCAATCCCACTGTCCMTGTTGCCAACAAGATGTTAAATAGTGCCAGTCCCAGTACCAATATCTTCATTACAAGGTGTTTATAGAAAGGAGGCTGAACAGAAAAACATGCAAGGCAACACTGCTGTGTATTATCACTGCAATTGAAATTGTTGTCCAGAGTATTCTCAAAGGACAATTGCTACCATACGGATTGCAACAGTGGGATTTTTATTCTCCCCTGCCAACCAAGTACTCATACTGTGGGATGACAGCAGAAGACAGAATAAACAAGGCTAATGTGCTGGGGAAACTGAATAGAGAAAAGCTTTGGGAATTATCTGATTTCTTGATTATCCTGCTGACCTGATTTTCTCAAGCACTATTTTTCTCTGCCTGTTCTTTCTTTTGACATACAATTCCCATAGAACTTGATACAGGCATGTGTTTTTGTCTTCCAGTAAGGAAGCTGTGTGCATGTATGCAATTTAGTGATGGATTTGAAGTGCTTAGGCCTGATCTAATGCCTTCTCGATCGACTAGTACCTTTCTTTGACTTAAAGAATAATAGAATCAGACTTGTATTTCCAATAAAAACAGTGGAATTGCTTTTTTTTAATAATTGATTTTTTTCCTCTTAGAGAACAGCCAGAGTTGTACCGTCTGGTAAAAATCCAAGGCCTACAAGAAGTCCACACTAAAATGCTAATTTATTCCTTTTGTCACCTTTTCTTGATCATATATGTAGTGCTGAAATTTATGCCCTATCACTGCTCCAGTATAAATATTATTCCTTTATTTTTGTCATGTTTGACATTTTTATTGACTCGTTTCATCATGAATAAGTAATTTTAAACTCTTCTACTTTCCCTTAAATAACCTTGCCTCTTTTGTGATTTCTTTGTGTATTTATCTTTTAAATTTTTCCTTGTCCTTAGTCCTCCCCAAATTTAATTGAAATTAAAGCAACTTTAATCTGTTCTTTGTAGCCAAAACAAGTTCCTTTAGTTGCTTCATTTCTATTACATTGATCTAGTTCTGATTAAATGGATAGCCACAGGGAAAAAACATCAGAAATCTCTATTCCATTAATAATCATAATTAACTCTCTGTAGAACAGCAGTTTAGAAATGTTCTAGCCACAAGGCTAAGGAGAAAGAGAACCAACCCCAACCAAAGAACACCTGATCTCATTTACTGGAAAGAGTTTTATCTCAGACTCTCCCTATCCACTTGCTGTTAGTATGGGATTATTTTTGTTAGTTTACTGGCAGTAAACTGTGTTGACCACAGCAATTTCTACCTGGGCAAGATGCCCATTGATGTTAATGATGTTATGCCAACTTCCGCTTTGCTGCAGGAACCCGGAGGATAAATGCCATGATACTGTTATTCAGTTAGTATATCAACCTGAACATTTTGTTCCAATTACAATAACAGCCAGAGCTACATTTTCTCTCTTGAAAATCAGAGTATTTGTCTAGCATTTCATTGCTGCTAATGTAGAAACCCAGGGAGTGCACTCTGGTTGTTGAGGATTGCTGCGGGCAGATCTTCAGCACACAAAGCAAAGACAATCTCTTCCAGAATTCCAGGCACTCTTGGGATTCAGCTCTTGCTAGTGGCACACTGGTTTTAAATACACACTGTCTATAACAACCTCAACCCAACCTCACAGATGTACTCAGAACTACTGTCTGCTTCTATTGTCTAAAAATACCTACTTTCAATACTGTACTCTTCAGACTTGGCTTCTGAATTTTGCTATGAGTTATTAACTGGTTAAGACACAAACACTTTGATCAAGTGGTTTATGAAATACTTTACATAGAGCAAAATACCTTGATTCAGGCAGAGCAAAACCAGAACTGATGTAGAAACCAGGCGTAAGGTATAAAGGATTTGTGGTTTAGTTATTCTGATCCTTAATTTAGTTTCCAAAAGACTCTTGTTCAAGCTGCCAGGCTTTTGGTAATCAGCTCTTGAGGGCAGCTCACAATTCAGTGTTATTCAGTGGGAAAAATGAAATAGCCATACTGCTAAAGGAGTAAATGCCTATTTATCCATAGATCATTTCTATTTGGTTAGAGAAGTCTAGCCAGTGATGTCAGAGGACAACAGAAATTGTACGTCACAGGTAAAGAAACTTTCCTAAAATTAAATCTATAGGAAGCTTACTTGTTGTTAAATACTGCATTAACTGATATCAGATGCAATGAAATGGGTCCCTTCCTGTCTCTTTTTCTCCTCTATATCCTTATTTTTCTTTTGGGAGAGAATAGATTGCTTTTCTTCACCATAATTCTAAATCAACAGTAAACATACAAACCACCCTTTGCTTGTTGATGGCATATTTATCCCCTGAAGATGATCAACATTAAATGTAATTTGAAAGCAATTAGCTTATTCTGACTTTTTTTGCTYGCTGTCTTTTTGCGTTCTTGACTATTTCCTCTCCTACTGAAGCACATGCCAGTTTATTCAGAAAGGWTTAGCAATACACCTATTACCTCTTGTTTGCTCCACAGAAGGCGACAGTGCAAGATGTTCCTGGTGCCTTTCCTACAGTGGATGTCCCCGATCATGCCCATTATACGATTGGAGTAGTCATTCTTATAGTGGGGATCACAGGAACTCTGGGTAATTTCCTGGTCTTCTATGCTTTCTGCAGGTACYTTTCTTTTGAATGTCTTTTTAAATATTCAAATTTATGAACTTTAACTGTACCCTGGGCTTTGCAAACACAGTGCAGGCCTACTATCAGACTGCTATACAGACAGTAAAATGCACCAAGAGACATTGCTGTAGGAAAAGAGGTGGCAACCTGCCATTTCCCTCTGACTTCTTCCCATGAACTACAGTCATAGCGAAATTGTTAGCAAAATTGCAAAGAACCACCCAGATATGCCAAGCAATAGAAAAGCAGTCAAAGTAGAAATTTTACAATTATTTTTTTTCTACTGGCTGAACTGGGTCTGCATTGATTTGATAGGCTGGTTTGCACCTCTGTATCCCACAAATGTCCTCTATTTAGATGTTTCCTTTCTCCTGTGTCTTACTACTCAGTTTCTTTCTTCCCCTTTTTCCTTGTGGCCAYGTCCCATTTTTTTCACATCTTCCAACACTTGGCTTATTTCCTTTTAACTAAAGCCACGTTCCAACTTTTATATCTGAAGGAAATGGGATCTCTGACAACAATGTCATACGTTCACCACTCCTGTTCACTCATTCTGTGTCTGATTTATCACACTGGGGCAGACATGATGTCCAATCCCGTGAGCTTCTACTGTGTGATTGGTCTATAGATGCTAATGTAATAAATGAAAATAACAACAATTATATGATAATTTGGCTGTGTTAACCTACATCACTGGAGTGTGGACGAAAGTAGTCTTGGTCTCAAGCCTATATTTATGGGATGCATTAAGCAGTAGGTTTCAGCATGTTCATTCAGAGTAGATACCAACACTTCAGTGTGCGTGACAGCGGCCTTAAGAACAGAAAAGTGCTGGCATGCAGGTCAAATACGGGAGGACGAAGTACATAAGCCAGCTTAGCTCTTTGGCTGGTCCCATATAGGAAATTCAGTCATGGCACTTACACTGGAGGACACAGCTTGTCTTCATTTGAAGATGATATGAAGACAGAAAAGGATACTGATAGCAAAGTAACAAAGTACATCAGAAATTTAAAAAACACTTCAGGTGCTTACAAAGCAGACTCAGGTAATGAAAAACCGTAAGACAGCCAGCTGCCTGAAACAGAAATATGTTCAGTAACTTTGCACATTACTAAAAAATACAGCCCATAAACACCTACTAATGACATCTCCTTGCTCCTAAATTGATAGGGGATAGGTAGTCCTGGTGATTGATTCTGAACCAGTGCAAAGAACCATCGTTTATTCACATATTTTTCAATTGTATCTAAGACTGAAAGGAGCTTGAGAAAGGAGCTAAAAAGTTACACTGAGCCCCAAACTGAAGAGCTCTCCGTTGAGTTTTTATGTGCACCCTTTAAAACACTGTACTATAATACTATGAATAACAATTGCAGGCAGGATACACTGTAGGCTGCCTATTGCCCTTTTTTAAGTCAGAGTCCAGGCCAGTGAAATGAGTGTCATAGACAAGAACTGACATAAAACAAAGTGCTTGATATGGTATGTAGTGGGTTTACTTAATCCCTGTATTTGGAAGTCACTGTTGATCTTATCAGCAGTGGAAAATGCACTCCCCTTCTCCTGCTTAACACCACGCAGATCCAGAAATCCATAGTGTACATCAACTTTAATTTCCTGTTAATCATGGACATGCAGTGTGCTGGGTTAGAAGATTTAAAGAACAATGTGATTTATCCCCATCACTGAGCTGGTAATCCAAACAATCCTGTGAAGTGCACAGGAGTATAAGGGCGTAAAACTGGGCCTTGCTTGTGTTCCTTCATGAAGGAAATGAGAAGGACTCTGCTTTAGCTTACCAGGTAGTGTTTCTTGATATTTGTGAAGCTGCCAAGGCTCACAGGAACAAGGAACAGCATAATTAACAGTGCAGCAGCGTTTAGCAATATTTCTTCTGATCTCTGCAGGACTAGGAGCCTTCAGACTCCAGCCAACATACTCATCATCAATCTAGCTGTTAGTGACTTCCTGATGTCCATTACACAGTCTCCAGTTTTTTTCACCAACAGCCTCTACAAACGCTGGATTTTTGGTGAGAAAGGTTTGTATATATTCTTTCTAAGATATCACTATGTATGTTCTTACCATAGTGGCAGTTAATCGATTTCCTTACCCTCAGGTACTCTTGCCATGTTGAGAACATTTCTCAACATTGTTTCAATGTTGACACAAATATTTCTTTGAACATTTGTTTCTGTGTGCAATCAGTACACTGCCACCACGAGAGGAAAATTACATACATGAGACATATTCAAAGGCACCATTGGCAAYATGAGGCACAGCACCAGTCTTCTTCCAGTTCTTCCCCAATCATCTCATGACTGTCATAGACAGGAGATTCTGATAAAGCACTGCCCCTCAGCACACCAGCTTAAAAGCTCTTCTGAATAACCTGCTCTGGGACTTGCACCTGGCAAAGTGAGGCAAGAAAGCCTGGGAAATGTGAGTTTTCACAACAGAAATGTTAACTGAGCACTTCCTGTGCAGTAGGAAAATGTGGAATGAAGATGCTTTCATTCTTTCTATRTAATTGTTGTAAGAGGAGGACAAGTATTTGCCTCTTGAACAGGTAGTCACAGAGAGGAAGTTCAGAGAAGTAAAGGTGCTATTTTGATCTCTGATGACCAAAAGCATTTTTTTTATCTCCATTAAGTGTTCATTTGCATACATGTTAAAATAATAAACTAATCCAAACCACTGCTTTTAATCATTAGGTTGTTTGAACAATTAAAATCACTCATTAATATATTCATAGTCTGAATATTTACTTGAGCAAAATCACTCATTAATATATTCATATTTACTTCAGTTTTGCCGACCTTGAGATATGAACAGTTCCATGATACCAAAGTAACTACAACCCATTCTTAAGCAAAACAGCTGTTTCTATGGGAGCTGCAGTAAAACTGGAGTTAAATGAGATATTAATGGACTGCKGAAATGATCCCACTAGAAACATCAGAAATCAATGAATGAAAATATGTTAAGTATCACTGTCTCCAGCAATTGAAGCAAACAAAATCCTTGAAGTTTATCTCCATGGGTAATGTAATTAGCAAGACAGCAGCTTTGAAGTAGCATTATAACTGCAGGAAAACTGAAGTTTCATTGCCTTACAAATTCCAGAAGACATTAGTTCATAAGTAACACAGACTTGAACTCTCCTAGAAATTAATTAGCACGGGTAGATTAATTTCACTGCTACTTCTGTCATCTTCATTGCAAGGCTGTGAGCTGTATGCCTTCTGCGGAGCTCTTTTTGGCATTACATCTATGATCACTTTGATGGTGATTGCCTTGGACAGATATTTTGTCATCACAAAACCTCTGGCTTCTGTTGGAGTGACGTCTAAGAAGAAGGCCTTAATAATCCTGGTAGGAGTCTGGCTGTACTCTTTGGCTTGGAGTCTCCCACCCTTCTTTGGATGGAGTAAGTGAAATGCAATAAAACTTTTTTGGCCTCATAGTATTGGATTAAAGACCAGTTAAAGGTACAGAAGAGGGTTGAGTTAATGGCTTGCATACTAGGCTTGAATAAACCAATTTGAAAAAAAAAAGATGAAATACATGTTGAAACTGAAGATTTCTAATCAAAAGAAAAAAATGCAATGTGTATTACAGCATATTATATGGCAATGGCACTTTTTATTAAGCACATTATTTACTGAATAAAGGACAGTAGATAAATTCATGCCCAAAATTTATGAAGTGTGCCTGCCTATTATCCCATGCCTACTTCATTGAAAAAAATTCAACAATATAAAAGTGAAATAAATGTATTTGTGTTATTTCTGATGACTTTTTTCATCCCCAAAGGTGCTATAAGAGAGCAGTGTAAATCTSATTTTTTTTTATTCCTATAAAAGCGGAATACAGTCTAAGCATTTTGTTCAAGTACATCCTCAGTAAGTCTTGACCGTGTTCCAGAGAACAAATTGCACTCGCTGTTGTCTACATTCTCCCTTCAGTCATTGGTGTTGTCATGAAGGCTTCCAATAAAGATGGCATTTAGTAGTAACTAAAATGCTTTTGTAAATGTGAATTTTACACGTGGAAATTGGAACATTCATACAGCACCTTGATTGTTGCAATTTGTAACAAAGACAGTTTCTGTTATTCTTCCTCATTTGAATCTGCCTCACTACCATTAATTTATTTTCTGTGAGTCACTGGTTTCAGTCACTAAGTAAGAATGAACTCATCATTCAAAACCCCAGCCAATTATTATGCTCCCTAATTCCAGAAGAGAATGTGTCTGCTCAGCTGAGGTGAGAACATAGACATATTTGACTACTAAAGGATGCTACAACCAACTCAGTTGCAACATAGAATTTCAGCAGAATTTTGTTATTGTGGTATTATTGTCATTCTGCTTCCCCATAAACATGAAGCATGTTTAAGCAGGCAAACTGCAATACTGGCAGAAACAGTTTTTAGCTGAGTGAGGAGCTGTTAGAATAAAAAAATAACAATATAGTCTTAGATTCTAGGTTCTCAGTTGGAGAAGGTGGAATAATTGCTTGCAGGATGTTATTACCTTGTAATTAGATTGTAATAGTGCCCACAGTATGAACTCTCATGCTGTAATTAGATGCATTTGAGAACATCTGGTGCAATATTTTTAAGAGTTGAACAGAAAATATCAGCGGAAACAGTTAAAATTAAAATTCAAAGGTAAAAAGACATTGCTGTTGACAATTTATATACTTAACAGTTTGGCACAGTTCTTTTAAAGGGAATACATTTTATTTCAGGCAGAACATTAGGTATGCATGATTGTTTTACTTGTACTCAGCTTTACTTCATGAAAAAATTAATTTGGTCTACACAATAAATCTTTCTCCTTTGCCCAGTAAATTTCTATTATCTGCACAAGCTTAAAAAAGTGGTAGCTATAGCAATTGGTTCCACTCCTTGTGAAGACAGCAATTTGACAGGAAATTGAGATATTTAAAAACAATACAGGTCTGGTCCAAGACACAATAAGTATTTGGAGAGATGCCCTTTGACTACAATGAGTTTTAAACAATATTCAAGAGCTGAAACAAAATTATTCTGTTTTCTGAAGCCTTAGACTGCTAAACATAAATACAATAGGGTAACAGAATGAAAGAAAATAGAGACGTGCTTTCCATAAAGAATTGTTTATCCTTTTAAACTCTTTTTTCCCTTTCAGAGAATAGGACCAAATCCCATGTTATTCTGAGTATCTTTCTCTAACTTCTGGACTCAGAATAACAATCACTTCATGGTTTATACCTTCTCCTACCTTTCTTTCTAGGTGCATATGTTCCTGAGGGTTTGCTGACTTCCTGTTCCTGGGACTACATGACTTTCACACCATCAGTCCGTGCCTACACGATGCTGCTTTTCTGCTTTGTCTTTTTCATTCCTTTGATTGCTATCATATACAGCTATGTCTTTATATTTGAGGCTATCAAGAAGGCCAACAAGTAAGTAGCCAACAGTCTTAAATTTTTATCCTTCTCTTTAAATGACTRTTTATTTTCTTAAAACAAAGAAAGAAAGAACAGAAGAAAATTGGGATGTTTTTCACATTTATTTTGTATGCACAACTGAGACAGGAAACCAAACAAGAATTCTGTCAATAGTCAACAGAAGTACATTGAATTGTGAAGGACTGGTCACATACTTGCATTCACATGTATTAAAAGTGCATGAGTTTTAGCCTAAAGTAGCAGAAGAATAATTGTTGCCCCACTTTATGAAGATATTTGCTCATTTCCCTACCTTTGTTTTTTGCTGTTGTATGTTTATTTTCCCTAGGTCTGTTCAGACATTTGGATGCAAACGCGGAAATAAAGAGTTCCAGAAACAGTATCAGAGGATGAAAAATGAGTGGAAGATGGCCAAAAYTGCACTGATTGTCATCTTGTTTTTTGTCATTTCCTGGTCACCATACTCTGTTGTTGCTCTGGTAGCTTTTGCTGGGTAATTATAAATGTATCAGCAAAGGAACATTCAGTGAAAGCAAAAGACGTGAAATTGTAACAGACAGATGAAAGTCAAAGCTACTTGTCAAGTTTAATGTCTGAAGTGTGTCCAAAACATTCACATATTTAGGAATGATATTTAACAAATGGGGCACATGCTGAGTGTGATTTTTTCTTAGTTTGACTTTAGGAAATTTTTTTAAAAAAGAGAGAAAGAAAACAAGAATATTATTACTGCCAATATAAACTGCCATGCTAAAGATTTCTGAATGCATTTTCTATGCTAGGATATTTGAACTATCTGAACTTTATTTAGCACCAAAATACTAAATAAAGGGCCCCAAAAAGTTCTACCCAGGGGTTGATTCTCTTTTCTTTCTCCACTTCTTTACCTTACAAAAGTCTATCCATTTTCTTGTCTTACATCAAACTGCTGAAATTCCTTACATATATAAGCAAGCTCAAAATTAGTACATACTTGCATTGGGAGATTTTTGATGTTGTTTGTAGAAGATCATAAATATAAATCAGCAAAGCATGTTCTTTATTTAATTGTCAGCATTTTATACAGTAATTTCAACAGAAGCATGATAGCATTAAAGCAGTATCTGCACATAGCTTGACACCAGACTATAGCTGATATAATCCAGGCACAAGTAGTGGATTGGGAGTCCAGATGCTTTGGCTCTATGTGGTTATTTCTCCCACGTTAAGATGTGAATTCTCCTGTGCTTCAGTTTAGCCTCTGTAAAACGTGTGACTATCTGCTTTAGGAAGGCTTGTCACCTGCAAAATCTCAAGTGGAAGATTCCTATGACAGTACTAAACACTTTGTATTTTTCAAGTCAGAAATAAAAAGTAGGTATTCCTAAAATTGACACACAGTCCAAATTTACTTATGATGGAGCATTTTTGGAGAAGAGGGTGATTTTTGTTACACACCCAAGGAAGAGGCCACTGCAGGGCCTCATCTCAAATGGAGTTTAGGAAAGCAGTTTCCTAAACATAGCACTTCTAAAATCTTGGGTTCAAAAAGAAAAAATGCTGAGAGAAGTGGATTCTCCCTTTGTATCCAGAGGGGCAATTCCAAGCTGTAGCAAACATTTTCTCCATGAAGGTAAACACGTCCCTTACTCAGAAACATGACTCCTTTGGATGTGTCCTGGTGTGCCATTTCCTGTCAAAAGGGGACTTAGGTATGGGACATCCACCACTGGTGATATGTGACTAGTCAGACACAGAGGAGGAGCAAGGACACAGAAATGCAGCACAGCTACCTTGCAGTACTGTAAGACATCTAAAAGAAAATAAATTAGGGGAYGCTTTAAGCTGACCATTTTAGCTACATAGAAATGTCTGGCTGTTGTGTATGAYTCAGCATCTGCCTTAGGAGGATCCAACACCTGCTGAACTTGACTTCTGCCCCCTGTCTCACACTCACAAAAATCTGAGCAAATGAACAATTTTATAACTCTGCAGTTAGTCACAAGTTTTGCTCATGAAGATCTCTGGGGAGCAACATAGCTTCAGTCAGCTTTTTTCCATTTCTGAACTATGTCTTTTAGGCAATTCTTCTGGGATTTTTCRGAGATTAATAGACCAAGCCTGGATGTCTTCTGTGAAATTTTATTACAAAGGACTCAGATAAAATCACTGCATTCTACATATAGGAGGCAGACATGGAGTCTGTGTCTATAGGTTTGGACTAAAGACAGCTCATCTGACAGAGCAAAAACGTATGCAAAAGGAAGAACCTTAATTCCTTTAGAAAATATTTTGAGTGGAGAATAGTGAGCTAGCACAGTCATGCTCACTAATATTTTTGATCTACATTTTCTGGGAATGGTTACTTTAAACACTGGAGTTATTGGCTTAAACACAAGTCTTTGCCMTTGTTTGTTTCTGTTAGCTGAACTCTCCATGAGCCTTACTAAATCTCAGTTCCAAGTGAAAAAACTCCATTCCAGTAAGGTCACACTTTTGTGTTATGCAGAATCTGTGATTAATTATACCTTTAATCAATATTTTTAAGGTATGATTAGGAGAAACCATGTTAAAAATTGCATGTGGAGAACATGCTTATCAGAGAAGAGCCTTAAATTAGAGGTGAAATGGCATCTTGACATTCAGGCACCTGAAAAAACGGTTCCTGTATTGCCATTGGCAAACCATTTCCACCTCATCACAGAGCATAAATATTCCCATAGTATGACAAAAAACTTCTTCACCAGGAAGATGAGCCACCACCTACTTAGCCAATCCTCTTCTGTTTTGTTTGCAGGACTGATGTGAGAGACCTTCTGAAAGAATCTGGAGAGGAAAACCTGTTTTCTCCCATAATATTATAGGAATACAAGGCTAATTGAAAGACGAAGCTCGGACTGCCTCCTCAGGAAGGAGAGCAGTGATAAAGAAAGCATATTATCCTTGAGTGGAAAGACTGACTGACTAGGCCATTTCACTTAGAGCTCATTCTGCCAGTGCAGGAAGAGGCCTTCATAGGCTCTAATGGAGAATTATGGTAGAAAGTGTCTGAGATGTTACTGTTATTTTGGTCTGAGCTGTTCTATTGACTTTCTTCTGAGCAAGACTTAGTGACTATTTCAAGCTGCATTCAAAAACTGTCTGATGGCAGCATGGCAGACAGACAACCACCATTTCTTTTATTCTTCAGTCACATCACCTGCATATACGCATGGTCACAGTAACATATGAGTGTAACATAAGACACCTGAAAATACTTTCCCTTCACTGTTTAGTTCAGAAAAATACTTTCCCTTCACTTTTTAGTTCATATCAGGCAGAAAAAGTAAAGTTTGAATAGAAATAGATTTATCAGTTTTCTTTCCTATAGTTCCTCATTCTGCACACCTCTTTAGTGACACATTACTCAGCAAGTGTATCTGCTGGGTTTGGAACAGTCAAATACCCTGATGAATGCGCATTCACTTCTTGAAGGCTGACATTATCTCTAGGTTAAACAACATGGGAATTACCACCATCCTGAGTCACACTAGTRAAGTGCTGCAAGAGAAGCCCCAAGAAAATCATATTTCTCAGAAATGCAATTAGACTGACGTTGATCTTTACAGGCAAAGGATGTAGAATTGGTTCTTTCACTGTTTTGGTGCAGAACTCACCTTTTACTCCATCTGGACCCTTAATAAAGCATTGTCTTACCCCTGTATAACTGCATAGACTATGCAGAACTCAATACTAAATATATGATGTATTTGCATTACTCTAGGTATTCCCATGTCCTGACACCCTTCATGAACTCCATACCAGCCGTGATTGCCAAAGCCTCTGTCATCCATAACCCCATCATTTATGCCATCACTCACCCCAAATACAGGTAAGTTCACTCTTACAGGCTATGTTTAACATAGCCTAGAAAATCTGAGAGTACCTTTGTCACTTTTAGGACTAGTATCTGAACTCTCCTTCACCTGCTATTTTAACTCTGTAGGACAGCCTTCACCTCCCCATGAAAACTGCTCAATGCCATAGAAATGTCAGTGGAATTTGTACTTGGAACAAATTTCTAAGCAGATGGTAGTTAGAGATGTTTATGGATACTGATCTGTATTTACCTATTGCATGGTAAAAGATGGGAACCTTTCCACCTCAAAGGAAAGCACCATAAATTTTTAACTATCTTCACGAGTGAGGCAGATATTGGCCAGTCTTGCAAATAGCAGTTTGTTACATTAACCAGGCCAGTGASAGATCCAGTAAGCCAAACCACCTCTTCCCTATTTTGTGCATCCTCCTCACATTTCTTCAGGCTTTCATATTTCAGATAGTATTTCTCCTGACTGGTAACATGGAGGGTCATTACCTCACCAAGTTCAGATGCAGGCAGTGCAATCTGGCACACAGCAGAAAAGCCACAGATAGGCTGTTGTTTCACCACCTATGAAGACCTACTGAGCAACTGGATAGACAACAGGTGGGCAGGAACATCTACATGGGGAAGGCTGGCAGGAAGAGGAAAGCTCAGCAAGAGTTTCCTAACGCTGCATATGAGCAAAGTAATACAGTAATATAACTGCACATCCTGTACAACTCTACAGATAGCCAGCAAACAGATGTGTAAGAGGAGCTAGAATAGCTGCTTAGGGGAAGATTAAAATAATTCATTATGTAGTACTTCTGCGAGGTTCAGTTTAAAGGGACAGAATTTTATTTTTGCCCCGATTAAGCTGAAAGCAGATAAAACATCATTTTAATAGCTCCCTTCAGTTCCAAGAGTTACGTTTTAATGCCCTTATCCCTGCCAAGCAATAAATTTGAGTTCTGCAGAACACTGTGAATAAGTGATCTTGCAGAGTGATTGTATGTGAGATATCTGATATCTGGAAAACTCTTTTTGTACCCAGTAATTTTCCAGTCCATGCAGCATTAGTTCATCTCTCTGAATAAATGTATTGTTTATGATGATTGAATTTTTGTGCTCACAGAAAAAAATCTGACTCGTTCTACCTCTTATCCATTAGAAGAGCCATTGCGACACATGTTCCTTGCCTTGGATCCCTACTGAGAGTTTCTCCTAAAGACTCACGGTCTTTCAGCAGTTACCACTCCTCCAGACGAGCGACCGTAACCAGTCAGTCTTCTGAGATAAGTGGGCTGCAGAAACGAAAAAGGAGACTGTCTTCTCTCTCTGACAGCGAATCAGTAAGGGAGACACTTCCCATACACCAATTTTTAATTGTAAAGTAATTCATTTTCCTACTGAGTCCTTCCAAGTGGTAGATTCTTTAGATGAAATGCATTATGGTGTTCATTACAAGAGCTCCAAAGGAAGTGGAGGGACAAAGTGAAATAAAAGAAGGCTGAAGTGTAAAAGCACAATGTAGATAATTTTTTTTCTTGATGGTTGGTGACACTGATGGAAGAGTGGAAAGATGGAACAACAGGAATTTTAGAAAGTAAAGGACGCTTAGAGTCAGAGCACCCTTGAAAGTCTGATCATACTTCTAAGCTGTACTTGTCTGACCACAGATTTGCAGTCTGGACACAGAAAAAAGAAACGGCTGGTCTCTAAATAGTTCTCTAGTGAAAACAAGATTGTAATGAAATACATAATTCTTTCTGAAAGGGAGATATATTTAAAAACATATTAATCATCAGATTTAGACAAATCAGTAAGTCCATAACAGAATCTTTCCCACAGAAGACCTCAACAGCTTGCTGCTGCCGGTCTAAGTGGAAACAAATGTTTTGCAGAGCAACTGAAAACAGGGCAAATATTTGGCATCTCAGGCTCTCTCCTGTAATTCAAAGTTACATTTCTAACTAAATAAGCACATTTGTTAGTTCATTGCAATGGTTTTAAACAAAATTTCCAAATATATGAAAAGACAAAATTTTCTTGGCAATTCTTTTTCACAGTCAAGATAGTAATTTTATCTAATCCAGCCAAGCACTGAATTCTGAGAGTCGTTTTTGAACAGTGACATTTCAATTTCTTTGCACTCTCTGTTCTTTTGACTTCTTGGTCCAATCAAAATGAAATTCTTCTGACTAGTAGCCTCCATTCAGGTGGAAAGTTTTAAAACTGGCTGATAGAAAAGCGACATTTTTGTATTGCACCTCTTAGACTGTGAATCCCATTTTTTAAAAAACAGCAGAATCCCTCAGTAACACTGTTTTGTTTTTCCATTAATTGGAACAAAGTTTATAAACCCAGGACTCCTTCCTGAAAAAAAATGTTTCTAAAGAACTGATTCTGCAGTCCTGAGACATTTCCTTCTATTTATTTCTGCTTCCACCCAAGCCACGTTGGAAACTTTGGCCCTCATTCCTCCAAACACCTGTGCTTCCTAGTGGGATAGTACTGTGGAAACACTGTGTCCTTGGAGCTACGAGATGCATCRGGGAAGTTTCAACAATAGATTGTAATGAAACACTATTTTCTTTGAAATTTTGCAGTGCATCCTGTGGAGAAAAAAAAAAGTAAGCTGAATTTTAGATGCAACAGACTTGATAGTTTTGTTTTTACTTTTTACAAGCAAACATTTTACGAAGCCATATATGGCAGAACTTTTGTGAAATGTCTTTTATACAATGCCTGTCTCTTCTACAATTTCTGTCTAGGTAAAACTGGGGCAAATTGGATGAAAGTCTAAGGAACCCTGAGTGAATGTTTTTGCTGTATTTTTAGGGCTGTACTGAATCAGAAACTGATACCCCCAGTATGTTCTCCAGACTTGCCAGAAGACAGATTTCCTATGAAACGGGTAAAGACACAACTCAAACTAGTGACATAAGAGCCAAACTGACAAGCCAGGATTCCGGGAATTGTGAAAAGGTAATAGCCTGCATTAATACCTAAAATCTCTGACAACTGGCAAGTTAACAAATCTGCACGTTGTACCAGAATTAATTAGGAAGGTTCCTGCCAAGAAGATGCAGATAACCTATGAGTTAACACAATGACTAATGACTTAGAGGCTGTAAAAGGTCATCAGCTTTTTATTCCCACCCTGGCTCATTATTCAGCTCTCTTTGTTGCATTTCTGCTGCTGTTTTAAAGAACTTAGCCTCTGAATGGTGTGTTGTCTTGTGTTTGGTTTTAAGTGTGTATTTAGTAATACTTGTCTTTCACTGTCCAAATTACTTGGTCAATCTTTCTGTTGTCTCTCCATTTGCTACCAAATAAACACACTATGGTAAGATATAAAAAATAAGGCTATCTTTAGCATATCACTACTTTTCAGTCAGTCCTCTGCTTTCCTCCTTTTTTTTCCTCATGCATTTTGCATATGTAAAACGTTGTGGCATACCTATATACCATTTATGTCTTCCTTATCTGTGTTCATTTTTCAGACAGCTGTAGATGCTGATGACATATTGATGGTGGAATTGAATGTCGCAGAGTACATGGCTACACCTACTGTAAGAACCGTTATTTTAATATTTGGCATGCATCTAACTAACTGAGGGAACAAAAACTAATGACAATCCCAGTCCCTGAGCACAAATTAAGTTGTTTTTCAGATGCAAAATTTACACAATACTCCCAGCACAATGTAGAAAACATGACCACAAAAGGTAGATAGTTGTTGAAACTAAGCAGAAGGAGAACATATGTACTACAGGATTCTCCTGAAGTCCAACTTCTTCAAGGAACCTGAATATTTTTTTTAATTTAGTAAGTCCTCTGATGAAGTCTGTGATTTCCTTAGTTGAGCACGGAAGCATTCGTTTTGTGTCATATATATTAATAATATGTGCACTATACTATTAGTAATATATACACTAAGCTGAGAKAGCCATTCTGATGGCTGTACCTCTGAGACAGCCTTAGTCCTGTGGCAAGTACTGCTGTACACAGTGATGTTATTAATTATTTAATGTTCTCTGTTTTGGGTTGCAGCAAACATCTAAAACATGCAGCTTGGAGGAAATCAAGGTCAGTTTTTGAAATGTGCCATGTCACCTATTCAGTAAGATGTTGTGATAGTGTCTGTTTCTTCTTCCACCTAACAAAGCTACAGCATAGTGGTAAAAAATTTTGACATCTATCACAAGTGAGTCAACTTGCCTTAATTCTCAACAGACATGGAAATAAGAGCAAAGAGTCGACAGGTGAAAATAAGGCAGTTTTATCTTTGCAGTATTGACCCCAATGTAATACAACCATCTTAAATTGTCTCTTCATTGTTAGCAATGATCTTTATGAGCTGTTGTGAGCCTCATCCTAACTCATTTTTTGGTCCTGTGCAAGTGACAGCTAACATTGCTTATTGTCAAAAAATGCTAATTAATCTTTCCCTCAATTTTCACCTCATTATGCAGGTTGCTTCCCCTTCAAACTATCCATGCTGTTACCGCTACATTTTACACTACCTCTTGCCCAGTGAACCTAAACAGTCCCTGTTTATGGAGGAACTCCTTACTTGATTGAATTCCTAGGCTGGCTGAGCATATTCACAGTACTTTTGTTCATAGTTGAAAGTGCTGTAATTAGCCTGGTCTTTTTTCAAAGAAGACCAGCTCTTAAGTAGCAAATGCAAAGTCTTTAATGCTCTAGTACCTTAACTTGTTTAACAGGTGGGTTTTTTTTCATAAGTTATTCATTAAATATTWAAAAAAAAAATGTTCAGATCTACTTTCCCCTCCATCATTTAAGTTTGCTTTTGAGSTGCTCACAGGGAGCAGCAAAGTGCTTATCTAAATATATGCCATGTTTTAATAGATGATTCAATGTGATCTCCTTGTAGACATTTGTGTTGTCCATTTCTTGTAAATCTTTGCATCCTTTAGAAAGGGGAAAGCCTGAACAGTATTGGACAAAGAAAAGGAGAGTGTCACCAGGGATCATCTTCAGCCCAGATACCCAGTATTACAATAACATGCAGCAATGTCCAAGGAGTAGAGCTGCCTTCTAGATACAACTCTGGTTTCCTGTACCCTAAGACCAACAGTCACAAGCAGAACAAGAAGTCCAACAGTTAAGTGAGTGGTGCAAGCCAGAATATCATCTTAGCCAACAGCTCTGGAACAGCTTTGGACTGGCTGAATCCAGAATACCTTCCTAGATTGGTCTGAAATGCTCCTGCAAAGACACAGCACAAGACAAGCAAGGATAAAAACATTGATCTTTTCAGCATCAGAACTCTCTCCAATAATTCACATCTTGATCTGAGTCACACTGTAATTTTAATATTTCTTTTTTATGCAGCTCATGAAACAATTTCTTTCATTTGGATTTTACTTTGCTCATGTATGTTCCCACTACAATACAGACCTTACCTAGAACCCTCCTAGGATTAGCCTGAGAGGAAAGGGAAGCATAATATTCAAAACTGGCTTTGTTCACTTAGTGTATTTAACTTCAAAGCTATTACAGAGCTAAAKGTGAGAAATTTTGGGGGAAATGTACATTACTTCCTGAAGATGGTTTCTTCATTATTGTGAAGTTTCTCAACCAAATGGAATTCCACAGCCAGTGCTCCTTTCTCTCACTAATGACAGGTTTTCCCCCATTTTCTTCTACAATCCAATGAAAAGGCAGTGCACTTGAGCAGTAATTTGAAGTATCAGATCTTTATTTTAATTTCTGAGATGRAGGGAAGAGAAAGGAAAAACACTTGAGGATGAGGCTATAGTCCTTTCCATACTTAGCTTCTTTTTCCAACAGTGGCTTAAGAGATGATTTTAACCCATTCTCAGCTAACTTCCCCAGAGCTATAGGAGATTATTATGAAACTCCTTCTGACTTTCCTTTAGCAGGTTTCATGAGAAGAATGCAGAATACAAAGCAATGTTTGTACTGAAATGTCTTATGGGTAAGTCAATACATCTGCTTTCTGATAGTTCAAAGTTGTTTACCCTTTGATGTGCTTTTCTAAAGTAAATATTGGGAGGCCAAGGGTTAGTTCCCCAAAAATAGTTGTTCTAGAGATGTGTAGAATCCACACTATCCCTACTTTGGCATTTTCATCTTTTCCTTCTCTAAACAGCAGCATTTGTATAGCTGAGGGTTTTCTTCCACAGTGACTAAATCCATGAGACTGTACTTATTTCCCCTGAAAGGAAAAAGTTCTATCAAATAGTAATTTTCAGCTTTTCCCTGGTGTTTCTTCTATTGCATAAGAATAAGTGGACAAAATTCACTTGCAATTCATAGCAGTCTACATCACAAGAATTATGAGGTATAGTCAGTCCAAAGTGGGGCTGAGCCCAAAAGAACAGGGCACAAAGAGCTATTGAAACAGTTCTTCCCCATAGGCCCTCAAGCAGTTCTTCCTTTGGTTACAATAATGGAGGGAACCCAGCAAGGCATTTTGCCCTAAGTAAATCAATTTTTCCTTATGTCACATCAGAAAAAAGCCATAAAGTCAATAAAAATTTAATGAGCTTATTACTTTGAGGGGAAAAATCAGTGGGTTCCAGAAGATCTGGGGCATTGTTTTGAAGCAAACTTCTGGAAACTTAGGTCAAACTGAGGTTTATTAAAAGGAATGTTATTAAAACTAAAAACGAAGGTGATAATGACTTCTGCAGCAGACAAGTGTTAGATCATGAAAAAAGTGAGGCATTCAGGCTGGTAATAAACTACCAAAAGAAATACACTGTTCAAAATCCACGGTGTTTTTATGTAAATAAAATCACAGGCATTAGAGATGGAAAGGAGCTATTACAGTTTCTCCCTTCACCTACCACAACCGGATATTGTCTTCCAGGAGAGGACAATATTAAACTGGTAATATATACAGCTACCAACAGGGAGAAAGAAGAGAGAAAACATCTTCAAACAGGAAGTGTGCTCAAAGATATTTATCAAGTCTAAGGAATTCTATTATGACTTATTGCTTAGGCTTTTAAAATTATTTAAAAACATGAAACATGTAATTCTTCCTTTGTCCTGAAGGCCATTTACACTAGTAAAAAATGGGAAGAAACATTAGCAAATGCTGCCTGGTTTATATGGGTCACAAAAGACTGAACCTGTCAAGAAAATAGGTCAAACCCCACACATGCTGTTTGATGTGTTAACAAGGAGTGTATGATAGGTGTCACTAATAGCTAGATCGTTTACTACTGTCATGATTTTGTTCCCAAACAGTATTCTTCAAGACTATACCCCACACTCTTCTGCATTCCCTTCCACTTTTAGAGGGTATAAAAAGAATACTTCCATGGCTAGAAAAGCTTTATGAATCCACAGCATGTTGTTCTCTGTATCCTTCAACTCCAACATGTATTAGAGATTAGTTTGTATCTATAAAAAGAACTACAGCTGTTCATGCTCATCTACTTACAAGAGACTTGTAAAGCATATATTAATTAGGGAGAATTTGTTTGCGAGCACTTCAAAACCCTTGTGCGTACTCTGTGTAGCTAACAGCTTTGCCTTCCCTTCACCTCTGCTGTGTCTATAAAAATCGTACAGGGGAAAGCCTACAAAATTCATCTTACCTGAACATCTCTACAAGTGGTTCACACTGTAACCCCTGCGGCATTTGGAATAAATCATTATTAGTTCATATTTCATCTCATCCTAGCAGATTTATTTGTGTCCTGTATCCTCTACTTGGCAGCCATTCTCTTGGTTTTGCTGTCTCTTTACACCCTTCAACACAGATGACTGATTGGATTAAAATAATTTTGGTCTGAGATGATTCATGTTTCACTTAAAGTCAACTGTACAGGCTGTTCTGCAGAGACCGCCTGTAGTTTACCATGCACTTGGATATGTTCCAGTGACTTGGAGTGTGAGAGGACTAGAGCAAAACTGAGACACTTCCCTTTGGCCTTTTGTACTCCAGCAGCTGTTCACAGAGCAGGCTGCTGGCAAAGGCAATAGCAGGCAGTGCTGGGAGTTAACACACAAGCTCTGCCCTTCCATGGGGGCACAAACTCAGGCTGGGGTCACAAGCGAAAATGTTTGGTCTGATCATTCAAGCAATTCTGCAAAACTGCTGAGCAATTGGTCACTACTGCTAGACCTGCAAAGAAGGTGCCAAGAGCCAACACTGAAGGACTGCATAAGGCAGCAGCCACATGTTGCCAATCTTTCCAACTTTCACGTACAACCAGGGTCTTACTCCCTGTGTTTGCCAGGTTACATCTTCATTTTGGAAACCTTTTTCCATCTACCAGTGAACTAAAAAGTGTCATAACAGCATGTGATAGTGAGTATCGACATTTCACACATTCTCAGGTAAGACACAATAGCAACGAGTATTTTTTTTGAAGTCATATGCAAAGCCAACAACAAGCTTGACATTCAGAAATAAACAAAGGCACCTCCAATGCTTTTTGGGTGTTTCTGGAGCTCTGTGGCATAACATGGGTTACATGTGCCTGTTTTCCTCAGGGTGGTCGGTGCCGTTTTTTACTCAGGCCGTTCCAAGAAGTGCTGCCATGTGCCCCTCATCCTCTGATCCCTCAGTGAAAGGCATTACCATCTCAGTAACTCTGACAGGGCACTTGTCTGTCTCTGCTTCTGAAACCACTATTGAGAGAGGGCCCTTATCTGCAAGGTAGTGTTTGTATCAGACAATGGTATTTCAGTGGCTGAACAACTGTTCAAACACTTGTGTTTGTAGCCTTGCAGTTGCTAATGTCATAGGAATGTTATAAATAGGTTTATATAAAAGCAGTCTTCAAACAAACAAATAAATAAATTATTAATAGTGTAATTCCCAGCAACCCTAGACATGGGCCACAATCCTGTACACCAGTTGACTCCTATACCTCCCTTGCYCCATCAAATTTATAAATAAAATGCTCATTTTCAAACTTTTGTAAACTTCACAGCTGACAAGACTCATAAGCTGTCCTGTTTACTTCCCTTCTAAGGAGAACAGACTTAGTAGATCAGCAATGTAAGCTTAATAAAGGCAGAAAAGTTTCTCCACAGCAAATCCATCCTTAACGGTCTGATACAAACCACAAACAGTAATTAGAAGAGGGGGTTTTTTTGGTAGGAAAATACTACTTTTAGTTACAACAGTTCTGACAGCAGCAGGGCTCTGCTGGAGACACAGCACAGGAATTTTATGTACTCACAGAGCAAATCAAATGCTGCAAAAGTCACATCAGTGTAGCAAAATGCTCACTCACTGTGCATAGAAATGTCAGAATCTCGTGATATTAGACTACAAAGCTGACTCATGGTTGTTGGTTCGCATATTACCCTACAAACTCTTCTGGCAATAAAATTTGCTCTCAAAATGAAGATTCACCTGAAAGTGGGGTTAAATAGTAGGACTACCCCAGTGGCTGTAAAAARTGGAAAGGGATTCACCCCTCTTTACAGTGAACTTTTCCTTCCTACCCTTCTGCTTATTGCTGTGTTGTTTTGGTTTTTTTTATTTTTAAACTCACACAACCAGTATTTATGTAGACTTAGTACCAAAGATATTTTCGATCACTTTCAGGAAAATTTTAACCAACCCTTGCCAAGGACACTTTATGTGGGAGAACCTTTTTAAGACCCACTTTCATTTGGGTTACTGCAATCCATACACAGTCATAATCCACCAGATTGATGAACACGACTCAGAAGCACAGAAATTCAAGCAAAATGGCCTAAGTAGGTCTGTAAGTAGAATTAGTAACTTTATCAGGCTTGAGTCAAGCTTTCAGTATGGTGTAGAGCAGAGTGAGCTGCAGCTCTGGTAACCTGTGTCAGTGCACAGACAAAAYCTGAGAGTAAAGCTCCCCATGCACATAAAAAAATAAACATGACACCTATGTAAATAACTTGCTAAGGGGAATTTTTGTGGTGCATGTAAAAGCAATGTAAAAGCAAAGCCATTTTTCATTTCCCTCAATGTTTAGACTTCACTGTGCCTTCCACAAGTGTACAAGAAGATGGTTTGGAAACAGACACAAAAATATGAGACTACATCATGGTATAGCACAAGCTCTCCAGTGTAAAGTTCCATGGAGGACATTTCCTGAATAGGCTGTGGGACACTTATGGGCATACTTACAATGGATATAATGTTTTCCACTGACTGGAAAAATAGAAAGGAAAATCTATACCCTTCCACACAGTGCCATGCCTGAACATGACCAYACCTCTAATGTAACAGCACTTCCTTCAAAAGCCTCAGCACTTCAAAAAATGTATTACACACACCCAGATGCACCCTTTGTTGTAAAACTGGTAAAACAGCTTTTTATGAAGTTTTTCAGATACCTAATCATGAGCATTAATATTTACACAACCTCTTAGGACACACAAGTGAAATGAAGGAGTTAAGGGCATATTAGGTCAGTTAACTAAAAGTTAATGAATTTTTGAAATATTTTTCCGGACTAGTATTTGCTGCTAACTCCATGGAACTGTACATTAATAAATTTTCTAAGTTTCAAATTTTTTAAAGCCAAGGTTAATATTGATAGGTGAGCTGGGTTGCAAACCGGCCTGCTATAGGCCTACTATGATTTGATGTGAAAAGCAGCAAGCACTTTGGTAGAGCAAACCCTTACCAAGAGGAGGAGTTACAGTCCTGAGAAAAGGCACAAAAGTTTAAATAAGAAGCTCAAGATTCTATTTTTCCTCTTCCCATGTTTTCTGTGTGACCTTGGCCCCATAAGTAAGGTTTGTCTCTTGAAGTGAGCAAAGTCAAACAGACAGTAGAACCATTTTTAGGGTTTTCTGCTCTATGAATGGGCCAAAAATTGTTCACGGAAGAAGGGAATCCTTGACCAGCAGTGTCATCCAGGAAACAAGAGCAACATAAACAGGATGAAGSACTACAAAATCAAATACACAAGATTTCCACAAACTTCCCTGAATATTGCCTAGAATGAAAATCAGAGAAAAATGTATAGTGTAGCCTGCTCTGAACATCAGATAGTTGTTTCTGCTCTGTCCAGACATGAGTTATGCTTTCAAGGCCAACTTCTACTTTCATGCACAAAAGAGCTCCATTAATATCAAAGGATTTAAAACAGGGCAATTCATCAAAGGTTGAACTCCAACAACTGTTAAGAATATGGTGAGGCTCAGCCATGAAAGGAAGGAAAGAAGGCAAGAACAAGACTATACTTTAAAAAACTTAGAGAAGCATTTCTAGTGACTGGAGCATGTGGCATGCCAGATTCTCTAGGGTAACTGTCCAGTGCTGACCTGTGGCTTCCAGGAAATCAGCTCTCATCAGACTTCAAGCAGTATTAATATACACTAGACTGGTAATAGTTGTAAACACATAACCCTAGAATAGAACACATGACAATGTTTTCAGTAATACCTCTTCCCTTATTTGTCTATTAGATATGCTATGCAAGTTCACTTTTTAAAAGGGAAAACAAGAAAAAGCGGTTTAAAAACAAAGAAAAATGGGTTTTCTCTTTTTTGACCAAAAGTTTCAGATCTGGACAGACAAGTTCTTTCCCAGTGCGACTGCTCACCTTCATCTTGTTGTGCAGATTGCAGAAATCCTGCTCAGCTCAGTCCACATCTCTTAGAGATTCTTCTCATTTTCCCTAATTCCAGCAATGAGGGATCAGTCAACTCTTCCCTCGTTAACCCACAGGGCTGGAGGGAAGGCCCTTGCTTACCCTTTCCATGAACCTGCTACGAGAGAGCTGTTTCTCACCTCACTTCCCTTTCAGACCCAGACCTCTTGAGTGTCCTGTAAGCCCAGGACAGCTCCCTTCTACCCAGCAGGTCCTGCAGTTGAGCATTCCTTGATGCTCACCCCATGGACAGTCCTGCTTTCATGCCCTTCCAGCAGTATCACCATCTTCAAGTTTTCAGTAGTTCACACTTTGAGTACCCCTTTCCAAACAGTCCCCAATGCCMCCAGGCGCCAAAACCAGCATTAATTAAACACAGCTCCCTCCTGGCTTTTAAAGAAACTATTTATGCTTCCACCTTAACATGTAAACAGATGGAGTCTGGGCTTATAATAACCCTCCAACTGTGATTTAAAAATATGAACCTTTTTGATGCTGCTGTTCTCAGCTGAAGTCTCTGAGTAGCAGAAGCACAAGGCAGAACCCTTAATGTGTATTGATCGATCTTATTGGAAGTGCTATTTTCCAGATGCACTTGTTAAAACTCACTTTCTGGTGCTGCTCAGTGAAGTAAGAAGAGAACTTAATCTGCTGAAGGACAGAGTTGGGGTAGTAGCATCAGGCAGCTTGGTGGTTCATCACATTCACTGCACAGATTCCTTTTGAAAATCATTCCTCTGAAAAAGAAAAAGCCACACCAGTCTTTCAGGTTCAGGATCGTTATGTTCAGTTAGATGAGAAATAAATTTCACACAGAAAGACCTGCACCTTTTAGGTACTGCAGATACCTTTTATTTCACCTAAAGGAATTAAAACCATGTAAATTCCATGAAACATCATGTGAGGCTCCATTTCAATAAATCACACCCACTTGAATTCTTGTTTTACCCCAAACTGTCATGGTAGAGTACGGCTAAAGGCAAAGGAAGCAAATAAGAAAACACAATTTCAGAATAACCATTAGCGCCGCATCAAAATAAACTGACTGCAAATAAACTAGGCAAATTCTGTGGGCCAGAAAAGGAACTCAGAGTTACCATTTTGTGTCAGATTTCTCCTTGCTCCTTTCACTGACTCCTTGATTTTTCTCATGTGCAGGAGCCAGATGATAGTGATTCCAAAGACAGGGCTAAGGAGGCCACAGCACGTGCTACAGAGCTGTACCTTGCAGCTTCCCTTCTTTGTGCTATTTCCCGAAATAGAAAGAGTCCCATCACAGCTGAACCTGCTCCATTTTCACTGGGTCACAGTACAAAGACAATTGCTTATTACAGCGGTTCATGAACATGGCAACAGTGTGAGCTGCCTGAATTCCAGCTTTCAAAAATAAAATTACTGCAGGAGTTTCAAAATAACACAGCTGATTGTCCAACATCACTGGAAGCCGTTTCTGGCAAACCTATGATTTTTGGGTTTAGGTAAGATCAGGGCATTTCTTTAGCCAAAAGGTGGTCAAGGCAGATGCCTTACCAGAACAGCCATACAAGGAGGAATGGCATGATACCAGTAAGGACTTACAACATGAGGATTCAGAGGATTCAGCCACACAAGGTGGATCTTGATGGAAACTGGGTTTCATAAAGATCTCATCCACTACTTAAGGGGAAATCTCTAAACAGAAAATCACGGCAGTTACACAACTTCAGAGGGATCTTAAATCAGTTCTGAATTTTTCAGTTAAAAACCAAAAAGTCCGGTGGTGATAAAGCAACATCCGCTACTAAGCACTCTGTGTCTTTATGACTCCGTGCTTGAGATTTTCACAATACTAGTATTTATTCTCCAGTTTTGTATCTCTTAGGACCAGAGACAGAGATTTGGAAAAGGGTGCTGCTAGTGCAAAGGACATTCAATTGAACTTCAGCAACTGAAAATCTTTGGAAATCCCATGCAGCACTCACAGCTCTTACATATACAGTGCAAATTACACCAAATTACACTCAAAATGTTGGTTGATTTGACAAGTGAAGAGGACCCCATAACGTTTCTGTTTCAACTGTGACTAACTTGCAGACACTTGTCTTTCTCTGCTTCCTCCTTCCAAGAGCCGGTGGCTTGGTTCCAGCAGAATTATCTGACTTCAGTATAATTTGACTGTTACCAGTTTACTTGATTCAACTTGAAAGAGCTCATAAAAAGAAARAAGCTCATCACTGAAACTTTTGTTCCGCTCCCTCTACTACTGATATCCAGCATGTAAAGGAAAGGGCTGAGGAACAAAATAAGTGAACTGGAATAAAGAATAAGACATTCCTGTTGATTTGTCTGGGAGCTCTGTGCTTGTTAACTCATGCACTGCTTTAAACAATGGGTGAATTGAAACAGGTTACTTAGGTAATAGGATCCTGAATTTGAATCCTGCTGGTCCTCCTCTAGCCCACTGAAACTCAGTTGCAAATGTTGGCTGACCATAAACAAACTTTTTATTACTGCAACTGTCAATAAAGCTGCAAAATAAATTAATTTATTTTACTTATCATGATTATACAGATAGTGACCAGATGTGGTCAAGAACATTTTTTTACAGGGTGTGCCTTTCTTTACTAGTCCTTCATTCTGCTTACAGCATGAAAACATTGTGCAAATACAGGGCTGATTGGTCAGTTCCCATCTTATGAGTTGTATATTTAGCACCTGACCATCAAGACATTCTTTATCTTTCTTCAAGGTGGGGCAGCGAGATGCTACTCTTYGAAAAAACACATATGCCAGCACTCATGCTCCAGCAGCTGCTAAGTTAAACTTAGCTCACAGTTTMCTCAGCAAAGTTTAGCCTGAGACATCTCAATGAAAACTGTTTCAGTAAATCAATAGGCTCAACTGAACAAATCATCAGATCAAGGCACCAAGTAACCAAACTGAACAGGACTGGTACTCAGCTGACACTGCTCTGTGGTAAGTATCAAAGTCAGTTCTGAGTCGGAATACGGCATTAACTCCTGTGAGTTTGACAATTCAATTTAGTGCAGTACCCAAGATTGTCTGTAAAAGGCCATATCGTTTACTTTTGGAATGCTGCAAGGCAAATTCAGGAAGGTTTTGCATAGTCAAACAGAAGATTAGCATTGCCTGCTCTAAGAAAGATGCAATGATGATTAATCAATCTTCAACTGAGAGATTCAGAGATACCAAGTGAAACAGGTGGGAAGAGATTCACTCTTTCCTTCATACAAACAGCCTGCACTTAAAACTGAATATTTACAGTTGAACAGTGAGTTAGAATAAAGATGCCAACCTTTATTCAGAAAAAGTAACTGAAAAACTTCAAGAGAATTCCAGGTTTTCTTCTGTCTAAAATCAGTGCACAAGATTTTTGTGCAGACATTTTGGGGCCGGATTAGCCCCAATTTAGCACAAAAGCAGTGAGGGTTATAAGTCAAGCAGCATTGCTGGGGTCTGTCCTGCTGACAGTCCATCTTGAATTACCTACTGCCATAACTCTGTTTTCATCCTGTCTTAGGAACGTTATGCTAATGATGTAGCCCAGGGAAATGACAGTCCAAGGAGGTGACCATGTGGACAGCCTTCTTTTTTGTGTTTGAGCAACACTCTAGAGTTACAATTCACAACATTTTATTGACCTCTATGTAACAGCTTGACCTTTTGATTGTTTTGTTTGCTCTTGTATATGGGCAACATTAAGAACTGCACAATTATTAAGTTACGACTGAAAATGGGAATGATGAATCTCTATCTTACAAGGGTAAAATTACTAAAGTAGAGTCACTCTAAAAATACAATTCTCATCTGAGCCATGCTTGCTACATGTTGCTAAGATTTTCTGTAAAATTTCTGCAAAATAAAATTATTTTGGAGATCCAAATTATTAGATTCCTTTGGCAGCTTTTTTTGCCAATGCCAGAACACAATCCCATGTGAATCAGACTGTTAACTGGACATATTGATAGTCCTAAATTTAAAGAAATTTCTCCCAGTCTTTTGTCAGAAGTGAAGTCAAAATTGTGAGTTGTTTTGCAAATTGCCCATTCATTTGCCAAGGACAGCAGGAACAAACCACTGACTGTCCTGCCCCCTTACACAGCATGTGCAAAGGACTGAGGAAATCAGAACTGCTAAGCAATAAGCAATCACAAATGGAACAGCCTCATTTACTGGAGCTGTTACAGCTTGGGTAAATGACAGTGCAAATGCAGCCCAGATCTAAATGTTAGCACTTCTGTCTGAACAGTCACATCAGCGTCACCACAGACAAATAACACCTACACAGCCCATCCAAACCAAAGGCTGTATGTCCTTACTGGTTACTTGTTACTCAGCAGAGGCTCTCAGAAAACCACGCTCATCACTAGTTTATTTCTGAACTCAGAACCTCTTCAGCTARGCAGGGAATGAGATCACATGTCAAAAGCATTATCAGGAGAAAGCACATCCATACTTTGTGCTTTACATGCTAATTTTCCTAACACCATCATTGGTGAGGAACCCTTCAGTAGCCTTGTTGGGTAGCAATAATTCTTTTAAGTTTCTATCTGTGGTGGYTGCACCTTCAGTTTAAAGTTACTGCAAATAAACTGTGCAGGAAGGTTACTAAAATACCTCATAACCCTAATGAAACWACACTGCAGAAATTTATGACAAATGAGGGGCCTATTTACAAGAAAACAATGTTTCTGTGACTGATCTGAGGCTGAACAGCTACTGAAACAGTTTGGGAGATCAGCTTGTAATTAGAAGAAAGGACAAAAGACTCAGAGAAAGACTCATGGAAAACCCAGAATTAGCTCTTGACAGAACTATCTGAATTTCCCAGTAAGAAATTGCCCAGACYGGAATGAAACTCATGGGTCAAAAGCAAATCACACTGAGTGAGTCACTGAGAGGAATGGACAGCTAAATCTATCAGTAAGCTACTTTCCAGAAAGCAAATAGGATTGTTTGCACAAGATGGCCTAGCCAGTGGAGTCCCAGTGCTCAGCTTTTCGTACTAAGTGGTRACCCCGAAGGTGTTTCAGGGAACTGTTCCAAGGCCATTGGTAGGTAAGCAACATATTTCTGAAACAGCACTAAAAATACGAGTTTAATACTGTCACTAGTGCTTTCTAGAAAAACAGGACAGAGGACTTTGTCCCTCCAAATGACAGGCACAAGTTTCTGGGAACAAATTTGCAGGCTCTTTTAGAGAGTGCTGAGCAGGTAGAGCTCCCATATTCTCAAATTCCCTGGCCCTGAGTGACTTAATGAGCAACATACAAACTAGCGTATTTCATCCTGTTTCAAACAAAAACAAATTCTGAAGCAAAACAGATCCACCACTTATCAGAATAGGATTATGGGCCAATTCTCAGTCATCTTTGCTGATACTTTTACCAGGGAGCAGAAAATCAGGTTATTGAAAGCATTGGAAAGGTTCAGGTAAAAGTCCTTAAATCTAAATATGATTTTTCTATCACACACAGAATGGAATAATCTAACAGAACATCATGAAACAAACATAATTTCCCACCATCTGGATCATGTTTTTCAGCCTAAGTCACCAAGTAAGCTACTTTATGAGGTAGCTCACCTCATCAAAAGATGCAAACTGTTTCCTTTGGGGACATAAGCCAACTTGTCAGTGGAATATTTTTGCAACTACCATTAAGTCACAATGCACATGAATATGAATTTTGACCAAATATAAATACAGAAATAATTTMGATTATGTTTTCCTGGCCTGTGCATCCTGTGTGTTGAGACCAAAAGAGCCCTCTTGATACGTACCATGGTCAGTACTTAAACGGGTAAAGASACTTGAGGTTCCATAAGACAAGAAACACTAAACCTGAACTGCGATCCTTTTAAGTAGGCTGGAGCTGAGAAAATACTCCAAACGGTTGTGCATTTCAGCGATGCCATTGCTGGGTTTGTTCCGCCTGTGAGGCGCTTTCGGACCCTGGCTCCGTCGGTTTTGCCCCGGGCCCGCGCAGCGGGGCCGGTCCCGCCCGCGCCGCCGCCCTGTCCCTGGTGCTGACCGGGAGCGCCCCGCGGCACAGCCCGAGCCCGGTGCGGAGCCCAGCGCGGGGCCGCCCGGCCGGGAGCTTCCCAGCCAGGGAATTTTCGCTCCTGGGTAAATCCCAGGGGGCTCCCACGCGGCACCGCACGCGTTTCCAGCGGTGCAATGCTTGGGAACGGCCTTTTTTTTTTTTTCTTTTATTTTATTTTTTAACAAACTCATAAAGCAGTGGCTCCGTCATAGCACTGAGAAAACAGCTGGCTTTCTGGAGGATATTTTGGGGAGCATAACATAAAATAAAAGAACTGCTGAATAGAGAGATGTATGGAGCGGGCTGCCTGGTACTTGACATCACTCAGCAGCCATGTGAAGGCAGCACAAGGCCCAATATCTTAAATCATCTCAGTATCAGTATCCAGGTGGGCAATTACATTGTTCGTTCTGCATATTTTGTCTTCCAAACCCTTTGTCTCCTCTCGGGCCGTCGTTTTAACTTTTCCACTTAATTAAAACGACTATTCCTCATCAACACCAGTGACTCAGTGAGGGGAAACAACCTCGCTTCCACTTTTCCTACGGGGCAATGAATGAAAGCCCCGATTCCAGTCGTGTTCCGGCGGTGAGCGAAGGGGCCGAAGGCAGCAGGCGGTGGGTGAAGGGGCTGAAGGCTGCAGGCTCCAAGCCCGCACAGCATTAACGCACAAGCGCGAGAGCTTTCGCTGAACTTGGGCAGGACAGCAGCCCCTCCCGCTCGGCCTCGCCGCCTTCCAGAGCGTTCCTCGTCCCACCCGCGGGCGCAGCCCCCCCGCTCCCGCCGCCATTTCATCCCTCGCATCCTTCCCCGAGGGCTCAGACGCGGAACGCCCGCCCCCCGGGATACCTGCTGCCCCGGCGCTCGGCCGAACCGCTCCCCACAGCTCTGTGTCACCTTCCCGCTCCGCCACGGCGGCCCCGAGGTGATCTCGGCTCAAACTCGGATATTTACACGCCGCCGGCAGCGGCTCCTCGCGTACCGGTCCCTGCGCCACCGCCCGCGGCGGCAAATCCCCTCCTGCGCCGCCTCGCCCGCGCAGCGCCCCCTCGCGGCGGGACGGGGCAGCGGCCGCCTCCCCTCAGCGCGGCTCTCCCGCGGCCCGGGCGCTTTAAAAGCTCCACCTGCGGGGCAGCGGCGCTTCCCTCGCCGCTGGGGCGGCCGGGTGGATCGGTCAGCGCTTCTCTCGGCCTCGCTCCCCGATCGCGGCCGCCCTCTGGCTGCGAGGGCGATGTCCGTGGGCGCGGCAGCCGCGGCTCCCGCGGGGGCGGGATCCAGACCCACTCGGCTCTGCCCGCGCAGCGCTGCGCGGTCGGAGGTGGCGGGGGGCGGCTGCTCGGCCCGGAGGTGCCGGTGAGGGAGACACCGCGAGCGGGCAAGGTGGGTCGCGCCGCGACTACAGTTTCTGTAGTGGAAAATGATACCTCGGAGAGCCTTTACTGGGAAGGCAGAAGTGAGTAGGCGAGGCTGAAATCTAACTTTTGGGAGGCTGCTTAGTTATCTTGCACCCTTGTGCGTGTGGGCGCACCGCTACATCAGCGTGCTGTGGTGATCCCTGAGGAATCTGCAGTGGCCAAATTACACTGACGGCACAGGATCCTTCTCGTAAGCGGCGTTGTGCGCTCCCCGCGCTGTGCCAGAGCTCATCTGTCTGGAGGCAAAGCCAGTGCCGTAAGAGGTCCTGTGACCTCGATGTCAGAGCTCAGCTCCTGGTCTGTGTGGAGCTGACAGTGGTGCGTTTGGGTTTGTCTGGATTTTTTTCGTTCACTGTTTTCTCTTTCCTATTTCCAAATAATCAATTAGSTTCCCCCGAAGCAAGGCACAAGTTAGAGTGGTCGTAGGATTGCTGTAAACTTTCCGGTTTTCAGCCCAGAGTTGGAAAAGAACAATGAAAACTAAGCAGCAACACATTTTGCAGACTGCTCTTTCTGCTTCAAGTACCTGTATTAGAAACTGAGCCCTGCACTTTAATCCAGTTGCTGCTGTTGACTCTTTTTCTCACCTGAAGCTGGTAACCTAAGTGCTGTGGTTACRTATGTAAACAGGGCATGGTTAAAACCACAGGTGTTTAGGTGTTCTTTACCTTAAAAAAAGGAATTTTCTTATCTTGGGAAGGTAAGTGCCATAGAAGTATTTAAGTATTACATGGTGTAGGGAGTGTCTTTAAAAACTATGACTGAAAAGCTGGTAAGATGAGAACTTAATAACATACACTTAAGTCTTTGCAAACAGTCTGGAGAGGTATCTTCCCCTTCCCTTCCACGGGGAGTCTGTCTCTCTACAGGTTTCCAATTTAAAATAGTTACCAAAAAATCTTCAAATCTTTTAAAGTTTGATTCTGACTAAACTGTGTTGTATACCAAATCTTTTTTGTGGTAGTGGAAGGAGGTCAGTGCAGGAAAAAAAGGCCATGTAGTAGAGGAAAAAGTGTAAAATACAGGGTTTTTTGTAAAGGTGAAAGTAGTCATGGTGAAGGATCTAGAGGGAGGGGTAAGTAGCAAATTGGGTTAATTGGTAAAGTGATACTGGCAGCAGTAAATAGCCAAACAGGAAACATTTGAGCTGTATTTCTGAAGGCATTGTGTTATATAGAGGGAAGATAATATTCTGTCATAATATTGCTCTAGGATATCTCACCAGCCGTATTAGCTTTTGCTGGAATCCACAAAACACACTCTTAGAAAGGTACTGACAAAACAGAATGTGGTGAAGCCAAGTGTGATAGAAAATTTAGCTTCTTAAAAAAGATCAAAATACAAGACTTAGGGCAACTTGACARAGGGGCTAAAAGGAACTCAGAAATACTAAAGTCTGTGAAAATAAAAGGATTTTGATTAAATAGGTGAAACAAAGCTGTACATGTAAGTACAAGTAGGATTAGCTCAACTTAGTTCAGAGTTCAGCAGTGAAGGAAAGGAGATTGCAATGAGCTCTTTTGCAGAATAGTCTTACATTGAAACCAATATTGAACTTGTGGGGAAAAAAAAAAAACTTTGCTCTTGGTAATTATTTTTATATTCAGTTTGTCATTGGCAAGGTAGGAATTCAGAGCTAAAAGTTTTTTACACCTCTAATATGTCAGTTTCAAATTCCTTAGCACTTCTTAGCCAGTACATAGTAAAATGTACTATTTTGTCCTGTGGATCATCTCRAAGATCCATCCCCAAATACAGCTGTTGATTCCACATGAAATATACTTAACATTGGGTTGACTCAAAATTTTGGAAAACTCTAGGATTGGATATATTGAACAACTGGTTCAAAACTTGGATTTTCTTCATATGTGTGTCTAGTGAGTAGTTTCTTCAAAGGCTCCATTCTCCTTGCTTTTCCACTCTTCTGAAGGATTGTAGATAATCATACTGGGGACAGTGCAGGAATCCATAGGACAAAAAGGGCGTGTTTGTYATGAAGCTGAGTGCTGCCTTCTTGTACTGCCACTCCCTCAGGTGAGGGAGACTGAAAGATAGTCTTTTTGTCTGTTTGGGTTTTTTTTTCTTTTCTAAAGGAAAGTCTATCTAGCTTATTGAACATCTCTCTGTTAAAGAGAAAATGAGAGTTTATTTGTGTGGCGCAAATCTTTCACTTGCCTTAAGAAACACGTAAAACATTGAAACCACGACCTTGTATGCATCTTTTTATGTGCCAGAGATGCRTAGTCTCAGAATAGGATGCATAGGATCAGAAGCAAAATTCTCAAGCAATCTACTTCTGAAAGCCTTGATGATACAAATGATACAACCTTGTTGCTGCAGTAACAGTAATTCAAGTCTCCCCTGTACGCAGATCTACCACTGCAGCTAAAATATAACCATGAGTAATGTGGCCAAATTCATGAAGTAGTAGCAACTTTAACAATTGGAATTTCCATGACTTGTTTCCTTCCACCTTAATTTAGCACTGACACTGGTGGGTTTTATTTCATTCACTTCATGTCTGTGTACTCCCGAGCACGCAGTTGTAGCTTTGCTAAAGCCAGTTCACTGTAACACGCACAGCATGGTCCCCTAGCACGTGTGAATTGTTTCCGCTCCTGTAACATCTCTGGTGGTGGAGCTGTGGAAGGACCGCTCTGCTGGGGCTCAGAGGCATTTCCTGGAGCTAGTGGCACTCTGCTGTGCCTGGTACCCATCCAGCTTCCTCGCAACTGTTCCTATCAGTCAGCTGGGAATAGCTCGGGGTGGGGGGGGGGGTGGGGGGGTGGGGGGGCTGGTGAGCTCTGGACAATCCTCTGGTTTGATATGTGTAGAGAAAATGTCACCCTGCTCCTGGAATACGTTTTTTGTTTAAATGTCACTCCTTACATCAGTGACCTCATCTGACTCAGCATAGCTTCTCTGAAGGGAGGGATCTTTAAGCAAGTCGTAGATTTTGACATAGCCAGAGAATGTAGGGAAGAAGGCACATTAGGAGAAACAAAATACTGTTATCTGAGCAAACAAAAAGTGATTTTTGAGACAGTCTAGTAGGCAGTTATGTAAAGCAACTTAAAACCCAATCTAAACATCACAAGCCTCAGAAAAACAAGGAAATTGCCTRTTATGTACACACAGTTTGTTTCAGCCTCCAATTTCCCAGAAGGTTTTGCTGAGGTTTGTGCTGGTAGCTGTGACAAGGCTGTACCTGCTGCACTGATGTCTCACCTTTGAAAACAGGGCAGGGCTGAAATAGCCATCTGGGTGGATCAGCAGCTTTCTTATTTAGAGGCTGATTGTATTGAAAGTCTGTAGAAGGTGAGACCTGTGCTAAGAATGTTCCTGACAAGTGGAGCTGTGACTACAGCATGAGCTTATGTAGCATTTTACGTTCATTATTAGGAACGGAGCTTTGTTCAGGCAGGCAGAGTGGATAYAGACACAGGGGGGAAAGGACTTAGGGAGGCCTGGAGTGAGAAAACTGTGGAATATCCTTTCCCCAAATTGCACCTGATAGTGATAGTGCAGACACATGAAAGAGCTGCGGTTCTGATGTGTTGAAGGGAAAGGTTGGCCAGGACACTGGAATATCCTCTACACTTTCCTTTTAAAAATGCCAAGCTATGCTGAACATTTGTGCAGACATGGACAGAAACCAAAGGAGTAGGAACAAGTGACCTCAGTTTAACATTTGATTCAAATGACAGAGCCCCTAATGAGATGCCCACTCTGGTTTCTTAACACACCACCCAGCCTGAAGGATGTCTCAGATCCTTTCAGATGTCCTAAACTGATAAGCAAATGGCCTGTTACAGATGTGAAAGCAGGACAGAAGCACATAGTGTTTGATTAAACAGCATCTCTGTTTCTTAATGCTTTGCTCTGTTCGGCTTGTTGTGCAGTTTTATTCTGTTCTGGATTTTGCTCCCCCCCTTCTCTTTTTTTACACAAATGACTGAAGATTTAGGTATGGGAAGGTAACATGCACAGAATTCACAGTCTGTAAAACTGTAGCCTTTCTTCTAATACTTATTTATGTGGTACTGTCTTTACTAGTGAAGCAATGACTTGCTATGTTTATCTTACTCCTGGTTTTATTCTGTTTTCCTCAACCCTTGAAATGGAGCCAAGAAAGGGCACTAAAGTCCAGCAGTGAATTCTTAGGAAAAGGAAAGGAATACTGCAATGAGAATTTACCTTCAAACTTTTGTGTATGCATGTAACTTTCAAAAGAAAAAATAAATTCACTACTAGATAAACTGGCAGGCCTGGAAACTCTGCCGTTTGAAGTCCAAGTCAGTTTTCTCGTTCCTTAAAGTCATCATCCAAACATCACTGGTTTTGGACTTGTAGAGGACAGGTTATAAATACTCTTAATGTAAGTGTAGCTAAGAGGTGTTTGTGAGACATCAAAAACCCATTTTCTTCTCAAGCTTTGTCTTGCTATCTGCTTTAGCTTTGGTTTGGGCCAGTTCTACTGGCTTAGTGTAATTTTTATTTAAACCCTTGTGAATTGTTGTGGTTTAATGTGGACCTCTGGCTAAAAGATTTGGTTATATAGTTTAGTCTAGTGTCTATGCAGAGATTAATTATTCCCTTGTAGAAATGGCTTTTCTAGCACTGTGAATGCTAAACAGAAACCTTTATTGCTTCATGATTTTGAAAAATTATCGACCATCTCCTCAGATAAAGACTGAGTTCCTGGTAGTGTTTGCTGTCTGCTGTTTCACCATCAGATATTTATCATGTTTTAAGGTAGGTGTATTGGCAGAGTGACCCATTATCAGTGTTCAAGCTGAACTACGTCACTCTAGTGCATTGTGTGGATTTGGTTGTCTTTTTGATTATCATAGCAAAACCCATGCTTTTTCCCCCCCTCCTGTTCAATATAATGGCAATTTCTTTCTAACCAGAGGACAAAGGAGGATAAATGCTGTGAAGATACAGCAGAGGGGTTCTGGTGGTCCTGCACATATTAATGACTTGAAAGGGGTGACCGTCATTTAATGTTTGTAGCTTTACCCTGAGAGCAGAAACCTTTTTTTTATATCTGTAGTTCTGCCAACAGCTTCTCTCACATCCTCYGTATTTTAGCAATTTCCAATCTAACTCAGAAATGTTATCCAGCATTACTGAACAAGAGTTGTAATTTTATGGAACACCTAAGAACTGAAATGCAAAGTATGAAAAAATCAAGGAATTAATTAAGGAAGCAGTTAGCTAACTGTTTTTGTTCTTAGCCTCTCATTCAAATGTCACACCTTTGGAAGACTGTATTGAAATGATGAGACAGGTATGTAGTGAAACCATGTTTTTGCCACAGAAATTAAATGCCGGTTAAAAGTATCCCATGATATATCTTTCTGCATTCAGAAAGAATAAATTCTAACTTTTCCTTGAGAAAGCAAGGACTGTGGAACCAAGAGCCAAACATCAGATTGTAGGATTTTTTTTTGGTGGTGCTGGTGCTAAATGCATGTAGTATATACTTTTTTCCATTTAGCAAACCATTGCAAAAGAAGGTAAATACTTTCTTGGTGCTTTTCCTGCTACATATGGAAAGATCTATGTAGAAAGAACTTGTATTATATATTACTGTGCAATAAACATACGTACTGAAGCAGAATTTAAAAATGGCGTTGTAGTTGTTAACAGGTTACTGAAGAGACTTGGGTGTTTGGGATTTCAGCATGGGATTTTTATTTGCTTTTTTTGTTACATGTGTTTTGTCCATAGAGTRACTGAGCAGGATGAGGGGCTTGAGGAGCCTAGAAAGATCTGTCCCCTTCCCTGGGGACTATATTAGACCTCTGAGTCATGAAGTCTTTGCATAGTAGGTGTCTGGTTACAAACCTTTTATGGGCCCTACTCAGCTGGGATATCAGCATCTGCATTATAGCTCCCATCTATTCTTAGGTGGTATCAGAGCACGACTGAACAGGCAAGGCGGAAAGAGAATTGCTTTCATTATGTAAAACCCTTCCCTCTTCTCATTCTCTTTTTTCACACTTTTCTCTGTCTGCCCCATCCTTGTGTCCTGCAGTGCCGTGTTGTTGCCTTGTGAAAGCGGTACAAAATGGCTTACAGTGTGACTCTGAATGGACCTGGACCGTGGGGCTTCCGACTGCAAGGGGGCAAGGATTTCAACATGCCCTTGACCATCTCCAGAGTAAGTGTGCAAAAAAACCTTGTTGAGCTTGCTTGTGTTAGAAAATAGCAGTCATATGTACACTTTGACCTGGCCTAGCAAAGGAGAGGATCTTTGCACCTAGGTGTGAATAAAGAGAATATAATGTGGATTTTAAATGTACCAGTTCAAAGTACAACCTGGCACTGATAACGCCTCAGTTCTGATGAATATATTTTTATGAATGGTGATGCTGTCTCTTAAATAAGATTCCAGTTCTGTTTTGTACAGTGTTGTTTCTGTTTCTGCTGATAGGGGCCTCACTGGTGCTGTTTGGGGGAAAGAGAGTAGAACAACTATGAATGGGAATACAGAATTATATTTCTAGAAAATAAACATGGAACTGGTTGTACATATGTGAAATCGGGTGTTAAAACTGGACCAAGACAGGGATACGATCCCTCTTGTGAGTGGGTGCAATAATTGGATAAAAATTAGACATGTCGAGCAGAAGACTCAATAGTACTTAAAATACAGTCTTAAATTATGCAGAAGCCTTCCATTTGCAGCTGACAAACAGCATGTGATTTAATAATTAATTACCCGGTGTATCTGTCAATTACAGATTTATAAGTTCATGTATTTCCCAGCCATATTTTTTTTCCTTCCCCTTGAAGCATTATTTTAAGGTGTTGCAGTTGAATAMTCTTATTAGCTGAATTAGCTCAGTTTCCTAAGTGTTTTTAGCATTGGATGGTTTTCAAGAAATTTGTTTCCCCTACCCTGCTCTTCTCTTATCAGAGAGTTCTGTGTAACTTCTGGTAGCTCTCTTCTCTTTTTTTTTTTTTTTTTTCCCCTCTCGTTTCTGACAGTCTCAAATCTGTTCCAGAATGTTCAGATCTTTCTAGAGAGGTCTTGGTTCCTCCACAAATCACCTGCAGAAGGCTTATTTTGCAGCACAGTGACAAGAGAGGTTACTTACATAACAGTGTTTAAGAGGAATACCAGAATGATTTAATCAGACAAACAAGTAGAATGCAAATAAAAGGTCTGCTCCACTGCAAAAAAAAAAAAAAAAAGCCACCTACACTGGCTTTAAAACTGTGGGGKTTTTTTTCATAATGAAAAAATACAGTCTGTTAAGTTGTGGGTACAAAATTGATATCTCTGCAACAAATGTGATTCCACATCAATTGGTGAGCTTCTGAAATCTTAGCTATGCTATTTCATATTCATCCTGTGGAACTTTGTATCATCTGATCTCCCTTGTTCTAATGCACATTATGACTCTCTTGGAAGACAGAGCCATACTTACCTTAATACTAAGTCCTATGATAATGAGAGGAACTTTTCATAACTCCTTTTGCACAAGCAGCACAGCAATTGCAAAGAAGGCTGTTCTAGGGGTGTTATTAAAAGCAAACGAGTAAAAGACAGCCTAAAATACACCCTGCCCACAAAAATAAATTCATTTCATAAACTGAGATGAATTTCACTCTTATAAATAGTGCTGGCATTTCTTTTCTTATCCCACCCAAGGTAAGTACAGAGAGGGGCTGTAATATTTCTGTAGGCATTTTCATGACACTTGGCAGCCTGCATTGTATGGTGTTGATTGTTTTTTTATAAGTCATTTAGTCATACCTAGAGTCTGTCAGTCAAGGGCCAGGGCCGTGACACTTGCAGTGTAGATGACACGATCAGTAATGAAAAGCCAATTGTTCCCCAAAAAGCTCAYTGTTTTAGAGGGTAATCTATTAAAGTGTAAACACTATGCCCAAAGGCTGTATGATTCTTACRGGGCTTTTGAGAGTGTATGAGGAACAGAAGTGAAACTGCAATGGCTGAATTCCCGGAGGTGTGGAGGGATTACCTCTCCACACAGCTGACTGCATTTCCAGCAGTAGCAGTGTCAGAAGGCACTGTTAAATGTTTTGAACTCCTTTCCAGTGAGGCCCAGTTTTCAGCTGGGACTATTGCTTCGGGATGGGATTGGATTTTAYAGCCTGCCTTATGAGGGCAGAAGCAGGCGTGCAGGAATTAACATAGGCGCTTTCAGGGGGAGCTGGGATGGTTATGCCTGCTGGTTGTGATGTTTTTAATTGGAACACAGTGTAATACATGGCTTTTGATGATAATCTATTCTTTTCTTTATCATCTATCACATAAATAGATCTCCAAACAGATCAGATATTCCCCCTAATCAGAAATTTGCAGTCATGAGTTGAACTGTGAACTCGGCCATAATTGCAATCTTATTGTGGAGGAAAAGGGAAGCTCTACTTACTTTTCTAAGATATTCCTGGTGAGGAGTAGGAGAGAGAAGATAACTGTGAGGAAAATCTCCTTCTCAGAAAGGGCACACAGCTCTAAATGTTGCTCCTGGATGCTCTACAACTATCTATGGTCTGGTTTTGATCGGCAGCTGCCCTAAAATGAGATTAGGCTTTCTATGTAYGAGATGATTCCTAAAGCCCAAGTATGTGAATTTAAAAGGTATTATTATTGCTTTTACACCAGATGTGCCATGGCCCTTTTGCCTACATGTGCACAGTGTCCCTGTAAGCCTGCAGACAGGGTTTGCATTCAGACATGTTCGTTGTGCTCTAACTGCSCCAAGCAATTTGACTGTCTGTGGGTGGGCCACAGAGAACAGAAAGATTTTTCCTTTTTCATGAAGGTTCTGTGGTCTTCTGTCATGCTGCAAGAGTGGCCTCTGAGCTCCTGAGAAAGATGATGGAAAGAGTCTTAACACGTCAGGATTGTTCATCCCATCTATAGTTTTAGGCCAACATTTTCCAAGGAGCCTCCCAGAAGAGGACACTAGTATTATGCCATTAGGAAGTTAGCCCATGCATAG
Organism: Amblyornis subalaris; assembly: GCA_018881555.1. Taxonomy (NCBI): domain Eukaryota; kingdom Metazoa; phylum Chordata; class Aves; order Passeriformes; family Ptilonorhynchidae; genus Amblyornis; species Amblyornis subalaris. Next base: position 16,969,195 of record JACAXG010000003.1, on the reverse strand, counting down.
ACATAAAGCAGGCACCTGTTGACCTGCACTCTGTCAGCCAGCCCTATACAATTCCCATCTGTCTTGCACTTTACCTGGAGAGCAGGGGAGAAATCCTGAAGGTCTTTGAAACCTACTGACAAAAGCACAATACAGGATTGTGGACTTGCGAGTGCTTCTGTTCAGGAAAAATGCACTCAACACAGTGGACAAGGAAGGGAATTACTCAGAGCTGTTTGGCACAACAGTTCACTTTTAGAGAAATCTTTAAGATGGTGTCTGAGACACTGTATTTTCTTCCATTTGGGTAGGTCCAGGTGATCAGCTCATTGCTGAATAATCAACAGCATAAGACACAGGAGTCACAGTCAGTCAGCTGGGTGACAGGTGAAGATGGGTTCCCCTGAAATGGATTGTTCTGCTTATCTGCTCTTTATCTAAAAATAAATGCCTGACTCACATAGAGGGTGGGGACAAGAAAAGAGGAGACAAAAACAAGTAGGGAAGACCTAAGGTCACTCTGCAGCTTTCAAGCTCCCTTAACAATACCGTTGGAAAACAATCTGTAAACTATTTTTCCAATCCCCACCCTGCAGACTATCCTACCCACTAGAAAAATTCTGTCATGAAATGTCAAATTCTGCCATGAGATGCCATGAGCAGGTAGCAGAGGTAGGAAAGCAGCATTGACAGACTTAGTAAAGCTGTGCATCTGTCAGCCCYGCTGAAGTGAATGAGACTTGCAGGTTGTTGGCAATGCTGAGAGCTGTCACCAGTGGTGTGATCATAGACACAAATCCRGTCTTTCCAAATTGACGTGGGCAGCAAAGCCGTTTATTTTCTCCTACTGCTTGAACTGTCTGGAAGCAAGCAGAATTCATTAATTTTATAGACCTAATCCTCTGTAAGAAGGCTTTTGGACATAGTTAATTGTCTAAGTGCTCTGTTGCCATGTTACCTAAGATGATATGATTGTACATGGTCGGATGCAATAACAGAACCTCTTCATGTGTTTCTGAATCTTTATTTCTGAACAGTAAACTTTTCTAGTGAGACAGACTGGCTTGCAGGTGATGTAATGAGCTGAAAGTTGTGAAGGAACTATCGTYCCCTGAGTAGTGGAAATATTACCACAGAACACTGTGGTACTTCATTACTRGTATATTTACTCTGCGGTTATCCATACAGTTTTGTGTTTCCTCATAGAGAGGTTTTTTTAGTTGCTTGGGTTCCAAATCAAAAGCCAGAGCCTGAAGCAGGAGATAGTGTTAAACMAAATAAAAGCATTCAAGAACTACTTCAGTTGATTAAGTGAGGAAAAAGTTGAAATCTGGTGATGGTGTAAGTGCAGTGAGGGGAAACAGCAAACACTACTATGAGAAGAATTAAATTAGCTGATCTGTATACTTGTTCTAGTACAAGCAACCTGGAACAGCTTTTTGAGTCTGGGGAAAAACCCTGTCTAGCATTTTGCAGTCTGTCTCTGCAGGAGCAGGAAGGTTTTTCTCACAGTTTTTAGGCTCTTTGCTTTTGTCAGCATCTCTTCCTGATTGCTTCCTGTCCCTCCTCCTCTCCCTGGCATACATATGTCAACCTCTGGCTGTCACTGCCTTTGCTTTAGAGGAGCTATGTGAGAGTATTCATTTCCTGTGGGCTATTGCATATCAGTGCCTTACAACAGACAAGTGATGAGTGAAGGCAGTTACTCTTCACTTTTTTTTCTTCTATTCTTGAATGCAGGGAAACCCCAGATGATCTGGGTCAGGCTCTATGCGTTCTGCAACTGYCATTTGAATGGCCATGTGGTGCTGTACATAAACCATGATCAGAAGAATGCAGTTTACCTGTAGTGTTTGAACTGAAACAATTTAACAAGTTTGCTTGAAATGTCAATCCCACATCATCTGTTAAGCATCTACAACTGCAGCTTTGAGAGGTTTGGGTTTTTTATCTCCAGAAAGGAAGTCATTCACAATACCAAAAAAACATAGATTAGTATTTATWATAGTTGATACTCTACTAAACTAATGGATAAGTCTGGTGTCCTCTAGAAGTCTTCCTCTTTAACTATTACTCAGTAGAGTAATAGGTAAAGTTGGAGGAATGTTTCCTTTTTCCCCTAAAATTCAAATGACTGAGTCAACTTCTGAAAAGAGAGTTAGCCATGTAATATAATGACTGTCTTATATCTAGATTAACTGTAGTGACTTATCATGCCTGAGCGGTTTCACATTCTTCCAGTCTTCTTACAGTTTAACTCAAAACAGTTCCTTGTGAGAGGAAAATGAAATACTTCCAGGCCAGCTTTTAGGAACACTCCAAAAATTTCTTACCTGCTTTTTGATTAAACAACTGTTTTGTGGGCATCAGTATTTCTTTGGGATAGTCTGTTTAATTTCTAGATTACTTCTTGAGCAACAGTCACCTCCTCTGAAGTTTCTGAATTTTATTACCTGCAATTATTTGTTATATATGCAAATGTGTCTGTATCAGGAGAGAGTGCTAGTTACTTGAAGTAATATGTTTGCTTTCAAACTAATTTGCAAGCCAATTCTAGTATGTTTACAGCTACATCAGGAATGATTGTATTTCTGTGAGCCTGAGACTCACAAGCAACTCATCAGCCTCCTGATTTGGTATTGTTTATTTGAGATGTTCCAGTAGACAGCATCTGTACTATAAATGGCAGTTCTACAGGGCTTTTGTATGATAAGATTGCATGTCTCATCAAACACAAGTGTCATGTGTATGTTAGACAAGGAGAGAGGGAGAACATGCTATAGTTGCATTCCATTTAAATAATATTTGTTGCACCAGAGAAATGGGTTATGGCATTGGGGGATCAAAAAATCCCTGGATATYGGGGAGGCAGTTCAAGTCTCTGCTCCAAATAAAACAGCGCAGAGTTTTAAACGTGGCCATTCAGGTGCTCTAAGAGGTARGGCATTAGTTATTCTGAGGTAGATGACATTTCCTGTCTTGACCAAAACCACTATATCAGGTCTCAGGAGTAATCCCAATAGATGTTTCACCTGAGCCACTAATACTTTAACAGAAGGTTTGATTTCAGCAAATACCCGATTTTGTTATCCAAAGCAGTTCCACCACAAGACATGTTGTTTTTCCCTTCTGGGTAAACAGTCATGATGTAAGTAAAAAGCTTTTGTTTTCTTTCCTTGCAGAAAACATTCTGAAAAATCCATGAAGTTTGTTGTTGTAACTTTAAACTCAGGTTTATTTGTTGAATAGTCCTTTTATTACAATTTTTATTTAAACTGTAGCATGATAACGCCATGTGATTTGAATGCATGTATTGTACTTGACAAAATAACTTCGAAGAAGAAAATGTAGCTAGCTGCAGCTCGTGGTCAAATGATTTCTCCTTTAAATCAAGTAGGTACTTGGAACACAAAGGCAGCCCCTCTTATCTGTTTGTGTGATTAAAGTAATCACTAAATACTAAGTCTACTGCTGAAGGCCAGGGGTATATAAGGAGTATTATGTACCCTGCACAGTATCTGTGTGGAAATCATCTATTGTGTTCTTCAATTCTATCTGTGTTTTGAATTTCAAGAGAAACATAGTACCCTGTTAGAATACAGGCCAGATAAATATGAGTAACGGCCTGTAATAGCTGAGGTTCTGGCTTAAATGGTGTTACATCATCAAACCTGCTGCTCTCACTGTTCTGACACAAAATGCATAACCCATGGGTTTGAAGCCCTTTATTTATTTCACCTCCCAAGGGCAGTTTTTTTCTTTGGAGTGTGATTGTAGCTGAATCTTTAATACTTGTGTGGCATTATCTGCGAAAAGAGCTCAGTCTGTGAAATAACTGGGCTGAACAGCATCTATGCTGTTGCCACCTCAGTTATAAAGTGACTTTGCAGTTTTCTTTCTGGCAAAAGAAAGGGTAACATAACCCTTCCCTTGAAGAGGAGGTATATGGTGTTAGCTGTGAGAAACTTGAGCTCAAGATTGGTGAAAAACTGAGTTCACAAATGGGGRTAACAGTAGTTCTTGTGGTTTTATGGAGGAGGATTCTTAACCAAAGGAAACAGATCCACAACTCAAATGAGTTTTGTTCCTTTTTCACTTGTTTTAACATTTAACAGTGTGACCTGGCAACTGGATAATATGGTCTGACACATTGTCTTTAACCTAGAGTTTATTTATTTGAGAATATAGTTCATGTAGTATTTCAGGAAGTCCTCAGATGTACATAATTATTATTAAAGTTAATCATTTTGCAGATCCTTCAGAACCAGTAAACATCAGGAGGTAACCATTAAATGATGAATTTAGAGCTGCTGAACTGGTAGTGCTTTATAATTAAAATGCACAGTAAGCTTTTTTCCAGGTAAAACTTTTTATTAGTGTCTGGTGTCTGAACTCTGTAAATGACTGCCTTAATAACACAGCAGTTAACTCTGTCATTAGCTCCATTCTGAACACATTATTGCAAAATGTTCTCCAGCCAGTGGAACACAAAGAGAAATTACCTCTGCAAATACATTAGCATTAACTTTCTATATCAGCAACAGGAGTTCCCATCTTGTTGTCTTATTGATAGCATAAAGTGTATATTATTCTATAACTGTGAAAAATGTGGCTATTTAAAAACAAAACAACAACACAAACCTTGAGTAGCAATGTGGAAGTATGAAAATGGTGAACAAAGTGCAATGCTCTTCACTATAAATGAGCTCTCGTAGTGRACTGGAGTTAGCTGAGAACATAGTCTCATGTAGCCATTTGTGTGTAACTAGAAGTTTCTGCACGTAGGTACCTGAGGTGCCACCATTTCAATGCATAATATAGTATTAAATAGTGTCCAAGGTAATATGAAACACTCTTTTTTTTTCCACTGTTTTATGGCAAGATTAGCCAGATGATGAATGTGCAGGTAGATTATTAGTCCCCATTGAAAGATGATGAGAAGGRGAGAGGAAGGAGGGAAATTTCTGCTGAACATGGCAAAAATCAATTGGAACTGCAAGTTTTGAGGAAATAAATTAATTTAAAACATTGTCTGGCAATGTGAGCAGTAGTATGCTTTGAAATGAATAATGCTACTTGAAAAAGAATGGCTTATATATACAGCATGTTAAAAGGCTATTTCTTCTGTACTAGTGTAACTAAAGCCTTAATAACAAAGTTACCTGAGAACAAAGTATCAGAATAGGCTTTTTGTTTCAATTGTCTAAATTCCTAAATGCTAATTTGATAAAAGTATGCTGTGATATTTATTAAATGGCATTTCGTAAAGAACTTCATTCTTGCTGGTACAGAGTGAGGACAAGGATCTCAACAAATGTGCTGTTCAGGCACGTTGTGTTGACCCATAATTTACATTATATATTTAAAAGCAAACAGATATCACCTGTGCGTTGCATAGATGACGATTAAAAAAGAAGTATTTTATCTAGCTACTATAATAACCTCAGGTCCTAGAAGAAATAAAAGTCTGATCATATGAAGTTGGCCCTGAAGCTTAGGTCAGCCTTACTGTTGAGTATCCTTTGGGAACTAAAGGTTCTAAAAGGTTCCATTTTTCAGATCCGTGAAGAGTATATTTCCCCCAAATGTAAAGCTGTTTCTGTGTTGTTCTGAGAGATTTTCAGGAGAAAGAGCACACAATAAATAGTGGGAAGAAAGTACCTGGAATTAGGTACCCTGAAAAAATTCATTTTTGGCTTACAAATGGCTCCAGATGACATCTTGAACGGGCTTCATACAAGGTGACTCCTCTTTTCGTTAGTGGTGGTTAGTAGCCATTTTCCCAAAAAGTCAATGAGATCTTGCTCTTCTTTAGGAAGATGTAATGGGTCAAATGTCTTAAAGGCATGCAAATCCCCTGATGAGTGTAGAGTTACCCTCAGCTACCTCCCACATGCGTAGCTGGTGTTGTGATCATCTATGCCACAGGTGTTCAGTGCCTGGACTTGGTGCATAAATAGGTTTTAACCTTTCTCCAAAATCCTCCCAAATACACTTGATTTGTAGCAATGGCAGCTGAGGATTAGGAGGAACAGAGTCTTTCATATGCTCTCACTGTATTCCCACCTTTCCCTTGCTCAGAGTCCAAATTCCAGCCTCTGGGCTATTTTGGCTCCCTGCCTCTCCTGCTTAGCCATACTTAATACAGACGTAAACTCTTATTCTTATTAAAAGTAACAGGCTTAAGGGCACATGCTTACTTTAAACAATTTATGGGTTCTCAGTTTAAAGCCAGCATTAGCGACAATTAGTCCTTGTGGCACGAATAAAAATATTTGCAATGCATTGTAGTACTTACTATACCTGGTTAGGGAGCCATGCACACTCTCTTGAGAAGCCTCTGTGGGACTCTCATGCTATATTTAAAGCATCCAGTAACTTAGGAAGCTATTTTGAATTGGAACCAATGCTACATTTACCTCAAGCTTCTGGAATGGGACATCTTATCCAAAACTCCAAAAATACTACATGTAACCCCAGATTCTGGTACATAGTGCCAAATCGGAATGCCCTGGTATTAGGGTGAATTTGGGCTGCCTTTCCTTGATGCTGGGGGCCTCTGGGACCGTCCTGTTCTATTTGAGAATGTCAGCATTCTCTTCTTACCTAATCATAGCTAGTTCAAAAATGGCCAAGGGCCATGGCAGGTGTTTAGAAAAGAAATAGTCGAAACAAGTTATTCTTTTTCATCAGCATTCGCTAAGGTTAACTGTAGTAGGAAATAAATGGATAATCTTTCTGCTAATTCTTTTTGACAAGTGTTGCAAAATACAAGKACCCTCCTAACCTACTGTCAAAATTGCCTTTCTGTTCAAAAGATTATCTCACTTGTTTGCTTAAATTATCTAACAAATTATTCAAGTTTAAATGCTTTTGTCAGCTGTAAGGGGTGGATGAGAATCTCTCTATTATGTGTGTGCTTTGCTTTCTTGATGACAAGAAGTGATCAGCAGTCTGTAAACATCATCAGTTGTGTGGACAGCAACAAACCAAATCTACCTGAACCACAGTCTCTTCTCTGTTTAATTGCCTACTGCATGGTACTGCTTCTTTTCAGAGTAACACTTCTAAAATTGAAACATGTGCTGTTTTGCCATATAGGTCTCAGTAGTTCAGTATGAGTGCACAGAATTGTGGGTAGCAGACTGTTGGCACCTAATGGAAAGGGTGAACAGATGATTGAAGTGCCAGAATTGTTTGGCTGTTTCAGTCCTGAGGCATAGCAGAGCTCTCCTCTCTTTTGAGGGAGGCATTATTCCRCCCTTGGGAACTTGCCTTGTCTGTAGCAGCCAGCTGCAGGGACAAGTACTGATGGCTCTTGGCATTCATCCTCACTCCATGTGAGATGGTTCTCTGCTGTCTCCTCCTTCCGTATGCCTGGAATGCTTATGTGGCCTCCTTTCCCTGCCTCCTTTCCTTGCTGTATTCCCACATTCTCCCTCATCGGAGTGTACTATCCTTTCTTTGCTCCCAGCTTTCAATGATGTTCAGATTAAGTGCACTTAGAGTGGAGGAGCAAAGAGATGAAGACTGCATTTGGAAAGTGAAAGTTATAGAGCCTTCCAAAGGGTGTTATAATTTCTTCTAGAATGGTGAAGGGAAAGAGAAAGAATGTGCGGGAAGGAGTTGGCTAAATATGGTACCTCATGGAAATTCATAACTGCTCTGTGTGAAGCTGAGGTTTTTCTGTTTCTCTGRTTACCTGTGTTGCTGTATTAAATAGTCTTCTTCAGCCTCTGTTGAGGAACTCAAGCTGCAACTAATGCCAATATAACTTCTGTGTTGGCAATAGTCTATCTCCACTGAGAATTCCTGAAAGAGACTTTCCTCCCTTTACAAGCACATATCCTATAGTCCACAAAAGGATGGTTTTGTCCTGCTCAGCAGCAATTTCCTTTTCCTACATATCTGTGCTTAAGTTTCTGCAGAGCTGTGGTTTCTCACCCTGCAAAATGTCATCTTAAATTGTAATCTCCAACTCTTTCTCTGAAGAAAATATGCTGAGCAYGGATAGTAAGACACATTAATCTTCTTAAAAAAAAGTATATAAAAAATACAAGCAGATAGTGATTGAGAGCATTTCCTTAAGTTCTGCATGCCAAAACATGGGAATAAAGTGGTGGTGGGGAAACAAAGCAGGATAAATCTTCTCTAAGATCTATATAGTTTGCTAATTAATTCAGTTTTAATTTCACATCTGTTTCATCAAGACACAATTCTTTCCCAGGAAGAACGGGAAGAAGTCTAAAGATTGATAATTTACATGAATAAGGTTGCTCTCCGGAAGAATATGAAGTGGTTTTGTTTTTTCTGCAGTGTGTGTGAGTTGCCTGGAGGTTATCCCAGCTTGTGGGAATGTTCCTGGCCAAAAAAAAGTAATCATCCCTTCCACAATATTGAAGACATATTTGCAGTATGATTGACAATATGAGGAGGTGGTATATAATTTCTTTGCATGTCAAGGGACTGGCAGTGTATGAAACCAAAACTAGAACTTAGCTGCTTTATTTATCCCTGGAACAGATGCAGTACCAGCAGCTGCAATAAGATCTTCTATACATTCCACCCACGATTCCCTGGAGTTCATGTGTCCTAAAGACAACCTGGAAAGGAGGCAGGACACTCTCTTGTGCAGTGTTATATTTTATAAGTACAGTGTGAGATGCTGATCTTTCTCATAGGGAAAGAATTCCAAGCTGGATCTGAGTTTCATGCCATTTGATGATATGGGTAGATGTCTTTATCTCTTGCCACTCTGAGTATTTAGCTCAAATACTTAATTTGGTCTCTAACTATTTTGTTTTATTAAAACTCTTTATAGGCTGGAAAACAGCACAAATAAGTAGTTTTATTATGATTGCCTTATTAACTGGACCTTTGATTAGTTTTATCTGAGGAAAGCATCGCTAAGAGGACTGGTAACTACTTTTGTCTTCATTAAGTCTTGATCCTCCTCCACTGGTTTTGCAGAGATTGGATTGGGTTCCAATATTAAATGCATCTCCAAGCTTAGGAGGCCAGGGAAGAGCTCTCACCATGTAGTTGACTGTTAAGCCTTTTTGTTCAATGTGTAGATAAAGGGTTTAGGAATAAATGTTCCTTGTTGGCATTTAATTTTAGAACATCCACAGTGAATGTTCTAGCCTGGATGTCACAAATCTTTAATCTTCCCATGAAGTATCTCCTCTTGGCTACTGCTGAGTAGAGACTGTTTATCCCATACATCCGCACCAGCGTGCCACTGCCCTTTGATACACTAATGCTGTAAAGAGATGTGTTTAGAAAATACTCTCTAAAATATTATCTTTTTCTATTGCAGAGAACTCAATTTTGCAATAGCAAAATAAGGATCAGGAACTATTGAGAAAAGCCCCCAAATTGGCAAAGTCTTTCTGAAAATAAAGGGTACATGACATCAGTATGTCACAAGAGAAGCATTTTTCTGGCCAAATTCTAACACCTTAAAAGAAATGATGGTGACACCCTTGAAGAGGTGAAGTTGAAACATATAATTGTTTCTTAGTATTTTTTGAATATTTTCATACATTTATTGAGTAAAGTCATAGTAAYTAGAAGCTCTATATTCCTAGGTTTATCTGTTAACAACAACATCAAGTAAAAGCATGTYGGTATAGAAAAATATCAAATCCTGAGAACAGATGAAAAAGGCAGTGACTTGCAATGTCCTTAGTACATTTTTAGTTTAGTTCAGTTCATTTTTAGTTGGAACACAAGAGGTGTTCTCCCTATTTTCCCTACTGAGTGTATACTGCCTGGGACCTGTGTATTTATCTGTGGAAGCAAATGGCCTATAGAAAAACCTTTTATTTTTTTAATACCTGTGATGAACAGGTACTCTTGATTACATATATGTATATAGTAATATATATATCTTTTCTGTAATTTGTCACATCATTGCTTACTTTTGCCCAGTTTATCTTGCTTTGATACCAGAATAAATAAAATCTTGGCTGTTTTGRTGGTATCGTTTTACTTTTTGTGCAGCTTCATTCCAAGGACAAGTTGGAATTGTTGGACATTGGTTGGCTGTGCCCCTTGACCCTTTCCTCTCTTCCTGTGATGACTTGTATCACTTTGTAGTGTGAGTAGGTTGCACTGTGACAGTCCTCAATTTAATGAGATAACACAACAGAGAGAGTGCCATAGCCTCATGTTCAAGGAGAGCTGCCTATAAGTTGCACTTAAAAATTGATAATATGAATCTTAACCTCTGCTTAGCTTTGAAATATATCTTTCGCTTCGTGAGATCCTTGATATTGTCTTGAAGTGTATTGTCTTTTTCCTTTCTATTCTTACCTCTGACACGTCCATAATCTGTTTTTTATAGTTAATTTTCATTGCGAAGACTAGTGAGAGAGATTAGAACAGGACTTTATTTTTTTGCTAAAATACATGTTTCATTTTGTGATTTGAGGACACCACGTTACATGGGATCCTTTTTGCTRGCTTCACTCCAACCCACTGTTATCCACAGTCTCAGCATATATGTAACTGTTTATATCCTCTAAGTAGAAACCAAAGTCACTACATGACTGAACAAACTGTGCAAATATAGGAATGTAAGTATATATTCCAAGATAGCGAGGTTGTTAGCAAGCACTGTATGTGCTGATGGATGTCTAAGCTGCATGTGGAAATGACTGGTAATTTTTGCTACCACCTTCTCTCACTGTCAAACATTTGGCAATATTCTGCTAGGACTGGGATGGTATTTTGAGATCTAAGTTTGGATTAAGTAATGTCAAGAGAAATGCCAGTCTGACAAAAGAGAGAGCACTGTAAGCCTACATACTGGAATGGGACCATAAGGAAGAAGTTTGAAATCTTGCYTGGCAAGTGTTCTTCTATAACAGTGCTTTTATTCTAATGAACATGAGATTAATCTATTGTAATTTAAACAAGGAAGCTGGAGAATAAATAGTCCTGCTTCCACTTCAGTGCTTGCTCACAATATTTACATTGATTTTTAGAACAGACATGATTTATTTTATGTTGTTCTATACGTTAATTTAAACACATTACGGTGCTGGTAGTAGGAAGGAATGTGTCTCAGGAGGGGTAAAAAAACCCCAAAGGCAGCTAAAACCCCCAAAAAGTAAAAGGTCCAATAATTCCTCAGTCTACTGACAATTTAAAGATCCAAAGCTATTCAAGTCATAAAAGTTTTGGTAGAATATAATTAAAGAATTCTTTTGTATTTGTATACTTCAGACTGAGCACTAAGTTGCTGTGACATGCCCAATTCCCAATGTCAAATCTCCTCTTTCCCCTCTTCCCCAGTTTTATCAAAGTATGAAAGTCTTGACTGAGTGAGATGCTATTGTTGGCAAGCCTTTGATGGACACTCCTGGAATTTCATTGCAGGAGCCATGACTTCTGTTTTATCTGAAATCTCACTGGCTCTTGATGACAGACAAACTCTGTTTTTAGCATTGCACTGAAGGTCAGGCAAATGACTGGTTTCCAAATAGAGTAACTGAAGATACTGGAACAGATTTATTCCTGGTATAATTCCACTAGTTCTATGAAGTTACAGGGGTAATATACTTGTCAAGAGAGCCTTATAAGTTGAAGGATAATACTGCTATTCTCAATCACTTGTGTACAAAAAGAGCTTGGAAAATGTACTATTTAACATAATGTCAAAATTCCTTCTGTAAGAGAAATTCTATACTCACTAAGATAAGAGTAATATTTTTAGCTGGAATAAACGAGTATAACTCCATTAAGGAGACTGACCACTGTAGAATGTAGTATTTTTCTCTAATAGCTGTGAATCTAGGTCTGGCTTTTTTAATTACAGATAAGGTTAAGATTTTCTGGCKGTGTAAATTTTTTAGGACTAATCTAGGAAATGTATACACTGCTTAGGCTGCTTTCCTAGTGGCATTTGGGATGATTCCATTATTTTTCACAGATATTTAATTTTAGCTACAACTTTGGCACACCTTAAGTCCATAAACTGACTATCAAGAGGACTGATCAGATATTTCACTTAATTTTTACAAGTTATCTCTGACCTTAATTCATACAGAAAGCAAAAATCGATTTTGCAGATGGATCAGGAAAATGAAAACTAAATACTCTACCATTGCTAGGGTATTAATAAGGGAATAATCAATGTCTTTGTACAATGACATTGCAAATGCCAAAACCACTACATGCTGTGAAAAAATTTTTGTAGGRAAAACTTTGCAGAGATCACAACCACATTGACGTTTTCGCATTGATTGTGGAAAGCAGAGGAGCAAACATCAGCTTGTGGGTGCAAGAAGTGTATTTGTGTTGGCAGGTTTAGCTGTGGCTAAAAAGCAGGGGCTTTCCATCTCCTGCTTTCTTGGAGTGAATTGGTCAGTCTAGGCTGGGGACATAAAGTCATAGATGCAGAGAGATCCTTTGATTGGTAGAAGTTGTCACCTTCTGTGCCACTTTGTGCCTGAAGGACTAGGAGTACATTGATTAGCAATATCCTGTGACACTGGGAATTGGTGCAAAAATTCAAGCTTTAAGTTTTTACTAAGAGGACATTGTCAAAAATGGGAAATAAAYGCCAAACTATGTTCTACATTCTGTAAAAGTATAATTTTTACAGTTCTTTGGCATAAATGTGTCCCTTAAAGCTCAAACAGCATGTTTTAATACTTTGGTCTTACTTTCCCCAAGAGGTTACACTTCTTGAGCTTTTCTCTTAGAGGTGTCAAAAYGCTTCTTTAATGATAGATACCCTGATGATCATGAAGTACAAAGAACTGTTGCCATGATGAGGCAGGATTTCTTCAAATTTAGTTAGCTTTGACTCTAATGACTCTAAAGGATCCACTTTTCCAAACCCTTCACAACATATGCTTTTTATAAATCCATCAAACAATCCTGCACTCTTCTATACCCCGTGTTTTAATGTCAAAGCAAATCTATGTTCTACTTGTGGCACCTGCTGTGGCACATACTTCAGCTACTTCAGGGTAGTACTAAGCATACCACCATAGTGAAAGTCCTGTCAACATAGCTGTTATAAAGACCCTTTGGAAAATGTATAGCTTCACCCTAAAATAATCATTTATCATAACTCATAAAGGAGAATTAATTGGTATTTAGTACTTGTAATAATATGGATTAGTGCCCTTCATGGACAGGGCCATGTATAAAAGTACAGGCCTAGAGGAGTAATTTCATTTTTAGCAAGGCAAAACAATTTCTGTTACAAATCAACTTTTTTAAAAAGTGGAGTTTAGGACAGTCAATATATTGGCAACTGCTRTTGTATTGAGTACTCTTAAGTCAGGTTTCAGCAACATCAGTCTGTATTACTAAATATTGAAAATACTATCATAGCTTTAGTTAAAAGTCTATGTTAAAAATAGATTAAACTTCTTTCTTTTACTAATATCAACATAGTTCAGATGGTAGGTTAACAAAATAGTATATTGTAATATTGCTGTCCACTATGGAAATRCCTGCACTATGCACTGATACATAATTTTTCTATAGCTTATGCAAAAACATACAGATTCATTAAGCTTTTTGGCATATTAACATATTACGACTGGATTTGAGAGTGTGCACTATCTATGCATGGTTGATGTTTCCCAGGTGATTGTTGTATCTATTATATAAAGTTAGAAAGGGAAACAAAAGGTATTTTAAGGGAGAAAAAAAAGTTGCTTTCTTAGTATTGACTCATGTTTACCTCAGAAGTATCTGTAGTTGTCCTTTCTTCCCAGTGAGATAAGTGTACCACTCTGAAATCCAGTCTCTTCTACATCCACTGGATTTTGGGKTTTTTTTTAATGGATCTCTATGCTCCATAGGTTTGTCATGACAAGGAGTTGCTTAATTGAACTGCAGATAAATGTAGATGGATCCTTTTGATCCTGTGGACCACTCTCCTGAATTCTTGTCACTAATATGGGCTTGTTGTCTGCATTCTGCCAACACAGGCAACTTCAGACTTYAATTTCTTTGATTTAAGTTTATTTTTGCAAAGATGGTGTGCTTTGAGTGCTTGCACTGGAGCAGAAAAGGACTCTGGTACAAAGARGAAGGTGTTAGACATTGACTTTGCAAGACAGGGAGTTCTGCATCTGTCCTGGCAGCTCACTTTTGTAAAGTGTTTGCCATGGCCCTAGCCATAGTCATTAGAGAGGGTACAGGGCACCCAAATGTAAGGGTGAGATGGACTTACAAGTTGTTACTTTTGATAAGAAGAGCAGGGCAGAAGGAAATGGGGACAGGAGCACCAGGCTGCCTGCCGTCCTTAATTTTACTTCCATTCTCATAAAACCAACGTGACATAAAACTGTAGAGGGAATAGAAGAGATTTTAGAACCTTATTGTAAATTAAAGGTATAGTTTCCAAATGTTATTTGAGAAGAAATCATTGATATTTTGCCTGAGGTGAAAATGAACACTCTGATTTACCATTGCCAGGCAGTTAGGAAGGCATTTATAGTGCAAAGCAATTAACAGAGAAACCGAAATACTTGCATTTGCACTGAAGAGAATAAATCTGTGCAAAGTAATGGGGAATTGGAACTATAATATTTCTGCTATGCTAAAGTTTTATTTTTAGTGTGTTGACAGGACAGAAAAAGTTCTCTGGTTCTGCAAAGCAAACAGGCTGGAGTCACAGGAAGAATATGCACAATGGAATTAATTTCCTGCATGAGACTCCTTGACTCACTCACTTTCTCAACAGCTTGATCCACACCTTACTTGGGGAAGGTACTTGTAGTGCGGCTGTTACAAAAGCTGTTAATCTTGGAGCAGTTCTGTGCTTTGTCCTTCCTTCTTTAGTAGGATTTAAGCACTTTTGATATTCAGACTTTCAGTTCTCCGTTCTATCAATTTCCTTTTGGTTTTTTTTTTTCCCTCAGAGTTGATTATCAATGTACCTACTGATACAAGCACAAGACTTTCTAATCACATGCTGATATGCCATAAACAGTGCACAGCCTTCTTATCAATTTTTACATAAGATCRGCATGACTTTGTGTCATATCTGAGTTGCAGCCAGCAAAAGCTTAGCTTGACAACCTAGTGCTTTTTTTTTTCTTCTGCATGATTGCACTGCACATTCTTACAGGGTCATGCACGATAAAAAGGGATAAGGGGCCTTCAAAGAGACTTGACCAACACCTTATTTTCTGTGGAGCTTTTACCTCTGCACTATCACCGCAAATCTATTCACAGAGGCTGSAACAGATGCTAGAATTTTTACTTAGACTGCAGGGCAGAGTAGCATAGAGCTTGAAATCCATGCTTTCACATCAATTCTGTCTGTCTGTGGTATTCACACAGAGCAGCAATGAGATGATTTGAGATGTTTTGAAGAGGACAGTGTCTTGTTTTTGTGGGACATAGCCAGAAACTTGTAAAATAAGTTTTCTCTTTTTCTTATGTCTCGGCTTCTCTTTTTTTKTGCTATTTGTGTTTTTATTAGAACTCATTTAAATGCCTGGATGATTCGTTTATACCAGTCTCCTGTGTCATTTGCCCAAAATGTTGTTTGCTGTCTTGTTTGTCACTGTGAAATATGCTGTTTCTTTATTTGCAATACTTGTATTGCCCTGATGTACAGAGCTGGAGAAGGTCTGGGCCCTGTTATGCTCGGCACTCAAAATGTGTGGAAGAGCCTTTGATGCCTCATTGTTTAAAACCAGAGAATTTCCTCAAATTGCAGGTGTGTCCTATATCGAAGAAGCCAGCTTGATGAATCTAACCTTACTTTTATGTTTTCTCTGGGTGGTTGATGCATACCGCTTCGATATCAGCTACTGTTTATGCTTCATATTTTCTTTTGCAGCCTTGTGAGTCTCTCCAATGTGATAATAAAATTTTTCTGATATTACACTATTTCTAGTAGTGAATGTTCAGTCATGAACATCATGATATTCATCATGAAATTAGTTCAGTCTTAACTCAATGTAAGACTGAATAATAAGAGTATTTGCTAGGTCTTACTTAGGATAGCTGTTGAAGAATAATGTCATTGTGAAGTAGTTGCTTTCTAGATACAGAATAGGATGTTAATGTAACTGTGGGAAATAGAAATTCCTTTTACTTGAATGTATGCTGGACTGGATTTGACCCAGAAGATTCACTGGTATGATCTGGAATTATTAAGAGGTTCTTTTCTGAGGATTTTATGTTGGAGATACACAAAAAAGAAAAGCAGAAGGTAGAGCGTGAATTTCTTTCAATCCTGAAAATTATACAAAAATGCAGGGGGGAAGGCCATTCAGATGAAAATGCCTGTCACCAGCTGACAAAACCAGATGGACATAATATGTGGTACTATTTAAAATAGGTCTCCTAAAAGTTTGGGAGCACCTTTGGATTTTATTAAGCAGTTTCATGTAAAATGCATACGTTGCTCCCGTATCATATGTATGCAATCTTATAGTTTCTTCAAGGGCTGTATAATTCTATAAATAGAAGACCCATCCTAGGATAAAGAGAGATTACTAATACGGCTCCATTTGGCACTTCTGTCTGCCCCAGGAATCTCCCCAGCTGTCCAATAACCATCCAAGCATTCTTAGTTTCCATTTATTTCCGCTTCCTGGTATCTGAAGTAAAAGCCTCCTGTTTGTTAAATAGGTACATATTCACATTGAGCAATGTTTTCTGCTGCCATCGCAATTGCTACAGTGTTGATGTTGATCGCATCAAAGTTCCATGACTGACAGTTTTTAAATATTTTCTCTGCAAACATGATTAATGAGGCTAAGCAAGGTTACTGAACAAGATGCTGTGAGAGTAGGAAGGCTATAACAAAAGAGGAATCAGATGAAAAATAAAACTAGAGAGAGTGGCCAAGATCAAGCTCTTACAACAAAACCCAAAAATGCCTACAAATTTTGTTTCCATGTTGGGTGTACAGCTCTGAAAAATATCACTGTAAATGTAACTTCTTAGAACAGAGATCTTTAATAATTCCATCAGTCATAATTCTGACTGAATCTGAGATTTTCGTGCTGGTGTTAGGGAATACATCAATCTTCTTTAAAGACATTTTTTCTTTATGCAATCCAAAATGTCACTTTAATTTAGCCATTTAGATGCTTGCTTGATGGCAGAATACAGTGATGAAGCAYATTGTCCTGCAGTTTAACTTAGTCCTCATTTGAGATCAAAGTGGAGGGTTAACTTTTTTCTATGTTCTTTTCATTCCTCATTTGTATCAGACAAATAATGGTTTCACTAGCAGCAGGAATCCTTATTAAAGTAACTGTCATATTTTCTCATCTATACAATTCATTGTTTAGCAGTTCATTTCGTGCCGGATGAAGGGAAAAAGACAAACTGGACACAGAAAGGCAGACCACCTTAGACCTTCTGAAATTCCTTCTTGGTCAAATGACAACTTTCCTACTGCCTCTTCCAAACCAATTATTTTGACATGCTCTATTGCAGAAGTTAGTGTCTAATGCAGCCAAGGAAAATACTGTTAAGGCAAATTCTGAACTTGATTGCATTCCTTCCATGGATTTAAATAGATGTCCTGTGAACGTTTATTCCTTAACAAAATATGCAACCAGATTATCATAATTAGCGTATTTACTCTGGAACAGGAGAGGAAAATTCCTAGTCTGGACATGCAGAGTTTAGAAACTTATTGTGACTAGGTATGTAGCTCATTACAGCCTCTGCTTGCAGTGCAGAGAAAAATGTCTGCACTTATCAGTGAAGAAATTAAAGATAAAAGTACATCTTTCAAATGGAAGTGGAGCACCTGCAGAACAATTCTGTTACTTCTGCCTGTTACATAGCCTGATGATCCTTAAGGAGTTATGCTCTGAATTGAGGGTGAATGAGTATCTTAAACTAAGAACCAGAACCATATTCATCTCTGTAAAGCCTAGCTAAGTATACCAAGTAGGCCAATGATGATTTTCACACAATTTATGCACCTAACTTTTGTTGCTTAAGAATGTTCATTAGATACGAACATCTAAACCATTTTGGAAAGTCCAAACTAAGTTTCTAAAGCATTGATCATGCTGCCAGACTGGTAGAAATATTTGATTCACTGTTATTTCCAATATAGGTAATCACCTGAAAAAAACAAGAATGTACAAAGGAGTAGGAGTTGGGGGAGCATACGCAGACAACATGCTTTAAGGCCCTTCCTGAAACACTGAACTTAAACCTGCATGCTCTGGAAGAAAAATCTTCCCTATCTTGTTGCTGCTTACACCAGTAAGTGGTGAACACCAAATCTAGATGAGATAAAACAGGAAAGAAGCAGAATACCTAAAAAGGAATTGAGAAACATTGCTYCCCAGGCTAACAGGTAAAAGTATCACTAACCAGCTATATCAGTACCACAGGCAGATCTGCAGGCTGTGTGTTGCAGGGGGCTTTTGGCTTGGCAGAAAGTGTTCCTTCACAATTGATGGGTGCCCACTTTGCTCTCTGTAATTAAAACAATGGAGATTTTCGATTGGAGCCTCTGGAATGTAGCATAAAGTTGAAAATGCGTTAAAATGGGATACATCTTAGCATTCCCAATGCATCTGAAAGCTTTCTAACCCTCAGCTGTTAATCAGCAGGGTGAGCAGCACAGAAGGTGAAGGGCTGTCCATAGCAGCGTGCCAGCTGGAGAGGAAAAACTGATCAGGCTTCTCTTCTTGCCTTAATGCCTTCCTTCGAGTGCCAGTTACTGATCATAGTCTTTGCACGTTGGAATCCCCCTCCACACACACCTGTGCTAGGTAACTCCTTGGGGAATTCAAAACATGTCAGCGGAAACAAGGCTGCAAAAAATAAAAATAAAAACCCAGTAGCTTATCCAAAGATAATGGAGGCTGCTCGAAGAGCTATGCACTCTGCTGAATATGAATCATGAGATGACAGACTCCTGCCTTTCTCTGGAATGAAAACTCACCACAAACAGTTTTCCTTCTAGCTGTTGGGAATTTTTGAATCAAGTTTCAGTCCAAAACTTGGGCATAAAAATAGAAGACATGGTGCAATGGAGGTGAGTGGCATTGTTTGGATCTTCAAACTCAAGATCACTTTAAATGAAGAGCCATTCACCAGAGGCATTAGCTAGCTGAAGTCTTTAATTTCTTAAAGCTCTTCTTAAATAACCTTCTTTTAAATCTGCTTGCAGGTTCTCAAATTTATGGGACGTTCTTGTTAAAGCCTTACTTCGGTACACCCTTCTTAATGCTGCATTTTCTTAACTTAGCAGTATTTTCAGTTCTACTTTTCAGGATAAGCCGGCTCATAAACAATAATTGTATTTCATGAAGACTTTCTGTAAATTTTCGTAACATAATGTCTTTGTCTTTTGCGTAATGTTTTGTAAAGGATGTTTACTTAAGATTCTCCCTAGAAAATGGTGCAGGTTGGGAAGGGGCCCTGATGAAGCTTTACTCTATGCAGAAAGAAGACTCTCAGTCCAGGTTACCTTTGTGTATAGCACACCCAGCTGATCTGACTTCTTTTTGACCGGAAATTAAACAAGCATTAGTAGTGGAACCAAAAATCACTGTATCTTTCTCAATAAATGATAATTTTTCCATCTTAGTAATTTGACTTTTTATTTTATTTTGAGTCTGAAATAGCCTTTAGCTACAGACAATACCAGTATGGTACAATATTTCATTTCTATTATTTTATTTTGTCCGTAAATAGGAAGCCATTCTAATGTCATACAAATTTTTTTTTATTGTAGAGTTATGGAAAATACTCTAGTATTTGCAAAAAAACCACAGAGAATCACAATTTGAAAACTTGTCATCTTAATACTGCTATGTGCACTGGAGCCACTGAGAGATGTGTGGGAAGATACTGCATTTCTGCAAAACAGGATTATAAAGATAATCAATGTAAAATTCACCTAAAGGGATGCTTTTACCTTGATGAAACCATCTATGTCACTGGCTTGTTCTTTATCAAATAAAATTGTGTGGGTGTGGGTGTGTTATTATACTCTGCAAGCTTTCAGTGGGAAATCTTCGACGATTGCTGTACCCACTAACTTTGGGTTAAAATACCCAAAACCAGCACTGGCATCATCATACTATCAATGAAGTTCAATCCTTGTTCTCAGCAACAGCCACATCCCTCCTCAGGGATGCTTTCCTTTTTGAAAGTTAAGAAAAACAAGATCCTTCCTTTTTCAAAATTCAGATTTTGTTACTTTAAAAGAACAATCTTAAATATCATGAGATTTCTCTTTTAGATTTGAGATTATATCTATATGTTCAGATTACTTCCTGTAAAAAAAATGTGGTTCCTGTGGCTTCCCAAGGGAGGTGGCCTCTCTGTGCTCGATTGAAAAGCTAGAAAGCCATGTTTAAGTCATTACCTTTTAACAGGTAAAAGAAACATCCTCAATTTCTACAACTTCCTAGTTTCCTGAAACATCCAGCAGTTTATGTACCTGTTAAATGTGTTAAGATGTAGCGAGTACAATAAAATCTTAAAATTTCCAAGGATCCTGCTGGGATACGTAGCAGGATGTCATGTTATGCACTAAACGTGATAGAGCATATTACAGAAGAAATTGGCATTGCACTTTCTCGGGAGAACTTTGCTTCTATTCTTTTTTATTCACTTTGATCTTAAAAAGAATTCTTCACTCTCTGAAGTTTGAAGCCTGTGCTATTGTTTATTCTCTCACAGAGCTTGGATGGATGCTACAGGTACAAACCAGTTATTCTTGTGGCTAAAGAGAGTGTTTAATGAGTCACTGATGATCTAGGCTGGCAGGTTAATGCTGGGCCCTCCACTTGGAGCAGATTCACATTGGGCACAATGGCCTCCTAAAACCTTAGATGCAAAAGTAGGGGCATGATACCAAGTGCAGTTGCTGCAACTTTAGTTCTACTTCAACACCTCTGTCACTGTGGAGGCATGTTACATTTCATCTTCCTTCATACAGCTGCCAGATGGTGTGTACTGTACTGTTCTACCATCTGTAGGTGAAGYACGGAGCTCAGTGCTAAATGCTTCTGGTTTAGAGACAGGACTGCTATTTGCTGTGTCAAACTGGAAGCCCATATTTTAGTGAGCAGGGGAGGAATTAGTCCCCTGGTGTTCTGGTGGCCAGAAAGGAACTCAAACAAATGCACATTTAACGAACAGTTAAATGTAAGCCTGTATCCATTTAATAAGTAGCCTAATTTACAAACACACAGGAGCAGATGAGTCACACATCAGTCTGGAACCTCAGGACTTACTCAAAGTCAAAGCTATTTTAAGTTGCTTAATATCAGAAGTGACTGCAGGCACTAACTGCCAAACTAAAACTCTCAGTATTGTCTCAAATGTCCTTTTAGTCAGACCTTATTGTTGCTGAACCAATCAAAAGCCATTCAAAGTTATAAAGCATTGTGATCTTAGTTACATACAATGAGATAAATTAAGCAGAATGAACTTGAAAAAAATAAAATCTTACCATAGTGGCCAATAGCAAAAGACATAAACCCCTCAGTTTATTGCTAATGATTGTAGGGGGAGACAAGACAAATTATGTTTCTGTGAGCAGGTCAAAAAAGTGCACAGAATGTAGAATTCAAGAAGCTGATAGCTGTGAAAACATAAAGGCAATATTGATAAGTGAGATCTGTCTACCTGAAACACAAAGAAGCATCCCATTTTATACAACTCTCTTAAAATGAATTTAAATTTGAAAAGGAGAAGCAGGGAAGACGATGGGGAAGATTCTGAAGAAACTTGGCAGTTCTGGTCCTGCAAGCACTTGGAAGCTGCGTGAATGTTTGCTGCAGGGGGCTGTCCTGTGGAAGCTGACAGATCAGCTCACACATAGGGGCTGCCAGAATACTAAAGATCAGTCCCTCAGTTATATTCTTGGGTTTGATTTGCATTCAGGTTATTAAACTCCTTGATACCAAATAAGAATTCAGCCACTTGTTTCTTAAAACCTTTTGTAACAAAACAATCAACATTTAGAATTATATGACTCACCTCTTTGCTTCCATTTAATTTCTGCGAGATACACAGCACACACTCCCTTGGCACAGTGCGTGATGCTGGCTGAGAACAGACTGAATAGATCTAACAGCCATATTTGGATAAAGATTGGGAGAAGAGATATTACTATTAGTCATACCATACACAATTTAAAGAGCTGCATAACCTTCAAGTTACGCCAACACATCCTGTTAAAAAGCCACATCCACACTTTTACTATCCTCTGTGTAGTTGGTGTCATGCTTCTAACAAGCTTATCTGCAAAGTCCATAGTGTTTCTTTTTTTTTTTATTTTTTAACAAAGGATTGAAAATTTTTCAATCAAATAATGCGGAGGTGGGGCAGGGAATGAAATGATCTTCCAAATAGGAACAGGTGTATTCMCACTGACTCTCAAAACATCCCCTAAAGCCTTGCCTAGGGCAATTCCCTAAGCATTGCCTATATGCTTCCTTTCATTTTGCAGCTGAAAGTCTTTTACATTTGGCTTCCTTTCATCACCTGGGTCTAGTTAGCTTGTCAGGAAGGGCTATTTGTTTGTCTTCTTCCTTGAAGAGCCTATATATTGTTCGTGAAAAGTAGGCTTGTGAGGCGTTTTAAATAGATGGGAAATTTTTGGTGTTAATCTAGGTGGCATCATTCCAGCCTGGCTTGGCACTTCTGAGAGTGAGGTAGGCTGGATAACTTGAGTGCCCCAGCCCTTCTGCCGTTGGAGTACGGATTTCAGCACGGGGTGTCCTGAGTTATAAGTAAGTGCCTGACTGGCCATTCCACAAAATCTCTGTGCTGCTGTGGCATTGTGGTTCCTGGTACCCGAGAGAGGTAGATTAGAGCTATTTTGGGTGTTCTCACATGTATTGTAATCTCCCTTCCTAGCTACAGATGGAGCAGAGCCTGAGAGGCCACTTCAGAGTGTCTTTGCAGCTTGCCAGTTCAGCTCTGTTTAGTATAAATGGAATCTCTTCAAGGTGTCAGTGGCTTATTTTGCAGATGCCATGAGTGTTCATTTAAGGCAGGTTTTGCTGTCTTATTAAAAACAAAAAGAAAGAAACCAAAACAACAACGAAAAACCACCACAGAAAGGAACCCAACAGTGAATTGAACACAATGAGACGTTGTTCAGGCAAATGGCAGCTGCAAAATGGGAATTTTCTTTAGGTTTGTTTAGTGATACATGCAAAGACTTTAGTTTCAGGTTTCCTGCGGTCCTGTCTTTACATTTAATTGGTCTTGCTTAGCTCTCCTATCTGACACAGAGAGGTATAAAAGCCATCACCAAAGATAGTGGGAGGCTTGTTCTGTGGTGTAGGTTATGTAGGCTGTTTCTTTCCTTGTTTATGTTTTGTGCCTTCTGGCAATGTGTCAAATGAAATGGTGAATTTCTGCCTGATGATTTATCCCAGTGGGTTTTATTCATTTTCTTTGCTGTTTATTCTTGTCCAAAATTGACTTTGTTCTTGTCCAAAATTGACTTCTGTTTTCTAAGAAAATGCATAATTTTCCCTTTGGAGCTGTTACACATTTATTGTGGGGACAGGGATGGAAAGTGACTAATTTAGGAAACCATAATACAAATTTTCTCAATTAGCTTTCTTACTATGGGGGAGGAACTGATGTCTCCAGTCCAGAGATAACTACTTGGATTCATATGGGCATCAGCAAATGTTCTTTCGTGGGGTTTCAAAGCATGTATCTCCTTTCAGTAGATCATGCTCCTGAGTATAAAGCAAGGAAGTTTTGCATACACTGAGAGCCTCAGAGCTCAGAAAGACTGTGAAAGTTTGTTGGAAGCTTCTATGCAAAAAACCACTTGCATAAATATAATGGAGGGAGATTGAAATGCTGTTTTTTCTATAGAGGAGACATATTGTATTTTCTAGTGTTCCTTAGTCTCTGTCCAGTCCTTTTCTTGTAAGAACACATTATCATCTCTGATTTTCTGATTATGGAAAAGAGCATTTTCTTTTAATTATTTCTTCTGTTCCAGAGATCTTGAAGGGGAGAGGGTATTCACCCCCTGTGCTTTTGCATATTTCTAGTGCTAGTGAATATTTGATTCTCTAAAATGTTCTTAAGTGAGAAGCAGAAAATATAACTTGTTGATTTTGGGGTTGAGGTCAGGATGGAGTCAGGCATACCTCAAGTCCTGGAAAAAGAAGAGGCCCTGGATACTGTGCAGGCTAGTGTAACACTTTCTCATTTGCATAGGTCTTCTTATGTATTTTTGTCTGCCTTGTAAATTAGGAGTTCCTTGAGGGTAGGAAAATTGCATCCATCCATCTGTTTATACAAGCATTCTCGTTAGTATTTTAGCACTAATCCACTCAAATGCGGCCTGATTCCTATCTCTCCTGCTTGGAGTGGAGTCGAGAGGGCTTGGATGGGAACATGTGCAGTTCTCAAGGTGGTGCAGCAGCTGCTCTTTGTACCCTGCCTCCCAGAGCTCCTGCTAAGTAGTATTTACTGTGAACCCAGTGCAGACGTGTTTTTTTAGGGCACAGCTGTCACGGTGGTACTATATATTCACCCCGTGTACAGATCCACTCACAACAGAGCGTAGTAAGAATTCTCTGTAGTGAGTTGAAAGTAACATGTGATACCTCCAGCCTGCCAACTTGCTTTAAGCTGGGGATGGTGGAAGTCAAATGTCTGCCTTGTAGGAAATTTGTGAAGGCTGAAAATTCACGTCTCTGAAGCAGCACATATTCCTCTGCTTTTCTGAGACAGGTGAAAGATGCTTGGCTTTTCAAGATGAAGTCTGTGCTTGGGCTTTGGGCACTAAAGAAATACTATTAAAATTAGATCTGTTGGTGGTACCCTGGCTTGGATTTTGTAAATCAGTTGACAGAAATAGCTGTACCCTGAAACTCTGATGAACGTCTCACTGTAGCCTTAAATAAAGGCATTTGAAGCACCTAGCAACTGAAAGCTATGTTGTAACCCAGAACAGAAGTGAGTTAAGGCTATTACAATGGTTTTCTGAAATAATTCTGTCTAGATCTTTCCCAGAGACTTTTTTTAAGAAAAAAAGATTGGTGGTCAAATTGAAAAATGCATATTTATCCTTGACAGTACTGTGTTTATCTGCATTTGTTACTTCTGTTAATAGAAGAGAGGCTGAGACGAGCAAACTAGAACTTGCTGTGTAGACAGATCTGAATTTCCAGTCCAATTCTAAGGGTTAACTAATATTTATCCTTCAAAAATATTTTAAAAAAATATTTATAAATRGAAAATATTCTATTAAGATTTTACAAAGACACAGTGAGCTCTTCTCTGTTTGAGATTATATTTAGTAAATTTTGTAGTAGATCAGAGGTGAATTTTCAAAGGAAAATACCAACAGATAAAAGATAAACACTTTGCATTCCATTCCTTTCAGCTGGATCTTTAAAAATGGGAACAAGATAGTCTTGAATGTGCCTTGACACTTCAGATCTGTCTGCCCTGTATCTCCATCTGTRCGCTGGTATTTTGTCCGCAACAATAAATGACTGTTCTCAATGTCTGCTGCAAATGCAAGCTGTGGCTTCACTTGGAACTCTCACAGAGATGCCTCTCAGCTTCTAACTAAAATATGTATAATTTTGTTCTTTGATTTGAATGTTTCATACAGATTATGCATCCAGTCTTTAATAATGCCTTCTATATAAAACTCTACAGGACCAAATAATTAGCATGCTTTTCACCAGTGAGAAGACTGGGGGAAGAAGTAATTCTTTCCTGATACTTATTATTTGTGTGAATTACAGATACAATAAACTAGATCCATCTTTTATACTTGTGAGTCTTGCTGTCTACAAAGTAAAGATAAGCTGAATTTAGAGGTAAAGTGACATCACTGGAACACTCTCCCCTGAAATGGGAATTAAAAACGTAGAGTTGTATGAAAGAATCCAGCCCAGGATTTGCTACCATTATACTTAGTTGAAGAGATGACTACAAATCCCTTTCATTTCCTTCTCAAATAAAGGATCACTGACTGAGCCATGACTGAGACTGTTTCCTTGGCTTTCACAGTATGGTCTCCTGGAGCTCTTTGCCTCAGAAAGGCTGTTGCAATGGCCATAGTTAGAAAGTCATGTCAATCACAAATTCAGAGTTACTGAGGACTCTTTGTTTGTGAGATCCTTGTGATGAATGTTTTTTCATTTAGGTAGTATTAGGTAGTAGTTTTTGCCTAAAAGTATTAGGCAAAAAATAGCCCACTAGAATAAGTGAAATCAGGTCACTGGTTACAGCCATCCTCTCCCTTGACATTGACTCTAATTCTAGTACAATTGTAGTTGCTGTATCTTTATTTTAAAGTATAGCATTTACAATTGGGGCTGCTAAAAGCAGAAGTCAGAGAAAGTGAGAGGCAAGTCAGTGTGTTACAGCTGTGTTAAACTAGTCCTAAACCTAGGCTACCTTACCCTTTTTGTGGAAGCTCTGCTTTTCTGGGCTTATTTTGTTTGCAGCATTACTGGGGAGTGGAAGGAGAGATATATGTATTAAGTAAGAATCCCCAAATTAGGGCAGACGTTTGACTTTCAGTAACTGGGTTGATGTTCAAAATCCAGTCTTTGTTCTTGACAAGAAAAAGGTGTGTGGGGAGGAGGTGTTCCAGAATTTGGAACCAGCTGTYTGACTACTGGAAATAGCAACATCACACAGTTAATATTCTGTGGCAAGAACTTGTATGTTTCATGAGGAGGTAAAAAGCGGTGTCTTGGAAAAATGATGTGTGAAGATTATTCATTAAAAAAATCTCCATCAAGCAGGTTCAAGCCTTGGTGCCTGCCTGAGTGGCAAACAGTTCATGTTAATAGAGAAAAAGGATAAATTGAGAAAGACTGAAGTGTCCTACTTGTTGAATTCAAGTCTTACTGACTCATTTGTCTGATTTGGGCTTTGGTTCACATTTTTCCCTTTCCTGACCTCTTATTTTATTGCAGATTGTGTTTCTTGTCATTCTTGGGGGGCTGAGCAGGGAAGGATCTTTCAGTAACTATASAAGTACATGTGGATGTACAAATAACCCATATTCTTTATAGGCTTCTGGATTCTGTGTACTTGGCACAATGCACGTAGATAAAATGCATAGAACCTAATGTTTGTGTAACAGGTTAGGAAAACTATGCTTATAACATGAATCTCTTTTATTAATTTCTTTCTGTGAGGGTGCATTAGACTGCAGAATGAAACTCTATCTTTGAAACTACCACAAAATATTTCCCCCATGCCTCAAATCCAGGAAAATACGTTGGGGAATGATACTGCCATTATCAGTCAATTCTACTTGCATGAGAACATTGTATCTGTGGCTGTCCTTCACTCAGAAAACATAGAACTTACTGCTTTTCTCTCAAATGAAAAGGTATAAAGACCTGGCTTTTCCAGTCAGATCAGTTCTGGGATGTTACTTACAGTGCCTAATTCCAAAGTAATCTTTATTTTTAACTAGTCTGAGTATCCAGGGTGCTGTGTCCTAGCACTCTGATACTAGAGCAGTTCTAGTAAACTGACACCTCCTATTGTCAGACTACACTGTCAATTAGACTGAGCACCTTTAATGGTGTGTTAAGAAAGGGTTAGCGTTTTCCTTCTTTTGTTCATTTGTGAACAAATGAAGTGCCAGTGAAGAGCATAAACAGGCAGCCTAGGGAATTGTTTTGGAAGGAGGTTTTTTTGAGTATGTATAAATTTGTAAGTGTTTTGAGGTTGTATTAAGGAAAGCAAGCTAAGGAATTCATTTAGAAGTGTTGGAATTTGTGTTGGATTTTGGTTTCCCTAGAAATTTAACTTCACAGTTTCAGCCTGGCTGAATTCGCAGAGGAATTTTGGCTCATAATCGAACACATCTCTCATGTTCACTGTACTGAAGGAACAGGATTTTTGAATGTAGCCTTTGTTGTAGTATTTTAGATTATCCTTGGGGTTTTTAGTGAGGAATGTAAGGAAGTGAGTCTCAAAAAATAAGAACAAAGACCTGTAGCTTGTGTCCATACTCTTTATGTACTGGGTGCTGAAAGCAGAGGACAGCTCTGGTGTGTTCTCTAAAATTTGTCTGGCTGATGGTATGTGAAGGCTTTTCTGATTTCATACTGTGTTGGTGTCATCCATACGGAAGCTGAGAGGGCTGTGTAAAATTGAGGTCAGGATGCTGTCCATTCAGAGAAGATGCAGCTTAGAAGGTACCTGGAACTAACGCAATGTGTTGCCATAGTGAACAACCAGAATTTCTGAACTGTTGTGTCAGTTGTTGGGTTTGTAGCTGCAGCACTGTGGCTTCTTATTTCTAAGAGTGCTGATCTGTCTTTGGAGTGTAAGGTCCAACAGGTTGATGTGATCATCTTGGGTATGTAGAAATCTGTGTTGGTAATGAAGCTGTAGTTGTGTGTGGGTAAGGTTAAGCAGAATGATTTCCTATAAAGTTTCCTATAAAAAAAACAAAGTGTGCCCAAGGCTCCTCACACACGTTCATTTTCTGTTCCCTCAATAAAATGAATTAATTTGGGAAAAATGGCTTTTAGGAGGAAAAATACAATAAAGTCATGCAGTGGATAGTGGTTCATTAGTTTTCTGCTTCTGAGTAATGCCTCTATATACTGCTGCTGTATAAATAGAGATGATTATCCCCTTGAGGAAGAGATAATATGTGGTAAGGGAATCACAACATTGGACTTAACTTCTCAAAGTGGAAGTAACAACAAGTAGATGTTATCCTGGACCTTTGCAGAAGTGAGAGTTAACTTTGATTTGTTTCATTTCATAAATTTTGTTTTTTCACCCATACWGTAATAGATGCAATTAGTGTTATACCTGTTAGTGTACTTTTTGCTGTATCTATTCTGTAACATAATTCTGGGTGAGTTTTCAAACTGTTTTGTATACAGAATGATTTATCAGGATAAGACTTATCCTTTTTCTTTTCCCACACAGATTACCCCTGGCAGCAAGGCAGCACAGTCACAGATGAACCAGGGGGACCTGGTCGTGGCCATTGATGGAGTCAACACTGACAGCATGACCCACCTGGAGGCCCAGAACAAGATCAAATCAGCCAGCCACAACCTGAGCCTCACTCTTCAGAAGTATGTTGGTATAAGCTAAAGCCTTTGCATTCCTAAGGGCAACCTATGAAACTCGTGACTAAGTTATGAGCGTTTTATCTCTGTCTGTTAGATTTATTTGAAGTACTCATGGCACAGATATGAGGTGGAAAGACAAAATCACTTCTGACTTTTGTAGAAGTCAACATGGATTCCTATAGAAATTGGATGGTTATGTTGAGTGTATCTGTGTGGAATTTAGCCTATTGAATACAGGTGTAATCTCATATCCCTTCAAGCTTCTGTTAAATAAATCCAACAGTGATGTTTCTCTTTTTTATTCTTGTGTGGGCAACACAGTTTCCTCTGGTTAATTTATAAACAACTGTTCTAGAAACAGCAAACATAACAAGTGTTATGATTGCATGGGAGGAACCTGTCATTCCCAGGAAGAATAGTCACAGCAGGCTGAGAATTTGTGCTAATGGACTGGCACCTGTGAGTTTGAAAGTGTCTGCTCTGCATCTGACTGAATAAGAAAGGTATAGGCCAAGTACAGGAAAATCAGTAGAACATGGAGAGGGCAGGTTTGCTGACAGAGATGTGATAAAAGTTGCCTTGCCATAAAGAAAGCAGTTAAAGGGTCTGTTAACTTTTTCTGGTTAATGTTGCTTCCAAGGAAACTTATTCTCAAGTTAGATAATCTTGCACAGAGGATTTCTGTAATAAATGCATTAATATTTAAAGCTCCATAGTTATAGAAAGTGAAGTAGCTGCTAATTTTATTGCGTTGTGAAGAAGATAATTTTTACACAGGGTAGGCAAAGTCTAGTACAGAAAGCAGACTGTAATGTAGAAGTACAATTTCTGAGAATATACCAAAAAATCTCATGYGTGAATGTGCAGTAGAGATAATCAGTATCAGGAACAGACTAATACTTAAAGGAATAAGATGCTCAGTTGAGGTTTCTAAGACAGGACAGGGTACTCTAAAGGAAAACGTATGGCTGACTTTCCCCCATGGCTTTAACTTTCAAGTTTGTCTTTGAGTGTTCCAAGTAACGTATAAAGTCATACCTTGGTGCGTGTAGTTGAATTTTCATTCTACCATCCACTCCAGTTCCTTTTTTATGCACTCTGAGTGCTAGTATTATTACAAATATATGTATGATATCTTTTTTACAAAGATTTACATTGTTCTGGATTATTTTGTATTTGAAAGTTAAGGAAAATCCTTTGTGATTATTTTAGAACTTCTGTCTGGTTATCTGTTGGATCTTTGTGGTTTTGCATTGAGAGAAAACATTTCTTATTTAGCTTTGAGTTGTTGCACACTTGGAATTAATTTTGCTGAATATTGGACCTGAGAAGTGGTCTGGTGTCTGCCTCYATGGCTAGCATTTAAAACTACTCTCCTTCCACACAGAAAGGTTTCCAAATTTGTGACTAAAAAATCCAGATTATCCTAATGCATGTCACAGATACAAGTCACTTAAAACAGTAATTTTGATCAAACAGGGCAGGGATATTTCATTTGAATAATCGTTGTGCTTTTGTACTTGCTGACCTCTAAGTTACAACACCAGCAACTCTAGTGGCCACATCATTAAGGAAAAAGAAAAAGAGAGAAAACTAGTGGAAGTACCATTATTAAYTCCTTTCATGCTCTTTTTATTGCTTCTTCTATTTCTTTAAGGCTTGCCCTGTCTCTTGGTTCCAAAACAATAGTATATAATTCAGATAATCAAGTTATGTGGATAATGAGCAACCAAAGAAAGCAGTAACGGACTGTTCCACAGAGTGAAATACGCTTGCATAGATAATACATGTAGATGAACTAAGATCCATTTTGAAAAGAAGGAAAATGGCATAAAGTAAAATGAAATACTAGTAAGCACAAATAGTCATAAACCTGTTTTTAGCAAGTGAAGACTKTCACAGATCATGTCTTTGCTCTGAACTTATACAATTCATAGACTCTCCTCTTCAGGTGCTTTATGATGTGAGCTATTAGTTCAGCTTGGTGATCCATTCAGCCTCACTTATATGTGTAAAACCCGTGGCAAAGACTGAAAAGTAATTTTTTAAAAATAATATTATTTTCTTAGATGACTTGGGGCTATTCAAAAAGTTATGCTCAGAGGCATTAAGCTGGATCTCGCTTTGCACAATTCTGTGTTAATGCAAACTAAACTCTAGCAGCAAGTGATCTCAGCCAACTGATGTATGCATAGAACCTATTAAGGATCCAATGTCTTGAACAAAAGACATCTCCACAATATTCAGGAAGTTACATTAATCTCACCTTGAAAAATCATGTTGTTCCTGCACACAATTTACCTAAGGACAAAAAGATTGTCAGGGTAGTCACCTGCCCAAAATTTACAATGCAATATACATTTTTCAACAACAAAAATATTAGAAATACTGTATTGGTTAAAGAATAACAGTTAACATGAAGAATAAGGTAGCAGTGACACAGGATAGTAACTTTCAACCAAATAAGAACAAGACAGAAGAGAGGCAAAATCTCTTGGGACTTGGTTACCAGGAAAATGACTGTGCTAAGAGATCACTTTAACTTTTTTTAGACGTGGCTTGCAGCAATGAAACTGGAGCGGAGTGTTCTGCTACTATGGGAAAACAGCCCCAGTTGCCATAAAGAGCACAGAGATGGAAGTGCTCACTTATCCTATTTGTGTAAAAGTTTGGAAACGAAGGAAATCCTTTCAAATAAAAAAGGCAAACATGTGCATTAGGAAATTGACTGTTGTGATAGGAAAGCTTAAGCCCTAAATTGTGATGATATTGGACATTTATRTGAAGA
This sequence comes from Amblyornis subalaris, assembly GCA_018881555.1. Taxonomy (NCBI): domain Eukaryota; kingdom Metazoa; phylum Chordata; class Aves; order Passeriformes; family Ptilonorhynchidae; genus Amblyornis; species Amblyornis subalaris. The sequence goes on along the minus strand of JACAXG010000003.1, from coordinate 16,937,386 downwards.
AGTCACATGGCTCTACAGAATATGTTTCAAGGTCACGGAATGCCTTACCAGGCAATCTGTGGCTTGGTTTTGTTCTTGCAGCACTGGAAGTAGAACTGAACTTGCTTGTTTAATCTATAAGGGCATGGAAGAAGCAGTGCAATGTGAAATCTAGACGTAAATGCTCCAAGATAGAAAGCTTTTTATTTTTCTAATGGTTCTTGGCTCTCAAGAGCAATGGCCTTTCCCTTTATTGATCGTGGCCATGAAGGTTTCATGAGCATTGTTTATAACCTGACAGTTTAGACAGTGTTTGCTGCTACTCACTTTTATTATAACACTTCAATCCCCTGTGGACTTTTTCTCAGGGTGCAGAACTGGTTATTTTTTTAATTTGGCTGTCAAGAAAAGCTGTACATGGTGTCAGCACTTRTGTAGGACATCCAATTGCAAGACACCAAACACAGAAGAAAGGAAAGTGTTAAAAGTGCCCATTCATACTTGCCTGCCTAAACAATGGCATTCTATGATTCTCTGGCTGTATTAACTTAGTTTTTCTTCAACTACCATCTGCACTGTTCAAGGTACAGCTCTTCCATGAGAGCTCAGTGCTGGCCTGAGTGGAGTTCTCCGTATTTCAGTCATCTACATATCCTGTTATGGGTTCAGGAATTTGTGGATGTCAAGGGTTTTTTTTCTGACAACTTCTGTTCCTAAACTTCCTGTTAAATTTGTTCTTATCACCTCACCCATGCTATGTTTTCAAATAAAACCACAAAATTAGACTGGAAGTCTCACCAGCTATGCCAGAGGTTTGATCAGGCAGCCAGAACTTGTTAGTGGCTTGAGTGCAACACTGCATTGTCTGGCTGCCTATTTCTCCAGAGCCTGTAGCATGCCTTCCTGTGCTGCTTTTGGGAAGTTAAAAGATGCAGACAGGCAAGTGCCAGGGAGCTGATGTATTCACACCATTCCTGGAGAAAGGTCTGTGATCCAGTGATGTGGGAATGAATGGGACCCTCCAGACCAGCTCTGCTTGCTAAAGTTTAGAGGACAAAGTACATCTAGGAAGGTAATTCTTTTTTGCTGAAGAAAAGAGAGCAGGAGTGAGGGGAGAAGGGAAGACATGTCTTTGGCACTGTGCACTATTACCCAGTAGAACTCCCATGAGGCACTAAGGCAAACCAGGCTGATATTCTAAAGCATTACATTCTTCCATAGATGCAGCTTATTCCTTAGAAACCTGCATTGCTCTAGGTTTTCTGGGGGGCAATTGGCGTTAGTTCTGCTGGATCATGCTATGGAAGGCTATGATCCTACTCTATAATGGCCCAAGTTGTGGTGGAAAAAGATATTGCTTTACTTTTAGTCTTTTTGTGACCTCTTGGAGTTCAGTTCTCAGTCATTTTTCAGTATCAGTTTCTAATCAGTTACTTGAGCTACACAGCTGCCCTGAGGCATTTTAAGTCTGGGCCAGTCAAAGTTCATCTTTAGCTGTCTGGCTGTCCCACAGATATTAGGCCATAAACTTTGTGTCCTGCACTATTCTGTTCACAGTGAAAACCAAAATGCATTCAAAATCTATTTTTATTTCATACAAATGGGTTTCTTTTTTAAATGCACCATAAGTGCAATGCACAAGAGAGCGGTATTATTTGTCAACATGTTTCACTGGAGCATCCACAACATTCATTTGATCTTAACTCAAGTAATCTGATCAGCCTCCTTGGAAAGGATTCACCAAATGTACTGGCTTAGTTTTGGAAAGTGGTGTAACATGAGTGTGCCTCATTCTGCTGGCACAAACATTCCTGTGTCACTCTAAGACTCCGCTTTGGCGTCACTCTGTGCTGCTGGAGAGGAGCAGGAGAGGTGGAGACTTCAGTGCCTGGTGCACATTGACAAAAGTTCCCCCTCGCAGGGCATGCCAGTGATGCTGCCATTCACTTCCAGACAGTCAGAGTTGACTGTCTTTTGCTGGAAAATCATGAGCTAAATAATTATTTTCTCTACTGAAAGGGAAAGTGTCAGAGGCAAGGCTATAGAGACTTAYGGTAAATATTTAATAGCTTTCCTTTTTTGTGCAGCACCAAAAGATGGCTGATCCTGCAGTATTTATTTCAGGCCTACTATAAATAAAGCATGTGGTGACAGCAAACTACAAACAAGGGTAACTCAGTGATTATTGTAAACTGCTTTCTTTTGTCTGAAGCCCTGAATAGTAACCAGTTCTGTGCATGTTTTAGGTCTGCTGATGGGTACATTTAAATCAGAACCAAATTTGGGCTGTGTTTATGCTGAGAAGAATTAGAAGAGGGTATCTGTCCCAGTCTAAGTGTAAACTATATAAACAATATCGATGAAAGCACAGTCTGAACTAGTTGGACTATTCAAAATTTTAAGCAGATTAGTAGAAAAAAAGAGAGGAACACTAATGGTGGATGTGACATGTATTAATTACTTTATTTTAGCTTAGACATGTCACTCTAGAACCACCTCTGAGAGTCATCTGCCTCCAATAGCCAAGGTTTCTTCCTTCCTTCTGGTGATTCTGTATGCTTAAAGCATTAAAAAAGACATCCTACTAGTGGGCTAAGGAAGCTACATTGTATTACTGTGAGCTGGGAGATATGGCACTCCCTCTCTCCGTGTGAGATAGAGGTGAATCCCATTGTGTCCCCAGTTGTCTCTGTGTGCAGGTATGAGAGGACAGTAGGATTTGTTTACAGATGTCAGGCTATCATTTGGACAGGGCTGTGAGTTACTGTCTTTGAGTAGTAAAATTTAATGCTGGTAAAATTAATCAGCAGCTATTTCCATGGAAAATGAAATAAAGTATCAATGTCAGCCACTGCAATGAATACAAATATATTCCTTACATGAGCAGTTTACTTGAGTGGACTGCTATTTACACTCACTGCATAAAGTGTCCTTGTTAGTTTTAGAAAAGAGCCTGGAAACTGTGGATATATGCCAAGGCTTTAAAGGGCAGTGAAGTTTTCATTGCAACAAGATTCTGCTTAGAGATTAGAACTGTTCTCAGAGTGCACATCACTTTTTTTCCCCCCCAAATTCCAGCTTACAGGTGAGGTTAAAATTCATTGTTTTATTTGAGAAATGTTTTCTGGATGCCCTAAAGATAATCTCTGTGTGAATTCTTTCACATATTATATTTCACTCACCATGGAAAGGTCAAGATGGGTACCATGGTCCCATCTCACTGAAGTCAGTGGGCTGACACAGCTTAGTAAATATACATGGCAGCTGTATTCTTTCAGACATACAGTTCCTGGTTGCATTGTGCACCAAAGAAGTAGATACATTAGCCAAAATGTTACAATAGACAGAAAGGTCACGGTGTGTTCAGGCTGGGACCTTTTCTTACTAATGTTGATTAGTTTAAGCATGGTCATGGAAAAATTTACATTACACACTTAAAGCTAATTGGAATGGATGACAGAGTAGTATTTAGAAGTGGAATGAGGAATTGTTCAATCAGGTAAAACAYTAAGGCTTTACTAGATCAGTCTCGTAAACATTCTTCATGCATGTCCAGTTTTTGGTTTCCTTTGRATCCCTTTTACTATGGTGTTTCTTGCCCACCAACCCCTATAAAAGCTGTCTAGCCTAATTTTTTTTTCCACAAAATATTAATTATTGGTGACCTGCTGCTTCTTGATACACCAAGGTCTGTTTTGCCTGGCTTTTGGGTACTATCAGGAGTTGGCCAGCTCTTGGTTCCTGTGCCCTTCCTGGCTGGTGGCTGCTGCAGCACATCAGTGCTGAGCCCTGGCCACAGGTTGGCCCTGGGCTGTTACTGCATCAACGTAATGACAACTCCAAACAGCACTCAAATACCTCCAAAGGAAACAAATTCTTTTGACAAGTCCTGACTAACTTTATCCACTTATTCTTAAGACATAGAGTTACGTTTTCAGTCAAAGTCTCTGATACAGGCCTTAATGGAAAGTTCACTGAAGTGTTTTAGGTTGGAAATAGAAAATGAAGGCCTAAGTGAGGTAGACTGTAGTTAAGGTCTGATTACCCATATGCATTAATTTTTCTCTTCCATATATGTCCATTAGAAGTGCCCTAAAAGCCGTATAACACTGTAAGGTCCACATCTCAATGAAGAGGAATTACAGGGAAATCGACTAAGTAGATACGCTTCATTAATAGATTCAGGAAGCGAATGTGGTCARGATGATTGAAGTATTCTGAATTAGGCTTTTACTTCTAGAAAATGTTCAGTGGTAATGGGAAAAACAATCTTTTTCTGTTTCGGTTTGGACAACACTTAAACTCCTCTGATTGAACAGAAGGCAATTACAAAGCCTTATGTTATTATTTTGTGAATCATCATATCTTTGAAGTTTGGATATGATTTCCTGATTCTAGAGTTGTCTGTTTAGGACTGTTCTCTACGTCAATCTCCATTGCTGCCCTGAAATCTGTACCTAAATGACTTTCACCCATAAGGAAGCTGTTAAGAAGCCAAGAGTTCCAGGACTCCAGGAAGACCTGATGATACTTGAATGGGGGTATTCTAAGTCTCAGGTGCACTATTTGCATGGGATGTGAAGAATAAACAGAGGAAATTATTTTGGTTCACTTCAGATATTTTTCAACTAAAGAACTTCTTTAAATATTAGATATTAAATTCTTTAAAAATGTTATTTATTATGTTTACTGGGGAGAGTTGCATCACATCTCAAGACCTGGGTATAATAGGCTGCATCCAAGCACTGAATCTTTATTCAGTGCCTCTTCTGCTCTTTATTAATTATTACTAATTCTTTGCTTTACATATTAGATCCTTTTGCAACCCAAACATTTTTTCTCATCTTCTTAAACTAACAAATCTTTTTATTGTTTATATATTTACCTTAGTAGATTTTTTAGCATCACTCAGTAATTATAAATAATTAATCTAATAATTAAATCATTAATAATAAATAATTATGCTGAATTTTAAGGTTTCAAGTGAGATGTTATATCTGAAGTTTTTATGCCACTAAGCCTCTGATAAATGTGATTGCATTTGAGCCTCTTGTTTTTGATTCTGAACCGACATTGTGTATAGCTAAGCAATGCAAATTCTGCAATAAGCCAATTTATTATTGGTGAGAGCAGTGGCTTCCTATTTATATCAATACCTATTTATGTATTTCTGAGAATTTCAGGAGTACTGTGGGTTTGTCTGCACTGGGCTGAATGTAAATTTGATATAAATTAATGTATTTCTTCAACAGTGTTAATGGCAACACACATCTAGATACAAAGTCAACCCATGACAGCATAAACAAGTTCTGTATCCGAATGAAATTCCCTTGGTATGAACCCACGTTTCTTTATGGTGACTTGAGTTTTTGGTAGTGATAGGAAGAGGAAATTTGTGGAAATGGTTTAAAAACAATGCAAAAACAGGAAGAAAGAGAAAAAAAGAGAAGCAACCTGCCTGAATAAAGGTGTCTGTGCTCCTTGGAGGCTAAGTGTGGAGCTTGCTGTGTGTATTGGGTGAGTGCCAGGCATGTGCTCAGCATTCATACTTGGTACTCTGTGGGTAACTGTCACCCACAGGGCAGAGCTGCAGGGATACTGGCAGAGCCTTCCTGTTTGCCCATAGAAGCTGCTGGGATGGAGGAATTTGGGGGTCGGTACCAAGTCAACTAAAAGGAGATGGGTGCATTGACAGCCAGTTRCTCCCTTCAGGAGGGAACAGGCTGGAGGGGCAGAATGTGGGGCAATTCAAGAAAGGGAGGGATTTTGCATGGTAGGGGAGAGGGTAAGAGTTAGGAGGATGCAACAGGTACTGTGCTGATGCCAGACAAGTAGAAAGGGTCAAAGAGAGATCAGGGGAGTCTTTGTGAAAATCTCATCTTTTCACATACTGACCTCAGTTCCCTTTCTTTCTTCCCTTTCACAAAAATCTCCACGGCTTGTTCCCTTTTGCTTTCCCTTTCTATCCCTTAATATTTGTGGTTGCCTCTGATTCAAATTCCTTCTAAGGGAAAATGGGTATTACATACTTCCAAATAGCTTTTTTATTGGATAGCTGCCTCCTTTTAGATTGATGCCATTTATGCATAAGAATTTTTTTTCCTTATGTTGCTGTGGGCATGAACATTAGCTCTGGAAAGTGTAATTGTCCAACTTGCAATCTGAGTGCAGCATAATGCAGGGAAATAATTAACGATCAGTCACCCAGACAAATGCTAATATTTGCATTTGCCATTGATATATAGAGAACAAAAGTGCTGATGGAAATATTTTTCAATTTTATTGCAGGCACAGATGATATCCTGAGGGAGGGAAAGTAGGTCTGATCCTAGGCCCAGAGTGACCGCAGTTGTATTTGAAGTACTGTGGAATGTTCAGGGCTTTGTCTTTGTGATTCTCATTGGAGTCACTAAGACTGCTTGCTGATGTCCCAGGCAGGGCTTAGAGATTTACACCATGATTTCATGAGACTCRAGATTTTCTGTGCAAGACTTAGAAACAAGTAGCAGCTTCTGCTTGACTGCCTAATTCACTGGTGAGCTGAAGATTTAACTGGTGTGTTACTATCTTAGCACTTATTAAATGGACACCTCAAATTGATAACCATGAGTAAAACAGTCCTTTTTATGTCTCTTCCCCACACTCCCATCATCATCCTCACCAAATTGTCAGGAATACTAATGCATTAAAACAGATATATATCAGAAGCCCACTTCTACATGCTCTGTTGTTTTGCATCCTGCTATGTGCTCACCTGCTCCACTCCAGAACGACTCCATTTCAGTTAGGTGATGGCTGAAGTATGTAAAATGTTTTCTAAGCATTTCTAACCCTCATCTAATCTCTTTTATTACCCTTCCATGCATTCGATGCCTTTCCATTTTCTAGTGGTTGAAATACTAGGATATAATTATTAAGATATTCAAGAAGTTGTAAATAAGTGCTCATGTGTCATAAAATGACAAATGAAGAAAGCATACTGTAAGAGAGAAATGTTGATTTTTAGCTGTCCTGAGAATTAGAAAAGGTAGACACTGACTGGTGAAGATATGAAATAGAAAAAAGCCCCATGAAGATGAAAAAGTGTTTTTATCTCTTAGATCATGTCACCTCTCTGCAAGTACAATATTGTGCTTCCCTGGGGATGCAATTTAAACTGATAGTGCATCACAGAACTCGTTTGCAGCCCTTCCTTAGGCAGGCAGCTCCTCAATGCAGTTGACTCCTATTGAACCTTTGTTGTGAGTACAAAAATACCAGGATTGAAGTGAAGTGCTCTTCAATTAAAGATATGTTTAGGTAGATGGGAACAAGTAGAAATGCTGGCAGTCATTTCAGCAGTTCTATCAAAATTGAACTGCTTTGCAAAACCATATCCATTTGGTTTTGAACTTCATTGAAAAAGGGCACCAGTACTGAGGGAGAGGAGAGGTAGTGGAAAAGTTTAAAAATATACCAGAATTACGTATTTGGTCATTGTTAGAACTGTTCTGAGTTTCCATTTTGAAATGAGGTTTTTATTTCCATTTTTAACTTGGAAAATGTAGAAGAAAATGTCTAAAAATTGAAATCAAATTAATTGCTTAAGAAAAAGAATCTTCATGGAAAATTTCAATATCAAATCTAAAATTATGTCACAATTTGTGAAATTTGGGCTTTCATCCTTCTCATAGCCATACTAAGCAGGTACACTCCTCAAGGGTTTGGAATAAAATAATTTTGCAATCAATGGATTAAAATGTAAGCCTGGACACATATGTTTGCCACAGCACCATGAACACTTGAAAAGCAAACTTGTGTTGCTGCAGRATTTGATCCATCTAGCAAAAGAGAGAGGGGAAAAAAAAATAATGTTCTGAACTTGCAGATATTTTTCCCGGAGGAGTAATGACTCTTATGTAAATAATCACTTTATTCTGCAAGTGCATACACTTTCATTCCACAAATTGATTTCACCTCTTCTGCCCTTTTCTCTGGTGCAAGCCTCTGCTAGATGATCTAGCAAGCCTCATTATTCTGTTTTTAAATATCAAAGCTATAAACATCCAAGTCAGAGCTGTGTTGGAACATCATTGTTTTCAAGTAACATCTTGAAACCTCCAAGCTTGTGTCAAATACAAATCTCGGCTAACACTGTGAATGACAGATGTATTTTATCAGTAATGTGGAAGAAATGCAGCTTTTTAGCATCATCTTCTGTGGTCAGGTAACGAGAGAGGAAAAACTAGACACAAAATAAACATCAGAAGTGATGGAATAGTCTGGTAAATAAACTCCTTTGCTGCAGTACAACTATTTTCCAGTTATGCATCAAACATGCTGTGTGTGGTTGTTTGCTACACCTCTGTACATGGCAAACYACGTTTACAGCGCTGAGCAGCTTTGGCACTAAAATTCATCATCAGTGAACAGAGCAGGGGGACACTTAACCTGGTATGCCCAGGTCCACCAATGTCACTTGACAGAAATAACTGGGAGTACTCAGAAATTACTGTAATGGAAAGAGGAGCAGAATCTTCCCCTAAATCTTTGTGCATTCCTAAACTGTCACTGTCAGTTTTCAGCTACTGTGTGTTATGAGCTGCAGTTGATTTTTTTCTCTTTTTTTGCCGTCTTTCATGATACATGTGCATGTCTCATCAATATGATTTATTGTTTCTCTCTTTAAGCTAAAGTTGGAGGAAGAGTACGGCACTTATTCCTGAGGGRAGATCAGTTAGTAACTTGCCTGAGCAAAGTTTGTTTTCGGCAGTTAGTGAGTAGTCTTGAAGGTATCTATTTCTCAGATAATTATGTCTTAGAGAGTATATTGTGATATATTTCAACTGTGAGTATGAATTACAATTTTCTAGCCTATTATTTCAGGAATACTTTGTCAGTGAATTTCACAGGTTAATTACRCATTGTTTAACAAAATGCCAGTTCTCATTGTCTCCTCAGACTGTGTTTATTTTCATAGTATCTGGTTGTCAGGTAGGCATCTATTACATTGGCTTTGTTTTCGGCTCTCAAAGTAGCAGAATTTCCATAGCTTCTAAGTGGAAATCTTCCAGTTCCTGGAAGGATTAGTYCTTTTCCCTAGGTGTTGTTTTTTTTTTTTGGTATGTTTGCTCCTGCATATGGAAGAAATTTTATGTGTGGCAGCTAAAGTTAAACACAGAGCTCAGTGTGAAGCTGGGTATTAATGCAGAGATTGCTACTGGGGATGAGCCCCGTTCTGGTTTAGCTCAGCTTTCCCTCTCTGGTAGATGCCCCTGGTGAGTATTTCAGAGGAAAGTGCAACACGGCTCTCAGTAAGGAAATAATGAACCTAACACAGAAGGTCTTTTAAGCTGTGCCATGGCAAATGAGAATCTGTATGTTTACTTATTATATCGGGTCTAAAGCAGCTCTTGGGGTTTTTGTTCTAAGTATAACTGTTTGATCCCTTCTGATATTCTGCTCTTCTCATAGTCTCCATGGTATCTTGTAACAATGAATTTCACCTCAGGTTAGTCATGTTCCCTAGAAAAAGATGTTTGCCGTTATCAATTTTGTATGTGTTGTCTTTTCAATTTCACTCAGTGTCCACAAGTGTAATTTTAGTTCCCTTTTTCTACCATTGATTATTTTCTAAGCCTCTGTAATGTCTTCTCTTATTCACTTCCTGTCTAAAGCAAACAATTCCAAATGTCTTAGTCACTTCTACTTGATATGTAAGCTTTTAAGTATTTTTATTTCATTTTTGTACCTGTCCTAATTTTGAAATGTACTTTTTAAAAGATTAGAATTTGAGGCATAATCCTGATCTGTAGATTGGAAATGGGACATTATTTGTATAACTCTGATTCTTTTGACTCTTTTTGTTTTTCAATTCATTTTCTCTGGTGATCCCATGTGTACTGGAAAGATTTCAGGGGAATGTTCATCGTTATGCAGATTCTCACAACACCTCCCACAAATACATCTTCACTTACCTGAGCATCCTAGAAGTGCTTCAGTTAGCATTTCTCACTGTGCTTTCTTTGTCGTTCAGCAATGAAAAGGCAAACTGTGTGTTTTGAAAGCATTTTAGCAGGGTTTATTTTTGGCTTTTTAAATTATCAAGGACATATATTTGTCAAATACAGGTGAAAGACAGGCGCTTGGAGCGGCTAGTTCAGTAGTGGTCTGCTCATTGTGAAACTAAATTGTCTGAAATGAAGCCCATGTTTCTTCCTGCAGAGAGGTTTAAGTAATTGCAGTAGCTATACAGTTTAAGCTATTAAATATTAATCTTTTGGGGAGTTGATCTTGAGATGCCTCAGCATTGAAGTTTAGCCTCTCCATTTTAAAACACCTTTAAGTTCCTTTTTCCAGAGTGCTGCCTGAACTTGAATTTATCTGGTTGTGCCTGATTTTCATCTATGAAAAGGCAGTTTGTCACAAGGTATTGGAAAATAGATGATCTCCCAAGTCAGAGGTTGCTTCCATAACGGGTGGATTTTCATCATTCAGGGAAACTTTCTCAAACTTTTCCTCACATTTAAGACCTTTGTAAATGAGGATGTAGAAAAAGCCTGAGTGCTAGGAAAAAGTCTAGGTTATGCTTAAATTCCATTCCTGATGAAGCAGTTTTTTGGCATGAAATTAGAGCTGAAAAATGGGAGTCCAGATTGCACATCTTTTTTCCTTTCTTTTTTTTATTTGATCCCCAGATCTAAACGCCCAGTGCCAGTTTCAACCACAGCTCCCAGAATTGACTCTCCCAGGGCTGTAATCCCCCATCAGAAGGTAAGTGACACATTTCTCCTCAGCCAAAGTGAATACCGTTTTTATCTACTGTGGTGAAGGTGAATATCTACTACAGGAAATAACTTTTGCCCACCCCAGATAATTAAACGTTAAATGAATGCACAGGCATCAAAACTGCTGTAATGCAATATATTAGTGATCTATTTTCCTAATTTCTGATTAGCAGGACCAAAACATCCAGCTAGCCTCTAAGGTGACTTGTCTAACCAATTCTGAGCAGCTGGTTTTCATCTTGGCTGCCACAAGCTACTAAAGCTTCTCAAAATATACATTTGCTTTTGTAGATTATTGGGGGAAACAGACTATAGCTCAGTCTGTCCAAATCCTGACTACAGCTGAAAAGACACTGACTTGGAAAGAGGACATGAGGGCATTTGAAAGCTTGCATCATATAGTGTTCTTATCACCGTTTTCAAAAGATATAAGAATAAAAGTAAAGAGCATAAGTCAATTTAATGAATAACAGCAAGTGGCAGAGGAAATGGATGGCTTGGTTTCTGTTGTCAAAGCTCATCAGTTTTCATAAAATAAATGTTCATTTTGGAATAAACATTGACTGTACCTGGCAACTCATCTTCTGTATCTTTGGAGACACTGAGGAGCAAGGATACCTGAAAGATGGTGTATATATCCTTAAGCTCAAGCACTGGGTAGGACATTTGTATTGCTGATGCATTTGATTAGTTAAATGGAGAGGAGGTAAAGTTTCCGTTGCTGCAACTCATCCCTTCTGTCAGCGCCAGTTTCATCCCTAGCACGCAGTATAAATAAGAAACACTGAAGATCAAAATACATGGGGAATTAGATGATGTTCTACTGTTTTTTGACAGTTCTGACTTCCACAGATCAATTTTAAGTAATTTTTATTAACACTGTGCTTTCCAAATTCAGAGCACAGAAGGTAACATCATCCCTGAAACCACTGCAAATAGGTTCAGACTAACAGAAGAGAATGCACTTGGGGGGAATAATTTGATTCAATTTTATTTTGTGAAATTTTAAATTAACCTGACTGGCCATTTATTAGGTGAGACAGAAATGAGGTTATTTCAGATTGGATCTTGTAAACTTTTTTGGCAAGGGAAGATGAAATCAACAATTTATCTTGCTCAGAGTTGTTTTTGCTTATATCATGATTTTATAAAAGTTGTCTGGGAGAAAGTTTTGGAAGAGTCACCAAACAGTACTGTGAAATTCCTAGAACAAAAGCGATTTTTTTGGTTTGACTGGTGTTTGACTGCACCAGCAAAGTAATAGGGGCAGGAAAGAGAAGGAGTACTTATTTTCCCTCAAGAACTACACAGAATGCTGTTAGTTCTCAAGGCAGTGAGTAGATGTGTCACTTCAGAGTTATTCACCAACACAAGATTGACACTTACCTTTTGGGACTCTATAGCACCTGCACAGGTATGAAAATTTTGTCAACTTCCCCCACAGGCAGATAGAGCTTTTATATATTGGATTTCCATGACTCTTTTAGGTGCATTTCTTCCTTGGCAAGTTCCAGTTTTAAAATTACTGCCATAGGTACTCAAAGCTGTTTACCACACAAAGTATTCTTCTCCCTTAACTATCTACTGCATAGAAAAGTTAACTCTATGCACTGCAGGTTTTCTTAAAGGTCCTAAAAGAGCCTTTGGCATGAAAGCCATAAAGACACTTTACATTTCCTGTTCTAGCCCTTCAGAGAGAGATGAGGATCAAAGGACTAAACCCATTTTCAGGAGCTTGCTGTCTCACATTTGAGAATTCTGTGCAAGGTGCTTAGGAAAGATTTATAGGGGCTGCTGCAGGCAGCGTATTCTGAATGGGCTAAAGGCAGTACTAGCAGCTGGAAAGGAAAGCTACTGGAACCTTTCTAGGGGAAAAGGGTGGCATCCAGGAGAAAGTATGGTGGGAAACAGGGTATCGAGCAGTATTCAGGAAGATCTTAGGTGTAGGGTCTTTCGCCAAGGGGAAAGACATAGCAGTAGAGCGCTGGAGTGAGGGGCCCTATGCAGGTCAAGAGGAGTGACATTAGTGTCACTAGTCGACACTAGTAGACAACAGTGATTTTTGAAGTGAAGAATTCTTCTCTGGGGCTGGTTTTGAAGGGCAAGAAGGCACTGAACCATCAGAAGTCTCAAAATCCAGAATAAAAATTCTTTACTGATAGAAACAGTGTAATGGTGATGGTGCAGTAAGGTATGTTACACTAAATACACTTTAAAAATCAAGGTTTCTTTGCTTGTCCCTTTATTATTTCTAGTAACAGTATCACTGTAGAAATGAAGAATTCTGTGACACACAGGCAGAAGTTATATCCACATCTCTGCTTGACAGTGTTTAGACTGATGGTTCACGTGAAGTGAATTTGATTGTATTTAAAAAAAGGCAACAAAAAACTACATTACAAGACAGTCGTGACAGTGTCGTCCTCAAACATCAAGAGAAGTTTTTCTCAACCTTCTGTGGTTAAGGTCAAGGCATGGCAATGTTAGCTAAACAATCTGCATGTGCTACTTCAGTGTCTAGTTAAAACCACAAATTCTCTTGTGCATTATTGCTGAGCTGATTGCAGCTTCCACTAATTTTCAAGCATGTATTTCTTCTTTCACTGTTTTTTGTTTTGTTTTAGGAAAGCAAGCATACATTTTTTCACAAAGATTAGTCATTCTTTCACAAAGCTGATCAATGTTATAGATGATACAGGTTCTGCAACTGTAAGATGTAGTGCTGTTATTGGAAATAAGGTTTGATTGATTTACACTTTTGCCATATCTTTATTTGACATTAATCTCAAACTGGAAATAATTTTCATTTAGTTTAGTCAAATCTTTTTGATTTAGTCAAAAGATTTCGTCAAATCTTTTGCACAGGTGAGGCATAGCTGGAAGAAAGGGTATAGCTAATGTTGAAAGCATTCACATGACCGTAAGAGTAAGCTTGAGTCCAAGGATTGAAACTAAGCCATCAATCAATCAGTGAGTTCCTGCAGCTCTTCAGAGGGGACACAACACAGGTGAAGATTCAGCTCAGTGCAGTTCAGAACATTCAAGCTGGAGATTTAAGGCTAAGCTTGGCTTTAACATTTGTCCTTTTGCATGAAGGTATTACCAGCCTCTTCAGTTTTAATAATATTGACTATGTGTTGTGCTTTTTATGAAACAGTACTGAACACACTTACTTTGGAGTTCCAGTGAGGATCTTGTCATACTTACGATTTGTTTCCTGCCAAATTTGGAAACCTATGTGTCTAAGAGAATATAGATGGAGAGATGATTGGCTTTTTAAGTAGAGCATAGGATGGAAGAGCTGGCTTAGCCAAAAGCAGTTTGATGATCTTTGAGCAGAGCCATTTAGTGCCACGGTGCCTCCATTCCCCCTTTTCTCTAAAAAGTTTAAAGCAACAACTGTTTCTTGGCATGTTGGGTGGTCAAATTCACTAGTATACTGTTAAAATTGTTCTCCCAGAAGTGCAAAAGGGAGAACTATGACTATAGGGTCATAGCAATAGATAATCAGAAAATGAGCTGTCAAAGGGAGAGGACCTGTAAAACTTGGTGTTGTGTCTTCCATTATAAATTTTTTTCTCATTTCTCTGACACATAAGAAGGAGCATTTGCCTTTCACAGAAACTGGATTTTTATAAAAAAATAATATTTCAGAATGGAAATTGAGCTGATTCCTAGCTTCCTTCTATTTCAAAAGGTCTGAGACTCCTGTACATTTGTCAGTTTTAAGCTCGTGCACTGACATTATGCAGTTTTCCTCTCGCAGTAAGGGATTGCTGCACGATCCCAGCATCTTCCTCGAGGGAAGCCCATTGCTCAGTGTCAGAGCCTCCTCTTCTGGTCAGCTGGAGGGGTAGCATCAGGCTCCCACAGTTGGAAATGTCAGCTTGCTTTTCCAGCCACAGACGCTGAAACAGAATGGGATGAGAGATGGGGAAACAGGGGAATGTTTGTTACTGTTGGCTGCATTTCATGTGATGCAATGCTGAAAGCTCAGTGCTGCACCTCAGTATTTAGAAATTCGCCCTTCACAGTCAGAAGTGGTTTCAGAAATTCTGCATTGATCTGGTTTTGACATTAAACTGGAGGGAAAAAGAATCTAAAATATTCTACCGGGAATAAACTGAATCAGAGATCCTTTGTCAGTTACAAAAGGAAAGAGCTAAATATGCTGATGATGGGGCAGTAATTCCTCAGAAGTAGTAATACAGTTGCTCCCTTAGACACTTCCTGTTTCATCCCTTTTCCCCCCACAGCACAGGGAAAACAACTGCCTTAAAACAACCGTGCATATGAACTCAAAATCGAGATTGCTAACCTGGCACTGCTGGGCTTTTAGGAATTCTACTGTTGAGCCACCCGTATGCTGGTATTCCAGTTAGAAATTGTTTGAGGAGTGAAACCAAGACTCCATTCGTGTTAAAAGTGAGGAAAATCATCAGCCATCATTTTTTATGGCTTTCCTATAATTTTTCCTTTGCCTACTGTTACTGTCCAGTAACACCAAGACTATGGAAATGCATTAGGATTAATATGGCATTTCTCTCATTAGCAGTGGAAATTGATACTTCATGATCAGCTCTTCTTGCATGTCCTTTTATTTTAGAGTTTAGGAAGGAAACCCACGGTTAACTAAAAGCCACAGAGTTTTCAGGGCAATAAACAAATGTAACTCTGGCATATCCTTTTTCTTCCCTATTGCCTCTATACTTATTTTTTGTTTAATAATTCTTTTGTCCCTCTCTGCTGGCATGTAAAAGTGGTTTGCCCAAGCCATTACTTAATTTTTGAACATGGCCTTGTGTGCTTGTGCCTCTTTTTCAACACATTTTCAGAGAGAACCCCTGTTTTCTGTTTTTCTGTTTGTCTAATGATACCTGGAAGCTTTCAATAGGCCACTGAAAGGGTGGTTGTTTGCTGTTTTCAATGTCAGGGTATAATGACTGAAGTATGTATTGCAAATGTATTTATTTTAAAAAGCACAGTCTGAAAAATGCTTTTAGGATTATCTGTTTCTACAGCCTCAGGCAGCTATTAATGCCAGCTGAAATCTCTTCCTGTTTATTACTATGAAAAATTATCTCAGGTCATTTTATCTGCCTTACATTTTTGATTTAAAATGTCTTAAGTGTCTTTAATGTTATGATTAATTATATTCTTAGACCTTTAGGGTTTTCTTTCAATAAATTTTAATTAATCAGGCCATATTATCTTGATTTTTTTTCAAATGTATGCTCCCTAAACTTATATATGAAATATAGAAAAACCCAAGAGAGCAATATAAATATTTATTTTTCTAGTGAACCTTAGTTTCAAAATTTAGTAAATTACATTAATGACAACAATAGAAGCAAAAGTATAGAATTGGAGGCCAAATTATTCTCAGGCCTATATTTCATGCAAGGCTCTGGAGGAGATGAGGGCAAGGTGTTAAAGATGATGACTGAAATGCCACCAAATGAGGCAAAATGTCACTGCAGGCCACCACCTGCTCTTGAACTGGCTTTCACTGAGGCCAGATTGTGGGCTCCATTCCTTCTTCAGGATAATGTCTCCTGCCTGTCCCTGTCCCCTGAGCTGGACTGCAGCAAGCAGCCAGCATTACTGGTGGGCCTCTTAACTGTGAACATTTTTCTTTTTTGACATCTCTTCTCGTTTTGGTTTCACTAAGATGTATTAATAGTGAAACATTTATGAAACTGGAGTTTTGGACTGTGGTTTTCCATGATGAGTTTTCGGTAGACTGTTTTGAATTTGAGCACCAGGACAGACTCCTATGGGTATAACTATTGTAGGAGATATTCTTGTGACTTTGTCTAAGACAATTCATGCTGCTGTCCTAGTTAGGAATATTACCTGGGACATGACTGTAGGATCACACACACTTCTACATACTCAAGCACACATTCACTCAAGTGGAAATCATGCAGGAAAAATCAGCATAGGAGCATCCTCTCTGTGGAGCAGTTCTCGAGTCCTGTTGTCTATCTGCTAACCCTGCTGCATGGCCTGATCAGCATGAACCAGAGCCCAGAAAAGCAGTGCATAACTTCCATAACTTCAAATGCACTCATGGAATACAGAACAGTGTGGTTTAGAATTATTATGTCCTTATAATAATGGCATTGACTTTTATGGTTGTACATTATCTAAAATTATTCTGACATCAAGACTTCTTTTTTAAGATTTCTTAATTTTCCTAGAAATTAATGTTGTCTTAATATAAAATTATTGCTGCGAGGTTGACTAGTAGCAAATGCTTTTTTAATGTTAAGCTTTGTTTATTTCAACTAAAACCCAGTAAAAAAAATGCYTGAGTTTGTTTTGCTTCCCTTATTTTCAAACAGTGTGTTTCTTTGTTGAAAATCTTCCCTGAAAGTTTGAATGCTTTGGCCCTGATCTATTTATTGCTAGTTTATGAATATATTTAGAGGATTAATTGCAGATATGCTATTTTTGCATGTGTTCTATGATTGCTCTTTTCTTTTTTTCTTTTCTTGGCCTGCATGTTTGCTACTACAGGAACCTGCTTGGGAAATCAATGGCAACAGAACAACCTTCAGCCCTCTAACTAACACGGCGACTGGGCCTATGGGTAGTGTTTTAGCAACCAATGGAACATTTTCAGGCTACCTCAACCAGCAAGAGATCAGCTTTTCAAATAGCTCTTCCTACTTAAAGACTACCACAGTTAGATCTTCCATGTCCTCTCAGTCTGTGACTCCTGACATTTCACCTGCCAAGAGCAATCTAGGTTCCAAAGCAAGCCCTGCCGTGGCTGGTGGCAGTAGCCCTGCAGGCCAGCTGAGCCCTGCGAGGCAGTATAACAACCCCATTGGCCTTTACTCGGCAGAGACCCTGAGGGAAATGGCTGAGATGCATAAATTAAGTCTCAACCGAAGGGCTTCGGAAGGTGGACTTCCTAGAGGGTAGGTAACACGGTAACATTTTTAATATTCAATAAGTAATGAATTTTCTGAAAAATGAATGCAATGGTACTATTGTGCATTTGTCGGGCAATCATGATTAAGGTCTGGATCAATCATAAAAGTTTCCTGTAGCCCCCAAAACATACCCACGTTGCCATTACAGAGTAACTCTTGGTCTTTGGTATCTGAAGTGCAACATGGATTGGCAATAGTCACCAGAGCATGAGGAGGAGCACTAGGAGTGAAGCAACTGTGGTCATCTCAGGGCCTTGGCACTCAGCATTTTTGACTAATGCATGTAGTCTCGGAGAACCAAGCATTGCTGTCAGACATCAGAGCAGCTGCTATAAACCACATCTGATCTTTGGTACTTTGCTAAAGAGAAATGGCTTTCACCAGCACATCTGACATGCTCAGCTACTGGAGTGTCCTGCTGTAATTCCTGCCTTAATGTGTTGGCTTTCCTATGCAAAATGAGTCAAAATTGCAATATTTTGAATCCTCCGGTTTGAAGACTGTCTGTCTTGCATCTGTTTGCTTTGCTGTTAACTTGTGTKTAACAAAGAATGATCTCTAGATACTGCCCAGATAGTTTGGTCCCATGCTRTCAAGGTTTTTCATATTACTGTATTGCAGATCAACTGTCTTCTTAGTAGGTTTGTGAAGTGAGGAGCTTGGACTGCAGTACATGAGAAAAACCTCTTTCTCACTGYTTTTCCTAATTTTTCTGCCTACATGTATAAATTGGCGAACAAATCTAATTTTTTAGTTTGTTTGTGTTTTGATTTTTTAAATGAAGATAAATTTCTTGTTATGAATATGGGAAAAAGTGTATTTTTGACACTAGGGACTTGGCTATATAAGGAAGACCAGAAAATTCTGACAATCCACTCGAGGTCTGATAGCAAATGCATATCTTCAAGTACTTTATATCGTTTTGCAGAAGCTGTTTGCAAGAGTAAAACCAAGAGGTTTTAAGTTGTAGCAAAGTAGAGATATTTTATCCTTGTAAAAGAACATAAACACCTGTTCTAGATGATTCATTGCAACTCTCTTGAGCACTCGGCATAAACAATCCTATTAACTTATCTGAACAAATCCTATACTCCCTTCTCATACTGGATAATTAAGAAAAGCAATTACTGTTTAAAAGAAAATAATTTCAGTTGGTAAGCAATATCAGCAAAATAAACCTCAATACTTCTTCTTTAATTTACAGTTTTCTTGAAGCATACAATCCTTGTCTTATTTCAATATGCAGAGTTTCCTGGGACTAAATCTCACTATATTTTTCCCACTATGTTCACAACCCTTCTTAACACCTGCAAGGGAGGGTGAAGGGGCTGAATTTTGGATGGCTCGGCGTCGTGCCTGTTTGTTATCAGAATTACAACACAGCTGCATCCATCACTCACCAAAGTTTGTGACCCTTTCTATTCAGTTTGAATGAAATTTTAGGGAATTGCCATCTATCTGCCTCTACGATCTGTAACACTGATGAACAAATAAGAAAATAAAAAAACCCCAGCCTTTATCCTCCAGCCTAGGAACATTCTGAAAAGATTAAAGAGCCCAGAGGCACTACATAAATGTGTCTTCTCAGGTAACTTCTCTGAGACTTACAGAATTGTACATCTCTGTTGACATGGAGAGAAAATTCAGAGCTCAATAATGCTGTCATTCCCACTCCCACTTGACTGTTATCCATGRAGGGGCATCTTTCCCCCTGCTCTGTGGAGAAAAACATGGAACCTGTGACTACCTTGAGACTTGGTATCATCCATGAGAATCTCAATCTCATAGTAGATATATGTAAATGAATGTACAAGGAAAGCACTGTGAGCTCTGAAAAATCACTTCTGGTCTTTGTTGGGGACATTCTCATCATATAGCACAACATAATGGTGGTATTGTGG
This sequence comes from Amblyornis subalaris, assembly GCA_018881555.1. Classification (NCBI taxonomy): domain Eukaryota; kingdom Metazoa; phylum Chordata; class Aves; order Passeriformes; family Ptilonorhynchidae; genus Amblyornis; species Amblyornis subalaris. The sequence continues at coordinate 16,917,796 of JACAXG010000003.1, read as the reverse complement.
TGCKCCAAGACTGAATTCATTGTGCACTTACCTGTATGGTAAAAGCTGTAAGAAAGTTCAGGCATGGGGAGTGATCTTAAGGTACATTTCAGTTCTGTGCCCTTTTCACCAAATGATTTAAACCTAACTGTGTGAATTGTTGTTACAGGTTTAGCTAAACGCTTTGGAAAATCCTATCAAGAAACTAAAATTAATTTTGAGATTATTTCCTTGATCTGTGAAGAATAACAAAGCATCTGTTTCTCTGATAGACTTTACATTAAAGCTTTGCTGCTCTGGCCCAAGGTGAAAAATTAGATAGCCTGTTAAGAGTGTGGAACGTGATGTGCTGAAAGCTCTGGAGAGTATTAATAAATAYGAACAGTGAGTCATAGTTTGTAACATGTGCATCTTTTTCATTCCARTGTAAGTTATTTTTCACCTTGTAGGTCAAGGGCAGTAAATACCTGTCCCACAAGTACGTGCCAGGTGGCTTGGGTTACTGGCTTCTTACTGTGTGACCTCTGCGAGCAGCAAGTTGGGTGTTTCAGACATGTCCCTATTTAGAATCAAACTAAAATCATGTGTGGCTCCCAACTGGGGGGAATTTTCTCATCACATACTAAATATAAGGAGAAGCAAAGCTTTACTCTTTTTGAAGGAAGCTATAGGAGCCTCTTCACATCTCAAAAATCTTTACTGAGAYGTGAACATGGCTGCTGAGCTGTTCTTAGTGTGTGGGGGCATAATGGTTATTTTCTTTCAACATACTTTTATATGCAAACATATTCCCCTAATTAAGGTGTATTTTAGGGGGATGGTAGTTCTGCCTTTAAAATATTATTTTGTGTAAGGTAGAGGCCTGGATTTGTCAGAAGATTATACCATGACACTTTGTTTCATTGTAAATGAGTGCCCAGCTGTCCTGCATACACCTAAAATGGATATAGGATCACTGACGTGCTTAAGGGCTGCAGCTTAATATATCTCTACCAGTTCCCATAACAGACTGATATATTTGGTTTAATGTAGGGTTTATAAAGCTAGAAAATGTTTTCAAATCCAAAGAGTCTGACCAGTAGCTGCAGAAGGTGATCTGTGATTGCTTTACCATGGAAATGCAGAAGTGCAAAGCCTTTACTGCAGCTTGGGCTCGTTAGAGTGGTTTTGATCACGAAAAAAGCTGTTGGATGAGCCAAGGCAAAAGGATTGTATGTAGGAAGAAGCAGTAATATCAAAGGTTCTTCAAGGAAAAAGCGGGAGGAGACAAATCCACTTGGAATGTCATTCTAACAATATAACCTTGCTGTCCAGTATTTTGTATCAGTCCCAGATACAGAAATGTCACAGCAGCAAGTTGGAAGGCTCAGTGCCCAGTTCTGTCAACAGCATTTCATGCAGCCAAGTAAGAAGAAAAGTTTATTAACTGACCCTGCATCGCTTCCTCTTTATTTTGCACAAAATATGATTARTTAGTCTTCAACCAAGAAAAGAGCAAAATGTGGGTGATCTAAGCTTTGAAAAAATGAAGTTAAAATAAATGTCATAGCCCATTACTACTACTTGTGCAACCAACATAAAGAGTTATGGGGAAGTGCATCCTAGTACAAACTGAGCACATTCTCTGTTCAGCACTCCCAGCTTTAGCCTGTGTTATGCTGCTTTGGAGCCACTATGCAAGCACTGTCACTGGTTTATGCAGAAAAGCAGGAATGGAGCATGAACATACCTTTTTTTCACACTGTATACATACCAGATGGAATAAAATATCCTGATATGGATATCCCCCAAAAAATATAATGCATGGCTTGATTCATTTCATGTGGAATAAATCAGGAATGACTGTTAATTGGCTAGYGCCACTGTTGGCATAATGTAGGTACAGTCATATCTAGGCCAATACTTTATTATATACAAAGGCATTTTCCTTAGTTTTAGATTTAAAACATCTACCAATATATTCTTTGGATCTTCTCCAGCATGTAAAAGACCTAAAAATCAGTCTTGCAAAACCAGCTCTGAGGGTGGCCAACTCCGAGGAGAACAGACTTCATCCCTGAATATTCAGTATCTGAGAGGAAAATATAGTCTCTACCACTCATTTGCTATTTTCAGATGAGAATATACTCTGCAAATCCTCCTTTCTTCCCTCTGTTCCCTCCTCCCTACACTTTGATAGTAGTACTTTTAAGGATGCACAACAATAAAATCATGTTCAAGGGTCAGCCAAAATGCCATGGTACCCCACTAAGTCCTAGTGGATCAACTATAATCCCTGCATTTTTTCCTTTCTTAATCATGTTGGGGTTTTTAGGCATACATTTACTTTTTGTTCTTATTTGTAAAAGGTCTGAGGAGAGCTGTAGTAATCTTTTGTAAATACCTTTTGCCCTTTGCAGTCTAAAAACTATTGACTTTTTCTGTGTGGTTGGTTTTGATGTTGTTTGTTCTCTTTCTCTTCTTCTAGGTCATAACCAACACCGCTGCCAAGTTAGTATCACTTCTATGTAGTGCCAGATATTTGTGTTGCCCTGTATGTGTGAAGATGTGTTTTCTGGGGTAGCATGATCCCCTGTGTTCCTGCTGTGTCTGCTTGCAAGTGCAAGTATTTTTTTAAAAACTCTGCTTGGTGTGGCAGGTGCCATGCGCTCCCCCTGCTGTCCAGTGGTCATTTGGCATTTCTTGGTGATGCTCTAATGCTGTGAATGGAACTGGCATCTGAGCCTGCTCAGTTCTTGTAAAGGCTTTCATATGGTTTTGTTTTTACAGTTCAGGTTTAAGCCCTCTTAAATTTTTAAGCTGTCTTCATGCCTTCAGAGTTTGGTGAGCATGATCTGAGCCTTTTTTGGTGTATTACTAGTGATGTACTTTTAGCATCAACATTAAATTAATTTCCAAAGTCTGCTAAAATGCAAATTTAGTTTGGAACGAGATACTGATATGGAAAAAAAAAAAATCTTCAAAGTAATTTACCTTAGTAAATGTATTGCCCAAAAAATAAGTAACTATTGATTTGCAAATGTGATTGATCTGCTTTATTTAGTAGAGTTCACAGAGTCCTCAGTTTTGATCTTTATTTTTCTAAGGGCAGAGGACTGTCTCTAAAATTTTGCTTTCTGCCTCTGAACTGAGTGTTGTCCATAAATTGCTGGAGTCTGGGTTAAATTCAGCATCACATAAATAATTCCAACAGTTAAATGTCAAATTTAAACTGATAATACAAAGTTAGAAGTAGTAGAATACATGAAGTTGAAGTAATATTTAATGCATATAAKTTACACTGATCTGGCATTCTCTGTTGATTTCAATGAGATATGGGTGTGATGATGTAACTCCTTTGGAGTGATAAACCCTAGCCAATTTACATTGATAATTATTCTGACAGGATTGTCTTAGAAAGCAGAAGTCACATTATAGGAGTGTTTCTAATATTGCTTTGGGACTTATTTTTCCTGATCCTTTCTAGCTTAGATGCTGTCTCTGTAGTCTTACCTCTGCCACTTTGTCCTAGAGCACAGCACCTCTTACAAGCACTAATATCTTCTGTTTACTTCCATAGTTATAAAAAGAACTCTGCAGTTGTAAATCTGTACTTTTTTCTGTTATTTTTATGGGAATCCTGTTAACTTCAGTGGAAGTTTTGCCGTGGTATGTGTAATGTGACTAAAACGTCTTGAAAGATATCACTGAAACTGTTTAAAGACCACAAGTGAAAGCCCAAATTACTCCTGCTGCTACCATAAAGGAAGTTTAGGCTGTTCTGACATTACTAACTTTGATTTCTGTAATTAACTGTGGAAACCAATTGGTTAGAACATTATTTTTTAAAGGTGGCATATTTAACCTGTGTCCTTTCATTCACACAATCTTCTCAGATCTTGGGTTTAAAATCTCTTCTCATCTCCAACAGTGTGGKAGAAAGAGAACGCTAAATTCAAGATCTTGAGGACCTGTGTGCTTGTAATTATCGTGTGATTGTTTAGGGTATTGCAAAGAAAAGAGATGTTGTTGAGGTCAGGCAYGTGCATGCTCAGTATAGCAACCTGCATGTCTCTGCACATCACCCCTCAACAGATGATGTCAGTGTAATTATAGAATTGTCAGAGTTGATGGATAGTTAAGGGAGGTATATTTTAAATGTGAAAATAAATGTAAAAAGATGATTTTCACTTTTTGAATGCATAATGCAGCTTCCYAGTTCCTTCCCTTAACATGTTGATGTGTGTAACTAAAGGCTGTGGCTGTAATGCAGCATGTGCATCTGTGTGTCTCATTCCTTGGGCACGTGACTGTAAATGTTCTAKCATGGATTTGGAATGATGTGTGACTGTATCTCTTTCTGTCCATCTTCAGTCAGGGCATCCCACCAAACAAATGGCTGAAAATATAATGGAATCCTCTGACTGRCTTCAGAGGTGGCACATCACCTGTGATAATCTCCAGATAATTAAGTCAGATGGCTTCCAGTCTTACTTGATTTTACTCCTTCCTCCATGCTGGGTTGAGGGTTCAGTTTTAACTCTCACCTTCTGGGGCTACCCACGGTAAACAGGCACACTATTGTGTGTGTAAAGAGAAAAACTTAATATTAGCTGATAAACTTACAGTGTAATGTCTTAAACTGAAAAGGAAAATCGTTGCAATCGAACAGGATTACATTTTTCARCATTTCTTCTGCAGGGGGAGATATATCCATTTCCAGGTTTTTGGCTCCATTCTAAATGAAACATTTATGAAATACCCATTGTTTCACAAAGGAGAGAATTCCCAGTTTTGTCCAATTTGGTGAGAGTATGGAATCTATCCTGCTGGCATCCTCCTGCTGCTGGCAGGACAGGAACAGCAGACTAGAGATTCATCTGCTCTCCCATAGGTTAGAGAAGAGCAGCTACTTCAGTGGCTGACAGCTGAGGTTTAGATTGCTCCTTGAAACTCCAGGCAGTGCTCAGTCCTAGCTCTAGGACTAGAACAATGCACAACTCAGTGCTGCAAGAAAACCAGCTGCTCTTTGGCTGCAGACTGACATTAAACTGACTCATTCTGATATAATGGGAGCTTCAGTTAACTTGCTTGGAGCTCAGTCTGTCAAATAAAAATCCTTTCTCATAAATGGAGTCACGGGAAACTATAGCAGCTCCTCTTCCAACTGCAGTTGTCCTGTTGGTTGCAATGTAGGATATTTCAATCTGAGAGAGAGCATTTATCATGCTGTAGCTCCACTTAGGGCTGGCTGTACAGAGATTTTGGGAAGATTTAGTCTCTGTGAGGAGAACTGTGAAGATTAAAAGGTACATGTTCTAAATTTTACTGTGATTAATAATCCAGACAGAAAGTACTGGAACTTTGTAAATAATAGAGAACCTGATGTCTGTTCACCCCACTGCACTTTCTAGCACTTTGTAAGACCCTTCTGAAAGCATTAACAGATGAAGGAAAAAAGTGGGAATTCTCTGCAGTGTGTATGTCCATCCCATGGGCATGCATATATACATGTGCATGTTTGTATACACTTAGATGTATGCATGCATGTAACAACAGAATTTTAGTATGTGTAAGTATCACACAAATACTTAGATATTTCTCATGATATTTTAATACAGTGACAGCTATTTCACCCTTTTTTTTCCTCTTTATACATCGTGAGCCAACCCAAAAATGTCATCCCTTAGCCTAGCCATCTTTTAGCTGTGCCTTGGTACTTACACTGTCTGCTGTTCTGTGATGAGAAGCTTTGGTGGTGAGATGCCGTGACCAGACGTGTGCACTCCTCTCTGGGTGGTGCTTCCCTCACTTAACTTTCACGCCTCTCTCCTTTCTTCCCCTCCCTTCCCCGTGGAACCTCACTGTTGCATAACCCAGCACGGACTTCACGGAGCGTTTCAACCCCAATGTCCTGAAGGACTCTGCCCTGTCTACACACAAACCCATTGAGGTGAAGGGCCTTGGCGGCAAGGCTACCATAATTCACGCCCAGTATAACACCCCGATCAGCATGTATTCCCAGGATGCTATCATGGATGCAATTGCAGGCCAGGCACAAGCCCAGGGTGGAGAATTTGCTGGGTAAGGTTATTTCTGTGTGTGGAATGCTCTTTCTCTGCATGGTACGTGTAACAGTCCCTACCTGCATGACATGGTTGCTCTTCCTGGACTCTTTTTTTTCTGGGGTATATTACACATGAAAAATACATATCAATCCTAGACAATGTTCAAAAGCACTTCCATGTTTTGAAGCTAAAAGGATGGATAACTAGAAAATCATAGCATGGTTTGTTGTTGGAAGGGACCTTAAAGATCRTCTAGTTCCAACTCCCCTGCCATGGTCAGGGATACCCTAATTTAACCTTTCTTTTTTGGTATTCGTCCTAGAACTGGTAAACCCCACAAAAATACATCTAGTGCTCTGTATATGACATTGGATGGCTTTTCATTTCTGATGACCATGATTTGTAGTAGCCACTATTATATGCATAGCTTGGAAAGAACAGAAAAGGGGGTGGAATTTTTATTAATACGTGAAGAATGCAAAATATTTATTTAGCACTGGCTACTGGTTTACCCTTCAGAATGGAGTGTTTTGCTCTATTTTCCCTATCCCTACATACAGTACAGTACATGTGTTTTACACATATCTTTTGGACTATGGCAAAATCCACTGATCTTTAATAACTCTGCTTTTCCAATGCATGTTTCTGGAAATCTTATCTGATTAACTTATCCAGAGTTGTAATAACTTAACTGATATTACACATGCAATGAATATAGCCAGGCTTCTCTCTTACCAGGTGTCTTTCTACCCAAAATAGATCTTGCCTTCCTTTCATACAACATCAAAACATAGGTATAGCAACACACTTCAATGTAGTTTCTTTCCCATATGTTAGCTGCAGGCTTATTCAAATTGAAGATGATTTATATTTTTGCTTGTGCTCTCTTTTACTGCCTATTTCTCTCTCTTTTTTATAGTTCTTTTTTTTTTCCACTAACTTTTTGCATCGATATTGTTGTTAATCACAGCTCTCCTAATGATGGATCACAAGCACTACCTTTAGTTGGTTTTGGCCATGACTCAGAGAATCTCCACAGGTGTTGAGTAGGCTCATATTTCCAATTAGCAAAGTACAAAGAAAAGTTCATTTGTGTTCTTTATAATGGTTCACTTTCTTTATAGGCATTGATTATATGAGACATTTCATGATACATTGGCATTTTCTCCTAAATGCTCTGGCATTATGTGATGCAAATAGTAATGTTTCAAAAAAAWATGTATTTAAATGATCAGAGGATTATAAAGTTACTGCAGAATACATGGCTCCTTTTCATTTTCTAAGTTTCCTTTAGGTGTTGCTTTGAACATCTCTGATATTCTGAACATTAATTAGCAGTGGAAACCAAGATGTTCTTTAGCTTGCTTAATCAATCAAGCCTGAGATAAGATTATGCTTAATGCAGAAACACTTGTATGAGAAGTTTTTAATATAAAAGCAGACCAAATTKTGTGCTGATTCATTTTGTCTCAATTATCAGCCTATAATTTGGCCTTGCTTCTTAATTATTCTTTTTTAGGCTTTTCATTTCTCCACAAATGTCTGTTAGAGGGTAAACACACTCAGACTGCAGATCTAAAGGGCAGACAGTAGCTGGAAACACTGTTTATCTGTTTTAGCAATGATGAAGGACARACAGGTTTAAGATAAGAATTCATTTTCTAGTTTGACCATTTGAAATCAATGATGTTGTAACTTCATGGGATCAGAAGCAGGCTCTCGTCTCACTTAGAAAATAACCCACACTTACTGGATCACCAGGGAAAACATAAAYGGAAGCATAGAATTATTCATACTGCAATTATTCAGACTTCATGCTGGAAGTTAAAGGAAGAAAATTTTGAATGCCCTGACTTTATATSTTTTCTTACTCTATCTTTTTTTGTTTTAATTGATTTTGCTAAACCAAGAACCAAGAGTTAGTTGGCTGCGGTAAAACCACATGGTCAGTACATTTTGAGTACATTTCTGTCAAACCTCTTCTAAATTCCATTATGCAGTTTTAGCCAAATTCACAAGTTGTATAAAGACATAAATCCAACACCTTTATCAGGAATAAGATCTGGCAGTTAAAGTAGCAGAATCAATAATGTGATTGTACAAAATAAAGTCTTGTGTGTCCTCTACATTAAGTCAATTTGGCTATTTACCAGTCTACACGAACTTTTGTTTGTTTGTTGGGTTGTGGTTTTATTATCTCTTAGAGCTTTTTTAAATATCTGAAATCAGTCTAATATCTGATGTCACACTATTTCATTGTATGTCTACATCAGGGGTAGAACACTGCAATGCCTAAGTTTTTACTTAATAGCTACTTAAATTAAATACGAATAATGGCTCCAGGGAATGATTCACATCATAAACCAGTTTATAATGAACTCGAAAAAAGAAAATTCCATTGCTACTTATTCAGAAGGGTTTGACTGTCTTTAAAGCTTGCTTTCATGTGAAGAATGTATGACTTGTATGATGATGTGAAAAAGGAAAATAATTTTTTATTGACTTCTACTAAAATTCCTTAGGCTGTAGTATGAAAACCCCCAACAATTTTAATCCATTTAGGAAGAATTTTTTTTCAGTAAGATCAATTTAAAGTAATATGCTTCAAGATGTATCATATTTCTGCACATCCACACCCAGATGGAAAGAAATTAAATTACAAAGAGGTATAACAGAGGTATTAACATGGTTATGTGCATCTTTAGGCTGTCTGTAAGAATCAACTGTCTCATTTAGGTTTATGAAATGCTCATAATCAGCGATGTGCTCTATTTTACACTTCCATGCTGAGTGGCTCATAAGTCCTAGTTACTCATCCACAATATAATTACRATTTTAAAAAAAGAAAAAGGCCTGTTGAATTAAAGACAGAGTTGGAAATTTTCCAGTGTATTGCAATAATTTAGTTCAATTTATATGAGCATGTTTTACTCTGCTAGGGGAGGTTAATTCACCAAGCTCCATTTCCTGCTTTAATCATCTACCATAAGGATATTAATATGTCATATTAATGCCACACATTGCTACTGTGAAATTTGTGGTTCAGCTTCCAGCTCCAGTTTTTTAACTACACTTGAGTTAATGGCATATCTATACACAAACCTTTAAACTGCTTTTTTGTATATTGGTCATAATATAAGAACAAAGCATTTCAGCTAGAGGATATAAACAGAGGACTTTGAGCTGTCCATGACTTGCACACCACTCTTGCCACAGTGGTCCATGGTTGAAATCAGCAGCACTGTCTATCCAGTGGTTTATTATCCACTCTACAACAGTCTGCAGCTGGGAAACTTCTATCACATACAGCAGGTTTTTAAGCTTCAGCAAGATTAAAAAAATCAGTCTGGGGATATAAAGTTAACTGGTGGCCCAAATCAGGTGGTCACCTATAGCAGTCACACTGCACTTTCTTCCCTGCCTCAGCAAGCCCTTCAGACATATGTGATGGGCCAGAAGAGGAAGGCTACTGATGTCTCTCCCATCTTCCATCTAAAGAAGGCTGCAACACCACTTTATCCACTGGTGCACACAGGAGCAATGCTAGTGGAAGCCACTGATGGCACACCCTTCCCGAAATAAACAGATGCACATTATGCCTTCTGTACCTGCTAGTGTTGGGATATTGTAAGGACAGTGTCTAGGAAACATGAGCTAAAAAAGGAGCTGGAAAATGCTGCTTCCTCCTACAGGGCCTCTTTCACGCCGAGAGACTTTTTTACACTTGTATGTTTTGTGGCAGAGCTTAAACTGGAGTCAAGTTTTTCCCTAAACTCACCTTTTTTCTAAGCTATGCTCCATCCAACAGCTGATTGTGCTGAAACACACACCGAAAACTTAACTGAGGTTTGTACTTTGGTGGGTSCTCAAGAAAGTGAGAAGTTTGCATAGAGATGGGGTGCTTTTAGGTCTGTATAAGCACCCCTCGTGTTTCTGAGCCTCTTGTGGTCTGACCCAAAGACCAGACCCCTGCTATTACGTGTGAATCCATCAAACCAGTGTGTATTACACAGTGCTGAAGAAGAGGAGTGTGTCAGCTGGAAAATACTGATATTTAAAGCACTGTCTGGTAATATTTTTCATCACACTGTATGTTATTGCTGTATGTAGGATGTCAGACATGCTTCCTGGCTTTTTCACGATTCCTCTAAAGCTCTCAAATCACAGACACAACTTCTCTAGATTTTCTCCGCACAATGGTATCTTAGAGAGCACTAACTTCAAGCCTGAACCAAGGAAGCAACTGTTGGACCAAATGGCTCTTAACTTTCAACAGAACTGTTTCTCAGTTTTCATGAAGTTGAGCTTGCTGCTTGCAAAACTCTTTATGGAATAGCATAAAGCTGTTACAATAAATCACTTGCTTCAAAAATAGACCTTATATTTAGAGAAGCCACGGAGCCAAGTTACTCCAAGCACACATCATCCCCTCAGTGTATATTTCTTCAGCTCTGTTAATGGTTAGTTTTAATTCTGCTATGCAGAAGTTATTTTCGCCCTGGAAAAAAAAGAAAAAGCTATTAAGTTACTAAGCCTGTTTCTAGCCTGCATCATAAATCAGAGAGGTTACCTCACTTGTGCTACAGGCCTTCGGAGCTTTGATTTTAGGTGTGCAGCATTGGAAGGTTCTTCTTGGATATGTCACTTTGCAAGGTGATTAGGCATGTCGTAAGACCCTGAGATAAATTGTCATCAGTTGTTTCAGATACTACATCTATATGCAAGTCTTGAGTACAAGTCTAGACTTCTTGTGCTTCACGTGTTTAGTAGACAATAAATCCAGACTTACAGCAGATGGAGGTTTAATTCATCTCTAGAAAAAGCTATAAAAGCCTATCACATTATTTTTATAATGAAATATGGGGTTTATTTCTAATTGCAACCTTAAGGTACACTGGCCTAGCACTGTAATTTAAAGACATAACATAAAACAGTATCAACATGAAGTCATTTTTATAAGAAATAATATGGGACAAGAATTCTCAGAGAAATAAATGTTTTTGCCTGGCATAGTCTCCTTTATCACCATGCATTATTTTAACCACTGTAAGCTTCTGTGGCTGAACTGGCTGAGTAATCATGAACAGATATTTCCAAGCAGATTTGAATGATTACAGGCCATTTCAGAGATAGAATGAGCCATAACATGATCTATGTGTTTTTTTAAGAAGTGATAATTTCAAAGCCACGTTGAGGCTGGCTGTTACTCTGGGTGAGAAACTGAGACCAGAGAGCAGTTTCACAAGTTTCCCTTTCTAAATTGCAGTGCCCTCCCTATTAAGGATCCTCACGTAGACAGTGCCTCTCCGGTGTATCAGGCTGTGCTTAAAACTCAGAACAAGCCTGAGGATGAGAGCGAGGACTGGAGCCGCCGCTCTGCCAACCTGCAGTCCAAGTCCTTTCGCATCCTCGCCCAGATGACTGGAACGGAGTACAGTAAGTCAAATGAAAACGTCCCCCTCRTCCTGATTTTAGATTCATGCCTTTCTTCATTGCCCTGGTATTGGCCACTGATGCTCAAGGAAGACTCTTGTCCAGGCTCATGTAGCTGTCAGCAAGGGCAAAGATCCTGGATGTAACTTGAGGAAACTCAGAAATCAAAGTGAACAATCTCCCCTTATGCTTTATGAAGAAAATTCTTTGATCTGCCAGGGGTTTCACCTTAAAAGTATAACAGACTATACAGTAAAAGAGAATTTGGGACCCCATAATTCTTCCTACTTACAAATCAAGTCTCTGCAGTGCAATCTTTGGCTTTYCTGCAGCCTAGACATACACAGCTGTCCATTCATTAGAAAAACGTGATACACAAGTCATGTGTCCTGTAACAGTCTTTTATAGAAGTGACTTCTGGAGCTCAAAAAAAATCATGGATCACCATTTGTATGGAATCTATGGTTCTACCAGCCTTGTTATCTAAGTCTAGATCTGCTGTGAATGTTGCAGGMGCTTTAACTTTGTTGCTTGTTGCCTATGGAAATGTTTCTGTGACTACCTGGTACTAACCTCACAGGTGGTTTCTGATCTAAAGAGAAGGAAGTTCAGGGCCTTTTCCTACATCAGGGGGAAATACTTAAGATTTCCTCCTCCCCTTACTCTGCTGCTGCTGCCTCTCTTGCTTTCCTACAAAGCAGCAGGACCTCTCTGTAGAATCATTGCCTACAGCTGTGAAACATTGCTAATAATGAATGAAAAAGTAGCTGTAATAGTTCCTTTCCTCCTAAAATTCTTCTTCCTGTCTCTAGGGAGCTGCTCCTCTTCATGATGTTCTTGTAAATTCCATGGCTGCAAAGTCAGCATGAATGCACCTTTAGATAGCTTTTGATAAATTCCTAAAGAACTTTCAATTTCATCATAAAGCCAATTTCTTTCTTTCTTTCTTTCTTTTTAACTGAAACATTTTTTTCTATAGTGCAAGATCCAGATGAAGAAGCCTTGAGGAGGTCAAGGTAGGCAACTCCTTGTGAAAAATATGGCTTTCTCCTTCCTGATAACCCAATAATGTTTTAAAATGGCATTAATATGAACCTCCTTTATTATATTTTTGTCCTAAAATATTCTAATACATTTACTTAAAAATCACTAAAAGTAAAATGCTGTCATTGAGAGCATTTGAATGAGATGGATAACAAATTAGCATGTTTTTAGGAAAAACAGTGCAAAATTCCTGAAGTGTGTGTTCAAATCTGAAAGCTCTTTGCTCATGCGACTTTGCTGTACTTTACTGGGTGTGTGAATGCAATGAGTTCCAAGCCCTGTGTAACTGCTTGATTGTGTAAGTGGATGAAAATATATAATGTTGTGATACCACTGAAATTTGTGAGCAATTTATTTGGATGACCCTCTGATTGACATTTGATTYTCCTTAAATGATACAGTAAAGGAGTTGTTTCTATCCATACCCATAATCATTAGCTTATATTTTGTTTGGAATAAATATGACCTAAATTTGTAGAATATGGAAGCACAGGACTGCTTTTGCTAGTGGATAAACGTATTTGTTTCATATGATGTATCAAAAACACTGAAAAAGTGGGTATGTTCAAAGATATAATATGGAATTAAAGATTTATCATCATCCTGCTACCCAGGAAATAGATGTATTAGAGATTCTTATGTTGAGCTTAAAAACTGCAGTTGAATCAGGAGCATCCTGCATTCAAGCCTTATTTTCTGTTTGCATACTTCAAATCCCTGTTTCACATTAGCTGCTCTAAGCYGCTGGCTGGGTTTGTGATGTGTTTAGTGCTCAATCCACCTCCTCTTCTTTTGCTTTTTTTGTTTTATTTTTTTTACTGCATCTTTAAAGGTTCTGAGCTTTTGATCACAGTGCGAGTTACAAATGTTGAGTCAGTGAGAAAGATACCTGCTATCTTCCCTGTGAAAATATAAGTATGCTTTCAGTTGGTGTTTGCTCTAAACCTTGCACTGCAGTTCACCCAAGTTCATGGCTGGGTGCCCGAACATGGGCATTACAGCCTCAGGGATTTATTTCTTCCCTCAAATGTGCAAGCCTAATTCTCATTACATGTATTGTGCATTATCTGTTTTGATGTAAGAGCACACATCCAAATCCTTATTATGGTGGGATTTAAAGCATTGTGCTGAACTTAACAGTCCCTCATTCATATCTGAGTGTAATATGTTGTTTTAAAGGAATAATCTTTCTTGGTGTAGTCTGTGGCTTTGGAAAATACTAGATACAGGAAACTTTTCATGGTATCAGATATGTTGGCAATAATTATCTGGTAACACAAGACATGTAAATTGCACATTCTGTCCAGTGTAATGTGACGTACATGACTATATACAATGTGCTTTGCACATTTTCTGCAGTTATCCTTTTTTTTCCCCCAGGGACAGTTCTGGTTATGTTTAGGCACAGCTGAACAGGTTTAAGGGTATGCATTGATAGTAGAGGCACAAGGGAGCACGCATAGGGAGTTACATAGGTACAGTGCAACTGGCGTGAGGTCTGGTGCAAGGGATGAAATGGGGTCTCCTTCCTACCTCTCTGACAGTGCTGGCACCATCTGGGTGCTTGGTACCCACCTCAAACACTGCACACACTCCTCTGGAGATCTGGCAGCAAGGGCCCTGGCTGTGCATGCATCCAGCATTGTGGCCTCGGGGCAGGCTGTGAGCAATCTCTCTCTCTGGTGCTTTCTCCTGTCTCTTTGTGTCAGCTCCTCAGTGTAGCTAGCAGGAGCTGCATGGAATGGTGATCAGGTTTCTTCCAAACCCTTGGGAGAGGGGGGAGGAAAGATGTAGCTTATTTTTGGCACAACTGTTTTACATAAAAATAGTCACTTTTAGTGACTTACCGTTTCTAACTTCACGACATATGTTCTGAATAAAACCCATAAATTTGGGAATTTTTGGGTGGCAGAATATTCCTTTCAGTTAATATTAATGAGTGYGTTGCATGACTGTCCTTTGCTCATGCTACTGCTATTTTGAAGGCATACATAAGAGTATAACTTGCTGTGAAAACTTTGGTGTGATGATTGTTATGGAATATTTTCTGGAGAGATGGGATCCATTTCAAGCCAAACAGATGTTTCTGAATACCTTTTCCTTGAATGGAGGGGTAATATCTTGAAAGCAGAAAGGGAATTCTTAAATTACGTGTCAGACCCACTGTAGGTAGTATASTCTCATGTAGCTGAAAAAAAAGGCCATCATGAAGTTTCAGCTGGGAATACTTCTTAATTACTTAAAAGCATAAAAGATAGTTTGAGAAGTCATACATCAAGACTCCTTTAGGAGTGTTACTTGCATGACACACTGTTATTAAGAACAAAAGATTTAGAAATATCAATGAGTTTGTTGGCATTTACTCTGTTTATTGTTTTGTGCTTTCTTCAGCCTGAGGAGTAAAACCAGCCCAGTCTGCTCATTTCTGTTTGGCCGGTTTCACTCTCGAGTTCCACTGCATTAACACAATTAATTGTCTTGTGTTTTGAGTGTAAATAATGAGGAAAAAATTACCTTGTTTGCAATGACTCAAAAAAGTTTTGCAAATAACGAGAACATTTTATTTTTCATTCTGTTCAAACTACTTCTCCTTGACTGTGCTCTCGTCTCACATCCTCCTTCTTCCCCTTTCTACACACAAAACCTGAATTTAAACTACAGAGCATCCAGAAAAGGTTAGCACCTTAGAGGTGCTGAGCATGGCTCGAGTGCCCCAGTCTGCAGTCGAGGTGGCAGGAGGTGGCCAGTACTTCACAGGACTCTGCTTYAAAAATCCCCTGTCATTCTGCTTTGTGACACAAATGACCAGAAATATTTATGCAAATGGCAACACTAATACTCACTAATTCTGAGAAAGCTRTAGAGAAGTACTGCTGAAACGTGGGCATGATGTCCTTGCAGGAAGGACAGCAGGTTCTATATGGGCTGACCTAGGTGTTCCAGAATGGAAAATATTTGCATTCATTTTGCACTGGATGAGTTAACTTGTGTGAGAGCGAGGGAAAAGCCAAGAGAAACTGCAGGGAGGAAAACAATGGAATTACACTGCATTCCTAGCAAAAGCAGCCCTGTAATACCAAGCACAAGCCAAAGAATAAGAAGTTATCTCAAGTTACTTCTCAGAAATGAACAACTACAAAACCTTTCACACATGGTCCAAAAAGCATCACCCAGCCCACACTGTGCTGATTTCAAAGCTGAGGAAAAAATCCAAATAAATTGCCATTGCCCTAGTGGTAAGGCAGGGGAGTGGTAGCCATGGTCCCTAACCCCTTTCTTTCTCCCTCCTTTCTTTCTTCTGTGTATGTGTGTCTCTCTCTGTCTCTGTCTCTCTCTCTTTCTTCATGCCACAGGGAAAGGTTTGAAACGGAACGTAACAGCCCACGTTTTGCCAAATTGCGCAACTGGCATCACGGCCTGTCCGCGCAGCTCCTTAATGTTAAAAGCTAAAGGCCCCAGTCAGTGGGCAAACACGAGACAGAGTTACAGTAAAACATTAACTGCTGTCCTGAGCTAGAGCCTGAGCGTGTCACACGTGCACACACCTACTGCTAGGGCCTTTCTCTGTAGCTTTCTGTTGTTAGCCTCTTAGCATTCACTGCCACCAAAAGTGAAATAATGACACGACCCGGTTCACGTTCTTCATGATAAAGTAGTTTAGCTTTTTTCCTTTACTATCTCAAACTTCAGTATACGGCAAAACATCGCTATTGTAGTCTCCTGACTTTAATTCTAGAAGACAATGAGAGGGAAGTTATTGACAGTGTTTCTTTAGGAGGAAGAAGAATGAGACTTTCACTGAGTTTTACTGACGTAAAGATAATGAAGTAGGAGAAAGAAAATTGAAAAGGAAAACTGACTGGCCTAGACTTTGCTAAATGTATAACATACTTAGTTTGCATAGTTGAATGATGCTGTTTGAAATAAGATATTAGCAATGTGAAGTTATATTTCAATTTATTATACTGGCAGAAGTCATTTACTGAAACCATTGCTGTAAGTTTTGTATTGGAAACTTGAATTTATCATTATGTGAAAGCGAGAGATAGCTGGGGTTGCTCAGGATCTGCAAGGAAATGACATTTTGCTAGAGGTGATTTAGGAGTGAGAAGAATATATCATACTGCTGGTGCATTGAAGCTTTTAAAAGCATCTTGTAAGTTTTAAGGAATATGTTGCCTATTCTGTATTGCTCTTGCTTTGACTCACATTTTTTTCTGTATATAGCAGCATGCTTTATCTGAAATAAAAGGTTTTAAAACTAAAATAATTATGTGCCTGTTTTACACAGTACTTTATTCTGTTTTATAACAATAACTGCTTCGACTGATTATTGAAAGGAGAACTTTTCTYACCCAAATACAAAATGTGGTCTAAAAGCTTTCCGTTATTAGCTATAATTATTATTGACCTTCAAGATGTCTGAATTAGAATAAACCTGACAAAGCAGTTGAGTTAGGTACCTTTATCTGGTAGCAGTAATTCTGATTAAAGGGCTTAGTGCATGAAATCAGATTGAAACTATTACATTTTTTGCTGCTTCCAAATTTGTCTCAGCAGTCCATACAAGAACCAAGTTCATTCAAACTCCCGTTGTTTTTCTGTGTTATAGAAAAAAGAAAAGCTACTGTTCATGGAGAATTTTGCATGAATCAACCAAATACTGAAGTGTTTAAAGGGCTATCATACATATTTTAAAAAAACAATTCTTCGGTATTACTTAAGAGTACACGAGCATTAATTCCTTTTAAAATGCATTTCACTTAGCTAAATACCATAGCAATACAGGAAACATGCTACTTAATTCACAACATTTATATTTTCCTTATGGGCACACAAACAGATCCTGATCACACCATCTTATTAGTGCCTATGGTAAATCAGCATCACTGCATGAAATAAGAGCAACATTTTAACTTTTCCTTATTGTTGCCAAGATCAAACTTTCGTGAACCAAAGTGGTGGTAAATTTTATTTATATAAGAAATTTTGATAGAATTTAAAATATTGATAGGAAATTAAGGTTTTTTTCATAAACATTAAAAGTACCTAAGTAAAAAATCTTCTAGTTCTAATTTTCAACCAAATTAGATGTTTTTCTGAATAAGTAGTAATACAGTCTCTTCATGTAAATAAGAMTCRTGTATCCTTAATGTTTTATGAATATAATAATACAGATACTACTTGATTCTAGTAGTCCTAGTGCATGTGTTACAGTGAAAAAGAAAATGTTTAAATTAGATCTCAATGTTTACATTTAATGTTATTTTGAAAGGTATTTTTAATAATAATTTTATCAGATACTAAATTGAAGGAGATGTAACTAAGGAACCACTTCCCCTTAGCTCTACTTCAGTGGTTTTAATGATAAAAATTCAGTGCTTATAAACCATGTAATCATATAGAGAAATAGTTTTAATCCTTTTTTCTGGAGGATACAAAAAGGAATCTAAATGCTCTCTAAGCTTGTAGAATGTCAATTCTTTATGTAGTTACAGAAGGAAAAAAAAGTAATAAAAAACATCTTGAATATCAGCTAGCTTTTAGAACTTTTGCAATGTTAAAGACCTTTTGTGAAGGTGCCTTCATTAATCCTTACAGCAAGATTTTTACTACAATATATTTCTACTGCTTAGTTCAGTCCCTTTTAAAAAAATCTCTCAAGTGATGGACTTTGTGTATTAAAAGTGTCAGTCAAATATTTCTATGCCATTTCTTGTTTATATTTAGACTAGTAATTCCTCAACTCTTACTCCTCAAAAATCTTCCTTTATGTTGTCATGGTGATCTTCAAGTCCAGAAAATGAATGTTACAGATTTTTTTTTTTTCAATAACTACAAAGAAGCCTTGTTTTYCTTCCTGAGTAGGAGGCAGACTTTGTCTGTAAGGTAGAGAAATTGGCCTGGATTTTTCATTCTACTACATATCATCGCCAGAGACTGTAATAGACTTGGGCCTGATAAAAAAGTAGTGACAGCTTTGAAAAAACAAGTAGCTTTGTTCCAAGAAAAGGCCAAGCCTGGCCTATTATATTTTACTATGTTCAGGCTTATCTCACTGGTTGTGGCTTCTGATTGACCAACCCCACCTTGCAGTGTTTCCTGAGCACTTGCAGAAGTCCACTGTTTTGCCTAGGAAAATTAGCACAATTAATGACAGCGAGGCTTAAAATAGGTTCCTGATTGAAGACTCGATGAGTCATGTAATTCTTTAAAACAGCACTGATGGTAGGCAGGTATATCTGTCCCAGGCTGAATATATTTTGACCTGTGACTGCTCTGCTGAGCAGAGGACAATGGTTGGTGACAATACTGTCTTCTAAATAACCTCCATGCCAAAAATAAAGTAAAACGCAGGATGTGGATAGTGATATTCACCCCTGCCCTTCCCAATATTGCCAGTAAAGCATAGTGTTATAAGCATTTAATGAAGACACAGCAAAGCTGATGCCAGTAGGAAATCAAAACCAAAAGGCCTYCCAGGTAAATCTGCTTGACTGGTTATGGCACAGGGACATGCTCATTTTCTGCTGTGGTAGAAGACTGTTTGAYCTAAACTAACCTGCTTCCTGAATCCTGCTGCCCTGCCTTCTGCACAAACAGCCCCCCCTCACCTCCTGCAGTGCTTAGTTTGCAGCAGAAACACTGACTGCATGCAGTGTGTGCTGATGGGACGTGGCTGCAGCGTGACTTTAGGAGAGCAGCTGTGAGAACTTGACCTCTCTTCCTTTCATGCATGACAAAATGACAAAAGGAGAAAGGTTCTGTGGCTCCTTCCCTTGCCTCCCTCTTTTCATGCCTGCCTGCCTGCACAGGAAGGACAGTATGTTTTTGCTAAGTAATAAATACAGAGGTCACTTCATTGCAGTTTCTCTCTCATTATGCACAACTGGGTGGAATAATCTTCCATAGCAAGGAGCAAGTATTTTTGGGATTACTTTATCACTTTTGAGAAGTCCAACTCTTGCATATCACAGAGCTTTTTGAAGCCTTCCTCAGGGGCAGGAGATGTTACACCAATTTTTCACTTTTGCACTTGGCTTCCCACAGGAGCTAAGTTGATTTTGTGGTTTCTTTAGCAGTGTCTACCATGAGTTTCAGTGGCCAGGACTACCATTATATGTGTCAGAAACTGCATGGATCCTTATACAAATTTGACTTTGCAAAGTTAAAAACTAGAATTTTGGTATGGTACATGGTATTACCAGATAATTACTTCCTTTAATCAGTTTGCCTTTAATTGACAACTTTCTACTGTATACATGAAAATTAATTGACTAAAACTTGCTCTCAAGCACAATAACATCCTTGTTCTGTAGCTGCTATTCAAAGCCATCTGACACCACCAAGACAAGCTAAGGCACCTTGTTTCCCTTCCTCAGCTGGCCTAAATTTTCAATGATAAGCATTGCTGACCTGCCCCGTTGCCAAAAACTTCCTATCTATCTGCTGCTCAGATTACCAAAATCCTTTTGAAAGAYCTACCCTATTTTTTCACAACAGCCAATGAAATAAAACAGACTTCTCTAGGTAGACTCCTCACTTTAGGAAGATAACTGTAATAAAAAAATAATAAGCACATCAGTTYAATGTATTCTGATCCTGACTTAGTTTTTAGCACCTAAAGAGTGAAAAAAKCATGGGAGTAGTGAAATAACTAACTTGTCTCTATGGAGCGCTGAGTGAAACCAGGGGGGAAAATTGATTAAATATAAAGTCTTTCTTCCCCAAAATATTCCTGGAAGTTCTATGGGGAAAAAATTAYGTAGAGA
The DNA here is from genome assembly GCA_018881555.1 of Amblyornis subalaris. Classification (NCBI taxonomy): domain Eukaryota; kingdom Metazoa; phylum Chordata; class Aves; order Passeriformes; family Ptilonorhynchidae; genus Amblyornis; species Amblyornis subalaris. The sequence continues at coordinate 16,897,521 of JACAXG010000003.1, read as the reverse complement.
TCACATATTCCTTGTTTCCAAGCYAGTTCCCTGTAGGACAAGTAGATCAGATAGTGACTGTAAGATACAGTGTATCCACATGAATGGAGCCTCTTAAAATTGAGTTAATTGCCTCCAAATGCAATTAGAAAATACTATGAAGTTTTTCTTAAAATAGTTCATAGAGAAAGTAATGCATAAGCTAACAGAACTTGTTAAAGCTGAAGATTAAACTTTGGGTGTGGGTGTACTGACCTATATGTAGCAYCTCATCTTTACTACTGCAGTCTCCTGCATGTTCCTGTCACCACATAACTTCTGCATAATCAGAAATGAACATTAGTTTTCATTTCTACTGTGCAAAATTCTCATGTGCATCCTTCAGCTGATGCAGGTGGCTAACCAAGACACCAGTGCTCAATGCTGCCTTTCTCTCTGACTAGTCCCTTGCACTGCCTCCAGTCCAACAAGGGAAGAGCAGTTCTAACATGCAGCAGGCTTTCCAACAAGCTTTGTAACTCAGAGGCTCAACAACAACCACTTAGTTGTGGTCTGTGGATCATCAGCCTGGTTCACAGAGCTTTGCTTAGGGAGAGCTGAAGCATAGCACTGGCACTGCTTCCTTTTATTCTGCTTCTAAATTGCATTAATGTCAGCAAAATTACTCTAAATACTAATAACTTCCTAATAGTTCATTTCCATGTGAGCATTTGTTGTAGCCGACCCAGAATGTTATATGATTACTAATGAGAGAGAGGGAAGGTAAGAAAATCCTTAAGAGAGTTTATGAAATAAAATGTAATCCACATTCTGAAAGAATGACAACTGTTCTAATTCATACCACTTAGTTATGTGATTCAGGAGCTGAACAGCACAGCCACATTGCTACCTTTCAGGGGCAGCTTCAAATTTAGCATAATGCCATGGAGAGGAAGCATGGATTTTCTTATCATCAATGTGCACAAATTAAAATGTAGGTTTAAAAAAACCTAGCCCCTGAAAGTGAAAGGTCTGGGTTCTTGTTCTTTTCTCAGCTTCCCTGGAGAAAAGTGAAGTCATGATGAGAAAGAACACTTCAGTGAAAGGGGAATCATTTCCTGGCGTACAAAACCTAAACTTCTTGTGCATTGGTTTTGTCTGCAGTGGTCACAAACACAGACAGAAGGTTTGGATCCCATCCACAGGTGCCTGGTGGCAGATACCTGCACTTTACCAGTGGGGCTAGAGAAAGCTAGAGGGAATCATTCAGCTAAATCCAACTGCACACTTAGGGCCAAGATAGGGAATAATTATCTGARTTAAATCCCAGCTCAAATTGCTACACATGCTCAGAATTTTGCAGTCTTTGTACRTATTAAAGTGATGGATTTACCAATAAGATAAAGTTTAAAATTGGAATATGTATGCCAAATATCACATGTAAATCTTGGAAAAGAGTTGATTTACCTTTCCCTGACACTGATGCTGCTGTATGTCCAGCTGCATTTATTCTGTGACTGTTACATTTAACAGCAAACCTGTCAATGCCACTAAAATGCATTCACAGGGGGGATTGGCTTAGATTTTAGTGAGCTGCTTTGAGTTCTATATTACATGTTGAGAATGAGTCGCTGGTTGTTTTCCACTGAATCTATGATAATGCTTTTCCTATTCTGTGGCACTGTCTGCACAAACTAGGATATCTTCTGGGAGCAAAGTATTTCCCTGTTTTGGAAAGCAGACACAGTAGGATATATTGCAATTGTTTTGTCGTGGGCTGCTCACATTCTTAACTACAGTGGCTGAAAAAGAGAGACTAGCTCTTCTACCCCTTTTTGTGATCCTAAGCTAAAGTTTTAACTAAACAGCATGATACTTGTCTTCTGTCCTCTCCAGTTAACTGCCTGTGATTTATTTGTGTGTCTTGTGGTGTCTTTGTTAAAATAACAGCAATATAGCATGGGGGGGGAAAAAAAGGCAAGCAACCTCAATAATCTTATAGTCACCTGACCATGGAAAAATTCTCAGCTGCAAATACAGAAAGGTAGAAATAGCCTCATTGGATCAGAACAGCAGTTAACCTAGCTCAGTGTCCAGTTTCTAGTGTCAGTGTCTCATTCCTCTGAGACAAAAAATGTTTGGAAGGCAATTACAAAATAGATTTCACACAACTTTACTCTCGACACCCTATAAGAATTTCTTTTAAAATTATTTTGTAACTTCCACTCTTAGAAGGACATTTTATTTGTAGGCAAATATGCTTATATAAATATAAGTACATGTTAGGATGAAAGCTATCATAARTCTAATAAGAAGTCCTGCAAATCCAAACTATACTACTAGCAAAACAGAATTTCTAATTTCAATAATTATAGATCCTAATAATCTGTAGGTCTATTTCCTCTTTGAAAAAAGGCCAGTATATATCTGTCAAACTCTATGGAGGACTACTTGGTGATCAATACAATAAAATACTGATAAACTGAATAGATATATTTATTAAAGAATCTATAATCTCCCATTAAAGAGGGTGAGCTGATATTTTAAGAACTCTGGGATTTAAGAAATCTGGGATTCAGGAGAGCTTATTTCAGTTCTTTGCACTGCTGTGGACTTTCTTTTAGACCATAAGCAATTCTATTAAGTTTTAGTTTCTTATTTGTAAAATGAGAAAAATAGTCTTGCTCCATGAGAATACGGAGAAAAAACTCAATTACAATATTCACTTATTGCTTCAGTACTGAAAGACAGAGAGTAGTTGAAGGACCGTGTGGTCCCTCGGGACACCTCATGTTTCTTATGTAGCCAGGTCTTCATTACACATCATATGATTCTGTCTCTACAACATTTTAGTGGAACACAGCAGAGCTTTTCAAGAGAGAGTATGGATCTGTTACTACCTAAGGAGAAGGTAGATGGAAGATACACAACCTCACATTTCAACTTGCCTGTTACATGTACATGTTTAGGAACTTTTACCTTTGGTTTCCAAAAATAAAGTAGAATGGGAAAGTATTCCAATGTCCAGTACCTACAGTTAAGATTTAACATATTCATTTATTGGAAACTCTGAAGGTTTTCCAGGCTATTTTTAGGATCCAATAGGACGCACAAGCTTGGCTTGCTAATGAATTTTGTGTTCTGTTACTCAAACTGTTATAATTCCTGTTGGTGCATGGGACAGAAAGACTCCATTTCTATAATTTCATTCACTCTACCTTTAGGACCATATCATGTAGCATAGTTTTATGAGAAGAAAACATTTGATAATTTCCATGGTATAATATACTGTGTAATTGGAAAGACAGTATATAGTGCATAAGTAAGTCTTCCTTGAGATATAGGTCCACCATTTAGTGATATCTGTGGGAGTTGCACTGTTCTCTCAGAACAGTCATTGACTGAAGCCCTTCTATCAAAAGCCATTTCAGTGGGGACTAAAAAGGACTGCAGACAAAAAAAAAAAAAAAAAAACCACAAACAAAACCCCACAACAATTTTAAATCTCTCCCAGAGAGCTCAAAACTATTATCCACTACTGTCAGTTATTGGAGCAGCCTGTGTAGACAGAGATGCAAACTGCTCATAATACTCTGAGCCAAATTCTTTCATATTGTGAAGGTATTGACTTTACTGAGCCTGCCCCAGGGATGTATTTGGCTCAAAAGTAATTTCTGCATTTAGTTAGCAAAAAATGTTTTGATTGTAAAGGCCAGAAATCCAATAGTCTGTTCCTTAAAATGCAAGTATTGCCAGTCAGAGGCACATCTGATCTTGAGCTTTCTTCTTGTTACCCAAATGGGAATTACTCCTATTGACTGGGAAGAGAAATAGTTCCTGGAAGCAAAACCATGAAGAAGTGTTATGTGCCTTTGAACTCATTTTTCCCTTTACCCTCTGCCTTTTCCTTTGCTTTATTCTGTGGAGGTATTTTTACTGTACTTCTCTCTCTCTTTTTAACCTTCACAACTCCCCTGCCATCATCACTCAACGTTATCCTATATTGTACACTTGAGGAAAAAGGTTTTGTGAAATCCCAACCTCAAAGTCAAGTGACTTTTTTTTTGCCTTGTTCAGTGTAGCCACAGCTATTGCAGCAGCAAAGTTTGGATCAGATTAATTGTAACAACAGAGGCTTAACACTGCTTCAGTCTGACCCCAACTGCCTGCTGGTCTTGGCTGTAATTTCTCATACAACATTTGGTAACACTGGAGATAAACAATGCTCTATTTTCTTTTCAGGCCGTGACTGTGTTTTTTAACTTCTTGCATGATTATGGCTCTTGGTAAACTAGCACTTCCCACATGTGCACAGGCTCTAACCCATCCTCCTCTACCTTGTTTCATCCTGGCTTTCCTATAGCTGGCGTTGCAGTGAACTCACAACTCAGTTACCATAAAGACAKTGTTTGGTTTCTCATTGCTTCAGAGTGGTGAACCCATTGATCTCATTGGGGTATTTCTGTTTAAGGCAGGCTCTTCCATACCGACCACAGTAACATCTTTGTCAGATAACCACATCTGAGATCAACTCGGAGTTTCAAAATCTGGCTTCAATTAACATATTTTAGGGTTACATTTTAGTTACAGGTTTTAAAAATTTGTAGAGAACACCTATGCCCAAACCTTTGCTGATCTAAACTGGATCGGTTTTTACAACTTTATTGAAACTGAACTAAGGGAAAAMTATGTGGCTGTACATATATATGTATGTGTAAGCACATAAACACAATACTAATAATAATGTGGAAAATATTATGAATAGCGTTTCAAACATAATGTAAGTAAATGACTGGAGCCCAGCAAATCCACATAAAGAAATGCATGTATTCCTTCTTTGTTTGCAAAGGACACTTCAGAAAGAAGGTTCAGTGGGTAAATGAGGACATTTGCTTTTTGTTTTGTAATTTTAGATCCCAGTTAAGAAAAGTGTTCTCATTTGGCATAATTAAGCTTCAAATCTATAGAAATTTCAGGAAAATTCCTTAAATAGGAAGGGATGCAACCACCCACTAAATTTCTAAGTAGTGAAACTATCTCAATTACTTAACTAACTGGATTTCAAACTTTGGAGTTTATGGCTAATGGATTCTATCCTTTATGAAAGTGCTTGTGTCTTAACTTCTTACAGATAGATAATTGCTTGCATTTAAACTGATCAGTTATTTTTTAAGTGTGTATGTGTGTTTACTGAATAATAGCCCAGTTCTGTCAGTGAAACTGAGGCTGGCTTAATCCTCACCTCAATGAGAAGGAAGGATTTCCAAYTGAAGGAATTGTCAATGAAGGAATTGTTTCTAATCCAAGTTAGGTTGAGAAAACTAGTATTTGKATAGGACAGAGAATTTTTAAGTGATGCCAGGCATAAGAAATCCCTCTTGTATAAGCCTTTGTTAACCATTTAACTGCTTACCACTTCAAAATATCAGGTCCATGAGGACTGCCCAACTCTGATTATTTTTACTGCTTGGATTTGGCATGAAAATATGTTCTGCTGGAATATTATTGAAAAATTTTTTAAGGGAATTTATTAAAGTCAAAACTATTTCTGAAAATATATGCACACATACAATGTCTAATTTGTAACTGTTAATTTTCCTTTTACTTTATTATTGAAACAAAGTTGTTTGCAATTGATAAGAAACATACAGAAAACTTGTACATTTGGTGGGTTTCACCTGGAAAGCTGAAGAGGTTTCTCACAACTATATTTATGAGCAACCACTCTAGGATGCTTTTTGCAACCAAACATTTCTCCGCAACCCATGTTCTTTTTCCCCGGTTGTTTGGAGGCAGCGGGAGGGGGTTTGCCRCCACTGGCAATTGCATTTATTTCATGCTGTATTCCCTCCTTTCACAGAGACAAGGAAAACGTTGCAGCAGCATCAGAAAACAGGTAATGTTTGCTGTGTTTGAGTTACTTCCTATTAAGAGTGTATCTCCACTTTCTCCATATTGTTCTTACCTCAGAAACATGAAATTTGTACACTGTTTGAGCAGATGATGAATGTAGAGGCTTCAAATAAGTGGGTTCATTAGGTATTTCTTTCTAATGTAGACTTCAAAAGCACTGTCATGTGGGACAGTGGGGATCATGTTTCTCAGAACTTACAGACCTGAAAAATAAGAAGTTTTTATCCAGTATTCTTGAAATGGAGTATTGTCAGTTTGTGATGGAGTTGTAAGAACAATTTCCATTTTAAACTTTGTCTACACCGTTCAAGGTGTTTTTAAAATCTAAGTAAGATTATCTTTTTAAGAACATTTATTTGTCAAATCTTGATTGATCCTCAATGGGTTATGAGGTTCAAAACAGTCTCTCTGTAAGTTCTTTCATGTCAGGTTTTCTTCTCCCAAAGGATCTCAGCACATTTTACAGTTAAGTACAGAAATGTGTTGTTTTCTTTTTGTTCATATACTAAACCACACAAGTACTGATACACAGGTACTTCTTGAGTGAATCTGACCAATTGGTTCATGGAGCAAAGAAATGCCTCTTGTGAGTTTGTCATGAAAAGAATTTTATCCCACTGCTTTCCTCTCTTTTGATTCCTGCCTCAGTGATATGCAACCACTTTTTATTTTTGTCCTTTTTTATATGACTGCTCACTTTTGAACAAAGGTTGCATAGAGTTAAAATCTGAGTGCAAGCATTATTTGCTACTAATGACACAAGCAATAGCAACTGGCACTTGAAACAGTTGGGAAAATTGATTTTTATTTTTATTTTTAAATTAATTGTGAAAAAAGAAGGAAATAAACCCCTTGATTCCTATGTATAAATTAGATTGTAAAGAACAAGCAACACATGTTAGCATTTAACCAGCAGTTTCATGAGTAAAACTGTTTACAGGACTATGCAGCTGCTTCACTGAAATCTCCTTTTCTTTTAATTATTATTTTATTTTGCCAGGAACAATTTCTGATATATGACTGGTGTTAGTGTCATACTACATTGCCTTAACCTTGTGTGATTTTTCATACCACAGCCTTTCTCCACCTCCATTATCATCACAGCTCTGCTATATGTCTTAATTTGATATTCAGAGTAATATGGTTTCCAGATTTAATACAAGGTACCTTTTTAATTCATCACGCCTTTTCTAGTCTTAAGTGGTAATAAACCAATGAACTACRAGGATTTGTCACTACTTCAACTGCAATATCATTATGACCTCCAGCTTCTTCCGTGGCTGGAATTCTGTCTCTCCCTCAAACACCTGCTATTACCTAGGAAATGCCTCACTTACAAACCCCCTTGTAATCTTTGTTACCCAGGCCTACAGGTACTACGCATGTGCCCCAGTATGTGACCTCAAGTATTTGGCATCCTCCTAAATCATCCACCAGGGATGCCAACACTGACAGTGCTCAGCCAGTGGCCTCCAAAGGGTCTGTGAGGCTTGGAGCGGGTACAAGCCAGAGGGAGGCCAGTTTGGGCCAGAAAGCCCCTCTTGCTTCATCCAGTAACCAAAGGTACACTGTGATGTGTAACTGCATAACTGACCCGGTTTGGAGCTTTGGAATGGTTTGGTAATAACAACCTCTAACTCCTTCAGATGGAAATGCCCATTGCCTCAGAGGCAGGTGTCCAAGTTCTACCTACCAATTCCAGAAACTTCTGGTTCATGGGTGTGCTACATTTCAGAGGCTCTCTTAAGGATCACACCTACAATAGAGACAACAGTCATTAAGCATCTTCAGCACAGAAACAGCAGCTGATATTTCTTTATTTTCAGTGTATTTCTACAAACATTCTCATATTCAAATGTAAAATCCTTCCATGTTATGGCTTTCTCTAAACACTTTTTCCAGCACTTTTTTACTACAAATGCTACAATAACAGATATTTTTTTCCTATCCATTTCAATTTTTGTTCCCTATATTTTTCATTCTTTCCAAGTGATTTGTTAGAGGATTAGAAACAAAAAAACCTTCTTGTATTACATAAAGGAGACTAAGTACTGCTTTAATAATCCACTGATTGTTATTTGGATGGAAAGTCTCAGATCTTATGACTTTACTGAGAGAAAGAAGTATAATCTGCACATATTTTTTTAAATGGTAGAGTGCATTTGTTGCTGTGTTTTCTCATTATCGTTGTTAACCATTATTATCCTCTTAACCTCTACTGATCTGTGTTCCTTTTCATGAGTGAAAATCAGCTGAGGAGAGATGTGTGTTTGTTTTCATCCACCTAACTTACTTTTATGTTTGTTACCACAAATATGAAGATGTTTGATTTTCTTCGATTTCCTTTAAAAAGTATTGTAAAGATTTAAAGTCTACAAAATGACTGTATTTAAAAACCAACCAACCAAACAAAAAACCTCTGTAACATGGCATAATGAAGCTGTTGCAGTAGATGATCTGTTTTATAAAGCAACACTCACATTTATCAGTTCTTAAAATTCTTCTGCACTTGAAGAACTAAAACAAAAACTTGGACTGAAAACCTAGAAAGGARGAGTCAAAAACCAAGTTATTTTACTTGACTATATAAATAAAATTATTTAAAGTTTATAGTTATTAAACTAAAACCAGTCAAGTTAGTCTTGAGATCTTTCTATAAAACTGATTTGAGAATGCTACCAACTGCATATAATTTATGTAACCAAATCACCCTGATTTTTAAGGTTATATCTACTTCWTTTAAATTTATTCTAATTCCTTGTTCTACCATGAAGGAAAGTAATCAAGCCTCTAACATTTTAATCACATAAAAAGAAATATTATAAACACTATGCAAGATAAAATTTGTTTGTGTTTTTTTTWAACTTTAAAAGGAATTTCACTATAWTTGCATTTATTTCATTTATATGGGTTTGTTCCATTCAAATCTGTCTTCACACAGGTCCATGTCCACACATACGGTTTGTTGGGRTTTTTTACTTTCTTTTCAATATGTATCACTGAATATGTATTTTGATTAACATTTTGGAGATTGTTACAATTAAATAAGTTCACTGTTTTATTCTCTTCAAGATATGAGGTCTTGAATCTTTTGAAATCTGTATCAAATTGCCTTTCACATCAGTGCAAACAGACAAAATAGTGAAATCCTAGTTTGTGTTTGTTTTTGAGACATATATTGAGTTCCATTTTTATGTACAGCATAGTTTCAGTCCTTTCCTGTTTGCCAAATCAAGGATTTGTAAGTATATAAGATGGAAATTGTGACTCCACACCTTTTAATGGGGTAATTCTGGTACCAACTGTGGCACAGGGAAAAAAAATCCGGTGAGTACTGAAGCTCAGTAACAGACTAGCCCATGACCCATGGCTGTGATGGATATTTTACAGCTACTCTGCTACATATGCTTTGTAATTGATAGTCTATTACCTAAYTGGAAGAATTTACATCATAAAATGCATCAGGATGGAAGAACTCATCTGAATCTCAAATGTATATGGTGATGGAAAAACTTCTGCAAAACCGTTGCAAACCTTGGTGTAAGGATTTGAAACCCAGAATTGCAAACTGAATTATTATTTTCAGGAACTCACTCATTATGTACGTAATTGTAGATGAAACTCATAAGGGAGAAAATACTGCTTTTCTGCTTTTCTGTGGGCTGCATTCTCCTTTGAAGTTTGTGGGTGTAACAACCAACTTCTGTTTCAGCTAATCAAACAGAAAATATTCAGCTGAATTAAGACACCATCATTTACACTACTGAACTATACAAGAGGAGGTGAAGGCCAGGGGAAATGGGACAGCCCCTTGAAGACCAAGGGATATCACAAGTTCTGAAGTACCAAGCACTCATTCTAGGTCCTGAGGAGTGTAACTTGTCAAATCAGTGCTTCTGAGAGAAGCAAAAGAAAATGAGAGACAGAATGGCTCAAAGAGAGAAAATTTGCACAATGGATGGTAAATCTGCTTAGGAAAAAAAGCTGAGAGACAGAACATTTGAGAGCTAAGGTTGGCTGAAAAAACAGTTGTGGAACTGTAAGGTTTCTTTCGTTATTTGATACTTGCTGGGCTCAGGAAGGAGCATTCTGGGCATTCTTTGTACCTTGCACAAGAGAATCACGAAATTCCATCACCTTGATAGGAGTAATTTGTAAGAACACAGAGATGTGGCAACATACTTATGAGTTAGGTCTAAAGTAGAAATATATCCATTATGTTCCTAGACCACTGCTCATGGACAAGATAACTATGTACTGTGATGCCCTGATTTAAAAAAAACCTGTTAACTTTGCCCCATTTGTCCATCTGTAAGAGATGTGTAATTCTGCCCAAATTTGAGTGAGGTGATGGAAGACACTAGTAGTTGAGTAGGTTACTTAAATGCCCACAGGATACAAGACTAGATTATTATCATTCATTTCGATATATTTAATGGAATTTATCCAAGCTCGAAGACTTTGTGGCAGGCTCTACACACCCATTTCAGTCCTGTGTGCCGCATTTCCTCTCACRGCTGTCAATGGGAGCAGGACTTAAGTGCTGCATGACACCTGATATAAATTTCAGTCAAGCAGGACCAACACTGCATTACAATCTTAACTGCACAATGGAAAAGGCTGAACAAATGTCTTTTTTTTCTTTGCATAATTGTGCTTTTCACTCAGTAACCCAGCCTGCTACTATGTTTGCAGCTGCAGGTTCAAACATAGTAGGTTTTATGCTCTACATTTAAATGTGCGCCTTCTTAAGATGCTTCTTGTTTTATTTAATTTAACTCTAATTAGTACCCCTGTCGAGCATGCCCCGGTGGCTACCAGTTCTGCTGCTCCTGCACCACATGCTTCAGCACCTCAGCCTGCTGCTGCTGCTGCTCAAAACACAGCCAGCCCGATGACACCACCAGCCACCACCTCAGTAGTGCAAGAGTCTTTCTCATCCTCCTTCCAAAGGTAATGCTCCATTGCTTTATACCCCTTATGGCTTTGGAAACGCTGCATACACATTCTTAACTTAAGAATGTGGTATGAAAAGCTGCAACCCGGTTTATATGCTTTTATATATTTTGGTGGGTATTTTTTTTTTATTTTGTGRTATGTTGTTTGTGTTTGCAAAGAATTTGCAAAATAAAACTGCCCTAAAAGTGTAACTTCATTTTCAGAAAGCAAGTCTAGCATTAAAACTAGAAATGTTTTCTCACCGCTTGTAATAAAACCAAAACAAYTCCTCATAATAGTTACAGTGAATGAAGATTCTTTTACTAGTGTTCCTGCAGTAGGACAAGAAATGGAAAATTAGAAAATGCTATTTACTGACATGATTGAGCTTACTGTATCATAGCAGATGTCAGTAAAACATGGTGGACACTTGATGATTGACTTACTCTATAGGTTAAGTCAATTAATTTCTATTAGATTTATCTAATTTTTTTTTCAAATGAGAATTAGGCTTAGAGCTGAAGTGASTTTCAAGGAGATGCATTTCTAATGCTTGTAGCACAGTGGGAGGTACAGTTGTATATTAAAAGCTGTCAGACAGCTTGTGAGGAAATGTGTGGGATTTGTACAGCTGTCACAGTAGTTTTGGAGATGGGAAGAGTGGATTCCTTTGGTGCATATTATTCTTTTATCTTTGGGTTTTGCTACATGAATATTCTGAAAAGATGTATATTTTAGTCTGCTTTAAAAATCCAAGGAAAAACACACTTCCAGTAATGTAAACTACTTTAAGTAATTGAGACCTCAGATGTAGCCTGTCATATTTTGGGTATATGTAAATGGAATTGGAAATATTCTCTTGGCTCTACTTCTTGATTAAGTTTTGCTAGTTGACTTGCATTATGTAAATATACCAACTAATTAGTTTCTCTTTTAGTCAGTTCTAACCTAACCATGACCTTCTAGAATCCAGTGGTTTTATTCCAGTGCAAGAAAATCAATCAGCCAGCCAGCAAAAGAGGTTTGAATCAGGTATTATGCTCTAATTCAGAACTGGCCCTGCAAGGCATTTTCACATGAAATAATGCTAAGGTGTAAGTAATTTTTATCCCTCAGTTGAAACTGTAGCATGAAGAAAATGTATTATCTAGCATATGCTTCAAATAAAAAAAAAAGTCTCTTCTAAATTAATCATTCCAATGACTTCTGTTTTAGATAGGACAATCTTCTGTCTGGTACTGCTTGCGTATTAAAATTTTTATCTTCTTCAGACTCAAACATCTTCAGATCTTGCAGATAAAAGCACGTATCACTGACAAAAGTCCTGTCCTATAACATTGTCTTTCTTAGTTATTGAGAGAGTCTGGTTTTAAAATTTTTACATGATGTGTGCATTTTGTCTTGTGTTCTGTAGGAATGTGCTTGGTTGTGCTATTCTGTAAATCTGCAGATGTATGCTACAGAAAACCTGTTCCTGGTAACTATGCAGCAGTTTTCCTGTATCTGAATCCTGACAGAGCTTGGTTCTGATGTCACTTTTGTCGCTGTTAAATCATTTTGTTCATGCTTTCATGCTTTTATGTGTCTTCTGCAGAGTACTTGCAGCCCCCAGCCCTCTTTCCCAGGCTAAGCCTTTCCATGGGCCCAAGAACATGTCATTAGCAGCTTCCACTATCTCATCTGCTATCTCATCTCAGTCTAGGTACATCTGTAAAGCTCTCTTCTTTTAACTTGTTTTGATTTTGTATTATGCTCTSTGATTTGAGGTTTTCAGTTTCTTAAGAGATGGACTTGGCAGAGACTATTGAAAAGCACAATGTGCTTAAAGGAATAGCCCCTTCCTTATATTCCACAACTGAGCTAGGAAACAACCTAGTTTTAGATGTAGGATATGTGACCAAAAGGTCCTCTTGGAACAAAGGTATTTCAGTTGGTTGGTTTGTGCTGCTTTTGCCGTCCTAAAATGAAAATATTTGCCTAGTGACACTGGGTGAGAATGATGGCCTTTTTTTTTCTTGGTGAAAACACAGGATCACAGGAATCTTCTGTCACTAGAAACAGAAAATGCTGCTGTACTATCTCACTTCTAAGCCTCTTCACTGCTTTCATTAACACTTTGACAACACTAACAGAGGGAAAAGTAGTAGATTTTAAGACTCATTTGAACACAGTCTTCAGAAATAACAAAAAACTGAATCAGCAATATATTTGAGATTGTAATTATCCATATCTCTCTTATCTTCATATAAAAAGATAGCTGGGAATCACCCAAAGATGATGTTTGAAATGGATGAAGTGCACAAGTTTGAAGGCTTCACACAAAGAAATATAATGGCCTTTCTCAAGAACATCACAGAACATGGCAGTTAACTGCTTGGCAGAGGGARTGCTTGACAGCAGTTTGGGAGGGATCTTAAAGATCTAGTTCCATGGGTAGGGACRAGTTAAGCAACAATTATGCATAATTTATATATAAACAGCTAATAAACTAGTATAAAGATAGCCAGTATTTGCTGACACTACTTGCATGTCTATCTTAGAGCTAATGTAATACTATTTCTTGATTGATCTTTTTTCCATTTCCCTTCAACTTGATAKCCATTTAATGGGAGAAGGGAAGCAGTGTGAGGCCTTGAAACCATATAAATTCGTTTGTAGTTACGTACCAATATGCACTAATCTGTTTGAAACAAAATTTTAATGAGGGTAAAAAGATCACCTTGAGATACTAAGACATTGGAATTGAAAGTAAATTTCTTGCATTAGATTGGCAAGGATCATTTCCCCTTTTCCTGCCCCTTTGAAATGAAGTGGGTTGTCTGGGGATGCTGTGTGTTCATTCTTGAAGGGTTTCAAGACATCACTGGCTAAAACATGGAGCAACGTATTCTGACCTCAGAATAGTCTTGCCCTCAGCAGGGTAGATCAGATTCTTCCTGAGGTCTCTTCCAACCTCAAAGATTCTGTGAATCTATGAAATACAGCTCTCCATTTCAGAAAGCAATGCTTTAATCACACTACTAAAACCTCTTGCTTATACCTGGCAATGATTTAAGTCAAAAGATCTTCAGCAYATCAACCTTATACACTGCTGCCTTGTCAATGGATGACACAAGGTGTGATGCTGTCATACACTTCCAGCTGTTACCAACAGATGAATGTTATTTTAGCAAGTCTTGGGACATAAGGGCAAATCAGAATCTTGTAGAACCTGTAAAAATTTGGTTCCCTGATAATCAGGTACAAGAAGCAAACTCAGTTTGGTTGGTTGGTTTTGGAGGGCTGTCTTGCAACTGAAATAGGTTCTTTATCTTGGTACACTACTGCTATTTTGTTTTAAAAACTGTTGTGTATTATAGCTAGTGTATTCAAACACAAGGGACTAAAACTGGCTTCTAAATTAATTTATAATTCAAATTTTTGAGCATCTGATAGTTTTCAATTAGAAATCAAGCAATGCTCTAGCATGCCAAAATAGAGACTTAAAAATCCAGTTTCAGCTTGACATATACCAGAGGAACATTGAGCATTTCATAGAATTTTATTTCAAAATAAATATGGATGACCTTAGTTACAACATTGTTTTACGGGATGGGGACATTCTCGGGTAGGTGAGATTTTACAACCATTATTCCAGTGTTTGGGTTTCCTTTTTTTCCCTTTTAGGTACTTTAAAAAGATCCACCAAGAAAATGCAGGAGGATCTCTTGATCAATACCCTTAACTATTTAAATCTCATTTTAAACTTTGGTAGATTCAGTTCTATAGTGATTTTGCTTTTGTGATCATATGCATAACACTTAACATGAGTAAAATCTTTATAATRTTCTTAAAGAGGAGTGTTTGAAGTAAATCACTAATCTTTAACTGACGGTTTTACTTTTATATCTGCAGTGTTATCTGACTTACTGTTATCTTTCCACTTACAATCTTGCTTAAAAGAAGAAAGGATAGCAGGAGAACTTTAAATAAGCTTGAAGCTCTTTATGTATGGATTATTCCATCCACGGGCACCCCATGAGACAGCACTCTGGGAATACAAAACCAGGAGAAACAATGGAAAGAGTCACAATTATGGTTCTAAAAGTCAAGTGTAGCTTCTGATCCTGAGATTTTAATCCAAGCACTGTCCACAGTAAAGGGAAGAAAAACTCTATTCCAGAAGTTAGGAAAATAACTGGCTTGTTAAGGGGTTCTGGTAATTCTGGCAAATGTGGGCTGTGTTCCTGTGGGATGGGACTGATGCACTGCTCTGCACTTAGGCAGGAGCTCTTTTCATTCTGAATCCTCTTGTTTCTCAGATCATTGTGCAGGCTTTCAAGTACTTCCTGTATTTGCATAAAGGACTCATTTATGTTCTGAAATGATGCTGTTTCCCCCCCCCAAAAAACTCTACCTGTTTACGTAAGACTCTGTAGCAGTAGAATGAGTCTGCAAGGGAAAAGTTGAACATGATGGGTTGATATTTTTGCTTCAGCTACTCCAGCCTGTCCTTTCTGTGGAGTTGTCCAAGCTGCCTTATAAGCTAGGACACTTCCCTGATCTTTGGCCTTTGGTTCATTCAAGGTTTGCTTTTAAGCTTTTATGCAATTTAAGCTTATGACACTGAGAAAAATCCCTCGCATTTCTTTTTTTTGTGCTAATAATAATTGGAATTCTGCAASCAAATAAGAAGCAAAACTGGATGAGAGTGATTTATGGAACAATATACTCAGCTCATTTAGTTATGTTACTACTATTCAGGTTTCACTGTGATTCCTAGCTTAAATRAGAAAACAAAATGTAATGTAATACTGATCTTATAGGATTATAAATATGTACATGTGGTTTACTTTAGTACTTAAGAGCATTTCTTATTCATAGGAAAGTCATGGTAGAACAAGATATCCCAATCTTTTGTGTATATTTTTTTGAAACACAACTTTTGTCTCATTTTAGTTTCAACCGGCATTCTTCCACCTCCATCAGCTACCAGTCAAAGCAGAGGTATAAAARTGTTTTGTGAAGCTACTCTACCTTAAAAGCACTTAACAAACCAGTTTATTGCTACTAGTAGGCATCTACTGAAGCGTTAACATAAAAATGATCTGCTCAGAAATATTTACTCTTTCTTTTTCTGACAACTAATAGTTTTCAGAGCCGGTATTTAATTCGCTGCCTGTCACGTGCCATTGACTGCTACAGATAAACTCAAAAAGGTTGCTTTCACTGCTTTTCGAGGTGCCAGTGCTTCTTGATCCATTAAAGCATCTTTGATCCTTAGAACATCTTTTTATTCTTTCTTAATTTCCTTTTTTCTTTCTATTTTCTTTTTTTTTTGCTCTTTTAATCACATGCTATTTCCTTTTTTTCAGCAGGAATTCTGATAAATCTTTAACTTCACTAAACCCTTAATGATGTAGTGTAACACTTTTTATTTCTCTTTGACAAACCTTTTTATCTTCCTTACTGTATTTAACATGTATCAGACGTGTAAAATAGTTCAGTACTTCTTTTAATTTTGCTATGATTTTGGTACTATGAATGCGGGTGAGGGGTGGGTGGCTGTTTTTATTTGTTTCAACTTCACTTCCCTCAACACAAGGAAATCTGTAGTATGGTTTTATTATGCTAACATAATAAAATAACAAAATAAAATAATATTACATTTGGGAAACACTTGAATTTTGAATAACCATCTTTCTTCAAGACAGTCTAMGTATCAGTAATCTGGCTCAGAATTTCTTTATGTATTTTGTGCATTAAGAGAGATTCAAATGAGTCTTTCTAACCACTGGACCTGTGCATCTGGGAGTAGACTTTCCTGATCGAAGATATGTTCAGATTTAAAATCTTTTAATCCACATTGTAAATACTGGGCACTGACCTGTCTAGTTTACCTTGAATAGTAGATTTTAAAACAAGGACTAGTCTTTAGACAGCGTGTTTAGCTAATGGCATTTTAAAAGCTGTGTGTGAAGCCAGTGTGCCCACAGTGTACACCTCCCTGTCTGTGCTGTGGTAGGAGCAATGACCCTCTGTCCAGTGACCCTGAGTACAGTGCCACCTTAGGCACTACAGATTAGGAGGTATCCTCAGGGAATATGTGGTAAGAATGGAAAATAGAGAGTTTCACTGTGCTTAGAACAGCTTCGGTGGTYACAAAATCACAGCATAGTTCACAACAGAATTTACAGTGAATACAAACCCACTAAAATAGTTTATCTTGGAGAGTCCTGTTCACTCATGGTATAGTGGACCTAAATGCAGCCCTAAGCCCTAGAGTAGGTACAGAAATAATTAGCTACAGCCATTGTAGCAATAGCTAAGTTTCTAGGTCTTSCTAAATAGACAAAATAAATTAGCCCAGGGCAGCAATGCTATGCCAACTAGATCTATAGTAGAAACACTATCAGAGCAGCAAAAAGCTATGTTATGAGGATAGGTTAATTTTGTTCAAAACTAAAAATAAAAAGTTTCCATTTGTCAGAATGTTTTTTACCTGTATGGAAGAAATTCGCTGCGTTTGCCACATAAAATTACAATGTGTTTTCTCCAGATGGCATCTGTTTCCACTGCTAAAGAAAGTCAAGTCAAGATGGACCAAGTCTGGCAAAGCTGGACACTTCTTTTCATGTGCTGACAAATGTTTTCCTATAGACAAAGCCACTATGGAAATAACTCCTAAACTGTCAGCACAAACAGATAARGATCTGGCTCATACAGAGAGTGAAACTGTAGGGAAAAAGAAAGTAAAACTGGTTTTGGSATGAGTAAAGAACAATGTTCTGTAGTGAATAGTTTTTCTTATACTTCTTGTTATCCGTTGCTTCCCTTTCTTATACTTCTTTATTCTCTCTTGCTTGCTTTGATTGCGATGCTCTTTTAGTGGTCTGTGAAGCACAGACACTACAAACAGACTCATCCCAAGTAACTGGCATATAGAAGAGGCATATTTTTTAATGTGGTACTGTAATCAAACTGAAAATCACCATCCAAGCAACAAAATAGAGAGAAACTGTTTCTTAYTGATGTTTAGAATCCTGAGCAAATGTTTTTATTCTAGGAATGCAGAAATTGCATTATTTTCTGTAGGCTGAATCTGAACRTTAGGAAAATTAACATAAATTGTAGTTTCAGTCTAAATAAGGAAAATAGTTTGTTTTAGAAATTTTTTTAAAGGTCACTACAGTATTTTTGAAAAGAGTACAACAGTATATAAACAKTAGTTAGCATTGGTAGTAGTAGGAATTGTGCTGAGCAAGTATATTCTTAAGTYAAGATATCCTTCATTGATTTATCTTAAACAAGACCAGGCCTTTTTGTTTGTAGAYGAACAGAAAACAAACTTTGTATGCAGATTTCTTATGTCTGATTCCTTGTTAAACTGAGAGTTCCAAATTTGTCATATTCCCTCAGCAAGATATCTTTTATGACAACAGCAAACTTGGCATTACTTAAAATCCTTATTCACCTGATTTTTCTTTCCAAAGAATTGTCCAAGCCTTTCTTGCCAATGATAAAGACTGATGACTCTCACAGCATTCTCTCTGTAGCTCTCATGGACAGTTCCTTTTGGAGTGCTCTGGAAGCTGCCAGATCTCTCACTTCACTATCAGTAAATTCTGCTGTTTATGAAGTTGTTCACACCTACATTTTACTTTTAGAAACACAACCCAGTCATATACACCAATGCCAGTTTCTGGAAGCTACAGTGAAAGTCCTGCTCCTTCTGCTCCTTCAAAAATGAGAGTTGTTACTACTGCCAGCATAAAGCCTTCTGTCTACCAGCCAGGTAAGGTGCCTTCCAAGTACTGAAAAGACTCAGAAAAAAAAAAGCACGTGCATTTCTTTTAGAAAATATGTCAAGAATGCCCATTTTGCCATAGGACACAGAYGTATCAGAAAATATTTATACACATGGAACTAAATGTTGCTAATTGCTAGTTTTGATTCAGATTATCTGAAGATTGAGGATTATGTTGTATTTGTATTCTGTTTCAGAGTTAAAATGTCGAACAAATGGATGAAAAAAATAAAAGCAAGGGAAAAGGCTAATAAAAAACGCGTAGCCTGATTTTTCGGAAGAAATACGTTTGAAAAATAACACAGCGTTACCCAATTAGGAGCCCAGTGACACTATAGAATTGATAAAATAGCTTAAGAATGCACAGTTCAGGAAGAAGATAGAAAAAGTGGAGTTAGTTTCAGTAGGATATATTTGCAAAATAGATATATTGAACTTCTCAAACTTAGGCTTATATTTGAAATAAAGAATGAGGTATTAAAGCACTTCATAATGCTATTCCATTTCCCAGAGATCTACTAACCGAAGGAAAATATTTGGTTATTCATTCATTTGGAAAATATGCTCCTTGATATTATTTAAATTCCCTTTGTATTAATGTGTTACAAATGGACTGAACTTCTAAAACCATTGATGACCAAAATGTGAACCTTCGAACTGAACAAATTAAATGAGGCAGCAATGTAAGTTTAAATGCAGTTCTGTTTCAAATTAAGGTTTTTCTGATCTTAGCAAGAGAATTAAAAAGTTGATTTATATCTCTTCACAGTCAAATAAATACGAAAAGGCCAAGAATTCTAAGAGTCTTAAACTCTGTCTTCTGTAATGTTCTATTTCTGGATCTGCTGAAATTAAACAAATGTAGAAACTTTAGTTAGACATGAACCAGACAGACAAATCAATTGATCTTTATATTTGAGACATAAAGGYGGAAAAAGCCAAGTCAGAGCTATCATGAGCTATTTAAGGGTCTCAAAGTAAATAACCTTCAGTTTCTCCTCATTTGCTTTTGGCTAAGTGCATCAGTGTATACCATGTTCTCACTGAAGGCAAATGCTATTATTCTTGACTTGGAAAGATGAAGACAGAGGATTTATTTCTATAATGCAGAAGAGAGTAGACTGTGGGAAGTCAAAATTTCCTAAATACAGATTGGTATTAAGCCCTGTGCTCATCTGGGGGAAGCACAAACTCCAGTTCAGTATATAAACCTGCCACAAAAATAAATCTGCACCTCTTTGCAATTATCTGTAGCTATTTCCAACTATTGGCTGCATCTGTTAAAGTAAAACCTGGCTGTTGAATTCAACTCAGAATTAGAGAAAATGCTTTTGTTTTCTCCTGGGTTGGGCACCTTCTTTGCACTTCCTTACGTTGGTGTTTTTTCTTTGTAAGTCCTTATGTTGCTAGGTTTGAGCCCCATTGCCTCTTAATAAAGGCTTAAATAGTTGGCAGAGAAAGAAAAGTCTCCCTCTATTATTTAGGAATTTGAAATATCCAATAAGAGATTCTAAAATACCTTCATAATTGAACACTAAAGTGACTCAGGTACAAAAGAGATTGTAGACAGAGATTTTATTGAAGATGTTTGGTTCTTGTTTTGGTACCTTTTTAAAGTGTTATATATTTGATGTAGTAGCACTTCAGACTGGTTTTGGAACATAACTTGGCCTCAGAGACAGTTGCAGTCCTGAGCAAATGGGAAATTGTCACTTGGAAAGAAATGGAAGAAATGGCATTTCCTGTCACAGATGGGAAAATCAATAGTACTCAGAAACAAACCACCAAGACAGTTAAAAAGCTTCCTTACCCAACTYTGTCAATGACTGGCTTCCCTTGGAAATGTGGGGTGGCAACCTCCGGATTAAAACACCAACCAACAGGCTCATATATGCAATACTGAGACACCTGAATCAGTCACTGAGAGGATTTACAAGACTATTATAATCTGTCAGATAGATTGACAAAAAAAACCAAACAAACTGAAACAAGTCTCGGGATGAAACTGCATTGTTGAGTATCTGGCTCAGATGGGATTTATCAGGAAGTCAACTCTTTAACTAACCTGAATCAGGTGGGAAATCTGCTGCTGCTAAAAATCTTTTGTTTTTTCCACTAGGGACAGCTGTGAACTCTGAAATTTTTTCCCGAAGTTTCATAACCCGTTTTTAAAAGGAGCATAGACTTTTTTCTTCTGAACAAGGCCCACTAGATGGCAGAACATACCTGAGTATTCCTTTCCCGTAGGCTTTCCCAGAGCTAGGATAGCCTTTCACAAATCCCAAGCGACTCAAACGCCAGTTCTGTACTACCAAGTAACATGATACCTAAATGTAAGAAAGCAGATCTTTCCTTTTAAATCCCTAAATCCAAATAGGCCTGCTCGTGTATGCAAAAGCAGTCAAGCGTAAAGGCCTGATGTGTTCCTAAAGGAATTGGCAGAGAGATTCCCACAGTTCTTAATGAACTTTACATTGAATCCTAAGCACCTTCAATACTAAAACAGCAGCTCACGTACCATTATTTCATTTTTAGTTCTTCTGAATAAGAATAGTGTCTCTCCACAAAGCATCATCTGCTTTGTCTGTCATCTACTCTATTCTGTAATGGTACACAGGAAAACTTGGGGCTTCAAGGATGTGGCCACTAAGCATAGAACAGCCAAATCAGTTGTGGTTATTAATTTCATTTGTTATTGAGAATAACAAAGAATAACACTTATGTGATCTACTAACAAAGGAAAAAAAAGGACAAATGTTCTCACAGTGTGAGCCAGTATGTGACTAAAGCAATTGAGACTCTATAAATCTTTGCTTTGCTAAATGAGTCTTTGGTAACTTGCCTTTTTGTCTGGAGAGAAAATAGCCATAGACCATAAATGAAGAGCTGAGGGCRAGAATTCCAAATTCCCCAGAAGCAAGGAATTGGCTTATTCCTATTGCTGTTAAGAGAAACC
Organism: Amblyornis subalaris; assembly: GCA_018881555.1. Taxonomy (NCBI): domain Eukaryota; kingdom Metazoa; phylum Chordata; class Aves; order Passeriformes; family Ptilonorhynchidae; genus Amblyornis; species Amblyornis subalaris. The sequence continues at coordinate 16,875,970 of JACAXG010000003.1, read as the reverse complement.
CCYTCTCCTGCTATTCTCTCAGTATAACAATAATCCCATTCATTCTTTCCTAYGCTAAAAGAATCTGAGGACTGAGAGAAACAAGGTAATAGAGGCTATGTTACTGAATTATTTGAAGTATTCATTTTTTAACAGTTAATGGTCAGCTCGTACAATACTGATATTTTGAGAATATATTCTCTGATATACTGAATCTTAGTACTTTTTTAGCAGCAAACAACCCCTTTTATTCTGCTGCATGTATGTTGGAAGACTGAAATACTTAAGCATTCAAGGTGAATGTGTATGGCAGTAGCTACTAAGACACAAGAGTTGTTCATATAAGCTTATGAATGTAGTTCTAAGATAATAAGATAATTCCCTCTTAATAATAACTGCTAAAATCTCAAAGTTAGTGAAATTTTTCTAATACATTGCAATGATACTACTTTAAAGCAATAGTAATTGCAGCTTGCTCACGGGGGGAATGTATTGTAATAAATCAAGCCTGTAAAATTAAATTAATTAAAACATTAAATTAAAATTTAAAATTAATTAAATTAAAACAGCTGACAAGAACTCACAGCAGATGGAAACACCCAACATTTGTCACTTTTCAATAATTCCTCTGGTACTTTCTTTCAGTAACTGGAAAAAAAATCCTATTTTATTGCTTTATTTTACTGCAGCAAATAGGAAAGATAGAGTGAAAAGAAATAGAAGGTAGAGAGAATGAAAGACCAAGATCTTTTCCCAGTGTTTATCCTTCAAAGGAGTCTAGATTAATTTGAACCTAGATAAACCATATTCKGTCTGTGTTGGTTGGAATAAACAAACTGGAAAAATAAAACATTACAATTGTGAGATTAGGGAAGAAAAAGTGACAAACTAAAAGCCTGTAAGCTGAATTTACTAAAACAGTAATAGAAAAAGACATCCTAAAAATGGTACCTGGACTGCATTTGTTCTTCCTTTCTGGAACTCTGGGTTCGAATACCTGACCATTGTGTTAGGCCCCTGTGGGATACATGGCCATACTCTCTATGAGGCAGAACTGGCTCTTGGGGTAGGGAGAATCCTTTCACAAAATGAAGTGTKCTAGAAGTCACGTTACTTAATTAGAGGGCCTCATAGGTGGGAGCCTTTTGAACTCACCAATTAGAGGTGAAATATTAACTTCTAATTTTGCCTATCTTAATACTGTAATACATAAATAGTAACAGCCTCAGGACCTAAAGAGATTGCATATAAACTCAGTTCTGAAATCTTCAAACACTGTTTACCATTTCCAAGTTAAAAAAAAAAAAGGGAGCCTCAAGGTAAGGTGGGATACAGTTTTATGAAGCAGAAACATTGTTGATGCTGTAGCATAAGAAATTTTTATCAAGAAAATGCACTAGATTCAACTCTGACCTCAATAAAAAGATCACGAGGGTGATCACAGTGGATTGATATATATGCAATTTAAGTACCTGCAAATTGCCAATAATCAGTGTAAATTATTCTTATGTGGAAGGATGTGGGCTAAGAGAAGAGTGTTAAGTAGAACATGATCTCACCACTTCATTATTCAGAAAGATCCCTGTTACATTTGGAACCCTCTTGGCTGAAACACCTTTCTACCTGCAAGCCCCTTAAAACTGTATTTGGTCATCAGTTTATTGGTGCTGGGATCATCTGTGCAGAATGTTTGCCTAGACTGCTGGAGAACTGGCTTCTGTTCCCAAATCTGTGCTCTCCCATTTGGGCAAAACACTTCAACTCTCCAAGCTTCTTTTCAATCGTTTGCTTTGTTTTCCTTGCAAAGGAAAACTGCTTTTAGTGCTCGTATACTTGGCAAAGTGAGGCTGTTTCTCAGCAACTTCAGCCCTGCATAATGCAAGGTCTGATGTTTTGAAAAGAGCAGGGCAATGGGAAAACTTGTCAGTATGTGCAGGCTCTGGCTCCTGCTTATTTTTATGTGATAAAGCTCCACCCAAGATTAGAGCCTGGTGCATACAAACACAGAGACAGACTGCACTGAAGGTTTTATGTGCTAGTCAAAGGGTGGAAGAGAGAAAGTATATTTTACACACAGGAACTGAGGCGCAGAGATACTGTGCTTTGCTCAAAGTTATACAGGAAGTCTGTGGCAGAGCCAAGAACTGAACTGAGATCAGTCATAACCACAAGTCTGGCCTTCCTCTGAGTGCTGTTGGCTTTATCTTGCTGGTCATGTGAGCTGAATTGGCTCCCTCAATATTGCTTCCAGTGCTCTCTATCTCTGTGTTCCCTGTGTGAGACAGTTTTTCTTCAGAAACCTAGTAAAAAACTTACAAATGATGGAGAACAGTGACATCTGTAGAAAATGTTGCATTTTAATTAATATAATGAGATAAAAAATTCAGCATAACTTAATGAAATTCTGGGGAATTCCATCTAAAACTTTACTTAATGATCTGGCTTTTCTATTTTTAACCTCTCTTAGATTATATGGCAGTCTTTGAAATTATCACAGAATTGTCATATCCATTCATACTAGAAAATGAAGACATGATCTTGACAATGGTCTCCATAAAATCTGTAAAAGTCAGTAGGCAATGACTTCTGTAATGCATGTGGATTGAAAGTCAGTGGTTGAGTACCCTTGGTTTCAGCCCAGAATAAATGGGCAACAATGGAAAATATTATCTGAAGCTTTTATTTTATGTGTGTCGTGGAGTACCCTCTGGTAAGTGTTGCCGTATTGACATTAGAAGAAAAAGACTTTAAAATTCTTTTTGGTTTCTTTTGGGATACTTAAAACAGCGCCAGCACCAGTTCATTCCTACACCCCTGCCAACACGGAGCCTGCAAGCCGCCCTCCCTGGGTAACAGATGACTCCTTTTCCCAGAAATTTGCACCTGGAAAATCCACCACCACTGTCACAAAGCACATCCTACCAAGGGGTGCTCCAGTGCCATCTCCTGCCTCAATTTCTGCTTACCCGTCTCCAGTTTCAACTTCTTCCCAGCCCCCTGCATTAGCCCGGGGAACAGTTCAGAGGGCGGAGCGTTTTCCAGCCAGCAGCCGAACTCCTCTCTGCGGGCACTGTAACAGCATCATTCGGTAAGGTCATGAGCTTTTGGAGAGGGATGAAGCAGAAAAAAAAAGTCAGAGACTGGTTATGGTACATTAATATAGAGTACCAGAGCCTAAGACTCTGTTAAATTACCCAGCAGGGATGTCTGTTGTCTGCTTCATTAATTTAACATTTCCAGAGCTCATTTTGTTATTGCGTGGTTCACTTTTTATCACTGCAAAATTATACATGCTAATTGTTTGTCTCTTGGATGCTGCGGCAAATCCCTGCTTGTTTTTTAAACAGGTTTCTGGTCCCAAGATAACCCTTTGAAGGAGGTTTGTGCAACTTCCTTGGGAGAGTTGGGGGACTAGGGGCAGCGGGGGGGATTGTGGASAGAAAAGGAACGAGGCATCATTTTGGAACAGCAGCCAAATGTAATTGTTGCTTTTGTGTCTGGAGAAAGATAATGCCTACACTCTATTACCAGTGATTCATAGCATGCCTCTCCCTTCTCTCCCAATTCATTCTGCTGGACCAGTGCCTACTGTTACTCTGTGGACTGCTATCCAACTTTAAGTAATCCATGTTTAATGACAGTCTTCCCCACTGAAAGGAGCTCGTTTGGTGATGTGGAACTGCTGATTATTGCCCTTTATATATTCTGGAATGGAAATATTCCAGTAATAATCACTATATCTAACTACAATCACCAGAGTCAATCACCAAAACGAATTTAATGTGTCTTCCACATAATGAAACAGCAAGTTGTCACCTGATAGTCTGACATTTCTAGAATACGCTGCATGCAGTGCTCTCAGATGGAAAGAAGGCAGGAGACTTTAGGAGCTGTTGTGACATGTGGGTGTGTAGGTCTGGAAATTTGCCTGTTATTTCATGCTTTCAAATAGTAGCATTATCTTCTGTGCCTGTGGCCTTTTCCTGTTGTCTTTGTAGCTGCTTACAAAGACCAGTTATAGTATTCAGGTATGAAAACAATTGATGATTTTTCCAACAAAACTCCAGTCTGTAAATCCAGTGTATGAGACCAAACAATAATGAAATGTTTCAACCAATTAGCAGTGTGTTTTGAGTAACGATCTTGAAAAAGACCACTCCTGTTCAGGCTTCTGGATGTTACTTTAACATGCAGCTCGTGGTTCAAGTTGCTTCCTACACGTGCATGTGGTGTCTGACGAAGTGTGTTTGCAATCAGGGTCATTCAACCTTTCTGCAATGCGAATAAGATAATTATGATTGTTTCCAGAGGTCCTTTCCTGGTAGCCATGGGTCGCTCTTGGCACCCAGAAGAATTCAATTGTGCTTACTGCAAGACATCCTTGGCTGATATGTGCTTTGTGGAGGAGCAGAATAGTGTGTACTGTGAGCGCTGCTATGAACAGTTCTTTGCACCAACCTGTGCCAGATGCCACACTAAGATTATGGGGGTAAGAAAACAAGATTAACCCTTTCTCCAACTGCGTGGATCACTGAAATAATGAAATTGTTTAGACTGTAAGCAGTGGATGTAGATACTTTATTATTTCCTCCTTTTTAAGACTTATTTTCCAGCTTGGTGATTATTTCAGAATGAGAAGCGTATTATTTTATAATAATTTTCATCCATCCGAAGTCTTGGATATTTCTGTACCTTATTCAGCTCATAGACAGACTATGTAATCCAGTTACCATCTCACCAAGTGTAAAATAAGTAACACTTTCTGGGTAGTTTTTTGCTGTCTGACACACACTATGTTACTTTTATCTCTCTGTTCTTTATAGTAAGAGACTTGTACTGGGTTTTCATTTCTTACACAGGACTTAGTCAAAATTTCGGTGAAGTCAGTGATGTTGAGAAGAGGCCCATTGCTCTTGCTGCACCTCACTGTTAGCAACACGGCTGGTTGAGGAATTATGCTGGCTTCTAGCAGTTAATAAACTACAGAATAAATACAAAGATCTGAATTCCACAAAGCCAAAAATACATGCCACTTTTGTCTTACTTATGTACAAGGGAATGTACAATTTAATTTGCTCTCCATATACCTTCAATCGTGAGGAGGTTGGACTACCATAAGATAATTTTAGCAGTGTATTTATGCACACAGTTGTAGTGAATGCATGACATGATCCTCTTAAATGAGCACACAAGGAGTCCCACAGTGTTTTTTCACTGCTTAGCTGTCACCTTTTGACATCTGTCTAAATGTTGGCATTACAGACTCGATGCTCTTCTCTGCAACTGCCAATTAGGGGTGGCAGCATCAGACATCGATGGTGAAGCTCTGGCTCCAACCAAGTCTCGTTTGCTGCTGCAGCAGAAGGAGTAATTTATAGCAGAGTGCTGACTTAACTTACCTAATGAATGCTGGCACAAATCAGTTTCCCATTATGGATTTTCATCAGGAAAATAGCAAAGATGCCAGCTGCCTCTATTTATATTAATAAGATTTCTCAAGCTATTTTTGCTTCTTACCTCACTGAGGTTCATAAATGGATCCAAACCTATTTATCAGCTATAGTTGTTTTGCAAACAGTAACAGAAGTTAATGAATCTCAAATGGTGATTCTCTAATGAGTTATATGGCAAATCTAAATTAGACTATTTTGTCTATTCACTGGATTGAAAGCATGGAAGAGGACTTCAATCAATTTTATCATAATCAATGGACATTAAATACAATCTTTAAAAGAGAATCAGAGTCTATGTACATAATTGGAAGCAACATAAAATAGGATCTAGATTCGCAGCTGGTATAAATCAATGCTGTTTCACTGAAGTTAACAAAGTTAATTTACACCAGTTATGCAGCTGGTCCTTTGAAATGTGGACTGTTTGACAGAGATATACTGTCGAATATCGTCCTGGGCACACGTAAGATTGAAAAATTAGAAGGTAATTGTGTATCAGAGCTTAGTACAGCAGCTTTTGGACATGGAAGACTTCTGTATGACAAAAGAATGAAGCAGTAATAGAGGTTTCTTCATACTGGACAGAAGTAAGAAGCTGATAAAATCTAGATGCGCTCAGTTTAAGAGAACATCAGTTGCACAGAATTAGGGGGTTTTGTGATAAACACATGGCCTAGGAACAGACACACAGACTCATTTTTACTAATCACATAAGTTGAAAGAACTTTTTCTTTTTTTTAGATTTTCACGTAAGTTTGTGATTCGTTCTTATAAGAAGCATAAAGAAATTACTACATAATCTAGATTATTTTGAAACAACAGATTTACACCACTTATTCTTGGTTTTAGAAAATTACTCTTTATTTAAGAAATCATACTCTTGCATTGAAGAGTTGATACTGGTCATGTCAAAACAAAGGAGAAAATGATCAGAATCTTTGTGCAGAATCTCTCCTGCAACAGCGAATGGGCATGTTGATACAAACTGCTGGCTGAACCATGTTGTTTCACTTTGGCAAATACATTTTTCTAGAAAGCTTGCAATCCTATTTCCTCTTTCTTTCCAAAAGAAGCCAAATTTCTGTCATAAATCTTTCTTTTGAGGAGCAGAATTGGCTGATAGAGAAAGGAAGAATTTAGAGCATCTCTGYCTTGCGTTTATTCTCCAGTAGGAAGTTGCAGGGCTTGCTATTCTGCTGGAGATTTCTGTTTGTTTGTTTGTTTTACAGGAAGTGATGCATGCCCTAAGACAGACCTGGCACACAAGTTGCTTTGTCTGTGCTGCTTGTAAGAAGCCGTTTGGGAATAGCCTGTTCCACATGGAGGACGGGGAACCTTACTGTGAGAAAGGTATGGCAATCTGGGCAGTTCTGCTAAGTAACTGCATACTTCATGTTCATGGAAGCAACACAAGAATAAAGCAGCTGATTAACAAAATATCAGTTAGCCACCCAGCATGGATTTTGTTTCCACTCTCCACATATACAAGTGTTTGTGTGTCTGTATTTTTCTCCAGTTTATATGACAGACTGATAGAGTGCTGTTCTTTGCCTCAGTATCCCACAATGCCTTACCTCACTTCCCTCCCTTATGTATTATGATACTTTGTCCTTCTCTTCCTACACATTTTTCCCTGTCCCACACCCTTCCTTGGTAGATTCTGCTCACTAGAAATGAAAAATTACTCTTTTAGGGCTGCCTGCAATCTCTCTACTGAGTTGCTGGAGCTATGACCTCTGATGCTGCTGCCTCACCCTAGAACTGTTCAATATATGAAAAGATAGCTCTGCACAGATGTGCAACACATGGTAGTGCAGATTTTTTTTCCTGACTGCTGCAACAAACAAGCTGCTTCTTGACAACTAAGAAAGGAAAGGGCCATGTTTTCCCAAAATGGTACTTGCCATGCAAATGAGTTGCCTGACAGTCAGGAAGGAGATTAAGGTTTAAGTGGTATTCCCTCTGTATTTCCCGTAACCATTTAATAAGCTCCTGGCCTACTTCTCTCTGGAGATTCCTCCCTTATGGTTATGCAATTCAAATTTTACAAGCCAGAGTAACTCTTAGTAAAAGTAAAAACCATACAACGTGACTGACTGGGTGCCTACCTTTTAAAATTGAAGGTTTTGTCATAACATCTAATGACTCTCACAAATTCCATATTTCTACTAATTTCCACTAATATTTTTCAATGTCAAGCCTTTCCAAATTGCACTTGATAAGGTATAGATATATTAATCAGTCAGTATGGGGTTTCCATAATATTCCATCTTAATGCAGAAAGAACATAAATCCAGTCATGGAAACTTGTAACATTCCCTAGTTGTTAGACTCTTTTGTATATTTGTCCTGTGAATAGATTCCACATAGATTAAAGCTAATTTAAAAGTAATGTGAGAAACATAACTTAAAATTCCATGAGTTTTTTGTTTATCTTCTACATTTGTGATGACAAATGTCATACTGATGGGGATTCTGAACTGAGTTTGTATCTAAATAATAAAAGAAGCAAATTTCAGTAGGARTGTTTCAGTAACTGTAGTAGGAAACTGAGCAAAAACAATCAAACCATTCATTGTCTAGGAACTTTCTATTTCTCTTGGATTTAATACGATTACATTAAGAGTTTGTTCTAAGTTTGCTTTTTGTTTTATTTCAGATTATATTGCTTTGTTCAGTACAAAATGTCATGGCTGTGATTATCCTGTTGAAGCTGGAGATAAATTCATTGAAGCTCTTGGACACACTTGGCACGACACCTGCTTCATTTGCGCTGTAGGTTCTACACCAAATACTATCTCCTTCGTTTATATTCCTAAATTGTGTCGTAACATCAGAAAACCTGAAAGCAGGAATGACTAACATATGCCTAAGGATGCAGAGGGATGGAATTTCATTTTATACTTGCAGATGGAGAAGGATGGGAGTATTTTTTTTTCTCCTTCATAAACTTTTACTAGAATTATGAAATTTGATTATCACAAGTGAGTGTTTTCTAGTAAAACACCCAGTTTTAGATAGTACGTGCAGCAATACAAACCACTATTGCTGTTATTCTCTCCGGTGTTTGCCAAATAAAGATAGAGCAAGACTGGAAATAAATTAACACCATACTGAATAGTATAACCATAATCTTACTTACAAAGCAGTGAAGTTTGTATTTCCATACTGAATGSTTGTTGAAACTTGCAAAAAGAAGTCTGTTTAGAGACCATGAATAGTAATTAGCATAGAAATTGGTCAAACTCATCAATCTGTGGTGTGCACACAGCTCTAGAGTGTGGCCATATTCCCACACTCTGCACACAAAGCAGAAAAATCCATATCATAAACAGTACTTTCATCTGGTTCTAATACTGCTTTGCAGCTCTGCAACATATTATTCCTACAGTAATAATATCTAGAATCTCTAATTAGCTAAAAACAGTATGTTGGCCACACCAAACTGACAGTGACAATTTCTAATGTTTGTTTAAGTCTAAAATTTAGGTTGAAGAGCTGAAAGTATAGAAATGTTTATAAATATCTGAAGCTAAACTAGCTATTGGTCTCTCAAGGGTAGATGGAAGTGAGTGACACACAAGTGTCTTGTAAAAACTGAAGTTTTTTGGAAATTCTAATATAGAAAGGAATGCTAAGACAGCAAGTTTCCTTCATAAGCTATCAATCACTTATAAAARACACTTTTTCTTAATATTTCATGTTCTTTTTTGCTTGTTCATTTACTTTAGCTACCCAGTTTTCTGTGGAAGTGATTGTTTCATTATATGTTGTTAATATGCAATTCTCACAGCAGAGGTCTTTTTTAGGACATAACTTTATTTCTTTCAGTGGGCTAAATCAAATGCAAATCAATACAGGACTCCTAAAAACTACCAAAAAAATGCATGAGCAGGAGAGAAATACAGTTGAAATTGATAGTCACATCTTTCTCCGTTTTTTTCCCTAATTATTCCTGATTATATTTATTATTAATTCTAGGTATGCCATGTGAATTTGGAAGGTCAGCCATTCTACTCCAAGAAGGATAAGCCACTGTGCAAGAAGCATGCTCATGCCATCAATGTTTAAAAGAAGAGTTGGTAGTCATTAATGCTGGGGTAAAACATGACTAACTGGGCAATCATAAAGTTGATAACCATGGCTAGCACTTCTCTTGGTAAACGCTAGGAAGTTGGTACTTCTGAAGTTTAACTTTATCCTCTTTCATAAATGCAGAACATGCTTTTTGCAAGGTTCATACAAAAACCTACTGAATGAACAGTCAAAACCAAATGAACTAATGAACTAGTCCATTATTAGAGCAACACTTGGGGAAATATTGAAATTAACTGAAAACCTTAATATAAAAAGTAATGTGCAAATACAGTTTCAAATGAACTACCCACAGCAGTTTTAATGCTTAGACCACACGTGGTGTTTAAAAACAACTGGAAAAATACTTTTGTAAGAAGTCATTTTCTTTCACAGCAAGAATGAGTAAGTGCCATATGTACAGTCATCTGTAGAACCAAAGGCCGTAGCTTTCAAAGGGAAATAAATAGATTAGGGCTTCCTCTATGAAAAGTGAGTGCTATGCCATTATGTTGTGGTGCTACCTCATAGCATCAGATATTTTAGATTCTTTCCAAATAACAAGTCTGCCTTCAATCCATATGTAGCTGGGAAGCCTAGGTGACAATCCATAACAGTTTGAAAATAAAATGGTTGGGTCAGCCTTGCTAGTGCACTTGGCTTACATGTGCACAGTAGATTAGTTCCCTTTCAAATCATAATGGAAAAGGACAACTGGCTTTCTCCGAATTGCTCTTACATTGAATGGAGTAGAGCTGGTTGCAGTCGCCAACTTTTAATTCAAAACCAGTTTTCCTTTCCTCTTGTGGAAAAAAATAGATTCAAACTTGCTTTGGTTTCTAATTCCCACTGATATCAGAGGGAGGTAGGAATCTACGTCTGGACCTTCACACTGATGAACTCAGAAGAAACACATCCATCTAGCACAGCTAGGTAGTGGGAGATAGCCTGCAAAAATTCCCTACYCTATCCCACATAATTAGGAAAAAGGCATTTTTTTTCCTGTGGTAAATGAATGTTGATTAAAAATTCGTAAGGCAGCAGGCACATACTCTTTATTCCTTTTCTTTAAATGCAACACATCATGACTTGTAGTAGTATTTGCCATTGTAAAACAGTAGCTATGTTCCAACAATTAGGATAACCATACAGTCATCTTTTTTAATAACCATACAGTCATCTTTCCTAATAGTTTAAGAACAACTTTCAAGTTGTTCAAAGAGTTATTTATAAAACTTTTTTTTTTTCAAATGAGCAATAGTTGTGTTACTGATAATACTTTCAAATTTTTGAATATCAATGGCTTTTATATTGGAGACAGAAGTTCTGTCTGATGGAGTTAAGATGGAAAGTCTGATCACTATTCAAGTTTYATTAACTCGTTTAAGTGAGAATGATGATGTGTGTATTGACAGCTTGCAGTACTGACAGTTTTGAATTAGTACTTCTGAGGTTGAGGATGCATTCTGTGGGCCACATGCTGGTGCCATCTGCACCTATTTTACCTTGTGTTTGAGTAACAAAAAATTACATAATATTGTCTGTCTTGTCCTCCTATAGGTAATGCCCATTTTATGATAATTGGTGTGTCTTTTAAGGGATGAAAAACTCCAAAGCTTGAGGGAGGAATAAAAGAAATTTGGAGTTCTAATATAAGAGTTAAGTTAGCTGCAGGCAGTTTGCATCTTGGAAAAAATAACAACYTGAACTGCCTGTGGCAGTTTTGACATGTATGATCTGTATTTATTCAGTAGGTATCTTAGTTTTCACTGATCTTAGCACTGATCTGATGAGTTGCTACAGGGTCAGATTTTTGTATGCATGAATTATTCTAAAACACTAGTACATTATATGCAAAGCCTTTTTTTTTTCTATAAGCAAGCAAATTTTCTGCTTTCAGTTGGTGCTGGGCTGGTGTGAATATGGTTCCATAGATTACAAAATCCAAAGATCTAGCTCATAATATTCTCCAGAGGAATAAATCGTAATTATGGAAGTTAAATATTTTTTCCACTCATATTTGACTTCATTAAATACATATTCACAACAGTGAGAAAATTCTACATTTCCTTTTCACTTTTCAGTGCCATTCAACAAATGYTGTTTATTATTATCTGTTATTTGAGAGAACTCACATCAGCATACCATATACTAAGACTGCATTGAAGATACTCTTTAGGCAGATTTGTGTGTTGGCCACTGACTGGGACTAGACTCTGACTGCAACATCAAAATAGGAGTCGGGCTCCATGGGAAGACATAAAATGGTAGGGCTCGTGATGGATGCCTGAGGAGAATTTCATGAGGTCTTTCGCCTCTGATGTGCATGTGTTTATATGTGTGTGTCTCATTCTCCCTCCACCTTCCCCCTCAATGTCCCTCTTTACTGGCAGCATGAAGGATGAATTATTTTAGGATATGGCCAGAGATGGWGGGCTGCATTTTAGGGAGTACAGTCTGTGAAAAGATGCTGGTAGGCAGCATGGCTGGGGCTAAACTTCATCAAGTTCCCCTGGAAGCCCAGGCTGCCAGCTGAAGTGGCCCTGGTCAGCCTGGAGTTACTGGCATGGGGTGGGGTGTGGGWAATGGGGCTTTGGGTGTGGGCAGGGGAAGGGAGGATGGGATCAGGGAAGGGAGAGCACCTGCGGCTGCCAGGGGGCCTCTGGTCGAGTGTAAAAAGATGAGGCATTGAGGAGACAGGAAGCCCTTCCTGAAGCTGGGGTTGGAGGGGGRGAATAGCCAGGTAAGGCCAGTTTCACCAAGATGACATGTCAGATGACTGGGGTGGGGCAGAGGGGGGACAGGGTCGGGGGGACAGCCAGGATGACTCACTACAGTCAGGAAAGGGCTTGGATTAAGAGGTTAGGGTACAAGTAGCTCACAATAGCCCACAGAGATACTTTAAATATGTATGGAAGGGGTGAGCAAGGATCCAATCTGGTAAATCTGAAGTCAGTAGTGCAGAAAAGTGAATGCAATGTACATACAATGTTGCAGAGTGGCAACTGTGAAAATGCAGCAGCACAGACTTCAGTGGGAGCTGTACTGGCTTGAGAGAGTTCTGAAAATTTCCTTGGGCAGAGAACCTGCACTGTAGCACATGCCTGGACTCCAGCTGGTGTCTGAGCAAGTGAGATTAAAGCTAGTTTACATATCACTATATGAGGTACACTGATATCTCTGAATGAAGAACAGAGATACCCTGAGGATTATCATGTAATAAAAATTTCCTGTTATGACTTGTGCTGCTTCATAATGTGGTCCAAAAATAGGGAATCCACGTACCTGCCCTTGATATCTATATTAAGATATAATTTTTGCACATATCTGAACCAGAAATTTGTGAATAATAATGTAGCATTTTAACTTTCACAGGGGTAGAATACCACGTAACTGCTGCTACTCTTCTGCCACATGTCACCTTTGTGATATGGAGAGGGTAAAATGCATATATTTAATAATACATATCTCTAAAATTCAAAATACGGCCTTGTAACTATCACTGAACACGATGTACAAAAATATGCAAGATGAATAATGTGTACTTGATTATGTTTTATGTCTTGTAATAGAAGCCTGGGATAAGTCCTAAGTTCTTCTGAATATTTCTTTTCATTCTAATTAATGTGAGGTTTTACCCAATAAAACAAAGATACTGTACCTCTGAATGATCAATTAAAAAGATCAGTCTTTTATCTAACTGAAAAGTGTACAATAACTTTTCAGTCAAAGGATTCAAAAAGTATTTTAATGCTTTTCTCTCTTTTTGTGTTCTTTTTGCAGAAAAAGGTAAATTAAATGTTTCCAAAGAAGACTGCTTTTATTATCTGGGCAAAAAAACAGGACCCTTTTTTATAAATTAGTTTTTACTGTATTGGATTCACACATTACACGTTTCTAAAATCAATTCAAAATAAGGAAAAATATTTTTCCATTGGTCCTTCAGTGGTCAGTATTTTGGGTGAAATGTTTTGTTAAAGATTATTTGTATTTATGTTTAATAATGTGAATGTCCACAGCACTGAACACACCCATTAGTGTCTAATGCTGGGCACACTAATGTTTGTTTGCAATACTCGTCTCCTGGTAGTGGATATTAATTTGTTTAGTATTTATAAACATCAGAATTCGAAACTGAGTGATTTATTGCCTGCAGTGATCATATATTAGAAGTCTAGGTTTTATAATATATTGAGATGYTGACTTGATGCCACAAGTGCCCTTGCTTTTAGATAGATATTTTTTCCRAAGTTCCTAGTTATTTCAGAACAGAATGTAGTGCGGTTTATGAGATGTGAGTAACTACTGTGCATGGATTACCTGTGCCAACATGAATAAAACAGTCTAGTAATAAAAGCAATGTGCAAATACAATTAAAGCTTTATGATTTGGGCATATTTATTAMTATGGCATGTGAACAGCTGACAGCTTTCTGCCGTGTAATACCAATAAGAAAGCATACACAAGCTTGTACTCTCTGCTTCAGATCTGAAAATAAAAATTAAAAGCATTAGTTTCAACTTTATTGTAGTCTTGAATATTTTATTAACCAAACAATGCTGTTTTAAACAAATATTAGTATGCTTAAAAGATGTAGTCTACTAGTGGTACATGTTGTAACTTAGCAAGACCTGTATAGTCCCAGACCTTATTGTGTCAACAAATACTGTTTATGGTAACTTCGTAAGGGATGGGTAAATTCTGTCTTAAGTYACATCGATGAATCTGCGAACAAAGCTTGACTGCGCAAGTTCAGGTAGGCRTTCTTCCATTTCTTAACAAAAGTTATTTAAAATAATACACAAAATGTTTTAAACATCCCCATGGAGCTCWAGTGCCAAGAAATACGTACAAATGAAAGGATATCTTCATACAACATACAAGTATGTTTTATAAAAACAGCCATTTTGTGCATTCCATTGCATACCCTCAGGAGCGCAGACTTTTTAGAGATACAACTAAGTATATGAAACATAATTAAGAAGTTAGATGATAAATGGAAAGACTTGGATTTAGATGCCATTACGAGGTACAGCATCAGGAATCACAACTTGGTGCACTTTGATTTTATTTTACAGCCCTAATTTCTGTTTACAACGTGCATAAGGAGAAACAATTCAAAAGAATGGCCAGAATGTATGCAGTATTTTGTCAGTTCAAAATTGCTGGTTTTCAGATTGTCTGTTCTGGCCTTTAACCTTTGCACAAGACAGTGCTTCCTAAACCGTGCACTGTGATCCCCGGAGAGCTCAGTTGTCGGAATCGGAAGCAATAGAGGCATAAGCATAGCACCATGCCAGCTAACAGGATGGAAGAAGTGAATAGAGCAAAGTTCAGTAGGAAAGGACAGGGTGCGAAATGTCAAGCGAAATAGCTTGACAAGYGTTGCATTAAGAGATTCTTAATAGGAAAGAGATTATTATTTGCTCTGAAGAAAATGGTGATTTCAAAAGTATAGGCTTTGGCATTGTTTCCCTCTCCCACCCCAATCATGCATCTTGAATTCAGCCAGTTTCTGTTGATTAAGAAAGGAAGGAATGTGTGAATAAGATTGCTGAAACCATTATTGAATACACAATGAAATGCTTTGTTCTCCCAGGCAAATCAGAGTTATGGATGAGATTCAGATTATATTCAGGCATAAATTCTGTGCTGCGTGCCTATGAAATACGCCCCTGGATAGCTGTTAAAATMCAGTTCCTCCTCCTCTTAGGAAGATTACATCAAAAGAAAACAGTAAAGTGTGTTGTACGAGTAATGACTGTCAGGCTGTCGCAAGACTTTCCTGTGTAATAAAGACAAGCAGAGGGAATTTTTTTTGAACAAAGCTGAACTTTTGAACAAAAGATTTTTCCTTTAGAAGTTTCCAGATTTTAACTATTAGGGAATAATAAATTAGTATGCATAAAGTGTCATTAATAAATCTGCCTCTACTACAAAAGTATTTTCTAATCTCACTACTTTAGAAATCAGATTATTTTCATTAATGACAAAGATGTTATGGCAATTTTTCTGCTTCCACTTAGTTTTACTATGCATAGTGTTACTGAAAAAGAGTTGAGATTTATTTTTCTTTTTTTTRGAAGATATAGGTAAAAATACAACTTTGAATTGAATGAAGGTGATGRTTCTTCCAGTGCTTGTGGAATGAATGCTGCTTGCTACACTAAAGCCAGGAAACTTGCTGTTGTTCTAAATTGTTTTATTCTTATGATGCATTAAAGAGGATGTTTTGGATTTTTAGGAAGTTTAATAAATATCTATAGCCATAATTAGAGATCTCATTTTGAAACAAAAGAATTCTTTATAGGGTTTTAATTATTTTAAGATCTAATCAGAGGTAGACTGGAAAATAATGTTGAGATCGAGGTTTACTTTCATTTAAAGAAATCTTAATGTTGATTAATGCAAGCATTCCTATACGCACCTATGGAACATGCATGTGGATTAAAACACTCAGAACTGAGAGTGATTTCCTTTAAGTGAATGTGTTTCATACCTGCACTATTTGAGCCTAAATTGCTGTCATATAGTCCATTTACTATATATAGCTTAAGAATAATGCATGACTCTGAGTGCACCTTGAGACCTTGGTTTTGTTATCTGTTGGGTATTTGTGCTTTACGAAGTAACAACTCCAGAATTCTGATAGCACAGGAGATGTGGGAGCAGAAAAAAGGGCACACTTTCCAAAAATCTGGCTTCATATAACAAATAGGAATTCAGGAATAARATTTTTATTTGTGCATTGTAAACAAAACCCAGGTATTATTCTTTCACAACCAAATGTTCTTCTGCTGTCCCTGGCACATTCTTTGACACATTTTCTTTTTCTTTGTGCARTTTTTTCCCTGTACTGATTCCAAGGACACAGTAAATTTCCCTGTGATTAATGCACAGCAGAAGCCTGACCAGAGTTCCTGTTACTTCCACAGGCCTGTAAGCTGTGGGTAAAAAGTTATTGTGGGCTGTGCTGCCAGTGTGAGTGTATTCAGCCCACTGGATCCTGCAAATACCAGACTTCCTGAAATTTATTGTGGATACACAATATATATGACACTAATTGAAAGTTTCTGCTTTATTGCATGTACACTACACGGCATCTACTTCTGGCTAAAAAATCTTTGCAAGAAATGCAGTAGTGCTAGCCAGAGATTCAGGTTCTAGCTGTGGCCTCAAATAGAGCATACCTGAATCAAAACTGTTGTTATAAAATAATGACAGAGCACAGTTCCCTTTGAGATTGTATTCCCAGTGCCAGCTGCTGCAGCAAAAGGAGAACGGGGCTGGTGATKGTTTTGTGGATGGTGATATTCTGCCATTTGTATTATGTAAAGCAGTTTCTGGAATGGGAGCTCTTCTGAGCTGCCATTCTTCTGTTACTGCATTGTGACATCAGTCTGAATTCAAACTTGCAGATTTCAGGTCATTTGGCAGAATTTACTCATTCTCACATGGAGGGGACTGCACATTTTGCTCATGTCACTTATTCAGCTTTGTGTTAGACATCCTATAATGGATTGGAAACAGTCTGGTGGTGGTAAGACTGTCAGACTTTTAGGATAGGAGGCAGATCCTGAGAGGTTAAATTCTCAGGGACAAATAGGTAACACATTATCCACCTTTTATAGACTTACATGGCTGGAGGTTGTTGGAGATTTCATTGACTTCCTAAGCAGTCACAGAAGCTGCTGTCTGTCTAGAAGTTCTCTAAAAAGAAAGAGTCAGTGTTATTAAAAAGTAGATATTAAAGTCTGGGGGTAGTGTATATCCTTAGGGTCCGTATTTGCCTATTTAGTACAACCTCAAACACTTTTTGCTCCTATGCAATTCTCACAAAAAAAAAAATAAAGAATGCATAACAGAGGGCTGTTACTACTCCTCCCTAACTCTGGGTAAGAATCCTCATTCCCCTCCAGCTTAGGGAAATTCACTGGCACAGAAAAGTATAAATTACATCTCTGTGTGCCAGCTTCAGAGAACCTGACCACAAATACTTTAGCTGAGATGATTTTGTTCAATTCTTTAAAGGACAGTGACAAAGATTTTCCTCTCTCTGATCTTGTAACCTAAAAAATATTAATAGAACAATCTTTAAGTCAAAAGATAGTTAAGTAAATGTTTCTTTTAGACATTATTAAGTGCAGCTACTTAAAAGTGAACAATCACTATCAAAGAGGGCACATATATGAAAGTAATAAAATGAGATAAAAATGTAGGAGAGTGAAAATGCAAAGAAAAAGTAGCTTTTAGCCTAACAATTAACCACCCAATCTCCCCTTCCTTTATTCCCTGCAGGATAATTCATTGTAACTGAATTAATGGTGAAACATTCAGTAATAGGCCTTGGTAAGGAAATAGGAGCAGTGTATCAGGATATCCTTTTTCCGCCCCGGAGTACCAATACTTTCAATTTTATATACAACGGAAGTAATTAATTGTAACACAAAGAAGCACAGCTGTGTTTCCTGATGGTCACACATGCAAGAGCTGCTATTGTTTAGCATTTTGAGTACGTTCAATGAAAACTGTTCAACTGCTGTGAACGTTTTATATTCTCAGGGATTTAATTTCCATTAGTAGCTTTTGAATTCATTGTGGATTTTTAATATGCTATTATCTTAGATCCAATCCTGCATCCTTAATCAGGTAATTTTTTGCTGATGCCAGTGAGACTTTAAACTGTATTAGGTATAGCTGCCAAATGAGGAGATTTGCAGACACAAGCCAATTTCTCATTGGAAGCAATGGGAGTTATAGACTATTTTTCAGGATTAGCTGCATGTGTTTAACTTGTTCAAGTTCCAGTTTCAGTACATATTCAAGTATCTTACAGACTAAAAGAGAAAAGCTTCATTGCTGCGCCTTTAACTTCATCATATACTTTCAAACATTTTAGCTGACACTGTGATTGAAATACAAGTATATGCTTTTATTATTTAGTAGACCTATATTATCTTGGTTTTGCTATAATATGAAAAAAGAGCAAATTTGCTCTTATTTAACAGTAATGTATTAATGTTTAAAGATATATTTAGACTGAGAAAAAATAAGGAAGTGATGAAATCACTTCGTTCATTTGTTTTGTATAGGATTCAGATCTGTTTCATTCTAACAGGATTGGAAAAACAGAGCATTTTCAGTCTCATAAATGTCCATCTTTGTAAATCTCTACGGTACCCGCTACAGCTGCCAGAAACACATCCCCTCGAATCCATGCCCCCTGAGGACAAAGCTGTTATACACACCAAGACACAAATTTTCTGTATTGAAAAAAATTTGCCTTGTGTATCAGCAGGTTTAAAAAATATTTCTGCTTTCAGCATTGGTCCAGTTTCAGGATGAAGCCTGAGCATCAGGCTTAACAGAGGAACTGTTAAGATAATGTGGGTTCGGATCTAAGGATTATTCAAACTTGTAAAAAAACCTAACACGTACCTTTCATAATAAAAGGTGGAGGAACACGAACACTTAGCGTCTCTCTGAGCATAATTAAAACTACCTTGTAGATCGTTTGGCACCGCTGACTGATAATTCAGAACATAAATTTTAAAATCAGCACTACAATCTAACTCTAAACACTTAATCGTCTCTGA
This sequence comes from Amblyornis subalaris, assembly GCA_018881555.1. Classification (NCBI taxonomy): domain Eukaryota; kingdom Metazoa; phylum Chordata; class Aves; order Passeriformes; family Ptilonorhynchidae; genus Amblyornis; species Amblyornis subalaris. Next base: position 16,856,868 of record JACAXG010000003.1, on the reverse strand, counting down.
GCAAATGAAGACTTTTGGGATTTTATGTGCATGCATCTAGGAGAAAACATATTACTAATTCCCCAAACAAACTGATGTGAGTGAGGCACCCTGGTGAAGCCTCTGCTGAGCCTACAAATATTTTCTTTTTCTCTGATAAGACTTCTAACGCTCTTACTGGCTTTAAGGAAACAAAATAATTTGAAATGTTTCTTTGTATTTATAAGGAGAGTTATCTCAGGGTTTACTATGGCCTGGTGAAAAGACTGCAACGTGGGTTTTGTACGTGGGAATCCATAAAAACAAAATCATACAGCTCAACCAGGCACAGGAAGAAGAAAAAGCAGCGGGAAGTTTGGTTCTTGGCTGGCAAAATGTCTCCCAGAGCAAAGTGCTCCCATTACTCCAGCCCTTTGCAATACCAATGAATTAGGTCCCTACTCCACAGGTCAGTGAGGAATCAGCTCCCACCCTGCAGCAGCTGCCTGGGGCACAGGACGGGTAGAGSCATTATGTCCTCCTTCCTCCCTGGCCACCTGCACAAGGCTGAAGAAGAATCCACTGCAGAAGCCCAAGTAACCCCAAAAGACACCAAGTGCTTGAGCTGTGGGAACACTTCTCCTGTTTCCTTGTGCCTGTGCTCTGCACATTGAGCTGTTATTTCTTGGACTGTTGCCATAGTGCTCAGTGCAGCTGCACAGGGGCTGCCCTGTGCTCAGTTCCACATCACACTGGTTGGACCCAAGGTTGGACAGGACTTGCCTCTTTACTACCAGTGCTCCACTAGCAGAAATTTTTAAAAAACACCTTTCTTCACAGATTTGGTTCTGCCTTATTGAGTTAATTTTGCTTACATTTAAAACACTTAATAAAATCCATAACATTTCTAAGTAACAAACAGCTGAATAAATTTATAATCAAAAGAATATGCTTTCAAGTAAAATAATTCTGAAAAAGAGACAAAGCCAAATTCATGTCATATTAAGTACAATAATTGTGTCCCTGGCTGAAGGGCAATATTCTTTTAATATGTAACATGGAATATTTATTTTGGTAACAGTAACAGAGAAATACTCATCTAATTGCAAACAGTTTTCAAAAATATATTTGGACCACAGATTTAAGACACATGAGTTCCAGAGATTGAAGGGAAGAAGGATCTACAAAGATCAAGTCCTATCACATGGCTGACCTTCTCCCTATATATACCTCTTTGTTCTTTTGATATTCAAGTTTGTAGTTCCCTAGTGATTCCAAGAACTAATAAGAAATTCCTGGAGAGGAAATAACAATGAAAGCAGCTGGAAGACTATCCAATTCTTTTCTTTTCTTTTTTAAATACAGCTCTCTTCATCATGACAGTCAGCTTTGAACTGCTTCTTCTATATCTCATGTTAAGATTTCCACATCTCATCTTGGCCAAATGTCAAATGAACATATGATTATTTTCAGATTTTCAGACTTCAGTGTTTTTTTGAGTGCTGCTCAATTAACAAAATAAATACTTTGTGTTACCAAAGCCTGGTGTCTCTGAGTTTCTGCAGATTCCTAAAATCTTCACCGGGTAAGATGTCTGTTGCTGATAACGAGCTCACTGGAACCCTGTGTCTTTCTGAGAGCCCATCCCCTAAAGTGATCATTTTCTGGTTTACAAAGATATCAGCCTATCCTGGGTAAGTACTGCACTGTTTTGAAAGACATCAGTACTTTCTATGTGATGTTTCATCAGACATCCATCACAATCTAAATACTTTCTAAGGTGGTTATGATTCATCATTTTAGATTAAGATGCAGTTCAGTCTCCTGCAGCCCTAATATTATTATAATGTAGTTTACTTTTGCAGACTTTATTTTGTGATTAAGACAAGGAGTTACACAGCGCTTATTAATGCACAGAATGGGCCTTATTTGCCATAGCAATACAAACTTCATCCTCAGCAACACTGTTTCTGACCCAACAGGAACTATCACGTGTGGGTATCTTCAGTGTCCAAGTGCCCTGAAAAGTACTGGCTGAGACAGCAATTTCTGCAATGTGCAAGTTTACACAGAAGGAATTGGATGAAAAGTGTTGATCCATTTCACAAAAAGGATCAAATAGATTTCAAGGCTAGGGACTTTTGCTAAATTCATGCATCCTAGATTAAATCAATATCTAACATCTGAAGAGCACTGGACTCTTTTAGCACTCATTATTACTAAAGAGATGCTAGCACTAACAGCTTYGGTTCTGCTTGGGAGCACACACACGCCTGGTGCATTCTTCTTCCATATTGAGTGTCTATTCTGCTGCTATAATCTGATAGTACATAGAGTGGAAGAACAGCAGACTCATATTTTCCTTTGAAATTATAAACATAAGCATAGGAGTTCTGTATTGCTTGGCATGGAAGCTGTGATTTTGTCTTTCTTCGAGGCTGGCTTTGTTTTGGACACTAACAGATTTTTCTGGATGATGGTGATCGGAAAAAAATTTCTTAAAGTCTACTGAGACAAGACCTTCATTTTTAAACGTCTATCACCACGGTATCTGGCCACATACAATTATTAGGTGTGCCTTTACCTGCCTACATTTTAAAGGAGTCTGTGAAGTTGATAGGTTTGAAGTTATACTTCCTCTTTTGTTTTGTCGTATAGGACAGTACACAAGCTAAGCACTCTCCTGACGACCTGTGGGTAAAACACCTGTGAGCCAGAATGCAGAGCCAGTGCTCTCATCTTACATTCAGAGGTGACAACTCCGGAGTGGAGCACACAACATTTACAAGTCCTATCTGATATTAGCATGCAAAAATGGAGCTACACTGTGGAGAGGTCAACAAAATAAGCAAGCCCGTGTTTCCCGCAATATACGCACATGTGGCTATTTGGCACTGATAAGCCAGATTGCTTCCCAACTGGTTATTCTTCAGAACTGCTTATCTGGGCAGGAATCTCCACACGAGCAATTATTGGTGTGTCCTGAAGGCCTGAAGAGTGTTTTGGTGTGCAGCAAAGGGAAACTGAGTAGGTCTGTATGATCCATGTGATCTTCATTACCCCTGTAGCTGGCTTTGTGCACAAGGTTCTTGATGCACAATAACCAAGCGACAGGACAAGTGAAAGGCAAGATGACATCTACAGCACAACTGCTGCCACATTGTTGAGTGAAGGATTAAAAACTGCAGCCCAGGTGGGGGCTGTGCGGTCTCCCAGGCACATGACACTGTCACTGGAGCTCCTTCTGCACTGCTGCTGGGAGACCTCACTTGAAGACAGACAGACAAATTACTACTTTTCCAATTTGTCCTAATGATAAGGAGCTTGGAAATGCAATGCAAATCATGGCCTTCAGAATTCTTATCAGTGAGCAGAGCAGCTCACGGCAGAAGTTATAATGTATTCCAATCTAACTAACTGGGCCTATTTATTTAGAGATACAGGAAATGGAAAAAGCAAACAAACGCTGTCCTTTGCAATGGAACTCTATCCCTCATGTGGCACTGCAACACCACCCTTCTCAGAACTACTTTTCCACGAAGCCAAAAGGCCCATTTGAGTCCCTCGTTTTTCCCTACACCGCTGCCACCGGTGCCTGCTCATCGCCCACTCCAGCTCACACGCAGGCCCCCTTGAAGTCCTATCAAAGCTGCTCCGGTAATCCTCCACCCCACCTCCTCTGTGAATCCTGGCAGCTTCTCCGCTTTCCATGGCGCCAACTCCACCAGCATCTGGATGGAGCGTCCCGGCCCTGCAACCAAATCCAGTCGCAGCTGCTTTTCTAGTGTCTCGGCCTTGTTCAAGGCCAGCACTGCTTCCATGACACCGGCCTGGCCATTTTTGCCCCGACACCTTCCTGCCCTTTCCTACAGGAGCTTCTTCACCGGGAAAGCGCTGCTGAGCGGCGGGGCAGGATAACGCCCGGGCCCGGGCGCCCAGCACAAGCTCGCCCAGGCGGCGGCCAGTGGCGGCTGGCGCTCCCGCCTGCGGAGGGGCTACGGGGGAGGCAAAGCAGGCCTGGCTGGTTCCTCTCGGCCAACTTTTCTTCCCGGGGAGCCCCGCCAGCCCTCCCACCCACGGCACGTGCTGATGGACGGGCGGGGGCGGCGGGCGCGCTCCCGCCTCCCCCCGGGCCCCCGTCGCGCGCGCGCCCGGCTGCAGTGATTGGAATCCGGCTCGTTCCCGCCCCGCCCCGCAGGGACGCGCCGGGAGCGCCTGCCGGGACACGGAGCCTGCGCCGAGCCCGCGCCGCGCCGTCCCGCCCTCCCCCGCCCGACACGCACCCGCCTTCGCCCCCGTCTCATCGGAGCCGTCGGGGCCCCGGGAACGGCCCGCGGAGCGCGGCGGGGAGCGGGCCCCGTCCCCCTTCGCCTGCCGTCCCCGCGCGGAGGATGAGGAGCCCCCACCGCCGGTGAGTGCGGGCCGCGCCGCGGAGGCCTCGGCCGTGCGGGCGGGCGGGGAGAGCCGGGGCGCCCCGGGCAGCGCCGCGCCCGCACCGCTCCCTCTCCCGGCCAGGGGGGCGCGGGGCGCTCGCTGCGCGGCGATGTCCCTTCCCCGCCGTCGGGCGGCCCGGCCGGGGCGGTGCCCGGCGGGGTCTGCGCCCCTCCCGCCCCCGCGCCGGCCCCGGGCAGCGCCGTCGAAGGCGGACTACGCTGCGGCTGGCGGCGGCCCTCCCGCCCCGGCCTGGCTCTTCGGGGCCCCGGAGCGCCCCCGGCCCGGCCGCCCTGCCCCGCCGCGGCGCTGGGGGCGCTGCCCGCCGCTGCCGCCGGGCCGGGCCGGGCCGGGCTGGGTGGGCGCCGCGGGGGCTGCGCGGGGCCCGCGGGTCCCTGCGTGGGCTGGCCCGGCCCGGCGCTCGCTGGCCGTGCGCTCCCTCCCTCCCTCCTGCTTTCCCTTCCCGGTGTTGTAATCCCGGGCCCGGTGCCGAGCGGCCCCAGCCGGAGCGAGGGGCAGCGCCCGGCGTCGTGGGAAGGGTACGAGGAATAAGGTGCTTCCCCTGCCTTTTGTGCGAGCCTTGAACAAAGCTGGACGCCGGCATTCCCAATCGGTTTTTGCCGCTCAGCGACGTGAAACAAAAAAACGTCTGAAGAAATAACCCCAAATAATCGCCCGTACTGTAGTAGTGAAAGATTGTGCTGTTGAGGACCGATTCTGTACGCTGTTTTCATAACCCATTACAAAATCTATTGAACAGGGTTCAAAAGCGTGAATAGCTTTTTACCACCTTTCAATCAACCATCCTCTGATGTTGTTTTGGTAAAATTAAGAGTGAATTCAGCAGCAGGGAAGGGTACTAAGTTGTGGTATTTCCTTTCAGCAGTTGTCTGTTACTTTGTGTCAAGTTGTATGACGATTTTTCACAGTGTAAATTGATTGCCTTCGGAATTTACATATTTTGTTCTCTGCGTAGAGGTAATTATGTTTGAGTTCTTTTATCAAGTTAGCACGTTAGGGATTGTTCAGGCCTGTTACCTGCAGGGATAGAGAAGCTGCTTTTGTAGATGAGGAAGATTCCCCTGAATTGAAAGGCTTGCCCAGTTTGTAGTAGAACCTAGTTCTGGAATAAAAAAGTTAACATTAGAGCGATATATAGGCAGATAATTTATCCAGTCCATAGCTAGAAATACCCCATGTTGTGGCATTTGTAGCAGCCCGGATAAAACTCCTGTTGACAATGTATTTGTCTTTTGGTCTTGTACTTTTGTTGTTTTTGTGGCTTTTTCGTAGGTTATGCACCACATTTTGTTTGGGGTTTGTGCGTGGGGCTGTGTATTTCATATGTATTTATATACACACATACAACCTGGTCGGCTTTGAGTTCTGGTTTGAAATTTTATGGAGGGTCTTTTCACACACCTGCAAGATTTAGCTGCCAATGCTTAGTATGTCCCTCTGGCGGATCTGTTCCAGGGACAGAGAATGTGTGTGGCTGGATCTGAATTATTTTTTCCCTTAATTGTGAAGTAATTTAGGTTCGGAAGGGACCTCTGGATGTTGTCTGGTGGAGCCTTTGTTCAAGTTAGAGCAGAAAACTGTTGGTATAAATTGCAAGCCTGAAATAGCAGGCTTGTTACTTGGAATTCACTGGTCAAATACGTGTTTGCTGAAACAGTATGGAGCTAGAGCACAGACCTTCTTAAAGCCGGTGTTTGGGGCCCAACTAATGTTTTGGACACTGCTCTGCAAGATCCTCACAGTGAAAATCGTATGGTTTGTTATGCAAATCAAAAATACTGAACGTGGTGGAGTGTGTAAATGATAAATGAGCTTTTTCTGGATACCAGGTCTGACATGCAGAGCTGCAGTAACTTCTTTGGTAAATTGCTAAAAAAGGCAGATGAACGAGTAACACCAATGAGTATGTGGCAGAGAAAGTGTTACAAATGTTTGTTTGTCCGTGCTTATTTCAAGCATCAGTTGAAGATCTGTCCTTTCTATCTGCATACCTGAGAAAGCGTCAGGTATATTTTGGTTCCTCAGTTAAATGAGGGCATATTTTCAGTGCCTGGGACTTTTTTGCTTATCATACTGTCATCTGTAAATAAACGACTGAAGGAACTTGGTAATTTAAAAGTATATCATATTAGAGTCATGTGTGGGTATGGATGGAGTACTTGGAGCCTTGTTTCATTTGCTAATACTCCCAAAACGCAGGACTTGGGGGCAGGCACAGAGCGTGCCTGACAAGAAATTTTTCCTTTCACTGCTGCTGGTTTAGTGTTTCCAGTTTTTCCTTTGTTGGACAAGATCTGCAGAACCCTCTGCAGTTTTTCCATCACAGTCATGCTGATGGTCCTCAGTTGCAGTTTCTTCTGTGCCTTCCAGGATGGTTAAAGGGAAAATGGGATTTATTTCTGCCTCATTTTCTTGCAATGCCTTAGAAGTTGCTGTGAGGTGTGTTGGAGGTTTGGTACTCTCAGGTAGAAAGTAGTTACTCTTAAAAATGTTCAAAACTGACAACAAATGTAAAACTTAATGTGCTATATCGTATTTTTTAAGAATAATATGGAGACTAGACTAGGTGATCCTTGGAACTGGGTAAAAAATTGGAATACTCACCTCATTTCTTTGTAGAGAAAACATAATTTTAGCAGTCTCAGTGCTCTTGTTGAGTAGATCTATGGAATAGCTATTGTGTGAGGGATTCAGTCCAGAAACATCCGCGTAGTACAGTGTATTCAGAGTGTGTAAATCCCAGGAGGCTTAGTTTGATAAAACAAATAGCTGGCCCACCACTGACCAGGCAATCAATAGGGACAAGCTGCCAACTTGCCAGGATGGTCTTTGTTGTGAATTGGCTTCCCAGGACTTTGCTGGGTATGTTTGCAGAGTATATTAGGTATATTTTGTGTCCATTTCCCCCAAAGCAAAACAAAGCACTTATTGTATTAGTCTTCAAAATATATCCAATATATATTTTGAAATTCACTGTAGCAGGTTTGACACTGAAGCATTTTAGGTTGTCATATACTTGATATATTGAGAAGACCAAGAACTTCATTCATCTTGTGGTGGTGCACAGCCCATGCAAGGGTTTCTGGTTATGACCCTGTTTCAGCTGTCCACAAACGGCGTGAGAAGTATGGTCATTCTGCTTCAGGTTTATAATCCAGAGAGGTTTTTTCTTGCCATTTTTCTAATGGGTGTCTTGCCGTTGCCTTCCTGTTTCATTTGAATTCTGTGCATTTCGGTTAGGTGTACTACTTGTTTATGGTGGTGTGGTTAGCAAAATTCAAAACAAATGTTCGAGTAGGAAAAGAAATTCTAGTTCATGATTGTGATAATATTCATGGATTGTATATGCAGGAGGAAAGGAGAAGCCACAGCAAAGCCTTGTTGAAGGTCAGGTGTCAGTTTCTGCAGTGACACTTGTAGTTACAGTGAAAGTGATTGCCTTGATGGAGCCATCCCTGCAAGTCACAGGTGACAGTTCATTGGGGAGGGGAGGTGCTCCGAGTAGCATGAAGGATGTGACCTTAAAATGTTTTAAAAGATTTTGATTAGAGAAAAGTCTGTGTGGTAATAATTCACAGAGTGTGTACCTGCAGCATGCAGCTAAATGCGCTCATGCTCAATTTTTCCCCAAAATACAGATGAAAATGCAGTACTTTTAAATGTAATTTTAGGAAGTGATGAGTTGCTGTGCATTAAAAGGGGGAAGAATCAGTATTATTAACTCAGCTCTGCAGTACTGTAGCTTAATTTGCATCATATAACAGCAGCAATGCTTTTTACAAAAATTTGAGATCACTTAAATTTTCACAGTGTCTCCTCAGCTGATTGCATTACATGATGGCTTCAGTCAACTTTATCAGCATAAAATGTGGAAGCAACTCGCAATCCTTTGTGTCTGTATTCCCTCAGTTCACCATCTTAAGGAGAAAACTGTCAGTCTTGCCATGCTTTGGTTGATAAAATACAAGCAGATGTAGCAGGGATAAGTTAGAGAAGTATCAGTCTGAAGATATGTACCAGGATATAGACCTGGTTTGGGGAAGCAATTTCGTTTTCACTGCTGCAGCTGTTGAAATTATTTAAATTTGCTTTTCTCTTGTTTTTGCAGTGTTAATTATTAAGAATTTTTTCTTGTTTTTAAAAACAATCCCACCTAGAACCATTTGTAAGTCTTTAGACTTTCTCTGTGAGAGCCTGATCCCAAACTTGGCTGGAAATCAGTGGGCAGAGCTCAGATGACTTTGGAGGACTGAAGTCATCAAAGGTTTCACTTATGCAGACAATTAATACTCTGCTCATGAGATTTGTGTAAATGAGTACATTATGTGCTCAGTCAGAATGTCAGGGATATGGAAGTGGTGAATAAGCTCAGATGTAGTTTTCTAAATTCATCATTCTTTTTCCTATGCTGTGTTCAGTTGAAAATTCACGGTGCTGTGGTCATGCAGAGGCACAGGAACTGTCCCATGTGTTTTTGTAGGGGTATAGAGGGTTTGAGAGGAAGCACAAACAGAAGGATTAGGAGGAATTGTTCAGTAGGAGTAAGAGATACCGAAAATACGAAAAAGTGTATCGTCCTCTATATTTGGGAGTAAAAAAACTTGGAGAGCAGTATGAGAACAAGAGGGATTTATGGGAAGCAAACAGAGCGAATCTTAGTGACTGGAAACGTGAGTGAGGAGACCACAAAGCCGGGGAAAATGTGCTCTTCCTGGCTGCATGACCTGCTTTGTGGAAGAGAAATTCACCTTTAGCAGAAGGCCTTGGAGTAGGTTTCAGAAACCTTGCTGTTCCCCTCTCTGTGTTGTCTGAGGAACAGGCCTTGCAGTTGTCAGACCCTGGTTTGGCCAGCTGAGAGTTAATTACATGACGGGACTGGGACAGGGCACAGGAACACACTGCCAGCTAATGAGGTGCAGCCCTTCTTCTCGCTCCGTGCTTTGGGCACTGAATCTGTTGTCTGTTCAGATTATTGAAGGGATTTTAGCAGTAATGAAAAATTCAGTAGTGGTACCGAGTGTTAAGCTGAAATGTCCCTGATGATAGAAGATATGGGAAGTTTTGCTTTAAATGTGTTTTTTAAAAACTTGTTTTGAATGTCTCCTCTCTTGGAGACAAAGCAAACAATAAATTCCACAGAAAAAAAACGTGGGGTTTTTGTTTTAAGGTATAAGTGTATTTTTCTAATTTTATCTTCCATATTTTCTAGTTCACAACAAATTTAATTTTTTTATTATTATTATTTTGTGAAAATCCCCTATAGAAAATTTTCTGTGGGAGTATTCTGAAGTGTATGCACTTCATTAGGATTGAAGATTGTGCCCTTCCCCACACAGGCAAATTATTATTGTGGGCCTAAAATTAAATGAAAAGTTGGAAAGGTTTTATGGCCAATCTGTCACATTTGCTGAGCTGAACTGGTGGTTCTAGCAGTGATAATTCATGTGTAAAACTCCTAGTGTGGACTGAAGTTTAAGATAGACAACATTGTATGCCCTAGTCTTCTACTTGGCTTAGATGAATGAAAATTTTTGTGAACGATGCTATCTCAGTATATATATATTTTTTAATATTTTACTACTTTTGCATTAATAAATTCTTTACTGAATTGATTTGACAACCACTGATATTGATTTACAGTAATCTTTCTGTTTTGTAAAGCTCTTGTAGTACATGGTTAGTTAAATTTTTTTTAAGCTTACAATTGTAATTAATTATAACTCTAAAAAGAATCGAAACCTGGAGTGTTGTTTTACTCAGAAGTTTATGGCAGAGGGCCCTGGCGAAGTGTAGAAACATTCCCATATAGCTGATATTCTTCAGTTTCCTGCTCTTAAAATTTCATGGAAGGAATGCAGTTAGAGACTCGCCAATTTGGGTTAAACCAGGAACTGCGAAATCCAACCCGACCCAGACAGGACAGTTTTTATTCAAACCCAAGCCTCTGTTGAACTGTCTGTTTTTGTTCCGCCCCTGGCCCTGTTTCACTCGCCCACCTCTCTTTAAATTCACAAGTTTTTAAATGTAGAGATGTTTCTAATTTAGCAAATTATTTTGGTGTAATGAACTAAAACAGAAAAGAGGGGACTAAACTGAGGGAGGTCAAAAACCAGATGGAAATAGAAAATCTGAAAACATGAAGTGAAAAAAAAAAAATCCCCCTTGAAATAATGGAATCTAAATGCTGAAATTATACATCTGCTCAGCAGCTGTGCATTCCTTAGCCAGAGGTTCCGCTGCAGAAATGGCATTACTCAAGTTTTTCTCAAAACTTGAAATGCTGTTGTATAATATTTACATCTCTCTAATACTGTCAGTAACAGTCTTAGGAGCCTGGAGAATAAAGGTGGAGGGAAGAGCTGGTGAGCTGATGTAAGAATTTCCTTCTTTGTCCTTAAGCATCTGTAGGATGTAGAGTTGTTTACTACTATGAAATTCTGTGATTTTCTTTCTTGGTTGTTCCTTATAAATATCTTTAATTTCCACTGACTTAATTTCACAGGAGAAGTCGGTTACAGGAAAAATAACCAACTAAAACTATATGAGATGAGGATGCACTTGTGAGAAAAGAATGTTGCAAATGCCTCAAGTGTTTTGCTCCCAACAATGGCCAGCAGTATTGCTCTAAAGGAACACATAAGGCAGTCCAGCTGATAACTGTGGAATTACATCACTCTGTGGAAGCTTCTTCCTACATCCCAGTAACCAGGAGCTAGCTGCGACTGTAAGGCACGTGAAATACATTTCAGTATATATCCATAGCACATTAAGCAATTTTAGTTAGAAAAGGCCTCTAAGTTACTAATCAGGTTATAAAAATGTGTGATTTTACATTTTCTCTTGTGTTCTTTTTTTCTTTGTGCTTTTTTGACAATGTTTGTGTTCATCAGAGTTACTTGTTAGTACTGAGATTTACAGATGGTAGAGCTGGTCTTTGAGAAGAGGTTGGTTTGAGTGCTTATGTAAAGGGTGATTTAGTTAATGTAAGACAATAAGATGTGGTTTTGCTTTGTTAAAAGACAACAACCAAGGGGACTCTTGCTTCAAAGAATTTTAGCCAAAATTTAAAAGTTTGAGGTTATATAAGATAAATATGTTTTCAGCAATTCTGAATCTTGTTTTCAAACTGTTTCTGCTTTTGGAAGAAGTAATTGTTTACTGGAAGATAGTTTTTATTCTGTGTACTTGGAACAACTGAAGGTAAAATAAATCTCCTTCAGGTTACTCTAATTGAGAAGAGAAGCTATGGGTGTGCTGTAAATACAGATTACAGGGTCTCTTGAGGATTTGAAAGAGCAGGATGGGGCTTTGGGTTCAGGTAACGGGGAGCGTGGGCAGAGGAGCAGTGGTATGGTGAAAAAGGCTTGCTGGGTTTGAGCCCTGGAGAGGAGCCAAGAGCTCTCTTCTAGCAGGGTTTCTTACCTGGGATAGGAGTGACAGAAGTGTTAATCAACTTGCTCTCTGTATACCTCCAAAGCATCTCTTCCCATATCTATCCATACATATGTTATTGCTCCACTGTCACTAATAACTTTTCTCTCCAGCATCTCTAACTTTGTCATAGTGTGAAATCAGGTTTCAGGCTATTAAAGTGTAGCCAGTTTGAAGTTTCTAAGACTTAATCTAAGTTGATTACTTTATTTGGATTTCACAGTTTTCCATATGTTGTGGAAAAAACTGGGCAGAAACAGGAGAAATTGGAGGTCTGTGTGCAGTTGCATGGCTGCAGTCTTGTTTTGATCAGAGATGGGGTGGGACAGCTGACATGGCTAGAGTGCTGCAAGGGCTGGTTATGGGCTCTCCAGGAAGGACRGGCTGGGATGGTGAGGGCTGCAGGGTGTTGCGGGTTTTTTTGTTGTGAGAGTGCTGTGGGAATTCATAAAGCTCTTCCTTCTGGGTGAATAAAGAGTCAGTTGAGAGCTGTGGGTCAGGAGTAGCAGCAGGTCAGCATGGGTGATGTTGGTAGGTGCCTGACAGCCTCCTGTGGGGAAATTGCTATCTCAGTGAATTAATGGAGAGCAGTGGATGTTGTTTATCTTGAATTCGTTAGGGTACTGGTAGTGTCACTTGTAACATCCTCATCAACAAAGTGATGAAAGTACAGACCGGACAAGTGGGCAGTGAGATAGACTGAAAATTGGATGAGCTACCAGGTTAAAAGAGTTGTGATCAACAGCACAAAGTCCAGCTGGGGACCAGTCACTAGCACTGTGCCCCAGGGGTCGATGCTGGGTTTTCAGTACAGTGCAATCAAATGAACATTCATGGATGATGGGACAGAGCACACCCTCAGAAGCTGGTAGGCAATACAGAACGGGGAGGAGTGTTTGGTAGGCCAGGACGTTGTGCAACACCTCTCAGGGACCTGAATGGACTGGAGAAGTGAGCAGAGAGGAACCTCATGAAGCTGCACAAAGGGAAATGCAAAGCCCTGCACTTGGGGAGGTGCCTTCTGGGCTGTCAGAGGCTGAGTGTTATGGGCAGGTTCAGGGAGGTGATGATGGCCTTCAGCTCAGCACTGCTGAGACACATCTGGAAGGCCCTGGCTGGTGCTGGGCTCCCAGGAAAAACTCAGCAGGCACCCTTGTGGCAGAGAGGGGATAACAATTCACTGGAAGCAAGTGATGAGGGCTGTTCTATTCTGTGTGTTTGGAAATAGTGTGGAAGGGGGAGTGGATGGTAAGGCGATGAAATTTGTAGCTGATACAGGTAGTGTAAACTGGCTTGGGCTGTATTGAATGCCTGGATGATAAAATACCGGGTGAGGTACAGTAAGTGCAATGTAATCTATTTTAAACAGAGGAAAACCAGTAATACGCTCTAAATTAGGTATTAACACTTGGAGAGATCTTTGCTTTGAAGCTCCGACTTTAGATTGAACGTATCTGCTTATGGTGTTGAAATTTTTTTTGCTCTCTTTCTTCAGTTTGTTGTGTTTCCACTGTCACTCTTGTAACACTCTTGTAACCAGGTAAAAGGTTGAATTTGTTTCCTAATTGAGCTGAAAACTAACCCTATAAAAAAACCCTGAGTTTTTGGTAGTTCCAGCTCACTGTGGTACTCTATGAAGAGTAAGGAGAGAGGAGGGCCAGCACTTCCCTTCTTAAAATCACTACAGGCTTAAATGAATTTAAGCCAGTTTTGAAGCAGCATTCTACAGAGTAATTGTAAGTTTTTTAAAAATGTGATTATACAGATTATACAGCTGTACACATTCATTATATATGGACATGTACGTTATATCCTTCTGGTAACACAATTTCAACAGTCCCGTTAAAACTAGAAGCTGATTTTTTTCTGTTCTGGTTTGATTTTTCCTTCTTCCAACAGTACAAATAAGATGCAGTACTAAATGGTCTTGGGCCTCTTCAGTTAGGGAAAGAGAAACAGTGGAGACGGAGTCTGTCAAACCTTCAGTGAAATTGAGAACCTGATGAACAGTGTTTCACTGCTGTTTTTTTTTCTCCGAGGTGTAAGGGAATGGCAGGTTTACAAGGACAGTGGAATGGGGCGTTTCTTTCCCTGCTCACAGTGAATACTTCAGCTGAGGAGTCGCTGCCCGAATACGTGGCTGGGGATGAAAGTGCTGTGCAGATCTGTGATCACTCTGGTTTGCTGACGGCTGTGAGCATCGATGGCAATAGCACAGTCACTTGTGCCTAGTTCTAAGTCAGGAGCTACACGGGTTCCTGGATGAAGCAAGGGAGGACCCTGTTCTTTCTTCTCTCCTGACTGGTCTGATCGCAGGCGGTGTCACAGGCGGAGTGCTGGGCTAGACATCTGCCACGGAGCAGTCGGCTAATTCTGAGGCCTTTTATCACACCCACACGCAGCCAGGCACGTCAGCTCCTCTGCTCTTGCAGTTTGTAGTGTCTGTAACGCCTACAGGTTTTTTTTATGTTGCTGCCTTCGTTGACACATTTGTTAGGTTTGCTTTAACGAAACTGCCATCAAACGTGAAGTAACATGTTTTTTTGTATCTGTCTTATCTTAGACGTTTTCTGTTCAGGTACTTTATTTTGCTTAGTGTGGAAAGATTGATAATACAGTTTCCTAAGGACTGGAGCTGTGCAGCCAGGTAGACTTCCATTGATGTCTGCTGGATGAATAATTAACTGCCAGATGGAGAGGGCAGTTCTGTGCTGCAGATAAGCAGCCTCAGCAGCCGGGTACACTCGAAGGGCCAGTTCTACTCCTTGTTCACGCCACCCTTGTGCGTCCTTCCCTCTTCCTTTGCAGCAGCACTGGCTGGCACTGCTCTGATGCTGTAGGAATCTAAACTGGCTGAGAGCCGATTACCCTTTCTTGCCTTCTTTTTTTAATTTTTTTCAGTATGCTTCCATTCTTGCCAGTCAAGCTTCGGTTGTGGGGGCAGACCAAGTGTCAGTGTTGGCATATAGAACAAGAGTGCCCCTTCCAGGCACAGCTTAGTTGTAGTGTATTGTGCTTGTGGGTAAGACTGCTGTTTGGGAATGTTAACCGGTTTGGAATGCCTTTTTTTTTTTTTTTTTAATTACCTTGAATACTGGTGATCCCATGTAACTTCGTAGTGTATATTGAGTATATCTCCTCTCCACAAAGCAAAAATGGGTTGGTCAGAATCTTTACTTTCCCATCCCCACACTCCTCTTTGCTCTTTTGCAGTTGAGTCCTTTGTTTTATAGTTCTGTGAATTTTTTCTGTCTCTGATGTAGTATGTAAAGTTTTGGAGTTTGGCAAATTCCTGATTCCCAGAACTTCAAAGACAAGCTTCATGTATCAGCAGGCTTGAAGATTAGATGTCTAGTCAGATTATGGAGTGGATGTCACACTGTTTCTGTTTCAAAGGTCTTGAGCTGTGTTAATGTCCCCAGAGGTGAAGGATGTTACGATCAGAAGTGTTCAGTAAACTTGTTACGCCTGATAAGAGAGAGGTCAATATGCACGTTCTGTCCAGCCAGCAAGACGTTGTTTGGCACCAGAGGATGTGGGAGGGAATGGAGAGAGGACTGTGGTTAGAGAAATATGTGTGTGAGTGGGGAAGTGGATATACTGCTAAGGGACAGGGAGAGTGAAATCATACAGGATATATAGTGAGCTGGGGCAGTTACATTGGGAAAAGATATAGACCAAAATAGAACATAAATCTGTAGGAAACCAGGCCTCCCTATGTCTGTTACTGTTGCAATTTGTTTGATGTGTGATGACTTTCTTTTTTTCCCCCCTGAATGAAGAGAAAAATTTAAGATTGTAGAATTGCTTCAGTTTTGAGACCCAGAAATACCATAGGTGTGTGTTTGGCATCACTGCCAGGGCAGAAGGGATCAATTCAGCCAATTTTTTTGTTCTGTTTTCCTTATGTAACCTAGCCTTTATTAGAACAGAAAGAAACAACACAATAAAATCTTTATATAGCAGGGACACATAAAACAGCAGGTGTGCTATTCCCAAATCCAAGGATTTTTACAGAGTTGGTCAAAAGGAGCATAAGGTGGCATAGCCTCTAGAAAGTGAAATGTGGATGCTTTTTTCTGTATTTCACTAAGCTGTCTTGTGGCTGTGAATGGGGAAATATGTTTGAATATTAAATACTGTCTCTAAAAATGTATTTTTTCAAAGAACTGCTGTAGTTGAAGAAGAAGATAAGCTTTTTGGCAATGAGCATAATGGAATTAAATGCCACTGTGACAGTGCAGTTGGTATGAGAGAATAATCTAAAAATACAGTGTTGAAATGTCTGACAAGCTCATAGGAGTACTGATGCAGCCACATGTTTATATATTAGTGTGTCTGCAGTCCACACTCTTCCACCTATGGAACCCATTACACTGTAATAAAAACCAGATTCTGCATAAACTGCTTGTTGCAAATTCACTTGCTTTTTGAAAATGCTGGATTTGATGAATGCTACTCTTCAGCACTGAATTTCTCTTCAGCGGGAAGAACTATCATCCAGAATTTGTGCTTTTGGAAGGTGTATTAGGAAATATTTTATTCTCTTGCAAAGAAATTTGCCAGTTCTGTTGAGTTTTTAATTTTAATTTAGAACACAAGTTTCTAAAAGTATACTTTAAAAATAACTTTATTTAAACCAATAATTTTGATACATCTTTCAGAAGATTCTGTGCTTCTGGAAGCAGTGACAGCCATAGCTTCCTTTGGCCAGGCACACAGAGTTCAGTTATAGCTCAGTGGGAATGGTTGTCCATGGCTATGTTAGAGATCAGTGAATAAAGGGGCACTTGCTAAAGCAGTTAGTAATGTTCACAGTCACATTTCTCATAGGAAATCGAGTGTGTTCAAAAGGACATTTTGTTCAGAATGACACCTGTCAGTCCAGCTCTCTCTCAGAAAGACACCTGTGTTGCTCATGCACCCAAGGGTAGTACAAAAAGAAGTTAAAGGACATTTTCCATTTCAAATGTTCTTTTTAGCAGTACTTTATGTAATCTGTTTTGTGTCCATCACTGTTTCATCCTGTATGTATATTTCTGCAATATGTGGTCTGTAGTTTTCAAAGAAGTTTGTAATTGTGGAAATACTAAAATTGTTATAAGCAGATATATTTCCTGACACTGCTTTTCATTTGTTTAAATTAATTTGCAGTGACAATGTAAGTTTGGACCTTTTTGGTTGGTTTTTTTTTGGTTGGTTTTTTTTTGGTTGGTTTTTTTCTCAGTTCCCTCTCCACCCCACAGTGACTGCTTGTAATCTTTGCTGGCGTGAAACTTGTAATGAACTGAAGTACTAAAGGTATTTGTGAATGTCCTTGTAAAACATCACAGTGCTGTTTTCTATCTGCTCTTTTGGAAAACAGAATCCTCAGTAAAATATGTATACATCTTGTTATTTTTAGCACAGTGAGTTTAACCCCTATGGAAACCTTTAGGATTACTTTGTACTTTTAGGACTGTCTTAATTTTCTTTATATGTAGTTGTTGTGTGAAATATCCCAATAAGAGGTCTTCAGACCAAAACACGACCTGTGGGAGTGACGGGGAACGTTTATGTTAAAAAAAGACACAACAAAGTAAAACTACAGGGAGGATGCTAAGGGTGGAACTGTTACATTGGCCTTCTGAAAGAGAATCAACACTAATAACTTCTTGCAGGGCATTTAATAGCTGTCAGGTAATCATGTTATGCTGTTTTGAGCTTCAGTTCTAATGTGTAAACATACTCGCTCTTCCACTGCTAACCGGCAATTTGAATAAATTTTATTCCAATGAGTAAGCATTATTAAATATATTTTAAAAGAAAAATAGCTGTTTATTTGTTATATGGATGACATTTTCTGTTACATTAGCTGAATATAGAAATGCTAGTTAAAAGAGAAAATACTTTGAATTTTGATTATTTGATATTGATTACAAATCGAAAATAAAATTCTGTAGCTTGCTAACATAGGAGAGGTTCATTTGGGGAAAAATTTAAAAGTGTGAGTTTTATATAATCTGAGAGACAAAATGCTATAATGTATGATACATAGAAGCAAAATGACTATTTTGCTTTCTGTAAGATGAGTTCCTGCAAACATAAGTCTATTTGCAGTAAACAAAAAAATTGTTTAAAATGCTCATATTCTGTAACAAAGGCACCTGAGTAGGGGTTTTGTTCTGATACATAACCCAAAAAAAAAAAAAAAAATCAATCCTGTGCTTACTGTGCCTAGAATTATAGAGGTTAAGTAGCCAGTTGTTAGTGCTTCTGATCTTTGACCTGCAATACCATTTATTGTTAGTGGGGATTTTTCTATAAGTGTATTAGTACATCGATAAAGGTGATTATTTTCATCATCCTGCCTACTCTAGTTATTTTTTTTTCTTCAGATTTAAAGTCTTTTGGAAGCTCCCATCATAGTGATATTAGACATTCCTCACTAGATTCTAGGATTTTAGCATGAAGACAGTGCTTTAGTTCACCATCTCTTAGCATTTTGAATTTTCCTATTTTGAATTTTCCTAATTTCCTAAGTTGACAACCAATACAGGGAAAACTCTGTGAGTGAAGGGATCCTGCATGTAAAGGTCCTTGAGTTCTGAATTTCTGTTTTTGACTTCGTAAATGTATTTAAAGATTCAGGCCTAAAACCTGGTAACAGTGAAAAGTTTCTGGCAACCTGTTGCTGGTGAGATTTTTTTTTTTTTACATTAACAGAATGATTCTACTTATACAGTGTACAGTGGCCAGAGGTCTCTTCTTGGCAAAATTGCAGAATAATTGCCATCCTTGGCAGTGTTTTGTAGTGTCAGATTTAGTTAAGCCAACGAAAGTACAAACCATCTCCTATGGAAGTCATCATCTCTTCCATGAGAGACTCAGTGGGAGCTCCTGGTTCCACACAGATGGCCAAAAGACTTGCACCCTCCTGAGGTACCTTGAGAGTTTTTTC
Source organism: Amblyornis subalaris (assembly GCA_018881555.1). Lineage (NCBI taxonomy): Eukaryota > Metazoa > Chordata > Aves > Passeriformes > Ptilonorhynchidae > Amblyornis > Amblyornis subalaris. The sequence goes on along the minus strand of JACAXG010000003.1, from coordinate 16,838,087 downwards.
TTAGTTCTTGATAGAATAACATGTGGTAGTGTGTTTAAGGAGTAAAATTACTATTGCTGGAAAAATACTTTTCAGGTTATTCTTTCTCTCTTCTTAAACGTGCTGTCACTGGAATGATTGATTATTTTTTTCAAGTCTCTGTCTCTCATCTGGTTGCATAATGGCATTTTAGTAATTTCAGTATGTCCAGAATGGTAAAAATCTTGTCTGTTTTGTTTACAGCAAAATACTTACTCCAAATTGCAACAGCCTTTTTTCGTGGCACAAAACTACTTGCTTTTAGAGAAAATAAATGGAGACGGTTTATCTGTAGATCATCTCTCAGATTCTTTGAGGGGTAACTTGGTAATTTTGTGTGCTTGTATGTAATTGACCTGAAAACTTAAGATACAACAACACTATAATGTCTTAAGTAAACTATTTGCTTATAGTAGGAAGGTTAAGTGAATTCATAACAAAATTGTCGCTTTCATTTGTGTTTTTGAAGTGTCATTCTAGAAATCTGTCTCATTGGATCTACATGAATGCATTGAGATGCGAGGCCTTTTCGATGCAAGAGCTGTTCTACCGATTCCTTGCTTCTGAGTGGCACGGGTTTGTTTCTAAGGATAGTGCGATCCGGGTGAGTTTTGACTCAGGGTAGAGGTGGCCCGGAGGAGAGAGACCCGAGTGGGTTGTCGGGGCAGCGGCGCTTCCCGGAGCCGGGCACTGGTTCCCGCTGCTGCCGGAGCGAGGGGACGCGGTCGGCTGCTCGGGGAAGGGCCGGATACCGAGTAAAGGATTTTCCTGGCTGTTTCAGGAGAGGTCGCGCAGCCCGGTTCCCGGGCAGGCAGCGCYGGGATGCCATTTTGAGGTTGGATGTGTGCGAGCCGGCGGTGCGGGAGGAGGGGCGGCGCGGGTCGGGTTACGGGCCCCGCATTCCAGCGCCGCCGCCGCGCCCGCGCCGGGAGGGGCTCGCGGAGGGGCCGCGCCAGAGGCGGGACGGGCACCGCCGGGCCCGGGGTCTTTCATTTCGGCAGGATCGCGGGGGTCTGGGTTGGCTCCCAGTAAGCATAAGAACTTATTAGGAAAGAACTTGGTTTTGAACTATTTTTAGAGATCAGAAATCCTTGTGGCTCTGTTTAATTTTGCTTAGCTGTAACAGTGGTTATAAGGACTTTCTGGAAGCAGACTATGGTGCTTCAAATATTTCCTTGAGAGCTAGAAGGTTAATTATCTGATGCATCTATTGCCTTCTCATTTTTCGAGTTGTTACCTGTGTTTACAGTATTATGTAAATTCTAGGTAAATATTTACCTTTTTTCGTGGAAATGTAGATTTGTGTATTTTGCTTGTTTTCCCTTCTCTTCCCGTGGATACAAAATAGCGATTTGAAGTAAGGTGTTTTAAAGATCGTGTAATTTCCATGTCATGTTTGTACTGTAGCAGTACTCAGTTGTTCCTGGGCAGAACAATGGTTGGGTACTTAGTGCACACTTCTTAAAGTTTTCACTATTAAAAAAAACCGACCTGCAGGAGAATATCATTAAGGCTCTTTATTATAGAACTGTGTTTGTATTTAAAGTTTCAAGTTGACTTTGGAACAGAATGTTTTGTGGAATATTTATTGTAGTTGTTACAGCAACATCAGCTTGTACCTACTGTTCCTGAAGGGTCATTATCACGTCTTGTGTACTTTGGGGCTGCATAAATACTTCTAGGTGGAAGAACCTAAGGAGGAAATCTCAAACTCTGACCATGTGTTGTAGGGGGTTTGGGGTGTTGTGTCTCTCCCCCTGGTTTTAATTTGGGCTGTAAATCATTCTGCCAATCAGGTGTCCATAACTGTTGACTTTTTTTCCTCTACCTTCATTATATTATCACAAACATGAGATAAATAATGACTCTAGATTTAGTTCAAGAGCTAAGGACAGCTTTGTTCATGGGAAGGCTCAACGAGGGCATGAAATACCACATTCATCAGAGCTTAAATGATGAGTACTGTATATCAAATGCTGTGAAATGTACAAAGCAAATCAGCTGCAAAAATATCTTCTCTGGCAACTGGTTGGAGTCATAGTATTTGTAAAATAAGTGGAGGCTGTTAGATCATGGGATTTTTCTTCATGGCATGTAATCTCTTTGTAGCTAAAGAAGTAAAATGATCCTGGTTGTGGTTAGCAGCACAGCTCTCTTGTCAAAGGAATTCCTTTTATTCCCCTCCCTCCTCCCACAAATAAAGCAATCACCCGCTGAAATGGGGAGTCCTCTGCAGTTGTTTCAGTTAGAATGAAACACGCGAGAGTATCTTGTTCTGATGAAAATTCTGTGGGAGAGTTGCTGCTGCTGCATCCCTGAGCTCCCCAAAACTGAAGGGATCAAACTGATTCTTTCTGTTTCACTGCAGGGAGTCTTTTGTGTCTCTGCCAGCAGAAGCGTCTCTGGTACAGGTTAGAGAATTGTTCTTCTCCTCGGTCTGAACATGTGAAATCTAGTCTTGTCTGGTTAAAATCTGTACGTAAACTTATTGGTAAGATAGAGTTTACCCTAAGATCAATAAAATCTGACCATAATAGCAAAAATGAAACATTGACATTGAATCTCATTTTCTTATTAAGTCAATATAGAGTAAAAATAAATTACTTGATCACCTCAAGTACCCTTTAGCCAAATTCTTCTGTGTTTTCTCAACTTACTGCTCCTCATGCTTTAATTTAAAATGTGTGTGTTGTTTGCTTAAAAAAAAAAATCATTCACACAAGGCAGCATGCAGTGGATGCAGCTGCTGTTATGAATATATAAAGCTAATTGATGTAAAAAACCACCACACATTTTTGTTTCTGTTCCAGTCTGTACCTCTGTAATGGGTTTCAGTGCAGTTCAAATAGTTTCATCATTTTCATACTGAGATCAGTGTGTATAATGCCTAGGAATTAGAAAAGAACTATAAATGCACATATAATGTATTTTACTTAGGTACTCCTGCCAGTTCAGAAACTGCCAGCAGTCTGTGATGGTGAAGCCCCAGTGCTGAGATCCAGGGCAGTTTAATAAATGCACAGCTCTGGGTGAAAGTTTATCACCAACACCCAGTTCCTTGCCTTAGCTGAAAAAGAGCACAGCTGCTGGAGTCCCGCTGTAAGTTAGCAACGCACGTATCTGAGTTCTGCTGCTTCCGCCCACGCGTGCTTACCTTGCAGAATGTTTGCATAGATCTTCATAAAAACACTTCCCTTAATCTGCCGTGGCAAGCAACAAAATTCTTTTGGTACTAAATTACCATGGTATTTGAGCTGACAGCCTAGGAAATGGAGGATATGCTTTGTGTCTGGTGTTGCTTTTGCTGTGAAGCTGTTATTTGTTCACCTGTCTGATAGGGCAGTGAGATAATGGGTGGGTCTGCACCTTTCACCTTTGTTATGTCCCATGTAGCAGGTTAAGTAATTTCATTGTCCTGATCTCAGAAATCCAACCTATCAAAAAAAAAAAACCTAACAAAAAACCCCAAAAACAAACAAACAAAAAAAACCCCAACAACATGAAACCCATCGCATCAGTTATTTGAAGAACCTCATCCTTTGGTTACATGGGGTACTAGCTCTGGTCTGCAACTAGGGGGTTTAGAGTGGGATGAAGACCAAACCTTTTGGGTTTGGCTCAGTGTTCTGCTGAATTGGAACAGAAGTCATAGCCAGCAGGCTGCAGGCTTGGTCTTCCAGGTCTGGGCTCCCCAGTACAGGGAGAGATGCAATGGCATGGCCTGCAGCAGAGGGGCTGCTAAGCACCAGGTGTGTTTGCTCAGCCAGCAGAAGGTTGAGGAATGATGTTTGTTGTCTTCAGAGAAGGCGGAGCTAGAGTCTTCCCAGGAGTGCATGTTGAAAGGATGGTAAATTAGTGGTTGCAAGTTACAGCAAGGTAATTTCTCACTGGATTAAAAAAAAAATAATTAGAATGGTGAAGTACTTGGGACACATTGCTGTGAGAGGCTGCAGAACTGCCTTTCTTGGGCATGTGCAGGATATTCCTTGTCAAAGTCCTGAGCAACTTAACTGAATGTTGAATTTGGCTTTGTGTTGGGCAGGGGTTTGGACTGAGTGACTTCCAGAGGTCCCTTCCAACCTGTGAGAGTTGATGGTTCTATCTGACCGCAGCTTCGGTCTGTGGAGCTGACAATTCGTGTGAAGAGGTCACCCTGTTTTTCTCCAGAGCTGTTACAGATTGCATTGCACCTGATTTCTAACCCAGCCTAAGAGGGTTAGAGTTAGTAAATGGAGGGTGGGAGCAAAAATTGCTTGACCTTGTGTAACACCAGCCACGGTGGTTTATCTGGCTATAGGGGTTAAATTTTGGGTTGTATTGTGTATTGGAGTGAAAATGAAAACTAGAACCTCAGTGTGTAATTATCCTTCTGTGTCACAGGAGGGAAGAACTCAGCTAATAGATGCAGCATTGAATGCTGGGCCTTTTTTTAGGGTCATATTTGTGGGCTTTTTCTGGTAGATCTTTCTTTAGAAGGAGACTTAACAATTTATTTTATTTTATTCATTTCTAAAATTAGTTACTTGTAACTAAGGTTTGTTTATTTCAGATTCCTAGGCCTGCGTTCTAGCATTCTAAAGGTCTAGGCTGGGAAATGAAAAACTATGTAGACTGTTTTTGCTGTTTATCCCTCATTTGTGGTAGTTTTCTATTCCCTGATTTAAATCTGACTTTATACAGAGAGCTGAGCCAGTAGAGCTGCCAAATAGTTTAGTGCTACAGGCTATCTGAAAATCTCAATCTGAATATTTTGTCAGTGGGAGCTATTGGGTGGATGCCTAGTATTTTATTTTTTTAAATTTTTTTAGTCTGACAGCTTGATTGTCTAAATAGATTTGGGCTCCTATTTTATTTTAAATCTTAGCATTTTTATTAGCAGAAATAACTGTACATAGTCTTGTGCTACAGCAGTTACTACTAAAGTTTTTTAAAACTATGGGTGTTTGTGACCTGGGAAAGATAACATAATGCGATGGGTGTTAAATGCTGTTTGTTTTGAAGACCGTAGTTGAAACAATGGAAAGACTTAAAAAAATGTCGAAGTTCTGAAGTGTTTTTTCTGTCAGTGTTAAATTTGGCAGTGGTTTGCAAACATGACAAATAATTTGCCAGGAAAGGAGTAACTCTTAATGTACTTCTCGTGAGTCCCCTGATTTTTCTGCAAATGTTCAAATCCTATTGTGGGACTTAGAATGAGGGAGTTTATTTCAAAGTGAACTGTGGGTAGTTTTCTTCCTTCTTTTTGCAAGGCAGGAAATGAAATGGCTATAGGTAGAACTGCTGGCCTGTAAGGAACTATTTTTATATAGATACAATTGAAAAGTGACAGTAATTTTTTTTCAGCATAAATTTATGCATGTAAAGTTTTCAAACTCAAGAGAAGACAATGGTATCCTTTCTGTAATAATATGTCATAAACTCGGACAGGTTTTTGTATTGGTGTTCTGGCTATCTGCAAGTCTTGTACAAGTAAATAATTACATTATTTTTCCAATTGGATTTTTCTTGGCAATGTTATCGAATGTGAATGTTACCACTCAACTCCACAGAATCCTTTTTGTGTTAATTTTTTTAAACAAATTGTTGAATAAACCATGTCAGAACTTGGAGGACGAGAAGCCTTAGGGCAAATTACTAAACTAGAGAAAATTCCCCAAACTAAAGGCAGGAATCTTTTTCTCCAATTCTTTGTATTTTTTCAGGTATCATATGTGTACTGGCATTAAGATCTCTTAGCCTATCTTCTTTTTGCTACTTCTTTTGATTTTGATTGCTTGAAAACAACAGTTTCTATACTGCATATACATAAATGTGTGAATATAGCTTCAGAGGACTAGTGGCAGCTTGCAAATCATGTTTACTTGTAAGGTGATGACTATAAGTTAAGCCCAAAGCCAGACCATTTATAGAATCACAGAATGGTTCGTGTTGGAAGGGTCCTCCAAAGCATCGTGTCCAACTCCCTGCAGTGAGCAGGGACATCTCCAAGTAGATCAGGCTGCTCAGAGCCCTGTCCATCCTGACTTGGATATTTCCAGGAATGAGGCAGCCACTACCTCTCTGGGCCACCTGTGCTAGTGTTTCCTCATCATAAACAAATCCTTCTTGTATCTAGTTTGAATCTACCCCTTTTATTAGTTTAAAACCATTACCCCTTGCCCAGTTGAAAAGGCCCTGCAAAAACATTTGGCCCCGTGTTCCTTTATTTGTTTACCTTGTGTATTGGTAGCAGTTCTGCAACTGTTACTTCTTTTCTGAGGCCTGTTTTTCCTCTCCAAACATCATTAGAAGGTGGAAATACAAGCATTTAGTGTCTTTCTTGGCTTTTATTTAACAGTGCACATTTCATGTTTTCCGTTTTGTTACTGTTTTTAATTAGAAGTTATTGCAACATCGAGAAATAGAATGTATCTGTGAAGGAAACGCTTTCTCAAATATGGTTGTAGTTTCATCAAAGACTCAAGAAAATATCAGGAGAATACAACTCTGTTTTTTCATTAGATGTTTTTTTGTTGTCTCTTGCATTAACTTGGGCTTTAAAACAGCAGTCCATTTCCTTGGAATTCTGGGCTTTCTTCTGTGTCTTTTCCTTTGATTTTGTGTGTGTCGATAAATTTGATCAATTTAAATATCATTATTGTCAGAAGATAGTGGTGATCTTGCAGAGAATCAGCTAAAGAAAAAAGTGAAAATTGTTCCTCCACTGATATATTCTTTGTAGCAGCTGTATTGGAAAATTTTCTCATATAAAAAGTGGCTTTTTTGATTTTTTTTTTTTTTTTAGTGGCATCTGAGGAAGCCTTTTTAAGGAGGATAAAATAAAGAAAGATACATGTAATAAAGATAAGACCAGATTATAAGCAACTTTCCATTATAATTGTTGTGCACTGATTCTTAGGACTGCAGTTGCAGAAATCTAGCACTTCCTGGCTTCTCCATAAACTATTTTAGTTTCACTTGCTGACAGTGGCTTGGAAAGCTTTTTATCTGTTTTTCAGTGCTAGCCGTGTATCCTGGCGGTGCTGTATACCTGGTGTTTCTCGCAATTATTTGTCCTAAAAACATGAGAACAGTCTAAAGTATTAAATGAGCTTTTCTGTTTGTTCAGGGTTGTATCCTGTCCTACTTACAAGGAAAAATAAGCACTTGCAGCTGATCAAAATACACTAAATTTTAGATATACAATCGCAGCTCATGCTGTGAAAACTTCTAACAATTGCAGTTGACTAAAGAGTTTAAAAATTGTAAAAGTCTTAAGATTATTATTTTTTTTAAATATCGAAAATATTTTTAAAAATAATCCAGGTGCTGGAAAACCTGTAAAAAAAATGTGCTATTACTGTGCAGTAATGGAAAAGTTGTTCGTCATCACCTCCTGTGCAGTAGACAATTTGGTTTTCGTGTGCTGCTCTCTAGAGTCAGTGTGCCTGAAGCAGCATGGTGAGGCTGAGGAGCTCTGGGATGAGTACTTGCCTTGCTGTTAAGGTAGGCTGGGGTCTGGGCTATTTTAACTTCCGTCTGGAGATGAGCAGTAGCTAAAGAAAAGCTGTTCTTTCTCTGCACTTTTTCCTTACCTGGTTCATTATTCTAAACAATCTTGCTGCTCTTCATCCCATGCAAATTATAAATATTCTTAGCTATTTAATTTTTTGTGAGGCACCTTCCTATGTACATTGCTGATAAACATTTCTTCGTCATGACCTTTGAAACTGATGGAGGGCGAATTCTTGTTCTTCCTGCTCTTCTTGATACAACTTTGAAAGTCTCATCTATCAGCTCAAACACAAGGGTACTGCTTCATCCTGCTCTATTCTCACTCTATTTGGTGCAGCATATTCTGTATTTTTTAAGAGTATCTTGATCATGCAGTTTTCAAATTATCAGATGCCTGGGGTTTTTTTTAATGTCCTCTCCCTCCTGGAGGCAGACACAAGATTCTGAAGCTGCTTTTCAGTTTGTCAGTTCTGGGATCAGGTTACAAGTAGTGTGAGAGGAATTACATCTCCAAACTGCTGCTATTTTTCAGTATCTAAGAATGTTCCTCTTGAGATAGCTTATAAATATTTTGCAACTTTTAACAAAGAGGAACTATGAACAGCTCTCAGCTTATTTAACAGAAGAAAACACCCCTCTACAGCAAGCCAAGAAGCCCCCACCTCTGCCAAAGCAGTTTGCTGGACTCTGTGCCTGGAACTGATATGGTCATTGTACAAATTGCAAAGCATTAGGGTCTGTTGACAAAGACTTAAATCTTATCCCTAAGTGAGCATGTAGACAAGCCCAGAAGCTCTTAATTCATCCGGAGAATTCTTGAGTGCTTGAATTTTTAGGCCTTTTGAGCTGTATTTTGGAGAATATGTATTGTGTGGTTGCCCCTTTTGCCTCCCTGGTTATCTCAGGAAACACAACCCAAGGCCACTTTATGCCTTTGCAAGCCTTGGCAGGAGTTAGCAGTCCTGTCCAAGGACATTATTAGGAGTTTTTGGTTTGGGTAATACATATCTGTGTCCCCTGTCATCGTTTCCTCCCTATGTTCCGCACTCCCTTTTTTGGTTTTAGGAAAGGCCAAGACCCATAGAGTCTGATGTACATGGGGTTTTGGCAGTTTGACGATCAGAATTCACTTAAACACGTCACTGAATCATCATGTAACATTCTAGTTAATTAGAGACAGACATCCTGTATTTTAAGGAACTTCAGAATTCCTGGGTCTCACCTGATCTCCAAATATATATGCACAAGCAAAATATATTACAGCATTACAGAGCTCACCCTTTGCTGTCTTCCTTGTAACTCCAAACTCTTCTTTTTGTTCTTACCCCAGATATTCTTCTTTCTAAATAAGGAGGAGTTAGGTTTTGGAGATGCTTACATTACACTAGTGTCAGGCATCTGCTCTAGTGACTGCCAGAATATGATTGCATGCTGCTTTGATCAAGGTTTAGTTACACTGCTTAGATCTTTCAAGTTCTGTTTTCAAGCTGTAAGCTTGTTATTGAGTTGTGTGGTTCTGTTTAAATATACTCAAATATTTGTTCTATTTTAGTTTTGAGAATATACTAATGTTAGAAGGAATGTGCAAGAGTACTGCTTCTATTCAGCAGAACTTCTTTTTAAACATATTCATTTATTTCTGCTCACTTCAGTAACTTTTCTTGTTTTATCTTGTGACTCTTCTAGAGACAGCAGAACCAAGTCAGACTTTCCAAACTTCCTTGTGTGCTTGAAAGCTGTTTCCTGACTTGCAGTTACATATACTTGAATAAATCACTTGAAGTAAATGCAGAGACATACCTGGGGTACGTACTTTATTTTGCAGAATCTTCACTGTTAATGCAATGCCAAGAAAGTAACCCATTGTCGACCCTGGGCTGAATTGGTAGGGCTGATAGATAGGAAAGCTGTGTGTTTCTGTGGGGCACTGTGACTGATACTCCCATCAACAGAGCCTGCTGCTGTACAATTATGTCATTCTGTGCCAATTTTAGTAATTTTCAAAGCTGCTTATAAAAAGGTGAAAGGTCGTTTCATCCTTCTAAAGATTCTGTGGTTTGTGAGGAAGGGACTACATAAATAAGTTTTTTAATGTTCTTTCACATTTTTAAAAAATAGGAATACTGAACTTGTTCCTTCTTGGCTTTGTAAGACATGTAATCTTACAAATTTTAAATCCAGAGCCTGTATGTTTTTCCTGCGATTGTTTGTTCTGACAGTTGCATTTCAGATTTGTACAAGCAAAAGTTGTAATGATAGTGTGTATATATCTTTCATTTTTGCAGTCTTGTTTAATTATGTGGTATACACATGGAAGTTTTAATTTATGTATCTTGCTGTAGAAAGAAAACAGAGGCAAAATGTAAATAACCAGTCCATGCTTTATAAAACCCTTCAGGAAAAACTGACATTTTTCCTGTTGTTTACTTTCAGTTTCCTCTTGTAGAGCTTTTCACCTTTCTTTACGAATAAGGAAGCTGCTGCCCTGAACTGGGATTCTCTTCTATTTCCAATGAATACTCTTGGAAACTATCCAGTGTTGAAATATATCAGCACTTGCAAGTGTCTTGCATTTAGTCAAACAAGGAATGGTGAAGTTCTAGTAAGTCATTAGTGGGCTGCAATTTGTTTCTTCAAGGAGTAAGGAAACTCAAGGATTTTCTGGTTCAGTGGAAATTACGTTATGCTGAAAAGGCCTACCTGAAGACTGACACTTCAGTTGTATTGTTATTATCTGTTCAAAGTATGAAAATGTTCCAAGGAGTACTCCTGTTAGTGAAGTCAAATACAAGTTTCACTTGAGCATATACCCAGATGTGACTGAATTCCTTTTGAGGCCAAAAGTTGTGTGTCTGCAGTTGAGGCCTTTTCTTGCAGTCTTTGAGTAGTGGTGTGAATAGTCTGTCCTCTGTGTTACAGAGGGTGAAAACAAAGAAACCTAAGAGAAAAGATAACCCGACAATCTTATTTGGAAGTCTTTGTTGCCTTCCCCTAAATTTATCAGTATTGATTGCTATTTTAGAAATAGTTCTCCAAATTGCTAAGGAGGAGGAGGAGGCAGCTGCTCTGTAGGTAAAAACACTTTGCTGCAGTTTTGCATGTATAATTTAATAAAATAGATGTCATGCATCAGAAGGGTTAAATTAGCTGAGATTCATATAGAGCTTTAGCCTAGCCAATAAAGAAGCTACCAGTGTTAAACATTGTGCTGGTTCTTTTATTTATATGTTAACCTTGGTTAGCATATAAATGGCTTGATGGTTTAATAGAATCCGGATGATTCTCAAGTGTAGAGAGGGACAGAGATTACCTCTATATTCAAAGTCCTTTTTTTATTTTTCCTTGGTTAAAATAAGAATTTTGTTCACTCATTTGGGTAGGATATGAAATAGCTAAGGGAACATACAAAGATGCTCTGTTTTCCTTTTTCCCTGAGAAAAAAATGGAGCAGCAATTACTTAGGGTAATTATAAAGTGTATCTGTAAAACTTCCTTTAGCTTTTTGTTGAAAGATATACATCACATGGTGTATTGATTTATACATCTGGAAAAGCTCTACTTTCATCTTTTTTCAGAGTTGGGTTTTTTTTAAAGTTTAAATATATTTAGTTAACCACAAATGGGACACTGATGGAAAGATAAAAGATCTTCATGTGATGGTCAGTGCTCTGTGCAGTGGAACTTCGTCTCCACTGGTTTCAAACTGGTCGTGTACATGGGGAGCTCTGCTTGGTTGGTCTGAGCCATGTGTATGTTGCATTCAGGTTTGAGTAATTCTGCTTGGGATTGTTCTCTGTTCATGGACTGCAGGGCAAAAGGAAACAACATACATTCTTAGCCCAGTATGCCATAAATGCTTTTAACTGTGCATTTAGAGGTCTTCTCAGAATGGAGAATTGACTGCATCATGGCTGAATCAGTCTGCAGTTGATAACTCCTGAAAGTGTATTTCCTGTTTGAATTTAGATGAGATTCAAATGTCAGCTGCTGGCTCTTGTGCCTTCAGTAAATAGAAAAAGCTGCTAGAGTCAGAGGGTTTTGGTTTTTGTGGGTTTGGGGTTTTTTGGTTGGTTGGGTTTTTTTGTTGAAAGTCATATTAAAGCAACAATGTCAAGTATCTTAAGTTTCTTGCAGCAGGACAGACTTTCCAGAACTAAAATAAACATGAATTTTTCAAAAACATGATTGAACAATAAGTATCACAAATGCTTGCTCATATTTCCCTGATGCTGTCTCTCAATGTTGATGGAAAAGGTTTTGTATTATTTTTCATGTTGCTCTGGAACACAATGAGGTCTAAATTACTTTCTTTACATCCCAAGGATAAAATAACTTCTCACTTGGTGTGTATTTTGCTATAAAGCATGTGTCAAAACTGTGGTCATATCTCAGGAGTCTTCTCCAACCCCAAGTGTGCTTAATTGGCTAAAAAACAAATTATTCCTCTTTTCTCCCTTTTGCCCTTTCTTCCATAGGCTTTGTGCTCATCTCTGTAAAAAGTGACATCTTTAGCAAGCACAACAGTGAATGATCACTTGTACTCATCAGGTCCCTCTTGGGAACACCCTGCTCATGCACAACTTGTAGGATGAAGCCTTAACTTCTAAATTAATGTATTGAAATGTGTCTGAAGGAGAGCAGCTGTCAGTTAGGTTTGTTAGCTCATGTCAGCACTGTCAGAGCAGTTAAAGGTGTGTGCAGAGTACACACTGTGTTGCAGTTCTCAGCAGACCTAAACAAATGGTAGCACACCTTTGGTGGCTTTAGAGCTTTGTTGACAAAAACCTCTCCCTGGTTGAAGAAGCCATGGATTTAATTTAGCTATTCTTTTTCAAGTGGGTTTTTTTTTTCAGGGTACAACCCGTCTCCTTCAGTATTTGTTCATAAAGGTGGTGTTGCTATATGAGATGAACCTGTTCCCAGGCAGTTAACCAGAAGAGGTCTGTATTGTTCTCTGCAAGTGGCCTGTCACCACTTTTTACCACAATGGGTTTTTTATTATGGCTTTGCTGGGGGAAAAAAGGGCAGCTTAGTTTTCTTTCAAATCCTTGATGAGGGCACCAGTACTCCTGTGCGTTTGGAGAAGAGAATTTGAGATGAGATGAAGTGGAATTCTTTATCATTGCTTCCGAATATATAAATCAATAGGAAATGCAAGAGGCCAGATGAGATGTTAGATAACTGTACAGCCTGTCCAGGAACTTGGTGTTGAGTTTTCCTGCCCTGTGTTTGTTTGTGCCCTTCAGCTCTGTTCTGGATGTAGTATTTCAGAAATCTGTCATTTGAAATCTTAGGTCAAGTTGAAAGCCTCCATAATTTGGTGACCAAAGAACTGCAGGCAGTATAACATTCTAGCATTCAGAATGAATAAGTGTTAGACTTAATAGCTGAAATGGCTGAGGATTTTTGAGCACCTTAGCATCTACACTGAATTACCCACGTGTATTATTTGCTATGTGAGGCAGCATTGCCTTACTCTAACTTGATCACTTCATGTGGGGCAGATGTTGAGGCTGTGGTGGCCTCCATTTAGACTTGCAAATCAGGTGCTGGATCATCATGCAAATAGTAAGGATGGAATTCTTTTTATGGTCATGTCTTCTAAAATCCTGATGAGTAAAGGCTATTTTAGCAATATCTAGCTTGTTTTGTTACTTGAAATATTTCTTCTAATTGTGCGTCAGGCACGGCATCACTGCCTGGTCGAGGGTGGGGATTGTCCTGCTCTGCTCCACACTGGGGCGGCCTAACCCTGAGTACTGTGTGCAGTTTTGGGCACTACCATATAAGAAGGATATAAAGCTCTTCACGTCTAAAGGAGGGCTACAAAGATGGAGGAGGGCCTTGAGGGGAAGCTGTATGAGGAGCGGCTGAGGTCACTTGGTCTGTTCAGCCTGGAGGAGACTGAGGGGAGACCTCATTGCACTTGCAACTTTCTTGTGAGGGGAAGAGGAGGGGCAGGCACTGATCTCTGCTCTGTGGCGAGCAGGGACAGGACCCGAGAGAATGGCCGAAGGGGGAGGTTTAGGCTGGATATTAGGAAAAGGCTCTTCATCCAGAGGATGGTTGGGCACTGGAACAGGCTCCCTAGCAAAGTGGTCACAACACCAAGGCTGGCTGAGTTCAAGAAGCGTTTGGATGATGCCCTCAGGCACATGGTGTGACTCTTAGGGTGGTCCTGTGTAGGAGTTGGACTTCAGTGATCCTTGTGGGTCCCTTCCAACTCAGGATATTCCATGATTCTAATTTCCAGTTGGATTTTTTTTCTGAAATAACAATGTTTGAAGAAATTTCAGAAACCAAGTATGCGGCAACAAGTCCCTAGTACTAACATACTAAAAGAGTTCTGATTCATAATTATAGCTTTCTTGTGTGTAACTGCTTTTCCAAAAAAAGATGACTTGTGTTTTCTGGGGATAATGTTCAGTTGTCTGAATAATGACTTTGTCTTACTGTATCAGGAAAAGTACTACAGTATTGTATCAGGAAAAGCTTACAGTACCTGTAAACAGATGAAGGAAAATTCAATCTGCTTGAAATGAGATACAATCAAATGCCACCAAAGTAATTTCATGTGGTTGTCTGGACTATAAAGCATTCTTTCATTTTATATATAGAAAGGTGGAGGGGGTTTTACCACTGAATTACAAAAAAGGGTAAAACATTTAGTTGTGTATCTTCTCTGCCAAAGACTTGCAGTTGCTTCTGGAGCTTCAGTTAATTGTGGAAAGCCAGAACATCCCTGTGGATAACCACGTGGAACACTGAAAACTTAGAAGACTATGGGGTTATAACGGTCTGAAGTTTTTTCCAAAAGGATCAGTGAAAATACCCAAATACCTAAATTTTAGATACTACACTTGGTCCAAATGAATTCTGAAGTCGTCTAGAATAATATGAAATTTTTATATGCCTTTCTTTTTGTTTTGCTATTGATAGTTAGTGATTTAAAGCAAGCAGGAGACTGGATGTAATGTGGACTCCAAAGGATGCACAGATCTTTTGCAGCCACCCCATCTGCTTCCTATTTGAGCATCCTCATTGTAGTCTGTTTTTCCCAAAGCAGTATTGATAAGTCGTAACTAGTCTGAAGGAAAACACTTTTCAGTATGTTTAATGAAATTCTAGTGTTGATTAAAGTATGACTTCATTTACAGAAAATAGTGTGCATTGTCTTTTTTATCAGTAAGGATTACATCAATAGGAGCCTAAATTTAGGGTTTAGTGTATAAATACAAATGCTCTTCTCTATATTATTCATATGAATAATATGAATAATATTGCACGAATTTCATTTAAGTGTACTTCCCTAGCTTTTGTAGTCACTTCCAATTTTAAGATTTAATGATAGTTGACCGATTCTTTCATTTTACTCTACAATGGTGGAAACAAATACAAATTTTAAGGTTTATATGTTTCAGCAGAACTTAAACAGATTTTATTGAGTGAAGCAAGTATTCTGTGCTTTTGTGCTTCTAATGCCAATAGGATTTTGGTTTCGGTATGGGCCATTTAATAGAATATTGTGTGTTTTTATGACTAGGGGAAAAAAACAACATTCGATTTTATGTCTGTGCTGGCTCATAACTTCTGGACCTAGAGGTTTCCATAATCTTTTTGAATGCTTCTCATTGCTGACAACTGAAATGCATGATGGCTGACCTTCAACTCTGTTCTGCTTGTCAGATCCAACAGGGGAAAGTGTTCATACTTTGTGTTCCGTTGTGAAAGACCAAGATATGAAAGAGCCATAGGTGTTTATTTTGCTTGTGGAGAAAAACATTTTTGAGCTAATAAAGAACTGTTTCAATGATTTTTTTTATAAGAATGTTAATTAGTGAGTACTCCTAGTGCTTAAAGACTGTTTAAACTGTCCAAAGTGTCTAGATATGTTTGTATTCTCACATCTGAACGAAAAAGTAATTTTTTTAGCTTCAGAACGTTGTATTGGTTCCCCCAGGAGATTTATTTTACTCTCTTGGATGTTAATCCACGTACTTTTCTGTAGGAAAACTTACGTGCTTGATAGATTTGCTCATGATGAAGGCCTTTAACCTTACTGTGATGGGGGTGGTGTCTGAGGTGTCTCCTGATTTCCTCAGAGAATCTGTCATGCTTCCATGTGTTCAGAGCTGTTGAGCTGATGGCTCTGACTTAGTGCTTTGCTGAAGGCAGTGATCTCGTTGGAAAGGTTTTCTCATTCCCAGCTGTGTTCCTGTGACCTGTGTTTCTTGTCAGAAGTTAGCAACCCTGCAACATGTGTTTAATATGATTTTGCGTGTCTGTGTGTATTTGGTTTGCATGGCAAGGTTTTTGTAGCAGGGAGGCTACAGGGGTGACTTCTGTGAGAAGATGCCAGAAACTTCCCCCGTGTCAAATGGAGCCAGTGCCAGCCGTCTCCAGGATGGACCCACTGCTGGCCAAGCCCGAGCCCATCACTGACAGTGGAAGTGCCTCTGGGATAACAGATGTAAGCAAGGGGAGAAGATAGTGTGCAGTAGCAATTGCACCTGGAGAGAGGAGTGAGAACATGTCAGAGAAAGAACTCTTCAGACACCGAGGTCAGTGGAGAAGGAGGGGCAGGAGGCGCTCCAGGTGCCGGAGCAGATTTCCCTGCAGCCCATGGTGAGGCAGCTGTGCCCCTGCAGCCCATGGAGGAGAGATCCACCTGAGAGATCCATGGAGGACCCCATGCTGGAGGAGGTGTATGCCCAAAGGAGGTGGTGACCCCGTGGAAAGCCTGAGCTGGAGCAGGATCCTGGCAGGAGCTGTGGCCCCATGGAGAGAAGGGCTCATGATGGAGCAGGTTTGTGAAGAAACCTATTTCGGAGCAGCCTGTTCCTGAGGGACGGCACCCCGTGGAAGGGACCTGCACTGGAGGAGTTCACGAAGAACTGCAGCCTGTGGGAAGTAGTCACATTTGTTAAGTTCATGGGGGAACTGTTTCCTGGGGGAGGAATCCCATGCTGGAGCAGTGGAAGAGAGTGGGGAGTCCTTCCCCTGAGGATGAAGGATCAGCAGAGACAATGTGTGATGAACTGATCACTRTCCCCATTCCCTGTCCCCCTGTGCCACTTGCAGGGAGAAGAGGAGGTAAAGAGTTTGGGGGTAAAGTTGAGCCCAAAAAGAGGAGAGTGATGGAGGAAAGGTGKTTTTAAGATTTGGTTTTATTTCTCATTATCCTACTTCAATTTGATTGGTAATATATTAAACTAATTTCCCCAAGCCTAGTCTGTTTTGCCTGTGACGTTAATCAGTGAGTGATCTCTCCCTGTCCTTATCTCAACCCACACACCTTTTGTTTTATTTCCCCTCCCTGTTTAGCTGAGGAGGGCAGTGACAGTGACTTTGGGCACCTGGCATCCAGTCTGAGTCAACCCACCACAGTGTAAAAAAAGAAAGAAAAATTAATGTCAAATTTAAATTTAGGAAAGAAATATACATAAAGAGGTATAAGGCAATGTGATAGAACATTAGTGTAGTTTTGAGGTTGTTTGCTCTGTAGTATTTTGATAGTGCACAAGACCATGGAATTCTAAAGTTGTAACAGAATTTTTTTTTTAAAATCAAATTTTATGAAAACAAATGAAAATGTTTTTTCACCATTTGAATTACTCTATAAAACAGACAAATAGGAGAAATACTTGACCTTTTGCAGGAATCTTAGGGGGAGGGAGAAGAGGATCACCTATCAGAATGTGGTCTAATATGTCCCACGGGACAGGCAGAAGCTAAATTTCATTGGCTCTTTTGTCAGAGAGAAATTGCAGTCTGGGCAACATTCCCAGGATCAGTATTATGATAAGAATGCGCGCCTCGCAGTCTGTGTGCCAAGTGATCGAATTTAATTGTTGCTTCCATCCACATGAGGCAACCTCTTAGCCAGGTAGCAGGTATGGCCCAATGACCGTTTGAAGCTTGCTGGGAAGGTTGACTGTGAAATTTGCCTCATGGCTGAACAGCATGGAGCCTGGATTTGGGGTTTTTTGATAAATTTTTGCAATTCAGGAAGACTTATGAAGTCAGTGGTGTCACAACCAGCCTTATGTTTTCAAGGATGTCAAATGCAGCAGAAGACTGTTAATGGTGGGGCCACTCTGTAGCATCAGTATCCCAAGAGGAAGCTGAGATTGTGGGTGGAGGAGCTTTGGGCTGGATACCTCCAAAGTTGAGCTAAAACAGTTGAGTTTTCTATCTCTCTTCAAAAGCAAAGGTATTTGTTAGAGAAATTGTTTTGGATACTTGGAGAGTTGTGGGATGTGATGAAGGAAGGGGGTGCTCAGCGAAGGCTTTTGCCCAGTTGTTACTAGACAAAGCTTGACAAGTCAAATTCTGACTTCACCTCTCCGCACGGAATGAACTGGTGGCTTTGATTTGTCACCAGTGCTGCAGGCTGATGGGTTTCCTTTTGAGGGTAACTGCTTTTCTTTTAACAGCAAGCTGTTGTCAGATTCCTTTTACCCCCAAAGTTTGGAGAGTGAGCTGATTTTTTCAGCTTCTGCTGGCTCACTGGGTGAATAACATTTAAGAAGACTGAGAGGAATACTGCAGCTTCCCTGGGAGCACAGAGCCTGCTCTCACAGCACAGCAGCCTGTGGAGTCCTTCATATGACTCCAGATGATGTAGGAGTAGGCTACATCATGATGTAAACTCCTCATGATGTAGGCATGCCAAAATAAAATACTCCAGATATCCTCTAAGAAATCAGGAGACTTAGACTCTTTCTACTGTAGGAAATTACATCTGCCAGGGCAAAGTAAAAACCTGATGGAGTTATCTGGCCCTACTGATGAGGCAGAATGAGCCTTGTGCCTGGATTCTTATGGCCCCAATAATGAACTCTTTGTGTCACTAGATGCTGTGGAGAGTATGGTGCATTGTGATTTATGCAGATTTGTGTCATTTTGGAAAAGGCATTTTTTCTATATGGTACTGCACAGTCCCACCTTACTCAGGAATTTACTTGTGCTCTAATACTTTCAGATATGCCCTGGGGCAATGATTTTTCAGGAGCTTGATCATGTAGAACATTTTGTCTTCTATCACAGCAAGCACTGAAGGTGATGAAACAAAAATGTGTAACAAGGGCAGGGAGAGTACTTACTTAGCTACTAAACAGTGTTGATCCTCAGATTCTACTTGTTCACGATATTTTGTCTCCATGTGTGCTTGCATGGTTGTAAGGCCTCAGAAGGAAAAGCTCAAGTTGCTCTAGAGCACAGATTCTCCTTTCCTATGAAAAGGGTAGAAATGATGGGAAGAGTCCTTTGATACCTCTTGAGTAGACAAGAGGAGCTGCCTCTGTTCGGCAAAAAAGTTGTTGCTGTGCTAGGCCTAGTCCATTGATTTAACTTCCAGCTAATCATGTTCATACAATAAAAATCAGTCAGGAAGAAGAAAGTTGTATGACTCTGAGAACTTTTTTTTCTGTCAAAAGAGAGTGTTTCCTGACTTAAAGAAAAGCAGTTGTAGATTCTTAGGGGTTTTTTAAATTGCACAGATTGGTCCTATATTTTCTCTCAGACCGGAAATGTAAGGTCAGTCCGGAGTTTTTTTCCATTAGTGGCAGCAGCACTCATTCATTACTCATTCATTGCCTACACAACCAACCAGCCAGGTTAGATAAGTACTGGAATGGACCAGTTGATGTTTCAGTCTGTGTTATTTCCGTGTGATATCTTGTTTTCCTCAAACTACTTCAAGGTAGTATTTCAGAAGTTCTCACAAATTATTAAGAATTCTTTTTGCCATCATGGATCCATGCGTTGGATTAATCAATCTATAAAGACAACAAAATCTAGGCTTTCCAGGAACAACCTGGAAGTGCTGGAAGGATCAGTGGTATCATGAGCTAATTTGAGCATTTTAACCAGATATATAGGAAGGCCAAACCACTGTAATACGGATATGAAGTATGACATGAAGTGCTTGAATGTCCTAATTCCTTGCATTTTAATACCTTGCAAGAATAACTTAATGATTGTTAATTAAAATTTAAGGGAATACAGGCATAAAATTAATTTTTAAAATTAGCTTTCATGTAGTTATATTTTTACTTAAATGATTTTGAACAATTTTGAACTACTTTGCCTTGAAGATCAGATAAATGTGCTTGAACCATATCTAAGGCCCTTATTTTCTGTCTTGCTACCTGGAAAACTTGGTGTCCAGAAACTGGAAAGTGATGTGCTTGTTCAGCCAGTTCATTTCATTTCATATATCAGTCTCATTGTATCTGGAGGAGCTGTTTGTTCAATGAGATGTTTCTGCTCATATACCTTCACTGTTTGACAGACAAAAACAGCAAGCCCCAAACTTGCCACAGGCAGTATGATGTTTGCTTTTCCCAGTGTGCTGTGGGGGTCTTTCTCACATGTAAATCAGAAGAGGGTTTCCTTAATAAAATCCTATCTTTGGACATCAACTTTGAAGTAGGATTTGGAAATTTGGTATGGCTGCTTTCCCTTTGCAATTCTACTCATATTTTAGAGCAGCAGTAGTCCTGTAAAAGCAATGTACTCACTATTTTTCAAACTCTCTCTAGATTACAGCAACTCTGGCTAAATTTTCTAGTGGCAGTCATGAGAACGTTAACTGAAGCATCTTCCAGGCTGCCATGTGGGTCCTCAGTGTATTTTCATTGTGCATAGATTTCTAACAAAAAGCCTGTTGTTTAGGACTATAATTCACCTGGAAAGGAATAATTCTGCTTCTGAAACCTCTCCCATCTCTGGTTACCAGAGCCGTCAGCTGGCCGTGAACTCTGACACTGCATACAGAGAAAAGTTGCTAGCACCACATACTTTTCTCCTTTTCCCCTTCACTACCACCCCAAGTCTCAGATGGTGAAGGTTATTGGCCTTTTTTTTTTTTTTCTGATTTAACTGTTGTTGTGATATCACCCAAGCCCGTGTCTGTGTCATGATCTGAATTTAGACTTTAAAACAAGTTCTGTTTCATAAATTGAAATTAAGGTATGATTACCTGAATGGCCACCCTGCAAAAGTGATGTGCTGATGGCTGGAGGAAGTGAAAGAGCGGGAAAGTAGTAACTGGAAGCTGGAGTGAATGGTCAAGTATTTAACCCGGTCTGTACCAATAAGTCCTTCCATGATCGTGGACTTAGTGGCAAGTGAATTACTTTAACTCTTAGGTTACTTTAAGTTACTTCACAAGCTTATGTTCCTTAAATAGATACTGTATTTAACAAGTAGCAAGGTCCTTTGAGAAGAAAGAGATCATTTAAGATGTGTAAAGCAATTGACCTGAAAACTGATGAGACAATTGTGGCAACGTGGAAATGAATCGGAGGAACAGAGCACAGGGAGAGTCAAGTGCCAGGCAAGTTTTTGGCATCAAGAGATAGGTGAGGGAATGAGCTGGATGTGGCCCTGGAACTGAAGAAACTGGAACTGCTGAGAAGGGAAGCGGTAACCAGAGATAAGTAGCAAGACAAGAAAATAGGAATCCACAGCCTGAGTACATTTGATCCTCAAGGCTCCCCTGTGGTGTGTCTGCCCTGCTTATAGCTGGTGGTTCCTGCGCTCCATGCCTGCAGGGTAACCACCCCCAAACCCCTGCTCCTGAATGAGGTTTAAATCAATTCAATTCAAGTATTCTGACTGCTCCCTGGGACCTGCCAGTGGCAGAAAATGTAGTTTTCTGGATTTGCTAGGTAGCTAGTTGTGTCGATGTAGAAATACAGAGTTTCCAGGCAGGTGTGAAGGAGAGTGAGTTTTATTACAAAAAACAAGCTTTTTTAAGCAGTTAGCCCTTACCAGAATACATACCATTGAAACACAACAAACAATAATCTAACTAGTCACCATAAGCCACGAGGTGATTATGCGAAAGTTATGTAACTTGTTTTCTCTCCTTCTAAGTTAGCTGAACTGGTTCCCAGAGGCCTTTTTACTTAGCCAAAGTAACAGAAGTGAACCATGATTTTACAAGGGTAACAAGGCCTTCATTTTGCAAGGTTTTACCTATCTGCAACAGCTAGTGTGTTCATGTAATTCAGATTTTTCTTTTCCCAGACTGAGTGCTGATATTTTTCAGTTAATAGTATGTGAAGATCTCAAATTTAATCTTAGCTCTTACAACAATTTGTAGATAAATCTGGATTTAATATGTAACTAGTGACAAGCACTGTGAGGCTCTGTACTTTTGGAATTGTGCCTCTTATGGATGTTGTAGTATACTAGGTTCTAATAAATTGAAGGTAGACTTGTGCAAATAATTTATTCACTTGTTTTGTTCTTGATAGCACTTATCTGGAAAATGCCATCAAAAATGGCACTAAACATTTTGAAAAACTTATACATTAATAATTAAGCAGTTTGGATAACTATAAATATTTAAGTAAATTGATTTTTATGAAATTAAGTATGTTCTCAAGTAGCATTTCATGCTGATGAAGAAGTAGAAGAAATAGTAACACAGTGAGGTCACTCACATAATTTAATAATTATCATTAACTTCAGTCGCATCTCTGACAAGGTTTTGTAGTTTCCTTTTTAAAAAATGAGGAGATGAATATGCACCTGACACAAAAAATTCAGTAAGTCATAAAAGATTCTGTGTCTACATTACCAAGCAGTGTGGTGTAATAAGATCACATCTGTCAGGTGCTGAGAACCTGGCATCCGTGCTATACAGGTGGTGAGAGTTTTATTTCAAGCTGGTCCTGGTCCGATTCTGTGGCTGAATTCCTGTTGGTGGTTGGAGCGTGTACAATGTACACCTGAAGCTCATTCTGTGATCTAATTTTATTCAAAAGAAATCTGGTTCATGTGTTTAATGACTGCTTTGCAATGTAAAGCAAAGCAAGGAAAACAGAGTTGTTTGGGAGATGGACTTCAGAAGTGCAGTCCTGATTTGAATTAAATGCTAATACAGACATACCTAGAGTCATGCAGATCAGGAATTTCACCAAAATAATTTTGTTTGGTAAGGGAGCTTAAATATCTGATACATGAGATTGGAATCAGGAAAGGCAATGAATGCTGACAGAATTGAACAGTTACTTCATAAATTTGGGAGTTTGGAAAAACATTGGGAGGACACGATTTTAAAAACAAAACAAAAAAACCTGAGCGGCGGTAATCAGAAATGTCTTTACTCTTGTGAAGCAGCCTCTTTAAATAATACAAAGTGGACTTTGTATGTATAAATCAGATACTGGATACAGGGAGATTGGAGGTGGTGTAAAAACAGCACACCAACGTTTTTTCTATTGTTCTTTTGGAGTCCAACAGAAGATGAACTCGAATTGCTTGGTTAGAGAGAGGGGAAGAGATGGATATATTTTGCAGATCCTTTACTTACTTCAAAAAAGCAAAAATAATCTGCAAACACTATTGGATAGCTAGAATGTTTTTTCAGTTTTACCATGGAAGAAATAAGTCAAGTGTCAGGCTGTCTGCTCAGAGGAGACAGTTGTCTTTAAGAATTGGTGCTATCTGATATTCTGGATGGTTTCAGGTTACCATTTAGCACAAATTTATTATTTATTACCAAGACTATTAAACCTCAGTGTGTGAGGAGCAGTGCTTATAAATGGACATGGAGACAGAAGTATTCTGACCTTCTTGTAATGGTAAAGGTCTTTATGGTGCTTAGGAAGGAAAAGAGGAAAGTAAATGCTGAAACTCTCTCTGCTGGAAATCATGCAGGCACATGGTTTGTCCCTTTGCACCCATGCTGTTGGCCTTGGTATTCAAAAGTCATTACACCTCTACACTGTAGGATTGGTTGTGTGTTTTTTTAACAGCAGAGCTGGAATAGTGGTGTTTAAGCCTTTGTGTTATTTTCAAGGTTATGATCACAGTCATAAGACTGGGACTTCTAAATGATAAAATTCTTGTAGGATCTTCAAAGCTTCAGAAGATGGAAGCGTTCAAAAATTGTGACACTGAGAAATGTGGAATCAAACTAACAAAGCTGATAAACCCATCTTAACTTTCCATAATGCATCTGAAAACACTTGGACTTCACACAAGTCAGGCTTGCTCACAATCGTTAGGAGAGCTGGGTAAGAGCCTGTGCCTTGCTGATATAGCTAACATTATTTTAAATTACTTTTCTTCTCAGTGTTTTACAAATATTCTGCAACTGTGCAACTATTGGATATGCATGAATCTTAGAAAGTTTCTCTCCAGCTGGGAGCAGCTTATAATAGCAGATGGTTTCTGTAATTCCAGATACCAATATCTGCAATGTGCAGTTCACATTCTAGGCCATGAACCGTCAACACATTTTCTTCAGATAACTCTTTAATCAAATTCTCTTCATGTTTTGCAGATCAATAGAAATATGCATTTCCATAATATCACCTTTGAACTAATGAAGTGGAAGTACAGATGAAAACAGTCTGGAGGAAGCTTGAAGTACAATACAATTTCATTCAGTTTCCTAATTCTGAGGTAAGGTTAATGCACAGAAAATTCTATTTCAAGTATTTCAGGGATAAAAAGCATATGATAAGCAGCCACCATATCTTATAAAAAATTTCTGAGCCACCTTTCTGTATGCTGGTGACAATCTTTAATACCATACTGAAACAGCTGTTCGATCTAATCTCTGTCCATATTTCAGTTAGGAAAAAAGACAAATCAGCATCAGCTATGGAGACATCCGTTGTACAAAGACTCATTGGAAAAAAGTTATGGTATCAGACAAATTTTATTTGGTACAGTCTGAATATTACTAATACTTTAGTTGATTATTAGTTTATTTTAGTTTATTACTTTGCTGATTTGGCTGGGCAAAAGCTTTACACAGTGTCAAGTGGCAGGGCATGAGCATAAGTCTGGACTCTGGACACAATACTATTTTAAAAAGGGAAACACAAAACACACGCAACCAGCTCCACAAGTTCCTTTTTTTACCTTCTGGCCCACTGTCTTTTTAAAGAGGAGTAGTATTAGCAGCAGTTGAGGGAGGGAGGTTGTTTTATGCTTTCCCTATATGTAAATAGCTGATCTGGCAAAAAATTAAATGGCAACACCACTCCACCACAAAATTTCTCTATCTGCACACAGTTTGTTCTCTTTTTACTAGGGGTTATGGGCTTCTAGTTCAACAAACACACAAATGGCAAGAAAAGGGGAGCTTATCAGAACCAAATACAAACATGTCCTTGTGCTAATTATTCCTGCTCCTATGTACTGCCTCTTGTTTTCATACCTTTTATACTTCAGTTTCAATAGCAAGGGGACATACTATAAATACCAGATGTGAACAGAGTACATCATCCCAGGTCTTGATCAGACATTTTAAGTGCTTCCTGAGTGAGAGATCAGCAGTATTGTATTTCATAGCCTGACCTGCTTTCAGGTATGTCTTTGAGCCCATCTGTGAGTTTGGACACCCACAAAACCCAGTGAAAGTGAGTGTTTTAGTTTGAAATATTTTTTATATACGAAAGGTGTCTTTTGTTTGCATCTAGAACTGCTGCCTGATAGTTTATTTGTTAGTTCCTAGTTGGTTTACAGAGAGAAATTGGGATTAAATTTCTTTGGTTGTCTCTTCCATTTTAGGGTTCAATGAAGAGTATCATATGTGTCTCTGATAATTCTCAAGATAGTTTGTTTTGTCCTTCTTTAATATGGAATGTCTGTAATACAGCCCTTCATTATACTTTTGCTAATTCTACTCTATTTTTTGAGACAGCGTAAAATTTTCTTACATCTTAGTAGGGTAAATGGGTTTGTCTTTTAATTGGCATCTGGTGAATTTGTGCAAGCATTTCTAGTGCAATGCAGCTGGAGAAATTCAGATTAGTACATTACACTTAATCGGGGGGGCTGTGTGTGCTCAATTCCCTTCTGCAGCTGGTGTCCTGTATAGTGTTGTCTCTTTATTTAATATAAAGATTTTGGTTGTATGATTACTTTGTTTTCTTTGGGATGTTGAAAACTGGACTTGGATGACTTCCCACCACCACCCATTAAAATGTAAAATACTCCCTTAGTTTGACTTGCCTGCAGCAAGGCATGAATTAGGACATTAAAGACCTCTAACATACAACTACTGAACCAATAACTTTGGTTGACAGTTTAGGAATAACTTCCCTTCCAGCTTTTACTGTCCACAGAGTTGTCATCTTCTTGTGTCTGCCAAACCAGTGGTGGTAGGACCATCTTTTCTGATGCGATGGAGCTTGTTCATTCAGCAGCCAGAAACACATACCAGGTGTATCACAATGAAGGGTGCCGGTCATGAGATGGTATTCCTGTGATGATTTTCTTATTAATCATCAAGACTGCCTAAGATCTTCTCTGTTCTGTTAGGAAACAATTATTTTGTAAGGTTGGGTTAGCTGCTATTGAATTTCCTTGGTGGCAAACTATCTGCTAGGAATTAATTCCATAACAAACAGGCTGAGCCACTTCAGGCTCAAACCACGAATGGGAAATGCAGGTCAGTGTGCTCAAAGCATTTTCCAAGAGTGGAGTAACCAGAAGTCCGTGTCATCTTGTGAATCAGTTGATCAAAACAGGAAGTGCCAGTGGTTCCACTCCAGCGCTGCTCTGTTCTGCAGTGTCCTCCTAACAGGACTTTCCTTACTCCCATTGCCCCTGCCTTATCCCAGGTTGCTCCAGTAGTCTGACAATCTTAATCTCAGACCACACAGAACAAGAGCCTTCCCTATTGCTCAGCCAAGGCTATCAGGCTCGGGAAGGTCAGAATAAGCTGCTGAGAATCCCTCCATTTTTAGGTAGGCTCTGTTTGGCTCAGGAGCTCCTGTTGAAAGTGTGATGGGCAACAGATTTCTTTAAAAATTTAGATAAACTCCTGTGTAGTAAAAGAAGGCTAAATTTTGTATTTTCTGTACCTGAGGATGGGAATTTTATGGGGTAGGATAGAGAACTAATGTCAGATCTTACAGGGACAAAAGTATACAAGGAATGCATTTGCAGCACAGTCGGAAGATGTTTGTATTGATTGCATATTTTGCACCAGATTATTGTAAGATGGATATGTAATTAAAAATATACTAGATTTCATTTTTGGGGTTTTTTTTATTTAGTGTTTAGATTAAAAATGGTAAAATGTGGCTGTCTGCTAAATGCTAATACAAGGAATTTTTTTTGTTTTCAAGAATTGTTTTCTTTCCTTTTATTTTCCCTTGAGGCAAAACCAAGCAGATAAATGTTTCTTTTTGATGGTACTATTTTGAAGCAGTCCTAAGTAGTCAGTTATGGAGTAGGTTCCTCTGAGCTAGGTTTAAAAGTTAAAAATGTCCTTCTCCAGAGGTTCCAAGGTTGTGATGTTACAGGAAATTTCATGAAATTTAGATGAAGTGAAGGTTCATGAAATTTGGGTAAATTTAGGTTAGGTGAAGTGTTTCTAAAGTGTTGCAGTTGATACAGAATTGAATTAAAATAAATCTAGGGGTCCACTTAAAATGTATTTTTAAATACTAAATATTAAAACAAGAAACAGTTACTTTTTAGTTTACCAAAATCAAAGACTGATTTAGACAAGAGTCTTTTTATAATATCCTTAATGTTTATAAAGACACTGTGATAGAAACTTGCTGATTTTCTTATTTCTAAACCGGATATATGCACTATCCCTTAAAAAAATTAACTGTGTACCATAGCCAAGTCTGTGTAAAGAAGGGATACTTCTATCGTGTCTTTAAAATGCGTATGTTTTAAGTTTAAAACACAGTACAGGAATTTCAGGATCCCGAGTAAAACTTTGAATCTGTTAGAGTAATACTAGAGAGGTCAGCAGTCACTGTTCTCCATTAGGAGAATTTCCACAGTGAAGATGTGCAGGAGGGTTCCCAAATGGCTACACTTCACTGTGCTTCAAACACATTTTGTGGTTCTAAGATCTGAAATTCCTGTTCTTGTTCAAACATGCTCATTCAAGTTGGTGGTGTTTGAAAAAAATTATTTGTTTCAATTGGCAGGTAAAGCGTATGAAATTTTTTTACAGAAGGTTCAGTCCTAGGCTTTCAGTGGAATGAAAGTGAAGTGATAAGGGGTCTGCTTGTGCAGAGGAGATTGCCTGAAGTCTCTGAGATGGCAGTGTATGAGAAGAGGGATATTTATACAGGTGTCTTGAAGTTATGTGCACTTTCAGTTGTTAGAGAAGTTGCAAATGTACACTTCCAATCTGTTCGGTTTCTCCTCCCCTCAGTGTATTTGTTGTTTGGTGATATTGCCAATGTCTGAATTAATAAGACTTTTTTTAATGGAGAAGGAGAAAAAAGTTTGCTCTATTGGTCTTTAAAATTAGCACAGGCGCCCACCAAAGCCACTCTATCACTCTTCTCTCTGGGTGTTGAGATAAGAACCACGAGAGATCACTCACTGATTACCATCATGGGCAAAACAGGCTCAGCTTGGGGATATTAATTGAATTTCTAACAAAATCAGAGCAGGATAATAAGTAGTAAAATCTTAAAAACACCTTGTCCCCACCCTGCCCTCCTTTCTGGGCTCTACCCCACCCCCAGCAGTGCAGGGAAATGGGGAATGGGGGTTGTGGTCAGTTCATCACATGTTCATCAGCAGTTCCTGCTGCTGCCCAAGCAGGAGAGTTCTTTCCCTGCTGCAACATGGGTCACTCTTCCCGGGGAGTGCAGTCCTTCAGGCACAGCCTGCTCCAATGGGAGTCCCCCACAGGGTCGCAAGTCTTACCAGGAAACCTGTGGTCCACAGGTCCCTGCCAGGACCCTGCTCCAGCACAGATTTCCTGTGAGTTCAGACTCCTCTCAGGCGTTCACCTGCTCTGGTGTGGGCTCCTCCACAGGCTGTAGGTGGATTTCTGCATCCCCGTGGACCTCCATGGGCTGCACCAAGGACTGCAGGGGAATCTGCTCTGGCGCCTGGAGCACCTCCTGCCCCTCCTACTCTGCTGACCTTGGTGTCTGCAGGGTTGTTTCTCTCGCATATTCTAACTCCTGTCTTCCCTGCCTGCAGTAACATCTGTGCAATATCTTTTTTTTATTCTTAAATATGTTATCACAGAGGCATTGCTGTCATTCCTGATGGGCTCAGCCTTGAGCAGCAGCAGGTCTGTTCTGGAGCCAGCTGCTGTTGGCTCTGCTGGATGTGGGGGAAGCTTCTGGCAGCTTCTCACAGAAGAGTGAGAAGGCCACTCCTGTAGCCCCCCCGCTACCAAAACCTGGTCACACAAACCCAGTGCATTACTACAGTATTTCATCTGCTGGTTTTGTTTCAGTTCAGTTCTTAACTCACATGTGTGAAAAATCTCCAAGAAAGGGAAATGGAAAAATACTCAGGATGTGGTAGAGGATTGGTATTACAAGATACTGTACAACACTTGATAGAGAAGGTTCAATAATGATGGCTTTTTTGTCCCTTTTCTCTCTGCCAAAAATAATTCTGTATTCTCTTCAACTAGCAGCAAAAATTCCTTCCCGTTATGGAATCTGTGGTTTTCCTGTAACCTCAATTTTTCCTTCACAGATTTAATTTGAATCAGCCTTAATTCCGTGCTACTGGAGGCGATTAATGTAAGCTAAGGAACCCTGAAAGGAAGAAGGTTTTGATAGTGGAGATGTGGAAGGAATAAGTCACTCCTAGAACGAATAAAAGCCTTGACACAAGTAACATAAAAAAAGGCAGAATGAGGCAGTTTTAAAAATGTGATCTTGAGTGACTGGGGAATAATTGAATTGCCAAAGTTAATGAAGAGGTGACTTAGCAGGCGGATGGGTTTGCTTTCAAGATTTTTAGCTTAAGGAACTGCTGAGACGTCAGAGGAGATACCTTAAAGTTTAAGGATGATGGGGGAATGGAGGAAATGTTTGCAATAACAGATAGTGTCCAAGTCATTGCTGTAATACTGAGTATGGGCAGTTTAAGTCATACACCGTGATGGTCAAAGAGAAAAGTAGGAAACCAAGTGAAATCCATAGGAGGAGGAGTATATCGTATAATCTCTGTACCTTCTTAGTTTCTTTAGGTCTTACTCCAGTTGCTTTCTTACAATATGGAGAGAAAAACAAAGATTTGAATGAAAAAAATTCGAAGATTTTATTAGCCGAATGTGAAATTCAGTTAATCTAAAGTCAAACCAAGCTTCTACCCTACATGTTGATGTTCTGCTGTCCTTAGTTCTACTGTGCAACAGTTGTTGAAAAACTTCCGTGGCGTGTTTAAAATAACCTTTTTGCACTGAGAAATGGTGTAGTTGCTTGAATACGAATGGGAGATTTTTAATGTCATTGATGAGAAAGCTCATGTTTGCTTTTGAATTTTGTGTGAAAAAAAATTAATAGTACTGCTTTAGCACTTCAGTGCAGGGAAATAGGGGACTATAACTGTTGAAGTAAACATTACCTTTGAACTCTGTTTTTTTCTGCTTATTGAAAGATTACTGTGTTTGGATTTGGAAATGTCTTTGAAGCTATATTTGATGAAAGTATGTTGTTTAAACTTAAGAGGAGTATTTGTGTGCATGTGCATGCCATGTTGTTTCTGTGGTTATTTAACCAAGCAGATCTACAGTGCACTTAGAGTTTAACTTAAGTTTGCATTAAAATCTGTTTTCATCTCAGCAAGACCTTGAGAACACTAACAGGGTGAGATAATGCTGACACACATTTAGAGTCCTGAAAATTTTTCCCAGAGCAATAATACTTTCTTACATATTTCACATTGAAAATTAAATGTTGCAGATGAAAATAGAGGCTGAATGAAGCATAGAATTCATTTAATATTATTTGTACTATATAAGCACTTTCTTAATATAGCAATCTAGTCTAATATATTACTGTCTGTGAGATAACTCTGTACATGAGTATATCATGCTTTACACATGAGCATTTATCACTCTGATACTGAGAATATCTGAATACTTTGCAGGTTCTATGTAAGATAATGCGTGATTCTAGTTTAGGCCATTCTAGACTTGCCACTGACAATACTTGCTCACTTGCTGTGAAGGTGGTAACCTCCTCGTGTTTTGTGCCTGGAGCTTGTAGTCTCATAAAAATATCCCAACAGGAGTTTCTACAGTGAATGTGAAGGTTCACAGATGACAGAAGTTAGTCAACTATTCATTAAAATTTGAAAGATTGAGAGGTTAAAATTTTAAGTTATAAGGGTAATATAACTAACTCAAAGAACAAACTTAATAGTTAAATGTAATTTGCAAATTACATTTATCTAAAATTTTGTTTCTGTAGTGAGAACACTTAAAAAATAATTGCCCCCTGCCACACTGGTCTTTTAGAGGACTGTAAAGGAGCAGCACCTACTATTTCATTTATTTGTCCTATCCAGCTATTAAAATGCCTCTTTAGAAGACTGATGGAGACCACTCCTTTGAGGATATCTGTGTGTTATTTACAGTGATTTGTGGGAACAGCTAGACAGGGAGTTTCTCCTCTCAGCACAGTACAGTGCCTCTATGGGCAYGGCAAACAGGTGAGGAAAATGAGGATTAAGGCTTACCTTGCCAAGCAGTGTTTTGTATTAGCAAATCTTCATGATGTTGAACTTGCCAGTCTTGTCTCTGCTGTTTGTATGTATCTGCAAATACTGTTAAAAAAAGCTCATCTCTCACCCATTGCAGTGGGGAGTGCTGAATTTGATGATTTAAAAATCATGTTGCTTTCTTATGAAGTAATATTTGCAAGTGTGTTTTTATCTTGTCCATGAAATGATGTATGAATTAACTTGGACAGCTGTTATCTTCTGGGTAGCAGAACAAAAAATATGTCAGTGTTGACAGTTTTAAGCATTTTGAGGGCAAGGGGTTCACTGCTTGTGAAATGCTCTTCTGTTGGCCTTTTTTAGTACTAGATCACATGTCACTTGCTCTAAAAGGGACACACCATAGTCCCTTTGTCAGATACTGGAGGGGAAGGGTTTGCAGATGTGTAAGGAGGCAGATTTCCCTGTGTAAGGCATCACCACTTGCAGTTTGGAGGGGTTGGTTTGTATTTTTGGCTGAGGGTTGTCTTCGTAAGTAATGTTTCCTGTCTGTTCTCAATAACTTGAAACTCCATCTTCCAGGTGTAAATGAAAAGGAAGGGGGATTTAAAACTTACTTTCTGTTACTCCTTCCTAAATTTATTTATTCTCATCTCAGTATGGAAAGCATATCCATTAATAACTTTCATGTCCACAATGTGAGTGTGAGGAGTGAGGGCTCCATGCATTATCAGGTTGACTCTTTTGACCTTGGTAATTACTAATCTATGTAATCGGGCCTTTCTGAGCCTTGTCAGCCCCGCTTGTTTAGCGTTTTATTTATTTTATTGGTTTCTACAAGTCCTGAATAGGAAAAGAGGATTTAAAGAGAAAATCCGAAAAAAAGAAATCCAACCCAATGTTTATTCTTAAGGGGTGGAGGTCTTCTAGAGGGGAGCTGGCTTGCAGAGGGGGAAGACAGTATTCTTATGCTAATCCAGGCTCTGGATAAGGAGCAAAGCAGCCGTGCAAACAATGGAAGTGGAGCCAGAAAGTCTGCTCTGCAGTCTAGCACGCCTTGAAAAGCATGTCAGGCCGGGCGCCTTGGGCTGCCGGGAGGGGCCGCGGGGGGAGCGCGCCTCCCGCTCGCTTTATGGAGCTGGCGGATGGCCAGGACACTCGGAAAAATCTTACTACCTACAAAACAAGAATTAAGGGTGGAAGAAGCGAGGGGAAGAGGCAGAGAAGTAGTTTGCAGTCTGGTTTTTTTTTTCGGGTTAAAAAAAGCAACCCCCCAAACCCGTATTGAGTTGTCTCAGCTTTGTTGCTGCTGTTTTCTCCTTTGTACCAAAAACTGAAATTCAAGTGATGTGTCTTTTAAATAGCAACCACTTTTTCTAAATGTTCTCTGTGAGAGATGTAGGTTTTAGCAACGTGCCTATACTCGGAAATGAGTTTACACCACCCTCCTGTGGGCGAAATGCTCGGATTGGGAAGCCTTGGTTTTCTGTTCCTTGCTCCTCTTATAGGACAGTGGAAAAATTTGCTGGGGTTTGTCTAGCATGTTTTGTTATTGATTAAAGTCAGTGACCAAAAAGACAAGCTGTATTCCTTAGGCATCATGAAATGAAAAATATGCTCTTTAAGTACCAAACAAAAATCCGGTTTCTGGAGAACTGTTCTTCGTGAGTTCCATAATTTGCATAATCACCTTCACTTCGGAGACATGAAGAAGTTGTGAATTTCTTCTTCCAGATGGGGGCAGACGTTATAGGTGTAACAGAAGCAAAGACCATAGGAGCTAAATAAAATAGATGCCTACCCTGTCAGTTTTTTGATCTGGGGATTTTTTTGGACATAGAGTAGTGAATAGCTGTCCTTAAATTATGAAAAAATTACTATAAGGTTGTAAAAACATTCATTAGTATTTATAGTGCTGAAAGGGATGTTGCATTTTAGAAACTCTATGATAGCATTTGTACTTTTGAAGACACTGGCACATTGATTTTAGGGTCCTTTATTAATGTATATTCAGGGTTGAGGCCCAGCTATTTCGTTTCCTCAGCCTAAGTATGTTGTTTGTATCAAATTATTGAAACTCAGAGCCAAAATGTGTAAGAAGTCTTGTAGGAAGTATAGTATGACCATAATATTTCCAATAGTGACATGTAAAATTTCTAACAGTTTTGATTATTTTTCCCCTTGCTGCTTATGTTTAGTGAACAAAGGGCAGCCAATATTTTTTTTTTTGTGAATGAATCTAAAAGGTTTAAGTTACGATTCCTCATTTGGATTTACTAAATTTAGAGATGGAATGTATTACACGTGGTGACTTTTCTCCTTGTTCGCATTGACTGCTATGACAGTAAGGAACTAGCAAAAATTATAAGTAGATTATGAAAACATGATAGCTTCTAGGTAGAATACCAGAAGTTGATGTCATTTATGGTAGAAAGAGCATGGGTGTCCTTTTGCCAATTGTCTTACGGGCAGAAGCTCTAAGCCAGCTAATCACCAAAGTAGTGGAGTTGAAAAAGGGGAAATGGGTCAAGGTGAATAAAAATTGTGTACTGAAGCCTTATCTGAGTATGGTCAAATAAGAGAACGTGTCAAGTTTGTAACACATTGGGGTATGTCTGAATACCTGATTGCACTGGGAAAACAATTTTGCTGCATTTCATTACTTTTAATTTAGTAGAAGAAACTTTGTAGCAGTTAATTAATTGGAATTCCAGAGTAACAGTAACATGGGCATTCAGGAGTCCAATGAGTGGCGTCCCCAATTACCTAATTGTGGTGGTCAGGGTAAAAAGCAGCTAGGCTTTAATTTCTTCACGGTTAACAACTTTGTTTATGAAACAGAAAGATATATCGTAGTTTAGTACTCTGGCTTCTAAATTCTTCTGCAATGTACACACGTTTGATACTTGCAAGCAGTTCTGTTTGACTATCAAACATGGATGTTTGTAGCTTTTCCCACTGGTCAGAATTAAGAAGTCCTTTCCTCTAAGACTGTGAGTTCCCTTGCTGCAAAAACCCAGTTGTTAGGATCTTGTGTTTTTCGAATGAACAAATGTGTTGCAGTACACGTGTTCTAAAAACGCAGTTATAAATTTCCTACAAAGAGAATTAAGATTTAGTTTTTTATTTCAGTCTTTTGAGAAGTATATAATACACGAAAATGTGCTTCATTTAGCATTTCAGATTTCGTTTCAGTTTGTAGAGGGAGAAAAAACATTGGTATAATTTACACAATCTCTTGGCTTTTAAATTTATGCAATYGGGAATAGTTTTAAATAATTATTACACAATCCGCAGTTCAATGGAATTACTTCTGTGAGCTTGAACTGATTAGTGCCTGAACAAATGGAGCCTTATTTGAAGTTGTTTATGTTGATGGCCATGGAGCCAGCTGGCTTGGAATAGCCAGCAGTCTTCTCCATCAGCTGTAGAACTTCTTGACAGATTTTGGTGGTGGATTTACCTTGCTTGTTCGATTAAACATATTTGACAGCACTTAAGCATAGGTAGTTTGAGTGTTTCATTGCGACACTTTTCAACAAGCATGCCTTGCAACAGAATAATAGAAACACATTTTAAAAGTAAGTTTGTACAAGTATTTGATAGAATTCCACATTACACAATCTGAAACTTTCTTCTTGTTATGGGTTTAGTTAAATTTGACTATTTGACTTTGGATAAACTAAAGCTAACTATAGTTCTTTTTGTAGTATGAATAATAAAATGAAGTCCCAGATCAGTCTGCTCTTTTCCTGACACCTGTAGCTACATGAGATGGCGGCCTTTGTAAACTAAAGACTGATTGAGCTTCCGGACTCTATTTAGTTCGAAAATCTGCCCTATAACCTTCTAACCAGTGGTTAGGAATTGTCTTCTAATTTCTGATCTAAATAAATTTTAATGGCTAATCCTTAGCTAGTTGTTGAACCAGTAATTTTCTTCAGGTTGAATAGCTGTCTGTCTTTTCTTCTGTTTATTCCTCTTAAATTGTCAAAGTGTAGTCATTTACCCACCAACTTTAACTGTCGTAATGGTATTATTTTCTTTTTTTTTAATCTCTGAATGTCTTTCTTTCCTTGAGATAGTATCCTTCTAGGTGTGTGTTTAATTTATCAATCATATTGTCTCTTTGCTATTCATGCCTTACTATTTCCCCTGGGAAATTTCTCTAGGAAATACTAGAGTTGTGTTTGTGTCTTTTTCCCAGCAACATTACATGGATGTGTCTGATGTTCTGTAATCAGTTGGTGTCCTTGAGTCCTTGGACACAGGAGACAGCTATGTGTGAACTTCTAGTCTATGTGAAGCAGAAATTCTTCAGTTACCAATATGCATGACTGTCCCAATTTCATGCTGTTGTTCTTCATTGCATTTCTGTTACTTCAGTTCTTAGTGTCATCCACATCTTCCTAAAGATAAAAACAACATAAAAACAACACTCAGCTGAACCGAAAATGTATGTTTGTCAGCAAACCTTGTCAAAGTTTTGCTTTCTGTGCCTACTTCATTAATGAATGGGTGAGTATTCTTCAATCAAGCTGAATCAGGAATCAAGGTCCTCAAATGTCGTTTGAACTAGACAACTAATCTCTGTTCTTGAAACTACATGTCTGCCCTGTAGTGAATTCTTTACTGTTTTTCTAATCCCTCTTTTCTTCATCCAAATTAGTAATTTTTTTGTGGCACCATATCAGGGATTTTTTGTAATCTAACAGGAAAGTTGTTGTTGCACACTGACTTAGACTGACAGTCCAGTTTATCTCTGGCATGCTCTTCCATCTCAAGGTTCTCTTCCAAACTGCCTGTGATTGAGGTAATATGCTTACAGTTACTTAAGTTGCTTCTTACCCCGGTTACATGTAGGAGAAACATTTAATAGGTTTTAGTTTTGTTTTGGCAAATACATTAACTTGGTGTTACACATACTGCTGCAAATGTTTTGAAATATCTTGTCTGTTGAAATGGATTGTGTGTTCTAAATCTTGTGAAGTCTATGATTGACATTTTTTCATGTGTTCCCCTGTTACAATACTGTCTTTGTTGTTACATTCGGCACTATCATTCTTTATGGAAATTTGGAACAGTGCAACTCATTTGGTTTGTGGATCATGCTGTTACAAATATTACATAGCCACATCTAAAGAATATTTACCACAGAACTCCCTGCTTTCAGATTGTTTTGGGCCATGTGACAGATCTTGCACACTTCAGCTTCATATATTTGGAGTCATACAGAACAGAGGGCCAGTGCCGTGATAGTGCCATGAATTCACTGCTGAGTTCCAGTTCAGGAAAAAAAAAGATAGTTTTAATAACAAAAGCATTTTCTTCAGTAAATCATTATTAGTGCAGAAAAATCGGGATTAACAATTGATGAATAAATTACTTTTTAATGGATTATAGTTGAACAGTTCTTCATGGCTACAGTAGAAAAAAAAAGTTTGAGAAATTCAAAGACAACTGATTGGCTTATGGGTTTGAATCT
This sequence comes from Amblyornis subalaris, assembly GCA_018881555.1. NCBI lineage: Eukaryota > Metazoa > Chordata > Aves > Passeriformes > Ptilonorhynchidae > Amblyornis > Amblyornis subalaris. The sequence continues at coordinate 16,801,663 of JACAXG010000003.1, read as the reverse complement.
CTTCAGCATCATTCTATTGACAGAGTAGCAGTCCAGGTGTTAATTGGTGCTTTAATATACTGGAAGTGGTTGTTTAGTTGTGTCATTCTACACTGTTATGTCAGGCAGGTTTTGGAGAAATTCCAGCTGTTGCTCACTTTCAATTGTGTGTCTTAGTAGGGCTCCTAGTCTTCCTCTTTAATGGGAATCTGGAAAGGTATTTTTTGTTCTTAAATGGAAAATTATAGCAAAATTTCTTCTTTGACTTTATTACATGGTTCTATGTACAGTTTTTATTTATATATATATCTGTGAAAAGTGCAATATTAATGGAAGAAAGATTCAGGTACAATATACTGGTAGAGAGTATTACTTTTTGAATAGGCTTGGACAGCATTTCTGGAAACTACCTTAGATTGTGTCACTGAACAAATATCACCATGAAATTTGAGTGAGTTGCATGAAAATGTTCTATTTTTCCCATTTTTTCTTGATTTTTTGGTAACATGCTGTGTGGTACTGTGGCAAATACATGTTCTTGTGCCAGTGTACGCTCTGACCTTGGTGAACTGGGGAGCAAGATCACCAATTTTCTGAAAGTTTAAAACACTCCTACTCTTGCAATGTACAAGAGTGTGAATATATATTCCTTCCTGAAACTTGCATGTACAAGACAGACTGAAATTATTTTTAAAAATACTTTAAACAGACTACTACTGAGATTTGGGGGGTTTTTTGCTTGATAGAATACTGTAAATAAAGCCTTTGTTACTGCTACATAAAGCTGATAGCAGTTTTCGTCTTCCACCTATATTGTTGAGGATTGGAAGTTCATTGCCATTGAAACACAGAATAAAGCAATAATACTTACGGACTTGTGTTCCTGGCCTGATGTTTTATAGCTAGAAGAACGTTCCCTGTCAGTTGTCAGAATTGGTTCTGTTTCTTGTGTATAGGGAACACTAAAGAGTGAATATTTTTGCTGCCACATTGCTTTTACCTCTGCGTGGCCAGGAAGTTGACTTTGTAGTTCCTAGCGCTCCGGACGTTTGCATGGCGTGTGATTCCGAGCCCATCCCACCACAACCTGGCAGCAATCCTGGCAAAGGCCGTGGTGCTCGGAGAGCTCAGCCCCGGCTCCCTCTTTGTGGCTGCATTAGGGAGAAGTCAGAGATGTGTGAAAAGTAGGCCAGGGGTCGGGGCGGCGTGCCGCGCCCGCCGAAATTGGAAGTGACGGACACCTCCCGGCTCAGCCGCTAATTTGCCTCCATGTTAAATGCCTCCGAAGACCAATTAAAATGAAAAGTTCTTGGGTCTCGCCGACAGACAGATTGAGTTATTGATGCTGGAAGCGGCCACCAACAGTAATTGCTGCCCATCCCCGAGCGAACGCCGGCTCTGGCATTCATGAGCAGCGCCAGGCTGACAGGGGTCAGGGGGGTCAACCCCAAAACGAGGCCGAGGAAAGGCAAAATCAGCCCTCTGTTCATCTTGGTGCAGCATCCCTTTTGTTGCAATTAACTATTTAGGTGTTCGAGCTGCTTTTTAGTCCTTTGAGGCCCAATTATGCTCCTCTTGTGCATCGCCGTTGTAAAGTCCTGTAGGCAGAACGTGACCACAACTATTGCAGCCTGAAAAAGTGACTTCTTACTTAGTTTGGCTGTCTTAGCTGTGTGTTCACCCACTGCAGGAGTAGAATTATATTTTATTTGTGGAGCAAATGGCATGTGCATATGGTAGTCTAATTTTTCAAGAGGAATTCATTTGCACTCAGCTTGGGAATCCAGAAGGATGTCAGTTTTGAATTGCAGTTAGTGTTGTTTGGGTTTTTTTAAAGATGTAGTACTATTCTAGGAGGCAAAAGTAACATGATAAGTATATTGGGTAACTAAACTAACATTTAAATGTAACACAGATTTGGTTTTCATCCAGTAGAGAGGCTGGGGGGTTTTAGCCATAAAGCTTGTCTACCAGCAGTTTTCAACACGTGGCTCAACATGGTGTTGCATTTTTCCCCCCACAGTATTATGGGAAGCCACCATTTGAGTTTCGTTTTTATGAAAAATAATCAAAAGAAATTTTCATTTCTGCAAAGAAAATAGTTTTCAAACAGATTTACATGTTGATCTGTTGAATACTACCTCTAACAGCTATGTGCAAGTCTAAAATTATATGGCTGTGACTAGTGAGTGAGTTCAGTGAGTGAACGTATCTCATATTTTTTATAGGAATGTAAAAACATCCCTGTGGGTTGTTACCAAAAGTGTACATTTCAGAAGAACCCTGCTGTTCAGTTAGATAGTAAACATGGCTAATATTTTCAGTTGCTAATGTTAATAAACAGGTGGGGGGTTTTTGTTGGCTTTGTTGGTTATGCTCAGCACGATGAAAATCTTGAAGGTTTTTTTCTTGTTTCAGAACTACATGAAGTTTCTTAACACTTTGTTTTATTGTATCTTTCAGGAGACAAAGGTGGAAAAGTTACTGAAGCATCTTTGCAGTCAAGCACCAAATCTTGTATTAGGCTTCACCGAACAGACTGAGCTTAGCAGTTGTCAAACAGAAGGGCCAGTCACCTTGCACAGAAAGGATTAAAAGTGAACAATGACTCGATTGAGAGTTCATGAGCAATTGCTTGGAGCCTATCTGCTTATCATTCTCCATGTTCAAGGTAAATACATACGAGTTGAAATAAGTTTATCTTTTTGATTTGTAACAGAGTCGTGTGTTTTCCAGTGGTTGAAGTAGGATTTTTTTCCATTTGGAGTTTCTTTTCCAGGCAGGTGACTTACTGGCCTGACATGCCATATAGATGCTTCCCTAAAAAGAAGGATATTCTAGTGGCCATGCATTGTAGGATAGATTAGGTGTCTTTTAGCAAATGCTTAAACAATACCAAAAATGCATAGTACACCACGGAGCAAGCTGTATGAGCAGCAGAAGTGAAGGTTTGACTTTGTGAATTTCAATTCCCTATATGTGTGCATATTTGATCCCTTTAAACTTAATCCACTGAAGAAATTGCAGTGTTCAGTTCCCCATGCCTTCTGATGCTACCAGCAGCCAAGAGGTAGTGTGGCCTAACTAATCTAAATGAACTTGTTGTGCCTACTTGATTGGCCAAGGTGAAGCTATGGAATATTCACAAATACGTGTATTTCCAGTTAGTGAAGATACTCATTTGTATGTCTGTTGTCTTTCCAGACACCAATTAACCAAAAACTTCTGGAAACCCAGTTATCATTGGAACTTTAACTCCTCTGTCAAACTGGGTTGCGTTAAATTAAAAAAAAAATATTGGGAACAGACCAATGTAACTGTCTCATGCTCTCTCAGGAACTGAAGCTCAACTAGTAAGATTATAACTAGTTTTTGGGAAACTCGATTTTATTGTTATTTCCTTACTCCTCCATAGCAGCTGTACGTGGCAGATCTGATTCTGTAATTGCTTATAGTTTAGAGAAGTGTCAGAATGGCAGAATGGTATCTGAGCTGTTGGTGGTATTGCATTCTTGTGGCTGGCACTTGAAGAGCAGTGCTCTGCATGTCCACCAGGCACATACATCCTAGCTGGTCTCTGTGTAAGATTGTTACCCTAGCTGTGCACTTCTCTATTTTCCTGAAAATCTATGGAAAGCTCTGTGTGCTGAAACACATGAGAAGACTGATTTGGTACTGCCATCTAAATACATGAATATTAAATATATAGTATTATATTCTCTTTCCATACTTAGATCAATTACTGCTTAGTGCTTGATTTTATTTTGAGATATTATGTGAGATATTTACTTTTAAGAATAACAATTCAATGAACCCATTGAAATGGGGAGGGGAGGAAGCCTGGTAAGTACCCAAATGCCAATCTTTTTGTTCTGTTTCTGGTGTGAATCTGCAGTATTAGATTAAAGGATGTAACAGGGTTGTCTCTTTCAAGACTATGCTCGATACATAGCATGACAACTGATTTGAAGAGCAGACTTGCATCAATTATGTAATGGACCTGCCCCTTCCAAGCCATTTCCCACCTCTTCCTGTGTATTGGTAGTTAACCTCTTGTAACCAAGTGACAGGCTGTATTTGGGAACTGCTGCACCTTCTAACTTGGGGTGGGGGAAGCTCTTAGGAAAAGCACAAGATTGTACACTTAAACATAACCCAAACTTTTTTTGAGCATTAAATACAAGTGACACTGAGGATGTTTACCTGGAATTGACCCAGGCATAAGCTGTCAACTACACTGAGACCCAAATTAAATGAGTGGTGCCTCAGAGCACATATCTTTAAACTCTTTCAAGTACTTGCCCAGACACACATTCACATGTAAGTTTTTATGGAGCAGAAGTCCTCTCTCTGGATCTGTGCAGAATTGCACTTTAGCTAAAGATGTTTGAAACTGCCATTCTTCCTTTTGAGTTTCCTGTGGGGTTGAGTCTGTGAGCACTGAGCCTTACACTGAAGGCTTCTGTATCATTGAGCACAGCCTACAGAATTGTAAACCCTTTTCTTCCAAAACTGCACAAGTGTTTCTGTGTAATTCACACGTCACTTCATCATTTTCATCTTTTTATCCAGCAGGGGCTCAGGATAGTGTCACCAAACTTCTAGATCTGTGCTTAAAGCACTAGTGTCTGACTGGATTCAGTGTGTGTGTGTGTATGCTGTCCATGCACACATGCATTTCGGGAGTGGGGAAGAGAATGGGTCTTAGTTTGAAACTTTGTCATTGCAGCGAAGATTTCAAGGTTGAAAGCAGCAAAAGTGACATAAATCCAGGATTCTTCCATCTTTGTCACATTATTTAAGTTGGTAGAGGAAAATCTCAAGACCAGTCCCTGCTCTTGTTGTGGACATACAATTTTTAATTTTCAAGAAATAGCTCTATCTACTTGGACAGAAATAGCCTCGTTTTGGGGATAGTTGAAGTTTGTAGTGGATTTACAGATATTTGCAGATAGCTGTAAGGTGCTTAGATTGGTAATGGGCATGAACTAAAATAAAAGAAATTTTGTAGAGAAATTGGAAAAGAAATTTTCACTTAATGTGGTTAAGCATTAGAACAGGCTGCCTGGGAAGGCAATATGCATCCTTAGAGATAGTCAGAACTTTACTGCAAGGACTGGACAACCTGGTCTAACGTTAGAAGTTGGTCCTGTTTTGACAAGGTGGTGGTACCAGGTGACTTCTAGAAGTCTCTTCCACTCTAAAATACTCTCAGACATAGTGTTTTGCAGAGGAGCTTGTTCTACTTGTATTCAAGCAGTTTTGCTGCTTCTTGCAGAAGAGCTGTGGCTTCTTCCCTTGTTCCCTTGGAGAGGCTGGGAATGATATGCTTTGTTCTTTTTGCTGGAGTTATGGTTACCCCTTTGCATTAGCCAATATTTAGCGTTTTACTCGTAGGCAATAGGAACTGAAGGATTTCTTTTTTTCTGTCTAGATACAAATAGAAATAATAATACAAATATACAGGTCTTCTAGTGACTTAAAATTAAATTACATTAACTCCTTCCATGATCACATTGTTTAATAATGGTTCAGTAAATAACTTCTAATAAGTAATATAGCTAAATTAAGTTTAAAGACTGAAATATGTTTTTTTCAGCTTCAGAAGAATATGCTTTATCTTAGAAATATTCCTGACTTTCAGATTGATACTGAGGGAATTCTGTAAGCCATGGAAAAGCTGAGTTTACTGAAATGTTGTTGGTTCTTTGCAAGTTGCCCAAGGGCTTTTCTTCTAATGTGTGAAATATGCTTGGTTTCCAGGGGTGGTGAGGAAAAAACCAGTCAAGTCTCTCTACTTTTCCCTAGGTTTGTGCAGGAGTGGTGCTTCATGGGGGAGGAAAGAATTTAGTTGATAGTCATCAAGTATTTGCAAGGAAACAAACAATCTAAAGTGAAAAATTTAAACAGTTAAAGGAGTCGTTTCAACAAGGAAAATATATGCAGGATGTTACAAAATTGCTTAATAAAGCAATCAACAGGGGTGAAGAAGATTCGTTATGAGGAATTGAAGAGAATTGGTGTGATTTACAGAAAGAGGAAAGAAAAGCAGGGAAAATAAAAACCAGTTTGTTGTGTACTTTCAGTGTCTGGCATCCAGCTTAGTGGTTTGCTTCCTTGGTGTTTTTGGAGGCTTCTTCAGAATGTTAGGAATTTCAGAGCTTACCAAGACCTGCAAGGATGATAATAGCAAGTGTGTCTGTATAACTGCATGTATAGATACATGCCAGATTCCTTAACAGGTAACTTGAAAAAGCAAGTGGCTGCATGTGTTGATTAATGTGAAAATATTCTTACAATAACAACAGAAACCAGAGGCAATTCCATGACATTGTTGGTGAACAGCTGCAGTTTCTCAGGTTGGTACTATGGAGCAGGGGGACCCAGTGGTTGCCCTTTGGATTGTATCTTCTTTATATCTTATGGGACTTCTTCACTAATGTTGAGAAATAGTCAAAAATGAGCCTGGGTTGCAGATGGCTATATTTAATAGCAGCCTTTTCAATTAATTTTGCATTTCCTTTGCAATGTCTTTAAACCTATGACTTGCTCTGCACCTTCATCCACCTCCTTTTTCTGATCTAAGGCAGGAGGCTATTGGCTTCAGCTGCAGTTGAGACTGCAATAAACAGGCTTTTGTCTTCCCAGTAGTGCAGGTTTTCATTCAGAGAACCAGTTTTACTTCTGAGTTCTTTCTTTGTTGTTATAGTGCATTGATGAGCACATCTGATCAATATATGTAACAGAGTGGTAAAGTACTTAATGTCTGCTTAAACACATTCTCATAAATTTTGTACTTCACTGCTGGCAGTTTACTTTACATGTGGTTCATCACACCTTGATGTATTCTTCAGAGACACCACAGAAGACCAGTATTTTAAGACTTGTAGATTAGTTGACTAAAAATGTAGTAATAGCACTTAATATGTATGAAGATGTATTAAAAGTCAAATTTAAAAATAATTAATGTTGCTATTAAATATTAAAATGGACTTGAAGTTGCCACTTCGTTAGTGAATCAAAAAAAAAATCTGTAGATTTTATTTCACTGCTCTAATTACTTTTATTCAACTACTTGGTATAGATAAGGTATATTTAAGATACATTTTAAAACTTTTGTGCACTTTCTCAATTTCAGGTGAAATAGTTACTGAATTTAAATGTATAAACTAATCTGAAACAAAATTCTAAAAGCTATAGAAGGAGCTTACAGTTGTCAGTAGCTGATTCATTACTTCAAAACACTAGTTCTACTTACTGGTGATTTCCCCAGTTAATGGCTGCATCTGTCTTTAGAACATGGGCAGCAAACGTGTTGTTATGCATTTGTCTGATTAAAGTTCTTCCAAGGCATTATTAGAAGTTGATCAATTTCTTTATTATAATTTAGCATTAAGTTTTAAGTAACTTTAGTCTTTAAAAGTCCGTTTAATCTAAATTAGAATGCAGTGTACTTTTTTAAGTAAATACACAAAATTTTCATGTCTCTGGCTTTTATATTAAATGTATCAGAACAGAGTGGTCTTCAGAAGTGACTTTTGGGGAAGTAGGAGCAGAAGCTGAGGACTGCTGGTTGGGAAGTAAAGGGGGCAGGAGCTGCCTGTCTGTGTTGAGCACTGGCATAGCTCCTGGCAGAGCTGGAAGGGCAGGAGAGAGGTTTTAAACCAGTAGTCTGGGAACACACTGTGATTTTTAGGAACCAGTTCTGCTAGGCAGAGCTACCTATAACATGCCTGGTCTTTGGAGATCACAGCCTTTATATACAAAAAAGCACTATAGAGAGAATTATGGTTAGAATGCCAAATACAGAGTTCGTAGAAGCATTTAAGATACTTGCTTTGCACTCATACCATTTTTCAGATTTTTTTTTAAAATTATTTTGTCTTTTAAGAGCAAGTGCTGGTATTATGTTCAAGCTGTGTCAGTTGTACTGAGCTTTAATTCACATAACAGAACATGTTAAATCATTATGAAAGTTTGTGATAGGCAGAAAGGTGAAATTTCCTTACTGTAATGGGTGATTTTGCAGTATCTGCATCCTAAAGCGAGAAAAAGTAATTTAAAACTACCACATAAAAATGTCAAGGTATGTTTTTTTCACAAGGAGGGCATATCTGACTTAAAGAGCACTGGTACAACTTTCATCTTTGATGACAAGAGCCCAGTGTGGGCGAGCCTTGAGCGTCAGCACCAGCAGGAAGGCAGGTGAAGGGGCTCTTCTGACAAAGATTCTTCTTACTTCAGTATTGAATTTCTTGGAGTTTACAAGCATGGATCAGAATAGCTACAAAGAGGTGCCTCTATACTGTAGTTCTGCTAGAACAAATCCCTTTTAAGGATGATGTACTCTGGAATAGAAAGGTTTTTATGGGCAACATCTATATTATGAGTTCAGAAAGCTATCGAACGACTTGACTGCTAAAGGCCACATTGCAACTTTATTTGTGGGGGAAGAGGGGATACAGTGAAGTAAAAAATTGTAGGAATAATTTGGCTTTTGTATTTGTCTTCTTTCACTTAATGCTGTCTCTGCATTTCATAGAGCTGTTTTTTATGCGTTACACAAATCTTTTCTTAGATCAGAGGACTTAATGAAATTATATATGTATCCTGGCATTGAGTTGCAACCAGGTTAACTTGGGTTTTAGTGATTAGTAACACTTCAGTGTCATGCACAGTACATTTTAGGTTTATCCATGTTAATATTCGTATTTGAAGCCATGCTTTCAAGTAGACTTAGATTTCTAACCTAGTGGGATTTTTAATATCCTTGCTTCTTTGAAATACATTTTATAGTCTTAAGTTATTTTCTATGATATGAATTATTCAAAGCACTACTTCTCATTTTTGATCAAAGGCTGGATATATTGACAGGTGTTGTTCTACTGTAACAATTTATTGTATTATTAATTTTTTAAAATTTTATGTTATTGAAATAAAGTTTAATTTTAAACAGAAAGGCATTTAACTGTTGTCCTATCTGTAGCAGTTGATCACAATTCTAGAAATCTACAATGAATGCAGTGTGTATGATGGGGCAGAGCAAATGACAAAATCAGAACGTGAAGTCCCATCAGCTTGTTTCTCAGCAGTGCCTTACCCTGTAGTTAAGTGAGAAGGATGTTCCAGCTTACCATCACTGATATTTCATTGAATGTTGCAAGTTTTTAAAATGCAGTGAAATACACATTACAGAGCAGTGTGTATGTTTAGAAGTATATGATGATATCATTCTCAAGGCTGGACAAACAGGCTGCAAGTGGTCCAAGACCTTGAACAAGTCCTCCAGTGTGTGATAGTTCGTTTGCTGCTAGTGTATATTATTTTGCCACACCAGCTCTGTGCAGTTTACAGGTGGAGGTTAGGAAATTGTGGAGTAAGCTTTGCTGTGCCTGAAGTCTCTGGGTACTGCCTTTCAGTGCATAATGCATGGCCCTTACACCTTTGAAGGTTGTGTGAGATTTGTGTATGTGTAATTCTTAGCTGTACTGCAGAGTGACAACTGCATATATCATGGAAAAGAGAGATTAATTACATCATCAAGTAGTGTAGTGTCACAAGGTCCCTAAAACGTGATCCTCCCTTTGACTGTCCTGCTCCCAGGAGGAATATGCAGAAGAGTGAATGTCTGAGAGCTGGAGCTCTGAGGGTGGGGAGGTGTAAAGCTTGAAGCAAGATGTTCTTTAGGCCTGTCCTCAGTTCTGTCTCGTTCATTTACTCAGTATCTACTAACCAGGAAAAACAGCAGTGAGCATCCTCTGAGTCCAGGACCTTCATCTGCCTTCTTAATATCTCAGGTGGATGGAAGCCAAGTTTTTCCACATTTGACTCCTTTTTCCATACCTTGCAGGGTTAAGATGCACACTAATCTATCTTGAGGTGCTGAGGATGAATTGTAGTACTGCAGTAAAGGATACAGTTAGGGATGACATGTAGGTGGAGGTGATTAAAAACTGTTTTCTGAAGTAATAGTCAAACTCCTGTCTAGGAAGAGTTCTCCTTACAGTCTTAAAAAGTAAAAATGCAAAGAGTGATTTTTTTTTTTCTTCCCCCCATTCTTTGTGCAGTTCAACTATTACCTGTAAGATTAAAGCAGACTACTATGGAGTTTCACATTACAAAAATAATGAAATTGTAGTCTGTTCTTGCTTTGAATAAAAATCTTTGCCTATAGAAACTGTAGAAAAGACAAAGAAGCTGGTTCTTTGAGAATACAGTTATCTGGTTTGGATTTTATTTGGTATGTGCTCTTCATAAATCTTGTAATGCATCCACCATAATAAACAAAGAGGAAAAAAGTATTTCATCTCACTTTTAGTTTAAAAGATTGGCATACATGTAGTCATGCTTCAGTGTTAGTTTACAAAGAAAAATACTGCTTTAAAAAATGCCAGACCTGAATAAAAATTTTGTTCTTTCTGTTCTGAGCTAAGAGAAGCCATGCTTTAAGGGTTCCTTGGATTTCTCTTCTAATAAATTGAAGAAGCATTGCATTCAGTGGTCAGGGTAGGAAAATAGATGAGTGGCTGTAAGACATAGATCATAAAGTATTCAGACTTTAACATGTAGAGCGTTCCTGAAGATGAGGGGGCATTTGTAACATTAATTGTGAAAGATACCTCAGTCATTCAACAAAATTAGAAAGACGGACAATATTTGTACGTATGCAGTGGCTTTTCCTTTAAATATTAAGTAGAATTACCTGTTCTCTGAGCAGGTAAGGATCTCTTATTTGTCAATACAGAATGTTGTGTAATGTCTGTAGCACAGTATTAAAATTACCTTTCAGTTTATTCTGGGAAGAACTCTAGAAAGGGAGAGGGATTGGATGGAGGAGCTGTTTCAATTGCGCAGAATTCCTCTTGGTTAAATCAGAAATTATATAATATAACCTGTTGTTATCCTAGCACTGGGCCTTGTTTCTTGCTAACAGTCTGTACAAATCAGGACTATTTAGCTGTTACTAAAGTACTATTTGAAGACCATATTTCAAATAAAACATTGCTAAGTGATATCAGTGTTTAGGTAAATGGTGTATTTCTCAGGATATTCTCTCAGTTGTATCTGAAAGGAGCACAGTTTCATTACTTTGCTGCATTRGATGGTGCACTAGGCGTGCTGTATTAACCAGATGAGGAAATCTGCAAGTCTGCTATTTTCAGAACAGTAAGATCAAATTTCACAAATATTTAATTGTGCATTTGTCTGAAAGACATAGTGGATGTTACAGTAGAGTGATGCAGAGGCTTGTATCTGCGCAGGGTTTTTTCAAGTTTTTCTTCACATCTTTCAAGCAAGGTACAACRTGAGGCTAATGTTCTAATCACTATACAGCTCATGTTTGCTAGGTCTGACAGGAAGCCGCAAGAATCTGTTCCAAGAGACCATCAGTTTCCTGGTCAGGTTTTTTTTCCTTAGAAAATTGTAATTTGTATTGTGACTAAATATTTTTTGGGAAGAATTGAGGTACCTCCATTTTTTTACTACTAAATGAATTTTTAAAAGCTGCTATTGATCCTAACTGGCTGTTGTCTAATCTTGCACACTGAGCTTCACATGGAGCCTTGCTGTAAACTGTACCAGTGCAGGTGACAGTTTGTTCACGACTCTACTGTCTGTATTTGGCTCATATCTTGAGGACTTAAAGCCAAGATGATGGACAGAAGGATTTTCTGTTGGTAAAATTCTATATGATAAAGCTGGAGGAGATGGGTAAAGACGTTCTCATCTCATATAGTGATCACATAGCATATTCTAAATAAGGCAGATAATGTTCCTAAATTTTTTTCTGGATGTTCTTCACTAAGAAGAAAACAGATGGATGTTTTTTTTCTGAATGCCTACGTTCACAAAAGCACTTTAATAATATGAACAGGAACAAATGATGTTTAACTCTGCTACTGCTGAGAAACTGAGGGCTACTTGGAACATGTTGTAGCCCTATTTCTATTCTGTGAAAGCTCGTTTGGATGGATATTCATGTCATTTACCAAAATTTAATTTGCAAACAAGATTTACTTTAGCTGTGTTTTGAAGTACGAACGCATACAGAGATCAAAAAAACCAAGGGATTTTGGAGTTATTACTGCTCTTCCATGAGACTGTGAATCTATAAAAAATTACTTCAGAAAATTAGAAAATTGCATATTAAGTATGTTCAGTCATGCATAAAATTATTCTTCTTGTGGTTATCAAGCCGTCAGCATTTTGGTTTTCTAAACACATGAATGAGAGAAGCTTTCTTCACAAAATTCTAACCAGTTACACCACTACTTTTCTGCTCCTCCTCAAAAAGGGAGAGTATCTTGCTGTTTGTATTGATTATGGTTGGAATATCTGCTGTTAAGGTACAAAATATTTTAGCTAGGTATTTCTAGAATAAAACTATTAACTCAAGTTTCTACCATTATCTTGGGAGAGGAGGTTATGTCTTGTGTAGCTCAATTATTTATTAATATAATTATTCTGTTGTCATGTTTTGCCTGTGAAACTCTTGAACCGTTATCAAAGGGATGCAAACTTTTTTTGTTGTTGTTTTTTTTTTTTCATGTCCAGGTCAAAAGCTAGACAGCATGCTTCATGGCACAGGAATGAAGACAAATTCTGACCAGAAGAAACAAGCAAATGGAGTAACACTTGCTCCAGAAGACACTTTACCTTTTCTTAAGTGCTACTGCTCAGGACATTGTCCAGATGATGCTATTAATAACACATGCATGTAAGTATTGGATTCAGGATAGAGAGACTCTTTAAAGAGGATCATTTTGGCTGTTGAGAGAGTTCTGAAGGCTGACCGAGGTTCTGTCAGACCGTTTGACCATAATTGATTAGACACTCACTGGTTCTGTGACTGTGAAAACCCATGGTCATCTCTGTGTCAACAGTGCTGTTTTCACCACACCTTAGAACCGTTTGCATGTGGTCAGTTTAAACCCAGCAACTGCTTTGAAGAACAGAGTTTTTAAGTAACCCTGTGGTATTTTATGACTGGGTGGGTATTAAGTGACCCAATCTAAGCCTTCTGACATGACCACCTGTTTGCTTATTTCTTCACTAGTAGTCAAAAAGGTAATGTTAATGACATTGCCATTTACTGAGAATTCTTCTTGTTACATGTTCGATAGTTACAGATGATGAAGGAAAGGMGGGGAAAAAAACATGTAGGGACAGGAGGGAAATTTTATCCTTGATAGGCATAAGAATCCTAACAGACCCATGCACTGTTAAAATGCTTACTTAAGGTGGTTTTTTTTTTACTTCCTGAAATGTCCTTGTTTTTCCTTTTTTCTCTTCATCTGCGATTCCATGTTTAAGGCCCTTCTGTTTTCTTCCTTAAGAATTAATATACATAGTTGAAAACATACTACTTGCTCCTGTACTTTGAGTCTTCACTTTAACACACATTCAGTCTCTCTAAAGGCGTCACTTGGCAAATAAAGCAGTTTTTATGGAACCCAAGGAGGTAGAATAAACACTGCTGTCTTTTTAAATGTAAACACAGATAGTATCTTACAAACAGTTTTGAACCAAGAAAATGTTCCAGTATTTTTTCTTTCAAGCCTCTCGGTATTTATTTTTTGGGTTTTATTGCCCTCTAGTGTATGCAGTCAGTATAGGCCTTACTAATTTTTGTCTGACCTGGTGATTGTAATAGGTGGTCATGCTGATAATAAAGCTGTTAAAAACACACAATGTCCATGTGTAGGGTATTTCACAGCATTATGCTTTCTGAATTAATTTAAATAGATTTTTTGGCCAAAAAAACCTATTTCTAGATTTGCTTTCCTTCGTGTCTGTGTTGATGGAATGAATAATTGTGAGAAAGCATCCCTGTAGTGTTCTATTTGAGAATACTTTGGGGGTCTTTAATTCTCAAAAATGGATGCTAATCACTGTGTTAAAGAATTTTTCTAGAAGTTTTCATTCTAGAATTCTTAGTGGGTTCATGGTCAACTAATGCTGCATATTAAATGACAAGCATGCTGGTAAAGCACAAGTGATATGTTTCTTCCAGAACTAATGGGCATTGCTTTGCTATCATTGAGGAAGATGAACATGGAGAACCCACGCTTGCTTCTGGCTGCATGAAGTATGAAGGTTCAGACTTCCAGTGCAAGGTGAAAAAAGGAGATTTATACCAGTGCCTTACTTCCAGTTTAGTTTTCCTGCCCCTCCATCTTTTTTGTGGCATTCTCAAGATGTTTTTAAAGCAAACATTGCTGCTATGATGAGTATAAGAGAAAAACTTCTAAAGGGATTAGTTTTTTGTCTTAAGTGCAGTATTTATTTAACACAYGATTAACTGGTTTTGACTAAGCTTAAGAATTTTCCCCTGTATGAAATAGCACCTGAAGTAGAAGCCATCTATTTCTGTGCAACGAGTAAAAAAAGTTCCATGAACTATAAAACAACGCAAGATCGAATGTGTGCACTCAGAGATGAGTTGATGTCTGGCTGCCACTGCAAAGTGATTTCATACCTTAAATGGTGTGTTTGAAGTGTCTTTTTTAATAATATAGCTTGAACTTTTGTCTGTGCTTTGTTGTAACCGTAGCATCCCTGTCCCCATTTTAGCTTCAAAATCTAAATGTTCATTAAATTCTCCCTCAACAGGACTCGCCTAAAGCACAACTACGTCGAACGATCGAGTGCTGTCGTACTGATTTCTGCAATCAGGATTTGCAACCAACATTACCACCTCTTGATAGTACAGGTAAACAACTCCTATATGTTCATGCTGCTCCTAAGAAATGCTGTGTAGGTTCTGTTCTTCCTGATCAACAGTAAAATAAGGAGAAAAGGTAATTACAGTGTAGCACAGATCTATTTTTTTCCTACTAAGTAATTTTTATATGAAGCTCTGTACTACACTTCATCCTCTATTTTCAGTTTTCCTTTTCTGCTGCTTTCAAGTTAATCTTTTCCTCCATCAGTCTCTCATGGTATTTTTATTCTTGTTCTTAGTGTGCTCATATCTTGATCTACATGTGATCTTTTGATCTGTTTTTATTCTGTTTCCAGAGTCTGATCTCTTTTTAAAATGTTTTTCTTAATCTCTGCTGTGCTTTTACCATTGCGAATGCCATAATAAAAAAAAAGTATTGACCTTCTTAATGCCTGTTTATTGCAAATTCATTCTCTTCTTTCTGTTGTTGCCAGTGAAAATAGTTTGTTTTCGTGCACTTATTCATTGCTAGGCAAGTTGTACTGGTTTAACTGTTGCTTTATACCTTCTCAGAATCTTACTGCTCTAAATCCTTCGTCTCTGTTTCTAACAAACTAGCAAGAGTCAACCGAAACCAACAACTCCGAAATCTCAAGTTAAATTTTTTTTTTTGGTTATCATCCAAATGGAATTATCCCTGCTTTTCTAAGTACTTACTTCAACACAGAGTATATGAAAACATACCTAAATAAACTGTTTACAATATATGTTTAATTAATAGACTTTGGAAACTTTCTCTTTTTTTTCTTTCTTTTTTTTCTTTCTTTTTTTGTTGAATAGATGGACTTTTTGATGGCAGCATTCGTTGGATGGCAGTGTTGATTTCTATGGCAGTCTGCATAATTGTCATGGTCATCTTATTTAGCTGCTTTTGTTACAAGTAAGAAAGCACTTTCTTTATTGGCAACAGTTTTAATTTTGCAAATCAGTGTAAACAGAACAGTTATTTTGTAAATGTACTCAGGTAATCAGATGTAGATTGGAAACAGTTGTGATTTAATTTCACGTTTCTGTGGGTGGTAGTTTGCATCACTAGGTAAAAGGAAATGTTCATGGCAGAGAATGTAAGTGAATTTGATCCTTTCTTCTGGCTACAAAGTATTTGCAGTTTTGTAAGTTACACATAACTTTGATTCTATAGCAGCTGATAAACAGGAATATCTTAATGCTTTTTATGCTTTTGGCTCTTCAGTCACTTTCAATAGTCAAATTTTACTTCTGAGATTTTCCTTTTTCTGCCGTGTTTCAAAACTGAATAATTGACCAGCTGAGCTATGGCAGTTCATTCAGGTGCTTCTGTCAGCCCCAGCCTTGTGCTGGAGGTGGTCATTGTTCTAGCAGTTTCCAAGGCAAAGTGCACATGTCAGCCTCATCTGCTGTGGTTCAAGATGCTGTCTATTCTTGTAAACCAAAATCAGCAATGTTGTGCTGGTAACACCAGCTGAGAGCTGAGTGTTAAGGTTTCCCACCTGAATGATAAGCAGCTGACAGGCCTGTACATTCATTACAACAACTTAATATTAAAAAGGTGTGTACGTTGCATTTCAGGGAAAAAAAGAAAGATACGGTAAAATCTGATTTTCCACTTTTTCAAGAAAACGTCTATATTTAAATAACTCTTTTCCTCGATCAGTTTGTTACATTTTTTGAAGTGTTTTGGAGTTCAGCGTAACTTGTGGTCCTTTTGCAGGCATTACTGTAAGTCGATGGCAAAGAGGCACTGTTATAATCGTGACCTGGAACAAGATGAAGCATTTATTCCAGCTGGGGAGTCATTGAAAGACCTTATTGACCAGTCACAGAGTTCTGGGAGTGGATCAGGACTACCGTTGTTGGTAAATCATAAACTAAGATTTTTCTTCACTTAATTTGTCTCCATCACATACAAAGTTTGGCTTGTACCTAGTGCTTAGAACAAAGCAGTTCATTCATACTGAATGCTAATTATTTTATATGCAATTAGGATGAAAGATGAAGTACAAATTGAACATGTTTAAAGCCCATCTTCACGTAATTAACTAAAATGAAGTGTGAAATTAGATAATAAGTTACAAAATCTGTTGGCATCAGCAAAATTTAAAGAAAACTTAGAGCCCACAGCCATTAAGATAAAAATGCAAGGAACGGCTAATATAATTATCAAATTGAGTGAATGCAGAGATTTTATTTTCTTAGTGTCCACTGACTATTAAAATAGGTTTGCTTTTTTATTGACTGGTAGAAGTATTCRGGGAGACCTTAGAGCAGCCTTTCAGTACCTAAAGGGGTCTACAAGAGAGGGACTTCTTACAAGGGCCTATAGTGATAGGACAAGGGGAAGTGGCTTTAAACTGAGATGTTAGGAAGAAATTCTTTACTGTGAGAATGATGAGGCACTGGCACAGGTTGCCCAGAGAAGCTGTTGATGCTCATCCCTGGCAGTGTTCAAGGCCAGGTTGGATGGSGCTTTGAGCAACCTATTCTAGTGGAAGGTAACCCTGCCCATGGCAGAGAGGTTGAAACTAGATGATCTTTAAGGTCCTTTCCAACCCAAACCATTTTGTTACAGTTGTTTGTAATTTTTTCATTCCCCATCCTATCTAGTACTTGCATAAAAATCAGTCAGTGAGACAGATGACTGTTTATAAAATAGAAATAGAATGCAAGAGAACATACCCGAATTCAATTAGAAGTTGAACTGACTTAAAGCTTTTGGGGTTTGCTATACTTTGGGGGCAGCAATAATGAGTCCAAAATTGGAATAGTGGAAAATTTCATGGAAAAAATTTTACAGTGGGATCAAAATTTAAAGCAGTCCAAGCTTGACAAGCAGCTTGACCCAGGTACTTTTGGTTAACTGCTGTGTTTCCCTCCTCCACCGTATACCCTCTTTTTTCTTATATTTTTTTTAATTGTTTTTTTTGTCTTCCTTAGGTTCAGCGCACTATTGCCAAACAAATTCAGATGGTGAGGCAAGTCGGAAAAGGGCGATATGGTGAAGTGTGGATGGGCAAATGGAGGGGTGAAAAAGTTGCAGTCAAAGTGTTTTTCACCACAGAAGAAGCCAGTTGGTTCCGAGAAACAGAGATTTACCAAACTGTTCTAATGCGACATGAAAACATCCTTGGTAAGGCAGCAGAACATTGCTTGGCTACTGGAGGGCTGGTGAGAGGGCGGAGGAGGAGGAGGAGCTCTTATTGGGTGGCTTGAGGGGCCTACGGCTACTTCTGTGGACTAACCAGRTGGGTAAGGGTAGAATCTTGCTGTTCTTGGTTGAAAATGTGTCTGCAATCTCTTTCCTGGAGGACTGGAAGGGTCACTTCACGTGCAGTTAAAATCAAAGCTTCTACATTATTAGTCTTCATAAGGGGAACACGTATCTTTTGATACAGTACAAGACAATTTAGCTTTAGGAATTATTACTAAGTCTACTGCATAAAAAATTTATGTACGAATCAACAATAATTTTGTTTATCTATTTCATAGGTTTCATAGCAGCAGATATTAAAGGCACTGGCTCCTGGACACAGCTTTACTTGATCACAGATTATCATGAAAATGGATCATTGTATGATTTCCTGAAGTGCACTACGCTGGACAACAGGGCCCTGCTCAAACTGGCCTATTCTGCTGCATGTGGCCTGTGCCACCTACACACAGAAATCTATGGGACACAGGGCAAGCCTGCCATTGCACACAGGGACCTGAAGAGTAAAAACATCTTGATAAAGAAAAACGGAACCTGCTGCATTGCGGACTTGGGTCTTGCAGTCAAGTTTAACAGGTAGAGGGACAAAACCTCTGTAATGGGAAAACAGTCATGTAATTTTTTTATTTAATGCACCAGATACCCAGTTTAAAAGGGAGATGGACTAATTTGGTTGCATGCCTTCATTCCTTTTCAGTTTTGAGAATAAAATGTTCTTCTTGATTGCTGGTAGGCATCGTGATGAAAATAGGTTGTTAAGAGAACAAGAATACTCTTCTTATGGAAAATAAAAGTTTTGAAGAGGAGACTAATTTGTTATTCAAAACTAGCCTTTCACAGTAATTGCAATTGTAGATTCGTTATAAATGCTTTCATAGAAAACTTGAACAATGCAAAGGGAATTGAAACTTAATTGAAGAAGTGTTACTTTAATAGTAGTATTAAATACTTTACTAAGTTCTGTACAACCAGAGAATTGTTCCAATATAGCCTGAAAGAAAGCATAAGCCTTTGCAAATAATTTTGTGAGTTGTTACCAAATATATTCATCTTGAATAGTGGTTTTTAATGAATTTTTTAATGTGTTTTCAATGTCTTGCTAAAGAAATAGTAAACTCTCAACTACCATACTCATTATGATTTTTCTAGATAATCTTTTTCAGGGAAGTACAATGTATTGTAAGTGTAGTATTGAAAGAGAAATAAGAGAGAGAATTTAGTTTGTAAATGGGAGCTTTGCAGTGTAGTGATTGTGTCATACAGGATTTCACACCTTGTAATAGTCCATAATTAACTAACTTCCTGATCTTTTCATATAGTGACACAAATGAAGTTGATGTTCCCTTGAACACCAGAGTGGGAACAAAACGTTACATGGCTCCAGAAGTCTTGGATGAAAGCCTGAACAAAAACCATTTCCAACCATACATCATGGCTGACATCTACAGTTTTGGGCTGATCATTTGGGAAATGGCTCGGCGCTGTGTCACAGGAGGTAAACCCTTAAATATTTTGTGTGAAATCTACCATGCCCTTCCCTCACTTTAACAATGCTTCACCAGGAAGAAATATAAGGTTGCTGGATCATCAGGCTTGTGTTCTTTAAAAGCAGTAGTAATAGGCTGACATATATTTTTGTGACTCATCCTGGCTTTTCTTTCACTCTTGTTTTGTAACCTTATACATCTTGACCTGTATTCGTCTTCCATCTTACATTTCTCTGTGCTTTCTTGTAGCATGTAGTGGATTAGAAAAAGCCAAATTTAGCATTTGGTATCAAAATTAAAGGTACTGCCAGGAATTATTGTAGCTACTAAAGTTAATAATCATAATATTGGAGTTTTTATGGTAAATGTCTGATTGTTGTAGTGAAATTTTCAGATTTTTACCCCAGTAAAACAGTGTGGTGGGGCTAACTTGGCACAAAGTTGAGGTAATTGTTGCTTCTGGCTAGGGAAATCCGGGAGCAGATGTATAGATTTATTTATTTTAGTTGTTCTTAATCTTTCACAATCATCTCCAGGTATTGTTGAAGAGTATCAGTTGCCATATTATGACATGGTGCCAAATGATCCATCCTATGAGGACATGAGAGAAGTGGTGTGTGTCAAACGCCTACGCCCAGTCGTGTCGAACAGATGGAACAGTGATGAAGTGAGTATGCTGAGAGGAAAAGCTACTTCAGTTTGTTCACAACTGGGTTAATGAATATGCAATTAACATGGGAGGGTATTTAGTTGAATAAATACTAAAACATTGTAAAATAGGGACTGCATTGAGACATTCTGATACATTGGAAACCTCACGGCAACAGTAGGAGAAAGATATGCTTGAGATCAATTCAAAATACTGTATTTTTTATGTATCTTTTCAGGGATCTGAGGGAAAGGTACCCTTCCTACAGCATGCAAGTGTGTGATAGTGGAATACATTCAGWGTTTTAATTGGACCTAAAACTTAAATAAATTTTTAATTTATTTTATTAGTCTTAATATATATAGCTTATTGGTTTCTCACATAAGGTATTTTATGAAAGATGAAGCAATTTCTTTGTGGATATCCTCTTTCTTTTTCTTCCTTTTTTACTGTTACATTCCAGGGCAAACTGTGATGTTTGCCCTGATAAAATATTTTAATTTAGATGTGTTTTTAAAGGGCCACAGCTTGAACAGAATAAATAAGACATGACTATTTCACATAGCAAGTTAAATATGCCACATCTATTCTTCCCAAAGTCCTTGACTTCTATGAATTTCCAGTTTTCTCCTTTTTTCTTTTGACTGCTGAAAGAACTGTTGTCACGTCTTCATTTTCGCTGGAAGAATTCTCTGTGGTTTTCCAGCCTTATATGTGGAGATTTTTCTGCTCATTGCTGCCGTATTTGTACCACTGTTCTTGAGTTGTACTGAGAAGTTCTGGTAATGCATCATTGGGAAACTGAATCAACGCTTCAGTTAGTTCCAGCTTATGTAATACTAGGCAGTGAGGGGGAGGGAAAAGAAGGATTGGGATGTGGATCTTGGGTTTGGGGTTGGTTTTTTTTCTTTGATAGATACATTTATTATAGTTTTCTACCAACAATTTTGCAGAAAATTTGGAAGTTGCACGTTTGGACTTGAAAGTGCTGTAATTTGGGCTTGACAGTGAACCAAAATTATACACCTTGGATGTAGCAGTTGTTACAATACTGTGCCTTTGTTTTTCTTTTCACAGTGTTTAAGAGCAATATTGAAGTTGATGTCTGAATGCTGGGCTCACAATCCTGCCTCAAGGCTCACTGCTTTGAGGATCAAGAAGACACTTGCCAAGATGGTGGAATCACAAGATGTAAAGATTTGACATAGGAAAATGACTTTRGAGAGCAAAGCTGGACTCCCTAGATCTCTTCACTCAAACGTGGGTGAGGAAGATAGAAATAGGAAAGAGGAAATAACTGAGATTCAGTATATTTTCTCAGCACACTTCTACAGGCTGCTAATGAAATCTTCCAGTACTTCATAGACCGTGATACTGAGAGCCTCTATACACTACATGCTACGTATATGGACAGCCTTGAGAAAATACACGTTTTGGTTTGGTTTGAGCTGCATTGAGACTTCAGTCATACTTAGTGAGTCTCCAGTAAAACTCTGGGTACTGAATTGAATGTTCAGATTACAGTGCTTTCTGTGAAAGCCTAACAAGCTATATGGATTCAACAGAGATGGAGAATATAAGCTTTTTTTTTGCCTTCTACCTGATAAAACCTAGTCAATCCATACCAAGTTTTTGTGAAACACCCTGTAGGTTATGAATCTGTTTGTGATACTACTCAGTTTAACAGTTCTTTATGCCTTTATGTGTGTGCCAGGATTATTTTGTTGTCATTTGGAATATATAAGAAACCATTTAAATGAACAAAGTTTTATGGTCAGGGTTCCATGTGTTTTGTGGCTTCACAATCAGAGATTTGCTACAGAATCTTTGCCATTATCTTCAGAAATCTCAGTTTTAATTTCATTTCTGTTTTTATTTTGGTCACAAGAACTGCAAATATGTGAACCATTAATCAGTTAAGGAATGCCTACCTAAATCTGTAAGGAGCTTGAAACAATCTCTCATAGAGGTGTAGGCTGCCTTGGTCATCTCACAGTCTAGAGAGCTCCATAATTGGATGACTGAAATATGGCATATTTTTTCACAATGCCACATGCAACTAGCATTTTTGCCATAGAATACTTTACATCTTAGCAGAAAGACTGATGATGATGATGTGTTTTGCCTTCCTACTGTATTGGGACTCACTGATAGGTGTCAGTCATACTCTGAACTTCTTTCCACGGAGGAGGGGATTTGTCAGCTGTAGGAGTGTGCTTTTTCATCCTTTGACAAAGCCTAGCCAGAAGGTGAGTTTTGAAAGGCTCGAGAATAAGTCTGGTTTACAGACACCAAAGAGGGAAGGCAGGAAGCACTGGGTGCTCCGAAGATTAGAGAATGCAGTAAAGGTCAAGACCAGGAGAACTGAGTATGTGAAGTGTTGAAGATCAGATCTACAGCGTGCAGAAGATTTTGGGCTGGGTTGCCCTGATGTAGACACAGGAGGCCATTTCTGTGGGCCACTTACTGGAAGTGAAGATTTGAGACAAGGTAAATCAGTGGATGTTTTAAGTTCTAGTTAAGTTCTTATATTTGGGAGGAATGGCATTGAAATTAATTCATGAAGATACAGTAAGTTAGTGTAATTGCAAAATTTGGGTTTATTGTGCCAACTCTTTGACCTGCACCAGAAACTGAAGTTCCCCCATTTTCACCACTGACCCACASAAGTTGGTTAGAAGCCAGAACCCTCCATGAGGTTACAGTAAGGCAGAATTATTGATTTGTAACTCCTTTGGCACTTCTACTTGGRAGTTAGAAAATAGTACCATAACTCAAGTTGAAGCTTCGAATGCGTGAATCATCTGAAGAATGAACACACAGTATTGGAACCATTGAATCTATTTGATAATTTAAGTGCCTATAACTTTGTACTGTAAATCTTGTTCTAGATAACTTTAAAAAGGGAAGTTATTTATAGAGTGTGTTTTGTGCTTTAGTAAAAAAAAAAAACAAAACAAGAAATACCTAGTCCTAGGTATTGTACATGTGTACAATTAGATATATGCACACACACATGCCATAGTTGAGATTTGAAGAAAAAAGTTAATAGTACTAAAATTGGTGAAAAAATGTTAAAACTTCAGATTGATTTATGCCAGATTATTTGTTGTCTTAAAATATGTACATGGAGATTGTTTTGATGTGTTTAAATTTCCCTTGAAAATACAACTGATAGAAAACAATGTAACACAGAACTAATGTGATTTGTGAACAATTACAGACTTCTAGCATGTTATTTTTTTTGTTTTAATCCTGTAGTTCCCATAATGTAAATGGTCAGGCAAAAGATTGCAGTATTTTTATTTTCTATTGTGATGTACAGACTTTATTTAACAGTTCTACATATTTTATAGATAATTAGCTATTTCGAGGGCCTTTTTTTTTTTAAATAAAGTCATTACTTTTGTTTAGTAATGCCTTTAAGTATTAATATGTATTCTGGCTGAGAAGTTCATAGGTGTGTCAACTTTTAACTTATTTGAAAACAGCAAGAGATATATGATATTGTGCCACAATCCTCATGATAAAGGGCTTTTAAAAAAAAGTTTCTCCGTCCATTGCCAAGAAATATATGATGATTTTGGAATTGTTAATCATGTCTTTGCGCATAATTTTTGCACAGGTAGTTGGAAAATGTTTGGTATAAGCCAAAAAAAAGTAAGGGATAAGCTTTTTTCTTTTCCTTCTCTAGGATTTTTATCAATAAGAAGGAGAAAATGTTTATGTAGGTACCCTGCTAGCTTAAACTTTCAGAGCATGGAGGTCTGTCTGTTTAAATTAACCACTTTCTGTTTAGAATATTTTGTCATTTCTTTTAGAAGTTGTCACATCATTATCAGCTGTAAACATGTTTTGTGAATTTTTTTTAGTTCATTTTTCCCAAGTCTTCAGGAAGCCCCTGCTGGAAGTAYGAATTTCAATAATTTGTCATTTTTCACCTATTTTCTTTTCCGTTGTTTAGGCATTTGCAAGGCAATAGGGTGGTGATCTTTGGTTAGACATCTTAGGACTTAAATTGGTTTACACATTTACTTTAACGTAGAGGGAGCCAATTGCTGCAAAGATGATTTTTTGAGAGAAAAAAAATCTTTATTTGCCTTAAACTCAATTTTTCAGCAATTCAGTTAGTCCACTCATACTCAAATGTATCATGCTTGTGTAGTTTTTATTATCCTGAACAGGAGCTTCCTTGATTCCAATACTCAACAAAGTGTTAACACTAAAGGATGTCACTAAACTGATACTTTAACGACCATTTGGGGAAAAAAAAAAATATGCTCAAAGGCAGTCCATTAATTTTTGCATAACTAATGCAGACTCCAAAGGTAAGTGATTGCTTTATGCAATCCTGTAGAGTTCAGAAGCCTCTAAGGTCAGGAAGGGTTATAGGATTCTGCTATYGAACTGTGATTAATCTAATTTTGTTGGTCAAAATTTTAAGCATTTGTCATCCAAAGAAATATCCTCCAAAACTGGCAAATGTGTTTTTTTTTTTTTTTTTTWAAATACAAAAATCAACTGTGTGGAAAATACCTTGGGGAGTATCAAGACTGTGCCTTGGAAGTTCTTAAAACACTTAATATGGAAGAATTTTTTTGTGTTTATTTAACCTACTCCATGTGATTTTAGTTAGATGGAAAATTATTTGAGTCACTTCATTCTTGCTGTTACAGCAACTAAAAGGAAAGTTTTTGTGTTCCTGGTTAACTTGTAAATTCCTCAAGAAATGTGATATCCATACAGAAAAACGTAGGCTTACATTTTGAGTTTATTCTGAGTTTTAGTTAATGCAATTTTTCCTGAAGAAATAGACAGTTTCCCAATTATCTTCTTAATTAGTCTTTTTTGAGGTCTTGAATAAAATATAAAATTAATATTCTAAGTTACCTCCATAGTAGTCTAGAATCAAATTTTAGATCTTGATCTGAATGACCATTTGAATGTGTTTATAAAACAAATCATTTGGATACATTTCATCTACTCTGTCTTAACAGACTGTATTTTAATGGTCTAAAGTGTTAGAAGAGCAGAGATATAAAGTTAAAAACCATTCTTTTGCTATTGCAGATATTTTTAAAGGGAAGTTACGTGCTCATCTTCTGTGAAATATTAGAATGATTTAGCCTTTCCTCATTTTCCTGACAGTGCCTCTGAGTCAAGCCTTTATCCTGTGCCCACAATCTTTATTCCAAGAGGGGGTGATGTCTAAAAAAGCTGGCAGTGTTGCACAGTACAGTGCTTTATGGAACCATGGTGATTAGCCTTGGTTGTACAGCAGAAGTAGAGTGCACATTACTTCTGATTCTTTGACAAATCTAATGTAATTGTTGCTTTGTAATATTTTACTGTTTAATGCAATTATAGAAGCCCACATCATGTAGTGACATTTGTGCTCTGACATGACATGCCCAAAATGAAATGTACTATATTGTATACAAGAAGAATAAATAACATTGTAGTTAATCTAGAGAAGATGTAAATAAAATATGAAAGAAGAGTGGAACAAGACAAATGGTCACACTCTTGTGTGTGTTATATGCCAGAAGTGTAGAATACTACTTTAAAAATGTAACACACTAATGTATTTTGTACAGCATCTGCTTTAGAAGGTGCCTTATTGAGTTTACCATGAATTGCTTGTTCTGTACACAGATTATGTCCAATGTATCATTTTTAAGTAAATAACCTTATTTTAGTACACATTAGTAATGTGTTTTGTTAYTGTAAGATTTTGCCTTAAAAATGTAATGACTTGGAAATCATAATACTGTAACTAAATAATTCCCTACTTTTTAATACCTCGTTTATGTTCTTTYTCCCCCACAGTCTCTGAATAAGTTGTTAATCATCACTTTTATCATTCAGTGATGTGGAGAATTAATTGGTGCTCTGTAAGTTCAGGCTCTTTATTCTTTGCACTGAATTTGAGTGCAACAGTAAAAAACAGTGTTTCCTTCTCATGATTTTTATCCCTGTGTTACAGCAAAGCCAGAAGCAAGTCAAAATCAAATAATACTTTTATTTGAGCATATTTTATTTCAACATATTATTTGCAAGTTCACTACATGTTGGTTTTATCCATATAAATTTGCCTCAAGCTTATCAAGTAAAAAGAGAAAAAATAAAGGGATGGGGAATTTTGTAATTGCTTTTTGTTCCCTCTGTGTAAATGTTCTTTTTGTGTAATAGTTATCCAAATTAAGAGAATTGAGCTTACTATACGTACATACTGTCGGTTGCAAAAATATCCAGGCGTTTCTGTATATCCTGCTAAATTTACTCTGGTTTTTATGATTCAAGCAAATGAAGACCARTGAAGGGCATATCTCACCTGTGAGTACACAGTTATATGAAGTGTCAGAATTTGTTTTCTCATTGCAGAGATGTATTGACTTCTACTCTCCATAGAGTTCACCTTTAGCTTGCAAGGAGAAAAAAGTAAGATCAGTTTCCATTCTCTTTTTACCTCTAATCAGGAATAATCTTAGATTTAATTTTTTTTTTTTTACAGTAGCTAGAAAGGTTTGATACCTGAACATCATARAAACTGTTAACAGTATATTATAAAGATAATTATAAACCTTTATTTGTTTCCCCTATACAATCAAGTGTTAAATTCTTGCAGTAGAGTTTTGGAAAGTACAGTGGAAGAGTAGACTGTGTAGTTTCAAACCTTTTTCTCCTTAATACATAATACCGGGAAATTAGACTGCACAAAGATTTGTTGTCCTTAAATTGGTATCTTGGCAAAGTAAACMTTTTTCCTATGGTTGAGGCTATTATGTTGTTTGTGGAATGTCTTCATTGATTGCAGTGGTCATGGCTGGATTTAAAATTGGGATTTCACATTAGCATTACAGGACGTAATGAAAAGACTGTGGGTAAGTGTTTGCACCTGTCCGTGTTTTAATGAGCAGCTTTTTCTCCCCGGTGTTGTTTCCTGAAACGTCCACAGGGTAGTGCTATATCCTAAGGACAGGAAGAGCCTTTGGAAAAACATTGGGGAGTTCCGAGAAGTGAAAATAAGTTCTACTGCCTGCTAATAGTGAACATCAAAATGTTCTCCTTTATGTATGGGTATTTTTGACCCCTATAAAAATATGTTACTGGTGAGCTTGCATCAGTATCTAAAAAGTGAAACAGCTGTACCAGTGACATGTAAACATCCCACTTGTATGTTTTGTGGGCAAGCCAACAAGCAAACTGAGTAGTTAGCAAATTGAATCACAAGATTTTAAATTAATGGCAGAAATATCACTAAATTCAGAAAGGATCAGATTTAATTCGGTTAACTTCCTTAAGCTTTGTCTTCACCTTTCCCCGAAACACCACTTTGGTCTTTCTCACTGATGTTAATGCAGGAAGTCAGTATCAGCTGTGAGTCTGAGCAGTGAGAGGACCACTACTGTGGGCTGACCACCTCCTCAGTCTAGTTCACGAGGAGACCTCCATGGGCTTGAGAAACTGGCTTGATGTGGATATCTGCAGAATTCAGGGATTGCTGGATCTATAGGAAGTAAAGTTGTTTATATACGATACAGTCGGTACTTAGGTTTGGAGTAAAGTAAGGAGATCCTGTTAGTAACGGAAAAGGAAAAACATTAGGAGACTTTAATTTTAAAATGTAAAGTACTATAGGATACTGACATTCATAAAGCAGCAGAAGTTTCAGTAAGAAAATAATTCCATGAAGGCATTAAGATGCACAGCTTTCCATCTTATTATAAAGCTTAGTGGTTGGATCTGGAACTACAGAAATTTGAAGCATTGGCAGTGTTTTCTGGCAGGTTTCTAGGAAGTACTAAAAGAATTTGGAAGCTTTTATTTTTAAATATGGGTCTCAGATTGACAATACGTGTATCTGTATCCTAGAGTGGGCATACATGTTTCTGGGGCTATTGCTGCCTGGCCATCAGGCACGTTAGTCTAGTCAGTCTGCTATGAGGGACGCTGAAGCTCTTACAGAGAGCTCTTCCAATGCCTATGGTTGGCTTCAGGTTGTTTTTAATGTTCTCAGTTCAGCTATTCTTAATCCACTAAGCCAACCAATAGCTGTATTTTAAATTATCTTCATTAAACTGATTCCTCTAGTTTGTTGCCTAGAAATGCAGGTCCTGGTGATGTGGCTGCGTTAATCTTATTAAAAAACCCAATCAACCATCCCACCAAAAAAATGCGGGAGTGCTTTAGATGGAGGTTTATGAAAAAGCTGGTGTATTGCTTAAAAAAAAACAACAAACAAAACACCTCCCAGTAGCTTAATTGTCTTTCTCTTGTTGCTTGAGAAGGAAGTCAGTCTTCCTGGCTTATGCAGCCAATAGGTTTTAACCCATTGTCTTTTGTTAATTTTTTGCTTCATAGTCTAAAAATTAGTCTTCTAGTCAAGTGCGTCTTCTTTGTATATGCAGGTGGCTAACTGAAGCACATATTTGAAGACATCTTTAAAATATGAAAACATCTTTAAATTAACATTTTGTTCACTCTGGAGTCAATGCAATGATCTCTGAACTCACCTGGCATATTCTTGAACAAGAGTAAACTCTGGTAAGCACAAGGACACCAGACCTGTAGAAGTCCTGTCTGGATCATCTGCTATCTTGTCTACTACCTCCCATGTGCTTTTCTAAGGAGCTGTATGGTTTTCATTCCAACTGAAGCTTTCTGTCAAAGCTTGAAAAACCAAGTGTTTTTAAATATATATGCATATCATATTCCCCATATGTAACATATCCCCCAGCTGTATTTAATTGTGGAACTTGGTTGGTAGCTGCAGAATTGGTGTGCACTGAAGATGGGATGTTCCTTAACTACCCTGATCTAAGCAGCACACTTGGCCTGGCTGCAGAATGCTGCCACCACAAAAGTCAGGAATTGGAGGAATACTGATAAAAAAAATCTGAGTGACCTCAGGATAGTAGTTTTGTACTGAAAGAACCCGATCTTGCAATTTGATGCTTTTCTTCATTTCACCTCTTCAGTTTTATTCTCTTCCTTCCCTCAGATATTTTAGTAATATGTGGGACAGGAGATGACACCGAGCTTGCATGCAATTTGTGCTGCCTGCAGCAGAACAGTGTGAGCCATGGCTCCATGCTAGAAAGACAGGGACACTTGGCCTGGTAATCTCCTGTGGAAATCAGCATTGGCCAGGAGGAGATGGGGCAGCATTTTTAGTTGTTTTCTTCGATTTTTCAGGATAGAGAAAACAATCTTCTCAGCAAGTTAGTAGCTGAAACTGCTTTGTAGCCTAATTTCAAAAGAGAAGTATTGTCTGCTTGTCAAACTGTTGCCTTAAGTGCAATGTGTGTTGGTACCCATATGTTGGGGTTTTTTAACAACTAATAATAATTTAGTGTTGCTTAGAATACAAGTAGGTGGGGAGAAAATTCCTTAACAGCAGGATAGATTTCTCTTACAAAATGCTACCTTAAAGGGGTGCAATTTACATAATAAGAATTTACATCGTCATCAAAAATATTGGGAATTTCAAAGTGCATTTCATTTTGGCAAATTTAATTGTTTTCATATTGTTTTGTAAGGTATTAGAGTAGACAAAAATACCACAATTATTGAACTTCTTCAAAATTAAAGTCTTTGGGATGTTTTATTTGACAGAACAAAAACTGAGGACATGGTCACCTTGAGATTTTTGGAAATTAAAAGAAAACCCTCATTTCAAAAATTCTACCCTAATTATAAATTTATATTCAGCAGGTGACAACAGACGAACGAGCTCACCTTTTGGTGTTAGTTTTGCTTGGTTTTAAAATACTTACTAAATGCTGAACTCTGGGCTAAATTCATGGTAATCTTCAGGATTATCTTTAGAAATTAACTGCATTTTCACCAATACTTTTAAAATATTGTTGACATTTTCTTAGAGTCTAAATGTGAATGTAATTCATCTTAACAATGTTTTAAATTTTTGCATCTTTACCTGTGAAATACAACACAGGCCCAGAAACAAAGACTGGGCTATTTACAAGGTCCCTGCTTGCAAATACTGGCAAGAGAGTGACTCTTACTGGATTTGACCAGTCTCTCCTAGTGTTCCTGTTGTGCACAGACTGAAACACTGGAGTGAGTTGCAGAAGTTTCCAAGGTAGTCTGTGGTCCACAGAGAACTAAAAGGTAAAATTGCCTTGGCTTTTGGCTTTTAAGGTACCATTCACATAATATGAGAGTTGTTACATGCAGTCCTTCCTAAAATCTTTTCCTTGCCAGTGGTGGGAGTATTTGCCATGGAACACTACTCTTTTGCCAAGGGAAAGGAGAAATTTGTGTTATAACTGAAGGAAGTCCCACAGAACATCTAGGTGCAGTTCTCACATTAGAAGGATTTGGTAATGTGTGTGCTGATACATTTGAAGTCCAAACCATTAACTTTTCGCTTGAAAGAAAATCCCATTGCTGCTTATAAGCAACTAATCAAAAGCCAAACACTTCCAGAAAAGAAGCATGAAGACAAACCTAGGGTAGTGCTATGTTTAAACACATGCAATAGGATTGAATACATCACAGATGAAGCAATAGTGAATGCATCCATTGCATCTATGGAAAGAGATTAATTGAAACATAAATGTCACCATTCAAGTTTTAGATATTAGGAATCCACCCATAGTTGTCCCAGGTGGGCTTCGTTTCACTACAGAGCCCTGCAGCAATTCAAAGCACACTGTCTCCCCCTTCTCCATTTCTGCCATAGCAAAAGTAGTCATGGTGTTTCCATGTGGTGTTTTCCTCTGACTGCTTGAGAGAGTTCTTTTGTACCCACGGCTAAAGGAGAGTTGGCCCAGTGCTGGTCCTGAACTGAATTCCACAGAGATGATGAACAGGTAGACACCTTTATGTGGTGCCTTAAAATGGCCGTGTTCAGAGAAATAGCTGTTTCCATAGTTGAGGTACGTTTCATTAAACCTCACAGTTTTTTCTTTATCCTTTCTTTCTGAAAATCCCACATGGAATGCTACCAATGAGTCTGAAAAAGAAAGAAGAACAGCATTTTAGCAGGGAGTGAGCACTCTTCTCTCCCCAGGATCATCACGATGGGAGATAAGCTAAATCCCTATCAGGCCTAATTTTTGTGTACTGCTTTCTAGAGCTAAACACTTGAAATGGGTATGTGCCTTGGAGTAGATCAAATGGTTCCCTAGAACTCTTGGAAAAGTATAATGCTAGGACCACCCGGGGGGGAAAAAAAGACACTTTTTTGCTGTCCTAAAAATAAATTAGTTAAGAATATGTTCTCTGTTCAGTCTGGCAGCACAGATGCCTAAAGGGGCTGATTTTTGTTCTATGTTATTTGTCCATAACAAGGGCTACAATCATAAAAGCCAATGCTAAAGCTGTGGTGGTTGTAATTACCAGGTGCTTATGGTCACATGTTTACAGGGAAAGGGAACTGGCCAGTCCCAGTGATGTATAAGCTGAAAACTTGGTTCTAAGAGAGAGTGAGTCCTCCCTGTTCCACTTGTGCAAATTACAGCAGTTCATTTAATGTGTCTGCCCGCCCTGGTGCTTAGAGTACACTCCTTTCAGATTGAATTAACGAAGTAACAAGGAAAAAGAAGCATTCCACATCAGCTTTCAGAGAGAAAACTGCTACTGCATTAACATGAGCATCTACAAACAAAATTTGTCTTCTAAACATCTGAAGTTGAGTTAGTTCAAGGCAAAATTCCTAGCAGCTATTATGGGTGTAATATTATTGGCCTTGAGCAAAATGCAGCCAAGTATTGACTAGGTTCTCACTCAAACTTCATTTATTGGTGGAGGGGGAGGATGTAAGTAATGTCAGAATTTCTCCATCCAGCATCCCACAAGATATCTGACAGGTCTTGTAACTGATATGCTCTGTGTGTGGAACTTGCAGCAGGGCCCAGAAAGAAGCTAGAGCTGCACATGAGCAAGTAAAAGAAAAGAACACACCTTTTTCCACAAGTTCTGTCTGCACTGTATTTCTCCCGTTTATTGTTTGTGTATTTTCTCTGTGCTTCTCAGGCCTTTTCTTGTCTCTTTGCTTGTCTTGACCTTTCTGTTGCCTTCTCCCTTTTCTGTTCAGCATTGACTGAATCTTTGTAATATCCACACTTATATTTGAGGCAACTAATTCTTCATTGCTTCCAAATAGCTTTTTAAAAGTCAGCAGATGTTCCTGCAGATTCCACTTGATGGTTGCTAAATCTGCAGAGAGAGTTTCTACAGAAATGTTGAGTGGCTCAATTGCATTTGCTACTGTCTGGTTGCAGCAGAGATTCATGTCAGTTCTGGATTCATGCCTCTTGATTGCCAGAGTCAGTAGTTTAATGTCATTCTTCAGAGTCATGATATCATTATAAGCTGAGCTATCCAAGGAGTCATCTTTGGCAGCCTCATAGTTAGGTTCCATGTGCTCTAGGATGCTGCGTCGACTACTGACTTCGTGTAGAGTAGAGGAGGTTTGTGTTTCCTCTTTGGAGTGCTTAGGAGGTGTGTGAGCATCATGATTATTCTGTTGACCTCTCTCCAAGGGATCAAATCTCCTCGTAAGAGATTCTAAAGTCACATTTTGTTCTTGCAGTTTATCTGAGACGTGTCTGAGAGATTCTTGCAACTGAAATATTGATGGTATTAGGCTACTAAAATCATCTTCAAACAAAACGTCCAGAAATTCGTGTCTYAGTAAAGCCTCCAGTGCTACTTCATGCCGCATTGCATCTTCCAAAAGAGAGCCAAAAGAACTGTTGAGATACTTGATATGTTGATGAATTTCTTCATCTTTCTTCTTTAACAAGCTTATGTCTTCTGAAAAAGCCGTAACCTGTGACTGAAGCTGTCTGTTCTCTTCCTGACGGAGGCTAAGAGACAGATGGATAGACGGAAGAGCTGAGGAGAGCTCTTCAATTTCACTCTTCAAGAGATCTCTGAAAACTGACTCTAAGTGCTTCGTGTCCTTTAAGTTTGACTGGGTATCTTCAAGGGAATAAGTGATATTCCTTGAATCTTCCTCCACTACATCAGTGTCAGAAGATATTCTCTGGCAATTACATTCCTCCATGTACCTCAACAGATCTGAATAGCTTTCCTGAAGGTTTGAGAGAGTGTAGTTGAGCTCTGATATCTGGCTTTCCATTGCTGCGTTGTTTTCTTCCATAATAACTGATTTCTCAGTTAAAGTTACTGAAAGATCTTCTGGCCTATACTTTGAGATGTTTTTCTTTAACTCCTTAAACCACCTCTCTAAAACTGCAATATTCTGAAAGGCCACATCTGACTCCATGTAAAGTTCTTTAAGCTGCTTTGCATGCCCTGACAGAATTTCATTTATTTGTCTGATGGTTAATTGGTTGTTTTCATCTTTGGGACCATGATGTGAAGAGAGTTCTGTTAAATTCTTTTTCAAAGCATCCAATTTATTTTCAAGAAGGTTTTGCTCTTGTTTCATGTTTGCTATGCTGTTGTTCAMAGCTAAGAAATGGGACTGCTGTATTTTATGAAACTTTTTGAGCTTCGTGTCAGTATCTGCCTTGATCATGCTGAGATTATAGTGAATATTAGTCTGCTGCATGTGCACTTGGTTCTCTACATCTCTTTTCACCTGATCAACTTTCACTGTGTTTTCTTGGACTTTGGATTCAAATTTAGTTCCCAGCTCCTGGAATTCCTTCTTGGGCACAGTGCTCTCTTGGAATCTTTCTATGCTTTTCTTGTTGGCTTCCACATCATGGGACAGGTTTCTTACTATGTTGGACAGGTTCTGTAAGCTTCTGTTGAAGCTTGCCCACATTGGGTTAAAATGTTTCCTTAGAAAATTCTCTACATGAGGAAACAAAACTTGCTGCAGAAGCCTTTCCTGTTGATCTGTTAACACAATTGAAAAAAAAAAGTAATTAAATTTAAATTCTGCTTTTGGAACACAGTCTAGCCAGGATAACTCAAATATGCATTTTGCCATAGTAGTTGCCATCTTACTCCCCAGAATCTGACCTCATGATAAAGTTTGACAATTGCAAAAATAGCCTAGTTTTAAATCAAGGTTACTATAAAGCACATGATGTCTATGAGTGTGTAGAAAATAACTTAGCTATGTATTGACCTCCCCATTTATGTCTTAAAAATTATGCTTTTTGAAACCCCTGGACAGGTGGTTTTGCGAGTGGCTATAACTGTCCATTTTCCCAACAGTTCTTAATTGGTGGGCTCTTCCTTTTTTGACTGTGCCATAATGTTAATTTTGTTATGCTTTCAACTTCACAAAGTTATAAGTATCTGTACTAGATGGGAATTAAACTAAGGCTCAATTTCTAACTTTGAAGTTCAAACTTGAGTGCCATGAAATTCACTGAGTACCACAGTCTGTATCCTTAGAAAGTATTTCCGCAAGCCAGTGGCTCACAATGGTAGGTCAAAGTCAGCAGCTCGTTTTTTCCCACTCCTATATATGGCAGAAATAGTGTTCCAGAGATGGGTCAAATGTTTCATTTTTTCCTGTTACACCAGTCTGCTATTCCACACATCAGAGTATATAGCATGAGTATGGAAAAAGAGCAAAAAAGAAGTCCAAACTCTGCATCCCCATAGAAGAGAAGAAGCCATGGAAGCAGAATAGTAAGATTAACAAATTTTAAATTAAGCAACCTCTTCGTTCTGTGGGTAAGGCATATTCTAAGCTCTGCCTTTCGTCTCATCTCCCATTTCAGATTACTCTTTGGTTCATTCATTTGCTTTGGGATTGCATCAATTTTTTCTCTCTTTAGAAGCAACCAGCAGACCAAGGAATATTCAGGATATTTTTGCTTTCATGTTTTCTTTCTGATCTGTGTGGTTTCAGAGGGCCTATCGTGGGCTGATAATTCTGCATCAGACCTCTCACCTGAGTTGCTCTGGTTCACTTCTAACACCATGCTCGTACCGTTGTTTTCAAATAGTCTCTGTAAGTCACCTAAGGTGCTGGCTGCTTGATGAATATCACTTTGAAGATCATCCAGTAAAGCCTCATGATTTTGAATGACTTCGAACATTTCTCGTGAATCCACTGCTGTTGACACTAGTCACAAGATTAGAAAAACAAAGTCATGCAACGGAGTGCAGCGGCCAGGTGACAGGTATTCATGCAAGACCTCTGAGAACACCTGTCTACTTTTTGCTCTGAAAATTTTGCACGGACATTTAGGGGGTCTGTTGACTTAAAGCACCTTAAATTGCAATTTCTTCGCAAGGATTTTTGTCAACCGTGATGAAAACCTAATATATTTAAATATTTGCAGAGARCTTCAGCTACAATAGCCATGATGGCAATAAAATGCTTTTAATTAGAAATCTCCCCGTGCCATAAAAATGTTTTGGAATACCAACTCKTTTCGAGCCATTGACTGAAGGGATAGCAAGGTTTAACAACCCAGAATAAAAGGAGAGGAGGAAAGAGCAATTGAGGCATTCCACTAAGGAATCAGAAGCACAGGATCTAAGTTTCAGAGCTGACTCATGGAGGTGCYCTTTAACTGATGCTTTTCTAAATAAATTCCCATGAATTTGAGCTGTAGATTTCAAAGTGTGCAATACTATGCTGAAGCTAATTGCTAAGAGACACTTATTAGTGCTGCAAGCCACACCATTTCCCAGGTGGTAAGGGAAAGGTCCTTCTTGGTACTTTGACTAGTAGGATGGAGTGCCTGAGATAGAAATCTATGGTACCTCATAAAAGTAATCTGAAAGCTACTGGGGGCTGTTCTAAAATAGCATTTTTAGTGGATTGTTTTTCTGGTAGACTTGTGAGCATGGTGTGCTTTCCTGTGAATCCACTTTCAGTGGCATGGATGTTAACCCCTTGCTCTGCAAAGATGTAAGGCTCTGTACCACCTGGCATTCACTGGTGACTAGCCAGCAGTCAACTTTGAAACTYTGGGATGCTTTGTTGTGGGCATTCACATAGTGGTATGGCAAAAAGCCCTCATTTATGCCAATAAATATATTGTTTCAAAGCTTTCCCAAATAATGCTCTCACTAGAGAGATTATCCATAGCTTGTCAGGTTAAAATTGCAACTTAATTTTTTTTTTTTTTCTGGTCAGTGACTGAGAGGTAAAAGGATGACAGGCAAAATAACTTGAAGCACATACTGTGGTTTGAGAACTCTTCTTCTCGTCCTTCAGTTTCAGTTCCTGGCACCAGAATAAAATTAGGATCTGCAATTCAGATGTAATACAGCTGTGAAAAGGTTTTAGATGCAGAAACTACTACAGTTTAGCAAGGCAACACAGAGGACTTTCATGTGTCATCTAACTGGTGTGGAGACAGGCTTCTTGGGGCGAGAACGTCGTCCCTGGAGAATTTACTGTCCTTGCACTGACATACAATGTTGCATACGTGGCAGTGCTATGCAGTAGCATGGGGATTTTTAACTCATGCTATGCTATTGTTTATAAGAAATAAGTCTATTGCAAATAGGTTTTATGCCTCTAGCAAGGACAAGGGAGTGTTAATAGTCTGATTAATTTTCCAAGTCAGAATTACATAGGCAGCTACTAATCCCAGAATGTAGGTGAGCCTCCAGTTTTCTGGAGGTCACATCTAAAGATCTGCAAACTCCTCTTCCTTATTCCACAGTTACCTCGACATTCTGGTGGCACCAATAGTGAATGATGCTG
Source organism: Amblyornis subalaris (assembly GCA_018881555.1). Taxonomy (NCBI): domain Eukaryota; kingdom Metazoa; phylum Chordata; class Aves; order Passeriformes; family Ptilonorhynchidae; genus Amblyornis; species Amblyornis subalaris. The sequence continues at coordinate 16,765,009 of JACAXG010000003.1, read as the reverse complement.
TCCAAACTAGGAGATAACGATAGAGGAGCTGGTTTTGGTTAATGAGTGTAACAAAAAAGAGACTGAACTAGTAGCACTGCATTTAGTAATATCTTTCCAATATTATGAATGAAGGTCACCACCTAGAGATCAACCTACAAGTAAAAGCTATGTGTGAAGAAAAGCTACACCTACAGAGATTTTTATCTGTGAAGTCTGTAGGTGAGTTCGACATAGATTGTGTGAAAATTTTTGCACATGTATTTGCCTTTTTTGTTATGGTTTCCTTAATTGCTGGAGGGAATTACCTTTTATCCATTTAAATTCCCTTAATTCCATTTAAATTCTTAAATCAGTTTAAATTCTGCTTTTTGAGTATTATTTGCKAAATCCTGCCAATGTCATTTTTAAACCACTACTCAGTTTTTGAACCACACTGTCTCCCCTCTCTTTTATTTAGCAGCTGCACAGATTGTAGAATCATAGAATGGTTTGGGTTGGAATCTTAAAAACCATCTAGTTCCAACACCCTCACCATGGCAGGGAGCCTTCCACTAAACTAGAATGCTTTAAGTCCCATCCAACCTGGCCTTGAACACTTGCAAAGGTGGGGCATCCACAGCTTCTCTGGGAAATCTGTTCCAGTGCCTCGCCACCCTCGCAGTAAAGAATTTCTTCCTAATATCTAATCAAAACCTACTCTCTTTCAGTTTGAAGCCATTTGTCCCTGTCCCATCACCCCATGCCCTTGTGAAAAGTCCCTCTCCATCTCTCTTGTAGCCCTATTAGGTAATGGAAGGCTGCTCTGGGGTCTCCTTGGAGCCTTTTGTTCCCCAGGCTGAACAACCCCAACTCTCTCATCCTGTTTCCACAGCAGAGGTGCTCCTGGACTCACTCAACAGGTCCATGTCCTTATGTTGGGGACCCCAGGGCTGGATGCAGAACTCCAGCTGGGCTCTCAGGAGAGCAGAGAGGCAGAATCACCTCCCTCAACCTCCTGCCCACGGTGCTTTATTGAACAGTGCAATGGGTTACAGTAGTTCACTCTAAAGGTTATTACTGGAGCTTTCATGGACGTAACAGTCTGGGCACTGTTCCTGTGCTGTGGAACTGCTCCCTGCTCTAGGAGCCAGTGCCTTTGCAGCCAGGGTAAGCAGAGAGGAGGAGCAATGCAGACTGGAGAATGAATGCTGCCTGCCTTCTCTGAACTTTGATACCTTGTGATTTCCCAAGCCAGATGATTTCATCCTGTAAACTGACCACAGGGGCACGTCACATACTAGTGTTGCTTTCTGATGTCACCAGTTTCTACCTAGCATTACTAGATGGACATCTGACAGGCTTCCCTGGTAAAGGAATACCTTCCTCCGTGTGTAAAGATTACAAAGCTGCTATTAACAGAGGAATAAGTAGCTAATGCTATTTAACTACTAATTGCAGCTAATTACAGCTACTCCTTGTCTCAAAGTATCAGTGATTTGGGGCATGGCAGACCAAAATATACAAGGCAGCAATTCTGAAAAAAGGGAAAAATAATTAGGCAAGCTTATTTCTTGCCATTGTGCCTGGCATTTAGTTATTCATTCTCCTAGTTGTTCTCCAGCTTTACTTACCATGGTGTTCACAGTCCTTGCCAATAAAGCCAGGGCAGCATTTCCACTGCAAAGATTTCAAAACCTTCTGTTTTACTTGGTAGACTGGCTTCAGAGCTGTCCTGTACCTGGGGAGTAAGGGTCTGGGCATTAGATTTATTGTAATAGAGTCCTTTGCAATCAAATTTCGACAGATCCTGAACTTCTGTAGTATTCCGATGAGTTGCAGAGAAAGTTTTATTTTTAAACAAATATTCCAAAATGTCACTGATACAAAGGAAGCTACAAATTTGTTAAAAACTCCCCTAGAAATAATGATGAGACTTCAATACTGTTGAAAATATCATTTAGATACTTCAGAGAAAATTCTGTTCTCTTCAGTGGTTTTATTTAGGGCACTTACATGATCTTCTGGCAGTCTGGGGCTCCATTTGGACAGGGCTGTTGGGAGTTGACAATGTACTTCTCCTTCATGCAGGCTTCTATGTATGTGACCAGCCGGGACTGTGTGAAGGAACACCAGTTCCTAGTGGAAGAAAGACATGGGAAAATAGTTTGAAGTAGGTCTTTTTAAGTCTCTGGTTGTAACAGTGCCAAACAAGAGTGAAATGCAGAAGGGCCTTCTATTTTTATTTTTTCTTTTTCCCAGCTGTATGATGAGGAAAGTGGAAAATGCTTCCTACCTTCTCCCTCCACTCCCACTTCATTTGTTTTCATTTGAGATGTTTATCTGAGTTTGTTACGAAAGGACTGATTGTCTGAACTTTGATGCATTAGTTCCATTTCCAGTCCTTTCATTTAGCAGGAGAAATTTCCAACCCATGATAACCTGCAGGTTAATGTCACTTTAAATGTCAAATCGCCTTTCTAGGTATGTTGCCATTTCAGATGCCTAATGACTGACTCATAAGGTTGAGGCAGACTGCTTCTGAAAACTTAATCTGACATAAACTCCATTAATAATGTCTTCCCAAGTATTATTTCTTCAAGATAATACAGTAAGTGATTGAATTTTACTAAATAGGCTAGCTTCAAAATAATTTCTCCCATCACCTGCAGGAAAATAATATTGGAAAAAAGAGGGATGTTTTCTTAGGGTTTAGTTTTATGCCTCTAGCAAGGACAAGGGAGTGTTAATAGTCTGATTAATTTTCCAAGTCAGAATTACATAGGCAGCTACTAATCCCAGAATGTAGGTGAGCCTCTTCCTTTTCAAGAGTTTAAAGTCAAGACTTGGCAGTGTAGTGTTGGCTGAAGTTCGATGGTTAACATCCAAGACCAGAAGGAGCAGGAAGTGACGAGTAATAACTATAATGGAAACAGCTGAACTTTAGGCAGTATATTTTTAAATGGGAATACAGGAACCAAATCTCTGACAATCAGCATATATGGAAAATTTTGTCCCTCTGAGGGAGTTGTTGAAACAATGGGGAGCCAAGTCCTGCACAAAAGCAGAAGCTGTGACTGCAGCAGCCAGGCAGCCAGGAGAAGGGGAGGAAGCTGCAAGGAAGCTGGAAACATCAGGATGAAAGGGCAGACAGCCTAGGCTAGCTGGGAACAGTTCACCAGGCTTGCTGGGCCATAGCCTATTTAGCTCCCGTTTCTTAAGGAAAATGTGACTGAGATTTCAGCAAGCATGCATGCAAGCAAAATTCTACATCTGTTAGGAGCAAGGGCAAGATCTGGCAAAGCCTGCAGCACTGGGAAAGCAGGACAGGAAAAGAGGCTGCTGCCTTTGTTGTGATTTCCAGCCAAAACAACTTGAGTTGTAGCTTTGAGGCCTTTGCAAGTGACTGGGGGAAATTGTGGGCCTGTGATCAATGGGAGTCTTGGTTCTTATTAGGACTGAACTAGAAGACAAATCCTCCAACTTTTATTGAAGTATTACTCTGCCAGAATCAAACACACTGTTTGTGTCAGTAAAACCACTCAGTAAAAGCCAGCAGAGCAGCACACATGGTCTGGTGACATCTGCTTCCAAGGTGTGCCTACGTCTGCCAGGCTTTATAAGGCTGTGTTACTTTTTGGTAATTGGTGTAAGTTACATAACTCTAAAACAGAGACTTGGTTTGTGCTTGGCAGGGCATAGCTGGGAGAGGCTTTTCCCCCTCAAACCTTCTCTGCTTTTTTCTTGGGGAAATAAAGTGTCCAGGCACTGTTGCTGGAGCTCACTGGTATCGTTGCTAGGTGCAGGATCCCTGGCTTTGCCAGCAGGATGCCTGCCAGATCTAGGCAGGAGTCTGCATTCGGTGTGGAAATCTCCTTTAGAAACAGGATTCTTTGGCTTAMGGGTTTTATTCTTTCCTAATGAAAACAATCCACACCCAGTGAATCATCATCTGGGCTGATTTTTTTTTTTTCCCACCATATGCAAATGCTTCCAAAAAGGTCCTTGGAATCATGTCAGCAAAGCCAAATGTCCACAGGCATCAACCTGTGTGAGCAAGAATGAGGCACTGTGGGACTGTGAGTGCTTTTGCTGTATTGCACAGGTGGATGTGCACACACGTGGAATAGGAAACACAAGGATTCCTTTTGAAAACATGGTAATGTGTTGGAGGTACCTTGTGGGCTTCCCGCTTGTAGAAAGGGAAGAATTATTTTGTATCAGAAATTGAATCAGTGGTTGATCCCAACTCGATGCCTGCTTTGAACAGTTACTAGTATTCTGCACAATGAATAGCATGGAAAAAAAAGGGGGAGGGAATATGATAGACTCCCGATAAAAACTTCTTTTAATGCTGGTCATAGTTCTTTATGTCCAATTTTCTTCACTATATATTCACTAGTTTCCTCTCAGTTTATCCTAAAAGCTTATTTGTGGAGCTGAAGGGCTATGTCATAGCATGTTTTAGTTTTAATCACAAAAACTTTCAGTGGTTTTGAGTTCCATAGAGCTTATCAACATTTATTCTTTCCTCAAATAAGTAGATAAGGCCTGTAATGAGCTGCAAAAGAGATACATGTGCCCAAAGATGAAACTTCTATTGCAGTATTTTTTGTACAACTTGTCAAATGCTTCCTTTAGGGAAACTTTGCTATCTGTAACTAAAAATACTCCTTAACGGGATTAACCTTGAGGGAAAATACGTCATTCTTTAATGTTCAGTGCAACAATGTGAAAGACTGAGAAGGGCTTGATCTAAAGTTCAGTGAGGCAAGCAGGACTTCTCTGGCACCAAAGGCTCTGAATCAGGCTATGAAGTTTCAAAGAGCTGCTCCTTCACAAATAGCTCACAAATAGCACTTTCTTTCTTGAGCTGGTTTCTGGAACACAGCAGCTTTGTGTTCTGCTGCTGCGTTTTTTCTCCTCTTTGTAACTATGTCGCTTCATTCACTGAATATGTAACCAACTTGAGACTCTCTGCTTTTATTCTCTTTAATACAGTTTCCCTTTGGTGCAAGGTTCTGCTGCCAAGGAGGGAGAGGAACAGAAAGAAGCTGCTTATGTGAGGAGAGCAGAAAAGCCTTCTCTCTAATCCGGTGAACAGTAAAGTTCATCACAATGCTGCAAGTTGGAGCAACACTTGGGGAAACCCTAGCAAATTCAGGGCTACAGATGTTTCATTTGTTCGGTGGCTTTTCCTGGTTTACATTCCAAGCAAATTAATCCCTTTTTTTTCAAACCAGGAAAAAGTATTTGAATMATTTTCTTTGCTAGACTAGGTGGTTTGTTTTTTTCCCAAGGCTTCATTCTAATTATGGATTAATCTTATTAAATAGAGTCTTCACACACATCTATCCACTTCTGCCTTATTTTGAGGCAAGTGTATTCTTATGTCTGAGGTTAAATATATCTGATGACAAAGCATTCTGTATTTAAGATTCAGCAAATCTAGGTTAGCTCAAGCTCTTTTTATTTGAGGCTTTCAGGTGTTTAGAAACTGATATTAAAATGATTTTTTTCTTACATTGCATAATACTTATGCTTTTACTGAAACATAGCAAAATGCAGGCAGTTCTTTTTCTGATTCTAGGATTTGACTGAGCCACCTTGTATCATAGCAAACAAAGTAAAACCCACAGAACCAGGAGAAAAGGTTAGATGCTGTAATTGCCTCTCTGCTCAGATGACTATGGGGTAGTCTCTTTTCTTCACACATGGACAATTATAGCGTGTGAGTGAGTGTGGGTAATGCTCCCCAGCTCAGCGAGGGACTTTCATGCTTTAGTTCTCTTAGTTACATGTTCTCGTGATTGGCACTGCAGTGCATAATTTTAGATGTTTCCTAGGTCAGTGGAATTTTTGCCTGAACAAAAGCTTCAGGATGTTGGGGTTTTTTCATAASTTTTGTTATTCCTTTGGCTGTACTGGTACAACTTAGTTGTCCTTCACACATCAGTTTCCTCAGGTTTCTRTTCTCAAGGAAGCCAGTGTCTATAATTACTTTGAAAACTCCTGTGTCTACCACTGACAGCGTGCAAAGCTTTTCAGGACTCTAACATTTTCCCATACAGCACAAAAGGCACCAGATAAGCAGTTATTGCTGCTATAGGAAGACAGTGGGGGACCATGTTACTTCAGTTTAAGCAAGTGATTTTCCACTGACTTGTACAGAAACACTCCTAATTTATACCAGTTGAAGAAGAATATAGGAGTGAGGCTTTAGCTGTATGATAATTTGTTTGGTTTTTCCCTCAGTGCAGATTTCTCACTGACAAGAAAAAGCAGCCTCAATAAAACAGTGGTAAAGTACCACATTTAAATTAATCTAAACTAAGACTGTGCGTGTCAGTATTGAGACAGACATATCTTTTTATTTGTTATGGCATACAGAGAGCATTGAGGTGCTGGGGAAGGTACTGGTTCTCCAAAGCAGCACAGTGTGCCACTGGGTTTTTAATTAGCAGACAGCAAGTGATGCCTGGTGGTCTGTCAGTGAATTCTTCAGCACTTCCCAGGCAGCCAGCAGCCCTATATTAGAATCAGACAGCAGGAATTCTCATATTTCTCCATCTTTCCCGTAAGATGAGTAAAGCTCCTCTCAGGCAGGGTCTGGGATCTTCCCCTGTCTCATCCCGTGAAACACCCTTGTTTTTACTGGGGTGAGAGCAAACTGATTTGCAGTTCAGCTTATCAAACTGGGCTGAAAGGAGCGGCAAYGGTAGTTTCAAATATGTGGATTTCCATACGGTGCTGGAAATCTTCCGGAACCCTGAGCAACACTGGTTGAATGCAACATGTATTCCAACAGTAGTGCTAGTTAGTCTGTTATCAGTTGGGCTAGTCCTGTCCTGCAGAATGTCCCGAAAACTTAGTGCAGTGAAGACTTTCAGAGCAAGTCCAGTCCTGAACGTGGAGCCTCACTGGGAGCAAGAGTTCAAGGAATAGCAGGCTTGACTGGGAGCTGGTTTTGAGCCAAATCCAACTGATGTACAAACTATTTCAGAGAAGTAAATGCAAGAGGTTTTTCCTCTTCAAGAGCATCCACAGCCAGTASCTCATTTTTATTATGTCCCTTGCAACAGAAGTTCTGTAGCCTGTTCAGAGGGCAGCTTACGCTTGGATTTCATYCTTTCGTTCCTGCAGACTTAAGTTCACCCCTAGTATAACCTGATCACTCCTTTGTCAGACCTCATCTGAAAGCAGGAATTACAGCCAGTGGCTATCTGCTGGCACAGCCGTGCTGATGCCAGAGAGTCGGAAATGTTTGGGAAGCCAAGCTTCCCAGCTGGCATGCGCTTGGCGTGCAGGCAAGGTCTGCCAAGGTTTGCCCTGACTGTGTTTTGGGAATGAGGGTAGATTTACTCAGGGCTGGCCACTGATCACTCATTCAAGGGGTACTGACCCGCACAAGTAGGAAGGTGTTGGATCCAGGTGGTGATAGTGCTCGTGGTGGTTCTGTGGCTATGCTGAAACAAGAGACCCCTTGCTATCTGCTGAAGAAATTAATTGCTGCAGCTTGCAGTAATGAGCTGTGAAATAAATCAATCCGTTGGGCGCAGAGGGTTCAATAACTCCTGCACTGTACGGAATGGAGCTGTGTCATTTCCATCAAGCAGGCTAATGGGGAGCTATTCCACCTGCAGCTGAGCAGCTCAGTGACGGCCAAATATTGGAGAATTTCCTAAAGTCCTGAAAGGAGCCAAGTGCCCAACTTTGATAGGAAACCATCGCTTCTGTTGATGTACTTGGCATTGTGAAAGCTATTGTTGAGCACTCAATGGCTGTTCCACTACTTTGCAGGATGTCAGGGGCTAAAGATCACTTTCAGCTGCATTTCATCCAAACTGATTTATTTTAAGCCTATGTTCTGTGCCCCTTTGGTGGGAAATTTCAGTGTCCCATAAGCTTCCTACAAAAGYCCCTGCCTTGTTTTAAAGAAATAGATGAGTCAGAGCAAAACTGGTCCTAATTAAATTAATGGATTATTTCTGTAAAAGYGGACAAAAAATAATAAGCTATTAAGATTGAACATTGTTATGACTTTCCTTAGACTAAGATTGTTTTGGGTTTTCCCTGGGAGGGTAGTTATGTAGTTTGACACACTGGCTAGTCATGAGAACAGGTCTGATTCTTTGTGGCTTCTTGATGTGGAATTAGAGGAAGAGGTGAGTGTTTCAGTGAGATAACACACCTGGCTGACATCAGGAAACCTTCCTCTAATCAAGAATGGCTTCACAGAGCTGTGTGTCCAAAACTCAAAATACGTTAATGCAATTAAGGATTTACTTAAGCTGAAGATTTCTGCCTTTCCTATTTATAGACCAGGTGGTGGAGTTTGGGGACTTTTTAGTTTTGGTTTTCCTTTTTCTGCAGGTATGTTGTAAAAAAAATCCCAGGAGATGATAGTGTGTATTTGTGGACTAAAGAGAAAAACGAAAAAATAAACCACCTACTCAGCTGCAGGGCAAGTCCAAAACAGGGGCCACTTGGCAATGATTACACTTTTGGAAAGACAGAAGTTCTATGAGACCTTGGCATAGATGGGGAAGCCAGCTGTAGTTACTCTGCTCCTTCCCATTCCAGTACCGCAGTCCATTTCTCCATTACAGGGTGAGCCATCCAGTTGGGGACTGGCTCTGTCAGTGTGGTTCCTGAGGGAGAAAGTTAAAAACAACTCTGCTTTTTCCTAAGATTATTTTTAACCTGGAATGCTTAAGTGATCTGGTTTACAGTGTTATTTGACAGACAGGTCAGGCTAACTGAGGTACAGGCAGCTTTGGACTTTGCCGTCAGAGCTGCGTGTGCCTTTTACATGCTTCATTTGTCTTGGTTTCTTTAATGAAATAGGAACACTAAGTGCATGAAATCCGAGTTGTGAGCCTGACTGTTCTTGGTGTTGCAGGCACGTGGATTAGAAGGATTCTGCTCAGTCCTGAGAAAAGAGAAGCACTAATGGTGCTTCAGTGCATTGCTTGATTTGAGAATCTGTTTGTAGGGAGAGAAAATTAGTCCTCCCAAGTGTAATTACAGTAGAGGTCTTTCCACGGGTCTCTGATCACAAGGGGCAAGTTCATGGCAAAGGTATGGAAAAAATGGCATGTTCTTCCCAGGGCCAGGGAATTTTTTCCTTTCAAAGGCTGAGTCACCGTATTCTGGGCCCACATACAGCCACATGGAGAGGGATGTGTGAGCCTGGGTTTGAGTCGTAGAGCCTAAGGGAGGGCATGGAACTGGATACTTCTGTGGCCTGGCCTTCAGCATCAGCTCAGCACCATGCCTTGCTCAGGCATGTGGCATTGCCAAGTATATTTGGAGGAGGTGGCTCTAAAGAAGGAAAAATCTGCAAGGTGGCTTGTCAGTTTAGGGTGAGTTTTCACAAGCTATCATGTGTCATCCACACAGCAGTTATCAGGATAACAACGGTGGGGTGTTTTCTCACTGGTATATTTATTATCCCTTCCAATATGACTTGATCAGACAGCAGTTGAATTGGTTACACCAAGTGGTGGTGAGCTAATGCAAGCTCTTATTTGATATTTACTGAGTCACTTTTAGAACTTCCACATATCTGGTGATGTCCCAGGCAGCTTTTCAAGCCTCAGCTTAGCTGCCTGTATCCACACACAGGAAGCCACCAGTAACAACAGTGTCCCTATGAAGTTCTACATTAGACATCTATTTCATAAGGGAAATGAAGAATGAAAATGTATTTATTATCTATTTTGAGCATTATGCATTGACTGTTTATGAAATCCAGAACTTGTTTTTACTGTTCTTACACTTTATCCTCCATTGCTGAAGCAAATGCTAATATAGTCGAGCAATTTCACAGTACAGGTCTCTTTATTTCCCTTTTTAATTCTGCTGGAAGTTTGGGTACGTGTGGATGCATTTACCTCAACAATAGAATAAAATAGCTGAAGTCAAACCAATCAGCTCATATGAGACACAGCTGCCAGGGAGAAAAGCAGAATAAAAAGTTGATTTCCTTTGGAAAATTGGCCTCTTCTGATAGTTTTGATTTTGTAAGTAACACATACAAACACTTGTCTAATTGTAACATGCAGAGCTTCTCCTGGTTGTTCAGATACAACAAGCATTAGCTGAGATACTAAACTGTTACCTAGTTCTTCCTCTAAAGAGTAGTTGAAACATGAGGATTATTATCCATACATTTGTCTTTTTTAAAAAAAGTCACCTAAAGGCCAGTGACTTTTTACTGATTTTTATATTTTAAAACTCTTACATGAATAATGTTGTTATTCTTAGAGGAATCAGCAAAATAGCATATCCAAGCATTTGTCTGGGTTCTAATGAGTCATTTCATCTCACATGTTGAAACAGAAAACAGGATTCTGACTAATACCTTGGACTACTTAGTCATGATGGTCTCAATTATTCAAATAACTGCAATATGAAAAACAATACTGTACATTTTTTTAAAATATAAGACTATTTTGTAACTACCAGTATTCCTAATACATACATAAAATAATAAGTGGTTGAACGAAATACATCTTTTATTTTTTTAAAATAACGAGAGTCAAAACTTTGTCACAAAGATGAAATTACCATAGATTTTGTTTCCTAGTGCTGCAAAAAAAGCATTTTCTTATTTCAAAAACAAACTAGATGTAAGACGTCATTTTGGTAGAAAATTATTCACCATCCTGGGCTTTTTTTGGCATGTCTGTTGCACTTTTTTATGGCATGTTTTTCTCTCCCTTTATCTCTGAATTCCTATTTAACACCTGATGCTTTTCTTCTTGTTCTCCCCTTGAGAGATATAAACCCAGTTTCTCGATGGTGTTTTTCCAGGAACTGTGTCACGCTTGTAGGGAGGAAATACCAGATGCATGACAACATCTTATCTGTGCATAGCAGGGTACTGCAGCCACAGAAGCTGACATGCACTCGAGGACCTTGCGCTCTGCAGGTGTGTTGCTTCAAACATTTTTAGCATTTGGAGTGTGGTTACAAGAAGAATTTTGTTGTCCCTTCTTATTCACACCCTCTCCCATCACTTTTAGATATAATTCCTCTCCAAGTCTTAAATTTCTTTCCTAAGACCTACCAGCTGCCTGGCCCTGTGCGTGCTGTAAGTGTGACAGCTCTACAAAAGAACAAATACCTTAAAGCTCTACTGCCAGGATAGATTTGGACTGCCTGTAGTCATCCACATAGCTTTATAATTAGGAAGAATGTTATGATTTGATTCATTATGCAACTATCTCCATAAAAGAAGGAAGTATTTCTCTCCTTGGGAGGAAATTAGGATGAGTCATAGCTGGTGTTGAACTGAATTAGATGAGCTGGTGCTGAACAGAGTTACAGAGCAAAGGAAGAAACCCTGATTAGCGCAGTATATTACAGCATCTTGCTGACCTATAATGCACCTTTTTAAACCATTAAATCTTCATAGTTACTGGGAGTTTGCAGAATGCTTTCAGCATTTCAACCAGCAATCGAATGATTACCACCTTCCGGTGTAACTTGGAAGCCCAGAGTACCACTTAGGCCTTGTTTCCTTCCTTTGACAGTGTGTGAAATGCATTAACCAGGAGTTGGTTAATTAACAGAGCATGTCATTATCAAACACTACCCATCAGGAAACTGAAAGTGAACCCCTGCAGGCTTCAGAAAGTTACTTGGGGCTATTGGGGGGAGGTACAGATTTGTGAGATGTAGTATGAAGGACAGCAGGGTTTTCATACACTCACCATATTACATGAAGAAGGGAGGCCTTAATTTACATGTAGATGAGATTAGAAACAAGATTGCATATGTCAGTTTGCACGAAAGGGAAGCGTGACATGAGCAAGGTTTTATAGTCTCTTTCCATCTCCCTTTTTTTCTTTCCTCAAGAGCATTAAAAGGGAAAAATACCAGGCCATCCTAAAGCACTGAGCTGTGAACAGCACTCAGTGTGCTGCTGTTTCAGCTCTCCCAAACAGGGCTCTGCTGTACCCATCCATCAGGGCTATAAAAGATTCATTCACTGTCCTGCTTGGTTTTCATCTATTTTAAACATTTAGAGACCTACTTACATGCCCTATAAACCTTACACAAATCATAGGGTTTGGGAATATTTCTAGTGAAGTACATGCCTTTTCCACTCAGAATGGCTACTCTTCTGCTACAGATTACCATGAAAAACATTTGACTGGCATGAAAACCTTTTGAGGGTGGTGGGGGTGTGAAATTTGTAGTCATTTCCATGCTTATTCATTATTCCTTACTTTGTTATATTTAATCCTCACTATTTTTATTTTGCTAACATCCTGCCATTCTCCTTCCCTCTCCATTTCCAAGGCCAAAGCATGCAGGCAGGCACATTCTGCTAATGGGCAAAGTTTACCACGATCAGCAGAAATAATCAGCATTGGTTTATGATACGAAAAACTCAGTAAATTAACTTCCCCCAGTTCTGCTTTGCCAGAGGTAGTGTTTTGGTTTATGATGCTGCAGCAGAACTGGGAGGCTTCCCCTCAGCCAGGTGTGTCCAGACTCCTCACCCCATTCTGCTGTCTTGGACTAAGCAAAGAGCTGGTCCCATCTGTGGTTTCATCTCCACAAGCGATTCAGCTTTCTGTTTGTGGAGTTAAAGCATTTAAACCACTCCTGTTTGGATATAGATTGGCCCCTAAAATCTGATATATTTTAATGAGAAACTTCTATTGAAAACAGTCCTGTATCAACAGAAGGTAAAGGTATCAGAGAGGATTGCACTGTCATTATGTGTAAGACAGACATGTTGAGATACTTACCCATTTCGGGACTGTGGGCTTGCAGCTTCAAAATCCTCTCTCTCTTCTGGATGTGAGGAGATCTCGCTTGAAGGGTAATCTTGAGTATCCTCCCTGAGCCCTTCTGCCTTCCAGTAACCTTCTTCTTGTCGTGACAGAGGAGTTCTCGGGGGGTATGCAGAATTCTCATAAACTCGTGGCTTTAAGCTGTGCACAGAACCATCATGATATCCATGACGGTCTGTGTGTTCCACCAGCTTTGCGAGTCCAACTGTACTACAGACCAGCAAAAGCTTCACCAGCATCCTGGGCTTCTTCCCACCCAGTTACACCTGTCTCTTGTTCTTTTCTCTGGAGCTCAGCCTGAATTGCTTCAGAACTGCCCCGGCAATATTCTTTAACTGGAAAGTTGGAAGAAGGAAGGAAAAAATAAAAAAAAATTTTAACAAAGAGCGGAAAGAGCTTTCGACCCTCCCAGCTACTGTGGAAACGTCCGTGGCTATTCAACAATGTGAGCCTGGTTCCTGTGTGGGGCTCAGACGTCTCTGACAGGGGGAAAAAAAGGTGGTAGGAATACAGCTTGCTCAAGGAACTTCTGAGCTCGGCTGCCTTCTAAACTTAYCTGTGAACAGGAACTCAGCTTTTATCAACTGCCTTCTCTCTCAGGCACAGGAAAAGGATGTTAGCTTAAAGGAAAGGAAGAGAAAAGAAAGAAAAGAAAATATTGAGTGGTCTAACAGACTCATTACAGCACCAGAAAATGTCACAGACCTGCTTGCTCCCTGGCTGCACATGAGGTTTTTTCCTACAGTTTAAAGGGTGAAATACCTTCACTTTAGCAGCAGAATATTCATGGTATGTACAACAAATTACAGGCATTGAGAGACTCAGAGCAAACCCACACTAAAAAAGAGCGTATAAACATCCATTTTTGTGTGACCTTTGCAAAGTAGCTCTGTGAATCATAGTCTGGTCCCATCAAAATGGAAGGTTTTCATGAAGTTGTCCTTCAGAGAGGTCAGGATAATTAAGCATTTTTAAGAATTTCTGTTTGAGTTGTCATCTCTGGATCTCAGGCCTAATTTTTTTTGTGTTTTTAATTAGCATTAAAAAAAAAACCACTGACCAAGAGCTACTATCAAGAGCTACCTCTGTCACCACATCCTAATAATAATTTTTTTTTAAAAAGGTTGTGGAGGTTGGATGTAGTTTTCTTACTGGTTTTGCTTTGCTTGATGGTGCTGCTCTTGGTTTTGTTGCTGTCATAAACAGCATTTCTTTTTTCACTGTCTTTCAGGGTGATGTGCTCTGGCATTTTAAAGAATAAAATGGAGAATGATGCTCCACTGACAAAACAAGTGGGAATGCAGGACTGCTAGATCATGTCTCGGTCTGAATGATGAGATGAGCAGCCCAAAGTTCAGTATGTCCTGCAGAGCATTAAGTGTAAAGCTTTTACAGATTCGTTCCAATACCAGCTGAAAATAGAGGATAAAATCTCTCCAGGATTTTGGAAGGCCTTGTTATTAAAGGCTATGAATTTGCATCTGCTTATCACTGGCTGGATCTGCACCCCTCTCCTTCTGATTGCCCCTATTTTATGCTTAATGTAAGTACATAGAGAAACACAGAAGTTCCCTTACTGACCTGTGGTAGACACTGCTGCCTAAGAGCAGTGACAGCAGCATAGGGGGTCAGGTAGAGAGAGATTTTGCTAGTTCTAAGGGCGAAACCTGCTCTTGCTGTAGAAGTCACTTCTCCAGGGAGATGAAATCACAAGGTCTGGACTGAAGACTGAAAAAAATTAGCAACTTCCCCCTGTTCCTTCCTGCTGCTTTTATTTCAGAATTGTGTGCATCCTGCTATAATATATGTCAATGTGTGAGTATTTCATGTGCCATGTTTCACATAGAAATGTGCCTTTCTTACAAGTAACTGGATGTGACCTAAGCACTATATTTGTTTACGTATTAAGACCATTATCAGGAAGGAACTGAAGCAAACATGAGACAAAACAAGCAACAGACTTATGACCTGGCCTGCAGTGAGATCCTTGCAGAGAAGTGACTTCGTGCTACAGGTACTGAAGTTATTCTTCATGGGTGTGATACCTCCCAAGTGGTGGGGCAGTGGTTCTCTGCCATCCTCCTGGCTCGGAATATCTGCTGCTCCTCCAGGTGCAAGAACCTGTTCTCTGTGCCTTTGTAATGGTGCTGCCCTGTGGGTGCAGCAGGCACAGATTTGCAAGTTAATAATTTAGCATGATGGTTTTTTGGTAGCAGTTACAAAGGATGCTAAATATGGAGCATGCCAGGGGATGACGTCCCTTTCCTTGTGATAGGCAAGGATGCTGCCATGAACACATGAAAGGCATAAATTATTCAAAGGATCCTCCTTACTGAACATGTTGAAGCTTTTGTCTAATAGCTGTTATGACTTGGGGTGTCTGAATAACATGTTCAGGTTGGTTCAAAACATCGGATTTGTTGGCAGAGTGAGCCATAAGTTTTCTTTCACATATGTAGAGGAACGGGTATGAGGAGTGTACCTACTCAGGAATGAGATACACCACAACTTCCCTTTCTTTTTCTTTTGAGCTGTTGCCTCAGCATGGAACCAGGGAAAACAGACATATATTTACTGTCACAACCTGCTTATTGCTTTCTGAGGCCAGTCTCTTCTAGGAGCTACTTTCTAGATGAAAAAGACAACTAACATCAGTAGATATCTAGTCACTCTTCAGTTGCCTAGTTTAGTGTTGGTGTACCTTACAGCACTGGATACCACTGCTGGAATGAAAGAAATGGGTGAAATAAATCAATTGAAAACATAGTTTGGAAAACTGCTTGGAAATAAGTGTGACTCCAAAAGTATATTTGAAACCCTTTCAGTAAGTGATGTTATAATAACAGTGGTGAGAGAATGTTTGGAGCTGCCCTGATCTCAGAAGTTTCTAGCAGTTCTGAGAACAGCAAGCCAAAAGATACTGTCCCTCTACTCTTCGTCCCCAGTCACTAGTGACTTTTTCTCTTTCCTTACGCCCTCATTCATAAAAATACTTTTCCCCCAAGTATTTCTGGGAAGTACTTCCTCAAAGTGTTCAAACTATTCTTCAGTCTTCAAGCTAATCTTTACAGATTTGATTTTGCCAGTTACACCAGACCGATCACTATGCCCTGGGATCTTGCCGATAACTGCTCTTGCCTTGTCTGGTAATTGTAGCCACTTCCATTAAACACAGCTCTTAACCCCCTCTGATGCTGCCTGCCCCAAGAATTCAGTGTATTGTTTGCAATTCCATAACCAAGTTGTCAAATGCCAGCACAGTCTTCTGGATAATCTGCTTAACACACAAAATCTCATCTTGGCCCCTTTCCTTTTGTTTAGGGTTGGAGCCCTGCAGCTACAGCTGGGTAGGGGGTGGGCAACCATAGAGCAAACAGTGCCAAACAATGTGTTTGATTAATGGCTTGTACGATAAATGGCTTGGACGTACTTGGGAAGCAAACCTGGCTGTTCCAGTCAGCGTGTCTCTGGAGAAAGAGCCCCTAGAAACTCAGTTTTCAGTTAATAGATTCCGATGATTTTGTTTGTTTCTTTTGCATTGTTCCAGATTCACTGCCTACTCTGTAATGCTCTTAATTATGGATTTAAATTCTGAATCTGTGTATTTGAAAGTAAAAAACAAACTTGGAAAAATGTTTCAAAAAGCCAAGAAAAGATGGAAAGCAAGAGTTGCTTTAGATTCATATATCCCAGCTCTAAATCTTTGAATGAGACTGAATAACTGAAAGGGTTTTCTGTCTGGGAAGACAGTTTTGTTGATGGCTGCACAGCAAGGGATAACTTCTCATTAGGCATTGGGATTTAGATCTGGAAAATGCTGTCTCATTCCTAGCCCGCTGCAATTGCACGCTCATGCGTGTGCAGCTGCTCTGGGGAAAGAGAGCACAGGGAGAAGAGTGTCAGCTGCAGGGCTAGGGAACAATTCCTCTCACTGGTCTGTCCATCAGAGGAAGAAGATGAATTCTTGTTGCCTATATTTTTAATGGTTTGCTCAAAAGCTATCAGTGGTATTTGACAGCTGAGATCAGTCACGGAAGATTGCTGTACTGGCAGCGCTGCATGTGGCTCATCCCTGTGTGTGTGCTGAAAAATGGCTCATCCCTGGGTTATTCATTCCCTGCGTAAGGAAATTAGCTCATTACCTATGTGAATGTACATGCAGGGATTCAAGTCCTAAACTGTTTGCCAAGAGGATGTCAGACAACTGCTTGTTTTCGTTAGGGCATGAAAATGAATGATCTGCGACATTTCTCCTTTCTGCATTTTGAAGTTTTCATAAATGGAGASAGAGAGGAAGGATTTCTGTTTATATACAGCAAGGTT
Organism: Amblyornis subalaris; assembly: GCA_018881555.1. Classification (NCBI taxonomy): domain Eukaryota; kingdom Metazoa; phylum Chordata; class Aves; order Passeriformes; family Ptilonorhynchidae; genus Amblyornis; species Amblyornis subalaris. Next base: position 16,747,916 of record JACAXG010000003.1, on the reverse strand, counting down.
CGATCCTGTTAATGTTAATATTATTCTTCATACAAAAACTTCCTGAACAAAGGATATTTACCAGCCACAAAAGCAGTCTGTCTTTCCTTTCCTTACCTGTCTTTCAAACATCATCATACACCATTTAAATACTTCAATAGAGTATGACCAAATCATGCTCCTTTCATCCGCTGAAATGACTTTGTCAGCTGTTAGTCTCCAGCATTGTTAAAGGACAAGGTTAAGGTTTTGTGGGCGGGGTAATTTGCAACTGGGAAAATTCAAGAAGGAAGAGACCAAATTAAGTAAAATCCTGTTTTAATCTGTTGCAAACACAAAGAAAAAAACAGTAGAGGACAGGGAATCTCAATTTCTGCTTTGCATTCTTTTTATTTCTCTTGTATCAGTGCTTTGGGAACAGCTAGACTTGAGTTAGAATTCCCTTGCCCATATGCCAGAATTGCTGGCAGGCGTTGCACAGACCTGCTTCCAGGTATTAGCCCCAAAACCCAGAGAAAGGTGTAGGCACATGACAGGTGGGGAACTGCTCCTTTCAGGGAAAGTTTCAAGAAACTGCTGTTATGCAGCAAGAGGCTCAATGGCCAAGCCTGAGCAGCCAGAATTCAGACTTTAAAYGAACAGCAAGTGGATGGTTTGTCATTGCACAAGTCAAGACAAGGCTTGCTTTCAGCATTATGCAGATCAACCAAATGTTTTTGAGATACAAATTTGTTTACAGTGATATGAATTATATTCAATAGAAAAAACAAGGAGCTTAATGCGTAGCTTAACTGTCTTCTCCCAGTGTTGCAAGGCAGAAAACAGAGAAAAAGAGGTTGCTGCCAGGTGAGATAGGAACTTGGGGTCTCTAAATTGCCTGCTGGAGGTCCTTCTCCTTAGCTGCTGATTATCTTGTCTGATACAAAGGAAAACATACCAGGCATGATGTTAAGTCCCTAGCAAAATCTTGAAGCCAAGGTTGCTTATGTTAACTCTTGTTCATTTTATCTGAGGCAGGATTGGCAACAAACTGGAACTGAATCCTCTGCTTTGAGTAGAAAGAGGATACTGCAGTTACCTAGAAGTGGCAAACACTGAGGAGCTCTTATGGATGCTTGCCCTGTATAGATCGCCTAYGATGTTGTCTTGAGTCCAGAGATTTCCTAAAATGGAGTCCAGAGCTTTCCTAAAAAGGTTTCAAGGTAAAACAATGCCTGTGCAAACTGCCTGCTGCCTTGGGAGGGATCCAGCAGCATTTAAATATGTYTTGTGAGCCCTTTCTCAAGGTCATCAGGAGAGGAGGAGGCAGGAAAGGAGTATCCCACTTGAGTATCAACTAATTCAATCTGGTGATGATTCATGTTTCATATCCCAGGATGGCTTGRTATTTCATGTATTTGTTACCTTTTATAGCAATGCAAAATATGTACTATTGAATTGTACAAATCACAATGACAGAACAATAGCTGAACAMAATCAAAATACACTTCTCACTCAGCCTTATCAGCCTTGGCATTCTCCTGAAAATACTGGTAAAGCCTATAACCCTGGGAAGATCTGTGCTCTGCTTTAATGGTCTTTGAAAGTCTGGTGAAAAAGTAAATGGGCCCTGTAGCAATTCACAAGGTTGGTAAATTCATTTTTTTACCAAATGCAGTTAAAGCAAGACTACTGCCCGGTACCTGATGAAATCAATGGCAGTTTTGTGACTGGCTCCATGAGCAGGAAGGTTAAACCAGTGGTTGTATGGCACAGTAAGGCCCAGATACTTCAATTTAAGAGTACCTTGGGAGCAAGAATGAGCACCAGCCATGGCATCAGCCACCCAAGGGAAATTTTGAAAGATGGTAAGAAAAACCTTTTTCCCTTCTTGCTGCAACAATCTGGAACAATTTGAGCTCCTATAATAATTGGTATGCTGTGCTGGCCTTCCTCTGAATCTTGCACTTTTTTTAATTAACAGTTGATAAATTCATTAGTCTGGCAGAGATTTGGCTCCTTTATGTTCAAATGGAAATTTGTTCATTATTTATAAGTAAGGAAACTTATTTGTGAGAAAAAGATCAAGAACTCTATATGTTATTTCCCAGATGAATAGTTTTTCAATAATTTCAGTATGGGGTGAAAAAACCACTTCCCAGAACTGAAGAACTATTCTTAGTTCCACAGTCAGAACTATGTTTATGAACAYGTCTGCATGTATGTACAGATACAACATTTTTTGTTCAGACTTTTTTCTGTGTAGTCATTCCCCATCTGACACCTCCAGGCTGATAACTTGTGGCAGCAGTGTCTTACAGACCACTGCACTTCATGATGTTGTGGTGTGCTACCCTCCCATAATGCAGCTCAGCCTCTGAAGTTCGGATGCTGGTTGCCTGGTGAGGAAAAGCAGCCAAAGCTGGTCAGGGTTTCGGCTCAAAGGCTGATGCAACRTGGCTTCACATATGTTTCACATATGGCACTACTAAAAAAAATAAATTAAAAATAACCTTGCTGCACCAGTGGTGGAGCAATAGCTGATTTGGGCTACTCAGGATCTACTTCAGAAAACACTTTGAGTTTAACTGCAAGCACGTTAGGATATCCAAGTGTGATTAATGATCATGTTTTGGTGTTTTTTCCTAGCCAKGCCTTGAGGCTAGATAGATCCTCTCTGCAAACTGTAAGATTTCCCCAGTCAGTTCTCTGCTGGCTGTTCTCACCCCGCTGTGCTCTGCAGCACTGGCTCTGACGTGAGGGATGGTGTTTGGTGTGAGATGTCGTCTCACTCTGCGGCGGTGGAGCAGAGCTCTATCTACAGCAACTCAGAGAAACAAATAGGAAACAGGATTTCCCCCAACAGGCATCTGATTTTTCAGAAATGAACCGTTGTAATGGGATGCACAGCTGAGCAAACCCCACAATTTATACTGAATGACTTCAGACTTGACAAACATAGCAGGTGGGACCTCTAGACCCATCACCTGAGCACCAAGCTGTAGCTGGTTCCCTTTTTCTCTCAGTATTTACTAGAAATAATGTTTTGTTACCATTTTGTGCAGGGTGGCTTTTGGTAACTGCCAGACCAAGAAACCTTGACCCTGTTCGTTTGCTATAAACACTGCCAGCATTACATGCTTTCCACCCTCTGGGGCCCCGGAGAGCTTGTTTTTGGCTCCTGCTGCAGCCTCAGGAAGATGCCCTTTCAGGAACTCAGCTCTTCTGATAAAGTCTCCCTCTTCACTGAGACCATCCTTAAGTGAGAGTGTTGCAGCATATTTTAAAAGCTCTATCTGTCTGGAAATTCTCCAGACAGCCCCTTACCTACGGCTGTCGTCGTCCTCCTCTCCCCCTCCCTTCTTAAAGCTTCCCAAGCAGATCCGTATCATTAATATTTCAGTATCAGCTGCACACGGGCATTGGCTACACTGCAGCACACTTCATCAATAAGAGCCAGGGAGGGCTGTGAGCTTTGCCACACTGCCTTCATCCAGCACAGGAGGAAGAGCAAAGGCAGAGCCTGCCAGACAAATCGAGTATCTGCCGAGGGTACAGCTGCATCTTGCAGTCCCAGCCTTGAGGTGCTTTTTGCTGCTTTTGCTCCCTCACTCAGATCATCCCAGATAATACCCTAACAAGCAACAAGAATGGATGTCTTTAAGAAAGGTTTCTCCATTGCTAAAGAAGGTGTGGTGGCTGCTGCAGAAAAGACCAAGCAGGGAGTGACGGAGGCTGCAGAGAAGACTAAAGAAGGGGTAATGTATGTAGGTAAGAGAGAACTAATTTCAATCTGCATTTGGGCATGAACAGCTGCGTAGACTGTCTCCGAGAAAGTTCAGGGAAATTATATTGTGGCTGAAGCTTGGGAGTGTGACTAGCAGGATAGTCTGAATAAGATACTCAGCTCTACAGAGTTGCTCTGTAAACCTGGGGTGCCACAGCCTCCTCATGCCTCAGTTTCCCCAACTGTAAATTAGACATAGAAACCACTACTTCAGGGGAGGTGGCACGATGTTAAGGAGCAGATGCTCAGGTGTAAGGTTTGTTTGACTATTCACTGATGGTTTGCAGGGTGAGTCAGACACTCTCCAGGCATCTGAGCACTGCTGGTCTCTGCCTCACCTCCACGCTGGCAGAGACTCACTGAGGAGGTCCCTGAGAGGAGCCAACCGTGTTAGTAAGAGGGGATTGCAGGATGCATCTGTTTCCCCACAAACAAACGGTTTTATCCTGAAATCCTTCTCCTGTTCACCAACCTATTTCATTGCCCGTGCACACATTAATCTTGCTTTGCAAGAGACGCCCAAATTCGTTTTGTCCAAAGAATAGGATCTGGAAAACAGCATGCCTGATGTCCTGCCTAGAGACCTCTTTCACAGTTAATGGGCTGTTTCAGAAACCTCCCCTTTCAAGGTCACCCTCAAAACCCACTATCTCCACTTATCTAGCACATGCAATTATATGGCTGGATGGTCAGATATTCCAGATATTACAAACTCTAACGAGTCTTAGGTTCCCAAGACTGATTACCTCACTGCTGATTACTGCATTTCACACAGCTTTTTATTTTTGCTGGATGTGGGAGTGTTTCTTTTTGTAGGAAAGTTTACACGCAGGCTCTTCCTGCTATCATACACAGCTGTACTTAGCTACTATATTTAAAACAGCTCTTGGCAGTAGCTACAGATATGTATTTGTACATTCCAAATTAAATACAAAAATTTTATGTAGCAGGTCTGGTAATATCTTCGTCCTGAATTTTTAAATACTTAATTATTGACATGCTGGAAATAAATGGATGTAACTGTTCACATTTCAATTTGAAGCTGACTCATAAGATAAAAGGTAAGCAGCATCCCTGTAAACAACTAAACTAACTACAGTAAGTGAAACACCAGTCTGCGAAATGTCACATGTGGGTGTCACATTTTGGCATCGCTACTGCTCCACCTGCTTCCAGACTTGAGTTGTGTCAGGGTTATTCAGAATTTTTAGACATAATTCCTTATGTCTCTGTTTGGTCACACTGTACACCTCTATACTGTGACCTGGTTTTCATTGTTGCACAGCCAAGAAGTCTGTTTATGGGACTCTAACCTTTTAAATAAAGTTTTCTACAAGCCTAAAACTAGAAAGCCTTAAAACCTTAATCTCTGAATGAGGATCAAATAAGCATCAAGGTGAAGATTAAGTGCTTTCTCCTTTTATAGGTTTGGTTTGTTGGTATACTGTCGGTTCCTGCCCTGTCATGCACTGGACAGTGCTTTTGCCTGATTCACTTCCTGTTGTACACTGGGGGAAGCTCAGCCCTTTGGGGAAAATTCAGTCTTTCACAGGCAGGAAAAGTAAATGCCAGATGCTGATTAGCTTAGAGAATAGGGGGTTTTTTTCATAACCAGAGAAGGTGGAGGTGTGGTATATTGGTTAAAACTTGAATGATGAGTATGTTGTTCATGCTGCCTTTTATCACTCTGTGCCATGTAAAGAGTAAATCAGAGACCTGAACTGTTCCTTCCCTGCACCTTCCTTTGCAGAGCCCTGTCCCAGCAGCTTATCTAGAGCATTAGGTGACAAAACTTGAATTTTTGGATGCTAGAAGAGAATAATACTGTATCGAACATTGAGGGTCTTTTCAGAAAATCAGGAAAGAGAGCAAAATCTCCAGGGCCTAGGATGGATGAAGCGGATCCCTGACTTTTATTCAGGTTTGTGTTAACTCATTGCTGACTTTCCGAGGAGGATTCCAAATGTCTGGGCACAACCACCCCATCTGGTGAGTTGCTGCTGCAAGAAAATAATTCTCACTCAGAGGCATCTGTCTGCAGAGAACAGTGTCACTGGGGCACTGTGGCCACTTCATCCCTCCCCTCTGATCCATGCAGGTTCAGCTCCCACAGCCCATGCCAGAGCAGGAGATGCCTCCCTCCTGYGCTAACCCTGCACTGTGTTTCACAGCTGGGCCGGTTCAAGGTGCTGCCATCACTGGGGGAGGCACGGCGTGCTCCTGGCCCACCATGGGCGTTGCTGAATGGGTCAAGTAGATGAGGGTGCATGAAAAGAGAGGGAGAAATCCTTTAGCATGCGTCACCTTTGCACTTGGTGAAATCACAGTCTGCTCTCCAAATTCTAACAGCCTCTGTGTGCACCGAAGCGGCAGGGCATCCCTGCATGGTTAGTGTGGATCCAGCAGTTGGTTCAATGGGCTTTTTTTATTTGGTGTAAATAGGGGGATGTGTTGCTGAAGTTAATTAATGAATTTAATGCAAAGCTGCATCAGAGTATTGAGTATAAGGTCATTATTACTGTTTAATGCTATAGTTCAGGAAGTCTCAATAAAGAATGCACTTCTAGTTTTCCAGAATGATTTTCGACAATGTGTGTCACAGAAAGCCCCAACACACCAAGCTGTGTTTAAACTGACTCCTGCAGGACTTAATACACATCATGATATCCCTTTCTACTCCAGACCTTCTCCCAGTGCACACAGCGCTCCGCCACTTGGGTCCCACCCTTGCAGTCCCAAAGCTCTTGCCGATGACTCACAGCACTCCGAAGAGGCAGGATGCATGAACTTTTAATTCTGTGTATAGAAGCTGCAGGCAAGGGCTAATGAGTGAAATGAGATTGAGCATCAGGTGATTGCTTTCTGATTCAACAGATGCGAGTTGCTGGCAGGAGCGTGCGCCGGAAGGTCGGGTTTCATGCGGTGCATAATGGATGGTAGCCTGAGTCATCGGGTGTGGCTGGGCTGGGAAGCCGAGTCGAGCTCTCCCCAGGCTGCAGCAGTGATCTTCCCAATGACTTTGCTTCTGTCGTGAAATGGATTTGGATGTTTTCTTTAAATCTGCATCCCTCCTTTCTGGAGTTATTTTCCATCTGCAAATATAGCACCGACCCACTCCCCTCCCCCTGTAAAAGAATTGAGCCCAGATAGTCACCCTAAAAGTCTGGTAAAAAAACATACAGAGGTACACTCTTGTCTCACGAAGCATGTTTACTGCAAAACTGAAAGTCATGAGAAGCTGCTACAATAAATCATGTACTTTGCTTACCTATCAACTGCTCTTTAACCAAAAACCAGCAAAGGGCTAGGCTTGAGCATCTGTGACTGATGAGAGGCAGTCTTGTATGTCAAATGAATATTGTGCCAGTCTTTTGTTGGAATGCCACTGGGAGGGAAACCAAAGCAGGRTGGTGTCTGAATTAACTGTATGTTTGGCCCATTCAGGAGCTCACGTTCATGGCTTGAGAGTTGCACCTGCTCTGCTCAGTGATGTGCTTTTGCACGCATTTGTGTATTACAGACACCATTAATAAATCCAGTTCACAGCAGTGCACACGTATCATTAGGAACTGCATCACTCAGAACTGCAGTTTACATCAGTAACAAGTAAAACATACAAAGATTTCATCTCTTCAGTTCTAACACAGTTCGGAAGGGTGGAGTGAAATGTTGTGGGCATATTGTAGTAGAATAGTTTTGTTCTGCCCCAGGCARCCATTACAACCACCAAAATAAATCAACAACTGAGAATTACATTCAATAGTGCATAACATGTATCAGGCAGAATAGAGCTGGGCTGGACCTGTTGTTATCAGGGCACTGCACCTGTTTTGCTTTCCAGGCTGTTARTGAGAATGGGCTGTGGTTTGTAGCTGGTTTCTCCCACCACTCCCTTGGATGCTCCACTACCATGGAGTCAAAAGACCTGCCTGGTTCTCTATTTTTATCATTTTGACAGTTGGCCATAGAAATCCTGTTGTATCAGTCTGGGAAACTTGAAGAGAACCTGTATACATGCAGATGATTTATACTATATGGTAAAGTGGGACCAGTGGAATATTTTGGCACGTGTTTATTTAACTTCCAACAGACATAAATTTGATCCTTCATTTTTTTAATGTGTAAAGCACCTAGTTACCATGGGGGCTGCCAATCTACCATATGATTTAACTTATCTGCAGCAGTATAAAAGTAGAAGGGATATATATARCTGGTCACTTCAAGCATGGAGGAAAATCACAGGGATTAATTATTCCTTAGGGCTATTTGTGTTCAAACTGAATGCCTTCACATCCTGTTAGCTTTTCTGCATTGAGAACAGCAAGATAAATTACAATGTAAGCATACATATGGTGTACTTTCTTAATTTGAGATAAAACCATCTGCTTTCTGTGTATTGCTGTGAGCAGGCACTTACAGCCTAGGCTGAGGCACCGAAATGGGAATCTAGTAAGTAGGTATGTAGTAGGTGGGTGGGTGGTCTGTAAATTCAGGTCTTAAGTTTCWCCAGAGTCCTTATTAGTGATATAGAATGAGACTTTAAATGACCACGGCAGCCAAGTATCCTGCTGAAAGGCAGGGGAGAGTCACAGGTGTGACTCCTTGTCTTGCAAGACTGAATTGGGTGAGATTTTACCAGGTGACTTAATATACAGTCATTTCTACAATTAGCATAACATTCATTTACCACCACTCGACTGTTCATTTTGGAAGTATTCCAGGGACAATTTTTCATGCTTCAGCATGGTATAATCAAGATTTTTCAGGTCTAGGCATCTCCAGAGAATTTGAAGTTCTCCAACTCTCAAAACAGAGGTACTCATTGGCTTTATTGGGGAGGGAAACTGGTCTCTTTTCTATATCTACAAATGGCTGGTGTCTAAGCAGGAGGTACCACCAGCACCATGGCTCCCCACTGCACTTCCTAGGAACAGGAAGCCATCTGTGTCCAGAAACCAAGGGGTTCTTTGCCAGGTAGCACTGATGGATTGTGTTTCCTTTCACAGGCACCAAAACCAAGGAGGGTGTAGTGCAAAGTGTGACTTCAGGTAAGAGCACAGCCCCGAGAGGGATGTGGAAATCTGTGGTGATTTGCTAGAACTCTTGGGAAGGCCATCACCCCTGCCAAGTGGGAGGTCTCTGTGGGACACCACTGATATGCCTGACCTTCCGGTTGATGAATGGGGGATGCTTGCCAGGAGCGATGGTTCAGGGTCTGGCATTTGCAGTGGATATGGATGGGAGAAAATATTTAATCAGTAGAGTAGGTCAAAAAAATTTAACAAAGGTTACTTGGCCGACTGGGATGATTCACAGCAATTTAGACATTTCACAATGTCTAGTGCACTGCCCAGCACACAGAGAGGATTTACTTGCATCAGATCCTGTCTGACTGAAACTGTGGTCTTTGGGAGACTTCTGTCAGGCAGATGCAGAGTCAGCGACCCAAAGGGTTCCTTCTAGGGTATCCCAAACTCCAAGGCAGAGCAGCCATAGGGACTGCCCTGAGGGAAGATGAATGGATCCTTTCCGTGGAGAATTTCATAACTATTGCTTTTTTCTGCCAAGGGGTATTAAATCAAACAGAGGGTACCCAGGAAGAGGGCATGCGCAGTCCACAATGCAAAATACCTTATCTACACTATTGTCTCTTAGTATCTGACAGTGAATTTTTCATTCTCCAGTTGCCCACCAAGACTGACAGGCTGCAGTGCTGCTCTCTGAGCAGCATTTTGAGTCAGACAAAAATCCTCACGTACATGATCTAAATCCAGAAGTGATCTCATCTAAAAAATGAAGCAAGGACTGCACCAGGGCTAATTTCTTCTTTTACGTCAATGCAATCATTTTATCATCCCAGGGAATTTGCCAGCCTTCTGGCAGTGTCTAGCTCACTGACTTTCTGCTTTTGTTGAAACTCCAGTTGCTGAGAAGACCAAAGAGCAGGCCAATGTGGTGGGAGAAGCTGTAGTAGCCAGCGTGAACACAGTGGCAAACAAGACTGTGGAAGGAGCAGAGACCATCGTGGCCACTACAGGAGTTGTAAAAAAGGTATGTTTGTTTCTTTGTGACGTGCAGGACAGAAGAGTCGCCTTTGGATTACACATAAAATACCTGCAAACATTTACACTTGATGGTTTTACTTATTTCATGAATGGTTTTCAGCAGTATCTGCTTTTGTATGACACTTAATATTATCATATGATGCCTAATATAGTCACAGAATCATTTAGTTTGGAAGGGACCACTTGAGGTCATCTAGTCCAACCCCCTTAGGGCCAATGAGAGCAGACTGTGTCCCACTGGCTTTTGAATATCTCCACCGAAGGAGACTCTATAATATCCCTGGGCAACCTGTGCCAGTGTTTGACCATCCTTCTGGGTCAAACATTCCCTTCTAGGAAAAAAGGGAAGTGTTTTTCTCTGTTCAGATGGACACATTAATCACTTGGTGCCCATTGTCTCTTGTCCCATCAGTGGGCATTTCTGGCAAGAGTCTGGTTCTCCATTTTCTTATGTAGAAAAGCATTTTTCCCAGGGACTTGAGTAGAGATGTGTCTGGGCTGCAGTGAGCATCTGGACTGAGTCAGAGCTCAGGGATGTGCAGGGTGGGAAGGCACAGGAGCCAGCCCTCACCCGTGTGCTGTGCTGGTGGGATAAACAGCCTTGCCCTAGCCCCGGCAGCTCCGGAGGCAGCAGAGGGCAGCAGCAATTCAGGCACAGCCTGGTTCCAGCAGAGAGCCTGACGCTGCTGCTCTGCTTCGTGCTGTTTTGACAACAACCAAGTGCTTATTGATAAAGACTGTGTGACCCAAATTGTGTACGGATTAAGCCAGATTCAAACAAGGCATCTTCTGTCCTCCAGCCTCATTTGACAACCAGGGCTGCTTCAATTGAGGGGATTAAGGGGCATGTGAAGAAGCAGAACAGCTCCCTAGAGGAAGGCAGTGTTGATCATTAAAGATGTGTTGGTGACAAACAGCATCCATTTTTACAGGACATGAGGCCAGTACTTGGCAGCTCTTTGGTAAGCCTGGCTCTTTCCCCTCTTCAGAGAGTGTGATCAGTGCCGTTGATAGCCACATGAGCTTGATGAGTCACAACAAACCCAAACCCAGAATCAAAGCAAAGCCAGGCTGGCCAAAATTGTTTTAATTGTTCAGATAGTCGGCTGATTAATTTCCTGACCTGCACGTAAACACATTGTGATGTGAAACAAAACTTCTACACAGCATATAAATCCTGAGAGAATAGGCTAACAAAAGGGGAGAACAGCAGCTACAAGTGACGCAAAATGTCCTTCTGAAAGCATGTGAAAAGGGCAGATACAGGAATTCTGCTAAACCCTTGGGATAAATTTAATCTCTATTCCCACAGGGAACAGCAGTTAGGCTGCAGGAGTGCAAACAGTGATTCCTAATTCCATGGGGCCACAATAACCCCTCCTACCTTTTGACTGACTGYGGGGTGATTGACCCAGGAGAGTGAGGAATTTGCTGATGGTAGGAATCCATGCTGCAGATATCGAACTGTCTCCCCTCCAGCAAGGACTGAGCAGTAGCAAACCTCTTCCCCTTTCCTCCTGAGAGCTCCACCTCAAAGACTGACAGCTACAGTTTACAGCTAATTTCAGAGCTCAAACCGGTGCAAGTTTTCCAGAAAGTTAAAGCATTAAGCATCTGAACTGTCATTCTGGTATCTTCCATTAAAATCTGGCTGCTTAGAGTTAAAACGGAGATTGATTAAGAGAGAAAAAATTAGGGTGTGTCACATGCCACAGGACAGACTAAATGGAGCCAGGAAACTACTTTGGATACAGCATCATGGTGTCATGCCAAACAGCAGAGGTGGGCAGCAGAGTGAAAACAGGAGGAGAAAAACAAGACAAATCACAGGAGAAAGAAATTCAGGAAAAATGTTTGTTTCTTTGAAAGAGGGTTCATCTATTCTACTGGTTTAGTTCAGCTTAGGAGTGCAAATCTTTTATTCATACTCACCATACTTTAGCATCTAGCTAGACACCTTTTGGATCCAGCTAGACACAGAAGAATGATCTCCAGGTGCACACTGAGTGCATACCAACTGCTAATGGTTAATTGCCATGGAGTCAAAGCTGCTCCAGAAGGAGGGCCCTGAAACAAGTATATGGAGCTGTACTGGGCTCTCAGCACCAGCTGTTTTTTCTCCAGATCCGCTCCTATTGTGCTGCACAATTTGCTAATGGAAATATATCCAGAGTCTGCCAAGAGCAGCACCAGGCACCGTAATGCATATGGGAAACCCACTGGAGATACACTAAGAGTGATAAGCTATAGCTTTTAAATGTTTAAACAGTGAATACCCACTGTTATAATCTTGCACTCCTGGAATCATACACAGGCATTTCAGCCCCTGAAGTTTGAGAGGGCTGTTACATCCAGTCCTGAGACTTGTTTGTGCTCCATACCATCCTCCTTTCGGATTGCACRGAGCACTTGCTAACGACATGTTTCAGTTTTCAGCTATCTCCAGTGTTGTTCCCTGCTGACTTTATAGAGGGGCTGTTCAAAGTGCCAGGGATCTGGGAATGCATGGCACTGAGCAGTGCTACGGGGTGACTAGGGCTGGGGACTCAAGCAGCCTGGGAGGCATGTCGCCAACTSAACGTTCCCAGTATTAATGTCAATTATGAAGAGCTTGTTGACATTTAATCTGTACGTGTGACAGCTGGGATCAGTGGCAGGCACGCACTAGGAAGGAGAGGAGAAGTCTAAGGGTATTGGGTTAAGTTTTGCTTGGGATAGCCATGGGGTGGTTGAGCTCTGCGGGTGTATCAGATGGTGACTTTAGCCGTGGGAAGGAATTCAGCCCTTTGTTGCATCATGGCAGGCACTGAAATATGGACACCCTGGCAACCTGCTGCTCCTTACTGTCCTTGGTGGGAGCACTCAGAGGCATGCTGAAGGAAATGGGGCTGAAGTAACTCTACACCTATGGAGGGGTGCCAGACACCAGATGAGAACAACCTTGAGTAGTGCTGACATTTCCTGATAGGGCTTTGGCACCAGTCACTGCTGAGTACAAGAAAGTATTGACTGGTGTGGGGGAGTTTTTAAGTATTAACTGAAAAATCTGTAAATTAAGTGATTATAAAGCCTCCACAATTTTTCTGATACACAAAGGAATGAAACCCATCASTACTGTGTTCTACCTGTGGCTCTGCACCCATCTCCTTCCCTGTGGTGGACATTAAGAGATTCCAGTGAGATAACCACCCACTAAATATCCCTGTCTTAGAAGAGGATTAATTCTTCGTCTGTATGACACAGCACAGAGCTTGCTGCAATGCAGACACCACGTGGTTGGGAACAAGCCCATGTACATCCATACGCTCTCAAAATGTCCCTCAGGGCTTGGAACAATTTCCCCAGTAACTGACGCTTCCCTACACCCTCCACCTAGATCTTCCCTTAAGATCTATTTGTCCTGTCAGTTTTTATGATTTACTTGTCAATTCATGACTCTGTCATTTTGAATTGGGTCTGATCTTTTTTTCACTTCACTCCATTAATTAAATGAGCAGTTGTCAGTTATGTGCAACTGCTGGGTGCGTTCACTGGATCACAGCGTTTCTGTGCACCTGATCTGGCGCACGTGGGCTGCACCCACACCGTGGCTCATCTCTTTCGTAACAACTGCACATCTTGAATGTGAAAGGCTGTTCATGGCCTTAATTCCCTTCACTCACACCCTGTGACGCCGCTGATGCAAAAATAGTTGCACCAAAGGAATTAGAAGCAGAAACTGAGTGACCTCCCTGTTTGGGCTAGTTTGGACTGAGCAAGTGCCACGAGGAGGGAGCAACCAAGGGCATCTGAGAAGCCACCAAGGGCAGAGCAGCTAAGCAGGAGGAGCAGGGAAATCAACACCCAAACTACCTAACAATTAAGTAGAATAAATAGTTGAAACTTCTTCCCCCTTGTATTCAAGCTTCACTGTACTTTGTTGATGCAGTGATGCATCCCAGTGGTATCCTTCCACATCTCATGGAGTAGGGGAAACTGCAAAAGCAGTGTGGAGTGGGGTACTCTGGCTACAGGAACTTTTTCTGTTCTTCCCTCTCAGTCTCATTAGTGCATCCAGGCATACATTTTCCTGTGCAAAACAGCTGAGTTAGTGGCACTGGTGAAGCCTTTAAAGTCTACAAGACCATGGATGTGCTTCACGGCCCAGGGCTGTGCCCCAGCAATCCTGTAGGATACATTGTTAAATACAGATTATTTAAAGTCTCAGAGAGTCTGGTTGCGAGGGGGATGAAAACAAAGCCACCCTAAAAGTCCACCTAGATTTTAGGGTAAGACAGGAATCCTGCATGCCCATCTGTCTGTCCTGTTGGTGGGTCCACTCACTTTAATCGAGAGTTGAACCCTTAGTCAGAGCTGTCAGCATCACTCTAAGCACACTCAGCCTGAAGCCTGTCCAGGACAGCTCATCTGCAGGACCTGTCAGGCTGCCTGAGGGTTTCCAAGGGAGTGGTTTGGGGATGCTGCCAAGCAGCATCGTGTTTGCTCCAACACCCAAGGTCAAGAGCACTACAGGAGGCTGAACCTCTCCGCCTTATGCAATTGAAGTCCCATTGAGGGCTCTTAAATTTGTCGCAGATTAGGCTGCCAGTGAACTTCCGGCTTTACAGACTTAAAACTGTGATGATGATGATGATAATAATAAAGCAATCTTGCTTGCCACTGAATTTGTTGAGATTTAATGAGTATATTCCAGCATCCAATATTTGGACTGCTGTCTCTGTTATATAAGGAAGATAATCTTAATAAGGTTGTTTATGTCCGAATATTTGGAGACAGCTACAAAACCCCCACTGGCTTATAAGATAATATAAAATATAAATTCCATTTCATATATGGGCTCAGACAGCAAAACATACAACTCAATTAATGAGGAGCTGAAAAAGGGAATTTCATAGAACCTGTGAAAATGAGAAATCTGAGGAATTAAATTTTATTTAATTTTGTTCAGTATTTCTAGGCTTTTAAAATCAGTATTTAAAAAACTTATTAAAATACCTGAACCGAGAAGCCTATAGTACAGTCTCTTTAAGGTGTCTTAGCATTGCGCAGCAGTATTTTTATAAACGGCAGGTCCTAATTTGTTACGTTTTTCATTAGTGATAGCTGAACATGTACCTATGTTTCACARCCTTAGTGAAATATTGCATTTTATATATATAAATCTTCTGTAGTGTACATCTTCTGTAGTACATAAAAATATTTTTCTAAATACATAAAATATTTAAAAACTTGTATAGTATTCCTGTAAGGAATTCTAAGGTCTTGTGGTCTAAGGTCTTTCACTTAACTATAATGTGTAAGTACTTCATTTTTCTTCTTCACTAGCAAAAAAAGATTCAACTGCCCACCCAATAATAGAATAAGCTCATAGAAAAAAAAAAAAAAATTCCATTTAAAATACCTTTTCGAAGACAATATGTAATTTCTGAGGGGAAAAAATCTGCTCACCCTTTAAGAACAGGAGAAGCATTATTAATTGGTTCACAGTTATCCCTTTCAATGAGGAGATGAGCACTGACAGGAAGGGCAAAACTCTTGCTGTCCCCCAAGGAAGCTGGGTTTTCACCCTTTCTTTGTTGCCCAGCATCAATCTGAGAGTCAGTATTATAGCTGGAGCTGGTATCCAGGAACTTGTGTCTCTTCATCTAAAGTGGAGACCCCTACATCACATGGTCCTCCTCCGTGTATTGTTTTCCTGAGCAGTCACTGACATCCCCAGGCAGCTAACACCCAGCTGAAGAATGCAGCCCTTCCTCCTCTCATGCTCCCTATTCTGGGCAGGGTGGAAGCGTGTGAGAAAAAGGCTGTGAGGCAACATCCCTAACACGGCCTGACACCTCTTCATCCTGCAATTGTGCTGGGTTCTCCAAGATAGAAACACCCTCCAGAAACTCGGTTGCTTCCCTTTCTAAAAATAGATGGTTGATTTTTAGCCTTCTGGAGCAGAGTCTTGGCAGAGAGCACAATCTAGAGGATCTAACACGCCACACAGTAGCTAAGCAGGGATTCTTCAGCCTACCCATGGCTCTTGGATACAGTGTCCCCAGGGTGGTCCTGAGAAAGGTGTCCCTCTCCCATGACTCTTTCCACATCTACCAGAGCCGAGCTCCCTGCCCACAGGAACAATAAGCGGTCATACCCTGTAGAAAGATGTAGTGCACTGCACTTGTCCTTGTGTTCCTGCAAGCTGTTCACCAGTTTTCCTAATGCAGCTCAGCACCTTAGGCACTTGCCTTTGATTGACCTTCATGATTTCACACAGCAGCTGGTAACTCCACCTGCAAAAAACCTATGAAACACCTGCTCTTGCAGCTATTGTCAGTTGGCTTGCATTGGATGTTTCTTTCCTTTCCACCTAATAGTCAAAAATCTGTTTGTAAAGCTTTGAAATACAATGTGAGGCTATTTACCTGCTTTGGCCTAATGTGCACTGTTTAGTTATAAGGTATAGTCCTTTTTATATGGCCCTATATGCAAAGTGTAATGCAAATGCACATGTAAAGTGCTTTAAAGCCACAGGCTGGATTTTGAGGCTGGATGAACCTCCATAAATTCAGAGTAGTGAGCTGTTTGCTGGCAGCAGGAGGGCTGACTCGTTTCAGAAAAGCTGTGGCCAAGTGGCTCCATCAGAGCAGTGGCCTCTCCCTGCAGGAGAAGCTGGCTGCCATGATGTGCAGTTTGATGTCATTAGGTTACCTGGGCTTGCTTAACATAGCTCAGGCTGGTACCAGCAAGAATCATTTCAGCCAACAATGCAATGCAAATTAAGGGCACGTTCCTTAGGAAAAGATGATCACACTGTATTCCTCATCTGGAGACACCACCAGCACATGTGCTCTCCATAAACAAACTAATCAGCTCTGGTCTCAGCATGGAGATGAAGAGAATGCCTGCAGCTGTGACACACAGCTGGTACTTCGGCTATTTTCTGTCTTTGGTGGATTGACTTTATGGTAGTTTGCACGGAGAGCAGGAAGCCCATAGGTAGGACAAGCAGGTTGCAGTGCTTCCATCTTCTGGCTCCCCTTCCTGCCACAAATGGATCTGAAATTCAATTTCCAGCTTAAATTTTCATGGGCTCTATCTTGTATCTGTGTAACTCCATCTGGTTTTTTCCTTTTTATTTCACCTCACCTTTTCTTCCCTAACTCAGTCCAAAAAGCAGCAGGGATGTTCTACTGATGAGAACAGTTGTGACTGACGGGAAAGTAAGGACGTGTGAAAATTAAGAGTGGAGTCCCCCAGACACATGGAGCATAAAGTTCCGTTTACAGTAGGTTTGGCAGGGACATTTGATTGGCACTGCATCAACAGCAGCACCAGGGAAAGTGCTGGCCTTGTGTTTCCAAAATGTTGAAATTCATAACTCTGCCTTTCCATGCGGAATTGATTTTCTCTTTATGTAATATATGGGTCTCAGGTTCCCTCTATGGTGGGCCTGACTTCATGTGGGAAAAGAGTAATTCAGGGAAGCTGCTGGGCATGTGTGCTCAAAGGGAACAGAGAAGCTTTGTAATTTTACTTGAATTTCCTGGTGATTTTGGGCTGGGCTACAGAGGTCCTGCTATTTCTGCTTCCCCCTGCTCTGACTGATTCCAAACAGATGCATTTCTGCTTTCTGTCCACCCCCTGTACACATCCGGTACAGTCAGGATTTTGTCTTCTCTTMCCATGTGGCCAAATTGTGTTTGAAGTAATTGCCTGGTAATGGAACCTTTTCTCTTCTTCTTTGAATAGGAAGGTAGCTGAAAGATGCAGGCAAGTAGCTAAAAGAGCCCAAAATATTTATGTAAATGCTTGGACTCAAACACAAAGAAAAGTTTATCCTTTGATAATGACATTTTACCTGAAGCATGACATTAACATCACCACAGTACTGCTATATCTTAGATTAGTTTTAGTCCATGCAATGAGTGCTTAGGGTAAGTAAGACGATGTGGGGAAAGATTTGGCATAGCCTTACTATAAATAAATTTATTTGTTCCTCCAAAATTTCTTCACACTGAGGGAGTCAAAACTCTGGTCTCAATGACAGAAAAAGAACTGATTTTCTGTATGAAAAAGACCCTAAACCAGGCTGTAAGAAATTGAATTGGCTTTTTCATAGATATCTGCTCTAACCAGGCACGCAACACAAATGGGTTTCAAGCACTATCTACCATCTATTAGAGCTGGTATTTTACCTGCGTGTGTAATGCTCAACCCATCTCGCACAGTCTGTCTAAGATTAGGGCGATGACTCTGCATGTGGCAGCAAGGACAAACATCTTGCTTGTGACTTGGCAGGAGGACCTGGCAGCGCCGCAGCCGCCCGAGCAGCCCCGGGTGGAGGGAGAGGGGGCCCCGGCGAGCGCCGGCGGAGAGGTGAGTGCTGCCACGGCCTCGGCTGCCCCGGCAATCTGTGCCACACCTGCGCTCTTGCTGGGTCACTGGTTTCCCCCTGGGAGGGTCTCCCCTTTGCTTCCTGTGGTTATAGAACTGCCATGCAAGGAGCCCATCAGTGTTCCCACTTTCCTGAGTTATTGGAGAAAAACCTGAGCTCAGCAGTCCTCCCTTTTGCCGCTTCCTTATCTTGGGAATTTTCCATGAGCGACAGATGGACAGATTGCAAACTGCTGCCTGATTTGGGTTGATTTTGGGGTGTTAATGCACATATAAAAGTTTATGCTTTCCTATGGTTTTATCACCTCRTGGAATAGCTTTTTCCTGATTGCAGGCATGCTTTAGAAGAGATTTAGATAACAAGTTATGTTTTTGTATAGATTTTTCTATATTTAAATTAGCTCTTTCAATTTTTGAACTGTTCTACCTGCAATGTCCTTCTGAAGCTCTGGGTCAAACATCAGTCTCTGGGCCAATTTCAGCTCTTGAACAAGGATGATGTTTTGTCCAACATGGATGCTTTTAAGGGGCAAATGCTTCTCATGTGGTATTTCCTTTACAATTTCAGTCTTAAGGTCTTTGTCTGCCCCTTCCACAGGTACTGCATACACCCAAACCCCACAGTTTTCAGCTTTTCTGAAGCTCAGACTGTTTTCATGGTGCCCAAAGCTTCCAAAAAACTCAGCTTGCACCCACCACCCTCTGCCAGCCATTAACCCCCACTGCCAGTCCCAGAAAWGGGCCTTGTAATCCCATTGCTGCCAATCCATGGCTGCACCAGTGCTGAAGTCAGGGTGGGTTGGGGCAGGAGCAGACCCGGAAGCACACAGCAGAACAGTCCTGCTGGTGACAGCCCAGCACCACATAGCTCAACTTCCACCACGTGTGAATTCACACTCTTGTTTTCCCCAGAGATCTGAGTTACAGCAGGAGTGTGTCTTCTTTCCAGAAGGAATGGATAATTCACCACAGTCCTCATTGTTTTGTAGCTGTTCATGGTTTTTTGTGTAGTGACTATCAGCATTGATTTTTCTCGTAATTTTACTTATATGTGTTTTCCACTGGAAATATTTAACTATTTTCTTATCTGTCTTCTCTCACAGGGTGAAATTGAAGGTGATTCATCAAGTTAGGAAATTCCAGCTCAAAAGAGACCATTCCAAGATCATACATGGAAATATTAGCTGACACTACAACAGGAAAATCCCACTGTCCATAGACTAACTACATCCAGCTCTTTAGTCTTTCACTTGCTTCATAAACCAGTCGTACAATATATATAAGGCAGACTCCTCTAATTGTAAGTAAAGTGCAGGTGTGTACTGGGGTGTGTGTCCTTCCCAGCCCCCTCCTGGCTTCCCAACACTGTCGCTTTGCCTATTTTGGTTGGACTCACAGATCTGTGTCTCGCATCCATATGCACTGGCACTTGAGATCTCTAGGCATTGTGGAAACAGGTTTTTTTAACTAATAAAAAGCGTTTGAACAAGTTTTTTGTTTTGTCAGTTTTGTTTGAACATTTTAGATGTGGATCCTCCCAAACTGATGCATTCTTCCTGTAAAAGTTCAGTATTAAAACACAGGGATCTCAAAACTGTAAGGGCCTTAAATCATATTGTAAGAGATAGAGAAATCATGAAAAATTGTATTTCTGAAGTTAGTACTGTAGGTAGGCTGGCTTTCTGTCTCTCAGGGCTGAAAAACAAATATTTCACTTTTCAAATGCTTGCCACGTGTAAGAGAGAGTGTGGGGTGGGATATTGGACAAAATGAGGCTTTTGAAAGGAATACAAAAGTGATGTTGAGCTCCGTTTATTCTTGTTTACACCAGAGCTTGAAAGCTATCCTGACATCTGGGTGTAACAAGCTGCTGGAAGGTAGTTAAAGAAATGTGATGGGCACCAACTGACCTGATCAGAACTCCATTGCTGCTGGCAAGGGTAGGCAGGGCTGCTGTGAAATGCATGAGTGTGAGGGCAGGTGCCAAAGGAGAATTTCCTGATGCACTACGAAGACAGGGCTGGTATCGGTTACAGCAGTTGGCCAGGCTGCAGATCAGCTGCTGAGTGAGAGCAGCAGAGACAAACCTAGAGAACAGGAAAAAGTTGCTACAATGCTCGTTGCTGTAAATAATGGGCTAAGTTTAAAGGACATCAGTAGGTATGGGTATAAAAATGGGTTCTTTTATTTACCTGCAGGCAGAGCACCCACGAATCCAGGAGAAGCCAGTGTAAACTGCTGAGATTTAAACTGCTTCAAAATCAGACCATTAATCTTCAGTAAGGTGCTTGATTATGACTATGGAAAGTATTACAGAAGAGACTTGCTGTGGCATGGAAGGATCTAGCAAGTGTGCTAACAGCCTCTCTCATGCATTAACAGTATATGGAAAGCATTGCCTTACAGAGACCACAGGATTTCCATCCCAGTGGGTCTTTGATCTCAACACAGAAAGGGAACAAAAGAGCCCTAGCAGAGGTAACGAGGCCCCTCAAAGCAAGATATATCCAATATGTGCATACTCTTTTCTGATGTCCTGCAAAACATCTGCCAATTAAACAAAATAACTGAGGCCAAGGTAAGAGGGCATAGATACTCATGCCTAGCAGCAGGAGGCTGGAGTCTATTCTCAGTGCTCACTAGAGAGAGACAGAAAAACCATTTGCTCAAAAGCTTTGCTTTATGGGGATACAAACAAAAGTGTTTTGCAAAAATGTGTTTTGCAAAAAAAGGTGAGTGCCTTCACTAACTACAGCATGTATGGGAGGCAGGAGTGGGCTGTAACTCAAAGGAGGAGTGAGCTGCTCCCCAAATACCTCTCTCTCAAGAAGGCTGTGCCCCTGGTTCCAAGGGCTTAAACCAGGAGAGAATGATAATTGCTGAGCTAAGAGTGCTGGGATACTGCTGTGCCACAGTGAGCTATGTAGCTGCTTGGGAGAGGGGTGTGCAGCTCTGTGTTTCCTTCCCTGTGGGAAGGAAAGCATTTGACCAGCATTTACACACCTGTATCTGGGACTGTGGGACTAAAAACACTGCTTGACTGCTGCCCAACATATGGGCACCAAAAGTGTCCGAATGTTTCCTAAAGATCTGCCTCTGCACTTGCCTGCTTCTCACATGGGAGAGCACTGCTTTGTGCCCTGGCCGGAACGGTGTTCAGCACTTCCCTGGTGTAGTCTCTGCACAGGTCTGGTCTAGTCCTGTTGCAGTCAAAGCCCAGAGGAGTGTTTATGCATCTTGCACAGGCAATCACAAGTCTTGGAGACAGAGACCAGGACATGCAGTTTCCTCCCACTTGAGTACCCCATGTCAGTGAGTGGGAACAGGGTAGTGCTGTGCCCATACAATGGCTCAGTGAGCCTCTATTTCCTCCCTGTTCCTTCCCCAGACTGGCTGTCACCCAGCTGGGGGGAGCAGAAGTGCCAGTCTGAGCCACCTTTGTCAGAGGTAAGAAAGGTGAAGACTTGTTTCTTCTGAAGTAGAAGGGTCTTTCGTGAAAGAGACAAAATATTGTCTATTAATTATTCAACTAGTGTGTCTGTTTGGTTCGTTGCATGGAAAATAAGTCTATGCTTTCAATGAGTATTCAGGCAAGTGTAATGAGAGGTGATGGAAGGAAAGTGAAAAGTGGAATGATGGAGGTGCACCAGAAACATCCCACAGAAGGTGCTTTCACTAGGGAAGTGCTGGCACGCCCTGCCCCAGGTAAATGCTGAGGGAGGCAAACACAAGCAAAATCATTTTTTGCTGACAGGTCATGGTCTGGGTGGTCAAGAGTTTCTTTTACTCGTCTCATCCTGTGAATTATTTAAGTGAACTTTGCACATGTGATACCACCCTCACACAAGCTGCTAATTTAATCCCACTGTGGCAAAACAGCACTTGGTGCCAGGCACAGCAGGGCCACCGTCTGTCCCCAGTGACGACTCTGGGCACTCGCACTCTGACCTCTGAGGGGATCCAACGAGCCAGGAACAGCTGCTGCCAAGTGTTGCATCAACCTTGCCATACAAGTGACCAACAAAGTGCTGAAAAACACTTTTTTCCCCTTGTAACAGCAAAACTTCCTTACCATGCAAAACTGCAGTTAAGCTTTATTAAGTGATTTGTTCTGACAGAGTTCATAACCCTTGAGAACTCCCCTCCCACTTACGTTTTACACATGGGCTGAAGGGCATGCAGGGCCTGGTTTTTCAAAGATGTCTGTCTGGGATGCAGAAGAGGAAGCAGTGGCTCTCTACAGAATATCCCAAAAAGCATTCCACTAATTTAAATGCAAATCAGGTAATAATACACTTAAAATCCCACTTCATCTGAAAGTCCTATTTTTGTGTCTGCATAATGCATGTCCTAAAACTCAACTCAAAGAGCACCCCATTAAAAACTGAAGGGCTGTTTTTTTCATGCTGTTCTCTATAAAATCACCTTCTAACCTCTTTGACACTTTTTCTTATATTGAAACTCAGCTTAACTGTTTCATAAATGCATCGAAACCCTACCAAATCATAAGAAGATACTCCATGCTGTTAAGAGCATAGCAGAAAAAGCTCAAATTAAAACTGAGCTTTCTAAATATCAGACAAACCCCCCGCCCACACGAGTTTGCAGCAGCATAGAGTTTCTCCATCAAGCTTTGGCCCTGCTTTTTTGCATGGATCCCAGCATGGAAGGCGGCTCTGCTTCTCCATCTTTCCCCTCCCACTAAGCCCAGGTGGGGTGGGCAGCAGAGTTGTGTGCCAGAAGGGCAGAGCCACAGCACTCCTTCTCTCAGTGTGCTTGGAAACTATACACAGCTCTCCTGTAGACTCATCCTGTAGAYTCATCTCACATTCTCACATTTCCCAGCCAGCCACTCCTGGGATAGGACCAGTTGTTTATTTCCCCAGTCCCATGCCAGATCTTAAAGCGGGAGTCAAGCCTTTCTCATCTTACTACCCTTTCTAAGTTAAAGACCAGACAATTTTTTTCATCTGTTCTAGTTCTGAACCTGCAGGATATCATGAAACTCCACAACAATTCCAGTATTTAAACATGGTTTCAGGTGCTCCAGAAGACTGTCGAAACATGATACTTCACCTAGATGTTGCCTCAAGATTGAGAAAGTGGAAGGTAAAGAACTCCATATGCACTGGCCTTATGTTGAACTCACGCTTTGAAGCAGAGCTGAATGATGATTCCTGGAGGATGTTACGACCTGTGTAAAGGAAGAATCACTTAGACCTACTTTTCTCCCAGAACTGTATATCAATGTGGAGCTAATTTACCTTAATTAGAACAACTTTAGTTTGATCTTCTAAATGACTTATATATGATTTACAATATGAGCAAACCATTCCATTTCTTAAAACAATTCTGTTTTATAACATAAACATCACATCCCTTCCACAGTCTCTTTTAGCAGCTGTGAATGCTGAACACTGCACACTTTGTTAACTTCTGGAGTGATCTGTGTAAAACTTTTTAGCCCTGACGCATCATTGCATTTTTCTTGCTGATGGAAACCATACCTATCTATAAATCCCAACCCTGCTAAAATTAAAATTTAAGAAAACCCAAATTTCAACACTTAATTAACCTCATTTGTCCATTTCCATGTGTAAAACATGAGCTCTAGCTCTGATCAATTATTTCTCACCTTCATCAGGTAATAAAGCAGAAGGGTTCATGTCACTGATAAATGAGGGGGTGCTCAAAGATGCCACAGAAGTACGAAAAGAAGGGACAGAATAATTTCTAATTTACCTGTGGTGCTTTAGATTTAACCCACAGTTATTTGGGCTGCATGTTTGGAGTTGCCAGCTATTTCCAGGGCCATGGGTTGTAGAGCACTGCTAGCACTTAAGGAATTAGGTTTGGGTTTCTTTCCCCCAAACACAAATAACTGCTCATCACAGGTAACAGACTGTGAAGGTGCAGACTATGGAGAAAAACCCCAAGGAATCAGACATAGGGAAGGGTGTCAGTCAGACAAGTTACCTGTCAGAGGTGAGCAGACAGTGCTGCTGGGGGTGGTGGCACTTTTTAACTTTTGCTTCTGGCCAATGTCGGTGATGCACCCTGGCATTACCAGATTACAGCTTTTGGAATAGCCTGAAATTTCAAGGGCACCCTGGCATGTGGCTCTGCCCGCACCCTGTGGTACCTGCCCCAGCTGGCATTAACCAGGATTTCTACCTGCAGTCTCAGCAGAAACTGAGAGCTGATCTATAATTAGGATTAAGTTACTACTTTACTTCTACTATTCCTTAAATGGTCTCTCTCAAGAAAAGCTTTCAATGATTTCTCTTGTGATATTATTCTCTTTAGAGGCCAAGAGAAGGTTGAATTTTTTTTGGGAAATAGTTTTTTACAGAATCCAGGAATAGGTCTGATCTACATTAGTAGTTTCAATATTCGTAAGAGAACAAAAGGAAAACTCAGGGATAATTTGCTGTAAATTTCTGAACAGATTAATTCAAATCCCCATTTTTGAGAACTCTATATATTATATAAACATCAGTTCAAAAGGCTTAATATTATCTTTTAAAAAGTAATATTAACTCAGAGAGTGAATAAATAGTATGCAATATATTCCATTAATTTTCTGTTGTGGTTTTGTAACTCAGCAAGCCACCTGAAGCACAGACCATTTGTCCCATCACATGGGATAAATACTATACAAAAGTTCCCTCTTCTCTCTGCTCTGGGCTGCATTATAATGATCACGCCATGTCAGTTTGCCAGGCAAGGGTAATTTGTTTTCTTTTTCTCTGTTTGGAATCAGGATAATGATATTAATGCTAAGGATAAGATTACATTAGATAAGGAGTCACTGCCATGCTCTCAGCGGTGTAGGTTTTACTCAGGAATTTGTGCTACTTAATGTTTTGAGCAGGAGGTAAAGCAAGCAGTGGCACAGATCAGACACCTGTATTGAGTCCAAAATGCTGAACAGAGATTCACACTTGGAAGAATAATAGTTGGAGCTGGGGAAATCTAGGTAGGTGTCAAAGCAGAATTAGAGAGTAATATTTACCTGGTTAGGAGTCTATAAGATATTGCTCTAATGTGGTGCACGTTTAACACGTGATGTAAGCATGTTTCAGTTCTAAATGCTCTCCCAAACTCCTGCTGTCCCTTTCAGGCAGACTGTCCCAACCAACATCTGCAGGGCCCTTGCAGTGAAAACCCAGCAGTGGAAGCAAGCTGGGAGGGCAGCTGGAAGGTATTTGTTGCTGAAGCTTGGGCATATCTTCTCTCAAGCTGTGACAAGCTGCCTGGTGGATGCTGGAAAGCCTCTTCCTTCCTTTTACTAACACCGCACAAAGTTTATCGAGCTGGCTAAGGGGCTGAGAACAGCTGAAATCCACCCATTTTCGCATGGCTTTGCTGTGCCTGTGTTCTCAGATTTGGGCAAGAAAAATAAGTAGGTCTATGTTAGTGATTTGGTTCCAAAAATGCCAGAGCCCCACAATACTGGGTGTCTTTTTATCTGAATTTTTGCAAATTCAAGTAAGAAAATCATTCCAAAAAAGAAATCAGCAAGGAATTGGAAAAGATACCTGATGTGAATATATAATTAAAAGTCTAATTGACCCGTTGAGGGGGAAAGAGGATTGCTGTTTGAAATAACAAAGGAGTGGTGCAAAAGTTGACAAGAGCTCTCTGAAATGACAGGCGGAATAGGAGCGGCAGAGGAATGCACGGAACCTTGTATTCTGCAACTCTTCCTCACTTGGGTACTAATGAAGTCCTAAACTTATGAGAACTGYCAGTGCCCACCCTAGTTCATCTGTGGCATCTTGTTCTCATGCCTATTTACCAACACAAATCTTTACTCAGGAAGACAAATATRGGTATGAGTGTGGCCATCTGAACAGAGACACTTTGTACCCGGGAAAATGGCAATGAGGAATCCAAACCCCACAAAACCGGAGAGCCATTTGGCTCCTGACTCTGCCAGTAGTTTACTTGTACAAAGTACCTTTTTACTGGGGATTGATGGCAGGAAATATAAACTCCAAAGTCTAGTGGAAACCTGGGAAATGCCAGAGGTTAAAGCCAGAGGCTTTTATTAATGTGGTGGCGCTAGGAAAGGAAGTGATTTTAAACATAATTTCTGTACTAAAAGAATCTGTACCACAAAGCAACATTAGGAAAATGTGGGTTTGCTAGTTTGGCTTTTTTCTTCCCCTGAGAACTGCTAGTGCTGGCACTGGTTACCTGCCTCACCCAGGCAAGGCCTCCTGTGATGCTGGGATTTGCAATCCACCTTGAGCAGGCAACTGGAAAGATGACCAGATTAGAAGTTTCTTATAAAATTACATATAAATCACAACTCTCACCATCTAATATTATCCCACCTGACAAGAAAAGGGGATTGAGATTAAAACTTCTAAAAACAGAAACAAGTTTGGGCCAGTTTCTGTTCCCATGAGGGTCTGCTCAGGGGCTGAAGGAAGGAGAAGGAAGTCAGCCTGGCAGGGACGAAAGTTGGCCATGCCCATACACTGCACTTCAGTAGTTTTCCAGCACTCTGTAAAGCTCAGTTCAGTGGCCTTCCTCTGTCTGTGATGGTGGAACAGGTTTTTTTGCAGTTTTGGTTTAAAAAAACCAAACCCCACAAATTAACAAAGACAGCGCAATGGAGCAAAAATCTCTATCTGGGCACACCCTCTCATAAAGAAGGGTAAATAAACAGCTTTTCTCTATTTTCAGCTCTCATTCCTCACATTCAAACTCCACCCATTGTACCAATTACCCCCAAAAGAATCAGCAGGTCTCCTGGCAGATGTATAAAACCAAGACAGGTCAGGACACTATCAGGTAGTGTGCTATACATCACCAGGTGCTCATTATCGAAGCGGAGGATTGTTAACTGGTGTCAGAAGCCACAATGTCGGGTAAAAGCTTCCAGGGACTGA
Source organism: Amblyornis subalaris (assembly GCA_018881555.1). NCBI lineage: Eukaryota > Metazoa > Chordata > Aves > Passeriformes > Ptilonorhynchidae > Amblyornis > Amblyornis subalaris. The sequence continues at coordinate 16,720,821 of JACAXG010000003.1, read as the reverse complement.
AGGAACAGGCTGAAGGTGCAGCAAAAGATGCTGGTAAGAAAGATTAAATGTTGTTGTATATTTGGAGGGGGCTTAGTTGCTACTTTCACTCAGAAATACCACAACCTGTAGCTGCATCGGTGCAGCAGGACACAGCTTCCTCTTTTTTCTTTACGTACCAGGGAGCAAGTTTTGGCCACCACCTGGAGAAGACCCCAGGCTGGCCATGGCTCTCAAAGCCACCTCAACCCACCCACTGGTCCCTCTGTGGCTGCTGAGCATTGTCCATTTATCACTCTCCAAAACATTAATGCTTTTAGAGCAGTGAAGCCTTTTTTTGATAATAATAACCTCCTGTATTTAGCATTTGCATTGCTCAGGGTGGTCTTTTCTCATGCTCTTCAGTGGTTTTTAATCTGCTCTCCTTTTAATAAGTTGAAATTAACCTTTGCTTAACACTTGCCACTTGGCCTGTCAGTGCCTTCTGGTAATATAACTACATTGACCGCAATGGATAGTTTGTAACATACAGTACATGTTTCTGTTATGTTCTTCAGCAGTAATCACCAGACTCTGCAAGGTTTAAAAAAATGCACATTTCTGTCATAGCTATGCCCTGTTGTGGGGCCAAGCACTGTTATCATTAGCACTGTGCATTGGAAAACAACTTTTCAATGCAAAGCATAATAGCTTTTCCTTTAAATGAAAAATTGCAAAATGTGTATAGCTTATTCTTGGTTTTTATAGTATATTCCTTATAGTGTTTGCATGCAGCTCATTCCTAGCAGTGTATAATTTTATCAGATATGGGCCTGGATTCTGATCCTGCAAACACTTTGTTGTATAACAAATAGCTSAAATATGTGAGTAACCTCTTTGATAATATTGAAGTTACAGCAAGTTTCCATACATTCGGGGACAAATGTGTAGTAGACCCACAAATATGACAGGACTCCTTTTTGAAAAACAAAATAATCTTTGCTGCATCCTGAATATATTCATGCCATCTAGGGGGGACTTCACTATTTCATAAACTATCAGCTATCTTACAGTTATAAGGCATCTCACTTTTTTAATGTTTCATATTCTAGAGTTGTTCAGTTATGTTACTAGTTGCTGCTCCTCTTCGTCTATTCACATCCTGTTTGTAAAAAATCTCACTTCTCCTGTCCTGCTCTGTTTMATGCATTTGGTTCCATTTTAGAAAAGGCCCTACTCCCAAACAGGCCCACAGAGACAATGCACTTTAGATGGCCAACCTACCCCAAACATAATAAGGTAGAAAAATCAATAAAAGCAAGTGTAGTGTTAAATAAGCAGCTTGCAGCTTAATGTCATCATTCCAACTCACTGCTAATCTTTACTTCTTTATCTCCTGCTTATCTGCCATTGATTTGCTCAGCTGACCGCAGGTGCCAGGTGAACGCTAATCTCGGAGCAAGCTGCTCTGGCGGCACACAGTTCCCAGGGTGCCCACCAGCGAAGGGCACAGCCTCAGCCTGCTCTGTACCAGCCGGGCCACTCGCCAGGGGCACGGCCTGCTGCAGGAGTGCAGAAAGCTGACTGAYGTAGGGAATTCCTGTAACCAGAAAAGGGAACAGCTGGAAATTATTTTGATTTTTTTTTTTACCTTAATTACAGCAAACACATTGGGACAGGCCACTCAGGATGCGGTCAACCAGATTACAGATGCAAGCCAGAAAGGTACGAGCAATGACGATCAAATCAAGATGGAGCAGCTCAACACAAGCCAGCAGCAGCCAGTGCTCATTCTCCTCTGCCCCACAGGTGTTCTCAAAGCCTGAAAGTCCTTGGTTTCAGTGACAACCTTATATAACTTTAAACATTTTATAACAACATTAGCATCTTTAGAACAACTTCCGTAAGTCTCACGAAAGGATTTCAGGATCTGTTGCTTAGTAGCTCCACACATGTCCTGGCAGAGAGTAGCTGACGCTCTCTGGCTACCGAAACTCATGCATGGCGTTCAGACATTGGCTTCCTTTTTAGACAACTTGTGGGAACAGCTGTTCTTTCTAGAGGATTAAGTAACCCTGTGTTCCATCTTGCTCCCTCCCAAGCCAGCCCGGAGGGCAGGGATCTGTCCAGGTCCAGCCCTACACTGTATCCCAGCACCTGCTGAGGCAGCAGCTGGGGTCAAACATTACTGATCCTGCAGCTGCAAAGGTGCTGTCTAGAAAGTGTTGGCATCTTGCAGCTGGGAATTGGGAACAAGTTAAACTAAAAACTAGGCTGACTTTTTTTGGTAATAATTTTATACTTTTCTATGAATGAGGGGTGAATTAGCAGTTTCGAGGTCTAAAATGTTTCACGAAAGCCAAAATGCATTGGCAGTATCTCCTTGGAGCTGACACCTTCTACAGCTCCATGGATGAGACAAGAAGGGCAGGCTTGGGCCCTGTTGATGCTAGATGGGGAGGCAGCAAAATTTCCAAAATATTTTTAAAAGATATATCACTACCTTTTTGTAGTCTAATAATTTTCACACCTCTCTTCCATCGTAAGTATTAAACCATGTTGCATTTTTCCAACTTTCTGCTTATCTTTTTCCCTCYCTTCCAGCTTTTGACAAGGCTTCCAAGACAGCACAAGATGGAGTAGAAAAAGTGACTGGACAAGCTGCAGAAGCAATGTCTGGCTTCGGGAAAAAATGTGGATTTAAAAAATCATGCTAATTTAAGTCAACACTATTGCATGTATAAATATCTCTTTGGTCTGTGATTCCCTACTTTTTGTGTAGAAAAATGAAAGCTGTTTGATATCTGGATAATTTCTCTCTCTTCAAATACATAATTTTAAGGCAAAAGGTCCTCCTAACCCATCATGTAGAAAAAATACATCTTTTAGCACATCTGCTCACAATTGTCAACATGGCTCAAAGGGTTTCAGCAAGGCTGTTGCCCTACTCTTACAACAGCTCAATGATTATTGCCACATTTGCTGAGTGTATTTACAAAGCCAGTGAAACTGTTCATAATTAGAACACCAGAACATTCATATGATGAAACTGAGTCTTCTTCCAATAATCAAAAGTTAAGCTGGGGTTACATTTCTTGTCAGTTGTTTGTTTGTTCCCATCTTCTGTATTTTTAGATTAAGATAAATAAAGGTACTGTAAGATTTCCACTACTCAGAAATAGATCATCTTGTTATTTAATCTCACTATTTCACTGAGGCTTTCAGTGAAGGATCGCACAGTACCTTGCAAATCTCTTTTGCTCTCTGATTCAAAGCCCAGTGATGTCAGTGACCACCCTGTAAGGGAGGTGAGTACCGAACCCTTCTGCAGTCTGGCAGACAGATGGAAACCAACAGCCCCGCGCTGCAGAGGAGCCCTGGCATCTCTGTGAGTGAATGGAGTTGTGGTGTCCACCCCCTTGTCCTTTCTCCTATGCATCTGTTGCCCATATAAAGGTTGTGTTTCTATTGTCCACAACACATCTCCTGTTAAACCTCCTGGGGACAAACCCCAGCCACTTTACCCCAGTGCTCACTCGTGGCACTGTTGCTGAAGCTGAGTGGCAGCAGTGAGGTGAGAGAGAGCCCTGAGGGTGCTCTGCTCCTCGCTCCAGCCATGCCTGAGCTGCAGTTTCTGTGGGTGCTCCAAGGCAGCCTGGGCAGCTGCCTGCTCAGGGAGGGAGCCGCTGCCACGCAGGCAAAGGGGCAAACTTCTTGCCTAGGAGATGGAAATATTTATTTGAGATTGCTGCTTGCTTGGCAATCAGAGGCTGTGCAGCCAGACAGGGTGCCCACCTAATGCTGCCTCTGTCAACAGAAGGCACTAATACCCACTTATTCACAGTAACTGCTCTTACCTCAGCCTCTAGGTGTTTCTCATTGCTAGGCAGTATTTCCTCTTTTTTTTTCCCTTTTTTTTCCCTCTTGCTTTGAAGCCTTACCAGCCTGTTTCAGTAAGAATCTAATTTGTGTCTTACAAAAGAAAACCAAAGCATGACCAAAACCATCTGGCAATGAAATAGGGCGGTCCAGGCCTGTTTGAGGTATTGCAGTCTCACACCTCTTGACCAAGGGCTGTGGTTGTCCAGGGCTTTTTGGAAGCCAATCTGTAAATTTGGTCCAAGGAGAGACTGAACCCAAAGACCACCCTTGTCTGCAATTTGCACAAGGACTGCATGAACTGAAAAGCCCTTACAGGACCCTATAAGTAATAGACCATCTGTGAGTAAACATAGTCCAGGCTTTGCACGGAGTGTCCCTATGCAATGTCTCCCGTCATTTAAAGCTTTAAAAGCCTAAATATTTACCCAAGTACAAGCTCACAGAAAAAGCATTAGACTATTGCACTCTCAGTTACTGGGCAACCCCCAATAGTACTTTATTATTTAGTACTTTTCATGGTTACCTCCCTAATGGTGAAATCTTCGGAGACTGAGTTCTTTAGGCTCAGCATTTCAGACACCAGTGCAGTGTTTGTRGGTGATAGTGGCCCATACACCACTCTCCAACACACCTTTTATTTTTACCTGCAAACCACTTTAATACTACAAAAACGCCCGAACAGTTGCAGTTAATTTCACCAGTAAAACCTGTTATCCCCTTACATGACAGACACTATTCCTCCTGCTTTGTTCATGGGAAACACACCTCTGACTCCTGGTCTGCAGTTTTATATCCCTTTATTCCACTCGTCTTCAGTGTAACTACACAGTTGTCACTTCCTGCTACTCTGGTGCAGTGTTGGCAGCAGTGCTGGCAGGGTAAGGACTGGACAACCTGGCTGGAGGGACTGCTGGAGGTCACCCACTGAGTCAAGAGAGGAGAAACCACTTTCTCCATTGTGCCAAGGAGCACCCAGAGGCAGTTCCTGGTCCCCAGCACAGGGATGCCCTTGTTGCTTCAGGAGCCTGATCAGAGTATTTCACATCTCTTTTGTCCCGAGGGTGGACGCTGTGCCATGGGCACCCGTGAGTCTGAGTCATTTGCTGGCAAGTGTTTCTAGGTCTAAACTTAAGCACTTTGCTCCACAAGTACGGTCCCTGCCTTAGTCACAGTGCTCTTTGGTCCGGAAATATTTGGGGTTCTCTCTCCCTTGTGCATCACACAGGGACCAGTGTCCCAACCCAGGACTGTGCCTTCCCATCCCATCTGAAGCCTCCAGATGTTGTGTAAAAGTAAAGTGGACATCCCTAGAGCTCCTACCAGCTCCTGTGCCATCAGCCCTGGACATGTGAAGTTATCTAACGGCTCARTTCTCAAATTTCCTAAGATTTGCTGGTGGGTGTACCTACAGCTGCCTGAGCTATGAAATGTTGAGCAAAGAGGATTCTTGTTTCAGCCTGGCTGGACTGCCGAGTGCAAGCACCTCTGCTTTGTGCCCCACTCCAAGACCCCAGAGACCTTCCCAGACTGGCTGGGGGGCAAACAGCCCTCCCAATCCACTCTTCACAGCTCAGCAGGCCAGGGGCACAGATTTTACCAGACTTTTATCCTCCTCTCAGGTGAATGCTTTGATTAATGGTCTAAGGGTTATCAAGGATCCAAGCTCTCTGAAACCTGTCTTTGCAGTCCTAGTTTSCTGTTATGGGGCAAAGATCAAGAAACCTGGAGGTGAATAGCTGTTGGTGTGTTCGATGCTGTTGCCCATGTGCCACTGGTATGTGCCGGAGCTGGAGCTGCTGTGCAGGCTGCATGCTCTGCCTTGGTTATGTCATTTCACCAGGCCTGTAACAATGTCAGGTGCCCCATTCAGCCTCTCTCCTTCCCAGAGAGGAGCAGCAGCAGCAAAGGGCAGCAATAGGACAGGTGGCAAACCGGGCCWCTCTCGGCACCACCTCCCAAGCAACCATGATTGCTGGATTAGCGATGTTGGAGAGTATATCCCAGCCACTCCCTGGAGTCTCTGGTTATGAACAATGGTGCCCAGCTCCCTTTTGGGGCTGTCAGCACTCTCTACCCCAGGGCCCATGGCAGCAGTGGATGCCTGCCCACAGAACAAACTGACCTTCCTTTCATGTTTGAAGTTCGTTTCCCACCCATAGCACAGATGAACCCTTCGCTCAAAACCCCACAAGGTTTGGCAAACAAAGGCTCTTCCCCAAAACCTGCTGCACCTGGGTTGGGGCTGCAGCTGAGCCGGGCGGGGGCTGGGGAGGCCTTAAAGGGGCTGTGGGAGGCTCCCAGGGGAGTTCCTGGCTGCGGACATGGTGGGCAGGTAGGACCCGGGTGTGCGGGGCGGCGGTGCGCCGGGAGGGTGGGTGTCGGTGTCGTTGTCGTTGTCGTGGGTGTTGCGATTCAGCCTGGGGGGGGAGGGCCCTGCAGCCCGTGGCGAAGGTGGCGGGCTTTGTCTCTGCTCTCCAGCTCGGTGTGTTTGGCCGTGCTGGCTGATGGCTGAGCTCAGGGAGCGTTTGTGTTTGTGCCTTGGCAACGCCAACCCTCGCGTTTAGCGCTGCCCTGGCATTGGCGGCCCGGGCCGCCGTCCCGGCCTGGCGCGGCAGGGAGGGAGCGAGGCCGGGGCCGGGCCGCCCCCAGGACGGGCCCTGCGGGGCGGCGGAGCCAAGTCTCGCTCTCGGTAGCCCCCGCGCAGGAACGAGCGGCGCTCCTGGGGGTGTGTCCCTGGGCTGCGGAGGGCTGAGGGGCCCCAGGAGAGCAGAAGTGGCAGCTGTGGTGCAGGGGTTCCGTTACAGGAGCTGTGGAGTTGGGGAACGCAGTTACCGAGGTGTGTTGCTGCCATGGGGATGGCAGAAACCCTGGCACTGAGTGCAACCTAATGTCAGTCTAAATGCATGTGATGAAAGTCCTGGTGCCTGCAGGGAACTGCACCTCTTCGCTGCTCTTCTATGGCTTTGGTCTATATGTAGTAAGAGAAAGCAGCTCATTTTTGTGTTTGAAAACTGTGGTGTGTTTTAATGGTGTGTGTTTTCACTCCTGTGAGGCAAACATCACCTTCATCTGTCTGTAGGGCGTGCTGCGATGGCACGTACTCTCTCCCATGTTACAATTCAATGTGTACTTGCAGTGCGTCTGTGTAATATAATTAGAGTCGGCTCTGTAATTTTATTTCTGCACTGATGTTCTCTGGGAAGCCAGTACTGGTGCTGCACCAGTCTGCCCTCATGGAAGTTGTTCATGAGCTAATGTGGCTTTCAAAAAAAAAAAAGTTGTATTTGCAGTGTGTAAGAGTGGGAAGCATTCTTTTCTTTGTAATTAGGATAGGATGAGGAGGGGTATTGCCAGTGACGATCTAAACAGTCACTTCGACAAACACACAAACCTGTTGCTGACTCTGAGTCTTGCTGTCTTTGCATGTCTCTGCTATCAATAACTGGAGCAGCAGAAGGACAAGAGTAGGAAATTGCAATTTCCTGTGAACAAGGCTGGCTGTAGGTAGTTGAGGAGGTCACAGGGAACAATGTGTACGTTTTACTGCTTGGCTGTTGTGCAGAGAATTTCCACTGGTCAGATGCTGGTCTGAGTTATCTGAAATATTTCAGGGTTTAGGTTTTTTTCCTGCATTGCAGGTCTGTTTTGAACTTTGTCAACAACTTTTGACTTGATGTCAGTTTCAAACCGATATTGTTAGTTTCCTTCTATTTTTTTGTGAGCATATTCTGGTAGAATTTGCTTTCAGATATGGTGAATAATCCTTTCTCTGCTGTCAGAGGATAAAATGGGGAAGGGAACCCCCTCCCTGCGCCCAGTAAGCCTTTACATCCTATTTAATTGACATAAAGTAGGACTCTGTGGTCTGTAAAAAAACTGCAGTGTTGGGAARAAAACAGAACTTTTACTGTAATGCTGGAAAGGGACATTGCAGAGGAACTGTTGTTCATGAAGTGCCATGCGTGGGATCAATAGAGGTATTCCTGTGTTCTGAGGTAGATTATGGTTTTTTCCCCCCTGTTTTCAGCACTAATTATTTGACCAACAGAGTGAAACCTCCTGTCTTGTGTGAAAGGGCACAAAAGTAGTTCTGCTAGAAAGCTGGTGATCCCAGAAAAAAAGTAAGCCTAGACTTTTTGGGGTGAGATCAGCTCCTGCCTGGCTGGGCAGCACATAGGTGTTCTGTGAATGGAACCAAGGTGGTGTGGGGGCCATGTGCTTGGCAGCCTGCCTCCTGCCAGCCCCATGCCACATCCCATCCCTTTGGCTACAGTTGGGGGGACAAGGTTGGGAAACTGAGTTTTTTGTTAGCTGGGCAGGTGGAGTGAGCCTGGCTGAACCCCATCAGCCCTGGCTGATGCCTGAGGCCCTGGAGGCTGTGCTGGGTCCTGCAAAGTGTTTGCCGTGGGGACAGTGGGGAAGGACACAAACCTATTCTTCTGAGCCAGACCTTGGAAATAAGAGGTTAAAATATTAATTATGACACACCACGAAATTACGAACCTCATCTAACACAATAAAGATTTCATCAGATGCTTTAGAAAGCAGGGTTAGCTCCTCCCATTTCTTTTTATAACCATGAATTTTAAGTCCCACGGCAGATCAAAAGAATGTGGGCAAGAATCATCTGAAACTGGATACTTTTCTATGTAAGGTTTTGAAATGCCGAAGTTGATTTAAGCAATTCTTCAGCTGAGTGTTTAGCGATGCAATGTTTTTCTGCCTGCTTCACGACGGGCTGTGCCAGCCTGTGTATCCCCCTGCGGCACTGGAGCCTTTGGTCGGGACAGCTGTGGCATGCACAATGTTTACCAACTCCTCGATATGGAAAAACAAAGCTTTCATTCCTGGGCTATGGAAAACTTCTGCCGATGAATCCACGCCCTCTCTCCGGGGAGGAAAACATAACAAACATTAATGTCTCTTCACCCTTTTATGCCTGGTATATTAATCACCCAACAAGGGCTCATGACTTTTCCCTGTTCCAGTTTGCATTTGCCCTCTAACTACTGGGAGGAGTCCTGCTTTGTCTATAAAAAGCTGCACTTTGCCAAACAGTGTAACAGAACCGAACTTAGGGATTCACTCACCCGTCTCATCCAGAGAGAGAGGACTGAGCACTGCCATGTTCGGGATTGGGAAGAAGCTTGCTGAGGAAGCTGTGCAACAAGCTGAAAGTGCTGCMCAGGTGGCAGGTAAATACAAATCGCTGCTTTCCCTCCTCCTGTGCCTTGGGTGTTAAAATATTTGCCCTGCTCCTGCCCCTACTGCTGGGAGCAAATCTGCCCCTAGGGCACGAACTCTATAGATGCTGCCCTCAGGGATGGGGTCAGTATATCCTGTAATCTCCAAGCCCTTTAATACTATAGTAAGTGAAGGTCTGATATTAACTACTGGGTTTTCAACAGCTTTTCCTATTCTGGGTCATACTGTGTGGGTGCCTGGATGATGCATTGACTACAGGACAGCAGAAAGCCAAGAGGGGAAGCAAGGCTACTTATTTAGGGCTTTGCTTCCTAGTACGAGCAGCCATGATAAATATGAGTTTCGTAGTAATGTAGTGTATCAGCGGCTGAAGCTCGGAGGGCTCAGATCTGCTTGGTGCTGCACAGAGAGGCGCAGTTAAGTCCTCTGCTGTCAGTGCTCCAGCCCTGCCACTGCTGCAGGCACACACCCCACTGAAAGCACAAGGGCAGTTGCAGGGGTCAGGGCACCCGAAACAAGTTCAGTCCTGCAGAGAGTTTTACTGACTGGCCCCAAAGTTAAATAATGCGTCACTAGATCAGCCATTGTTAGCGGAGCTTTAAAATGGAGACCTGCACTGCTGAGATTCCCAAAATGTTTGTGCTTAGTACGTAAGCACTGGAAAGTGTTTCATATTTCTTTACATGACATTTAAGTAAACTCTTGAAACTAGTTATTTTGCCTGTGACTTCAAATGCAGTAGAAATATTAGTTGTGGGTTATGTGCTCAATGAAGCAAGTGGGAAGCCTACTACTTATTTACCATTCCTTGGGTCAGTTTGCTAGAAAGATGCATAGTCCCACAGCCACCCCCTTTTCCAAGGAATTTGGATTTATTCTTAATTCAGCTATTTTTATGCTGAAGCATGAAAGAAATACAGCAGAATGTGGGCAATTGGAGGGGAACCATCAATTTTTCAAATGAAGATTTCTTTCTGACTTTGTTGTAGAGTAGCCCTAGAAATGCCTATTTTGTAGAGGTTTGTTGATGTTCCTAACTTCTTTAACATCAGGGAAACATCTACTGTTTACTATGCTGAAAGCCAATATGTTTTAGAACTGGCATTTGTCATCTTGAAAGCAGCTGAGTAGTAATCTCAATAATCAGCTGATGGAACTAAGTTTTTAGGAGTCAACAAACTCTAAGAGCAAAATTCATAAATAGTAGCTGCAGTCCTTCCCCCCCTCTGTCCCAAGTACTTGAAGCTGAACCAGTTTTTTGCATATCCTCAGTCTGAAGCCCTTTGCCTGGACCCTGCACACATTTTACCAGCAAGGCCTGTGCTGTAGCACGGCTTTTCCAGCTGGAGTTGGATCCTGCAACAACAATGGGAAGTCCCAGGCCTGACTTTTGGCCCGACTTTGGCCACTTCTGTGCAATCTGCATATACCTCAATGACAGGCAGTAAATACACAGCACGTGATGCTGAACTTATTACACCACTGTTAGTACTGCACTGACTCCTGGAAGGATTCTAAAGTACCCTCTAAACCTCCATTTAAATGAGAGTAAAGGGGGTTTAATGCCAGATTACAGGTAAAACAAAAGTGTCCAATTGGTGGTTCTGCAACTATTAATTACCTTGTTTCTGAACTACTACTGTCGTGCCTGCACGTGCCCCAAAGGTACAGTCTCCTGAGCCACTGCCAAGTACAGAGTGGCACAACTGGGCTTTGCAAGTATCTAAAATTAGCACCTATCCCATGGGTCCTGAAAGGAGTCATGAACTTGGCAGTGACCCAAGATTGCTATGGGAAGCATTTTCCTTAGCTGCACTTTATGAGCAGTGAACATCATTCACATTAGGAAACTGCAGCATAAGATGATGTGTAATGATAATTAGCATGTCTTTTAAGCAGTAGAAAGTGTCCTACAAGCTCAAGGTGAAATAGGCCACTGGTTTTTACAAGACAACCACTGTTGAAGAGCCATTCAATGCAAGCATGGAGACCTTTGAAGTTTTAGACACTCCCAGTCTACTTAAATGTCTTTCCTTATCTCAGCATTTCTCCCTCCTGCCATGTCCATGGGAAATCTGTCTTGCTCAGTCAGCCCACCACTTCAGTATCTATTTGCAGAACACATCTATGGTGTTTTTTAAAAAGTAGTATTTGGAGCCAGGGGTAATAAAACAAATACAGGTCCAGTGCAAGGCCATTTGCCCCAAACTTCTGACTCTTGTGAGCAAGACTTTGCTAATCATAGTTGCTGGAAGCTGATTATCCAAATATTTACCACTATTTTCTAGGCTGCAGGCCTTTGACTATAAGACAATACCTTCTCTTGCTCTTAATTTCTCAGTATGTCTCTTCTATTGAGCATTTCCATGCCTTTAAAACTAGTCTGGTCTCTTCAGAATACATTTCCTTTAGGTACAAGAGAGAGTATTAGACTAATGATTAAACTTTTGAAGTGCTGCTCTCAGAGCACACCAGTTCACACAATGAGCATCAGTTTATGCAGTTGGTGAGAGAATCTTTACCAACCAAACTGTCCCAGCCTGCTCTCAGCAGATCCTAGCCAGGCTCAGCAAAAGGAAGGTTTCATTGCACCTAATTCTCTACTAGGGTTTGCTTCTTGACACTGTAGGTGACAGGCATTAACATCCATAATCTTCATCTATACCAACACATGTGGATACAGTGGAGAACTGCAGCGAGAGTCCTAAGAGCACCTCTCCCACTAGATCAGGATGGCCCATCCTTATGGAATAATTATTCATCTTCTAGCCCTGAAAAGTTTAGGGAACCCTTCTAAAATGTCACTATTGAATTTAAGGGAACAGTAAAGGCTGCTTAATTGACTTTTTTTCTCCAAATTGCAGTAGACACGGTGAGCCAGACTGTGCAGCAAGTAGCGGAACAGGCAAAGGGTGCTGGTCAGAAAGGTACGGTAATGTTTGTGTTTATTTCAAAATGTCATGACAGTGACATCTCGGGCAGGGCCTGCCTTGCTCCTTGTCCTACACCTGGTGGGAAAGGGGAAGCTAATGCAGTGACGCTACAGTTACATTTTTTTTTTTTTCTTTTAAAAGCACTTGATGAAGCCTACAAAGTTGCTGAAACCGGTGAAAAAGCTGTAAAAAATGTAGCAAACCAAGCAACTTCGTGGGGCAAAAGCTTTGGACAGTGAAGATAAAAATGTATTGCCACTGCAATTTTTGTAAACAAGTTTCTATTACATGTACTCTTAAATAAAGACAATGCTTATACTCTGMCTGGCTTGCATGTATTCTTTGGAATCCTTTGGTTACACATATAAAAACATTTACAATCACTGATCTAAAAAGACAGGGCTGGCTCAAAGCAGGCAGAACATACAAGTCAAGCACTTGAGAGCTGCTCTCCCATTTTGTCATTGAGCCTAAATCCTGACTGTGTGCGTACAAGTCTCACAAGCTGAGCACCCAACAGCTCTCTCCAGACAAGGTAAGCACCTGTGTGCCCCTGTGACTATGTTTGTGCTTCTGATCTTATCAGTAAAATCACGATTTAGCTCCTGTGTTGAGGAAGGCTCAAGGGTGTGTAAGGTATATGTAACCACTGTACAAGTAGTTAGCACTGGTTAGCAGTGTCAGCACTGTGACACTTAAAGCTAATGCCAGCAGCAGAAGGATGTGCTGCTGCCAGCAGAGTACTTGGCTTCCCTACCTGCTTAGTGCTGTCTGAGCTGGGTCACTGGTTCAACTCTAGCAGCTCTGCACAGCACAGCCAGGATGGGCAATGCAGCTACACTGTGCTGCAGGGAAGGCATTGACCACATCTGCAGGGCTCCTGTCAAAGCCACACAGGGACAGCAGCTGAAAGAGTAATTGTAAGTAATTTTGAGTTACTCATCAACAACCAAAAAACCCCCCAATACCAGAAACACGTTGTGTGCATATGAAGTTAGAATCTGACACTGCAGGCTCATCAATTACTAACAGAATAATTTAGAGGTTACTTACCTGGCATCTTGAAATCAGCAAGAATTTCTGTTGCTTTGACACTTCTTCCTGAGGGTGACAGTTGTCATCAATGAAAAGGCATCTAATACTGAGTTCTTTGCTGGGTTAAAAAAATTATTGTTCTGCTTGCTCTTCTGTATAATAGAAATATTTTGCATTTAGTAGTTTGCAGGTGGCATGTGACCCTGAACACTGTAGTTGTCATCTTTATGCTTGCCACTTGCAGCCCCGGACTACTTGCTGAGCTGCTATTCAACACAAACTATGTACCTATGCAGTATTAAGTGCTGAATGAGAGCTTACAAACACCTCCTATGGCAAGGATGTGTTTTGCTTTATGTAGTAGGTGTGGTTCAGAGCAGATTCAAATCTGTGTTCAAATCTAACTTCAAGTCCTGACTGGCTCCCTGCCAAACACCATAGCAAGTTTCTTGGTAAACATCTAGTGCCATGTAAGTGAATAATAGTAACAATGTTGTTAGCTGGCAGATAAGACTTGTGCGTGTGGGAGGGTACATTATATATAAAGAGGGTCTAACACCTAATTAAAGTTACAGTTTTAGTAAAAAAGCCCCCAGTATTTCTAACGTGCATCCCAGAGTGTGATTACTTTCTTCAGCTATGGCTGGGAAAAGGCTAGAGCTGCTTAGCACCCAAACCTCTAAAATCACATTAACTCATAGGAACTGTATCAAATTTTACTACTTTCTTCTCTCTGTTGTTGTTGCTGGGTCTTGAGAGGTATGTGYACAAAGTGTGGTAAGGAACGTGCGACTGTTTTTTATTTAACTGTCTGATCATATTGGGACTGAGGTCAACAATGCTCAGAACCCATGTGAGCCTGCTCTGAAATAGTCTATCCCAAGAAGTCTGGGATCACTGTTAAAGAGTGGTTCTTGGGTTTAGCTACAAAGGGCAAATCAGCTGACGTGCTCTTGAGTCAGACTCCAAGCATTTGTCTCCTCAAGAATCTCCATTCTTTGACTGAAAGTACCTTAAGTTGCTGTTATACCCACCCTTGGATATCCTTGGATTCATGTCACTCGTGTCCAACACTGACTCCCTTAACAAGAGGTCAGTAACCATTGCAATCAAGCTGGCTGAGGAGAGCTCCAGTCAACCTTAAGGGCTCATCTCTGGGTTTAGTAAAAACATACCAGGTGGTAGGTCTGCTTTTTTTCAAGRTGTCCTGGGAAAAGAAGTGTTAATGTATGTGTACACAACAATAGAGCATGCTAAAGAAACAGGGAATGATAGGCATTGTGCGGGCTTTGGCTTTTTTTCCCTTCCAAGTTGGTAGGAGGTAGAAGATATCCCACTTACCTATCTATGCCAGCTTTTTGTACGCTCCAGCACTGAAAGGGTCCTGTTTTTCAAGCTTGCACAGCCAAACTAGGGCTGCTTTACTAGCTACACAGGAAATGGAGCARGGGATGGAGAACAACAGTAAGAATTTTGCTTTAAACAAATTTGCTGCCAGGTAATGCAACRCTGCTTGTAAGATTCTTTCTCTTTTTAATAATACAACTGTTTATTTTGTGAGCTTTTAGCTCTAAGTTTTAGTTACAATTTGTCAGACTTGAATTGTTAAAGTCATAACTTTGTTTTACTATATAATGGTTTATGTAAAAACTGCCCTGAAAAATATGATCCAGGACACAGATCTTGTGTTTAGAGATCCACACCCTGATCCCAATAATTCTCTCAAGCTCCAAGGGTTCATATTTTTTAAAAATAATATCCGTGTGTGTGTGTATATATATATATATATATATGCTGCACTTAGGTGATCTGTAGCATTTTTACAAGCCCAGATGTCAGCATATATAATGGACTAAGCCACTAATTAAATACATCATACAGGTTTGTTGCTAACTACTAGAATAGTTCTTCACACAAATTTGAGAGGACATGCTAAAAAGACCTGAAATGATTTACCACATATCCAACTTCAGAAGTCTTGCTGATAGGCAAGTTCAAGAGACAGAGATCTGTCTTAGTGAGCCCCTTAAGATAACTCAGGGRCAGTATCTTAGCTGTGGGGACATGATGAATAGACAAGTGTGCTGTGAAGATTTGCAGATTGATTGTATCTATAGAAAGCTATTGCATGAAATATAGAACAGTAATACACCAGCATAGTAGGTTTGGAAAGGTCAACTTTTTTTTAATAACTGCTCTCTCTCCAGGTTATGTCATGCAGTTACAAAGTAGTTAGGAAAAAAGCATGAGTTTCTGGGAGGGACTAATTGTCTTTTTAAAAAAAACATTCATATTCATTACATAAATAACATCTGGCACTTCAAGGGGACTCCAAGGGACAAAAGCCTTACACTTCAAAAACTGTGCTTGATCCAATATTTTGTTGAGGTCCATTTTGTTGTACTCTAATATGTTCAAAACTTTCAAGACCTCCTGATGACAAAAGAAAAGGCTRTGTGTGTTAAGACAGTGGATTTAAGTTTATAGCAGCATTCCAGCTCYTCTGTGGTTTGGCCAATGATTTCTGGGTTCAGTTTCACTTTAGTTGTTCACTGAGGCAGTATCTAATTTTCAGAAAGCCTCTGAAAGGAAAAGACTGAAAAAGAATTCTAAAAAACCTAAGTATGATTGCTTACCAAATTCAGAATATCCCTTTTTTWAAAAAAAGGAAACAACCTATAGTCAGAATAGTTATGTAGATACTTGATTAAAAACATAACTAGAGTTGCTCAATAGTTTCAGCTTATAAAAATATTAGTCTGTCAGCGCTACAAACTCCATGATGGTAGTCAAACTAGCTTGAACAAGCAAGAAAAGGCAGTCCTGTAACAGTAGCACAGTTAAAGAAAAAGTATTGCCTAAAGAGAATCAGGCCTGAAGCTTTACTACAAATAAAAACTAGACTCCTATCAAAGTTAATCCCTGCTGGAGGCCCATTCTTCCTTTGACAATGCCACAGCATTGATCATACAAGGCCTTACTGAAAGTGCTGAAGCCAAAATTATGTCATTAAACAAAAGTGCATGAAGTAATAATGAGCTAAGTGCTCATATAGTACAGTATCTGATCTGAAGTCTGAGAAGTGGCTCAGGTGGCAAGACCACTCTCTCATACATAAAATGTACCATTTTGTTTTGTAGGCGAAACACCCAGAATGGCCCCCACAAGTGCAGATGAACAGTTATCTTCAGATACATACTTGTATACAATTTCCTAATCCATGGATTTTTATTGTAAAAAAGACTAGTTTGGAACTGAAACTAATTGAGAATAGAATCCACTATAATGTCAGAAGAAAAGAAAATTTTGTGGTTACATGTAAACTTGTGATAAGCTTTCTCAAGAAGAGGGTACATTAACAGCGACAGGGGTGGGATACAACAAGGAGCGGTAATGGCCTGTTTATGTGAAGGTCAAACCAGCCTCATTGTACACTTTGAAGACTTTCTCAATTGCATTGACATAAGCAGCTGTTCTCAGGTCCAGACCCAGGTTGTATGTCATAGCAGTACGCATGATTTGCTGAAACAGAAAAAGTTACATGTGATTTCTGCAAGCTTCTCCACAGAAGCTCAACAATTTTGCTTGCAAGATCCAAGTKAGGAGTAAAACAAGCTGCTAGATTGGTATCAGAGCTCTTATCCTTTGCGGATTAATTCTAAAATTTCTTGATTGCCCTTACAACTGASAACTGAAAGGGAAGAAAATTTTTCGCAGGTTACTGTAAAACCCCTTTGCAAGGCTTAGACTGGTATGGACTTCACAGGGAGAGACAAGATGTTTCAAGTAGTCTCTGTACCACTAATTAAAAATACAGCATAGAGGGATTCATCTTAAACTGCTAATGGTAAAATAAAGCACTCTTATGTAYGTGTCCCAGATTAGCCAGATACAAGAGGACAACTGAAAAGTTTCTACTTACTACAGCTTCTACTAGAATAATCTCTAATGTTTAATATACCCRGTTAAGGTTGGCCATGATGGCACAGAGCAGAAATACTTCATACTCTCAGTGACTTCCATTATCATGTACTGTTTATCTACTCCTTCAATTGCAAAGAAATTCTGTACAGCCTATTCAACAACTGTTCCAAAGTCATGTGTTTTCCTTCATGTAAGTACATATAGTAATGCAGTATTTACCCGGGCAGAACGTTCCATTGTATAAGCCAATCCAGAGTGTACAATGTCTTTCTCAGATGCACCCTGCAACAACAGGGAATAAAATCAGGGCTTAATCCAAAACACAAAAAGGTACCCGTTGTGTGTTAGGGACAATGACATGTTGGATTCCCATAATTACTGAAGTTTGCTCACTCATTTTCTTCTTATGATTGGTGAAGAATCTAAATTGCCTTTACTGTGTTACTTGAAGAGCTAGTTATGGTCAATTCAGTCCTAAAACCTCAGATGTAAGCATTGAAGTCTTTTATAGGCTTAGCTTCTAGATGCATGATGCTACCATTATCTATTGATGTTGTAATTACTGTTTTCAGCCTTCAGACCACACAGTAAATATTAAGGAAAAAAAGCTCCCAAGAGTCAACAACCTACAGAAGCCTCTTGCACTTGTTTTGAAGGCAGACAGGTTTTAGGAAGGGCATAGATCCCAAGATCATATACTYCACATTGTAGTAGGCCTTAGCAGCTCCCCAACTTTATTCCCATTAAAGTTTAAATACACACAATGATAAGTAGTTGAAAAATTAGGATGAGTCATTACAGGTTCAATGTTCCATCATTGTGATTGCTGTAATTTACTAATAATTTAACATCTGGCTCCACAAAATATGTGCTTTCCCTCAAATACCAATTTGGGCTGGAAACAAAAAGTACTAGGCCAGTTTCTATGGCTTGTGTTTAAGAGATCCAGCAATTGCTTTAAACCATAAAACCCATCATGCATGCTACTCATATAGCCTAACATGTACGAAAATGCTAACATCAGTCTGGATCAGGCTAAAATCTATTGGTATCATCTGACTGTAGTCCAAGTTTATATGCTCTTCCCCTGATTTCTCCCTGAGGAAGCATGGTTTAATGTTTTTCACAACTCACTGGACCTTTTCCCCCTCCTTATTTGTCCCATCTCCTCCTGAACTTGTGTTTAAAAACCAAACTAACTGATGCTTTTGGTTTCTATGTATCCCTTAGAAGAGTAYTGCACACCTGAACTGTCTGCTGTTYTAGGTACCATCCCCTTATTCTTGTGTCTGTGCCTCACTGTGCTGGTTTTGTTTGAACACATCTCACTCCCACCATTCCGTGCAGTGAACAATCTATCCTTACCCACCCATTTCCATATCCCTCATTCTACAGATCACTGTCTCCACTCCAGGCCTCTTCAGGCCAGTAGGACCTCGGTTAGTTCATTGTTCCATGTATGAGTTCTCACACTTTTAGCCATCTTTGTCATCTTGCTCTGAACTTTTTCCACACGTCCAGTGTTTGAAGATGCAGAGACCTAACCTGCACACAGTATTCAGAAGGCAGCACACTCTGAATTCATATGGTGGCATCATTAGTCAGTCTTATTCCTTCAGAACAATTTCTAATGCTGGATTTGCTTATTGATTGCTATGGATTTCTAGGCTTATACTTTGTCGTCACCTCCAGAAGTTTCATTTGAGYGCAAATGAATGAGCTCACAGCCCATCATTTTATGTGGAAATTTRCCCACCATGTATTGCTACACATTAGATAGCAATGAATTTTATCTCACATTTCTTTGCCTGTTAGTTCACTCTTAGAGGAACAAGCTACAATTTTTCACCCAGTTCTTATTCTGGAGTTATAGAAACATCAAACTGTCTGTGGTGTAGGATCTTGTTGAAAGTTTTTTGGAAAACCAGGCAAACTATATCAACAAGAGCTCCATAATACAAAATACATCTGTATTAAAACTTTATCTTTTTTACAATATTGGAGGTATTTTGCACAGGCTGAAGTAAAAGAAAGAAAAAAATAGCTTATTTCCAGTATTCCCAGGCAGTTCAGATCATTTGCTTGCATTATTTGTTTGGCCATTGGCCTAATTATGCACTAATGCTTTGCTTGGGGAAAAGTGGTGCATGATATCTACAATGGTAAAATTTAGATTGCATTTATAGTATCAAGAGTACAGCTACCCTAAAGGGAAAAAAATAAGCAGCAACTACTTACCGATATCCTATCTTGAAATTCTGCTGTAGGYACAACTGGAATAGTTCCCCCATGTTTCCCAAATTTTCTTTCCAAGCTCTCCTGGACAGACACTAGAAGTAAAAAAAAACCCACATAGATGTAAGGTAACTGACAAAGAAAGGAATGTGTTCCCTAGCAAAGGAGCTGACCCAAGGACTTTCAGCATTCAGTGGCATGAAATGGGGCTGGGGCCAAATATTTTTGTTTTCTAAGAAAAGGGAAAGATACTGATTTTTCTGTATTTACAGATGAATGATTCCACTATTAGTATTATGTTGCTATAGCACAGTCCTAGGGCAAGCAACTGGTTTTACTGATCCTACTTCACTAACCTTCTAGAACTGGTAAGAGTAATCTGGATTAATTTTCCTAACTTGATAGATAGTATTAGACAGAATATTTCTTGAAGTTAAAGCTATCAATTATCTCCTATTATACTTAGAATACACAGTAATTGCTAAGAAAAAWGCCCATGTGAAATTTTAGGGTTTTTTTTTTCCTTAGGACATGAGCAGTCCTTTGGTATTTTCATTGATATTTATTTCATCTTAATTCTTGAAWTTCCTAAACAGCAACAAAGAGTATTTGAGATGACACAATCTCAAAGTTAAGAAATGAATTTAAATGAGAACCACCATAACTCTCCACTACTTAAATCAYACCTTTTAAGGTGTTTCTAATGAGAAAAGGCTATATTAAAAACCATGCAGGTGTATGTTTTGTGAAGTCCAATGTCTCAAGATTTTCACACATTTTCTACAGACTATTGTTTAAAATGGAGCAACATCCTCCAGTTTGTCTCTATTCAGCTTCCTCTCTTCACACAATTGTTTTTCTTTCCCAGAAAGTAGGTAGCACAGAATAACCATAAGTGGAGCTGTGAGCCATAAGCAGATTTTTACAGTGCCTGTATCTATTACAGTATTGTCCTTTGTAGAAATCCTCTATTGTTGTATACGCAGAACAACGGTAACCACTTGAACTTTTAATACCTCTTAGGTACCAAATGTACAGCTCAAAGATGTTTATTAAGAAGTAATAAATATTTCACCTAAGTGGCTTGACTTCACTATTTTCACAAAACTGAGGAAMGAATTAAAAGATAACTGAAAAGGTTTGCATTTAACTTACGTCATAAGTTGCAGGTCAAATAACCTATAAAACCTTTTCTATTGTTTAGTATGCAGCTATTATAGACTTGTGGGGCAATTGTGGTGAATTTAAAAGAGTTCCATATTCATTTCTCCCACATTTGGTGTTTGCTAGTCCAATCTATTAATTAAACAGTGCGTGGAAGCAGAACTGAGCACTTACTGAGCAAGTGGTAGTTTGAATCTCTTTCATATTTGAAAGTCAAACGGCCATAACTGACGTGGTTCAAGTTTTTCAGCCATTCAAAGTAGGATACTGTTACACCACCAGCATTCAGGTAAAGATCCTGTACAGAAATAGTAAATATTTTGAATTGTGACCATGTGACAAAACCAACTCTATCATATTCTGCAAATAGAAGCATTATGTATAAAGCACTACTTTAAACTGCAGTACAGAAGTCAATCCAGTTCTTACTCTTACATGACAACACACATTCTCTTCTTCAGTTCAGGGATTATTTCTACTGATTTAAAATAGGACTTGACTTTAGAACACATGAAGTTCAGGTGTGCTTGACTGACTACTTCTATTTCAGCACAAGCCTCTAATCAAGAAAATTAGGGCATTCTTAGGCCATCTCTGAGTAAAGGCTGAAGGTCAGCCACTCTATCTAGCAAGATCACTTGATCAGGACACCCTTTCTCTGAGAAAAAATTGTCATTATACCTGGATAGCTCTTATTCTTTCRAAGTATCACTACAGATACTCTATACAATCTACAGTACACAGTTCTGTCAGAGCACCACCCAGACACACCATATCTGCAAAYTGGCTGGAATATTTACTCTTCCTTCTTCCTTTGCTTAATGTACTTTTTAGTTGAGCAAATGTCAGCTAAGAATCCAAAATGCAAAACTAGAGATTTAAATACAAATTGTGCATTGTTTTCTCTTCTGAATACATAGGCTTCATGTAATATGTTGTTATTTTTGGTCATTTACAGTTGTAGTGAGGTCTTYAATAATATTAACTATCTTCAGCAACATTGACGCCCATTTCCTAGACATCAGTTATTAAAAACCACTCTTAGACAATGAATGGCTATTAGTAAAAGCTTTCAATACATAACATCTTGCTACAATTCACAAAAATGTYACTTTTGTAATGAAAATCAAAGGGCATAACCTTACAGGGATAACCATGATATTCCGCTCCAAGAAGATTTTGTCAGCTTCAGGAGTTGTAGGCCCATTGGCACCTTCAGCAATAATCTTGAAAGAAATCACAGCAGAATAACTCAGAGGTATAGATTTGGGTTTGTTCATGCTAATTATAGAATACTAGTATTTAAACAGACCTTCTCTATTTTTCTTTTCCATTTTTAACTCTGACTTACTTTTGCTTTAACCTTGTGTGCGTTGGCCTTAGTCAACTGTTTCTCGCTGGCAGCAGGGATGAGAATGTCACAGTCTGTTTCCAGAATGCTGCCCTCAAGTGTCTTTGCTTTAGGGAAGCCCATGATTGTCCCGTGTTGCTGTGTGAAGAAAACAAACCACGGTGTTTTTAATGTTTGTGTGTGTACTCCTATAAATTCCTTCCCTTCTTCTGACTTTCAGTGAGAAAGAAGGGAGAAGCAACAGTACTAGAAAGACAGCACATAACGTAATTCCTATCTTTACTTGGATTAGACATAAAAATCAAGCTACTAAGCTTGAGTAACAGTCAAAGTTTCCAAGACTGAAGCATAACTGCTCTCTGGCCAAAAACACTAATAACCATTTGGGCTCTGAGATTTTTTTTAAAAAGTCCCTCTCAGTTCTTAAAATAGTTTTCAAACAACTGAAATGACTCACTAGTCTGCTACACCCAGGATAAGTTGCACCAAGTAAGATTCAAAAGTACCATTTTAAAATTCAGTACTATAATGATACCATTTGTTTAGTGACAGAATCTTCATTCTTCTGAGAAAGAGGGTGATAGAGACATTCAAATACTCCTTATATAAAAAAAGACACATTAAATAAGCCCCTTAGAAACTTTAAGTAGAARATTGTATTTTAGTGCCTGTGAACTGTCCCTTCAAGTCATCTTCACTTGGAAACTGAAATAAAAAGACCACATCCAGTTTCCATTATAAATGACACATTCAAGTCACACTGCCAGGCAGGCTTTCATTCTTTCAGAAACAYCCAATAGGTAAGAAACAGCAACAGGACACTTTGTACATCTTAAATGACCATGTGCTAATGATTGTCAATCAGGAATCCTTCAGGAACCTCCTTGCCCTGGTTCCTTAAGACATCCTTTCTAGTTTMGGCATAAGGAAGGTAAAATAATAACGCATTCCAGTTCTGAAAACAAAGTGATTAGCCTTCACACATGTAGATATTTTTYTGAGAGTCAGGTCAAAGGTAAAAAAAGGTACCACCTGCATTCATGCTGGGGATAAGGAGGAAAGTCAGAAGAATCAACATTTCTAAGTCATTTTGTAAGGACTAATTGCAGCATGATTTAAATATCACAAATTAACACCAGTGTACAGTCATCAGTCATTCTGACAAAAAGGAAACTCTTTCTGCTTAGCTAAGTTTCATACCAATTTGAAATCTTCTAGTTCCTTTGGGTCAATCCCATCAGGATTCCAGATAGAACCATTAAACTCTCCGACAGCAATGCATTTTGCACCAAAACGATGCAAGTATCTCATAGAATGCAAGCCCACGTTACCAAACCCCTGGAGGTGGAAAGAGAAAGGGAAAAGTAGTTAACCTTCCAGCTAAAATGATGATTACTGCTAAGGCTTATACAGTTTTGAATAGTTTTAAATAGTTCTTCATCTATTGACACATCTTGTTAGATGATGTGTATAGGCAAGATGGCAGAAACCTATATGCATTCTATTCTTGTCTGAATACCATTGCAGAAATTATGCATTATAGTCAGCAATGTGATAGTCAGCTGTGATAAGTTTTTTATACTGGAAACACAGAAAGGAACAAGATTTAGTGCTACTATGAAAGCATTAAAACTATGATGTTTATCAACATAGGAACATTCTGTGTATCTGCTTTATAACTGGCACCATCTTAAAGGGATTAGTAGATATGACTGCTAACTTAATTCCATGCCATTAAGTTCCTTTACTTCCAAACATTCTGGAAGTAAAAGAACACACAAAGCAGATCAAAAAGTCACATGATCGATGTCGAAAGTTTGTAGTATGATTCTGTGCTGAAAAAAACGCTCAATAATAAATTTCTGTATAACATAGCTCCAATTATATTTAGGATTTTTGCTTATGTATTAGAAGCAAACTTTGATACAAGAGTCTGGCATGCCTTAGGKCTCTTTGAAATGCTCTATGCTCGTTTCCTACAAGAATCTTCTGCTATTCTTATGGCCGTGTTTTCTGTCTAAGTTTTGCTTAAGTGCCTGTTGGTTAGTCCTCTGCCAGGCATGGAAATACCAAAGCACAGAGAGACAAGTGTGCTGCTGGGTCTGTGCAGGGCAGAGATGTTTGTTCCAGCCCACAGGTTAACTAGAGGACAACTTGGAGGTTACAATTACTCTGCTATTTCTAACAAGCACTTTTTGAAAACAACAAAACAAATCAGTTTCTCAAATCCTCCATTTAACATACTGCTTAAAGTTCAACAAGTTTTATTTCTTTGAAATTTTAGGAACAATAATGCATCCTACTGACTATCAAGCCCTTTCAAAATTCAACTACATACATTCTCAAGTCTCAGGAACACCAAAAATGTACATTCAACCCTACAAATTTAGGATAAAATCTTGGTTTCTGTTTTTTCAACTGCTCATTCCATAATGGAACAAGAAAATAACCCTCAATTCCTTCTCTCCTTAAATTTTCTAYTATAAAACACTGTAACAAATTTTGTGTAGGTAGAAATAGTGTCACAGCTCACTGAGAAGTGTGCCATGCCTTGGTTTAAAGAACTCCTGTAACAGCACTTTATTTTGGTGTTTGCAGCCTACTGTCATAAAGACTAGAGATTTGGCTTTGTGCCTGTGGAGTTCAATTGAAAGTTCAGTTTATAAAAAACAGTCCAAAATAAAGGACACCTATGTTGCTTGAAAAGTGTTTTCAAGTTTGAGAGTAAAGGTTAACTTGGAAGTTTCAAAGCCCTCTCAGGTTTTAAGGGCTACAGACTTTTTTAAAAATAGCTCTCTACTGAAAGTCTGTTTAGTACTTCTTTTCCTATGGTCCAAGGAAGAAAGTTACCTGAACAGCAAATGTTTTATCTCCAAATCCTGGAGTCATTCCTAATAAGCTCATATATGATGCTTCATTGATGAAATTTTCAATTCCATGGAAGACACCACGACCAGTTGCAGATATACGTCCATGGATCCCACCCTGGCTGATGGGTTTACCAGTTACACACGCATGTGCGTTAATGTCCTGTAAAACAGCAAAGGACTTGTGAGATGTGGAATTAATCAATCAAAAAACAGCTGCAACACGAAGTTTTGTACAATTTAGACATAAGGGAAAAAGGAAATTGTAAGAATCAGAACATGATATAGCTTAAATGCATTTAGTTTGTGTAAAGATGATTTCCTTCCTCACTTTGTGTGAACATCTCGAAATACTCCGGTAAATGTCCGGAAAGTTGTGCAATGCAATACTGGATATGGCCTGTAATTTTTTGTTGTTCTCTGTGTATGTTAACTTCAGTATGTGTTTAGTTAATTATGGTGACATCCACAAGCAGACCTTTGACAAATCAAAAARCTTTGAGGGATATGTTTGTCAAAGTCAGCTCCTATTTACAGCCACAATTTCTTTACACCACTACTTTTGACACCTTAATTTTCTTAAGAGCTCAGACATACCCTTGAACTGGTTTTTAATCAYCTTTAAGCAGTGTTTAGTGTTCCTTTATAACAAATTCAGTTATTTTGAAATGACAAAACAAGGTATTAGCTCTGTAGTCAGAAGTCAGCTCTGCACTTTGAAGATCATATGGGAACAGCTGGACAAGTATTTACTACTTTTATTCAGAAAAGCAATTTTTACAATCAACCCTCTATTCTTAATTTGGTGGCAATAAAATTAAGTTTTCCACATGCCAGATAGTTAGCCAAGATAAAATAGCTATYTACAACCATAGTTGATTTTTCCAACTGAAATTAATAACTTGAAAAAAATTCTTCCAAACTAGACACTGAACCTCCCTCTTCTGTCACCAGTGGTTCCCATGCTCCCACACCCTGGGAGCACAGTCACACGGTGGTTTGGCTTCCAACACAAGTGAAAGAGTAGGGATGAAAGAGAATCCACTGAAATGAGTCTGCCAGCAGCCGGATGGGTTTCCATTCCACCAGCCACATATTCCCTGGGAGGCTCCCTCCRCTCCATCCCTTGTGCCAAATGCATTTGCATGCCTGTGGTGTGAGTGCAGGATGCTTGGTGAGAGGAAGGAAAGGAGCAGACAAAAGTAAGTGGAGGCAGAATGGCTGGAGGGCACTAGAGCCATAATGAAAACTAAAASTATTTACTGTCTGAAAACAACAGTGAGTTAACATATAAAGACAAAGGTAACCCTGCTTTAAGAATAATAAAAGTGATGCTGGGCTTGCCACAGAATTCCTAATTCAGTTTCCCAAAATACAGCTCACTGCTCTCCATAAGCTGTATGCTCCCTCTGGTGGCATATCAACTGTAACCAAGATTGACAGGGGTGTTTTGCTAGGAACAACTTGACCTGATGCTTTGATGGACTTTTAGGTTTTTATTCTGTTTCAGTGTTAAATTATGCTCTGGGCTTTGTGAATTCACAAAGGAGGAAATATGTCTTAAAAATACTTGAAGAAATACAGCCTCCCACCATATATAAGAATGTATTTATTAAAGTTCCTTCCTGTGTACCAAAAGTCAGTTGATTGTACAGGAAGTACAGAAGAGCAGAAAGGATTAATTTAATAAAAAACTTTAGCCATATATAATTCAGTGATCCAGCAACCTCAGGTGGGTTTTCTGGAACAGTTAACATGGTAGTTATTAACAACATGCATGGTTTGGCAAGAAAACAGAGCATGAAGTGAGGGCAGATCCAGGTCTTCCTAAAGTCACATATACAAACTGCAGCTGATGTCAAAGTCCTAAAATCTTTGGTTTCAAGTCAATAAACAAAACTCTTTAATACATCTTGGGCTGAAACCAAAGAGCATGGCTTTTAAGGAGAACCTTGGAAAATGGCTCATAGCTMGCATCAAAGACTTCTATATCATTACTAGTAGCTTATGAACTTAGTTGGTGATGTTCAGACAGTAACTTCTGCTCCTTTCTTAACCCCTTTCCACCCTGCAATAATAYTCTCCTTGTCTCTCCAGCTTCCTGGCTCTGTATGTTAGGTTTTGAGACAACTTCCCTTATCTGCCTGTATCTGTTATTTGATTTATTCTTTCCACTTCAAACTCCCTGAACGCAGCTGTGTGCACTGTGTGCAAGCAGAGACTCATCAGGTCTGTAGATTTCTCAGACAGATCCCTCTCACCGAAGAGTTATCTTTCCACTCCACTGCATGTAGTCCCTKGCACAGCTTCCACCTGCGCTCGGAATTACAGCTTGTTTCACTTTTGTTCAGTGCTCGTTTTCTGCTATTAGTTCCCCTCCCTTCATCCCCGTGGTCACTTTTATCTTTTTAGTATTCCTTAATCACCTTTATTTTTGCTCTTGGTGTCCCAACCAGATAGTTATCTGAAATATCTTCCGCTATGAACTGGTTTTGGTGGACTATTCTCCTTTATATAGCCTTGTTAGAATTCTCACTTTCCTTCTCCATACCTGGTCATTCTCCACAATAGCTCTGGAGTTCCACTGTGGCTACCACTCTCTCTTAAGTGTACAAACAAGCAACCCAACAAAATTAAGTAAACTAACTTTTTTTTTAACCGTATTTAGATTTTTTAATTAACACAAAAATGTTCCTGAATCATCTCGAGTTTTTTTATTTTTCAGTACGATAACGTCATACAGAGAGAGTCTAACAAGAASCTGTTGTAGCGTAATTCAAATTTTAATCCTCAGTAGTTGTTATCTTGTTTTCTTTTGTCATTCAATCATGAGTATGTGTAGGACTACACAACAAGGTGAGATGACAAAGCAGGAAGAATAAGAAATTCAGCCATTTGAAAACTTCTACTCTATCAGTGTTTACTTTAATTAAAAAAAAAACTGGAGCTTTTGTATAAAACTGTAGAGAACTCTTTAATACAGCAAATCCTAAAGCAGGTCATGTGCTGTGAGCCTTCTTTGTCAGTCAGAATAATACASTGCTGTTGTATCACAGTGAAATACACATTTTAGTGCAATGAGTTAAATGTTAAAACTTACAGTGGTTTGAGGCAGTAGTTTTGTTCTAAGTTGGAATTTTAAGTTATGACTGAGGGAACTAGTTGTTACTCTGMATGTTGAAGTCCTTTTGAAGTCGTAATTTTGGCTTTTTATCAGACTTCAAGTTTAAATTAAAATATTTATATATGYGAATAGCAAAAAGCAAGTAACGTTTTACAGTGATGTCCCTAACAGAGAGCTCTGTGTAAAAGTGATTTAATTCAGAATGCGRCAGTTGATTCCTCTAGCATTCCTCTTTTTCTCCCGTAAGATACCTTGGACTGTATCTCAGACTTAGAATAACCTGTGCCACTCCACCTCCTATTGTTCAAGGCCTCAGACAAGTCTTGTGCCAGGAGACTGCCTGAGGAGAGCCAGGCACGTCTTGAGCAGACGTGCCAGAGAAGCACGTGGTGGGTGGCTCTAACRCCCTACTACTGGACGTGTACACCCTGCTGTATTTCAGGAGAGCTGCTGCAAGGGACTGCACRAAGTACAAGGAAAGAGTCTCTTCCTTTCAAAAGGAGCTGAGATAGGCAAACGTGCAATAGATTAGCATATTAACAAACTAATACACAGCTTCTAAGAAATAAGTTGTCCGTAATACATTTTTCTTTCAACTGACCTGTTGAAAGTATACAGCAGAAGTGTTTGGTTAACAGTCAGGTACAAATAATCCCACCAACATAGGGACAAAGGCCAAATTGAGGGCTAATATTAATAATTATTTACAACTTTTTTTTTTTAATTGTCTCCTGGGCAATAAATTACGTCAGTGTCCTTTTGCTTTACATTTTGGAGAATTTGCTAGAGTCCACAATGAATACTTATTACTTCTAGGAGACTGCAGAGAACCTTAAAACTTTTACAGGTTGTACCAATAGTGTGAACTTAATTTGCATGGTCTCTTAAATGCATAAAAGCACGAGCATTTATTTAATAAAACTTGTAAATTCAGTTATCTGAAATCAAAATATTTCAGTACTGCAGACTATACAAGGTATTATGAGCTAATAGTTTAATAACTTTAAATTGGCAAGTATAGTACTAATGAAAAACAGAGGACAATGGTAGAAATAGAAACCAATTTTAGACTTAGTATCCCTTTAAGAACAGTCTATTTTCTTTTTGCTGAACAGTTGCAATAAGTATTGTATCAGAAAAACTTATTTTAAGGCTAGTGTAAAAATATTAACATTAAAGCTATTTTTCCTTAACTGTACCCTAAAATCCTCACAACACTGTTTAAGTTGTGACAGTTTGCAAGAAGATTTTTAGATCCAATAAGTAAACAAAATGATATGATTAAGCAGCTTTTCTACTTGAAAGCCTCTGCTTGAAACTTACATAGTGTCCTATGGTACTGGCGTAGGTGTCGGCAATCCAGGACATCTCCCTCTCCCCTGTGCTCATATCAGGAGCAGGCACATCCACACCAGGTCCTGTTGGCAACAGTGAAAACAGCTCTTAAGGATCAAACACAAATAGTTATTTTCAACCATTATTCCCTTGGGAACTGTGCAGGCCTTGACAGAAAAGAACTGTTTTCCTGTTTAATCCTCAGTTTTTTATGCAAGCAACATACTCCTCTGGATTCAATGCAGTTTTAGRTGCTCTATCACACCTTTCTACAATATTGCCAAAACCTCCAACCTTTCACATAAGCCATTTGATAAAATAAAGGTCAGTTTGTCGATAAAAAGAGCAAGATAGTGCATCAAAAACTTTTTTTGTTTTTACAATGACTGCTGTAAAAGGGAGGGTGCTATCTAGGTATGATTTCTATATACTGTGACATTGATTGGGTTCTTTTGCATTAGAATTTCTTTTTTGTTCCTGGTTGAGTTTAAAAATTGAGGGTAGGCTGTTGCTAGTCATTGCACTGTGGCACATGCATTTGATTTTACTGCTTACTTCAAGAAAGGCTTAATTTCTCTTTCTTGATGAAATAAACCTTTAAAAGAACTTTCACACATCTGTTGAAATAAAAAAAAACTGTCTGATTTTGTAGACAACTAAAAATACTATTTGCCTAAACTATTTAAGATCATAGGGACTTGCTAAATAAGAATTTAAATGCAACTCTGCTTCTATTTTTTTCTAAGTATTTTTAAAAAGTTTGTGAAAGTTGTGTAGCACCAACCATAGGGCCAAAAAGGAGGACAAATTTAATCAAACCATTTTAATTGTCACTGAAGTAACTATCACTATAGCTGGCATTGTGTATAGTATTACCCTAGTCACATGTAACATCAGTAAGTGTGTTCATAAAGAAGCTTAATTTAGATGATAAATACTCTGGCTGAAGAGCAGAGACAAACACTCTAGCTGAAGAGCAAGAAAATGCAGATAAAAGGATAGACATTCCCAAGGCAGTTAGATATCAGGAATACATGACAGACCTTTAACTATTTACATGCCTCGTTATTCGTTGGAGTAAGAACCTTCTCCAGGTAAAGCTCCTCCCTTTAATGAAACGTTGAGCTGGTAATATTCAGTTCTCTGCAGAGGAGATGTCCAGACAGCAATGCTACCAGAACAACCCAGGCCTGAGTCTGAATAAAAGCCCCTACTAACATTACAGAAGCTGAGGTTCTGTTACACTAGGCTCCTGTGCTTCTTGCCTACGCTTCCCTTGCAGCCTCTGGTTGCCATGGGTGAAGCCATCAACCTTTGCTGGGGTGGATCTTCTATTTCCTTCCTCTCTTGCCTCAGATATCTGCCAAAAGCCTCAACTGAGACTACAGGAAACAGTAACAGCRAAGAGTTTGCTATTAGAGATTAAAATTGCAACAAACATAGTCACAACTTTATAATCTAACTCTGAGAGAAATATGATTCATTTTGGATACTGTGAGCTCAGCTTCCGTGGGTCTCATAGCAGAACAGCCAGCAGAAAAAGTTAAGACACAGTTCCCTTTAAAATTCACTAASATCTTTGTGGCTCTTTGGTGAAAGTTCTGTACTCAAATTGTTTACAGTTCTCAAAAATACAGGTATTTAAGGATACTATCTAACGGACACTGCCAATGCACAATAAATCAGATTCCTAAATTTGAATAGTAAAGCTGCCCAACATACCAATAAAGCCCTTTTTTGCCAGCTCCATGGTAAACCTTCTTGTGATCTTTTCCAATTCATTGTCCTATAGAGAAAATGCAATAAATATCAGAAGAAATCATTAGTGTTTATGAGTATTTGCTAGAACTTAGCCCAAGCATAAGCAGACGCCCTCTTCTTTTAGAAGAAAGGATGATTCATAATTTATATAATTTATGTGCCCCTCCCTAGCAGGCCGTTGGTATTCAGGCAGCACAAGAAACATTCGGCTTTCTTTCCGTACATTCTGATCTGTGACGAGTCGGGAGCGTGGCRCAGGAAGAACCACCTGTGCCCACAGCAGAGATTTCCAGCAAACAAATCTGATGTCCTGTGTGAACAATTTACAACCAGCAAGAGCAATAGCCGGCCCTGCCAGTTGTGTAATCAACACAGCCAAACGACTTCACACAAATCCTTACAGGAGCTTTGAGCTTCGCATATGTTATGTATTCTAGTATTCCTCTCTGTACAAGTTGTTTGAATTAGGGCAAGAAGGCAAGCCTGCAGTAAACCTTTTATAAGTCAAGTTAGCTATTATTCACACTGGAACACTGCATAGAATGGTTTAATGGAGCATAAAACTATTTGTCCAAAATAAACAAAAACATTAACTTTTTTTTCTACGAGTAATTTAATTTAAGCTTTTATTAACAGTATCAACTTAAAAAAAAATTTCAGGTTCCAAATTATTTGTAGTCTCCTGACTTCCAGAAAAAAAAAAATAATTGAAGTATTCCACYTCTGAAACACAGACCTTTTAAAAATTCTTTTCCTACCTATTGCATGCACAGGCTAAATTCAGCCTTTACATAGGCAGAAATAGCAGGAGGTTTTAAGTGGTCAATAATGCCCTTAGAAGAGCTTTTTTATCTGGCTGGCTTCAGTATTGCAGATAATCAAATTTTTATCTACGATCAGGCTTACTGTGTAGTTCTTGGGATTGATCTTGACACCAGCCTTTGCCCCACCAAATGGCACATCTACAAGAATGCAAAGGAAAATCGTTTTACTTTTTCAACAATAAAGGCAGAACACATGAGAAATATGTGTGAGTAATTATATCTTTGATTTTAGCAGTGATTTTGGTTTTGCCGCATTTATGGCTTCTCAAGTGTAAGATATAATCTGATCTAGGTACTCTTAAAAAATGGCAGATCTTTCAAGGAACTTTGAAACTCAAAAGTTCGTGATGTAAATTTTCTATGCTTCAATATCTCTTGTCCTTGGCACYTGTAGAAACAATAAGTTCTACCGTTTATATTTTACTGGTTTAGCTCAAAAATTTTTTACTTTGGAAGTCCTAGGTATCTCTATACACATTAAGAAAGTATTTTCTTTTCTTACACATAACGTGCAGATTCTCTCCAAACTCCTCTACAATTTAGTAGCTGTGTATGAATTATACTTCTTGATAACCCATAAAGGAATTTTATCCTTCTCCCTCCCCAACTCCCCTGCCTGAATCCTTTACAACCTCCACCTGTTCCCCCTAAAATTAGTCCCCTACTAATCCAAGTTTGTCATACTTGAATTTGAGTTCAAGATGCAGGACTTTTATGGGAGAGGGTAGCTAGCAGAATTTGGACTTTTCAAATGAAAATGCAACCTTATTTAAGTATTTTCAGTAACAGCAGAGAGAATATGTATTATTTTGGTCACTATATATTTTTCCCATCTTGCTACAGATTTAAGTTAGAGATTAGTGTCTAAAATTCAATTTAATCCTTTAGATTTTTTTTTCTGTAAATTACATCAGTACTGATTGAAATTAAAGACTGAAATCTTGCTTGAAAAATTAACACTTACCAACCACAGCACATTTGTACGTCATGAGAGATGCTAAGGCTTTCACTTCATCCACACTAACATCCGTACTGTAACGAATACCTGCAAAAGACACATGAGAGAAAATAGGAATTCACTGAACAACTTCATGGGTATTTATAAATTGGAAAGGTTAATTTTACATCAACTATCTATAATATGCAAGTATGTAATTTATCAACTTATTTGCTTTAAGATGTAAAGAACATGTCCTTGTTCCCCTAATTAAATATCTATCTTTTATGTAACAGAAATTCAAGACTTAAGTAATTCTCTACTAAGTAGCTTAATGGCAGCACTCAGTCTTTGGGGAAAAAGTAAATATTCCTTATGAGGAAGATGAATCAAGCTGACAGGTCACTAAGAGTAGAGTTTTCAAGAGGCTGATAAAACTCTTCAGCATTCCACAAGGTCTTTAGCTGTGGACTTCATTCATTGTATATACAAGATGAACTTTTTCCCTGAACATAGCTTATCAGTACAGGTTACAATCAAGGTCTTTCTGATAGAGTAATACAAGCTCCTGTTGACTTATAAGCCTTGKCTTCAAGGCCCTGGCTGCCAGGCACAGCCACAAAACAAAAAGCAACAAACCACTCTGCTAGTTCAAATTTTTTCAAAATATTTTGAGGGAATAGCTCTATGCCAGCAAACTTGTGTGACCAGGCCACCCATCCCACACTCACACGGAAGCCAGCCCACACCTGCATTCTCTGCTCCAAGTCACTCAGCAGGACTGCAAGTGTGTGCTGACACATGGTACAAATGCAAATTCAATTTGCTGTGTGCTGACACATGGTACAAATGCAAATTCAATTTGCTGTGTGCTGATAGCAGCTCAGATGCAAAACTGGTGAGCCCAGCGCTCACGGCAGTTCAAAACTGAGTTAAAAAATGGTTACACAAAGGTAAGATCTTTCACCTGCCTGACTCTTCCCAGTCTTCTGAAAAATGGCTTGTAGTTATCCAATAAATTGATTGAACACAAAGTTAAGACTCACGTATTCTGAAGGTAGTTGCAGAGTAGGAAATATTTAACCAAACGGGCAAGGCAGATCTGTAGAACTACAGAAGCCTAAACATGATGTTTAAGATCAACATGTGCCCAAAGTCATGTGGCCACAGCCAAAAAGGTCCTACAGTTGTGTGTTTGTTTCTGTCCAAGCTTCTCCTACATAACTAAGCATATAACAAAGCCATGAATAATTTAGTATTCCCATCTCTACTCCCCAAATCTTTGGCTGTAGGTTGTGCCAAGGTTTGTAGCAGGCACAGAGTGTCCTTTAGATGTCAGAACATGGCACCACAAATTTCCTATTATGTAAAGAGAAGACCATATTCAGGTTCTCAGGAGTGAAAAAAGGCCAGCATACATTATCCAAACTAAAGCACTGTGCTGCTATGAAAGCCATTCCTGAATGCTCTGGAAACAATCCCAGTTTCAAAGGAACTAAGTGCTGCTCAAATAAAGCTAAGGGCCAAGTGCTGCTTTCTTATGTGAGTTCAATCAGTAAAAGAAAGTACCATGCCTCTGCAGGACAAAATTTAAGTTTATTGTGTGTATGGGGGAAGGGTGGTCTCCAAAAGCAAACTAAGTAGCTTCTGACTTAGCTGCAAGGAGGTAATGTCTGGGCTTTCAATAACCTTCTCATGGGAAGTAATATTCAAAATTTAAGTGAATCTATCAGAGCCCAACAGACCAGTCAAAGTTACAACATACACTTTTTTTTTTTTAATATGTCTTACTCTGATCCTTCAGAGGAGCAGTTATCCTTCTGTCAAGCTCTGAACTAGAACAAACACTACATATGGCACTGACTCTCCTGCCTGGGGAGATCATTCCCTCTTGGTTGAGCAGGTACTCTGGGGACAGGTCTGATTTGAGTATTGCTCAAGCCAGCCAGGTTTGGAGTCACAGTCTATGTGGGCCAGAAACGAACTCTGCCCCTCCACCCCCAGCTGAACTAGATCACTGTGTATTTATTCAACCCATATACTTATTTAAACTTCCAAGTTGTGTATACAAAGCAGTTTTGCTATAAATGGACTCCTGCAAGCACACAAAATTGTTTATTGATACATGGAAAGCAGCAGGGAGACTAAATAGTTAGGGATAGTATCTTGTATAGCTTAAAGAGAGAAGCAAAATACAAAGAGAGAGAAGCCTCTTCTGCACATCATATGGAAGACAGGCTCTGAAGAGGTAAACGAGATTCCATCACATGGAAAAGTTAGATCTCTACTTCCTTCTACTACAGTCAAGGATTACTATAAACTTTGATATAATAAATATTAAACTTTCATATCAAGATAAATAGGGAAAAAGCCCCAAGACTAACGAAGTACTGACAGGCTTTCAACTGAGCTGCCTATTTTGTCAGCCATGTACATATACCAGAAGAGGGAAAACTTTTGGACTTGAGGCTGAAACTGTCTTTTTCTGGACAACTTTGTATTTCTGAGTAAGATTTAACTTTTTTCCAGGCTTTTACACAGTTCTAATTGAAATGGCTTGACTGCTGACTTTATCTTCGTAAGTGGGAGATTAGTCAGTTCTGAGAGTTGTGCTGACTTTACTAGTCTTCTCTAGTTTATATGGTAAAATCCTTCATTACAGTGTCAGGCCAACTTCAGGGTGTGATCCCAGGTTCTCTGACAGGTGTGATGAATTTTTCCCTCCCCTGGCAGGAGCGCATAACATTTAAGATGTGCTAACATTTCATTCTTTTTTACAAGTCAGCCAGTTACTGTTTTCCAGGAATTGTAATTACTCTACAGGAGGGCCACCTCTTGACAGGGAAGTTATTTGTGTTAAGCCGTTAAGACTGATGAGATGCAGGCATCTGAGAATGCTGTACATTCCATCTGCAAGCGGATGCACAAAGATAAAAGACTTACTTAATTTCTATTCTATTTGGACATAATTGAAATTTAGTTTGACAGCTTCCTAATTTGGCAGGAGGATTGCCACACATTTGTATGGCTCTTTTGGCAGTGCTACTATGCATTCAATAGCCCCAGTCTAAAAATGGACCATATACACAGATAAAATACTGGGTTTGTTTTTTGAGCTTTTTTTTTAAGGTTCTTACTACATAAATGCAAACAAAAGTTACTGTTAGGTAGCAAGATTATAATTTTTTTAAACTCTGGCAAGTCCCACGCAGTAAGTCTCTGGAAACTTGTGCCTTTTACAGCAAACTAGTTACAAAAAATAGTTTGAAGAAAGCCTCAAGTTACAGTATGACTCACTGCCACGGAAAATACTTTTCATTGGAAAACATACGAATTCTTGTTCTAGTTGAGAATTCTCTTTCCTTGCCACGCCCCAAGAAGTTAAACAGTATGCTAAAAGAGACTTTGTTTTTCTATGCCCAAAAGCTTCTAGATGAGAAAATGTTTTCATTTAAATTTTGTTTAGTATTGGTCAGTATAAAGATAAGGCTTTATCATCACTTTGCAGTGTCTATGCTTTTAAAACTTCTTTATGATCTGTATTTTGGAGATATTATACTTCATTCAGTTACCTCTTGCACTGAGCCCAGTAATTGTTTGCTCATGATTTAAGCTTAGCTTCTTAGATAGATGCTATGGACTAATTTTCACTTTTCCAAATGGAAGTGGAAAGCGCTTGAAACCCAGTGTTTTTTAAATACACATCAAAGTAGTAATTATCAGCAAGACTACTCTGGATTTTATAACAACAGCAGTGAGTTATCATTATAATCAGCGGGTTTGTAGCAAGGAGTGTACAAACATGCACATAACAAAGACCTTGATTTCCAAGAAAACTGGTTATACATCCTAATAGATTTTACATTGTACATATTTCACTGTGTTCTGTGATGTTCAGAGTGTTTATAATGCTTCCTTAGAAAACAGGGTGTACAGAACTACCAACTTTCAAGAATGACTAGTGCCTTTCTAGTACGCCTACAAATCTGCATTTAGGGAAGTTAGTGTCACTATTTTCTGATCTTCTAGTGCAGTGATCTAAAATGGTAGTAGCTAYGTATGCCCTCACCACTAATGAGCATGAAGTATTCAAAGTCTCAAAAAAACTAAGCAGTTGCCATAGTAACAGTTCAGAGCAAAACACTTGGTAAACTACTTCCTACTGCACTAAATATCTTGCAAATCTTAGCAAGTSTCTCAAGTTCCCCAGAACCTGGAACACATTTGCATCTCAGCCTAAATTATTATTATCTAACCAAGGGTTTTGTCCTGCTTTTACTTTGGTGTTTTCTTCTGGTTGTGATGATCTTGTGAACTTTGGAACTCATTTGGGTCCTTTACAGGTGACAATTCTTGTTAATATGGTGCATTTGTTCTGCTCACCTCTATTTGCAAAGTGCTTGCTCACCAAAAGAAGCCTTCCAGAGCAGCAGCTATCCTACACTGCCCATACAGCACTCAGCAAAACAGATCTCCTTTGGAAGTTTCCAGGACTGACTACAGGCGTAATAATCTCCCAATCAGCAACACTGGATTCTGCTGTAGCTCTGTGGGTTAACAGCTTGCCTGACCCTGTCCAAAGGCTTGAGTCTGGGCCCACAGTCTAAAGGAGCTCCAGTATGGATGCTCACCTTGTTCAAACTATTCTGTAAAATCCACAAATCAGTCCCAGCACTTACTTCAACGCCTTAGTTCCTTAATGTTTTAACTCTGGATTATGTATAGTATTTTCACATTTGGTAAGTAAACAAGTGCAACTGTGATTGCACTACTATCTAACTCTAACTCAATAGGGACAGATCTTCCAAGCAATTCTTAGACTCTTTCAGAACATGCACATTTTTCTAGATTCAGAAAAACAATCCAGTTTTCCCTAGAAGGAAACTGCTGAACCTTATTTAACCATTTGGAAAGTGTGGTAAACAGCACAGTGACCAATTTGTAATTATTGAAGACAAAGAAATTCCAGATAAACCTTACAAAGCAAGATGAGTAAGTCAGTACTGGAAAACAAGAACACTGTACACCAATCAGCAACAAGAACTACTAATTCCTAAATTCAATTCAGTAACTGCCAAGAGAGGAGATAAAAATATTTATCTCTTCCCACACAGTGCTAGCCAGTTATAAAGCTGGGGCAGGAAACACATTCCCCTATAGAGACATCCCACCATTCTGCYTTAAGCACCAGTATGTATAAAATGACCATAAGTTACTCAACTAGACAGAATACTTCAGTATACCACTTATTGTATGTGTTTAATAAGCTGCACTTGAAATATACTTAAACATATGCGTTTATTTCAATCCATGCTGAGAAAAGCCAAGAATATTCTCCATTCAAAATTATCTGTGGTGCGTTGATAAGACTTTGTGTTTTAAATGTGAATATGGCAAATTTAGTATACTACCAGGCAAGCACATATTACCTGACTTTATGCACTTAGAATACAGCTATGAAGTAAAGTCTCTCACCTATAGAACTACCTCAGTCCCACCTGAAGGATTAGGTCACCCATTAAATTGCACTCTACACTGAAGTAACAGGGACTGAAACAGAGAGATACAGTGAACTGCTGCCACTCAGATATTATTACCATGTGGGGAGTGGGGGGTGGTGCAGGGGGTGGAAATAACATACAAGTTGGCCCTGGCTGGCCCAAATGCCATAGGAGCCACAAAACAATAAGGCACCACAGTGCTGACATGAAGCAGGCAAATTCCATGCTCTTCCTAAGAGTCTAATTCCTAACAAGATAGAGCTGTTGCAATTCATTCAACAAAAAAGTGCTTGCTAGGATCACCCAGAGAACAGGAGGGAGACTATCACACAGGAGATTCCTCTCCTCACCACCCCCCAACAYGTGTTTATCCAGAAAGCCCAATGCTGAGAGAGGTATGATCTCTCTATAAATAGACAAGGAGCCCACAGTAGCAAGGGAAAACAACTATTTAAGATCAAGGACAAAGCTGGCTACCGCACCAATGGTATGAGCTGATTATATGAAAAAGCTGAGACTAAAAACATTCATAGTCCAAAGAGCAAGGCATAGCTTCCTACGAGATACTCAGAGGTAAAAACAAAAACCCGATATGGTTCACATTGCAACTAGTTTAGTAAAGGACAGTAAAAGACAGGACACTCATTCCTTTCCTTTTTTTTTTTAAATTTGCAATTTAAATGTATATCCACTGTTGCACTAATTGTAAAGTTWGATGAGCTACAATAAGGGAAACAAACTTATGAAAATTGGTCAAAGGTTGAACTCGACCTTAGAGGTCTTTTCTAGTCTTAGTGATTCTATGAAAATAAGGCAGTCACATAAGCTTTTGCTATAACACTGCAAGTGTTATCACAATTAGGCTAATTAACTCCCCCCCCCCCCATAAAACTCTCACACGCCTCTGGAGTTAGATCAGTTTCCATGGTTTATTTCAGGTTACAGATGGTCCATGTTATAGTTCCATCTGTTGCATGGTCCACAAGGTACATTTCCATGTCTTACTCTGAAAGACTCCTGGACCAAAGACAGAACCTCTTAACTTTCACCCACCAATACAACCCCAAGATAAACAGCTCTGCTAAATCGAAGATACCTTACAGCACTACTCCTTACTTACCCCTTTAAGAAAAGGAATAAATAATGCTGAGACAGCACATGAGGTTGTACTGGTCCAACTCCTGCATGTACAGGTTTTTCTTTTGCAAGTAAGGTTACCATCATCATGTATGTACACTGTTTTAAACAAAATAATGTCTGCAACAGAGGGTATTTTGTGACTGGGCACTGTGACAGTGACAGCTTTAGACCTCTGCAACTGGAAAACTGTGGCAAGGGTAGCATGAATAAAAGTCACCTTATGCAGTAAGAAACTCATTAATATGAACTCATGAGCCATGTGAGAAGGATAAATCCTGATGGGGGAATAAAAGCAGCCAAGACCAAAAGACAGGAAAGTTTTGTAGTGCAGAATAGTTCCTTCCACTAAACAGCCAAGGCAGCAGCACACAGGAAATCAGATTCATTCACCTCCAAGACAACTGAACAAATAAAGTAAGACTCATTTGCCTTTATATAAAAGAGTGAACTTTGAAGTAAAGATGACAAAGCTTTTCAAAATTCCTATGTAAGTGAAAGTTAGACTAAATCTAGTCTGGAACTAAAGATGGTTTCAAAGCCTTTCTGAGCTGAGGAAGCAGCTGAGACTTGGTTACGGCAATTTGGGTGAGCACAAACAAGTTAGGCTGTTTCCCAGCTCTGATTCATTTGGTTTCATTAATAACAGACCTGTTGGACAGCTGGTTAACATGGAAAGGTTTTAAAAAGTTTTAAAACCACTTAATAGCTTTATTCCCACAGTAAATGCTGCCTAACAAACATAGAATCACTTCCATACTACTAAGCATGTAACAATTCAAGAAGTTTATTTTGTGAAACTGACCAATTCGTGATAAATAGCCATCAGCAACCACATAAAAAAGCAGCTTAACCAGTTCTACACCTTTCATAGAACCCAATGAAATTATTTAGAAAGATTTATTATTTTAAGTAGCAACTGCCAAAGTAGTTTCCAACAAAGTCATCTGTATTCAGACATCTCATTTCCTGTACCCTATTTGGTTTGTTTTACTTCTTTAGGCAGCTGTCAGTGCAGTGAACAAGAGCAGCTGTGGTTTCCTGTTAGCGCTGGCCAGTGGCACGCAAGTCACCGCATCAGCAAAGGAAAGAGTGATCTGACCCACAGCATTACTTCAGCCACCAGGCAGCATCAGCCCAGTTGTATAAATACTGTTTGGAGCATAAGCAACCTGAGTTCCCACACACAAGAAAACTGCTTATTCCATATTCTCAGTAGGATGAGGAGGTATCTAACTGATTTCTTCTTTTTAGCGAACAGTTACATTGCAGGAAATAGAGTCTTTAAAACCTGGATTTACGTGCTGGACATACTGCAGACCTACCACTTAAATGGGGATATTGACGACTGTTCTGTAAAGGTTCCTAACACACAGAAGAGAAGCACCCCTAAGAAAAAGAATCACCACCTTCTCAAGTTGCAAAGGTTTGCATCCCCTAAAGTAGAACTAAGGATTAACTTCCACAACAATTAAATAGGTAAGCACCACAAGATTCAACAAGAAATGTTATTTCTACATTCTCTTAATAGGGTGGAAAACCCCCAMAAGTTGTTAACTGAAAAGAAAGCATGTTTCAGTACCTCATGCTTCTTTTCCAGAAGAGCACTTCTCTTGAGCCAATGAAGAATTACCTGCACTACCATGTAGTAACAACTGTGTCCAACASAACCAAGCCGACTTGTGTTCCTACACATGCTTGGGGGGGAGAGAGGAAAGTAGGACAAACCATTAAATAACTTCCGATTTTTATGAACAGCTTTTGATCGTTAGAATTAGGGTATTAAGAACGTTGTACTTCTTGAATAGAAATATGACAGTCAAGTTTCCCATCAGGATGTAGACGTTTGCCTATGCAAAAAACTTAAGACTGATCCTGAATTTGCCTTCATCCAGCTGAATCAGGCSACAGTCATCCATCCACTCAGGACCTGTATTTTCAAAGCAGTCCTTTCATGRCATTCACTCCGCTGAGGTATTTCTACTTTGCAGGCAAAAGAGAAGCCACTGCACAGGAGATACAGGWCTACTGGTCAAGGAACTGCTGATTTCTACCAGCAGGTATCATCTGCATGCACGTGTGACATTTATAAAGATAAACCTTGCATTTAGAAGTTTGGCACTTTCCAGATTTGGGCTGGACCACTAAGCAGAGATTG
This sequence comes from Amblyornis subalaris, assembly GCA_018881555.1. Taxonomy (NCBI): domain Eukaryota; kingdom Metazoa; phylum Chordata; class Aves; order Passeriformes; family Ptilonorhynchidae; genus Amblyornis; species Amblyornis subalaris. The sequence continues at coordinate 16,679,490 of JACAXG010000003.1, read as the reverse complement.
AGGTTTCACTCCAAAAGAGAATGAGCAGGCAAAGAAATTGAAGATCTCTGGCAGAACGATCATCATCTAAATGCTATACTGTTAACTACAAACATTTAGTAGAAATAAGAAGGTGCTGCTGAAGTGCATATAATTGTTTATTTAGACTCTTTTTCCTTGAGTAATTCAGCAGCCTTCAAGTTTAGAGCATTTAAATCAAGATTTTTAAATCTGATTTACGGTATCAATTCTTCATTAGTTCATGCTTAAATCTGTAAATGCCCTTATAAACAAAAAGGCATACAGAAATAACATCATCATTAATGAAGTATTTTGGTATGAATGTACTGAAAGAAATTAGGAACAATTAAAGCAGGACAGCCTTTGAAAGACCTAAAAACTTTTGTAGTCCTACATGCCATACGTAAATCTTCATGTGTACTTTGATCATTTGTCTAATCTCCATACAGAACAGTATTTAATATTCTCTAGACAGCATCYCTTATCCTTTGGTTTATGTAAAACTCAAGAAATATGAGATGAGCTTTTAAAGCACAATGCTCCTTGAAAGAATGACAGACATGACAAAGCATCCTACTTGCTAGCAGTCATCTAGCAGTAACTAAACACCATGTCTTAGTACCAAATACACACACACTTAAAAAAAAAGCAGAATGGAGAATGTTGTTTTACCAAACTTTACTTTTTAGAAGTGCAAAGTTAAAGGTCACAATTCTGCATGTGAAAAGATCTGGAAGCTGTGTTCTTCCCACTGTCTTCGCAAGCCTTCCACTTGCCAACTCACCCATTCTTTTAAAAAGTGGCATTATGTCCCTTGCTGTTTCTTGTGGTAYGAATTACTTGCGTTGGACTCTGGGGTCCAAAATGTGTGGGACACTCACTTCAGCAAGCTTTCCTTTTTCCTACTATTATATGGAGTTTGAGTTGTATTTCATCAGACTTTGTGCTTTTCCTGTGGACTCCACTAGGATTCTAGTTAAAAAATCCCTTTTAGGCAAAAGCTCAAGATGTTGGTGCATTTCGGGTGGTTCAAATGTACTATAAATGCAGAAATATCTTTACCACTCCTTTGCCATTAAAGTAGAAATGTTCTACTTCCTCACACCTTTTTCATAGCAGGTTTCAAGCAATAGATCTACTCTTATCGTGCAACCCATTTAAATTTACTGCCAATCCAGATATGTCATCTGATAGTGAGCAAAATTCCTAGAGAGCATTAGAAGGTGAAATCCATTAATGATCACCGTGCTGAGGAATGGAAAGGAAGTAATTTGCAATTCCTTCCCTAAATTCAGAGGGGGTGGGGAGCAGCATGAGAAGAAAAGGACCAACTACTGAGACTTCCTACTTTCTTTAGCTGTCATTTTCAGTTGCCTTGGAATCTACAATTGTAACTTTCTGTAAGTGCTCCAGTGTTTGCTTCAGTGTAAGTGCAGACAGGCATAACAAATGCCACTGAAAATCAAGAAATTCTGGTGAGGATTTAGAAATGTAGGTATCAGAACAGAGGGTGTCCTATCACTCAATTGGTTGGTTTTGTTCATGTACAGTGCATTTTACARTTGTTGTGTAAACATTAATTCCTTCACTTCTGAGCAATACTAACATGAAATATTAGAAGCTACCATATATTAATACTATCTTATTACTTAATTTGCCATTGGACTGTATTTTGCCATGCAAACAGGACCTTAAGAGCGACATAGGCTGTATAGCAAAGGACTTTTTGTAAGCAACAGCAGAGAGTAACTTAACTGAAGCAGTGGTACAACAGCAGTGTGATACCCATCAGTATTTTAAAGAAATTATAGTAATGGCAGAGAAGAGTAGCTTCACACAGAGTAAGCTTCAGCCACACCCAACTTCAACTATAACKAAGTCTGATGCTGGTAATTCTTGCTTCAAGTAAACACCAAAAGTTGAGTTAGCCTCTTTTGGCTAAGAATTAAGCATGTCACAGGACACTCACTACATGTTTGATTTTGGAATGTCAGGAATCACATTAACAGGAAAGACTATTTCTGCTGCAAAGAGAAAAATCCCCATGTCATATATATACACCAGCTGATTGTCACAAACACGTTTACCTAAAAACATCCTTTCTACTCTAATCTCAAAGTTAGACGACTTCATTGATAAGAAATCACTTRCTTTCTGTAACCATCATTATTTACCATAAAACTGGTTTACATTGAAAAAAAAAAAGTGTTTACAGACTATAGAAACTCTGGTTTGAGTCACAGTCCTGAAATGGTTTCCAATACTTAAATGTCCACAAAGATCAGAGCTCTTGATTAAGTTATGCTGACGGACATCTGTATTTGTTTTTCAAGGAAATGCCATCTATCCCAGCCTAAAARGGAGTTTGATTCCTCTGAGATGATCCCACAAGAGCCCAGCTCTGCTCAGCTCCAGTGGGATTCATCCGCTCGGTCCCTTGGCATGTCATTGATCCCACCTATGCTGAGCAAACTACTTCTAGAAAAATCACTTTTGTCTTCCTGTATATCCAGCCGGTAACTGGATACACGGTTAACTTGTTGTTAGAACTTGTTTTTTTCTCTACGGATGTTTTTTGTGTGAGCATTAGAGTTTCGCGAACACAGCAGGCTGAGTGTTAAGGGACAGTGGCTCCTCCAGCTCCCGACTCAAGAGCAGGCACTTCTGGCGTGGTGCTCCCGCGGTTACCAACAAAGACTATCGAGGTCTGAGTCACATCGAGTTAAAATTAGGCGGGGGTTCGCCTCGCCGTGCCTAGGGCCAGCCCGGCGGGGGATGCGGCGGAGGCCCGACCGGGCGCCGTGACACAGGCACCGGGGCTGGCCCGGGGGCCACCCGTGGGGCCGGCACAGCGGAGCGCTGAAGGACTGCAGAGGAACCGCCCTGCGCCTGCCCCTGCCTTCCCCTGGGGTATCGGATACCGCGGGTGGCAGCCGCCTGCCCCGGCTAGCCGGGCGGGCAGCGGGCGCAGCGGGACAGGGAGGCCCGGCCGGGGCACGGCGGCCGCGGGCCCAGCCCTCCGCGGGCCCGGGAGGCGGCGGGTCTCACCTCCCTTGCAGGGCGTGCGATGCTGGCTGTGCTGCGCCCGGTAGCCCTCGATCACCTCCCACTCGCCGTTGTCGCGYTTGATGGGGAAGGAGACGCTGAGCACATGGTTGCAGGGCTTGATGATGCGGAGGATGCCSCGGACGCGGTGGCGCCGGTCCTCCATGCTCTCGCGGGTGCGCAGCCCCTCCACCAGCTTGTCCTCCACGATGCTGGCGCCGCGGTCGAAGAACCCCTCCACCATCTTGAAGAAGTTGGGGTCGTCCTCCTTTTTCGCCGCCTCGCAGTAGTGCCGCCGCGGGCACCGACCCCCGCCCCATGCCGCCGCCACTACTGCGCCCCCGGCCGCCGCCGCCGGCCCGCCCGGCTCCGCGCCCGCCAGCACCGAGCCAGCGGCCAGGCGGGACGCCAGCAGCTCCCCCAAGTAGCGGTACATGGCGGCGGCCGCCAGAGGCGAGGATCGGAGCGGCGCTGCCGCTGTCACAGGAGGCGGGGGGCGCCGCCGCCGCCGCCTTTAAACACGGGCTGGGGGGGGGGGCGGCGCGGGCCCGCCGGGCGCGCGGGGCGGGGGGCGGGAGGCGGGAGCTCTCCGCGCCTCCCGAGCGCGCCTGCGCCCCGCGCCCCGCGCCGCCCCCGGCGGGATTCGCGGACGGGGAGGGGGCGCGGCGGGCGGGGAGGGGGCGGGGAGGGGGCGGGGAGGGGGCGCGGCGGGCGGGGAGGGGGCGCGGCGGGCGGGGAGGGGGCGCGGCGGGCGGGGCCGGGCCGGGTCGGACGGAGCCTGCGCAGTGCGCTACCGCCGCGCCGCCTCTTCCCCTTCCCGTTGGCGCTGCCGAGGCCGGGCACAGCGCCCGTCCCGCGGTCAGTGCGGCCGCTGCCCCAGGCCCGGCCCGCGGGGCCCCGCGTAGGCTGCGTGCGCTGCGGCCCGTGAAGAACCGCGGCGAGCAGCGTTCACATGCCGCTCTTTAGCCGCGTGAAAAACGGGGCCTCTCAGCGCAAGTACAGTGCAAGGGTGTGCTCACATACGCAGTACTCCCCTTCCTCGCAGGGAAAGGAGCCTGTGGGGATAACCCGGTTATCCACTTGTGGTTAAGTGACTGTCCTGTCGAGAGGGGACAGAGGCTGCGAGTAAAGCTGTTGACATGGCTGCTTTCATAGAAACATAGAGTCACTGAGGTGGGAAAAGACCCTAAGGTTTGTCTACTGTGTCTRCTCCACTGTTTTTCCCTTTGCTGGGTCTTGGTCCATTGAAGTCCATGTGTTTTGTGTAGGTCAGGCGCTCGACTACATCTCTAAAAATGCTGCTTTAAACTGTGTAAGATTTGCTTTCAGAGCACGGGAGAGAGTGTGCTTTACTATTGAACGAAGCCATTGAACCAAGTTCATTTCAGAAGAATTAAGTGGCTTGTTCCTTTTCTGTAGGTTTGGGCTGCTAAGTGGAAAACACAGGGTTTTTTTTTCTTTTTAGGCTTGTGGGAGAGTAGTGCCCTTATGCCAGGAATAACCAGGAAGCTGTTTTATCTTTATGGGAATCTAACCACTATGGACATCCACAGGCTGTGCTACAAGGCGTGTGGGAAAGTAATCTAACTTTTGTGTGTATTGTCAGCAGGAAGCTTAATCACAGATTCTTTAACTCGTATAAACTCTTTAGGYAACTGATACTCAATTTTTCTTGATTTAATGTTCTCTATCCTGAGATTCTGAAGCAGTTGTGCTAAGGACCACTAATAAGGCTGGTTTTTATCTGTAAGGAGGATGGTTTATAACTATAGAGAACAAAGATCCTTGATARTGATATGGAAAGAAAAAGCAAAGAAAGGAGCTTGTTCTTAGGCCAGTTTGTTCTTTGGATGTTCCCACAGACCTTCAGAAACAAACTTACTGATTTGCTTTTCTGTCCGTACCTCCAGGTGGTTCATGGAAAACTTCTATTTTGGTGTTAATTTTCAGTTCACAGAATTGCAGTGTTCTCAGTGGGTATATCAGCTTTGAGCTACTACTTGATTTCAATCGTCTGCATGTTCTCATTAGCTCAATTTCTGTACAAATTCTTAAATTTTGTAAATGTGTGGGAAAGAAGGTGGTGAAARGTATTGTGGCAATTAGTCCATATCAGGTAATTACTTCCACCTTGTTCTGTAGGTTAGAATACCATTTCACAAACACTAAGGTTAAATGAAAAATGTGATTAGCCAGTTTGTTCAAGCGTGTAGGCTTAGATGTTAAGGTTAATGTGCTTAGCTTCTAGCCTGCTTTCAGCTATGTTCTYTCTGATTTATGAGCTTCACTTAATTATCAGCTGCTTGCAGTATCAGGCTATGTTTGCAGCCCATGTTTGTGGATGTATTTGAGTATGGGACATGACAATGTGAGAACCAAGTGGATCTCTCCAGGGGATCAGTCACACAGTTGTAATTGAAGTAATGGCAGCACCATACCTACCATTCCTTCTAAACARGACTGGATTTTGGGAAAATATTCCACAWGCTGRGTGTTGAATGATGAAAATTACTAAACCAGTATGCTAAATTTCTTAGTCTTTAATTATTGTAAGAGAGAAGATAACTAGGGAGTTTTATTTTGCATATTTTTATTACTGAAATCATGTAGATTTTACAGGCAGTTTATCAAACTCAGGAGATCTGTACCGTGTTTCTGTTTGATTCAAGTCAATTCTGGAGGCAAGAGTAATGACACTATTTGTGTCCACCATTCCAGTAKTCATATGAGCAGTTGAAGCAAAATCAGTTTGTCAGAGGAAATTWAAAATGGCATGCTTTAGAATGAGTTCTAGCAGGTATGAAAGTGGTAATTGCAATAATAAAAGAGGAACTGTGTTTTGTTTACTCTCATATAGCTTGTAGGGTGCCATCAGAAGATTCACGTTTGAGTAGCATCAGTAAAAAAAAAAAAAATCGCTTGGGTGGATTAAAAGGTAACTTTTTGTGTTCACAACCAGAAGTTTCACTAACTTCCRTTAATTCCATACTGAATGTTGGTCTTAGGCCTGCATCTGAAGAGAGAGGTATGTAGAGAACACTCAGTACCTGTGTACTAGGAACTGTCTGTGTGATTCATGGGCTTTGCAGTGAGGTCATTTTCAACTGTGTGTACATGATAGGTATCAGTTTCTATTTAAAATCTGTGAAGTGTAGCTGAGGGAGACAAACAACTTGATTTAATTTCCTAAGCTTCTTCTAAAACATCTTGTATATAAATTTTAACAGATTATTTTTATTATGGATAAGAACAATAATAAACACCGTATTGTGCCTTCCTGAAGTAATCTACAGCTTTGTGGTGTAAATTTTCATAGCAAGTGGCATAATTTCCTGTGTGTCAAATTTTAAAATTTTATTGAAAAAGTCATCTAAGGAATCAAATATTTTCTRCTTTAATGCATTATATTATTTGAAGTATTAGCTATTTGGGAATATGTAGATGACTAGCATAATCTCTTTCCTATGTCTAACATCATTAATAGTGGTATCATAAATGGAAGACATGTTTTTATTGAAATTAAAAGGTAATTTAGGTCTATCTTAGTGTTATATATCAAAGTTTGTCAATTTGGCTGAAACGTTTCCAGGGTGTACTGGTGCTGAAGTCTCTCAGAAGCTAGGATAGCTATTCCCAGCTTGCATCCCAATCTTTTTACCAGCTCACCAGAGCAGATGAGAACAAGCAGAGAAGCTGCAAATCAGGAATCCTCCCTCCCAGAGCTCTGARTAACTCTGCCCTTGTCTGACTTCAAATTCAGGGTGCCCCTGCCTGGGCCTGCCTCCAGTGCAGAGACTCCAGAGTCTGAACCTCCATTAGACAACATGCTCAAGAGGAAGACTGATCTGTACAGAGAACCAATTCCTTTCCATGGTAAACTGTCTTCTGGGAARACAAATTGGTTTTGAAATAATCTGCAAAGGGAATTACAGTTGTTTCTGCAAATTTCATTTTAAGCTGTGGGCTGTACCACATGAAGCTCTTGACAGTTCTTACCCTTTGCTTAAAGAATTGACGGAGATAGATTGCAAATACTGGTGATACTTAACATATAAAGACTCTTGTTTTCCCTGTTGATTCCAGAAATAATGCAGCAGGTTGTAAATCTGAGGTTCTAGCCCAKTGGGATGATGTAAAAATATTATGCAAATCAAAGCAAGTTGTTCACCTTTGAATTACCTACATGAGCAAATATGTTTCCCTCTTTCATTTCARCAGAAATTGCCAAAACCTGCTTATTTTTCATGGACTCAAGTGTTATGCTGTATTGCTTTACGTAGACCTGAGTAGTGGAACTAAATAGGTGAGAGCTGGGGTTATTTTCTTACCCCAAACTGCTGCAGAAACTGTTCAACCTCTAAGTCAACAGATCTCTGGACAGTTGCATAGTAGTTACTGAGTGAATGGGAGGATAGGAATCTGACAGGAATGTTAAGTGTAGTACTATTCACACACCTCTTGGCTGAAATCCCTTGTTACATGGAGACTGTGCAGGTAAGCAGCAARTATATAGGACTTTACAGAAATCCTCCTGTATGGGGCCTGCCTGTTGGCAAGTATACTAAAATACTACCAAGTAGCAATCTAATTATTTTCCAGATGTTTAGCTTGAGATATTGTCGAGTTTCATGGGTTTTATTTTATGCCTTCCCAATGCTTTAAAGTAAAAACTTCATGTATAATTGGTTTTGGCATGGGAGGTGAAAATAGAGTTAGAAGTTTCTTTATCTGCAGGAAAATGTACCAGCATTCAGTCTTCAGAGTAAAGGGAGGTAATGTTGATACGGCATTTGTTGTTTTAAAGATGTATTTTTTTATAAAATAAATATACTACAGACTAAAGAATCTAAGGAATTATTAATGTAATCTGAGCTTAATTTTAATTCCAAATGAGTGAATAAGTAGTTATACTCTAAGGACCGCATTTCTTGGTTATAATTTTCCCTTYTTGTGCCAAGCCAGTAGCTGATATAACAGGAGTGAAATGAGACGTGTGGAACTTCAGACGTGTTTAGCTTCAGTGTTGCCAGAGGGCTGTCCCTGTAAGATGCTGTTACAGGCAGCACATGAATTAGGTGAATCCCAGAAGATTCCTTTAATTTGTGACTATCTATATGAGCACTTTTACCAAATGAACACTTGACTAGAAGTCTTCATTTCAGTCATCTGTTTACAACCAATTAGAGACTAAAGCTTATTAAATGCCTTTTTACTGATAGCGTAAGATATCAATACTTGGATCTATTGGTTTAGAGACTTTTCTGTATAAATGGCTTCAGCTGTGTTGAGCCAAAGGTGAGCTGGAGAGCAGACTTCCAGGTTTTCTACATTTGCTCCCTTTGCCTTGATAAAAAAGAACCTGAGTTTGGTGGTTTTCCAGCAGGCTGCAGAAGTTAATTTGCACATGCTGCAAATTTGAGATCTGCTTTCTGTAATATTGCAAAATTGGAGAAGGGGTATTCAGATTATTTCCTGTTGAGATGACGACTTTAAACCTTTCAATACTTTGTGTTATTGAGATGCTTAGGTAGCTGTGGTCTGATTATTTAACRGTTTTATGTATTACTTTGCATTAAATTGAAATTTTTTCTGATTGCTAAGTTCACRTAATAAGCTGCTATCATTTTCTTCACATATAAATAGTGACTTGTCTATAGCACTGTAAAAGTAGGGATTGAAACTCATAATTGTGCAAGTAAAGTAGGAAGTTCCTAGGTTTAGCCTAGTAGGGGCTAGGCTAAAGTGAGTCTTTTTTTTTTTACTTCAAGCATTGCTCCAAAAATGATCTGTAGCTGAGCAAATTAATATTTAAATTTATTATTTAATCAATAATAATTTTTTTTTTACTTTTCCAAAACGTCTGCAACAAGATGTCATTCTCATTTCAAAATTCTGGCAGTAGATTTATTACCCCATTATTTAGAATGTGAATTTGACAGGGATTCCTGGATCAGTGAAGGGTACTTGGAAAAATCCTCAGTAAGTGGACTGGTCTACCAACAGTTCGGGGAAGTTTACTGAGCTTTTAACATGTTAATAATTCTGCTGCAGAAATCAAAATATTGCATAAATTCTGATAACTGCCTCATGAGTAAATATTTTCAATTGCCATGAAAAGTGGTGGTGCTTATGTTTATTAGCTTTAAAGACCTTCTGTCTCCATTTGTTTATATAGTTGCTGTGCAWGATGACTGATGTTGCCAACTGGTTACTTCAGCTCTGTGACAGAGCAGATATAAAAAGCTCTTCATGTATATGAGAGATAATGCCCTCATCTCTTGGTCAGGCAGTCTATAGATACGCAGAAATTCTCAGTGCCATGTTTYGGTACTGTTACTGTCAATATATTGCTAATAAGTATTGCCAGATAATCTAAYTGATAAATGTTAAATACGCTTTTCAATAACACTTATTTCCGTAACGCCACTTCTGGTTTTCAGATGGGTAGGACAAAAAGTAACTTTCTCTGGAGGCTGCAGGTCTGACCTGAGGCTTACTGAAGTCAGTAACAAATTAGTCTGATTTCAGTGACCTTTTCATCAACATGGCCCTTCATGAAGTGATAGAGGCTTTTGTGGGTCRGTGTGAAGGCTTTTCCTTTCTCAGTTCCTGTATCAGTGAGAATCTGTTTAACTAGCTGATTTGTGTCTTTGTGGAACAGTCTTTAGCTTTTGCTTGATATTTCCTCATTTCTTATTTAAAAGACAAAAGAAGGCATGATATAGTTATGAAATCCCAAAATATTTGAGATTCTCATCTAGCTGTTAAACRTGTTTGAAATTAGCTGATGAAAAAGCTAGTAATGGGATGTACAGGCATAAAAACTTCCACAGATGCGCTGTGAGCATGCCAGCTTTGTTCTCTTAAATAAGGTTAGGAGAAAAAGAAAGTACTTTAGTCAGTTTGTTTCCTGGAAATTATGTTTTTTAGCGAATTACTGTCTGCTTCACTGAACACAGCAAACGACAGATAGTAGAAAGTGGTTTGCCAGGAGTGAAAWAAGAATTGTTTGAAAGTAACATTTACAATTGAAATGGATGTTTTTTTGTGACTCTTGGTGTCCTTGGCTGTCTGGCTGAAAATTATACCCAAGATCTTTCCAGCCTGGAATCACAGCATCAGAGACTGCAAACCAGTTGTTTCTTGCTTTAATACTCAATTGACAATCAGAAGTTGTTGACATAAACRTAGTGTGCATTGTTTAAATAACAAACATTAAAGCTCTTGTGAACTAGAGAATACTAGTCCCCTGTAGTGCTTTTGTTTGCATTTCTGTTAGCAAAATCAACTTTAGCCTCTTTCACTTTGGAAGAGTAGTTATGGAAATCAAGATTGTTAAAATACGTTTGAATGCTTAAATCTGTGAAATATGTTGGTAGGTGAAGTCCAGATACAAAGAATTAAGAATTGCCATTCGAGTTTGTTGGTACAATTGAAATTGGCATTTTTAATCTGAAAAGTCCAGGAGTACGTTGGCTGGTATTTTTCAACACGTTATGGATTTCCTGGGGAAAAAAAAAATCGCTGGTTATGCTGGGTGTAAAAATGTAAGTGTGGTATCTTTTCTTAGTCATCTTTCATGGACCTCAAGATTGTTCGTGGTGCCCACTGGATGTAGAGATCCAGCACAAAAGGTCCCTGTTGTGTAGCTCATCCCAGAGGAATCTCAGAATGAGAAAATAGGTCAGAAAAAGAAATATTTCTGTTTTAATTAAATTGCCCCTTCTTGAGCACACCTGAACAGTTTTTGGAAACACTGTATCAAGTTTTTCTTGATTATTTATCGTCTAATCTTGTCAGTGTTGGCAAGATACTGTCTAATTTATGTGCTCTGCTTTATCGCTTCTTTAAAAGCCAATAGTTGAAGGTAAGCTTATTTTGAAATACTGGTAAGGTAGGGTCTCTGCATATCAGTAGTAAGAGGTTTTCTGATTTCAGAAGGGCTAGTATATTGTCATCTTCTGACTAAATGASTTAAAATCACCATGAAATTTGTGAAAGGTTATCCTGATTTCTTTTGGCTTATCAGTTTTCAGATAAGCCTGGTGTTTTTCTTTAATTTAGTAAGGGAACACTGAATGACAATCTAAATAATGTATGCTTTTAGATTGTTCAGTTATCATTAGAGATCAACTTTCTTGAACAGAGGGTGCTATGTGTTCGTTCCAGGTTTATAGGCTACAATATCATTGTGGCAGTTACAGAACTGTRACATTGGGCTATATAAGCGGAAATTGAGCTTCTTCCTCATGTGACCAAATACYTCATGCCAGTAATAGATGAATAGGTGAAGGTTGGAATAAGAAGTCACTCTCCTTCACTGTTCTGTTCTCCCTATATRCTTTACTCCTCACCTACCAGTGAACCCATACTTGTAGTGCAAGTCCATTMATGTTATTCAGTTTTAGGTGTAATTTATTCTTGTTAATTCAGTGAAGGTTATTTTAAGTTAAAGAAATTAATGGGCCTGTTAATTAAAAGAAAAAAAATCTGTTATTTGACAAAACACTATACTCATCTTTTTTTCTCCCAGASTGAGTTCTAAAGTCACAACAGAGTATAGTGCACTGCCTCAAGACTCAAAGTAAATCATAACATTTTGAAAACTATGGCTTAATTGTGTGGGTATGCRCAGTACATAAGGTAAGAGAGAATCTCCTTCAAACAGTGTATGAGGTTCGAGAACTAAACAAAAAAGAAGTCACACCAGATGCTCTGTGTTCACCTTGAATCATATGATTATTTTGTGCTGGYGTAAGTCAGCACCTGAGACCTCAAGTAAGGAATAAAAGCAGAGGAGGACAATAAAACTTGTATTGCAGGAAGAGAAAATTGTAGATACAGAAATGGGATAACCAGGGATGATGACTGTTAAAATCTTAATAGGCAGGGTGAAAAGTTGAGGCAAAAAGGTAGTTTTGTATCAAAAAGGCAAAGGATTATGCACCAGGGAATGGCAGTGCAATGTTTAAGGTATGAGTATGTAAGATTCACTCAGTGAGTTCTACACTTTTTTCAATTTACTGTGCAAGCCAAAGTAAATTACTTAACCTTTCATTGCCTCAGTTCCCTCGAAAAAAAMCCCAGATAATAATTTATTCCGAACTTCTTAAAAGTATGGGGGGGACAAATACAGTAAGTATTATTCAGAACCAAGCTGGTTCTGCAAACTTGTAAGGTCTTCATATCTGAATAAATATAGGCCAGAAATTATGGGGCATGGGCAGTATTTATTCTTAAGGAGAAACTCCTGGAATTTGCTTTTCTGATAAACTGATACAGTTTTTCTTTCCTGTCAGACTTGGTTTTCCTCAAGAAATACAGGAAAGTCTTACGTTATTTTCCAAAGTTATAAGTGAAATACTTCTTGTCTTGAATGTTTGTCCTTTATCAGAGCATATTCAGTTTACTCATTCCTAGGAACAGAAACAGTGAGGTCTAATAGAACTGCGGTTCATTAGTTTTATGTTGAAAATGATGAAAAATAGAGGTTTAAAAATATTAAAAATATGTATGCTTTTGCAGGTTCTGTTGGATTAAAAGAATCYATAGAAATTAGTGTTAGAAGAACAAGCAGAAGTTCTCTTGGAATAACAAATACTACCTGTCGCTTCATCCATAAGCTACTTTTGTGTGTCAGGATAAAAGGAATGATTGTCAAATACATTACATATGTGTTTTACCAGCAGATTTTATTTCAATTATTTTCATACTGTATGCTTAATATGTCTGAAAAGAGATCAGTCTTTCAGCAAGTTTTCATCCAGCAAATTGGCTGATGACAGGTGAAGAGTAGGTGATATAACTTGACCTGTGACTACATTTGGTTATAAAAATTTCTGAAATGCCAAATAACGTGGAATTACTCAAGAAACAAAGAAAATATATACTGGGGTTGGCACAAGTTTTTTGAGAATGTGCCAGTGTAGATATGATTGTGCTTTTTTGCTGAGAACGTCAGATCAACTTGTTTAAAGCAATGTAGTTTCTTGAGCTTTGTCTAGACTTGTTTGGTTTTTTCTGTTTTCTCACCCTAGATCATAAAAAACCATAAAATTCAGATGAAAAGAGATGAAATGGACAAAGGTGACTTTATTAGACCTGTACCTGCATGGACTGCTAATTCCAATTGACTTGTTGGGAGTACAGACATTGCAGTTGAGCTGTTCCCCAGCCTTCCTGTGTCCAGCARTGGAACCCCAGTAGGCAGAGCTCTGACTTCTCAGGTGTGAGTCTTTCATTCCTACAGTGAGATTGGTCCAGATCAAACCCCTCATTGCATTGTAAAGCAGCACTAATCCTAAAGATCAATGGCAAGCTTTCTTCCTATAGTTCTGCTCTTGACATCTAGTTCCTGAGCTGAGAAGTAAGTATTTAATTTTTAGAATAATGGGGTAGGACTATTCTTGAAGTATCATGACTACTCTTATTAATGTGTAGTGGCAAATTTCTCTCATGGAGCCTGGAACTAGACTGGAAATCTAATGTAATGTGAAAAAGCCTAGATGACTTTTACATTGGAACAGCTTCAGTCCCCACTAAACTGTATTTTGATTTATATAAGAAGAGCAATGGAGAGATTGACAGAATAGAGTTTGACCTATTCAGGTAAAGATTCCCTGTCTCTTTCTGAAATACTGATGTTGGCTGCAAGGTTGAAATTTTATTTTATGAAAGGTAAATGTGAGTCAAGACATTTTTTAAAGAGCTTTCATTTTTTTGATATTTTTAGTATTAAGAAGCTGGGCTCTGTTTGGAGAGGAAAAACCTTGCATAAGCCACCATTCTATCCAGCAGTACAGTGGCTTTGCATTGTTCAGCCATGGAGAATACTACTCATGAACAGCCTCCCTCTCCATGTTTACRTGCTCCAAGGAAAGCTGAGATGCCCACTAAACAGTGTGTTACTTCAGGGGTACCTAGAGAATGGAACTGCATAGAGTAGCTTTCAGGGTCAGGGCTTAGTGCTCTAAAATTACCTGGATATAAAATGTAAGTACTTGTTTTCTGAGCACTGTTTCCCAAATTAAAGAGATAAGCATAGGTAAGGGGACTTGACAGCTGGTTCCCATTTGGGGTTAGAATCTTAACTGCCTTGAGAGCTGGTTACTTKTTTGCCATATTGAGAAAGGAGCATCAGGTAACATCATAACATAAAAAGGAATTAAAAACTACACAAWATGATTGCACAGTTCTTAATTCTTATGATGTTAGCTCTTCTCTCTTCTATATTTGCCTTTTTTAATGAGGAACGCAATTTAAATGTACACTGCTTTGGATGTTTTGCTTTTCAGCTTCATCAAATCAAATTCTTGCACTTGCTTATTTTGTGAAACTTTTCATCCATACCCATGGCTTACCATTTTTCCTCACTGTGATCAGACTGTTCAGTTTTCTGCGTGGTTTTTCTGTTGCAACTGAAGTTCATAATATATTGTATAATATATTGTAATACAAGTTCTTGTTGAGAAAAGCATGGTAATATTTTGATTCTCACTTGTCTCTGACTACCTTGTATTTACTGAATGAATACTAGATTTTGGAAAAGATGCCTTCAATTATTTTTTAATCTGATTTCCATAATATAAACTAAATCTCCATTTGTTGCTTTTTAGATTCTTCTGCTTCCTTGTTTCATAATGGTTAACATGAAATGTTGCTGTATTTCACTTAATTTTTGTTACAAGCACACGGCTCCTAAACTGCCATTYATTTGGATGGTGTGTTAGTTTTACCTGCAAGATAAAGCCAGTATAGTTCTTGCAATGCAATGTCAGATAACTCAGAACATTAGCCAAGATAGAACAAACTGTACTGCTTTTTGAATTCCTTTCTCTCTGGTCTGTTGTAAAGGTGACTAATCTCTGGAGAAAGATAATGGATCACATGTTTGGTGTAATACCTTTTTGGGTTTTCTGCTTTATCTGCTAATTTTAAAATCTTTTAAAGCAAGCTCATATAAACAGGTTTTAATGTGAAATTTATGAGAAGGGCAAAACCAGTATGTGTTTACTCATTTCCTGTCATATACTCAATACTACAATAGCTGATTATTTATATTCCAGGTGCTTCTTAACACAGGCAAGTTAAATCTGGAGTTACTCAAATCACTAGCTGAATCATAGAGTACTTGGATATGGAATGGATAGCAAGTTCCCTGTGTTTCTTCACCTCTCTGCATTAATTTATTTTATCTCTAGTTTTCCTCCTTTGTGTTTTTACAGAATATAAAATTCAGATGTGTGCATCGCACTGAAGTACCACAAGTGACACAGAGTAGTAACTGTCTTTCTGTAAAGGATGTCAGTTGATATCAAATAAGGGCAGATTGCAAAACACTATTCAGAGCTACTTTAGTACCAAACTCATTTGTGTATTGGGGCATTAAACAGAACTCTTCATCAAAAGATTTCTAACACTGCCACTGCTACTTCTGTTCTATATGAAAACTTCCCGCTATGTGTTTTAAAATATTTTTTGAAGACTATTGTGATTTTAGCTTTGTATAGCAGATCACATGGTTGTGCGGATAAAAAAGATACTAATATGCTAGTAGCCATATTGGCTTTGTGTACATCAGTCCCATTGTTTGACAGCACTAGTCATAATAGCACAGTACAGATAATAATTGAGGTATTGCCTCTTACAAAAACAGTGAAGAAAATGGTGTGCCTTTACTGAGAACAGGGGCACGAGAAGGTTTTTATCAGGGGTTATGCTGCTGTGCCCTGCTGCTACACACTATGACTTAGAACAGTAGAGGGAGACCCAGGATGACTTGTTACACCATACCTTGAGATTTTTGATTTTGCTTGAGGTGTTTTCAGACAGCTGAATGACCATGGAAAAGGGTACAGGCTATATAAATCAGTGTTTCCAGCATTTAATTAGTACACTTTATTCACATTTTGCTCAATTGTGATGATTTCCTTCAACTTTTCTGGGCATAGTAGGATAGAAATTGTGATCTACAATTTTTTGAAGTATCATCAGTCAAATTATTTTTAATAAATAGTCAAAGGGTATTGCTGCCCTAAAGTTTGAGAGAAAAGCTACCTCTTAGAAATAAGGAAATTTGCATCTAAAAGGCRCCTTTGGCTCAGTCAGCTGTGTTGATAGTTACTCAGTGTTACCTGTTCCCTGTTAAAGCTTAACCAGTTTGCTAAACTAACATCCACCTAAACCATTGAAATGTAAAGGCTTATATATTAAAAAGCTAATGCTAATTTTGTTTATGTATCATATCTTAATTTTTTCCTTGGTAAATATCAAAAGAGTTGAAAACTTTGTTTCTGTTTCCAGAAGATTCACTATAGGTCTCACTCACTTAAAATAGTCTGATTTTTTTATCTTGGTTTCCTGCAGTGCCCTGGTAAATTAACAACTTTCCTCCTTAGCTGTAATACCTGTAAAAGAGTGTTTGCTTGGCAGTTCTGCAAAGAAGTTGGTAGCTGTGTTCCTTCTGTAGCCACAATAAGGAGCAAGTGTGTGCAGTGAACCATCGGTGATCTTTGTAATGCTGTTGACCAGTGTACAGAGACAGTTTGGTCAAGTCTGAAGGTTATATTTCCTTAAGGGAGCTTTATCTCTTAAAAAATCTTAAACCTCTCAACTTCTATCTAGAAGAGCATATCTCTTTCWGTTAAGGCTGAAGTATATGCTTGGGGTGTGTGCAACAGGGAAATACTAAAACAATCTTGAAATTCCTTTGCCTTTTCAAGAACCAAAATTCTAGATTTGGATATAAAAGTCAGTACTGTCGTGTAGTTAACATCTGTCAAGGTTTAAATTACAATGCTCCCATCCAAAGCATGTGTTAGAACTTTTCTTTTGAGATTTTAGGTTTATAAAAGTGCAGTGTAAAGCCAGCTTTCATCTTCCTAAGTTGTGAAAGTACTGAGGAGATCAGGTATTGATTGTATCGGATCGCCAGCTCCTTTGAACCTCACAGAAACACACTAACGATTCCACATAAAGGATGTAGCTGCATATTACAGGAACAGATAAAATGTGCACAGTAGACCTGGTGCCATAGTTTCAGTCCTGACAAAAAATACTTGCTGGTGTTCGTGTTTGCAGGAAGGTTAAATTTTGCTCTTGTGGAGGAGACCTGTATAAACAGTGATGAAGTCATAATTGAGCTATTGGTCTAAAGGTGTCTTGTGGGCTTGTGTGCCATCTGGCTTCTTCTGGAGCTCCTTGTGTAGCTTGTAGTTTTGAACAGCCTCGGGACATGTCTTGATCTAGTCATGACTTGTGTGCTCCAGTATGACTTCTTGGAGTAGGTGACTGTTTTTTGGGGTTTTGTTTTGGTTAACAGACAGTTAATTTGAATTATTTAGTGATGCTGACAAATGAAAAATATGCCACTTAAATGCAAGAGGAAGTGCAGCTTCTGTTAAAGTCTACTGCTAACATAACCACTTGTGGTGGAGAGTGAAAGGCATTTTCCTAACACTAGTAGACTACTTACATGGGATAGATCAGTAAACTTAAGAATTATACCTTTTCAACAGCCTGTCTCCCCCAGTACAAAAGCACAAGAACAGTCTTACCTATGGCTGTTGTCCAAAACGTTGACAATATCCCATCTTTGTCCATGAACATGCAGTCAGCATCCAGTTTTTTGTTGTAAAACTTCACCTTTTTTAAGTGAGGCATTTGTAAAGATGAGAAAATATTAGTAGTGGCTTTGTATTTTAAATATTTCTTTCCTGCCATCACGTGGAAGCCACATATAATATGAGGGAGTAAATTGTCTTTCCCAAGCCACTGAAGCAGCTGCAATTGAGAGAGAAGCCTCTGGTTGTGGCTGGCTGTGTGCTGTAAACAGATAATCCCACTGACGTGTGTAATTGTTGTGGAAGATGGTTTCCAAAAACTTTCGTAATGGGAAATATCAGCTCACAGGATTTGAACATAAATGAGAATACTTGATTTTTTTAATACACTGGATTTGTGCAAGAAGATGTTCTTGGGTAGTATTATAATGCCTGTTGCACAATATCATAGTGATGTTCTGGCATTTGTGTTAACTAAGTCAAGCTGAAAGATATTTGCTGTTCTGGAAATAGATTTTACAAAAATCCATTCAATCAAAGCCCAGTGAATGGTTACTCAATTTAGAAAAAAGTTCTATTTTCCTCATTTGTAAAAAAATTCAATACAAGGAAACAGAAAAGACTTTTACAAGAAGAAAATAAAAGGCGATGCTAGCCTGATATATTTTTATCTTCTGATCCTAATAAATCAAATCTACAGGTGGTTAATCTGATGGAAATCAGGCTATTATGATGTTTCTTTGACCAGTTTGTCCATCTCTGTTTATCAGAAGGTTTCAGTCCCCACATAGGTTTTCATGGGTAATGATACTAGTGGAAAATTTTCTGCAAACTCAATTTTTTCCTAAAAAAAGCCACAATGATGTCATTCTAATATTGTGAGGTTTTTTTAATATGCTGAAATATATGGAACAGTATCTTCCTTGACAGAAGGTATAGCAGTTTAGTTGTTTAAATAGTGCTCAGAAATAAGGGTTTGGGGAATGAGTGTTCTTCAACAAAACGTGCACAGCACATCTGTGTATCTTTGACCTTTTACCTTTATCTTTCTTTCCTACTCAAAAGGTCAGTGTTCTTTAGAACTTCTTTTGTTTGTAGCAGCCACTGTATGCTCATATCTCCTTAATTATATGTTTTTATGTATTGCAAAACAAGAATCAATAA
This sequence comes from Amblyornis subalaris, assembly GCA_018881555.1. Taxonomy (NCBI): domain Eukaryota; kingdom Metazoa; phylum Chordata; class Aves; order Passeriformes; family Ptilonorhynchidae; genus Amblyornis; species Amblyornis subalaris. The sequence continues at coordinate 16,660,720 of JACAXG010000003.1, read as the reverse complement.
ATAGCATTTACTTAAGGGGCCATCTCGAAAGGCACAAAGGCAGCGAGAAAAGAATTATCAAGATAATCACAAAAACCTTTACTCCAATTTTCAAACACAATGAAGACTATCTGTTCATTGGTGAATTGAAAGCATATTATCAGTGTTCAGATTTTTGCATCATTCGGTTCCAAAAAATAATAATTTTTAAGTAAAATGGCTGATACAACTGCTCAGTAGATGTGTGTATATGATCCAAGCTTGTACTTACAGAAGAAATGTCTTTATTTCAGATTCAGGAAAATATTTACCTTTTAGAGCACAACTTTAGAAACCACAGGCCTTGATCCTGGAAATAAGTACATACTAAATATTAGGAATAGCAATGCCATTTGATTGCTTGCCTTCTTCTTCTATATTAATGGTTCAGTAATAGTTATGAAGAACAACTTACCTCTTCTTATTCAGTATTTTAACTTTTTCAACAGTGTCAGATTGTGGAACTTCTTAGAACACTGATTTGTGGTTTAAATTATTTCCCTGCTGCTCCAGGAGTATTTAGGAAGGTCTATTGCAATACCTGTATCATAGATGTTTCATATTCTAAAAAGCATTTTGTTACTGAAAGTGCTCCAGATAAGGAAAAAGAAATTGGATACCTCATGTTTTATAGCTACATATTGCTCAATACAGGTTTTTTGTAATTGTAAACCAGCTGTACCTATCTGGAGGCTAAATGGTTTTGTAGTCCTCTGGTTATGGCCAGTGAGAAGAACTAAATACTGAGTAGATTAGTATTGCTGCTATTTAACTTAAATAGTATGTACTAATAGAAATTATTTTATGGTCAGTAATAACCTAAGTACCTCATTTAGAAGTGACTTTATACTAATTACAGATACGGCTGTAGGCAAATGAAGGCTTGTGATTTTCATCAATTTTGATATCGACCGGCAGGGTTCTTGCTGTACCACCATGTCTGGTTGACAGCAGCCTCTGCACAGTATTCCAGTAACATGGGGTTGTTATGTGAGCCAAATAACCATCTTGGTGTAAAATTACTTCTGGTTAAACAGATCAGTTATAGACAGGACTACAGTCTTTGTCTGAAACCTTGTATTAAAATTTAGGTAACAGGTATTTGGTGATTATTACAATCACCAAACAAAGGATGATAGAAATAAGACCTGTAGTTACCTATCCTGTTCATTTCCCCAGTTGCCCACATGTACATGTATGTTCTTCCTTGGCTTCTTGTTAGGTCCCACTAGCCGTGTCTGATGCAGTCCGCTTAATCTCCTGGAGCTGCCATTTACTKACATGTTTAATCTTCTTTTGGGCCCATATGATACATCCCTCACTCTCAGTAGAATAAGTTTGCTTCAGCTACGAGTTGCTTAGCTTCATTTCTTCTGTTTTTATTTTCCATTGTGTTCCTCTTAATATGCATGTATTTGGGCCAAGCTTATTGATTTAGTARATAGGTGCTGTTACTGATATATTGATTCACTTGCAGTGCCAGCAGGTGTTGCTGGCATAAGGATCATCCTTCTTTTTCTTGCACAAGTTGCGAGCAAACATGTAATGTGTTCATCACTTCATCCCAGAGTTGTTTCAGTTTCTAAGTGTATGAAATTGTTACTACACTGCTTGCTGCTTCTTCAGTTTTTCAATGTTACTGTACAGCTGCAGTACTTGGCTTTTTTAAAAGACCATGTTGAATTTTGGAGGAAGATTTGAGCAGCGTGGTAGAAGTGCCAGAAGAGTATCCTGTGATGTAATCAGAATTCTGTATCAAGTTTTTCTGGTTTTCCTGTGGTTGGCAAGTGCTTTAGTAGATTTTTCTACTATACAATCACATGTGTTGAGCTGTCAAAAAAGAAGAGCCCAACCAAACAACGCTACAGCTTGAATTGAACGGAAACTAAATACTCTGAAGATGGCTATGAATAATTCAGTTTCCTCTGTTGTAAAGTAGATGAATCAATCCTTTCACTTTGTATACTACGTGTAGGAGGAGTACAAAATCAGGTGCAAATAAGGGAAGGGAAATTAAAGAACATCCTATTTTATGTATTTCTTACTTACTATGCCAGCTTTTCAGCACGTAAAGAACAATATAATGGCTTTTTGCATATTTTAGGGATAAAGTTATTAACTACTTGCCATTTATGATGTTCATCATCAAGCCGCACCAAATCGTAGTAGAAAGTTAAAAGAATAAGCTGTTTATCTCCTAAAACTTTAGTGTTTCTGGAGAGGAAAGCAGGTTAAACTTTTGCATTATATTGCTGTAGTCCTTTGTCTTCTGATGCATTGCTGTCTGTTATTTCTCTAATTTTATTTGTAGCTTGAAGCTGTAGTGTGTAATAGAAACTGTAAAGTAGASGTGGAATTAGTGTGGTTTACTTTTGGTGTATAGGGCTTAAGTAAAGACTTGATGAAACTATTTGAATGTAACTTCTCGAAACAGAGATTTAGGCATCTGGCTACCATGAATGTTCAGGACTGATAGGAAGCTGAGGCTGTCACCCTCTGAAATTACCTTGGCATAATGCTTAGTGATTATCATGGTGGGTGAATACTATTAATGAGTAGTAAAATATGGAATAAAAGTAATTAATATTTCCAGGGTATTTTAGGGGTACTTTGAGGTCATGTATGTAGCATCAGAACATTTCTAGAGTAACTATTGGAAGGGGACTTTTAAAGCTGTTTTCAATTTTGTTCTATGTGTAGCAAATCACTAGAGATTAACAGTCTGTTAATGACAGTTCATTTTAAAAACCTTTAAATTTAGAATTCCTGTCTTACTGTTTAGATTGGAGGAACTACTCTATGTAGCGTAATATATTTCTTGTAATAGGTGTATTAAACTTCAGTTGCAGTGTCTTGCAAATGTAAAACTTGCTGATGTAGTTGCTGTTTTTGAATAGATCATTGACCCATCAATCAGACTCTGACCATTTCAGAGATAAATACCTTGGCTTTCATTGGCTATTAGGAATAGAGCACCTTTCCACAAATTAGGAAATGGTGTAATAATTAACAGGTATAATGGATATGTGCATTCAGGTTTCAGTTGTATCTTTATGAGTTTTAGCTCCTGTTATGTTTGGTGTAGGTAACCTGCTGTCTGCCCACGTATAATTTAACTACAATATTAAAGGGATTGTTTTGTGGCAGTGGCATTTTGCTAATATGATTGATAGTTCTTTTGCTCATCTTTTTAAAATCTGTAAATTGTTTTTTAGACTTCTATTTAAAACAAAGCACAGAACTTTGCAAACAAAACTCATTAAGTAAGTAATAATTCTGTTCTAAAGCAGCAAAGCAAAAGTTCTTTAAACAGTTTTGTGTACAGAGAATTTAGGTAAACTTTAATTTATTTTTCTTTCTGATTTACAGACTTAAATGATTTTAGGTCCTGATGATTCCTAGTACAGGAAGGAGTTTGGCATCTTTGACGCAAAAAGTCACTTGGAAATTGCCAAACTAGGTCATTTGGTAGTGGACTCATTACATGAACCAGAAAGCAGGCAGAGGTCCCTTACCATTCCTAGGCTAATTTAGGTTTTGAAAATATAAATTATATTTTAATTGCAAAAATTCATTAAATAACACCAAGATTCAATTCCTTTGGTATAATCATAGAATAGCTTGGGCTGGAAAGGTTCTCAAAAGTCATCAAGTTCCAAACCTCCTGCCACGGACACCTTTCAGTAGACCAGGTTGTTCAGGGCCCCATCCAACCTGGCCTTGAACATACTGGCACTGCAAAATATGAATCAAGAAAGCACATCCCAAGTTTAGAGAAGTTACAGAACTGGAAAGTTAAGGAAAAATTTCTGAATTTTTGTGTAACTTACTAGTCTTTAAACATGACAAAAAGCAAAAGAGAAGTGATACTTAAAATGAGGAGCTGATAAATTACTATATAACTGGACCTTTACCAAGATGTAGAAATTACTTTTGCTTTGAAAAGTGTTTTCCTATTATTGTCAACATCTTAATCAGAAAACATTTCACGTGTTTTGTATGCAATACTGTTTCAAGTGTGTTCTTATATGCATTTACATTCACATTTTGTTGTTTTCATAAAGTGATAATGCTTTTGGTTAAAAATAATATAGTAGTGCTTGGGAATTAAAAAACAAAGCTGAGTTTCCATTAGTTTGATATGGGGAGTAGATAGAATTATGAACAAAAACCCCAATGCTTGAATATGATTTTTCAGTGATAGTTCTTTAAATCCTAACTGATTAATTCATTGTTCAACCCTGATTATAGGAAGAATACATTTGAAATACGACACAGGACGTCTCTGGAAGTAGAGTGAAGTACAGCTGCCTTTCTAGGATGTTCCTTTGTGCAGAACTTCAAATATTGAAACAGTATGTTTAGCTTATGAAATATGTAATTATGTCAAAGCTTTCCTTTGTTACTCTTTTCTGGCTTTAAGCTATGAAGGGCAGAAATTTGCTGCACTACAGTATTGTAAAGTCCTGCATTTTATTGACACAAAGTAATCTAGGACACTTGACAGTTTTTTCATTTTAATTTTGACTACTTTACATTATGACATCTTAAGCACCAACTTTTCTATGACTACAAATCTCTGAAAGGTCTTGCAACTCCAGRTTACATGTTGGCCTCTAAATATACTGTTCTAATGATCATAACTATTTAGCAATTAAATTACCCTTCCAATGTCTTCAGAACTCATCAAGAATTGAGTCATTCAATGGGCTTGCTTACAGTGTAGTTTAATCTCAGTTTTTCCTTATAATAAAACATATAAAACCTCTGTTATAAGCTTACTTAGAGGGTGTAGAGAGCAAGTAAGCAAATGATTGACCTGAACGTATTTTAATTGAAGATTTCTACGTTGGTGTCCAAATGCCAGAGTATTTTAGAAACAGGACTGGGATAAGATGGTATCATACACCTGTAACAGGTATACAGCTATATGATACATCTATTCTGCTCTTGCAGAAGGTGGAGAGTGAAATGAAGGAGCTGCCCACTGTATCAAGGCCCAGTTTGAAATGACTGATCATTTTATTTCTCTCTGCATGGTGTGCACGGTCTTTAGAAATGGTATGGACTTGTCAGAATTCTGCAGTCCAACCTCTTCTGTTCTATGGCACGTAGGAGGACTACATATTTTGTAATTCATTTGAACCTTTTATTCACTTGAACCTCCTTATTAAGAGACATTCATATTGTTATACTATAGTGTACCTAATTAAGAAAGCTGCCCATTTGTAATGGCTGTAACCAAGGTAATCACAAATGAAAAAAGCTACCAGTACACTTAGATATTTTGCAATGGCAGAAATTATTTAATCCCATCGGTTAAGTTATACTTGTGAAGTTCATTTAAACTAATAGTAACAGATTCTGTTYGTCATAGATCTGATACTGGACTTGTTTTTACGTCACTTATTGGGTAGCCTTTTAATCTACAAAACTTACTCACATCACTTCTTTAGGGATTCAACCTCACTAGCACTTTGCTTTGTCTTTCCTCTATCTGATCCATTATTTTAGTGTTGAACTGTAAATTCTGTCTTTCTGGTTATTTGTATTTTACCATTCTTTATGTAACTGAAAGCTTTACCACGTTTGGGAATTGTCCTTTAAAAGTTACATGCTTATGGGACTAAATTTAAATGTAGAACTGCAGMAGTTTGGATACTCCAGTGTTTTAAGTGGTAATTCTTTTGTTATGAGTGCAAAAGTGAGCAATACCAGTTACTGGGGTTTGTAGCTTCTTTGTATTTTGCCATATCTAATTTTAGTGGTTGTATATTGCTTCTCCAGTGACATCAATGATATACCAGGGATCAGTATTCCAGGAAGTTTATGGTTCTTCCATGTTGCAACAAGCCATATGAATGTGCAGATTTATCGACCCCTAGTGGGATTGTTAGGAAAATGGTTGCTAATTTAATTAGTGCTAGATGAAAAAWTTGTGTATTTTTCAATGCTGTGTTTGTTTCAATGCTCTTTTCCTTCTATTTACAGCTGGATTAGCTCTCGAATTTTTTCTGATGTTCTCTACGTCTGCAGAATTGCCTATTGCAGCAACTTGAATTAGCAACAGCACTCCCCAGACAAGTAGCTCAGAATCAGCATTTTAATGAGCAGTTATAGCTGTTTCTGCATATTTTAAAATTATAATTATATAGCAGAAATTTAAAAAAATAAAAGGGTTTTTTATTGTGCTGTGTAAGTGGGCTTATTTTTAATTAGCTAGAACAGCTAGTGACTTCTTGAGTAGTTTGATACTACATGAAGGAGTTAAAGCAAATCCTAAATCACCTGATCGACTTTCACTTACCTCTTAGTGGTTATTAAATAATTATAATTTATCAGTAATAGCCTGAAAGCTTCAATTAATACAGCAGTTTCATGCTAAAACAGCATGTAAAATACTGCATTTCTAGCAAAACTTTGATTTTAAGTAGGTCTAGTGTTTTTAATMATTTAGTTGAAACTATAACTTTCTGGGAGATTAAATGATCTCCTAACCATGCTGTGGAAATTTCTGACAGACATTTATTTCACATGAATTAAAATCAAGTACTGAATAGTGAGTTCACATTTGACTGTTTAATTAGCAATAATAAACGAAGACAAATAATTATATTAATATCAATATTAAACTTAATTTTAACTTCACYGTAATGTGTTTCCAAGTATCAGAATCAGAAACTAGGCAGTACTGCAAACTGATTTTTTATGCAAGTTTGACACAAATAAATGTTAAATATTTTTAAAATAACTTCCATTTTTTAGATTTTTTACATTTGCTGTTATAGGCTTAAAGTAATAATATATTTACCAGTTAAACTGTGAAATATTGCTTTGAAATTTAGGTATTTTTGAAATTGTTAAGAAAAAGACAAATAAGTTTTTTTGCTTTTGCTAATCTATTATTGCGCCTATTGCATAAACCACATTATTTAAAGTCAAACTTACACAGCAAATGTCAAAAATGTCAAAAAGACCTCAAATTCATATTTTTGTGGGAGCACCCAATATTCCAAACCCACTGGAGGTGTTAGAGCAAAGTAGTTCAACACCTACTGCTGAAAAATGGAGAGAACTCCACTGTTTGTGTGACACACGTGGGTTTATTTCTGAAAAAGTCCAAGGTGCTGCTGYCCCCTCAGTGCTCCATGCAGAAGGCAACACAGTCCTGGCAGTTCCTACAAGTGATGACAGGGCTCAGCAGGCTCAGCAGGGGAGTTTAATGGCAGCAAAAGAAGATTTGACAGCTCCCRTACCTGTGGCAATAACTTGTACCAACACACCTAAAAAGACCGAAAGTTTAACTTATTCTGATTGTCAAATATCCAAAGATAGGTACAGAGYTGCAGATGTAAATCAGGCTGCAGATCAACACCTTCCCCAGAACTGTGCAGAATCAGCTGGACAAGATAAACCGTCACGTGGCTGCTGCTCAGACCTCACYGAGAGAAACGCCAGTCATTCAGAASGGAACAGCTCTGACATTTCTGATTTGGTTGCCAGTACTAAGCAGATCAGCATCCATCTAAGGTCTGTGGGACTTCAGTCAGGTCATAGAAGTGATGACCATGAACATCTAAGTCAGTATCTGGATATGTTTTTCCAAAAATGTCAGGAGTCCAAACCAAAAGAACCAAATGACTGTACAGACGTTGCAGYGTCAGCAGACACCGAGTTTCGTAGTGTAGTGACCGCAAGTCAGATGGCTCTTTTGGCACAGGATCAGAATGACATGCAGGAAAGAACTGTAAAACTATCACAAACAGGCAAAAAAGCTGAAGAAAGTCAATATGATCACTTCCAATTTGATTCTGGTGTTGGAACATGTACTACTAATGTGACTGAAAATGAATATAAGGAAGAGTATGCRAGTTCTCTTGAACTTTTTGATTCTGAGGATGATGGGAGAAATGTTTGGTTTGAAGCTACGAAACAAGAAGGAAGTGCTCAAGAAAATACAGAGAARTTTCAAGAACTTAATGTTCCTGCTGAGCAATTTGTAAATGAAATCCATATTGAATCATTGAGCTCTGGGATATTGTGCTCTCAAGTAAACCACCCTCATAAGAACTCTTCTAAAAGACCCCGCAAGTATGATGATTCCTTTCATCTTTTTCACTCTGCATTTAAAAGRCAGCTGAAATCCAAGAGAGCTAAACTGAATTCTTCTCCGCCTGGTCCTGGGGTGAGAATGGATCCAAAGAGGATGACAGAGTTCAAGAAACTTCAAAAGAAACTATCACTACTTAAGAATTGCTGCTGCAAAAATCAAAAGTATAATATTTTGGTCACAGTTGTACATCCTTGTCATATCAAAGAAATACAGATGAAAACCAAACCAAAATTTTCATGTAAAGTTCCTGTAGCAACAATTGTTGTTATTGACCAGTCAGAAATTGAGAGGAAGGTGGTGCTGTGGCGTGGTGCTGCGTTTTGGTCCCTCACTGTGTTTCCTGGGGATATTGTACTGCTTACAGGTGAGAATTCTTTTATTTGCCTTTTTGAAATATGGATCTTTAAAATGCCTGTTTAAAGTAGAAGAATGTAACAAGTGATTTGGAACTATGGCTAAGCGTGTGTAAGTAGCTTTCTTACGTCACTTACATCATTCAACATCCCTTTGAATTCTCAGTCATCCAGCCAGTGGAACATTGACTGTCCCATGGAAATTTTGTCCATAGACACAGCCATGGGGAGTCAGGGGTGTTCTGTAAAGTGCCAATGTTTTAAAACAGTTGTTCCTGAAAAGTACAAGTCCTGTTACAAACCAGACCTAAGCAGTGTCTGCTAGGAGGCTAATGAATTTAAGAGTTACATCAAACGGATGAAAAATTTTATTAACTCACTGTAAATGGTGTTGGTAGATTAAAAAAAAWAATCACTGTGTTTCCAAGTGATCTCTTTCAAACCACCTTTCACGCCTGTGTGTACAATGGTTAAATAGTCAAGAAAAATACAATACGCTTCAATATTGTCAATACATGAGTTGATAAGGTTGCTTTTTTCTTGCAGATATGATAATGTATGAGAATCTTTGGTRTGGAGAAATCATGCTTCAGTCTACATTTACCAGTCAGTTACTGAATCTGGGGAACTGCTCAACTCTCAGTCCGGAAGAATGTAAGATTGTAGTGCATAAGCTTCCRTGAAAACCACAGTAAAATAGCTGTTTCAAGTACTCCATTTTGTTGGCAATGCCTCACACATGGGATAAAATGGAAATGTGTGCAGCTGAGAGGTATAAAACACTATGGAAAATATGACAGAAATGCCTGTGCACAAGATGTGGACATGATGACATCAGATAGGCATGTGGAGCCTATGGTATAGTCTGGTGGTTATCACTCTGAACTCTAAAAAACTGAGTTCTTTTGAGTTTAGTTTGAGAAAGAACAGTTATCCCAGGACTCCACCATATGATGTCTGAGATTTCATGAGGTTGAAATTTTTTTCAAAARCTTTAGAGACTTAAAGAGTAAATAGATCCATTCAGGGAAAGCAATTCATTGCAGGCTATGGAGGGTTGGAGACTAAGAGAAAAATAGAGTGGAAATATCACTATGATTGTATTGTTCTCACTGTCCTTGTGATGTCCATTATTGCCAACCTTTTAAGGCAGRTTCTGAGGTCAACTGTCAAGAACAGCTTTTTTCTTACCAAGCTATAATACAAGATTTTTGGTGTATTTTAAAGTATTGTACGTAGCTTAACTTCATCTGCCTCTTCTTGATAATATCCTGAAGTACAGTTAAATTTCAGATCCAGTCTTACACATCTCCAGAATTTCTTGCCTTAAAATTATTCTGAAACAGTTTTGATTTTGTTGGTGTAAATACGTTCCAAGCAGTAAGTTTTATACTTCTAAGCATAAAAAATAGTATGTCRCTGACTTTTTTTTATTTAAGTTTATCCTATAGTGGATGGTGGTATTCTCCATGGGTTATTGGCATACATATCATCAGAATTTCCACACTTCAGAGACATTCCACAAAGGCAAGTCCAGAAACTGGATAGTGTTCAGTATGTGCAGCTAGATCAGCTCCAGCCAAATACATTGGTGCACTCAATCCTGAAAATTATCAATATTGCTGTATTAACAGGTAAGTTCATGCACTGGACTTCAACATCTGCAATAGGTGAAACTTAAATAGTAATTTTGCAAGGCAAAATGTTTCTCAGTGCTTGACATCAAGCTTTGCACAAGAATTTGATCATACTGCACTCTCATCTTACATTAGTAAGATTCAAACTTCTACCCACACTGTCAATATCATGTTCGTTAGTTATAAATGGAGAATTTTGAAGATAGAAATCTTCATAATTTGCTGTAGTATGTAAATCTCGTAACTGTTAGATATTTAGTGCAAGAGCTCTTGTTCAAAACTTATTTATGAAAAATATTGTAGTTTTAGTGTGGAACTGAAACAGGCAATGTCCTGGGTAAGAATGCTGTAGAGATCTTAATTGTTTCAACTTATATGTACTAATACTTTTAGTGTGCCTTGTACCTGACTAGAGTTTTATGTGAAAACTTCTAGAGAAATGTTTCTTTCAGTGTATTCCACAGAAGTTCTGGGAACTTTAACTTCCAATTATGAGAGTCAGTTGCTGAGAAATTGAGTACAATTTCTTTCTACTCAATACAAGTCAGCATGTGTGGGAGCTGGAAGATGGTCAGATACCTCCTGTTTCAAAGGGAGTTGTCCAGTTGCTGAGTACTTGGATGGATAAAAGTAAATTAATATACTTTATGCRCTCCTTAAAATTAGATTCATGTTGCTGAAGAAATTGTAGGTATATTCTTCTTTGCTTATAATTGTACCGTAAAATATGATAGCACCATGATTTCACCTTAATACTGAGGCACATGGGGTTTGTGTGCTTATATGCTTTTTACTGTAGAAGTAATATAATTTCAATTTTTTTTCAGAATGTGTGTATAGCTACAGAGGTGGCAACCAAAGAAAAATTGTTCTAACAGTAGAACAGAACAGAGATCAACACTATAGGATGGTTCTGTGGGGAGCAGGGGCTGCCTGGTGCCCTCAGCTTCAAAAGAAAAAAGGTAAGGTCCTTGTACCTGTTGGTAGGTGTAGAAGGATTTTTGTGATGCTATTAGTATCTTTSAAATGTTCAATTGGTAACATTTACCCATTCAACCTTTAAATGCTCCCCTTGGAGGGGTAACATATTTCATGCTAATTCTAACATGTGTCTTCTGTTTAGAAGCAGTGCCATCAGCAACAAAATTTGAATGTACTTTAGGAGTGAGAAGGCATAATTATTTAAAAATTGAATCTAGATACAAGATACACTGGTGCTTAGTTATGTAACTATAAAAAACCATGAGTGTTAAYGATGTTACCAGTTTTGCTGGGTCTTTCTTATGCTTGTCTGGTTTAGCATGAGTTGCTGGGTTTTTTCTACTTCTTCTTTTCAGTTTCTGCTTTCCACCTTACTAGTGTCAGGCTTTATATCCTAATGGTCTTGCTATCAAGTCTGGCTGTAACTAACTAAAAGGATCTCTTGCAAGAATTACATAGCCTTTGTTTCAGCAGTGACTACTACCAAATTTTGATTTATTCCTAGTTTTGTTCTTTTAAAATAAGTTAAACTAGGTTTTTGTTAAATTGATGATTGTGGAGATAGAAGATTAAAAAACAGGGATATATTTAAAAAATAGAAGTTGATTCATAACATGAAGATTTCTTCCTTGAGACGCTGCCAGCATTAGACCTGACAACAAATTTCAGAGCTGGTTTCTTTTTCAAAAGGTTGAGTTGTCTTGACAGCTGAATTTAGTAGAGGTGAAATGAAATTTCTGGTATGGGGCAACTCATGCAAAGTTTATAGGGAAAGGAAAAGAAAAACCCTGCATGTCATCAAACTTGAAATGAAGTTGCCAGAGCTGACCATATGAGAATGTCTTCTGATTTGTTTCTCAATCTTCTAAGTGACCTTGGCTTGCTATAAATTAACCACAGTATAGAAAGTAACCTCGTCTGTTTGCTTTTTTGTTCTGTAGATCACATATGGGATTTCAGATACCTTCTGGTCCAATGTAGTTCTGTCTCGGGTGACTTGGAACTGCACACAACTCCATGGTCATCCTATGAGTGCTTGTTTGATGATGACAAAAGGGCAATTGAATTTAAAGAAAAGTTTCAGAAAAGTCAAACATCCSTTATGGAGCTGACAAGGCTCTCGGCACACTTGGATGAAAAATGCTCAGGTAAATGTTATCCATGGRTCTGTAATGTCTGTTGTGCCATGCATAAGTAGGCAAAATAGATGCTGTGTTGGTGAAGTAAAATGKTTTTTTTTTAAGGTAGCACACTGGGAGTCTGAATTTGTTCTGGAGGCTGCTGCTCAGTTCTTGGCCGAACTGAATGCAGCCTTCATCCCATGAACCCAGTGGAGAGATACGTGCGGTGTGTGGTGCCATACAAAGACAGCTTTGGAACACAGGGAGAAATGCTGACTTTTGTTGTCCACACTAACCAGTCTAGTAATKATTAGACTAATTACTGAAAATTTGTCAGATAGTGTTTCTCCAAAACTGGAACTCTCTAAAGCCAGAGTAAAATAGCTACTGCTATTGAAAACTTCTTACAAAAGAACAAAGAAGACATTTTACACAGTCACCCCCTCCCAGGTAAGAAGATAGCTATGGTTGGTGTTAAATTCTAGGAAGTAATTAAAGTTGGTATTGCATCATTTAACTGGATGACGAGTTTAAACTAGAGAGTTTATGTATAAACAGTGAAAAGCTAAATTGTTAAAGCTATGCTTTTCAGTGTCTCTGAAATAGTGGGAAGAAAATGACTTGGAAATTCTTTGCACAATTTTGATCTCTTATTCAGGCACCTTCTATAGTGGCATCTACCAAAATACTGCATGAAAATGTAGTACTTTTATACATTTTAAAATAATATATAACCAYAATGATTTTTCACTGCATAAAATTAACAAAAGGGGAAAAAATTGAGAAAGTTTTATTGACAGCCATTTTGGTTTTGAATCAGCTGTAGCCCTTGCTTTTGCTTTCAGTTATAAATAAAACCTAATTCAGATTTCAACTTGTTTTTGTAGGAGTGATTCAAGTGAAAGCCCATATCTTAGAATTGAAATTTGCCATTTCTACTGGTCAGTACAAGCAACTCATTTTCTCTGCTGACACTTCACTGGAGTGTGTTTTGGCTTCTCTGCCTATGATTACATATTCAGGTTGTGCCAAATGTGGTTTGGAACTACAGGCAGATGAGAACATGATCTACAAGCAATGTATTAGATGTTTGCCATACAACAAAGTGAAAACATTCTACAGGTAAACAAAATAAAGCTAAATAATGCATATTATTAGGGAAGTAAACTTCAATTTTCTCCATTTTAACTTCCCCCATATCTAAAATTCTGTATTTAAATGTGGTTAGAAATCCCTGTCTTAATTTTCAAGGAGTTGTTCCTGAATCACTGTATTATATTGTCATTTTTTATTCACGATACTCTTAGTTTAAATCTAACTTTTTAATGTCTTTGAATACTATGTCATACAGGAATGATGTTTACCCAGTACTATGTCAGATAAAGCTAAGATGGAGTAGCTTGAGGACCAAAGGAAAACCCAAGAATCTTGTTCCAGCCTAAATCTGAACTCATGTGAATGCACAACCATATTTTTAAACTGATTAATCAGTTTCAGCTGACAGAAATAATATTGACAAATGTTTTCAGTAAACATTCTCGSAGAGCAGAGATAGTGAGTTATCACCAGATGGCACTGTGAGACACATATGTTCACACTTACAGAAAATAAACTAAATGGACCCAGTTGATGTAGGTACATCATTATTAACTAATTGTTCAATTCTTACATTTATGTTGGGCTCTCAAAATGTAATTATTATAGTGACTGGAATGACATGCAGCTAGAGAATGTTAATTGAGACAACCATGGATGTAATAGCATTCTAGAATATGTAAATTTTCTATCTAAATTCTTTCTCAAATTCTTTCTAAACTCTGAGTTTAATGAATCATTGACTCAAATATTAATAAGCTATTTATCTAACAAGGTAGTGACCTAGTATTTTTCCTCTAAGCAAAATAGTCTTGTGTCTTTATGTGCTATTTATTTTGCTCYGAGGGAGGATTAAGAGCAAAGAGGTTTTTTTCCTTAACTGAAAAGGTACCCCCACTCTTTCATAAGACTATGACATCTCAGTGAGCCTGAAGGACCTCAATTTTCTCTTGCACAAAAGGTGGTAGAAAAATTATAAGGATTTCCAATGTTTGTATTTTCAGCATGTGAACACMCCTTGATGTGGAACTTACATGCCCCTTTTTTTCAGAGAAAAGTCCATCATTTTYGCACTGAAATATTGCTCTGATTAGTTTAGTCAGAATTCATCACCTTGGGAGTATTTCCAAGGAGGGATTTTTGTTTAGTAGTTTGCGGAAACATTTGGTGTTTGTCATAGTACAAGAGACATACCTTGGTATTACGTGGCTATAAAGTGATGTATTAAGACAGAAAATATTGGGTGATGTTGATACAGATGATACAATTCCAAATGATACACCTAAGCTCATCTCCTACTTTGCATTTCCACCACCTCCCTGGGCAACCCTGACCACCSTAACAGTGAAAAATTTTTTGCTATTGTCTAATCTAAATCTCCTCTATCTCATCTTAAGGCCATTTCCTTATATCTACCTCACACTGATTCCAATGCTACAGGTTTGACAGATGAGTACATAGAGATTTTCTCATTTTTCTAGTTCTTAGTATTATGTCGCAGAATAATATTAAATTGTATTTCTTTCAAAATTTTTGCTTCAATAATAAACAAAGCATAGCAACTAACTTTCAAGAAACTTTGTTTTCTGATCTAGACCTGCTTTGATGACARTAGAAGATGAAGGATATGAAATTTATGTTCATGTGGTGTCTGAGTTGATGGAAAAAATCTTCCTCAATATTCCTGCAGACTGGCTGAAGAGATTAGTAGGTACTGTTTGTTTAATTACTTGTGATAGAAATAGGCAGCAAAGTTGACAATGGAAGCAAAATTTTTAATTATTGGCAGTTCAAAAAAAATCCCCAACTAACCAACATCAAAGAATATTTCAGTAACTGTCTGACAAACTCAGAATTTGAGTAGAGGTTGCAACAACAAGAGGCGATCTGGTGTGAATGTATTATATAACTAAATAATTGTAGTTACATACCTAAATGTTCAATAACTAAATGAATTCCTTATTTGCAAAATAGCATCTCTCAGGAGCTTTTAGAACTAGCTGTTTTCATGATGTCAATCACTGGGCTGTGTTTCAGACAAGCTTCACTTGATACATCCTGTTTTACTTCAGAGGTGTTTTGATGGGATTCACAGGTGTTAACAGTTTAATGAGAAACAGGCTMAGCTCATTGTTTTTAAAAAATAGTTAAAAGCTAACTTTCTATACAGATGTTGAACTRCACTTCCAGTAGTTCAGTGGAGCTTTCATGGAGGTAGAACTTGAATGTTAGGTGCTATTGTGMAAATTAAGTGTAAATTGAATTCTTCTGTGTTTTGCAGTGCCTTCTTCAGATATAACCTACAGCAYAATAGTAGCAGATCTGTGTCATTCGCTGCTGGCAGATACAGAAGCATCCTATTTGTTGGAAATCAGGAGCCACTTTGTGCTAGATGAGAACAGCTATCCTTTGCAAAAGGATTTCCATCTGCTAAATTTTCATCCTGATCTTTGACCTCTGCAGTAACTGAGTAACAAAGACCATAAGGACTCACAGATGGCAAGCAGAAGAAAAATGAATTAGCTGAAGGAAGCAAATGTCTTAAAACAAATTACAATAAAAGATTTTGATTTTCATTTATGAAAAAAGCAAAATCACCAAAAGGACKGGTATGGAATATCTGCTAATAGTATATACTGCTGTAGTAATGCTGGKAAATCGCCATAAAGTATATTTTTATACATGTATKTTTATGTTAAGAATTATGTTAATAAACTCCAACAGTTTGTTCAGTATCTGTTTTCCTTTTCCTCCTCAGGAAAGTTCACTACTATTGAGAGACTGGATTTTCCTCAGATCTGGCAGATTAGAGGAAGACAGACAGAATTCAGTAATATTTTAATTATAAGATCATTCTTATCSTGTATGCTGTAGCTTGGTCCTTTTGTTTTTCTGTTGTGGTTGCTTTCCTTCTTTTAACAGCAGAATTTTTGCCATTTACCCTCAGCAATTTTGCTGCTGTTTTTTTCTCTCGTAAAACAGAACTGTCTCACTGAATCTAATTTTGTATATTTAGAAATGGTTGCACCAGTTTTGTTTTAAACTGTCTAAGACCTCTTAACCTGGTGCATCCGTTCATGGACCATTTAAATTATTTAATTGTTGTAGTATTTATCYGGCATAAGCTGAAGAATTTAATCACCTGTCAATTTAATCATGTTAACACTGGTCTGCAAAATTTTCTCCCAATTTGATCAGATTTAGAAGTTACTTTAACTCTTTTTAAAGTCGTAGTATATCTGAYAGTGATTTTTATCAGAAAAAGACTGAGTAAATKATGACTCTGCCTGACTTCAKAAAGTAACAATCTCATAACTGTTACTTTTGTGAAAGTGATTAAATACATWGTATTTTTCTCTGATAAAACTTAGGCTTCTAGAAGAGGCTGATAGGGTACAAATCATATTTGCTGTCTGTCTGCATCCTTGCAGATCATTACTTTTACTGTTTGCCTTTAGGAAACCAGTTTCAGCTATACTCAGGCTTCAAACAACTGTTCTCAAAACTGAATTTGCTSAAGTTATTAAATGTATTATAATGCAAGTAATGTGACTATTGAGCAGGATTCATGTGCTGTTTCTCGAAAGTGGCTTTTTAGATTTAAACAACCATGTTTCTTGGTGCTAGTTTGGATTCTGTTGTATCTCGTGTGAAAGCAGGTTGGAGCTGCTGGGTTTTTAATATTGATCAGAGCTGTGTGCAAGTCATCTGTTTTCTTGTGCACCAGTAAAGGGGAAAGTAGTGATGKTTCTGATCAATCTGGCAGCAAGAGAGAAGAATCCTAAGGATTATAAAATAACTTTGAAAAAATGAATTCTCAGCTGAATTTTCACAAGGTCACTTTATCTTAATTCTGTATTTGTCTACTTGTTTCCTGAACAATTTGGTCAGATTCTGTTGGTCAAACAAGTTTGCAAGCTTSTATTAGATATAAGGAAGAAATTGTTTATTGAGAGGCACTGGAACAGATTGCCCAGGGAAGCTGTAGATGTTCCATCCCTGGAGGTATTCCAGGCCAGGCTGTCTGGGGCTCCGAGCAACCTGGTGTGGTGGAAGRTGTCCCTASCCATGATGGGCAGCTTGGAATGAGATCATCTTAAAGGTCCCTTCCAACCCACACCATTCTGTGTTTCTGTTTTGGTCTGTCTCTAGAATGACCTCTGACAGTTCTGTCAGCAAGCATAGAAATGTTGATCTTTTGCTAGGAAAATCAATTTTCTGCTGTGCCAAGATACCTGAGATTAGTATAAGAAAGACAGCAGAGTGATACCAAAARCTATGCTCAACACTAGCACCAACAGTGTGCAAAGGACAGGATAAAATCTCCAGGAGAAACTGGGTAACTCCTTACACAAAAGAAATGCTGCAGTGTCTTGGTAGAGGAATTATGGTTTCCACAGAGTTGAGCCTATGGCAACAGACAAACCAGTCACAGAAGAGAGCAATTGTGTTCTCAACTGATGGTGAGGAATGAAAACTTAGTTCTGCTCCTATTAGTAAATTGTGCTAAAGATAATATGGAAAATTTTCAGCTTTATAAAAAGAGAATTCGAAAGACTTGCAGTGATTGAATTTCACCTCACTATAAAAGCACTCTTTAGTCTCATGTGACCTGGCAAAAACAGGATGACATTGTCCTAATCYATCACCTTGGGGAAAATTCTAAGCATCTGTGCCTTTAATACCTTATTCTAATTATGCTTTCACAGTAGCATCTGTTTCTAGAACGTGGATTTCTTAATGCCAGGGAAAAYTGTGTTGAAGGGAATTGCAATGTCAGTGTTTGGATTTAAATGAGGTATTATTGTGCAGATCCTATCTGAGTGGGAACACTCCATGAGCATTTTGAGTTTAGTAAGACTCTTAAGAAGCAGTCATCAGTTAGAGAAACACTAAGGATTGTTTTATGTCCAGTCGCTGTGTGGTCTCAGTAGGCTGATTTGATACCTTTGGGCAGAAGTCATGGCATCTGGATTGGAGAGCTGTGTGTGGCTGACCAGCAAGCTCCATGTACTGGGCTTGGGTYTCTGCAGCTGATGAGGACCCAACTGCCTTGTTCACTTCTCACGATTCTGCAGATCATCCCTCTGACTCTTGTTTAACAGTATTCCTTCTTGAAATCCAAGCTACAAACATGGTGCCATAGTTCAATGTTAACRTCAATAAATTTGCAATTCTGTGGTGTCTTTCGTTCCTATCTTCATTTTGGTAATTCTTTGTCAAAGTTCTAGGTCCTGCTGCCGTGTTTACTACTTCAGACTTTTCACCTTACTTTTCAAACAAGAAGTCATTTCACCTTCTGTGCCTGGCATAGATATTTCTTCTGGAGGAGCTTTCCAATGCTTTGTCACCTGTAGTGCATCTTTCTCCCCTTCAGTTTCATCCAGCTGCTGCTTTTAGAAKGTACAGTTATATTAGCAAGTAATTTTCAAACTCATCTGGTTTCTTGTTTCCTCACTTAGAGGAAGGATAGAGTAGTGCAGATMGCAGAGATCATTAGGCTTTCTAGAAGAATAGAAATTGGGAGAAGAAGATAAGGTAGAGAGTTACCCCAAAAGAAATATAAATAAATAGTCTGAGTAGTGGTAGGGCTTCTCCTTTGTAAAAATGTAACATTTTTTTGGAGGAAAAATACCACTGGTAGGCACTGAGTGGTCTTGTAATCATTCCTCCTCCTTCAGCTCAATGTAAGTCTCAAGCACAAGATCAGATGGATGTTATATACAAGGCAGTAGGTAAAAAAAAATGCTTCGTTATGTGACAGTTAATAACACTGTATTATAACTCCTTATTTAATGATGTTTCTTGGTTTGAAATAGCTCTTGTGCAAGAAGAGTCAAAAAGGACCTTCCTCATTTACTTCACTTGGATGACCATGAGTACAAGTACATTGGTAAGTGCACTAGGATATGTTTCTTCACAATTTAGCTGAAATTATTGAACACAGAAGCTGGAAGTATTGTTACTTTAATGTATAAGAAAAAAAGAGAATCATTAGTACAATACATTTTTTTTATTACATGGACCATAYTGTACCTCAAGTCAGACAGGTGACTTCCCACTTTAGAGGTATTTGTTAAGAGACACTGTACATTACATGCATCTCCCTCCACAAGCCAGTAAACCAACTGTCTGAAACATTAATAACAGCTTACTTTTAAGATCTTTATTGGTATTATTTAAATAATAAAGAACAAAATTTATTTGGTAAAATTGTTTTATTATAGTAATATGTAAACTGTATGATAACCCTGTAGTTTTCCTTCCCACAAYAAACATGTTGCTTGTCAGATTGGTTTGCAGTAGTTTTGTAGGACTGAAATTTGAATACAGCTCTTTGGGGTTGAGGGTGCTGCTGTTACTCRTTTAGCAAAGATAGAATGAGGGTTGAGCACTTTGTAAAATTCAGTTTGTTGTAATGAGTTTAGGCTCATCTTGTATCCAGTGGTGCAATTGCAAGACAGACTGAGGGTACCATGTAACATTTCAGATGGTGGATCAGGGAAGTGTGTTATCTTACAATTCCTCTGTGCTATCTTCTCATTCATAGTATTTCCTTTAGTTAATAACTATATTATCAAAATGGAAAGTAGTTTCATCTCCCCAGAGAAGCCTTAATTTTTGAATATATTGAATTAATTAACATTATATCCTGTTTGAAAGCAAGTTGGTTTTATTTCAGCAGTAGAGGTTATGGTCCTCTTGGAACACAATTGTGCAAAATGTTTTGTTGCAGTAGTCTRTGTGTCTGGTTTATGACTGTACAGTGTGAAAGGTACAGAGTTCAGGTCCCCAGTGAACAATGAAGAAGAGAAGAATGTTCTATTTTATTTTGATTAAGAATAATTGCTTGGAATTATTTTGTAGAACAGTAATTTATGTAAGGAAGAAGACTCTACCACTAAAACAGATACRTGCCCTGGGGGCTTAAGCTAATTGGATTTTCAGTATAAGAATGGTCATACTAGGTCAAAYCCAAGGCTCTTGCAATCAGTGCTCTGTCTCCAGCAGAGACATGTTTAAAGAGAAATATGTAAGGACAGGACAGGTCCTCATCTTACTGTGTCAGAGTATTGCAGTACTTATGCCAGCCTCCAGACACTTGTGACTCCACAGCTTCTCTGCTTGTCCCTTAGTGTCAACACAAAGTGCTGTAGTTGGGGTCAGCTGAAAACCTCAAACTGAATTACTGCAAGAAATACACTGTGCTGAGGGATGTGAACAGCTGCTTCTAGGTGTGTGACCAATAAACAGAGTCTTCCACCCGTCTTGTTCAAAAGAGGTTTCAAATAATGCTGCTATTTTAAATAAATTCTAAATTTATTGGTCAGTATCTTTAGGGTTTTGTTTTGGCATGCTGACTGGGCTTCCATCCCTTTTGGTGAAGCCACTGTGGTGATGTGGTGCAGTGGACAGGTAGGCCTGGTGTCATCACTGGCAATTCTTGGGTCATTTTCGGATCTATCCACATGATGTGGTGATCATTTGTGCCTGGAACTGATGACCAAGAAGCAGAATTTACTAGTCAAAATAACTAATGCTGAGAGATCATGTTTTGTTTACTCTGCTGTGTGTTATTTAATTGAACATATATTTTGAAGAGGGGAAAGAGAGAGTTCCAGCCTATGAGGGACCAAGTCTTTTATTTGTGTTTGGTCAAGGAAATAATTTATTTTTTTCTTGTCTACTTAGGGTACAAACTCTTAGCAAAGGTTTTTGTACCCTTTAGATGAGAAATATAGTAAGAGCTTTTCCATGTTAAGGTTGGCTTTTTAGCAGTGCTGTTCACGTGCTGTGGCAGAGAGCGTGCCATCGTTTAACCAGCTCCTTGGGCTTGCTGATCATCTCATTCCAGTGTTCCAGTTCTCTGCCACGTGTGTACATGAAAGGCCCAACTACCACTCGTCCTAGCAGGAGCGTTTCTAGGGAAAAAAGAAAGCAGTTACTAATGAACACATGTGATGCTTCTCTGAAATCCTTCCCTAAATTAGAACATTAACTTGTATTTCTCCAAGTAATGCCTGTTTTGAAAGTTATTTTTAAACTAAAATATCCATCAAGGACATAACTCTGGATTTCAGGTTCTGTAGCCTCTACCTGCTAAGGTTCAGCATCAAAAGGGACTGCAGTAAGTTGGTATTTAATCAATGCAGGCCTGTCCTTTTGTCTGCACTTAAACTAGAACATGTTCAAGGCACAAATACCTGTATCTGCCCAGCCCCTTTACCTCCAGTTAACTGTAGAAGTGTGCCCTAATTTTGGGCATCAGCAGCCTCAGTAGGATTCATATGATGCTTTGGCTTGGGAAAAAATAAATGCAGTTACTGAGACAGTTGGGAGCTGTATTATATGTGTTGCCACTGACCCCCCTCTGCCAAGGAGCAGATTGTTTCTTGATGCTTGGACTTTACAGCTGTGAATGGGGGAAATTATTGAGATATTTGCACTGCAGGGAAGATGTTTGTCTTGTGAGCAGTAGAAATACTGAATTCTGATTTGCTTCTCTACGCAGAACTCCTTAATGGATTCTCTTWCGTAAGAGGTGGCCTCAAGCATCAGGTTTTCTGCCAGGGAATGGAGATGTTTGTTAATCTCTCTCTCTCCTTTCTCACCGCTTGAACTGCTGAGAGAATTAAAATTCCTATTCCTCTTTCACATTTGCTTGGAAAGAGTGAATGGTCTCAAAATTTTGGAGGTTGAGGATTTTACACGCATAAGCTTGTTTTAATAGGATACTGAAATGAAACAAAAGCACAGCACCTTGTACTGACATTGACTGTCTACAGTTACTTTATTCATATCTTCTATGAAATTTATCCTTAGCCTCTGAGAGACATATACTTAACTACAAATAAGTTGTCCTGCTTTTTGAAGAAACAATTTGTGAAATACCCCAAAGACTTATGTTTTATGATTATTGCTGAAAAGGAATTAGTTCCTCCCAGGCCAGAACGTATCTCAGACATGTAAGATATTTATGACATCTTGACTGTAACAATTTATTTAACTTACTTTCTCCTTTGTTACTCTGGAGCACAGATAGACTCAGGCTTGCTGTATCCAGCTCTGTCTGATCTGCCTTGAAACTGAAGGTTTCGTTATACACTGGATTGGAAGTTCCCAGAAGAGCTGCTGTCTTTTTACTTTTGATGAATTTATTATGGTTCATTAGTGAGACTTTGACATATACACCTCATAGAAAAAGAAATTCAATAAGAAAATATGTCAGAAGCGGTTGGGAGACAGCTTAAGGAATTTCTTCCTTTCAGCAGTCAATATCAAGTCTAAAATCAGATCGTGAAAGGTCCCTGGAACACACATGGCAGCATGGCAATGCGTAACATTAAGCAGGGAGTACACAAAAGTACTGAGGGTGCAGTCTTACAGTGCACTTTCCAATTTAAGAGCTGATAAAATGAGCAGTTATATTCTTACCCTGCATCCTTGATCTTATATATGCCTTCCCTTCATCTGATAGAGACGTTTTTGAAACCTTAGTTTGTTCAGTCAAAAGAACTTCATAGTTGATGTGTGTATATAGAGGACTAAACCTCCTTTCTTTTTAAATGGTAGGTGTATTTTGCATTTATATTGTTTAGCTTCCAAGCCTTGCAAAAAAATCACTACAGATTGAAAAACAAGCTTGGTTCTTCAGTGTGTTTTTGCTTTGAGTGTTTAGATTTTAAACAGCATTTTGAGGAAATCTCTGAGACCAAGGACACATTAGTATGACATACCAGAAAAAGCCCCACTGCACTAAGGGAGAAAATTGTGACTCCATACCGTAGTTCTTTGAAAAATAGCCAGGCTGTCCTAAAATAGGATTTTTTTCCCAATTCATTTCTTCCCAGGACAGCTGTTCAGCATAAGCAATTGTCCTGCAGCTGTTATCTCTGGGAATTTGACTTGAGGCAACTGTTGATGTCAGTATCCCTTGAAATGCTGCCCTCTCTGGATTGGAGTGCAGCAAAGGAATTTTGCTCACTGTACTAAAACAGTTGTCACTGATTGCCACGAGACAARCCATTTATTATGAAACAAACCCCAAACATAAGAGAACTAAGCTATCAAAAYCTAAGTGCCCCAGTGGCAAAATATGGCTTGTTTCCATTCAAATCACACGGATGTTTATTTGTTCTTGTTGGAGTCACACAGCACAAGCCTGGGCGGACAGATGAGGAAGGAGCAAATTAAAACAGGAATTGTGGAGCTGATAGCAGAGAGGAAATCACACTCACCGACAGCAGGGCTCTCCTCCTGGAGCTTTAATCCCCTTGCCCTCAGAACCACCACAGTGAGACGGCCCAGGTAGTCATTGTAGCTCAGGGAGAACTGGATATCACCRTACTCTGAAGGAGGCTTTGGAAGCAGAACACCACTTGTCAAATAGCTCTGAAAAACTTTCATCCCATGGACAAATGGGGAGAAAAAACCTTTTTCATACTAATGGTTTCTGTCACGCTAAGGCATGAGTGAATTGTAATTGCTGTATTTATGCTGTTGTAACATTTGATGGAACCAATTAATCAGCCTTCCTAACCCTCTGAATCACTCTTTTCCAGGTGATATCTATTTCCTTGCCTCTTCTGCTCTTTTCTGCTCTTACTGATTTAAAAGAGAAGCAAATAACAGAAGTTCTTACGTAACTACTTCTGAATTTATGTGACTTTTTCTAAGCAGCAGAGTAATCCCTTCCCAACAGCTATGGATGGTTGGTAAGATGGGAATTTTTATTCCMAATGCTTATGAAGTACTTTTGCATTTGATGTACTTGATAGAACATACTTCTACTTCAGCTGTCTCCCTCCAGTACTTGTAAGATGACAGAAGTTCCACAATGCCAAGCAGCCTGGTGTCACRTACCTCCAAGTTTCCTTTCTCCAGGTCTCTCCATATGATGAGTTTGTTGTCCTCAGTTAATGCTTCATTTTTTAGTGGGAAGATAACTTGGCCTAGAAGATGATGCTTCTTCTCTTTATCAACATGATAAACCAAAAACTTTAGTGTCCTTTGAAGCAACATTTTACTGGAAACCTGTACAGGAAGAGTATATTAATAATTATAMAACATCTGACACTTTTCTACTCTAGCATGACTTTAAAGGAAAAATTTTTCAAAGTGTGTTAAATGTAGGTGGAGGTTTCCTTTAATTATTTGAAGTCCACTTCTTAAATTTGCTCTAAGTTTTAGCTATGCAGAAGTCAAGATCCAAGCTAAAATACAAGTTCATTTGAAAGCTATGAAGTTAGCTGGTGGTTTTTCAGCTCATACAGACCTAGTGCTGTGTGATGCGTTCACTTTCAGACATAAATGTTTAGAAATCTGTAAATATTTATTTTTTCAGTTTTCTGAAACACAGACTTTTTTTGCTTTTAAAGCTTTTGTCTTGTGATATGTGCTGAAAGCCTCTCAGTGTGGGAAGCCAAGCTTTACAGTACTATACAAATAGCATCCCAGACATTCTCCCAAGTTGTGGTGTCTAGCCTCCTTCCACAGCAAAGAAACTAAAGGCTATGAAAGCATTAGATCAGTATTGGCTCCTTCTGGACTTCTAGAGCTGCTGGGCTGAACTGCTGTAGTTCAAAGTGGAGTTTTCATTATTCCCAAGTCAGGTTCTGGAGTCCTTAACTTTGGTGCAGACCACAAGTAAGATAATTCTGGAGCCACACACTTCTGTAGCCCAGGATCTACAGAAGCCCCAGTAAAAAATCCTGCCTCTGATGGAAACAACTCCTCTCTTCGTAGAAGCATTAATTCTCTACAAACATGTACTGTAGTTTAACAAGTTAATAATTGCAAACAAAAATCTGCCCCATCAAAGGGAAAAGTACCTGGAAAACAAAGTTTTCATCAAACTGTGGATTAAGAGTTTTACGTTTTGTTTTGGACTGCAAGTAGCTTCTTTCATCAGGCAGCAGGAAGATTTTCACAAATGGACTACAGGAATCAGCAGGAGGCTGCAGCTTTCTGACTTTGATCAAGGAGACGAGGAGCCTTTCTGACTCTTGCTCGTATTCTATGGAGAACCAGAGGCGGCCAATGTTGCCATCAGGAAAATCCGTCTCGCTTTTGTCTTCGGGAAACTTGTACAGATCTGGGTTAATGGTCCCTACAACATAAGCTCCAGCTTCAAGGGAAAAAAAAAACAAGCACCCTCAGATGAGTCTCAAGAACCATTGCAGGCATTTTTACAACCACTGCTGTGTTAGGGGAAATCACATTAATCTCTTTATTAACAATTTTTTGYATGAATTTCATCTTTTATTTCCTTTCCCCTCAAATTTGGAGGAGTAATTGTGGGCCGCACCACTTTTCTTTCTCTTACTCCTGTGATTGTACCTTCTTAGTTCTAGGTATTTGTTGTTGCAGGCTGCAGCTGGTGGCTGCTGTTTCTGAGGACAACAGACACTTCCTGGCCTTTACAAAATGTGGGAGGAGAGATTGCTTTGGCTGCCATATGTGCAAGGTACCACAGCACGGGGACCAAAATGGCTACATTCTTGCCCAATTCCTATATATAAAAATATATATATATATATATGCATAGAGCATTTAGGGTTTGTACTGTGTAACACTGTGTCTGGTGTGCCCCCAGTAAATTCGCTTCCTAATAATAAAGTCACCCTTTAAAGGAGTACCCCTAAAAAGAGTTCCATTTTTGCAATGCCATACCCAAAGAATGAAATGACGACCGTGGCCCAGACTGAGGGGTCATGTAGGGGTCACTCTCTTCCTGAACCTGTTCTTCGTTTGTCAGGTGCATCCAGTCTCGCCCGTGCAGTGTTGGTGGAATGATAAATGGAACACTTCTGGATCTGCTCAACACAACAGCAGCTATTCACTCTTCTGGTTTAAATGTGGAAACCAAACTTGGTAACAGGAGTAAGTTTACTATTCTTATGTCACAATTTTATAAACATTCTACAGATGTGCATAGGTAAAAATGATGAATATCTGTTGTTTTGCAATTGATTTTGTTTAATGCCTAAAAATACAATCAAGCACATTAGGTCGTAATTCTTCAGACAGATTCTTCTCTTTCCTCCTTTCTTTTCTTTTGGAATTTATCTTTCAAAGGAAAGGAGGAATTAGCTGCAGCTGCTTGTTTTAGAGCCCCAAAGCCCTGCAATGATTAATTTTCTGAGAGCCTCCTTCCTGAACTGAAGTCCTACTGTTTGGTTCTCAGATGCTTTGCTATTAGACCAGGAATGACTCTGGAACATAGGCTGAATTTGTCTAGGTAACAGATAAAGCTATCTATGCACCAATTACACTTGAACATATTATCTCTTYTAAATAAATCAGAAATAATCATCACTTTCATAGTTAAATTATTCTTTTCCGAAAGGAACAAAGCAGAACATGACTGATATTTTCATATAATTTAGGAGTCTCCTTTATTTCTGTACATGCATRTATTTGGATCACCCATTCATTTGAGATTTGACAAGTTGAAATAAAGTATGCTTTAAAAACAAAATGAAAATATATACCTTGTACTTTTTAGTTGAATTTCAGAATTTGCCTGATCCTGAAAAAAGGCATTTGCATTTGTTGTTTTGACAGGATGGATGAGCTTTTCATAAGAAAGGAGGTGGCAAAATTTTTTCCAGAGCAGGTATGCAGTTATTCCAAGGAGAACAAATAAAAGGATCCCTCCTATTATACCTCCAGCCACAGCAACTGCTTGTTCTGTTCAAACATATAAGCACATAAAGCATCATAGGAAGATCAAAGTTAAGTATATTTTGGGGGTAGAAAGGAATGTTAAAGCTAACAAATACATTCCAAAATTATATTTAAATGAGGCATTCATCTCACATGCACATTTTTCTTTGGTTATAGCATGATGCAACACCTGAAGATGTATGACCATGTCAGTGACAGATTACAGTGTTCAGATATGCTGRCAATTACTGCAGTTTAAGAGACTATAGACAGGAAAAAAATCAAACCTCAAAGAATTGTTCTGGTTCTTTTTTGCATTAGCATTTACCTTAGCATGTCAGAAGTGCTAGAGCTTGCATAACAGAAGAAAAAGAAAACCTAGGAGCACCTAATACGAAAGGTACCATTATTTTGGTTTGGTTTGTTCTCCCAAATATTTATCTATGTTGAACTGAGTCTAGGCCTTGGCCCAAGGAACAAAGCAAAGCTATGGGTTGTTTTCTTTCTCAGGATGCATATGTTTCCTGATCTGTGAAGTCAAATTTAAGTATCCATTAAACACAGTTTCCTGAATCGTGAGTATTTCACATAAACCAAAATCTTGTATAATTAGAGTGAACAAACCAAAACCCAAATAAAACTCAATAAATGTATTTAATATGAATATGAGAAATTCTGTTGTGAGAATTTCTTGTTAGACCAAGGGTGGACAATTGATAATGGGCTCAGTTCATTGTTTTCACATGTTTGCTGAGTATGCTGGAGTCAGAGGCTGCAAAGATTATTTTGCTCTGTACCTTATAACCAGCCTGCTTTGGTCTACCACTGAAYTGGTACTGGTTCCTTGAGTCGTGCCCAGATATCAGCTGAGGATAGATCCTACCAGAATATCCTCTGTCTGAAAATGAGCTCAAGCTCCAGAATTATCTTCTCCTCTGCAGCCATGGGAGGCAGCTCAGGATCAGCTGAATACTGGGGGCTGACAGTTCTCAAGGTCTCCCCTGAAACTGAAGCAGTGAAGTGACCTGGCATTTTCTCACAACTGGTGTTGACTTTATTCCCCTTCTTTGCTTTGAGGTAGAGATAACTGTGATTATGCTTTATTCCTTTTTGCTTTTTATCTGTCTGTGCTTGGTAGATACCTTGCAGTTAGCCATCTCTATACAATGGTACAAGTAAAATAAAGACGCAAGCACAAAATAATCAGTCAACACTAGTAATAGTTTTGAATAATTCAAAACTAATTTCATTTAATTTAGTTTATTCATTAGACCTATAAAGAGTACGGGAGGTGAGTTGCAAATACATGTATTGCTGATCTTTTTCAGTGTTGTCCTGTTGCGATAAGTGACATGAAATGTCCTTCAGCTACAGAACATTTAAGTAATTACCTTGTGCTATAAAATTAACCTGGCCATAGTGCCTCAAAAGCCTTAATCTGATCCTGACTCTTTCTCCTGTATTTGGTAGAGTCATCGGAGCCAAGTTGGTTTTGCAGCTCCCTTCCAGGTGTGTTGCCTTAGCTCTCTGCAAGAATTGGCTGGCTGCTTCCCTGTGAGTCACATAATCACTCCTGTCTCCCAGCACCACCACGGAGCAGCCACCCTGCTCACGGCTGTACCACAGCAACAGCACTTTGCTGGCCTTGCAACTGGGAGGTGAGCTGAGTAAGATTCAGCATTTAGCCAGACTATTATTACAATACTTACTCCAAGGAACAGGAAACAAGCACCTATTTGATATGGGTTAATATTAATACAGAGACAAGTCTGATTGTGCTATGTGGGTAAATTAGTTTTCTTTGATAAGAATGCACAGTATGAGGAAATGCATGTGAGCATGGGAATTTTGTGTTTGTTCCTTTTAGTTTTGTAGGGAATGCTCAAATATCTCAGTCAGATTGACATTTTATTGCAGCTTAGGCGACCAGATGTGGAAAAAATGCTTTAGTTTAATGCCCATGAACATGATAGAAATTAATGGTTTACTTCATACAGGTCTACTATAAACACTACAAATGTTTGTATGGCTGGCAGTTTTACTGTCTGACATAGGTATCTGAAAGATTAACATTTCAAGCAAGCTCAACAGGACTTTGTTTTAACTTGTCTTCTTCATTCACAAGTCTTGGATGCTCTCAACAGCAGTCCCATGGTCCCCCATAGCCCGTTTGTCACCATTTACTGTTAGGGACAGTAAGATGAGATGTGCATTGATTTTGGAGTAAGAGAATGAGTTGCCAGTCTCTTTGTTAATGAGCTTTTATGTACTGAATTTGTTCACTGCAGAATGGTGTTAAGTATTTATGACACATTCASAGCCATTGCCTTAAACTGTGTAACTTTGCACAGTCATAGATATAAGGTAAAGTTTTACTCATTTCAGTAAAGTTACTTGTGATTTAATGAGAGTGAGGAGAATTTGGCTCACTTTTAGACCATCTTATCTGATTAGATCAGCAACAGAACTGGTATCTTAGGGCACAATGTAGCACTAGTCACAAAATCAAGCATTGAGATAAGCTGAGTCCATTGTGTGCAGTGAGAAAATGTGTATCTTTTTTAATAACTACCTGTYGCCATGAGAAATTGATGTGTTGTATCCTGCTGTGGTACAGGATCACAGCAGCAGGAGATGGAAGAGACCTATTGGACCGCTTCATCCCCGTGTGGCCTGAGCCAGGGGACTGTCTGCTGCTAATAGGTACCAGGTTTATCCTAGCACAGAGGAGGTGCTGACAGGCATCCTCTTGCCTCCTTTGGGATTGCATCCCTTTTTGCTTACTGTCTGATGATACACTTTTAATAAGCTTTACTTAACCTTTGCAGTAAGCTTTTTGGAGTTACAACCAGCTAGTTCTCCACCAAAAGTTTTAATCCCTATACAAAGACAAGTTCACATTTGTACAGTATGAACCAAATAATTTGCGGGGGGAAAGACGTTCTGCGTTTGCTGTGCCTGTCTCCAGAGCCGAGCTCTCCTCTGACAGGTGCTCCGGGCAGTGCCTGCCAGACCTGCAGTTCCAGGCTGCCTGTTCCCTCGCCGGCTCGGGAGGGAAGCCGAGCAGGTGCCCAGGGACAGGTTTGAGCTGATGCTTTACCGAGCCTTTCCCAGCGCCAGCGGGTGCCCGGCGGGGGGCTGCGGGAGAAGCCGGGCACCCCCTTCCCTTCCCTCCCTGCGCGCCCCCCGGCACTTACCGGGCATGGGTGCGGTGCTCCTGCGGGGCCGGGGCGCTGTGCCCGCCGCCGCCCCGGCTGTCCGAGCGCCGCCGGCCCCTCCCCGGCCCGCCCCCGCCGCCCCGCGGGTCGCGCACGGCACGGGCTGGAAACGGGACTTAAAGCAGGGGCATCTCTGGTGCCGATCAGAAGGAAAGCAGAGGGACCTGCTCGGGAGAGGTGCCGCGCTGCCCCAGGCTCCCCGAGCCCGCCAGCCCCGGGGCGCGGGAGGCGAGCGAGAGACATCGCCGGCCTTCAGCTGGGGAGGGAGGGCTGCAGCCGGGCAGGGAAGTGGCCGTCGTGCGGCATACGTCTTCTGTCGGCCCTAAAAAAACACTTGTGCGACACTGGCTGTGTCAGAGAACTTAGAAAACCACAGTTATGCTCAGAAAGATTCTTCGATATTAGTAGCTTAATTGTGAATATTCGTGTGGGCAAGAAAGTAGCGTGCACTTCTTCTATACATTTAACGAAATACGTAAGCACAAAGGAAGAYGTATCTCCCTAGAAAATTGCAATTACAGTCCTTCCTGTTTGTATTKAGGAATGTAATGATATTTAATTTCTGAAGTGTGTAATAAATACAATCAAACACATCTTAACCAACAAAATTACTCATGCATAGTTCGGAAACAAAGTATTCACTGTCACTTCTTGTCTGCTAATGCTTCTTTCACAGCCAGTATGACAAGAAACTATACCTTAAATTTATCGGCTGTTTGTGTTACATGTACTTGTTGTCTTCACAACTGTTGTGTGCATTTCCATTTAATCTAATCTAGTGCTATTTAGTGTAAAAGCCAAAGAAACGCATAGGAATTTAAAAAGTAGGATTATAATAAAATATCCTGTTTCTGTGGAATCCTAGAATTCTTTTAATTGCATTTAAAATGTCCTGCTGTAGATGTAGTATGGTTAAGCATTTGTTACTATTTTTTGAGTCCTTCGGAAGAAAAAAGATTTGATAATTTTTCCTCTAAAAAGAAAAAGCTTCATATATTTTAGTTTTACGTGTGTAAGATAGTGAATTACTAAATATTGCACAGTCAATACTTTTACTATTCTTATTTCTACCGTGAATTAGCATTAATACTGAAGTAGAGGTTTTTTGCCCAGCAGTTTTGCACTTGTTAGAGATAAGGTTTATAAGTAAGTTTGAGACAACCAAAAATTTTAAGTTGTGTGGCAAGACAACTGTCTGCTTTCTATTGCAGTGTTCTTGCTTGAGCTCACTTTTATGGCTGTATGAGGGGTGGTACAGTTACTATAAACATCTGATTGCTTTGCAGAACTCTACTGAACAGTTAAACTGATCCATGCCAGATGCACTGTCTCCCATACAGGCTGTGCTGCTTGTGCGGAGGCGTGTGAAGCTGGACGTCTGGGAAGCAATAACCAGTAACCATCTGCTGATTCAGCTCTTGTTTCAGTGAGCCAGTGGATGGGACAGTGTGACCTGGAGGAGCAGATCTCATCCTCTTCAGCTTCCTGTGGAAAGAGTTAATGGCAAAGTTGTTAAGCAGGGAGCTTTGATTTTGATTCTCTGCTCTGCTATGAAGTTCCTGTTCTCCAGTCTTTCTGTGCTGACTCCTTGCGACAGCTGGAAATCAGAATACATACAGGACATGGAACACAAYTATATCCTCCTTTATCTCTGATTACTAGCCTCCTTCCTAGCCTAAGTCTCTGCAACAACTGAGAGTTTARTGTTTTGTGGACCTAGATATTGTATTATAAATATTCTAAGTTTCTGGTGCATATTTTGGAACATAAACATTKTTCAGTGTCCCTATCCAGGGACATCTTACAGTAAAACCTTAAGCTTTAAAAGACCTCTTAAAAATTCCAAATGTAAGTACAAAATTATCTTTACTGTAGTTCAGGATAATCACTGCCAAGACGTCCTAGTTTAGAATGCAGTAAGGGATGCTACATTCTCTCCACTTTTTAATGATTTTTTTTTTTTTTTTTTTAGTATTAGAAACAAAAGTAGGGAGTCAGGATCCCAAACAGTAATACACACTTATGAAGTATGTTTTCCTTCATGTTCTGTTTTTCTAACTCTGGTGGCAAGTTCCTGTCATAGTTTTGAAAAAATGCRATCTCATTAAATTGCATAGCTCATCATTTGGGGAGATACCAAATGCTGTAGTTTTTACTGTGTGTTTCTGACAGCACTTTGCTTATAGTTTCCTTGCTCTGGTGGAAGTTAGTTAGTCTTGCTTTGAATGCTGAAAAGATGATACCATTTTTGTGGCTGCTCGGAGGCTTTCTTCTTGCTTTGGCAACGCTGAAACTGATTCTGAAAAGGCAGACRTGGTCACTGGAAGGGATGTGTAAGTAAGGTAAGTTTGAAAATCTGCTGTAMAGTTGCATTTAAACCCTCTGAAAAATAGAAAGAGGAATTGGAAATGGATTATAGTTTCGTAAGAAATTGAAGTCGGAACACAGAAGCCAAAGGCTATTCGGTCACAAAACAGTTTTCTAAGATGTGCTGATTTAAAAACTGGTGTCACATTGCTTGTGAGACACCTACCTAAGTAATAGGTTTGCATCATTTATAATATATTCATGTAATTCCCACTAGACTGGGTGCAATTCAACAGATGTATTTTTAAAATTGGATATCTTTGAAAAATCTGTGAAATATTTGCTTGAAATATAAACACTTTTATGCTATTCTGGTTTACAATTAATTTGATTGCATGTAATTACTTAATGCTGTTTGTAGGAACATCCTTTGATAGAGGATAGAAAGGTATTTAAAGAAGATACTACTGTAGGATCACAAGCATCAATAGACCTTTCTAAAGATAAGTAATTATAGCATCATTTCRCTGATAGTTTTATTCTGAGGTCTAACCCCTACTATAATTTATTAGTAATGTTTCAACAGATCCCTTTCAATAAAAGAGTTTAAAATTTTTTTTAAATCCCATTTTGCAGCCTTAGAATGATTTTTAAATCCAGCCATTTCACGTCAAATGTGTTCAAGTTGTTCTGCCTTCACACCCATTCCCTCGTGTTTGTGAATTTTGACTTCTGTTGGTGGTACCTTCAGCTGTAATGGCGTCTAGAAAGAGGTAAACTTTTTTTTTCCAATTAAATGTGATTAATGTTAATGAGACTGCTGAATTACTCAGGGACAATACTGCAGGGAGCATTGATGGGCACCCTGACTACAACAAATAGATTAAATTGAAAAGTGTAATTACAAATGGCAGAAATAATGAGTACTTAGAATTTCTATAGTGCCTTTCATTTCCAGGCAATCATGTCCTGATTTCTATACCAGCATTAATTACTGGTAGTTAACCATCACAAAACCTTTTTGAAATAATAGTTATTGTTATCCTTATTTTATAGATTGTTTAATTACTGGAGCTCCTCCAGATCCACACTTGTATAACTGAGATAAGAATTTCTCCCACAATCTACTGTTGGCCTTGAACTGACACCTAGTTCTTGGCTTTAGCAGGCTAAGGATAATTGACTGTTTCAGAAAAGAATATGTGAACGAAAGATCTACTCTGTTACAAAACACCCTTTGGATTCATTCTGGGAGTCATTTGTTAGTTTCCTTTCCAAAGGAAACATGAAAGTGGGAGAGCAAGTGCATCCAGAAGGGAACAAGTCTTCCACAATTGTTTTTTCTCAGCTTGGTTGTTGACAGTAGTCACCTTCAAGCAGACTACAATCCAGAACAGCTCTCCCAGTAAAATTACAGGTATGAAATGGGGATAGAGACAGGACAACATGGACAACTGGAAAAAAAAATCTTTAAAAGATGCCATGTTTGGTGTTTCTAGATGGGCATGAGGAGAAAGACAGCAGAAAGGGGAGGGAGGAAAATAGCATTAACCTGGTTGAGGGGTTTGGATTCCTACTTCGATGTTTCATCTTAGCCCAGTGCATTCCTGACACTGCCGTTATCCTTGACATTCTTCTGGGAGAGGCAGGCAGAATGCACTTTCTGGACCTGCAAAAATCTTCCATGTACCTGTCCCATCAGTTTCCTCGTGGCACAGAACTGGCCAACAGAGCCTCGGCCTCATGAAAAACTTAGAGCTTGCACAGAGCATGCTGTGCAAGACAGATTTTTTCCCATGCTTTGATAGTCATCTTTTGCTAGATATTTGAAATCCTTGACAGACGTGAACACTTTAATGCCTTCTTACAAATCTTTTTAGCACTGTTATAGAATACCTACTGATAGGAAAGCATCTGTAAGTAAAGTCTGCATGTCAGCACTTCTACAGGATTCAGAATGTTTCTCTTTTTTTACCTTTTCCTTCTGCTTCTAGTAAGCTTCAACTGTTGGTGTTGCCTAATAACAAAATTTGCACAAGCTATAGCACCACCTCCTGTTCAGAGCTGGGCTTTGGTTCAAATAACAGAGCCAAGCAAAAAGTTCTCTTAAAGGTGACCTTTTTTTAATGTAGGAAGCAAAATGGAGAAAATGTGAACTTTCATTCCTTTGAAGTGACTTTTCCTTCCTATGTTTTATAATAGGAATTTTAAGTTTGCTTTTACTAGAACATGTTCTTATGGTTGCAAGGGCTTTTTGCTAATGTAAGTTGCATTAAGAAAGTTAGCAGCTGGATGTTGCTGTTTTAAGAAAATAACAGTACAAAATGTTCCTTTTGAAATGACTTTATTAATAAACTCCAAGTTCACAGATAATATGCACAAGTCTTGTAGAGACTTTTGCAGAGAAAACTATTTGTGAAGCTCTGGCTTGCATGGCTTTAAAGCCTTTTGGGGCAGTATCTGGCTTTTTGTACCAGTTTTGTACATCACCTGGCCTTGATAAGAGTAATTTAAACTTCGTAACTTTGACAGGGCCTTGCAAGATTACATATGTACACATGAAAAATGAACTGTTCACACAGCTGTAGTGAACAGCAGAAGTTGCTCTAAGGCAAGACTAGTGTTTATTTTAGACAGTATTTCCTAAGCCTCCTCCCTCTGAGTGAGGAATAATGAATGTAGGCCAGGCATAATGTGAGTAAGGTATGAGTACCTAAGCCAAACGGGGAGGGATTGCTGAGCAGGCAGGTGAATGTAGACAGTAATCCATCTTAAGATTTGCAGGAAAGCACAAAATCATATATATGGCCTAGCAATTACACCATGTGTAATACAGCCCTAATTGGTACAGCCTTATGGGATGCAAACTCTTAACTGAGAGCAAAATTATGATGTTCCTTCTCGGAAGCATATACATCTGGAGTCAGATACTGAAAGCTGAAGATCTGCTTGCTGTAACTCACAGATATTTCTGCAGGCACATGCACCTAAAACTGCTCTATCTATAGCAACAACAAATTTACAGATGTAATCCTATATCGTTTTGTGCTTAAAAAGAAATAAAAGTTGCTCAAAAGCCCGGGCAAGACTGCAGGGAGATCCTGAGGGTCAAAGATGTAAGAAAAAAAAAATTAAATGCTGAGTGTAGGAAAAAAAGAGTAAACTTTTCATATAATTAAGTCGTTATTTCATGTGGATAAGGGATGCCTTTGTCTTTGCCAAGTGGCTGGGAGGTGGCCAGCAGGCACCATCCTGGGGCTGTCCCTGCTGGATTTCCTTGGCAAAGAGCCCCACAGGGCAGTGCTGGAATGTGACTGACCTCACTCGGACACAGCTTCTGGCTCTGCCGGAGTAAACGGTTCAGCACGACCAGGAATCCACTGGGACACCATCCCAGGTGCAAAGGAACTTAATAGAAAAAGGCACTCTGCCCGTTCTTATACTGCTTTTGCAACAAGTAGTAAGGAATGCCTGATCCATTTACAAAATACTGATCTAGCATTGATGGTGTCTAGTATGTCAAAAATACATAATGATCTCTCCTAAATACACCTAACACAATGGAGTGTGGCTCCAAATACTTTTAATTCCAGTTGATATCAATCAGGTTTGGTCTGTGTATGAATCCGGAATACAAAGGGTTAGAAATTAAATCAGGTATAGGGTACTTAACAAGTGTCACTTGGGCAACACTGCAGCAGGTATGTGAACTATTCCAGCAAAAAAAAAACAAACCAGAAAAACTCAGCGAACCCAAAAACTCAAAAAGGGTTCATCCTTACTCGAATTCTTTCAAAAATCTAGGTTAGAGCCTAGGTTTGAGCCTAGCCAGGAAGGGATAAAATAAGGCATACTTTGTGTGGTAATCACTAGAGTTGTGACTGCTGCAGCAAGAATGCTGCACAGTGTTCCTGTGGTTAGCTCTTCACTTAAAATAGATGTGAAAATGTTCTAGGAAATACAAGAAATATGAGAAGGATGAAAGTAAATCTTTCAAGGTCAGAAGGATCAGTGTCACACAGATGTTGTTGCCTTGCTTTACTTAGAAAAAAAATGTCTACATGCTAGAAAGCAGTATTTTTTCCCCGTAGGAGCTAAGCAAACAGTTTCTGTGCCTTTCCCGGCCTGGGGCTCAAATGGTACATTCTGTGATTGGAAATGCTAAACTGAAGGACACCTGCCTGCCGTGGGTCAGCTTATTGTATAACATCATTTCTATGTATGGAGAAGTACACTGGTTTTGAGATATTTAGTTGATACCTTTTTTCCCTTTGCCAACATTATTTTTCCTCAAAGAGAATGAGCAAGATCTCTGACAATCTATTTGTTTATTGGGCAACCAGGGGTTGAAGGATGGGAGAGAGTTAAAGGAGATTTCCTTTAGATTCCTGAGACCTATGAGTCAGTATGTCCATGAGCAAAGGTTACATAAACTAATAGATTAGAACAAGATTTAGTTGCATAAACACTGTTAGTGCATTTCAATCTGTCACAGAGTCAAGCCTGCAGATTACTGCAGGCAGAGCTAGCCTGGGGCTTACATTCCGTCTTGCTGGCCTGCCTCTGGCATGGATACATTTGAAATAGAATTGTTCTCTTGCTGTAGGGCTGCTCTGAAATCTAGGTCCTACTGGTGCAAACCTAATTTAATATACAGTGCTGTTGCTCTCAGCTCCTATCTAATTTGGGATGTCACTCTGGTTTGTTGGTTTCATACTAATTTTGTCTGTTTCATTTCACAAAGTATCATTATGCCTCTTGTGAGACTGGTCCAATATAGGCAGCCATGGGGACTAGATCCAGATCCCCTTCAAATTCCCCCAACTTTCCTGAGGCCTCTGTCCTCTCTCTCTCTTCTTTCCCTCATACTCTCTGCCCTGGGTGAATTCAGGGAGGCCAGTATAGGCTGCTCCAGCTGCATGGGGCAGAAATGAGGATATGTTGCCCAGGCCTGTCGTCCAGGGAAAGGGAGTCTGGATTAGTAGTTTTGGGTGGACTGGAGTCAATCCTCAGGCCATGAGGCCAACAGACAGCTACATTGTGATGACTGTGGTCTAAGTTGTTTGGGAATATTGCAGGTCATATAGGAAAACAAAGCCTTTCTCGGAGCTGCAGAGATGTGTTTTTTCCAAGTGCATGAGGGCAAATTATGCTCCCAGGCTGCAGTACTTTCCTCTTGTGCAGTGTTTTCCTTTGCGCTTTCCCCAGCTTCTCGCTCATCCCATTTCATCATTTTACATGTGGGAATTGAGGCGTCAAAGTTCAAGTCTTTATTTAGATGCTTAACTCCCATTAAGTGAAGCAAAATGTCTCTACAGCAGGCTTTGTTCATAGCCCTCAGCCCTGGGCACCAGTTAATGTCTAGAACAGACTCCAATACTTTGTTGTCCAAAGACCAAATCATTTTTTTTTAATGATACCATTTGCAAAAGTAAACTAAGGAGGTTTAGTATATACATGAATGTGGTTTTGAAAAGAGGTCAGATCCAAATTTACAAGAGTATATTGGTGGGCAAGTCACGTAAGGACAGAATTAGTGGTGACTTCTCAGTGTGTGGTGTTCTGTAGTGGTTTTTTTTCCTGGAAGCAGGCCCTGGGAGCCCTGCCTGCTTATGTGGTCCTGGCTTGCCTCCTTTCCAGTTGAGAGTACAGAACAGATGGAAGACTAGCAATCAAATGCAGGGCGAAGCTAAACATGTGATTAAATTATCAAAAAGGCCAAAGCCCTTATTGCATGAAAGGCAGCTTAAAGCTACCCCAAAACTGGCTTGAAGGGTTGTTTTTTTGGTGCAATTATTTATTGCTTTTTGCTAATGGATATTAAGAAACTGTAGAGAACAGTAGGGAACACCACATTCTGGTGGTTGTGCATGGGAGGAAATGACATCTGGGAAAAGGAGAAGCAAGAGCAGAGTGTTCATGTGATAGTCCCTGGATTTAAGATGAGATGTAAGGTTTCGTGCAATTATATCAAATTTATTACAAAACATGCTTTAAAAAGGGAGATTGTTTGCCTTTTCCATAATCAACTGTTCTGTTTGTTTGATAGCCAAACTAAAAACAGTGCTGTGTAGAGAGATTGGCTAAGTCTTTAAAAGATGAGATTGTTTGAATAGGCAGGCTGCCTCACTAACTGCCAAGGTAAAATAAAGGCAAAAAAACTGGTCTGCTTTGTTGAGAAAGCTGCTCTTATATCCAAGATGAAAAAGAAAGGAGATGTCAGAGCTCAAAACCACCAGTTTTCACAGGTCTAAAAATTCCAACAGCTTTCAAAAAGATTAATTCTGCAAAGAAGAGTACTGCATCTATGTTGCTCCTTGAAAAAAGTCATGTCAGTAGTGTAACAGCATTATTTCCAATGAAGATAAATGCAGATGACCTGGCAGATTTCATGACGCCTTTATGAGATAAACCCACAAAAATAGTCGTCCTTTCATAGGAAAATAAAATCACAGAATAAAAGCTTATTCGTAGACCATACCTGCTATAATTTGGATGTCTAACCAGCAGTTATCTTCTTCCAGGCACAAGCAGCAGAACTTGTCATGATGCTTGTTGAATATAAACGTGCTATATAGTGTTTATATTTGTACCCCAAACTCTATATATTACAGACAGATTAAGTTCACAGACATGTTAGACATATGGCACATGGCCTAATGGAATGTTATTTCTGTGTATATATCAAAAGACAGAGAACATGGTGGAGATTAATTGGGATGTATTGGAA
Organism: Amblyornis subalaris; assembly: GCA_018881555.1. Taxonomy (NCBI): domain Eukaryota; kingdom Metazoa; phylum Chordata; class Aves; order Passeriformes; family Ptilonorhynchidae; genus Amblyornis; species Amblyornis subalaris. The sequence continues at coordinate 16,621,479 of JACAXG010000003.1, read as the reverse complement.
AGTTTGAAGTTAATGTGATATTGCTTATCTGACAGAATTGCTTTCTTAATAGAATTCTGTTAGAAATAAGCATGCTTATTATGTCAAATGGAAGGTGATGGTCAGTTTTATGTTTTTAAACAGTCTCAGATACATTTCAATTGCCTCAATTGTGTATGAAAACACTTTCTATGCTAGCTCCTATGCTGGACTGACTGGAATAATTTTGGTGTTTCAGTGTAAGCAAAAACTGAAAATTGGCACTGCATACAGAATGCCAATTTTAATAAGGGACAAGTAGTATCTGGAATGGAAAGCTTCTGGCTGGTTATAGGCATAGTAAAAGTTAAATTTGCCCATAGTACATTACTTTTTATCTTGAAGGCTCTCTCAGACTGTGCTAAGGAGCTGTTATTCTTCAGAAACACTCAAAATTACTTTACAATGGAGATATCCAAGACCTGATCCAAATTGGCTGTGGCAGATGACATTCAGGCAAATGAGCAGCATTACCCACAAGACAGCATATTGTTCCTGGAGGGCTGCCTTATTGTGGAAGACTAGAACATATCCCAGAAATGCATTAAGATAAAATCCTCCTGGTTGCAGGTGCAGTTTCACTGGCTTAAGTGGCTTTGAATCAACAGACAACAAATATCAGCCTTGCAGGGCTTTGCATGCAGAGCCCCCAGACAGAGACGTAAACAAATTGCAAGCAGTGTTTGTGGGCACTCAAGCTGCCCCCCCAAAGAGCAGCTCTGCCAGCAGCAGGGCTCAGTGGGTTCAGGGCTGATGGCAGAGTTCAGAGTGCACAGTCTGGACAGGTCCAKGTCACCCACCTGGCATGAAAAAGTTGCTACAAATGACAGCAGACCAGGCAGTGCAAGAAAAGACTGTGGCGTTATGAATGGGAAAGGGTGAGAGAAGGGCTTCAGTAYGTTTTTAGACCCCATATGGAAGAACCAAACAATCAGGATGGTTTTCCTACCCCACATCCTCTTCTGAAGACAGGTAGCTGGCCAAAGTGTGCCCAGTGAATTTTAGCTTTGACAAAGGGCTTCTGGGTTAGGACTGGACTTCTCCTCTCTTGAATGTGGAAGCCCTGGTTGCCTGGATGGAGACCGGGCTGACAAAAGCTGGCCTGCAGGTCCGGCAGCCCTGCCCGGTGGTGYCCTTCTTCAGCGGGCAAGCAGGGCTCACTGTCTTTCCTCACACGAGGTGACTCAAAGTCAAGGGGCTGGTGGCTTGCTTTCTGCTGACCTTCAAGCACCCAAATCAGTAAATAGTAGTTTTGAAAGCTTTGGGCATAGGACTTTAATTTCATGAAATTAAACACATTCTCACATGTCTAAGACCTGGGTGGAGTTCTCAGGGCAACGTGAATGCTAGTCAGGCTGAGCCACAGTGGCAGAACTCTTCTGCAGTTATCCTCTTGAAAAATAATGCTTTCCTTCTTACCAAAAGAAATTCATCAGCATTGTCTGGATTTAGCCTAATGGATCTGTAGGCTACTGATTTCTCAATTTCCTTTAACTATCAACTTTGGTAAAGAAAGATACAAGAATAAATTCTCCATGTTTGAATTTGAGGCAGTTTAACACCTTTTCTCATCAAGCATAGAATGAAAAAGCTGTATGCCAATTATATCATTATGGATGCCCAGAATATAGAACCTGTTGACGTAAAAGTTGGTCACCACTATCTTTCAGTAAGCACATTTTGGTGCTTTTAATGAAAATAGTCAACCTTACTGCACATAGAAAATCTGGGATGAGAGCTCTGCAACTTCCTCCTGTAGAGGGCTTAGGGGGAAGACTAAATGCAATATTTTCCACTCATTGTATCTTTTATATGTTCTTGCGACATCATTCGGGCAACTTGGGACTAATTTGGAAGATGCATTGGAGTGGAAGGGTCATACTGAGTTGTTCCAGGGCTGGCCACTGGCACCCATGGAACAATGCTGTAGTATCTACAGGTGCCAGGAGTGTGTCTCACCATGTCAGCCAAAGGTCTTTTGCTGGAATAAGAAAGGAAGCAAACCCTGTAGTGGTGTTCTCTCCCTGCAGCACCACTGCAGCCCTATACCATGGGATGAGAAGAGTCACCTGGGCATGATTCTGGGCCAGCAGGAATGCTGATAAGGATGTGCTGGAAGAGACAGGTTCAAGGAACTTCTGTTTCTGGCCTGGCAGGAAGGGTGTCAAGGTCAGTGCGAAGAGCTGACTGCGAGTGCCTGCTCTGCCTCATTGCTGTAATACGTGGCAGGTAAAATAAAGCAGCCAGAAAGCTGCTGCTGACCCATGCGTGGCTCTTAACTCCTGAAATGCTTCCTGACCTGCAGCCTGAGGGAAGGATTGCTCAGTGAGTCTGTGGGGGTGTGCATCTTAGGAACAAAGCCTGGAAGCACATAGGAAATTACTGTTTTTGCAGCCCATTCTGAAGACCCAGGGAGCAACTGTACATTCCTAAAAGCATTGGGGGGGATCTTGATCCCTCTCTTTCAGCTGAGCCTCATGGGAGGGTATTGGGTGAAGGCTTAGGAACAAAGTGAGAACTGCTGTAAGTGGTTTACAAGAATTATTACCTCTTTCCTGAACAGAATGAAAGACTTGAAAGGGTTATTTTCTGATGTTTTGACATCTTTCTCCTTGCCCCATTAGAGATCCAACCACCCTGCCTTGTGTGAAGTTTTAAACTGAGGGGAATAGGCCAGAAAGAAATAAAAGCAGCTCACAATGTGGAAACATGGAGTGGTACTTGGGAAAGGACTGAGTGTAGCAGCTCATAAAGGTGAGTGAAAGAGAAGATTCTCTACAAAAACGGGCCACCGTGGATGGGACAAGACTTCTCTGATCACATCTGTCCTTGATGTTCCCTGATGCATGACAGATCACAGCTGGCAGCTTGGAGAACCTATGTGCCTGGCTCCTCAGGGCAGGATATTCCTGCTGGGTGAGGATGGGATGGGCAATGCTCAACAGCAGCACCCTCGGGACCCTGCCAGTGCCCCGGGTGAGGCCGAGTGTGAGGACACAGTGCTGCCTCCACGTTTGTGTGCAGGGAGGGCAGGCTGGCCACAGCCTCCGGGAAGCTGGGATCCCCCAGGGCTGCGGTGGCACAGGGGTGTGGATGGCCATAGTCGGTGGGCAACTGTGAGCCCAGAAATACCTGCTCCAGGCACGAGAGGGAGGAAGGAAGGGCACAAGTGGGAGCCTTGTGAGAGGGCAGCCTCAGCTGTGAGCACCCCGATGTGTGTGCTGACGGGAACTTCTTGAAAGTCATTTTGGTTCAAGGAAGATGTGTTTTAGTAACAGGGAACATGTTCTGGAAAACTACTTGCAATAGAAAATGTGTTCTAAATTGTGTCCTGTCTGGGACAAACTAGATGATTATCTGTGGCAGACTGCTTTTTCCATTTCTCCCTGCTCAGCACAAACAATCTCACTCTTTGTAGTCCATTGATACATCCTTGTTCCCTGTCCATGCCTACAGGACCGATGCATTCCGGGCTTGGGGTTTGATTTGTTTTCCTTCTGATTGGTCCACATTACCAGAAGCAATGGATGTTTCCTACTGGTGATTTCACATTTACATGAGGGTTGAAATTGAATGCATACAGGATGCCTTGGCCCAGCAGTCAGTTCCTTTGTATATCTTTTATAATTTTCCTTTAACCCTTACAATTTTATTCCTCCCCCTCTGCTCCTCCTCTTCCTGCCCCTGTTTGCCTCCCCTCCCTGCGCTTCCCTGGCGGCACTGCCAGCTCTGCACAGGCCCAGTTTCTCTAATCAGATGAAGCCGCAGGATTATCTCTCTCCCTCCCTCCTAGGCTCCATTTTATTTCCTCTCCAGCCAAGGGGGGGAGCCAGGAAGGGGCACCACGTCAAGACAGAGGGAACCCCATCTCCCAATCTCCTGCCTCTGATGCTCTCTAACAATCTCACCTCCTTCCCCTTATCATATGCTCACCTTAGTGTCAACAGCATCAAGGAGAGGAAATCTGAACTCTTTTGGCTTTTGTTCTCCTGAGATTTCTGAGCATCTATTTTTAAATACCCTCCAAGTAACTTGTACAGGGAAGCTGGATGTGCAATCTCTGAGTAGGGGGAAGGTAAGGACCACGGAAGTCATGTATTGCCCGTTCTCTTGTCTCCTGTAAGGACACCGAGTCCTCGCTGTTTTTCCAGGAGAGTAACAAAGCAGATGAGAGAAAGGGAGAGGAGCTGCACAGAGACAGACCCAGGCTTCTGTAAGTGCTGTGTTGGCAGCAGGGGGTTGATAGCTGGACTGAAAATCCCAGGGAATGGTAGTTTTCTCTTTTTCTAAAATGATGGGAGCTGTGACTCTGAGCTTTAATTGAATCGAATGTAGTTCTGCAGAGGGTGTATTTCTGTGCTGATGTCTTTCATTTATATGTGTGTTTGTCTTTTCATAAGCGTTTCCAGAATGTACATGTCACTGTTTCTTTGGGGGAGAAAAAGCCCCATAATCTTGTTCATCTAATTCCTCTACACATCTGCAAGTTTATGAAGATGCTTTTTGATTATCTCTTGTTTGTATATTAGGATTTGGATACTAAAAATAAGAGAAAAGAGTGAATTGTATTGCTTTAAATTGCTACCTTTTAGTACTAATCTGCCAGAGAATGGTTTACCTTTTTTTTTCCACCTTGTGTACCACATGTTTTTTAAATTCCTAAGAATACCCAAAACTAGAGAAAATCTGAGGAATATTTCAGTGCTTTCTGCATATCAGCTTTATTTTACACTTTTCCTTCCCAGATCAATGATCAATCACTATTTAGAATGGCAAAATTTTTCTCTTAAACCAAAGTATGTCTTTTCCAAAGTCACAGATTTGATTTGGTTTGGCTTTTTATTGTCACTAGATTAAATATTTTAAATCAGAATCCTTAGCAGAAGAGTCTTTTGTGCATATGTTGTGAATAAAAGCAAGAGTCTGTGCTGATGCCCTTCTGGATTTTAGGGGAAGAGGTTTAAAAGGTAGGGGAGCAAGCAATTATGTCTGTTTAGAGAACTCTAAGCATGAAAGGTGACGGGAAAGGTAGCCATGAGATAAATATATTTTGCAAGATGTTGTTCTTGTACATAAATGAAATGGTAATGGAAATGAAATGGAATGGAAATGAATGAATATATAGATCAAAATCTACCTCTCTTCCATTGACTCATGCTTCAAAGCAATCGTCTTGTACAAAAATATCAGTGATTTCCTTGCAAGACATTGATGAAAGCTTGCAGACAGTTGTTTGCATGTTTAAGTGTATGTCTGAATGTTTGCAGGACACAGATTGTAGTAAGATCTGAGTTTGAAGACCTCTGTGTGGAGTCTGTGTGTAAAACAATTAGGTTTTGAGAAGGTTTCTTTTATGAGGGTGGATTAGATGAGGGCTTTATGTTTTCATGTTGTGTCTTAGTTACTCTGTAAACACTTCTCCAGTTATAGGGTTTTGTTGATTTTTACCATCCAGATATTTTATCTAACTGTACTCTAGAGAAAGCTGCAATTGCAATTCTGTTTATCTGACAATTATTTAGGGCTGCATAAATAAGAGCAGTAAACTGCATATGGCCTTGTAGTTTATAATACCAAGTGTGATAAATTTCCATCAGATAACCATGCCAAATCCACATTTTTCCTTCCATAGTAAACTATGCATATTCAAACTGCACTTGAAAGATAAAAGTGTGTGAGGGAGGCTAGAACAAAGGAAAACTGATATTGACAATCATTAGACTTCTGAAGTTTAATTTTCTTTCTGTTAAGGGCAATGACAAAGGGTAAATTGGAGGTAGCTTTTAAACCCTGCAGATGAGCAGAGGTTTGTTGTACCAGTGAGATAATGTTACACCTGACTGCAGGCCAGTTACTTCTGAGCAGAACAGCAACAAAATCCTGTTTCTTCTTCAGTGGGCTCTTCTGGAGATAAAAGAGACTGAATTTCTCATTCCTATCTCCTGGAGTTAATGTTTTTAAATGAGGATGGAGTATACTTCACTGGTTCCTTGTATTTGGATATTGCAAGCTGTTATACAGTTTGCAGGAGAATGCAGCCTAGGAATGAAGCTTTCCAAGGCTAGGGACTTGACAGAACTGTTAATGGTATTTGTTCTGTAAGTATTTTTTTCCAATTAATCAGAAAAAAAAATCTTATTTTGGTTATCATATACCAATATTTTTACTACTGCGAGTATCTTTGGCAGGTGTGTGTGATATTTCACTGCTTGTAGTCCCAAACCATTCTGGTCCAAGTACAGCAAGACTGCAAATGATGTTGCACTTTACTATTCTTGTCAGCCTTGAACTCTTTTCTTTTCTTTTTAATCATTTCCTATGGCCATGAGCCATACCATAGGGACTGCAGACACTGGCCTTTTAGTTAATTTTTGCACTTTCATTGTACAAAAATAAAAGGTTTTTAACTGGTATAAACTGTAAAGCTGTATGCATACACAGTATCTCTTTGGGATATTAAGATTCTGGAAGATGTGAATTATCCAAACTCTGAACAGTTTTGTTGTTGGTTTGTTTTTTTTTTTTTTGCAGGGAGGGTTGGGGCAGTGTTTCAGTGGTGAGAGAGAGATCTTTTCTGTAAAAGCAAAGTGAGGGGGAGAATGAAAATAGACATTGTAGTAGAGTGGTCAGGAATATCTGCATGAGGGATACAATGAGAAGGCAGTGACTGAAAGATACTGCTGAGCTTTTCTCTGGTTAAGATAATTTCATGCAATATTTCCTACAGATGCTTTATAACAATTGAATTAATCTATAGCTATGCAGCTGATAGTTCATATGTGTATTAAGAACTGTCCTTTAGGAGTATTCTATGATTGCTTAGTGGATTGTTGGAAAGAAGATGGTCTCTTCCATTTAAAAAAACTGTAAAAGTTCTTCAGAATAAAGTTCCACTCAGAGAAATTATCTTTAGCAACATGAACCACAAAAAAAAAATCGCTCTTTGGCTGCTTAGGTAGACATACTCAGAGCATGGGAATTGGGTCAGGCCAATTAGATGAAGTTGACATCAGCCAGGCCTTTGCTAGTTTGGTGTTGAGTGTGAGCATTAAGCATGTGAGTTATATTCAAGCATCATTCTGCACAAAAAAAGAAAAGCGTCATAAGAAAGATCACGTTTCAACTGGTCTGTACCTGTGTGGGGAAGTTCTACACCTTCCAAAGTTATGGCTTAACTTTTGTGCAGTGTGGATTTAATACGAAAAAGAGAAAGGAGCAGCAGTATTTTTCCATSTGCAAAATATTTGCTAATTAAGCTTTAGCAAGGGCATACCTGAGTGTGCAAATGAAGGTTAATGGGATTGAGCAGTTTTAAGACCTTCATTTGACTTGCAGAGCTTTAGTCAACAGTGCAGAAGACTGACAGAACCCAATTCATCTGAGCTGAAGTGAGAGATCCGACTTCTTTTCAGCTCCAACTAAGCATACCTGACATGGACATTGGGGAGATGATGAATGCACAAAGCCACCCTAGTTCTTATAAACTGGATTTTTTTTTTTTTTTTTAGACTTTTAAAATTATTGCTGAGAAAGTTCAGTGTTTATGACTGAGCAGCACGGATCAGTACTTCTTGAAATATCAAGGAAAAACATGCATCTTGTTATAGCAGTTTTATTTGGTTCTCAATGGCCTCTAACCTGTGAAAGGGGTGCTTTGTTGATTTAGTAACAAGAGAGGTGCTAATGGATTGGAAAGAMACTTTTGGAGTCACTGCCTTCTTCCTATAGATCACTTTACTTGCAGAATATGGGGATCACGTTTGTGCTTCCTTTCCAAAGTCATTCCTGGTTTAGCTTGTTTCAGTAAAAGGTACAGGTTCCACTAATCAATTAAAAAATGGTTTAGTATTGCAAAATGGCTGCACATTTCAGCTTCTCAGGGTGAGAAGGTAGATGAAAACTCATTGGCAATGACAGATAAAAGCACATATTTATGACAACAGTTAAAAAAAAGTCATTGAATTGTTCATTTTTGAAGGGACCTTGGGAACTCATCTGTTCCAATCTCCTGCTCAAAGCAGAACAGCTATGAGGTCAGATCAGATTTCTYAGGGTTTTGTCTGCTTGAGTCTTGAATATGGTCAAACTAATGTTTGAAAAGCAAAGAAGTCCTGTAAGAGAGACTTTATTCTTTATAATCAGTATCTTGTTGCCAACAGTTAACAGCAGATGCCTGAAGAGTTATTCTCTAGCTGTCCGTGTCACACAGGTGGGATCTTCCTCTATCCAAATGATGACAGGAACTGAATTGTCTTGCAGCTCTTGAGTTGTTCCAAATTTATACCTCAAAATGTTGTGATTCTGACATTATTAAATGTTAATAAGGAAGTAGAGACTTCTGCAGCTCGTTTTCTGATTGAGATTAACCAAAAGGAGGTGAAATTTGCTTGTTTACATAGAGTAGGGTGTCAACATTAGTTCTAGAGGAAGTTCTTAGCATACTTGGATTTGACAACATATTTGCAAGCTTTAGTCTGCTGCTTTGGACTGCTACTTTACTCTGTCTTTACTCTGTCTTTGCTCTCCTTAAGGTCTCTGGTGTCAAACAAGCCTTGGGTAGCATGGGCTGTCCTCTAGCCAAGCTCTAATGTTTTTCTTCTCTCAGTCCTTAGAGATGAAAACATCCCTTTCAGATGTTTTCTGAAAACTATAGATAATAGTTTCCCACATAGGTCTGATTAGACCACAGATTAATTGGGACAGTCGCTTTTCTGGGAGACAGACATTGCACTTTGACATAATAACATTCTTTTTAATGACAAAATACGAAGTGTGAAATGAAAACTTATTCTTCCTGGTTCTTCCCATATTCTTTGATTATATAGTTTCAAAGCTACCTCATACTACAATGGCAAGTTTTAACAATGCTATGAAACACGATTAGATAGTCTTATTTTTATTTCCTTTCAATACTCACTTAGCCCTTTGGATAGAGATTGCCAGTTCTTTTTCATCTTAAGGATATATAAAAGACAGCTTGCARTGTGAACTGAAGGCTTAAATTAGTCACAAAATCTCTTTTTCATGAGAAGTTCATCATAGTAAATAAAACCCTGCAAGTGAATGCAGCACTGCAGGACAACATGGTCTGGAGTTGTGACAGCTCTGCTTAGAAAGGTTTAATGAAGCTGCTTATAATAAATCATTGCTATTTAATATGCCATGCATATATAATATACATGTTGTTAGCATGCGTATTAGAGAGAGAGTACATACGTACAACACCTAATTTGAGAAACTCTACTTTGAGAGTAGATTTTGTGTATTTGAAATCCTTAAGATTACTTATCCTCACTTGAAGCTGGAAAGCTGCAGGGGGTGCTTTACACGTATGCTTCTGAGGCACAGAGTTTGAACTTTACTGGTGAGGTGARTTTTCTGCAAGTGCAACAAGAATTTCCTGTAGAGATGCTCTATTTATTTCTTTCAACCCAACTATTACAAAAGAAGGGCCAGGATACATTATTTTCAGCATCTTATATTTAATATCTTTTATTCTGGGATTTGAGAGTGCTCTGCAATCATGAATTAAGCCTTTAAATACCTACATCAGGGGCTTCTGCATCTAATCTCTGAGTCACAGATGAGTAAACTGAGTCACAGAGGGAATGACTTGCTCAAGGTCATACAGTATGTCAGTGAGCACAGAATTAGAAGGCAATTRTTTCCTCTTTCTAATTACAGAGCAATTGTTTTTTTAAATTCTGGAAGTCAGTTTTCTCTCAGTCTACAAGGCAGAAGTCAGTCTTTTCCCTACCACTGCTGAGACAGCTTCTAGAGGTAGATGGATTGTCTTTTTGAATCTTTCTTTTCTCCAAGGTTTTGTGTACTGTTCATAACCGCTGTTATTTAAATAAAGAATTGAAGGGCGTTTTGTGGCCCTTGTATAGAGTTCAATCACAGGGAAAAACAAGGGAATAAGAAATGAAGGTCTTGCTAAACAGGTTTTTCTAGGTAGRAAAGAGATTCACCTATTATGTGTTGAAGAATAATGAGCCATCTTTAATTGTTTTGGTGAGGCATCTTTCAATCTAAAATTTTGTCTTTATCCTAATGGAGATGTTTGGAGACCTTCAGATTGCTATTACTGTTGTTTATATCACCATTATTGCTGCTGCAGGAATTGCCATCCTTCAATTAAGGATGATATGTGAACATGAAAAGCTGCTGTACTTGCGGCTATATCGAGTCAGTATTTTTAAGGCAGATTTGAGCTTCCTTTGTCTGCCACTGTACTGGCTATAAAGCTTTTATCTCTGTTGGCACAACACTGAAGCAAACGAGTGAGTTTTTTAGTGGGGGGGCTGGGCATGCTAGACAGAGGCTCAGCTCTGTGCTTTTCTGCCTCCTTSCAGCCAGTACAGAGCACACACACATGGACTGTCCATCCACTCGCACAGGCTGTGACACAGCTTTAGCTGTCAGAGGTGCATTCACCTGTTGGGGAGGAGTATCTCACTGCCCTCATATTCAAAGTGCAGTGCCAGTAAAGCTGGGATATCCACAGGGCAGGRAGGCTAAGCTGAGTTTGTACCTTCCCTCTAACTGTCACTGTTAAGCTTTCCAGCAAACAGTAAAAAAGAATATTCGCATATTTTCTACTAAAATACATGAATTTACAAGTAGATATTCTAATCACTTAGCCAGTCTGGGTGGAGTTTGTTGGATATGCAAACTTGCTGGCCTCTTGTGCAGGTTGCATTAATATCCAGCTGTACTCCCTCACTCTGAGATTGGAAGCAGGCTGTAAGCGAGCCTCTGGTTTTCTGTATGATTTTGAAGTTCATGCTGCTTCACAGGCAGCTGTGATTCACACAGTTGGCAGGCTTGGGCCTTTGACAGGCTTGCTGAGCAAGCTATGGCCATGTGTTTCTGCAGAGTTCCAGATCGATGGGGTTAGTTTGGAGCTGGTCTGCTCAGGACTGAAGGGTGGACACAAAAAGGCAGCTCTGAGGAGCACGAGTTGTTCAATACCAGACCAACCCTGTCTGCTTCAAGTTGGAACGTGATGGAATAGGATTTGATCCTCTGCTGTGAAGAGGAAAAGGCTCWCTAGTGTCTGTCTCTTTGAAATAAATCCAAATGTAGATAGGCYACTGCAGATTTTCTGCATTAAAGATGAATTCCTAAAGAAACTATCTAATGTTTTTCTCACAGGCCTTCTATACTGCCAGTGGATATCAGTAGCCATCAATTCTTAGAAGCATAATCCTGGCATCTGAATTAACAGTTTCATTTTGCTTAATTCTGCTCTGCTTAAACCAGAAAGACAATTATATTAATATTCCACTTCTTTAGGCACGCGCTATTCACTGTAAACATGATTCTAGGTCAATGTTGCCTGCTGTCATTATATTTGATTTTTTTTAAAGCCCCAGCTGGTGAAAACAGCTGATTACATGACCATGTTATCATATTTAATTTATAATTAAAAAGTTTTAAGTCTTCTAGCTGAAGAGATGAGCTTTAAAGAAGCTGTTAAACACTAAAAGTGAGCATCAAATATGACTGTATAACAGCTCGTATTTTAGCTCTGTTGAGTATATTGTAGGGTAGTTTGTATGCTGAGGCAGATCTCCACRTGGAGATATAGTGGGAGTAATGTTTTGCTTATGAAATTCTTCTAAAAAAAGATCAAGATCCAAGAGATTTTTGAAGTTGTTTCTGGGAAAGATGATTAAATAAAAACAGGTGGCAAAGAAGATGCATAGTTGCAGTAGTAAATCATGTGGTGGTGTCAGGACAATGTCCCAACATTGCTTCCCTTGTGCACCTCTCCCTGGTTTCACAATAATTTATTTACAGCCATGTGAATTGTCCTTCCTGGGAATTGAGCTGAAGGTGTCACTAAATAGTCTCCTTTGGTTTGTCTGTATCAGGCTCCTCTCCCATGGCATTCTCATTTTAGCCATTTTCATTTTTAGAGTTCAGAGTTCTCAGCTCTGCTTTCCTGGCTCAGGCTGTACCAGGGCTGTGGGCTGTCCCTGGTCCTTAAGAGGGAATGCTCACCCTCCTGCATGGTGTTTCTTAGCTATTGGAATCACTGTGGGCACAGTGGCCTTGTCGTTCTGCACCAAGGTGAATGTATTGGCAAATGCTGGAATCCACATTCTGATGTGGCAACTCATTTGTTATCCTCTGCTGAGGCCACTGTTTCCAGGGTACCCATGGCACCTTCAGCATTTGGGGAAAGAGATCTCTGCTTTGGTCCTCAGTCAGGAGATAGCTGAGGTCTGTTAACACTCAGGGTAAAGGGCACTCTTCACTCTCAATCTTGTTACCAATCGATGCAGAGAGATACCTGCCCAGTGTGCTCAGCTTAGGATGGGGAAAAGACAAAAGTCTTGTAGAAAAGCCTGTCAGACAAAGTGGTAATTAGCAGAAACGAACGAGAGGCTGTGACCAGTGGGCTTGTAAGGATGTCAAACAGACAGCCTCTGCTTGGCAGTGCTGAGCACTGAGGCTCATAGCTCTTCTGCTCTCATGTTTTCTAGCTTGTCAAATGTTGCCCTCCTTCTCCAAGCGGATTGTGGTCCCAGTGACATTCACCACTGTCATCAGTGCTTCTTGTGGTGCAGAACTGGAAAACAACCTTATTCCTTTGCATACACACTTGTCTGTTGTGCCTGCCTGTTGGTATCCATAGATGCCCAAAACAGTCTGTCCTGTAGATCTGATACTTGAAAATACTTAAAATGATCAAAAATATTTACAAAAGGGCATTAGCAGATTAAACTGAACAAGGCATTGTTTGTTTATAATACTATTCCAAAATGGAAAGCCTACAGGAAGATGATGGATTAAAGGTTAAGTGATTGGGGTCTCAACCTGAGTCTTTGTTAATCTAGTTGCATTGACATAGTTGTATTGATAGAATTTAGAGAAATTTTTTTTWATGTTCCCTGTCAAGTGATTCCTTTTCCCCTATTGTAACTCCTCTATTTCTTCCTTTCACTTATAAATCACCAAAATAAAATAACAATTCAAACCAGCAACTACAAAACTCCTAATCCCAGACACTTGAATCTCTAAGCTTTTTACCATGGCTAATCCTGTTTTGCCAATGCCTTTCAAGCGGTTTGACTCCCCCCACCCAATGTAAATGTTAGTGATTACTGTTAATGAACTCTTTCTTGTAGTAGTAGTAGTTAGGGAGAAGCCGTCAGAACTCATAATAGCATCATGCCAATCTTTGTCTTAAGTGCAAAATAGATCTTTCTTATCTTATGCAAGTTACTGGTAATTCTCAATGTGGACAAGCAAGGACAAACTTTTAGACATAAGCATACTCTTGGGTTYTTTTATTAGTACAGCTCTAAAAGAAATTAATGTTGTATTAGATGATGTTCCTTTTTATGTAATTTTACCACAGTAAACATGTAYGTTAGAAGTTTAGCTGTAGAGTCCAATAAGGAAGACACATTGCTTATAAAATACCAGGCCTGAAGAGAACACAGTRTGAATATACTGAATTGCTTCTGGTTGCTGAGGGAACTTGGCTGTTTAGGCAGAAGTATAGGTTTTCCTGTATGTGCTGTCTTGTGTCCTAGGCAGGGGTCAGCAGTGTTCATGACTAAGGGACAGCTGCCCCTTCAGTTATAATTAAAGTCCTGTCATTTTAACCATAAACTGCTCTTGACTTTTCAAATTTATAACAATGGAGTTTGTAATAAGATTATTTAAATAGAGTTAAGAACCTCCATATAGCAGYCTTCTATTCAAGTAAATTTCCTAAGTTAATGAAAATGACACTGTTCTCTTATAAAACACACACGTGTTTGTCTTGGAATTTTGTGCTACTGCAGAAATTCTATGTTTGCTTAATGAAGCTGATTATTGCACAGGTTACTGATGCACAGCAGGGCCAGAATGATGCAAATGAAGGAACAAATTTGAGGCAAGGACCTCGCAATCCYCTAACACTGCGTGTCTTCTCAGAAAGTGCTAGTGCTGCCATGGAGGGTCCTGGTCAGCACCCAGAATTAACAGTCGTCRTCCAAAAATGTTGGTATGGATCAAATTGCCTAGCTTTTCCAAATTCCACATTTGCATATTAGTGCTCTCACCTCTGAAACTGGCTCTGATTTTGTAACTTATTTTGCAGTCAGATGCTGGTTTTGAAAACATAAAATTAAATATTATGAAAAAAAAATTTGGGGTTTTGATTGTATGATCAGCAACTTGAAGATGGGTGAAGCAGCCTGCAGTCATTATTACAAATCTGATTGACTTGTGGGTTGACCATCACAGTTATATAAAGCAAAAATAACTGTGGAAGATTTAGAGAAGTAACTCTCTGGCATTGCATGCATGTTTCTAGTAAATAGTATCAAATTTCTCTGACTCTTCCCAAATTCTGCAACTGACTTGTATTGTTTAATGTGTCAGGTGATTCACACTGCCTCACTGTCTGTTAACTTACTATAGCAACAGAGTGCTAAATGGGGGTTTTTAAAAAAGAGGGAGAAGGACTTTTTACGTGGGCACATAATGACAGGACAAGGGGGAACAGTTTTAAACTAAAAGATGAGAGTGTTTAATTAAAAGTACATGTGTGGAGTACAAAACACCAAAGAATTTTAGAATCACAGTTAATGTACAGTGAATGTCTTTCAGTTCATAACATACATTATATTTAATATTTTGAGACTAAATTTACCGGTGCATTAAATAGGTCAAAACTTTAATCATAAGTCATAGCAAAATACACATTTGTTGCTTTAAAGTAGTTCAGTGGAATTAGTGAAAGCAGCCTTGATCCCCTCATAAGCTATCTGAAGCTAAGCCAAAAATAGTGGATGTTAATTCCATTTCTATCCTAATCCTTTCTCTGCTTGTCTAACAATTTTCTATATATTTGTAGCAGAGTATCTGCCTCAAAAGTTCGTGCTTTCTTGTTTTTGTATTCAGGTGTGGATTTCCTTTGAATTTTCAAATTAAAATCTTTCAGACAAACTCAGAACCTAAAGTAGATATTTTTGAGTAAAACTCCTTTCCTATTAACTATATTTTTACATTTTAAAAGTGAAAGTTAAGCCAAGCAGTCTTCTTTGCCCAGCATGCACAAAGTAAGTTGGTTTGGGTCYCTATGTACCCACTAAATCAGCTGGGTTTCTGTCCATGTTTCACATGGGTAATCCAGAGGTTTCTGCAGCAATGCTATATAAAGAAAGCAAATAGAGACCTTGGTCTCTTGTGTATATATACGTATTTGAACCTTGTAAACTTTGTAAGAGAGCCCTTCAAACTTGCCACAGCTTTGTATCATCTGTAACAGAATATGTTTGAAGCTTCCTTTCACCTGAGTCTCAATATTTGTGTCGGAGGATTTCAATTAGTTAGTGTTGTTTCATCCAGGTGTGTGTGAGAGCCTTTGCAGCTGTTATCTTTTAAAGAGATTAAATGTAAGATTTTCACCTTGCAGACAGCTATTGCTCTGGTGTTTAATCCTATTGACTCCTTTGAACTCTGTGTGCAGACTATACTCGTGTGGAAGTGGCTGCAGGACAGGTAACATGTATGAAGGATGTGAAACAGCCTTTTTTCTGCATGCAGTCCAAATTTGAGCAAATCCTGTGCTAGAGGATATTGCCGCCGATCACAAGTCCTCACTACACAGACAACAATGAGAAGCTTCCTAAGGAAGTGATTGCAATTATTATTATTTTTTAATGTTGTCATGCTCAATTTAATTTCATTATGGAAAACAGCCAACAAAAGTGGATTTCAGGTGATGGGAAAATTGCAACCTGTTAGCCTGCCAGGTTCATTGCCTTAACAATGAAAATGGAATTACAAGCACTGATAGCTGCCTGGGTGAGCCGCAGAGCTCCTGGTTGGCAGATGGAGCAAAAGGCACGCTCTTATCAGTTATGTTGGTACATGGCTCTTGGAGCCTGTAACTATCACATTAAAAGGATCACATATGAGAAGCTTCTCACTGAGAGGGTTGAATGTGAGCCCTTGCAGCCACCATGTTCTTGATGAGTGAACTTCCCTGTTACATTTGCAGAGTGCTTTTTTTCACCGTGAGTGTGTACCATTTTTGTTCCACACATTCATTTTTATTTCAGTGATACAGTGCACAAGAAATTGTGGAGGCTTCTGTAGAAGACCTGCTAAGGAAGCAGAGTGCATAGATTGTATCTGAGGGAAAATTGTCTAACACGAGAAATTGTGGCTTTCACTATACATGTGCACAACAAAATATCCAGTAGTACTTGGTCTGGAAGCAATGCACAAATGCTCTAGATTTTTTCTGTTCAACACAATGAGTTCTTTTAGAAAAGAAATATATATATTTGTGTAGATAGATATAAATATATGAGTATATTAAAATAACTTTAGTTATACGAATGTTGCAACACCTCTGTGACACCAAGGGAATGTGTGTAGTCAAACAGTGGAAGATATGATTCAATCAGCAAAAATGCATCACTAAATCTGGTTAGATTCAAAATCTTCAATCACGACTTCTCTTAGATGTGAAACTGCTAACATAAATGTTAACAATGTACTACACCAACCAGTATAAAAAGGATTTTCTAAAAATAGAAGTGATCAAGTGCACTAAAAAAAAGAACAGAAGAACTGCAAGACTTTGGTTAAAGATTTTCTTATTTTGTTTTTACCCTGCTTCTGGTGCTGAGTGTGCACCTTCCACAGCCAGCATGAACTTGTGGATTCTCAAAGGTGAGCAGCCCAAGAGCCCAAAGCATATACCCTTAACAGAAGCGGTGCTGAGATGCAAACTCTCCTTACACTTCTGTAGTTCCTAAGGGAATTTCACCTCCAGCCTTTCACTGGATCCCTCTTTGCAGCCACCTCCTGTGGTGCCAGTGGTGAACACAAGCTGCCCGGCATTATTTGTTCTGGGAACACTGGCAGCAATCCCACACTGGCCTGGCAGAAGTCATTTCCTTGGGTTTCATATTGTCTCTGCCACAGGGGCCCAAAACAGCTTTGTCCATACCTACTGTACACTTGTGTGGACTCTGGAAAACAGTTCACTAAAACAGTGATCATCTTGTAACATGAAATATGAAGAAGCTTATTAGGAAGGGTATGGGAA
Source organism: Amblyornis subalaris (assembly GCA_018881555.1). Classification (NCBI taxonomy): domain Eukaryota; kingdom Metazoa; phylum Chordata; class Aves; order Passeriformes; family Ptilonorhynchidae; genus Amblyornis; species Amblyornis subalaris. Next base: position 16,604,390 of record JACAXG010000003.1, on the reverse strand, counting down.
AAAGAGAGAACCTGTTCAGTTGTTGAGGCTTTGTTAAGGCTTAAAAGCTCCAGCAGTGACTGGAAAACTTCTGAAACAACAGTGTCAAGAGACTAAAAACTAATGTTTTGACAATACAGTTTATATCATTGGCTTCATGAGCACCATGGTGAAAAGCTATCTAGCTTGAAAATACTTCCACCTTTGTTTAAGTTACATGATATCTCTGGATGTCCCAAAAATGGCTCCAGTGAATTTGGGAAGATGATACTTGGTAATGTAGAGATTGTTATTGTTAAAAGGTAGAAACCARGAAGAGTTTTTTCTTTTTGTGTTTTGTGAATTGAAAAAAAAAATTTTGATAAATCCTAAAACTTTTTTAGGGAAAAATCCTTTGGGGAAACTGACTGGTTTGAGCACACATAGACTAGAGTACTGTGCTTTTTAAAAAGTACTTGTGAAGAGTGAAAAGCAAGAAGGCCAAGCAGGTGGTCAGTAGASATTATAGTTTCCAGTACAATCCTACTTAAATTGCTTCTTTTTCTTCTCCACCATTTCTTGCAGATCTCTCTTTTTTGCCATGTCAGCTGACAGCTACCAGCTCCACACCCATTCTTACCAGGACTCGCTAAGTTCTACTTGTCACAGTCTCTTGAATGTCAACAGTCAACCCCTCTCCAAGAGCTCCTCAAATCTGGCCTGTATTGGGAAATCAAGTTTAGAGGAAAGGCAAAACAACAAACAGGAGCTGAAGAAAAGCCATAGTAGCACCATCTGTCATATCCTGGAAAACAGGAGTGATGCAAGGAGTGCGCAGAGTCCTGGATGGTCCTTCTCGCAGCCTAGGATGATGGGACTTGGATCAGAGGTCCAAACCATAAGTGACCAGTCAGCCAATGACCATTCAGAGAGCAGAACTAAGAATACAAACCATTTTCTTATCACTGAACAGTCTTCAGCATCCTGGGGCATGGGGGATGCTAAGATGTGTGTAAAGAGCAGCACCGCTGAGAATRTTTCTTCAGCCTGCTTTGTTCACCAGCAAAGCATGTGTAAAATGGAAGAATCAGGAGCTGCCCTTCAGAGAAGCCACTCAGACCTAACGTGCAGTTGCAAACAGCAGACTTATATGACTCCCACAGAAACCAGTGCTACTCACTCCAGCCTAAGCTCTTCTGGCTGCAGGCATGGTCCACCAGTGGCCAGGATGTCTTTCCAAACACAGAGATATGGATCAGATACAAATGAAAATACATCTCACTATCAAAACCTTGTGACTCACCTTCCAGTCATACCTAGAGACCAACAGGTACCCACAAATACCTTTGACAGTGGCAGTATTCCACGTAACACTACTGTTTACACAGATCCTGGAACATTTCACGCTGCTGTTCTTGGACCCCACATGCCTGGAAATGGTTTCCCAAACAGGACAATGTTCAGTCAAGCCCCTGGAATTATTCATGGTGGTCTGACATATGGTAATATTCCAAACTCTGCATACTCCCCCATGGTGATGACAGTTCATAACAACTCTGCAGGGCCCTGCAGTCTCAGGCAGGACACCTTGAAGGCAGATGCCACCATCCCTGCCTATTGCCACTCTTTGCCCATCCCATCCATACAGCTCGTTCCACGGTTGGTGTGCTCCGTTAGTGAGACGGGAAAAGAGCAGGCAGCACCTGGCTACTTTCATTCCTTTTCTGCTTCAGACATTCTGACGTATCCTAAGCTGGTGTCTTCAGTAAGTGAATCAGGCCTGGATGCCAAGAAAGTCCTAAAGTGCTGTAATGTTCCTGGAGAACAACTCCAACATGCTCAGCAGGAGAGTGCTCCTCCAGAGACCAAGGCTGTCTGTGTTGCCCTGAGCAGCCAGCAAGGTGCAGACATGGTAGTGACAACTAAGGATRTGTGGACTATGACCTCTATGAATGACATAACCAAAGGACTGAAACCAGCTCTCGAGCGTAGAGATGCCGAGGTACAAACTCTTCCAACCATAGAATGCAAATCAGTGGCAACGAGCCCTGCGGCTGCAGCAGAAGGTCACTCACATGTCTTCCCAGAGGTGAACCTGGAGCAAGACTTGGAGGCCCCCAAATCTCCAGTACGGGAAGTGAGATGGGATGATGAAGGAATGACATGGGAAGTGTATGGGGCATCTGTGGATCCAGAAGTCCTCGGGGTAGCCATTCAAAAACATCTTGAGTTTCAAATAGAACAATTCCAGACAGGGCCTGCTGAGGCAGCTGAGAAAAGTAATGAGGAGCCAGCCTCCGAAAAAACAGGGAAAAAAAGGCCTTTCAGAACAATGATGCATTCCCTGAGATATCCAAGCTGTTGTGCTCGCTCCAGTACTGCAGTGGAGTGAGCACAGCTGTAGGGTGGAGGATAGCTRTGCTGCTTTTACATTGTACATAAACGCTGACTCTTAAGTGTTAACACAGTATATGTGGACAGCCCACATCAGGATAAGTGGGAATAGTTCAGTGATCATCAAATACACATTAAAGCAAGGAAAAATCCATGATTGGACCATATAACAGAGAACATAAAGTTATCCTTAAATAATGCCATCTGAATGCTCTTGACTGTATTTAATGTAGCACTGTTTTCTTCTGTTAGTTTTAAACCATATTGTAAGGAATGAAACTTCTTTTCTAAATGATGCATCTTTTTAAAATAATGATGACTTTTTCTGTATTTTAATAATTTAGGGTTAGAAAACAAAGTTATGCTTTAATCGAAGTTCTCAGCTTTCAATTATATTCCCTTAAATTGTTTTGGCAGCTGTTTTGCTGTTAATTTATAATAATGCCGACTATAAGTCCACTTTAACTGTAGACAAAATAATGAAGTAGTGTAATGTTCTATGACAAAGAATTGTAACTTTTTTCTACATAACTGTGAAGTAATTTCAGTGTTGCTAGTCTGAATTCTTCCTTAGCAAGCTCATGTACAGTTGGAGGATGCTCCTCCAACTTTCCAATTACTTTGAAGTTATGATGAATTACACTCTAATTATCCAGAACTTATGTTTACCAAGTGATTGACACAAATGTACAGTATTACCAAAGAAAGATGACTCATGTAATGTGAATTACTTACTGAATGCTTGTTTTAGAGACCTGAAACAGAAGCTGTTCAGATTAGTCTGTCGCACCATCGTACCATACAACTCACGAGCAGTTTTGGTTTGCTTATATTAAAAGTRATTTCCAGTGAGTTCTTTTTATGTGCATCTATCCTGAACAGTGGCTGTTTGGCTGTTGCATAAGCCACAGGGGACAGTTTGAATGTAACCTTTGCTTGTGTTGTGTTCCCTCTTTGGTCTGACGTCAAGCGTCTGCTGAAAGTGAGACCTTGTGTCTTCCCCAAAGTACAGTTCTAAGGTTATTAGTTCTGAGTGCCTCAGTCATTTGGGCAGCTTAAAGATTTATTTTCTCCGAAAAACAACTTTGCAAACATGTTTTCACTGAGAAACCTATTATGATAGTGTAATGCAGCCATAGTGCAGGGCCTGTTTGAAGTGAAATATTTGTCAAGGAAGCTGAGAATACTATTTCCAGTGTCATATGTGGCCTTTGGTCAATGTCTAAGATTCTTTGGGAAATGAGATGTGCAGTGATTCTTTTTTATGAGGAGAGAAGAGAAACATTCATTTCTGTCTCAAAGGAAAACTTGGAGTGTCTGAGAACTTACTGCTGTGGAATTATCCACTCTTTCTTTAAGAAGTGGTTGTGCTTTTGTTAGTTTGGTTTGGGTTTTGTCCCAGTAAATTAGCAGGCTGTCTACATAATGTTCACCTGACATTTGTGTATGAACAGGAGCCCCTGGTGATAAGGACAGCTTTAAAATTTCATCTAGAAAATCCTTAAATGTAGCACCTACTAGCTGGAATGTGCTGTGATGCATTAATTTAATAATGTAGAGTGGTTCAAGATCAAATTTTCACTCCTGGGCAAAGTGGAATTTAACAGAGCTGGCTCCTGTGAAATTCACCTTGAGTTCAGGAGTTCATTCAGCCCCTGGGACTTTGGCCTTGATGAAGCCTGAGCTCAAAATGAGTTTTATACAAACCATGTGTGAAACCACTGGAATATGATGCCTTACTCAGGATGTTTCTATAGCTGCAAGCATCCAAGTTTTGATAATGATCCTGGATGTTAAAATTCCTTTTATTGAAGCTTTAATAGAAGTAAGAAAGTAACGAGTAACTAAATAAAACCACTCTGCTGTTATTTAGAGTTTAGCTAAACAGTTTCTAGATGGGCTAATTTTATGGTTCGGAATATCGAACATTGATTTCTTCCTTTCTTCAAACATTACATTTTGCGAGTTTTAAGCACTATAGTGGTCTAACACCTTGGGTTGTCTGTTAGCTTGTCCTCACGTGTGCAGGAGAATTAAAGATTCGAAGAGTCAAACCAAAACTTCAAAATAGTAAGGGTACCTTGCTCCCATGGCCATTGTAATCCACACTTTTAAGCTATTTGATGTGGAATAATCTGTATTCTCCTTCCCACCCCTGCCATTCCACGGACCTCTCCAAAATAAAGCCCCCACCTGTAGGAAGATGATATAATAGGACCAGTATCAAACTGGTCAGAAAGAGAGAGGTTGCAGAAGGGACTGGAACACTATGGCAAAGTCTCTTGAATGCTTTAACTGTTGTGCTATAAAACGTGAAACAACTCTATTTCATACAGTTCTGGTGTCAATTAGTTATGGTTTATGCATTGGTATGACTTGGTACTACAGTCCTAAACACTGATTATCCTTCCTGGATGAGAAAAATAAATTACAAGTAAAGGAAAAGGACACCAATGATTTGCAAGTCCAGAAAAACATGCTCACTCATTGTGAATCTTCAGGATACTAATTGGAGTTGCTGTTATTTACAAAAAATAGTATTTATATTTGAGGATTTCCTATACTTTTGGAAAGGTTTAAAGTACAGGAATAGAATGGAAATCTGAGGAAAACAACCAACAACAATGTATGAACATTTAAATGCAGCCATTTTGTATATTAAGTATTCTCTGTTCAACTGTTACTCTTGTAAATGTGAAAACTCTGTTTTTAAATGTTTTCTAACTTAGGGAAATCCAAATCCATTACATTCTACTTCTAAATATAAATAGAAATGAAGTAGCAGGAGAGCTCACACTAGATTGTATAACTGAGTGGGTCAATGCTGAACTCAGATGCTTGTCAAACTAGGGTGAAATCAGGGTGTATTATTTTCTTGAGCCCATTTGAAAACCAGTTTGCATTGCATCATGTTGCCTCTGCTCCCCAGCCTGAATGCTCAGGTACCAGTTACCACTGAGCAAATTGGAGTTGCCTTTCCCAGGAATCCTCAGGGAGGGATGCACTGGTACAGTGGGTGCTTAACCCTTTTGCCTCAATGTGCCTTCTTTCCCTTAACATACGGGAACAGCCCCACTTAATGCAGTATTTTGGATATGTTACATTGTCCCTAGACACTAATTAATGTCTTTAGAAGGATTTCATTGTATATGATATGTGATGGCTGAGATTGATAATGGGCTGAGATGCTTAGCTCAGTGGCTCAGCACAGATTGAAGGGAATTGATACTAATATCAGTATGCTGATGAAATAGTTCTGAAAAGGTGCTAGAATAATTCATTTCACCCTGAATTATTATTTACTGTTCCTAGAGAAGAGGCTAAAATTTGTCAGGCATTTGACACTGACTATTATGTGTGTGTGACAGATTGCTCCATGGCTGGGATCTGGCAAAGGGCCACCTAACCAAATTCACTCTGGTCCCAGTAACATGGGTGTCCCCATAACAAACAAACACAATCACTGTCCCCAGTGATTCCTGCTGCCCCCAGGGTGATGAGGAGACAGCAGGGCTGGGGGTGCTGCTGAGGAGCTCTCCGAAGCTGCCAGCCTGTGACAGGAGTGCTGTGGGCTCTCTCTCTTGCCCAGTTCAGTCTGTGGTGTCTGCAGACCACTTGCCGTTGGGCTCCTGCTGCTGGAAGAGACCTGGATCCTGAGCTGATTCTGCTCAGGATGGACACAGATTTGCCTGTAGGAAGCCCTGTTCTAGAGAAAACTTATCTTCCTTCCAGATGTAGCTTAAGAAAGTTTGTGTAATACAGCTGAGCCAGAAGGCCCCACAGAGCCACACTGCTCCACGGCCACAGTCCTCTGAGATGGGTGARTGAGAGGAGGAAAAAGCAGTCAGCTGTTCTGTACCCAAATGTAACCAAGATGTTCCAGGGAAAGAGAGCATCTCCACTGTACACGCAGGGCAGTGTATTTCTTCCTGATCACTTCTCTGCTTATAGCCAGTAAGAATAATGACAGGCTGGACTAATTGCATTATTGGATAGACATTTAGTCTTTTAAATCCAAAGCAGTAACGACCTGTCTGGAGATGTGCTGAAGTAAGAGGCCTTTTGGAAGGATGTTACTCACTATTAAAGATTGAATAAAAAAAAACCAGTATAGCTTTGCTCTAGAAAAAGTAATGTGTGGTGAGGTCGGGCTAAAGAAGAAGTGCAGAGTGGAGATAAGATCAAGGAACTCCAGCTCCACACAGGGAGCAGGGCCAGGTGCCCTCCATACACTGCTACTGCCCCCTCTCTCAGGAGCTTTTCAAACTGTGAAATTGCAATGTTAATACTGCATTGCCATCTGTTCCTTTCAGACATGTTGAGGTGATTAATTTGTCTTCTTAAGCCCCTTGAAAATGAAAGCAGTTTATTAGTGCTAAGTAATACTGTTAATTGGCAAGAGAGAAAGAGGCAGCATGTGGGTTTATGAGTTGGAAATAAATAATTCTAATCAACTCTCACAGTACCAGTTAAATAACTTAGTGGAAATTGCTGCGTCAGTCACTTGTGTCTTTCCCTTTCAGCGGACTTTAGGGGCCTAGGATTGAGTTCTAAATTTTATTTCTTTTCCCTCCATTCAGAACTAGGGATCTGAAATGAGGAACATAATGTGCCTATTGAGCTTCTTTCCAAAGCCTTGTTATTTACACAGGCCACAAGATCCAGCTGACCCTCTGCAAAACAGGGGAATGTAATGCCTGTGAGCCTGCGTGCAGAGCCGTGGGCTGCTCGTGTCTGCAAGTACTGCCTGTCCACAAGTACTGTGTGCCTTGCAAGCTCTTCATGCCTGCTGAGGGAGGCAGCTGCAGTGCTTTCTGCTGATGCTATAGGCCAGGTCATCCCATTCCCCTGCCCTTTTACAGAGGCAATTCTACAGAGCCATGTGGTTTTAAAGGGAAAGAGAGATGAGTAAACTTTGTGGGTGACATGGATTAATGAGAATTTTCTTCCTTTTCTTGCTCAGAAGGAAACTTGCAGACAGAAATTCTGCGCAGCATATAAAATGGTTGTGCTCCCTTTTCACCTCTGCCAGCTGGAATGAGCGTGTCCATTTTCTGTGGGGCAGCACCCGTACCCCAGGCAAAACCAGTGCTGCGTAGTTGTTTCTTTCTTCTGGACCTCTTTCACCAGACTCAGCACACAGTTGCTTGTGGCTTTTACAGCATCAGTGAAGGGAATGATGCATGTTGTTTGCCATGGTTGCTTGGATGTCCGGCTTCCATCTTTCTGGAGCTGTAGAAGTGCTGAGACTTGAGCTGACAGCCATCACATGCACTAGGGCCAATGTGTTCAGATAGCAGAGTACTAAGCTGTAGCTTGTAAGTCTTTGGAAGCATTAATCCTTTCTAATACGTGACCTAAACAGATGTCATCTGTCTTATTATCAGGCTTTCAGTATACTACAGGCTATGCCACTCAGATGGCATGAGAAGGAAGCTTAGAAAACAAAGRGGGGAAACACAAGCAAGGAAATGATGCTGCAGAGTTCCATCCCATTCCAGCCACCTCCTGCTTGCCTACAGGCACGAAAGACAACTCCAGTAACAACCATGTCACAGCTGTGATGAAGGGGAGATTTTGTCCCCCATGGTGTTAAAGGCAGTGGGACATAAGGAATGTGGGTCAGGTGCTCTGGTGCACTCCTGCTGGCCAGGATTACATCTCTGAGCTCCACCTGGTGCTCAGCACCTGCACACAGCCCCACAGGACAGACCTGCTTTTCCTCTCTGGCTTCTGGTCCCTGCTCACCTCCTACAATTTTTACCATAAAGCAGAGATGGAGTCACAGCTTGGGGTGCAGTGAACCTTGCCCGAACACCCCTTTGTTTGTGCTTTCCGGCACACACCTGCTGATGAGCAGCTCTTCGTAGTTCAGGAAGCACACAGAGATATCCGGGCCTGGGTGCCAGCACCTGACCTGTGCTGCACTGCCCTGGCAGCAGCGGCAGTAGCTGGAGTTTCTGATCCTTCCCCTGACACAGGCACAACACCCTTGGTAATGACATGCATAAAAACTCAGGTCTTTCACCTCCTCTGATGGCTTTTTGCAGGTTTGTAGGTAATTTGCTTACACTGCCTGTGGTGCTGGTTGCAGTGGAAACTGATGCACTCCAGATTGGGACTGGGCAGAAATTACTGTCTCCAGGTAAGATGAATGCTATCTTGTGTTCACAGTGTCTGGAAAATGCTACAAATGCCATTGCCTCAGAGAATCCAATTTTAGGAAAGCTTTTACACTGATTTAGATTCGTGGTGTGATGTTATAATTTATGTTGTAATTTCTTCCTTGTTTATATAGTCACCTGTGTTTTCTAAATTTCACACTTTTTTTCAGCATCAACCTCACTCTTAACAGTAGAACGAGGGGTAATTTAGTGTTGTGCTGCTGTAGCTGCTTTTTTAAAAAGGATCTTGGGAAAAGATGAGACAAGTGTTTCTGAGAAAGCAGAAGAGACCTGTTTTGATTGTGTGATGCCTGTTGTTCAACAACCTACTTCTCCACTGAAATGAGAGCAAACCCTAGAGCTATAACACAGCCCTTGTGCTTTAAGTCTGCATTATGAGTCCTTTCCTGCTCCAATTTTGACTGGAACGTGTGTTATATAGGTGCAGGAGCTGCAAAATGTTTAGTGACCAAAATCATGCTACTGTTTCACTACAGGCTCAATCTATGTTTGTGATAGAACAAGTTTTCTGAAGTAGGTTGAAGCTTTGTAAAAACAGTTTTAGTTTAGTTTAAATTGTTTATACACTGTTTACATGCCTGCCTCCTTCCCTCTAGTGTGAGTCCTTTGGTGCTGTACCTGTTATTTTTTGCATTGATAGGTTTGGGCCGCAACAAGTAAGAGATTTGTTCATGTCTGTGGCAGGACCCTAATTCAAAAATGCAGCCTGTTGCTTCCAAAAATAAGTTCTGTCCTTGGTTAGGCTGCCTGGAGAAACTACAGAAGACCTTCCTGAGAACCTCTTTAAATGAAAGATGAGTGTGACGTTAGGTATAGCCTGTACTTCTGTTTAATGTGAAGTGGGATAGATGAATAGACAGTAATTAAAAAGTTTGCAGAAGTGGGAAATCCCTAAACCAGAGAAAGGAAAAAGGCTGTGTGTGGTGAACAGGAAAAGGCTATTAAAACATCTCTTTACAGTCTATATAGAAACTGTTTGTGTGGGAGTTCAAAAACATTTAGTTTCTCTTTGGTACTAACGTAGCTCGACACAGAAAGCAAAGATTCAAGGTGAGTAAATACAGCGCAGAGAGCTTTCAAAGTGCCCTGCAGGGCAGTGAAGCCTTCGGACTTGAGCACAAGTGGCGGCTGCTCCGCTCGGCTCCTTGGGCGGGCTGGGGGCTGAGGTCGCCCTGGGGTCACGGGCAGCACGGGCCCAGAGGGATGGCTGGGGATGGATCTGGCGCACAGCTGCGGGACCGAGTGCCARGTCACGGCCTGCCTGGAAGGGAACCAAGGACAGACGTCAGAGAGGATACGTGGGAGGGAGGGTCCTGCAGGGCATGGGACGAAAGGAAAACAGTCCCTTTCCAGAGGCAGAGCTTGAGGAAACTGGCGATTCCCGCGGGAGCTGAGTGAGGTTCCCTTACGCCTACAATGACGACTCTTCTAGAATGTCGTACTCCGCCTTGGGACTGGCGCTGCTTCTGACAGGAGCAGCCGTCAGCTTGTTAGTCTGCCTTGGCAGCCGGCTGCACCCCCAGCTGTGCCGTGCTTGCTGCGCTTCCTTATTTCCCCTTTACAAGCCAGGGATGGACTGCTTGACTCTGTGGTAGCATTGCAGAACGGGGAAATCACATTATGGGGCATTTAACAGAGAAGTTAACACAGCTGATGCTCTTCAACTAAATTATTGCAGTTATTGAAAGAGGAACGGTCTGAACAGAAAGTAGAAACATTCTTTAAACCCCCTAAAATTTGCTCTAAAAACAATGCACCAGAGAATATTCTTCAAGTTCTTTGTGGTTTGGGAGGTGCACAATAGTACAGTTTTGCAGGCCCATACTTAAGAACTTCAGGAAAAGCTTCCACTTCTCTATCAAAGCTCARATTTCCAGGGGATGTGATGAACCTCTCCCTGCTCTCCATTCTCATGCTGCAGCCGAGCAAGGAAGAATGTCTTTGAATGTGAAAAGGGTGTCACTATGCACTCTTGCTGAATCAAGGAAGGATGGGCTTTATGCTGCAGAACTACATGTGGGATTCCCACTCAGCAAGAAATAGCACTGGATTTTGAGTATAGGAGTGCATTATGCAGTGTCACACACTTCTGAAGGGAAAAGCTGCAGGCTTTTATCCTCATTAACTATTTCTGATGTGTATGTAGATCCCTTTTATGCATCCCAAATGCTTTTCTTTGTACTCTGATTGGAGGCTTATTGTCAACACTGACACACAGTTTTATCCAGCACTCAGGAACTGCTCACTATGTCTCCATCTTCACTGCTGTTTGAACATGAACATATTATCTTGTTTATTTTTCCATAAAACTGCATCTCTACCCAACCTTTTGCCTCTACTTTAGTAGACTACCAATTTGCCTTTTGCTTAAGGTGATGTAATTTTAAATTTCTTTTTCTGATCCTCTGTGTAGGTTTGGGTAAAAAGGCACATCTGGTGTGGCGAAGGGTATGGCTGAGGGAGGAGCAGAGTGTACTGCTATCAGTGGTGGGAGGAAAGAGACCATTAAAATATGCATGTTATTGCTTACTCTTGATACTCCTTTAGGGGTGAGATGGAAGATGTATCCAAAGATCAAATCTTCTTAGATAGGCATGACCTTAACCACAGTGAATCCACACAGAAGGTGTACCGAATGAAGCTACTCTACCAACCAAAAACCACTCAAACCATCTGGGTTATGATATTGCCTTGGTCAAGCCCGTGGAAGACATGACAGAAATCTGCCATTGTCCACTGTGCCTGCCTGCCCAGGAGAGGCAGCTCTCTTTCCTCAGGAGAGTCCTGCTGGGTAACTGCATGGGGGGACACAATGGGTGTATGAGCACTGCTGAGCACTGCTGGTTTTCCACAGTCAGGCAGGATTGGTATTATTTTTCCTCTTAGATCCAAATATACAGTGGAGGATTATATAGGAGAGAGACCCTGTGTTTCAACAAGGAAGCCAAATAGTTGAAATGCTGGTTCCTAGGSTAACAGCACATCTGGGGTTAGGTGGCTGACTTCTACTTTCTCTTATGTCAGCACTGAATAATTTGTACCCTTAACCACGAGTAAGGTCCTGTTCAAAAGAATGGCTCCTTGGTCTGTGCCCAGGSGAGGAAATGTGTAGGAAAAGGTGACTCAGCCACCACATGTGCGAAGCTAGTTAGATTTCCATTTGAAGCCCTTTCTACTTGAACCCCCCCATACATTCTCTGTTAGGCTCTAAGTGCTGTTCAAACACCTACAAAAGGCAGCAGTTCACAAACGTGCTGTCCCAGTGGTCACGGAAAGGCTGGGATCCCACAGAATCACACAATTAGTCTGGGTTGGAAGGGACCCACAAGGATTATCGAGTCCCACTCCTGAATGGCCCACACAGGGATCGAACCCAGAACCCTGGCGTTATTTGCTGCATGCTCTGACCAGCTGGGCTGATCTCCTCGCCCCTGACCAGCGGGCAGGGAGCAGTAACTGGATTCTTTTCCCAGCTGGAAACCGTCATGGCACTATTGGCAGGTGTTCTGCCGTGCTTCACACCTGGGGAAAGGCGAAACCACGACCTGTACTGTGTAAAGCCAAACCAAGCCGCGTACGCTGGGGGAATTTCGCTGGACACGAAAAAGACCCAGACCGGGGGCTCCTCCCCTCCTCAACATGTTCTATGCTCCGGGTATTTGCCGGGTTGGCTGCGATTCCCGGATTCTGGCTGCCGTGTGGAGCAGCAGCACCGCCCCCGCCGCTCCCTCAGCGCCGCCGCAGCCGCTCCGCCGCGCCGGCAGGGGGCGCGCGGGGCGGCGCTCTCGCGAGAGCGCGCGGGGCTGGCGCGGGCCGGCGGGCGGGCGGACGGCGCGGGGCTGAGGGAGCGGCGCACGGACGGCGGTGAGGGGGCGGCGGGGCTGGCGGGACCCGGGAGGGACCCAGGAGGGATCCGGGAAGGAACCGTAGGGAATCCCAGGAGGAATCTCGGGAGGGACCCCGTGCCGCGCAGCGGGAAGTGCTCAGGCACACGGCCTGGGTCGGGCACGTCGGTCGGGAAATGGACGCTCCGTGGCGAAGGGCTTGCACGGGACACGGAGACGGGGTTTTGTACTGATCTCGCTCTCCGTGTCCTAGAGAGGTTGTGCTGCGAGCGCTCTTCAAGCCACGTCTCTAATTGCAAAGGCAAAGTCTTTTTTCAGCAGCTGCGCTTCTCAGAGGTTATATAATCAGCAGATGTCTGGKTTAGCAATGGCCGGAGTTGTGCCGCATCGTGGTTGTTGAAAGTTTGTGTTGTTCTGTACCTGGTAGGTGGTGTGAGCCAGAGCTTCCGGGGGGCTGCTAAGCATTCTGACAGTTTTAAGCTCGGTCTTTGTGGCTGGGATTAAAGGGAGAAGCTGATAGAGGAACAAGGCTGCCTTGAACTGAGACTTTGGGTAAGGTATGCAGTCACGGGAGCGGAAAAAGCTGGCCGTCATGTAAAAACCGCTGTTCATCAACACTGGAAATGGGTAACATTGGATGGATGGATGTGCAGAGAGCGTRGCAGTGCTATCTTTAGGGCCATATGCTTCAGGCAGAGCCAGGCATTTGTCACTTGTTTTCCAAAGGGTTTTAAATGCGAAAGTCTGGAAGATAGTTGTGTTGTAATGTGCAATCAGTGTTAAGATAAGTGTGTATGTTTCTCACTCTGGGATATCTACTTTGGTATTGTCAGTAATTATAGCATAGAGATTTCAGGCCTTAATATTCAGATACTTTATGATTTCACATATGTGTCTGCTGTGCCATGCATAAAATATGTAAGTATGATAGATGAAAYAAAATGCTGATCAGACTTCTGCATTTCAGTCACTTGGGACTCTTCAGAGCCCAGCTGTTGTGAGGGTGTGTAAGTACAAGTGCTTTGTGCGCTGGCCAGGCTCTTTTGGGGCTAAAACAGGTTGAAAAGGTAGTCACACGTGTTCAGGTCTGTGGCACAGACCATGTACTGTGCAGACAGGTAAAAAACAGCTGAATTTTAGAAAATGTAGTACCTGAAACTTGTGTTACTATTCCTTAAGGTGTTTATTTCACTTTCTCTCCTACTCAGAACTGTTAAAGGTTATTTTTTTTCTGAGCTTGGCTTGTGACTTAAACAGTAGGATGGTGTATACTTGTTATGAAGTAAAATAATCCCTCCAGGAGGAGCTCCATACAGATACTGGTGCATAATGCTGATGCTGTGCTGTACAAAATGCTTGTTATGCTTGGATGTAAATGCAAAGTTCTGGGATTCAGCTCGTGTACTTAGAGTACTTCACTCCGTGACCACAACTCCCATGTACCTAATTTGGGACAACTGCTTAAAAGGAACTACTGTTTTTTGGTGGGGTAAGATGGAAATCCATGGGGATTTCAGTTCAAACAAGCCAGCTGGTTTAAAACCACATAAGGACAGGTCAGAGAGGCCTTTGGAGCCTTGTTCTGCCAACTGAGAGAAATCATTCCACGTTTATGAATAGAGCCTGTTCGATGGAGGATTCGTTCCCCTCAGAAGCTTTTCCCCAGCAAACGCTCTGCACAACARTATTTTTGAGGTGATTCCACACCCATTTGAAATGGAAAACAATGCTCTTCCCAAGGGCAGTGGGGATGGTTATGTTGAGAGTGAAAAGCTGGTAAAACCAGTTTCCTGCTCGCCTGTTTGCAGACTGTGCAGAAGAGGCAGGTTTGTCTCCTCCTCCTCTAGTGGCTCCTAGCCACTAGATACTGAATTAAAAGATAAAAAATTATTTTTTTCTAGCAGTTTGTGACCTATGGGAATTAACACCTCGGGGTGGAGTGTAGGCAGCCAGGAGGCTGCACAGAGCACCAGGAGAAGTAATACTGTGACTAGGAGTTTTGGTGGTGACAACTCTCCAGTGAGCTAAAAGTCTTCCTGTAAAAAGTATTTTACTCTTATGAACAGTAATACTGACATCCTACCTCATTCAGGCAGTTCTTTTGGTATTATGGCTATAACATTTTTACTGATTACGTGCAGGTGAGTACATGCCTGGGAGTGTTCAAGGCCAGGCTGAGCAGCCTCGTGTAGTGAAAGGTGTCCCTGCCCAGGGCAGAGGAGTTGGAACAGGTTGATCTTCAAGGTCCTTTCCAACCCAGGCCATTCTGTGAGCTTTCCTCAGCTGTGTGTGTGAAATTGTGGAAGCAAGTGTAGATGTGACAAGAATTGTGTACGTGTGCACGTCATTTTGGTCCTTCCAGGAGCTGACTTGCATCCGAGCGGCTCATTGTCAGAATTTCAGGCAYGTCGCAGAGCAGTGCTGGATGGGGAGCCTCACTGCTGGGCTGTGCATGGCCAGGGACGGAAGGAAGGTTGAGCTCGGCAGCTGGGTGGCTCCGCAGCTCTTTAGCCCTTGCTGCTGCAGCAGAAAGTCTGGATGCCTTAGGACTGGGGTCTGCTTTGTTGTTGCAYGAAGAAGGCACATTGCCACACTTGTGAACTTGCAAGAAATAGCGGTTTTGTTGCAAAACGTTGAGGTTTCGTGGTTTGAACTGCGAGTGGGGTGCTCTTGGTTGTTTCGGCTGAGCGGAGCRAGGCCGGGGCAGAGCGGATGCGTTCCGGCACGGGGTCGGGGGTCGCTGCCGACGTGCAGGCTCGGCCGGGCGCGGCGGCCGGGGCGGGGCGCGGGCTGCGCCGCCCCGATAAGGCGCGGGACCGCTCCAGCGAGCCAGGGCTTGAAGYGGAATTTGCAGCGGGGCTGGGAGCATTCCGGAAAGCATTCCGGAGGCCGTGCCTCAGCAGAGCGGGAGGCTGGGAATGGAAGCCGCGTTATAAACAGAACATTGCGGCATTGCTTCCTGAGCGCGGAAAGTAAGTGCGAGCTCATCTGGTGGGGGGTGTGCATCCCGTGATGCACATACCCCTGGTGGGGACCCCCGTGTCCTTGGAAACAGTTAGATGGGACGGAAATGGCCAAAAAAGATGACTATGTGTTGCAGCCGTGTGTCTTCTTGCAGAAGTAATTGTATTTTGTTACTGTTGAGCTGAAGTGTGTGATCGCGGGTATTTCAGAGCATGGGACTTGGAAAGGTCTCTAACTCCCAGTGCTATTTGGGGGTAACTGGGAAGCAAAGAAATAGGTGCTTGCCCCCACTTAGTTTTGTTAGAGGCTTGTAGAAAGTGAAAAGAGGAGTGAATTGCCTTTCACGCTCAACATGTGAGTTTTACTGGCTAATTTTTGATAAAGCCTAAGAACAGCCATTTTAACAGGAGGTGGCTGGCTGGAGGAAGACAGTATTCATTCTCTCTGTACATTTTGGAGAGTCTGTTGCAATCATCGAATAACAGGAAAAGCAACAAACACAGTAGTTTCAGAGATCGTTAGAGAAGCATGTGTAAGCTTCTTGAATTTGATTGTGCCAGTATGAAGTTGTTAATGCAGAGTGTGAAAAATAGCTTAACATAATTTTCACAAAAGTTGTAAGTACATTATCTGTTGTGTGAGCCAATATGGCAGTTATACTTAGCGTTTCAGACTTTGACTTGGTTGTTATGTAAGACTATAATAAATGAAATAATAACCAATATGATTTTTTAAATTTACTTTTGAGTATATGATAGTTTTCAAGGTATCTAATATCCTTGTTTTCTTGGCTGGGTGTATTGCTGTAATCTACTTGTTAGATTACATCTGAGAACTAGGGTTCCTGCTTACACTGTTGGCTCCTACTTCCTGTAGGTTGTACATGAGATCTGAAAAGTGAGATAAAGTCTAAGCAGTGCTCTGAGGAGAAAGCTTAGCTTACCTTTTATTGAACATTGCTAGCATGGTGGAGATCATGACACCTTACAGAACTGAACCTGTGAATGAGTTAGGGTGTGCAAATACAGGGACAAAACTGGCATTCATAGCACAGCATGGAGAATGATGTATTTTGGACTTCTGCACCCTGTCTGATTTGGTGCAAAATAACATAAGCTTAAAAGTCACATTCCAATTCACTTCTCTTGTATTTGTGCTCTGCAGTTCCTAGAAGATGAGATGTTATGGTGAAGATGGGATTGAGTTGTGTGCGGGGTCTTGGGGTGGCTTCTGTGCCTGCTCCATGTCTCGTGTCCGGGGGCACTGGAGAGACAGGAAGCCCGTAGTGCTGAGGGAACTAAGGGAGGTGTAGCCTCTGCTCCTGCCCCACAGTGAATGTTGCTTTTTCTGTCAGCTTCCGCGTGCAAGCCACTCTTAGCCCTCTGCTCTCTGAAACACACATTTTATATCTATCTCGTGGATCTTGGCTGTAGAAGGACTTTTGGGTTGCAGTTTATATGATCATGGGGCTTTGAATTTGCAGACTAAATAGCTGCTCAGTAACACAAGCTCTGTGGTCATCTTGTATTCAAAACACTACTTTCAATTCCCTCTAGAGGAGTGGTAAAATCCGTGACATTTCAGATTGGCACATGTATATGCTTTAATTCTGCTGGGAATTTCCATAGCTGTCATTGCTGAGGACTTGTTTTAAACAGAAGGATTGCTGTGAATGTTTAGGTAGTGCTTCAGGAATCCCATGAAACTGACAGTAGAATTGTAACTCTTCAGTAAAAAAATAACCCAGCGTTTTTAGGAAAAGTGCTTACACTGATCCATCCCACTTTTACTAAAAATCTGTATTACCTTTTTTCCCTTATTTGCAGATTGCTTACCAGTATAACTTCTGTAGTAATTTTGGTTTTGAGCCCCTTTTACTGGAGACTATGCTGAAGCTGACTAAGTTACCAGGGCTGTGACCAGGACAAAAATAATGGGCAACTGTTAAAAATTTTGGCCTTTGCAGCTTAGTAAAGAGTGATTTTTGCAGCAACACGTGGGTTTTCAGATGATGAAACTGTATTGGAATTTTCTCATTTATGGGAGGCTGCAGAGGAAAAAAGGGTCACTGAAACATTTCCTGCCCCTGGCCAGGCCATTCTCTCCCAGCTCCAGCATTGCTTCTGAACGTTCCCTGAATCAGCCCCTCAGCTCTGGAGTTTGCTGGCTAGGCATACAAGCTGGAGGAAGGTGACTGGTAGGGGAGGGTTGCTTAAACTCCTGTGGTTGAAGCTGTTGTCAAATATCTGTCGGTTTTCCTACAATTGTGCAAATTCTGTGGGCTGAGATGTTTGAGAGACTGTTGTTGCTCCTGGAGGGAAGCTTTAGCTATGTTTAGAAAACCCGTGTAGGGTATTAGGAGTTTTTTTTGTGCACCTTTGTAGTGAAATAGAACAGATGGTTCTTCATATGATGCCCTTCCTCTTCTCTTAAAGAGGAATAGAAACTGTTAAGAAATTGTTTTTCCATTGTGTTTTAGGAACACTTCAAGAATGAGTCCACCACAAGATAGAAATAGAAATTCCTGCAGCAGTGAGACTCTGGCAAAGTGCCTTCAAGCAAAGAAGGACTTGGAAACAGCTATATCTGGAATTGTCAAAGCTGAACAGCAGATTAAAGAAAACTGGCGGGAGGTAATTTTAAATTACTTCTTAAAAATGTTTTAATAACTAACATGACTTTCATTAAAGTTTTTATTATTCCAGAGTACTTACTATTATCATGATGGTCTGAAATTTTCCTAGTGACTTGCAAGCACATTGTTGTGTCATTTGGTCATGCTTTTGATAAATATATTCCTGCATTACTAGCCTAGGTATGCAGAATTTCCTAAAGCTGTTGGTTGAAACATCAGAATAGAGAGAGACTGCAAATAACATTTATTCTTTGATACTTCTTTAAAGGTAGCCTTGGAACTTGTACTGACCTGTCATGTGGTGCTGTGGGTGACTGTGATTAATTTTTGAGAAATAAATCGCTCCAAAAATACTACTTACACTGACAAATAGCATTTTTTAATCAGTGCAGCACATGTTTGTTCATTCTGCTTGACAGCTTTAGAAATGGTGTGTGTTCACTCMCAGGTCAAAGCCAAGATCCACAGCCACATCAGCCGGCACCTGGAATGCCTGCGGAGCCGTGAGGTGTGGCTCTTCGAGCAGGTGGATCTCATCCAGCAGCTCAAAGAGGAGGCCTTGCAGCAGCAGGCGCAGCAGCTCTACTGGGTGAGGCTTGGTTGTCAGTTGTTGCACTGGCATTTTCAAGCAAACTTTGTCCTGGCAAGTATTGTCTCAATTTTAATCTTGGAAGCAGAAACAATAACCTGTGTTTTGTCTTCCATGCAGTACTTGGGACAGTTCAATTGCCTTATTCATCAGCTGGAACGCTCCTACAGTAACGAACTAGCAAACCAGATTGCAGTTTGCCTGGAGAGGTAAATACATTTTATGATGCAAGTTAACACAGTTGGGTTTATTTGAACTTATGAATTTAATTTAATTTTTTATTCTAATAGAACTAATAATAGACCTCACTGTTCCTACATTTTTATTAGTTCCTAGAAATAAGAACTTTAGAGCAGTCTGAGGTGATAAACCAGGTCTATAATGAGCAGGAGAGGTACTCATTTTATGCAGATTATTTCAAATATTAGTTGTTGATGGCAGTTGAAGTAAGAAGGTGAAACTTGTGTTTTGCTGGCTATTTATTCTGTTCTTGGTTTGTAGATAGGCATCTCTTTCTTGTATGCCAGATCAAAAGTCTTTTTTGATATTTAATTACTGCCAAGTAGCTTGAAAGCCTTTTTATGAAATAAGGGACTGACTTCCGAAACAGGACAGATGAAGAAGATTGTAATACCTTTTTTCTTTCTGTAACTATCGCCATATTCTTTCAGACTGGAAAGTCTTACACTTAAACCAGAAGAGTCTTCCATCCTGAATTTTGAGGCTGACACATCTTACCTTCGCCAAGCTATTACCTCATTTGGTTCCATTAAAACGATGGTAAGCACCAGGACTTTCCTGGGTTAGAATACTTGCCTCAAAAGACTTTTTTTTTCAGTAGTGCAATATATTCCAAGTGATATTTTTGCTTTTAGTAGCAGCTTGAATGGATCCTTTGTACCATTAATATAATTTTAGCTGTATAATAAATACAGAGTGGTTTATTAACTATTGCATGTAGTTCTCCTCTTCACTGAGTTTAGTTATGTCCATGTTATTTTAATATATTTTGCAGAGGCTGAGGGAGTGACTACTGTATTCTTACTCTATTCCAGCAAATGAAAATTCGTTACTGTTTTCTTTAGATAGTGATAGTTAAAACATTGTAAATGCTTGCTGTGATAAAGGTATTTTGGGATTCTTATGTAAGCAGCATATTTCTGTATTGTTGTACTATTGGAGGCAATTCTATTAAAGGAAGTAGGCTCAAGGTAGTATTTTTCGAGTCAATCTTTCTCCATTCTGTTCATAAATGTGGAGAACATTGTTAGCCACGAAGCACTGAGCAGTTTTAACTGTACTTTACTTCTGCCTTATTGTAGAATTTGCCCTAGAAACTGGACAAAATGGAGATGTAAATTAATTTTTACTTTTCTTTTAGCAAACCTCAGAGAGAGAGAATACTTCTCCCTGGTTCCCAGGGCAGAATTGTGCCCTTAAGAACTGTGAGCAGGTAAGGTTAAGACCTGTGTGTGTGAGGGTTTAATTGCATTAAAGGGAAGAGAACTCAAGCACATTATGTGAGCTTGAGTAATGACTTCTGTTGGTTTATTAAGATGGTTGAGTAGCCAGTAACAGTGGCTGTGGTGAGCATAGTGATCTGATATTGTAGCTGCTCCAGGAACTGACAGACAAGAACATAGTAGGAAAGTGTGTGTGGAGTGTGACTGCCAGAATTCTTAAATTTAATGTTCCTCGATGTTGTCAAGTCAGGACTTGGAACTATGCCATTCCTACGGGGATTTTTGTAAAGAGAAGGGACTGCTTTTTCTTCTGGTGCAGAAATACTGATGCATGTTGAATACCTGTGTTGATGTTCACCATAGATTGCCTCAGCAATTAGTCTTTCTCATAACAAGAACATTCTCTCTCAGCAGCAGACACTGTGTGGGACAGTGAGTGCCTCTCTGGCTGACTGGTTACTTGGAAGCAGACCTGTGGGTGTTCGCCAGGCTCCCTATGTTCCCAGCACCAACCTTGAAGAATGGGTTATGCAAAAGTGTGTGTCAGAGCCCAGCCAGGTAAACCTTTTGTGCACTAACCTAGTTTTTAACAGAGGGGAAAACACAGATTGCAGGCAGAATATGGTGGGAATTAAACTTGTGGTACTCTTCATTCTGCCTCATGTTCAACTAATGCTTTGGCACATAATATTTGGATGCTCTGAGCTCTAACTATGCAAACAGTTACTGAATGTTGTCTTTCAGTGTTAGTAGATGTATTTCAATTTGTCTTTACTAGGATTTGACTGCTTCCAAAGTCTGTTATTTTGAGCAAGCTTGGGGCAATCTGAAAGATTTGGAGAACTGGCTCCTGCAGAATCAGCAGCGTGATGTCGCTGGGAAGACAGATTCACCTGGCCGCAAGAACTCCACCTCTACTCTCAACTCGTCCTTTTCCACTATTGAAAAGGTGGAGGAACTAGAATCCCTTGGACAAGAAGAGATGGACCTTTCTGACTGGCTGCTTACTCCTGAGACAGAAAATGGAAGTATTACTTCAGATGAGAAATGGAAGAGTGAATTTAAACCTTTTAGGGAAGAATGGAATTTGAGTGATTGGCTCCTCAAAGCTGAAACATGTACCAGTTGTCGTGGCAGCCAGAGCAAAAGTGTGGAAATTGAGAACCTGGGAAATCTGAAGTGCCTGAATGAGCATCTTGATGGAAAGAAATCACCCACGACATCTGCTGTTAATGCTTGGCTTCTTCAGCATCCCCAGGCCCCCTTTAAAGTGGAAGATGTGTGCAAAGCTAATGATCTGTGTGCCAGCTTTTCAGAATGTGTGTGTGATGAAAACTGTGGAAAAGAGGCTCTTTGCAAATGGCTTCTGAAGAAAGATGGGAAGGATAAAAATGGAGTTCCGGTGAGCCAGAAAGATGGACCAGACTCTGAGCATGAGAAGATCAAGTTTGCTGCCAGTTCCTGGCTTAGCCCCACACAGCAGCTCCCAGGGGAACCCGTGAGTGCCGAGAAGGCAGATCATTCAGCAGAGATCGCAGAGCCCTGGAAAGTGTTGCTAGAGAGGCCTCTGACAAGCTGGCTGGCCAAGGCTGAGCACAGAGCAGAAAGCACAGAAGAAAAGGCCAGTCGGGAAAAAGCAGACAAGAGCTTCAAGAGTCCTTTCCTAGACCTCTTGGCTCCGTTCCACCTCCCCTTGAATGTAAACAGTTGGGTGTTGACTTCAAGTGACCTAGAAAATGCAAACCCGCCTCCAGCAGAAGATAAATGGCTTCTGCGCAAGAAAGCACAAGTGAGCATAAGTTTTTGTTACTTTTGTGTCTCATGTCCCAGGTTTATTGCTTTACTGAATTTAATGACTTCATTCTCTTCCAAAGTCATAACTCTTCTGGATAATACTGACTGACAGTTTTTAGGTTTCTTGGCTCTTCTAATGTTTCCACAATTATTAGTTACTTAGCACTAAACAAATATGTTATACTAAATGAAGGAAGTATTAATCTCAAAGACTCAAAATCAGTTTTGGTTTTGTTTTTGAACACTACAGAATTTGAAGATCCATCAGTCTTTATATTTGGGGTTGGTAATTAAGGTGACTTCTCTTTCAGGACTTTGGCCTTCCTACAGTTTGTGACCTTTTTGCCTGTATGAAACTCAGTGGAGATAATGAGAAATGGCTGTATCGGTCTCCTTTACAGGTAGGATGCACAGAATGTGTTGGAACAGCTGAGCCTAAATGTAACTTGGGGGTACAGAACACAGACACTGGCAGCTAATGGTCATCTTAAGTTATATAAATGTAATGTTTAACAGTGATGTAATCTCCTCCCCAGAGACCTTTTTAACAGCTTGGACCATTCCCCTTTGTTACTATTCCTCCTCCTATGATCACAAGCCAGGGAGGGAATTCCTTAGGTTCTTGTGTAAATCACTCAACTGATTGACACTTGGTAACTTCGATTGTAACTGGAATGTGGAATTAATGTGTAAATTTCCAGGCAGCTTCTTTCTTATCTCGGTAATGTGTTTACAGCTGACATCATGTTTTTCCTTTCTGACTATAACTCTGTCATTGTTTTTGAAATTAATGAAAATGGTCCTTAGCAGGAGTACTTCAAACTCTAAAAGGCAGGATAAAGTTCTAGGAGAAATGTTAGTATCATTTTTTTCTCGGAGTATCTTATACATGTTTTTTTACCAAAGTGTTGCTTTCTGTTTATCAAAGAGAATAACCCTCTTTTAAATTTGTTTAGATGTGAAGAACTGGAAGTGTTGAAATCATCCCCTTCCTGCTATCAGTCGCACATCATGCTGAGTGACTGCAGCCAGCTGAGTGCTTGTGTTGTGTGTTTGGCTGTCTGCTTTTTCTTCTAAAATTACAACAAAAAGAAATATTCCTTATCGAACAGAGTTATGGTGCAGAAGATACCTTTTTGTTATCGTTAATTCTGAAATATAAACCCACTGAGCAGAAGCAATCTGATGCTATAGAGGTGTTAGCAAATTTGTATCTGTTACGGGAATACAAGGATCTTTAATGGGTTGTCAGTTGAAGTATGTTGAAGCCAGTGCAGGTATAAAGCAGAGTCTTCCTGGTGCTGTGAAACGTCCATCTTTGACAGTGACTTCAGAAGTGCTGCTGTTCCTTTCAGCTGCTACAGCTTTGTCATGTGTTGGGTTCCAGCTACTTGGAAGCAATTTGTTTTATTGAGCAGTTCCTAACTTTGGAGGTTTCATGTGCATCTTGTATTGGTGCATTTCCCAGCTGAATATGTGTAGTCCAGATTTTGAAAAAGATGTGGATTTATGGGACCTAACATGTGACAGGAGAATTGGTAACTTATTTTTAAATCAAAACTTTTCTTGCGAATTTTTGAGCCATTCAGAGAACAGGATAGGGTGTTAATTTTCATGCACCAGTAGATCAGATCCTACTGTGTCCCCAGCATTTAAAAACTATTTGAATGTCACTGAAAAAGCTGTAAAATGAAATGTGTGTTTCTGTTAGTTCTAGATAATTCATAATGAATTTTTATTGACTAAACCACTGGAAAGCAGGCATCTTAGCCACATAATATTTAAAGGTAATATTTGAGGAATTAGATGCCTTTCAGCAGATCGGTGTCATGCTGTTTAACTGGGAAACTAACTTGGCAAACTGTGGCTCCCACTGATGCAGTTGTAAGGGTATTTAATCTGTGGTTTCCATGTGATTATGTATGTGAAAGTGGGGTCCAGTAATTCAGATCCCTATAGCTGTGGACATAATATGAGCAATACCTCTTCAGATATTTAGCATTTTGAGCCTGTAGAAAAGAGTGCAAAGACATTAGATGGAAAAGTGGATCATGCCTGTCAGGCTCCATGGAAAAACTGTGAAGTTCCATAGTTTCTGATGCAGCTTCCTCTCACTTAACAAATTGCTCTTAGTGACTATGAAAATAGCCTCCCCTTCTCCCCATCCCTGCAGCCTGACTGGGAATAAAAATGATTTGAGTTCTTCACAACCCTGTAGAAAAGAAATTATTATCAAGATCCGAGCCTGGTATCACTTTGCAGTGTGAACACATTCCTGTCTGGTCGAACCTGTGCATTTTTTTAAAAGTAAGTTTTTAGTCTGAGAAGGGGAAACTGCACATCTGAAGCCAGATCCTGAAAGGGCTTAAACATCAGCAAAACACTTGAGGCTTTTGTACTTTCATAGCCAGGGCTTTCTGCTGGAGGCAGAGAGGTGTTTCAAAGTTCACTTTCCCCTTCACACATCCTTGTTGCTGCATGGGATGACTGCACTGTGACTAACTCCAGTAACAGCCTGATGTGATTAGCAGTTGAACTTAATGAAGGTGATTGACGTGCAGCCCACCTCTTCTATTTAATTCCTTGTAGTTGTCATTGTGTGCTACTTTGTCAGTTCATTATGAGCCTTTAAAACTTGGGGGTATGTATTCCTTTACTTACTCAACTGACTTGTTGTCACTAATTGATATTTATGTAAAACATTGATTAGTCTTTTCCATTAAAAAATATTTGCAACCAAAGTGTGTGTTATGTCTCATTTGCAAGATGGTTTACAAAAAAGGCTGTGGCACATGTCCACTTTGCCTCTGCCTGGAAGCTGCTGCAGTCATGCTTCCATCACCTGATGGGATTCACGTGCTTTCGTTCGTTTTACCACTACCTGGAGCTGCACTGAGCTCCTGCGGGTGGAAACCCTGGGACCAGGCACACCCCTACACACCTAGCGGTCACCTAACTCCTGTCAGTCACTGCCTTGCAGTGTGACCCCCGGACATGCAGCTGGTGTGTCTAAGTCACCTGAGCTTTGCTCTGCTGCTGGAAGAAATACAAACTTGGACAAAATGACCACTTTGCTGCTTCTTACTTTTGAATACMTAAAAGAGGATTCATGGATTTTAGTGGCATTTGGTCCTCTTATCCCATGGCTGAAGAACATCTGTGGTCTGGCTGTGCAAGTGAATTCCTCGCTGGCTCTTTCTGGTGTTAGAACATCAGCCTCCCTGCATGACTGGTTCCTCCTCTAAGGATTTTCCACTATTTAAACTCCAGCCTGCATTGTCCATTCCGAGAACATTTACAGCTGGGCCTGGCAGCCTTTCAACCGCGATACCTTGAATTTCATGTGTGGGCGTGCACACACATTTTTTTCTAAGTGGATTGGAAGTTCTTTGTTAGAAATAGTCACATGCAGAACTCCTGAATGTATATCCTGAATGTTTAGCTTTCAAAGACAGGGAAGAAATACTTTTAAATTATTCCAAGACAAGGAGGACAGAGTAGGAGGAACAGAGAATGCTATTCATGGCTCCTCAAATGCTTGGAGAAGTTTCTTTGAACAAGCTGAGGTATCAGATTGATGTCCTGTACTGAGAAATGCTTCCATTCCTCCCACACCTCCCTGGAGCAGGGTGGCTGCAGGGTTCCTGAGGCATCACTCCCCTCATCTCCTTGTCGTCAAAGCAGGAGTGGTGTGAGTGAGGCAGCTGTTCTCACAGGGCAGGGACAGAGTGGGGCTGACGGGGGAAATACCTGGGAGGAACACACAACAGGTATTAATGATGCTGGGAAAGTACCAAAGAGGGTTGGGGTACCCTCTGGTGTCCCTGTACTGGCTGGCATTCAACAGCACAGTCCACACTCACAGGGTACACAAACGTCCACTTGAAACATACCAGTTTCCTATCTAGAATTTATTAAGCAAAGGGGCAACCTTCTGTTATAGCATACAAAAGGATTTTCCCCCTCCTTTGAAGTCCCAGCTTAGCTCACAGGAAACAGACTATGAACACTGGATCGTTTTTCTGGATCACATTTCTAACATACATTTACCTCCTGTTTTCAAAAGCAGTTTCTGCTTCATGGAACCTGGTGAGTTCTACCATAACTAGTGATTTTTCAACACATTCCCCCAACCATAAGAGAAACCTGCTGACAAGGAACGGTGTAAGTGATTTGCCTTTCTGTTCCAAAGACTAAGCAAAACCAGCTTCACAAGACTCAAAACCCTTTAATTAGACCTGTCATCTCGGGCTCCCTCCCTTGGTTCTGCAGCATGGAAAGCTGCCTTGGCTCTATCAGCAAAGATATCATGACTGGCACCAAAACCCAAAACTTCAAGACAGCCAAAGTCTCCCATGCTCACTGCATAGAAGGGCTCTAACTGGAGCCAAATCCTGCTTGCCACTTGATTTTACTTCCTTGTATTCCTACTAAACTTGGATATACTTCTGGTCACAATTTAAAGTAGCAACTTGACACTGATTGCCATTAAACTGTGAACACAGTATGTCATGACAGAATATTGTAAACACATTCTCTGTATTGTATCATACAATTCACCTCCCTCACTGCTGCCTCCGTGCTGGTTGTGTTTCATAGCTCAAGCTATAGATCACTCCATATACAAACAGATTAGGAACCAAGCTTTTATAGCTGTAACACGGCTATTTCAGAAACATGCTCTCAGATCTGCTCTTGAAGCAAGCAATTCCAGGAAATCTGAGGGCATTGCCGACCAGATAATGTGCTACGTTGTTCAAGAGTCAGCCTAGCCTTATGGTTGTGCCAACTCTGAACTTGAAAAGGCTTGTATCTAGGTTATCTCCAGTGCACCTGTAGGAGGGAAGACATTTTTTAAGTTTCCCCACTTCAATTAGGGCAGACAGCTCCTGCTCACATTTTAGTCCTGAAAGTCTCTAAAAAACCTAAGATACATGGCAGAGTTCCTGACATTTAAAAAGCAACCATCAGCCCCCAAAGCAGTTTTCAATCCTTCATCCAGTGTGGTCAAGAGTGCAGGAACACAAGTCCAATCAATGGTGACCAAGAAACATGCAGGGGAGGAACTCAGTGATGCCAATGGGGAGAGAAAAAGCTCAGAAGTGCGTGCAGGTGTTTTCCTGATGCCCCACATGACAGCACTGTGCAGACAGAGCACACATCACCCCTCTGCAGCCTGAGAGGGGACAGTTTCTTTGGTGGTACAGCCCTCCAAAAATGCATGCTAGGAAGTCCAGCTCTCACACCACAACAGTAACATGCAGACCACAAAAGACTGGGGAACTTAAGACTTAATAAAACCCAGCATTGATAAAGGGAGTGAGAAAAGGCCTGTTTTCTTTTGTATTGGCATAAAGCATCCAATTTGACCTAGTAGCCAAGCAAAGCTGATTGAATTCAGCTGTAAGGATTCGTTAGCTGGAGCATTTGCTCTATAAAAAGCTGCTCTCGGGGGTCATTTGCTTCCAACGAGGATTCTTAGCAAAGCTGCATTTTTTCTTGGGGAAAGGTAAGAGCTACCACCTTCCCTTTACTATTGTTTTGTTGTTTTTATTTTGTTGGGTGCAATGTAATTCTCAAGAGCTGYTTCAGTAGTGAGAACTCAAAAGTAAACTTGTTTTGCATTAAGTTGTCTACTGACCAGTAAGTTTCCGGTTTTTCCCTTGCTCTGCCTTCACTGTCTTCAGACCTCTTTAATAATTTACCCGTTTAATTATTTAAACGTGGAAGGAATGAGTTGTTATACAGTAACTCTAATTACTGAACTAATTCCCAACAATTTTTAATTTATCTGTAAATGATGCTTAGTACATGGTTTCATTTTAATGCTGGAGAACATGTAGGTTCATCAGTCTTCATTCTGCCAATAACATACAAATGGTACTTCAGGTAAAAGGTTTCTTGCTAATTAAAAGTCCTGTAATAGGTAAGGAGACAAGTGGAGTCTTTATACTGTTTGGTTTCTAACTGTTGGTTAAATGAGTTCTGAGTTATTGGAGCACCTGAATGTTTTGATAATCCACTGGCAGCTGTTCTGCAACAGCAACTGTATTTCATTCATAAACAACCAGTTCCTTATTTATTAGAGCAAATAAGGGAGTGAAGTCAAGCCCTGGTATGCCTCACCATAACCACGCATCAGTAGATGATAGCCTACTTCCCCTCACCCACCAACTCCCCCAGCATTTCACCACATCGGTCCTTTAAAACGAATCTGTAAACAAGTCGCTGGATGCAGCACATTTTTGTCTTATCAGTAGCAGGAACAGCCAAGGATAGAAAGGGTATTGAGTAGTACCACCCTTTTTATTAATGATGATGTCCCTTTTGATAGCTTGCCTTGTGCTGTCAGAATAGCAAGCCCTGCCCTGTGCCGTGGCTGCGTGGGGCCCTGCTGCCGGGCTGGCCGGGCGAGGCGCTGGGACCGCAGGGAATGCGCTATGGACACAGACTCTGTCAGGCAGCACTGCCGTGCGCCCCAACAAACCTGGCAGCGAGCAGGAGCGGCTACGGGGGGCCAGCAGGCCTGGCAGCTCTGGCCCAGGGCTGGTGGGGAGCGTGGCAGGGAGACTCTATCTCGGTGGCCACTGTTCACTTGCAGGTCCAGCAAATGTTGTTGCCTCTCCAGCAACTGGTTGGTGGGAAGGAAAGGGCCGGTCCAGCTACACGGTGTCAAGAGGCCCCTCCCAGCACAGCTTCCATCAGTTTCACACTAATTGTAAATAAAATACGAAGGGGCACCAGATAGATCTCACAACTGATTTGATTGGTGACTAAGCAAGCGTGTCCTCTGCCCTGCTCACAGGGACTGCCGGGCTAGGGAGCCCTTCATGTGCTCCCAGTTGTTGTACAGGGCGTAGAGGCTGGTCAGCGTCAGACCTGCGATCCCACCTCGTGCTATCCCACGCACTCCACCTGGAAAAAACAAAACACATTAAAGCTACATTGGAGGAAATGGTCAGATAACAGCAACTTCCAAGAAGCTGTTTAAATCCAGAGGCATCTTAATGAAACAGTTTTTTGAGTAACTSTCCAGAAAGGGTCCCTGTGCTTATTCTATGTTCCTCTCAAACTTGCTGCCAGGCTCATGATCCTGACACTAGTTCTGCTGGAATGACTTCCTCTGAGAAGCTGTACATTGAACAACTTTCTTTATTCTTACTTTTATTAATATTCAAAATTATCACCTCGCAATGGTAAAAATTGAGTCACACAGGTGGTTAAAGTTTTAGGGTGTGCTAAGCACCTTAGTCTAAGGTAAAAATACAGGGCAATTCCACATGGGTGGAATGGAGGTGGGATGCCATCTGACTCCCAGCAGGCAGTGCACCTGGCTGGAGCTGGAAGTC
Organism: Amblyornis subalaris; assembly: GCA_018881555.1. Taxonomy (NCBI): domain Eukaryota; kingdom Metazoa; phylum Chordata; class Aves; order Passeriformes; family Ptilonorhynchidae; genus Amblyornis; species Amblyornis subalaris. The sequence continues at coordinate 16,575,214 of JACAXG010000003.1, read as the reverse complement.
AGATGGCATTCCACCCATGTGAGGTCTGGGGTATATGAGATAGAAGTAGAGACTTCTGTTGCTTTTACTAAACAGCAAAACACTTCCATTTCTCAGTAGTAGAAAGTGCCTCAGTAGAGCTCCCAGAATGCACTACAAATGCGCAGGAGAACCTGGGAGTATGACCCTCAATGCTAGGAAGACTTCAGTGAGTTTGATTCTGCAATGTTTATCATTGCAGCTGAACCAAGCTAGATAATGTGTACAGTGTATAGAACAAGGCCGGTTTCTGCTGACAGCGAGATTAAAAAACCTGCCTGGTTTATTGGAGAAACTGGCAGTGCAATTCAGGTTCCTCAAACTTGCAAACAAATGCACCTCAGTAACCAGAGATTTTTTTTTTTCATTATGGGTCATAAAGTTGTCTCACAGAATAGTTTTTAAGCTTTTAGTGAGGCAAGAAGCTGTTGGCCTCATCTAGACTGAGACTGTGTTACCTGTGCTGCAAGGTTAAATGGGTTTCATTGGGGTTGTTAAACTTCTCCATATTGCCCAGGCATGCAATGAAACCAAGAAACTGCAGAAGTGGGCCTTGGTACTAGAAGCCATGTCTAGCCATAGTTTCTAGAAATTTCATTGCCAGACCAGTTGTGACAATTTGAGAGGCTTTTTGGGGTATAAGGCTAACTGAGTTCACTGCTGTAACTGTTGAGAATTCAACAGCTCTAAGGAAAGCCCTACAGAATATGCTCTACGTGCCTAAATCAGCATTTAGGAAAGCAAATGTAGACTTCTGTGTTTGCTAATTGATCCCGAATTTGTTGCACAAAAAGCTTTTCATATGAAGGGCTTGCAGCTGGGTACACAGAACTAACCGTGTGCAAGCAGTGTCTGGCAAAAAGCCACAGGTGAAATTTAAAGAACACTTTGTGCAAAACAAGTATTTGAGATAATCTGTAAAAATACTGACTCCTCATTCCTGCTGGGGTAAATGAATACAACATTAGAGCCCAATTTTCTGCTGTTCGTATCAGGAATCAACCAATCACAGCAGAAACACCCAAAGGGGGCTCATAACTATCAGGTGTACAGGGAAATGCAGAAAATGTGGAATATCCCCACAGAATGAGATGCAGGACAGAGCTATGGTTATTCTTCTAGGCTCTTCCCTCAGCCCCCATGTTCAATTCCTCTCCTTTCCCCTTAAAATGCTATTCTTCCTATGCAGGAACAGGTAGTTGAAGGCTGATCAAGACTGGCTCCAAATTCTGTGAAGTCAGGATTATACAAGAAAGGTGTCATCTTTTATTTGGATTGCTGAGCTGTTTTCTAGCGTCCATGTGGACTTAAGATGTGCTGCTCCTAACACAACAAATGTGGGTGTTCTCATGTGCTGAGCCAGCCAGGTAAGGATGGCAGCTCTGAAACCACTGTCAAAGGGTCAACCACAGGGCCTAAAGCCACCTGTAGGCCTGCAGACAACTTAGGGACATTACTGAAGATGTTTCATGAACAGGGACTAAACTTGTGCATGACTGAGAGAGAAAATATCCAAGAAAACATGCAATAAGTGTTTCTTACCAGGCTTTCTATGCTTCTGCTACAAAATGTTAATAGTAATTTTTTTCTTTTTTTTTTTTTTAGCAGTTGCTCCTGGTTTCTGAACTATTCACAGTAATTAGAAAAAAAGGGATAGAAAATTTTCCCTAACTGGTCAGATTTGCATTTGAGTAGTTATGTCCAGGTCAGTTGCAGACTTCAAGCAGTAATGCACTTTAAAACACAGCCCAGTTGCTGGGCAGAAAATGTTAGGCCCTCTGAGAAAATTAACTTATTAACAAAAATAAAAAGTAAATTCTCCACTCCCATCCCAGCTGTGTTTGCTTGATAGAACATGTTCCCACCCCCTCCTCTGCAATCACTCTCTGCAAGCCTTTGATACCAAGCCTGCCCTGACAAACCCAGCTGAAACGTGGCCATAAGGCCCTAATCTTGCATGTCCCAGTAAGATAAAGGTTCCAGCTGACAGATASTTCTGGAAGCAGGTATTTTGAGATCAGGCACCTTGCACAATAGTTGAGAACTGCTATGGGTTGCCAAAGATAGATCTGATGCTCTCTAAATGGGAAATTAGTTCTCTGGCTTTAGCTGCTGCAGCCTTTCACCATCAAGTACTGTCCCTCTTCTATGCACTTCAACTAGGTACTGGCATACACTGTGCCAGGACAGCTCAGCATTCCAAGGCAGCTGTGCCACGACACACAGCTCAGCATTTCAGTGCACTGTGCCATGGCATACAGCATTCCAACAGCACTGCTCTGCATTTCGTCATGGCAGGAGCCAGTCCTAACACTGAACTGGACTTATCCAGCAGGTAAAACCATTGTCTACATGGCTTTACATAAAGGCAAAATCTTCCATTTAGAACCTTACTGTGTTTCAGAATGTTATTCCAATGTCCTGGGATAGTTCCCGGGACGTTTAAAGCGGCAAATGTTAGAAATACCTCAACTGAAACCGCAGACCCACATACTTATGCCAAACAAAAGCATCATAATCATTAAATTGTGATTAGTTTTCTGTCTTCCAATCTCTCTCAGATACTCTGAAACAGCTTCTCTTCCTTTTGGGCTTTCAGGAACAAAAATACTTTCAAATGGTTTAAAGGGCTCAATGTCTCAAAAGTACAAGACAATCTCAGTTTTGCTCCAAATTCAAGCACAGTTGTGCTGACCAGACCATCGGAACCATCAAGAGGTCACTTGTTTGAACATCTCTGGCTGGTCCAATGTCATTAGAAAATATGAACACTTTCCTCCTGCTGCTCCATGGGGTTCATTTTATGAAATCTTGTAAGTGTGGGCAAAGTCTGTGGATACAGAAATTACTGAGGAAACTGATAAACTTCTATTTGGAAGCAAGATATATTCCAGAAAAGCATGTTCCATTTTCATATTCCTGCAGCTAAGGCAGTATTTTGGTTAGAATATAGAAACAACTAAGCTTGAAAGAGGGAACATTTCCTGTACTTACTGTGGTATGAAGGCTAAATTAGATAAACAGTAGGAGTCTACAATTTAATTTACTGGTTTAGAAGTATTAGAGCTGTTGAAATTACCTTGCAAACATGTTTAAAACTTGCTGTCTTCTCACTGAGTGAAAGCAGCAGCACCTGACTGACAGGAGGCTACTTCAGCTACTGTGAATGGCATCTGCAAATCCCTGCAGCACTGAGTTCACTGTTCCTGCCTAGCAGAGCTGGGCAGCACTGAAGGCAGCATTGCTCTCAGTGGCCACACATATTCTTAGACATCAGTCCTCAAGCAGCTAAGAAAGCCTCAACAAGCTGTTACCTGTAGCGCTGCTTGTACTTTGCCCTTATCTCTTTTTTGTTTCAGATCCAGAACAAAATCCTTTCACTAAACACCATTTGATCGATCATCCTATAGACTTGCTATGTTAAAAGAGATTTTAAAAGAGGTTCCTAATTTCCAAAATACCTGACAAGCAAGTTCTTTTCCACAAATAATGCACAAAAGTAAGCTATCCCAGACCTGTACCGGCAGCAGTCCCCCAAAAGCTCCTCTTTCCCCCTCCCCACCCAAGAGAAACAAGAGAACAACCCTATTTGGCCCAAAGAAAAACATGGGTTGAGCTCAGAGAACAGGCTTTTTATAGCTCACAAAGTTGTCAGCTAACACAACTGCCCTGAACTACCCACTGAATGACACAAAACTGATCTTTAGCTCCAGCCAGGCTTTACTGCTGGCAATAAAACATTTAGCCCTTCTTAATTCATAACATATTGACTTTTTCAGGGTTGTGTTCTGAGATCTTAAAATGACAACTACTACCTTCAGATATTGCTAGCATGCAATTCCCTTGTTTTCAGACCCACACCACTTTATGTACCAAATTACGTAACATCTGTTGTTCTAAACGCACGAGATGCTGTATCTAGGATCAGGTTGCTACTGCACAAGAGTAAAGAAAGGAATTTAGTTGTCCAAAGCATTACTTTACTTTTGTTCCTGTTACCCCTAACCTCAAGAGATGAAAAGAATTATCTACGAAAAAGAACATCTACAACCTGTGTAACCTGCAGATAAGAGGTAAAGGTTAGTTAACTTTTTTGCTTACTGATGTCTCTGTCAGGAATTTCAGTGAGAAATTAATGGCTGTCACACTAGGTCAGGCCAAAGTCCCACCTAGCTCAGTATCTCTTTCCTGAGTGATTAATCCTGCATGCTTGAGGAGTGTAAGAGCCTCGGCCAGCTGTAGCTTTGTCACATGATGACTGGTACCACGTGCATTTTCATGGTGGGAGGGAATAACAGTGATATAGTGCACAGTGACAATCTTATTTTTGATTTTTTTTTGTTACTTTCAGTGACTAATATGAAAAAACAATAAAGATGGTTGGTTTAGAAAAGAGGTTGAAAACACATGCAAGAAAGCTAAGCATTTGTCTAAGATGTGCTTGTGCTTTGTAACATTTATCAGAAAAAAAACCAGGCATAACAGATACTAATTTCTGCCTTTGATTAAAATGGAAGAATAAAGAATAGTATCTTATTAAATGCACAAGCCATTCTCGTGGACTTAGGATATCAGACCCTCTTTTAGCAAAACTCAGACTGAACTGACTGAGTTGCAGTAACACTTCTATTACATACTCCACTGGCAGAGGAACACAAGGGGTTTTCTTCTGACTTGTCACCCAAACTCAATGCTCTGGGTAGAAGTCAAGTGGTGAGATCAAAAAACAGCTCCCATGAAGTTGTAAGTTTGGCATAGCAAAATAATAGTACTCTCATTGTAACATTTGGGCTAAAATCTAGTAAATAGTTGTGGTATTAAATTTAACTTGAAATAAATATGAAAGCTGGAGATCACTTTGGTCAGATGAATCAAGCAGTATGTTTCAGAACCACTCACRTGAGTTTTCCCTCCCCACTCAATGCAGTGTCTGCTAACTTAAGCTAGCAACATGCTGAGATGGAGCCCAGCTAATACCTGCTTTTAACAGGGACTGAAGTGCCTCAGTCACTTCGATGGGGAACTTCCAGTGACTGATGGCACTGCCATGAACACAGGGGCTGAACCACCACAGTCCTCACTTGCAGAGTTTTCGATCCTCTCTTATCTTCTCACACACAAGCTGTGTCAAGTAGCTTTTGCACAAAACTGCTCCCAATCCAATGGCTTTAGAACATGCACATTCTGTTTGACTGCTGGCACTCTGGTAATGATTAACACTTCTGCAAGGACAAATTGTGAAAACTGGGACCAGTTTGGGGAAACAAATTTCAGCCTTCACAAAGTCTTCCCACCCCTTTTTTCCTCTCCACTCATCAAATGCTTAATCATTTGTTTCAGAAATTCAATCTAGGCTTTGCAGTGTACAGAAGAGTGTTTTTCAGTGCAGCAAGGCTGCTGATGTGATTCCTCCATCAGTGCTGTGTTTAAACACAAACATGAAGTCATAATAAAAGACCTGCCATACATTATCCAGTTTCTTTTAAAGCATATTTGTGATCTCTTAACAAAGCAGGAATGATGGAAGTAGGAAACCTGAGTGTTTGAACAGCACCCTGCAAATCTATATCCATCCATCCTCTGTGGATTGCAGAATAGCCTCGATTTGCAATGACATGTTTATGGGAGCTTCCAGCTGACACTAAAATATGGAGATTTATGACTAAGTGTTCTGGACAGCTTTAAAATTTTCCTTTTCTTAATAACAAGACAACATGGCACTCCATGTGACACAGGAAATTAATACAGTCTTGACATGTCACAGGTACGTGCTGATCATTTGCATGGGTTAAATATGGTTTCAATATTCAAGATTTTAAGGTAAATATACACACTGATGCAGCGTAAGGGCAGAACCTGGAAGCTTCTTATTCCACAGAATAAGAAAGGGCATTCCGGCATAACGTGACAGGAGAGGCTGCACTACGGTTCATATGCACAATACACACTTGAAACACAATCCTGTAATGAATAGAGATTTACTGACTTCATTTGCCTTCATCAGGGCTACTATTAGCTCTGTAGATCTTATATTACAAAACAAAAAGTCCCACTGTGCTCTGGTAAGAAAAACTTTCAGTAGTGTCAGATGACTGTGCATGTGACTGGAGTAGTTATCCATGGTTGCACTGTGCCAAAAAAAGATTACATATAATGCCAGCTCTGTACTTCTGAAAGGTAAGGGGGATGCTTCTGCTGGCATATAAGATGGCAGTTCTCCTTATTAATAAACTCCTACAGAAAATATTAGGCTTCTATATGCTACCTTATCCAGCTGTTCTTGATAATCTGTCATATCACTCATGAAATCCCAAGGAAGTAATGAATTACAGGAGAGCTATGTGCGCCTGCAAAGTTAAGAGCACAAGGTAGTATTTATGAGGGCTGTTCAAGCCAATTATTTTTGGTCTCAGGTAGTCTAAGCCAACAGGAAAATAAGACTACTCCAACTTTTTTCCCCATATATAAAGTTGGCCTTCAGGAACACTTTTAATACACTAAGGCTCAGTTAGATACGCAGAAGTACATACGTTAATTCTTGAATTATCTCCTCAGTAAAATGAAGGTGCATCATACAGCCAAACATTTATTGAGTGACTTAAAACATAAGACTTTCTTCCATGTGGTAATGTCCACCTGTGGTACCCAGCAATCCTCTAAACAAGATGATACCTCCAATTGTTAAGCTTGGAACATGTGTTGACAGGCATTTTGCTGATGAAGCCCAGACCCTCTCTCCTGCAAACAATTCAGTATGCATCAGCAAACTAACCTTAAATCCATGCTGTTCTCAAATAACCTTGTTTGTTGGTTTTGACCACTATGCCAAGACTAGAGTCCTGCCACAAGACAACAGTCTCATGAACAGCTAAGTAATAACTTCATAAATACATCAAATTTGTGTAGGGTTTTTTGCAGCTCCAGGAACTACTATCATGTGAATTACTACCACATGAATCACTTGTATTAAGTTTCATCTTCATGCAGTCAAGCTGTGTTCTGTGTTCCCTCCCTGTCCCCATTCACTTTGGAAGGCAGTTCCCATTTGCCTGCATTCACTCGTGGACTTGAGAAACAATTAGTTTTATTTCTGCTACTGCTGAAAAACATGGCTATGAACGAGGTGGGTGTGTATTTTATGCAACTTCACTAGATATCTGAGAAAATACATAAGTGTTTCTTCAGTATATATGTATAGCAGTGATAATTTGGCTCTCATGGTTACTGTCAGTCCTGCGCAAGTTGGAAAGAATGAAGTTTAATTCAGCTGGATTTTTTTTTTTTAGTGCAAGTTTTCCTTAGGCAGTCTTAGTTGTGTGAAAACCATTGTGGGTTAGGGGACATTGAGCTAATAGCCATTTTTATGCCGTCAATTTTCAGAGCAGGACAGTATTTAGTAAAAGTACTGAGAATCCTAATCAGGATAAAGCACAAGAGAAGGAAAAGGAGAAACATTTTGCCACTCTACCAGTGCTTTTGTATAGCATTCCTGTCAAGGTTCCAGCAGCTATGGTGTTCAGGTCATCTTCTGCACCTCGTGTTTTTTCAATGATGACTCCAAATGCACTGTAAAGTAGAGCTGGGAAAAAAAAAGAAAGATTAAAAAACCCTCCCATTGTCTGAGGTCCAAGGCTTAGAATCCAGGCTTGGTGCAGCTGTTAAGACTATGCTTCTGGAGCACAGATTTTCTGCTTATTTAAAGAGAATCCTCTGCAAAATCCCATCTTAGCTGTTTTTTTCCAGACCTCTTTTTTATGGATATTTCTTCTTTCTTTAGCTATAATTTGGTTATAAAGTAGCATTCTTCATGACAATACGTGACATAAAGCACTGACTGAAGTTTAAGCCTATTTTGCTAGTTCAAATTTGTTTAAAAAACTTTTGAGGGTTTAAATTTGTAGTAGCAGTTTCACAGTCTTCTGTGGGTGGCATGAAACTAAAACCAACACTTTCTAGGTAGCAGAGAAAATTGCTGTCCATTTGTGACGGTGATGAAATGCGAGTTAAGTACTGCATTCAGAACATGTTACCAAGAGCTGGAGTACAATGGGCTATGTTTCTTTTAAAAATGACTATTGGATTGCTTGGGATTTGACATTTACAGCTGCTCCCCCTCTGCTTGCGCAGGAAAACTTTATCCCCACAGGGCCTTTTGCTTTGGAGTAGCTTTAGGGACTGTCCTGGAAAGGACTGGAAGGAAAAATGCATGGGCTTTTTAGTATGGATGCATTTATCATTTATGTGTTTTGATGAAGGGAAAAGGCACCCCCAACCTCACCCCTCAGGATATATTTCATGCTGGCAAAGAACAGTAGAGTACTGTCATCATTTTAAAGTGATAAAGACAATGCCATTTAATTTGCTCCTTGCCCTCCAAGAATTCGAAATCTTTACTTCTGCTAAAAAGCATGAAAATCCTTCATAAACAACCATAATAATGGCAATGAGTTCAACAGCAGCATCGTTCTCCATTCAGCACAGCCAAGTATATTTTACCTTGCCTTATCAGCAAGCAGTATTAGCAATGAGGGGAAGGAAAAGCTGAATTCAACATAATTTTTTGAAACAGTTCAACACAGATGTTGTCTCTGTTCAGGAGCAGAATGACAACAATTGTCAGTAGTGACAAAAAGAATCTCTGAGATACAGAAATGCTGCACAAGTGAAATAAGATGCAAAAATAATTCAGCTCCTTAAAAGGAATTTCTCTGGTAGCTAGGCCAAGATAGAGCTATACCAGAAACCCAAATATAAAGTTCTGCTTAACTCTGTGATTTTTGGAGGCCATATTTTGTAAGAAAAATAACAATTTGTTACTGGAATGCACAAACATTTTCTTGAGTAATCTTTCTTCAAACACAGCTGAAAAAACCTGTTAATGTGTCACTTAAACTGAAACCTTGAACTGCAGTGTACTTGCATCTCAGTTTCCAGACATGTTTTCGTCAGATTTGGAACAAAAAAAGAAAAGAAAAAACCCAACCAAACAAAAAATGGCACAATAAAACTCACTAGGCCGTCTGCACCTCCTATGGAACAAATGCCATTCTTGCTGCAGTTCAGAATCCTGTCTCTAAGTGTGCCCTCTATATTATGCCTCAAAAGCTAATGCCCGGGTTAAATGGCAGCTAATCTGCTCTTTAGAAATAAGACTGAAATAAAACGTCCTAAATGCACCTTAGCCTCTGCTTTGATTCATTTCTCAAAATTCAAACATATGCAGACTGGGTTATAACATGATGTAATCTCTGATTTTAATATTGCTAACTTCTATTACAACTTGGTAGGGCAAAGAATTCCATCCTTATTTTTGTTCGAAATAATTTGATCAATTTTGGATTTCTCCTTTCAAAGTAACTGCATCCTTTTTCATTTTTTTGAGATTGTGGAAAACTGGAGGGAGGCCAAAAAATTTGTAATCTCTAGGGCATTAGTTATTTCACTGACTTTTATGAAATTATCTTCTTGTTTTTCTGAGGCAACTGATGTGATTTTATTCCATGGCACTCTCCCCACCCAAACCTCAGTTCACAGAAGTTTCTTTCTCATACATCAGGCTATTAATCATTTCCTTTTCTCTTTTTTTCTAACTCATATTAGTTATAAGGAACATTTGGGTTTAGTCAGTGGTATCATATGTGATTTTTTTAGCTAAKGTACCATCATTAAAGCATAAATCTTTGTAGTGAGTATCACATGTCTGCTTCACATAAATGTTTTGTTGACTCTTTAACAGGAAAAAAACATCAGGCAGTTGATCATATGACCACAGAGTCTCAGTGGAGGTTATTAAAGTTATTTCAGAAATATCAAATTATATTTTTTGCCTTAAATTGTGAATTAACTGGAATTTATTAACAAGTAAACATTATTGATAATTTCTAGTTATTTCTGTTATAGCTAGAGTTCTCGTTTGTAATAAAGTAAAAATTTTGAGGTTTAATTAAAGGCTTTTGGCTCCTTATGCTTCAAATCCTATTTTACCCTTCAATTTCCTTTTTGATGTCTATTTAATTGCCCTCATGTCCCAAAGAAAAAACCCTGATTTTTTTAATGAACATTTAGAGAATACTCTTATTCAGAGAATACACAAATACACTTTCCCACCAATTACATCTTTAATTTGTTATCCCTATAAAAGAATTACTTTACTTACCCAGTGATCCCAGAGTGTTAGCCCATAACGCTCCTTGCCTTGTCACCATATTTAGAATTCTATAAAGGAGTTAAAAAGGTATGAAAACCTTTAGCACTCTGTGTTTACACCAAGGCAGTGTTTATGACAGTAGGTCTTGTGTGTTTACACTATGCATTTGGTTAATAAAACTGCAAGAATGAACCAAAAGCTCTTCAAAACAAAACACTAAGGAAAAACACACAGCTTGGTAATACATAATCTTCTCTACCATGCACACTATGCAGGCAATACTGAAAGCAAATATTCAGTCATGGCAAGTCTTAGGAAAATCTTTATTTTCAAGGCAAACTTGACTCTCACCAAGACTCCAATCTCTTCCTTTCAAATTACTTTCTAACCTGAGTTGTTCCTTACGTGGAATGTCTGATACACTTGCAGTGACTCAACTGGGAAAAAGGTCTCCAAGAAAGCCAGAGTGCTTCTCTACAAGGACCATGTGCCAGGGAGTGTGGTGATGCCTGAGCAAATGGTGTGGGTAATAAAACAAGTCTGGACTGAAGCAAGTCAGGAAGGAAAGAGGCAAATTGTACTCCATTTGTCAACTCAGCACCCAGCAAAAGGCAAGGGGGTATGTCTGTATGTACGGTCTGTGTGTAGGCTTCCAGACTAGCACTAAAGAGGGAAAGAGAACCTTTAGTGCGCTCTCAGGGAAGCACAAGGCCACTTCTTCTTGGCACCAGCTGTCTCCAGAACGGTGACAACAGCAGCCAGAAGAAATGACTGATCTTTATCTCCCAGCAGTGTAACACTATCACAGGCATAGTATTGCTCTGGACAGCTGACTACCACTGGAACTTAGTTCATCATTTAATGTGCAACTTTCATTGCTTTATGTTCCTTCTGATTTTTTACTATTTTTCCTCTTTTTTATAATTTTCTTTAGGACACAGGTCATTACTGAATATGGTTAGGCGATGAACTAAATAATAATGGAAAACTTCATTTTGAAACAAGAGAAAAAAAATCCAAGAGGCTAGGGTATTGACAATCTCTCCTTAATCACAACCCCCACCCCCACTTTTTAACTTTATATTAATTCTGAATTGGTAAGAAAATTAATAATTTTAATAACCATGGCATACTGTGAGATATTTGATGACAGGAGGAATAACAGCAAAATTAAAATTCATCTAAAAAAAAAATGCTGCGTACATTAAGGATAAATTTGAAGGAAATTTAGCTAGGCAAGTCTGTTCGCTGCATCTGATAAGGAAACAACAGAACTTAACGCACTGTTGGAAGGTGATGACCTTCAGCAGGCATTTCCCTTGCAGGGCAAGGATAAGAGCAGCATGTGCACTGACTGCCACCTCCTGGGCTTGACTTGCCTAAGTTTGTGCTTATCATCAAGGTTTTGTCCAAACACAGAAAATACAATTCTGTTCATCTAGAACATTATGAAAGAGTCATAATTATAGTGGTGAGTATTTTAATTAGGAGGGGGATGAATACAGAAACAGAATTTAAAAAGGAGCAGAGCCAATATAAACTGTACTGGGAAATTTCTCCTCTAAAATTTTCTTGTTCTAAAGTATTCTGGGAGTGAAAATTGTTTTCCCCCAGTTATCCCACTCCTCGGGTTTCCTAGGTCTCCTTTCACCTAGGTTTTCTTATAACTATGTCCAAGCTACCATTACTTTAAGAAGCAGCATCCTGCTGAAACAAATGTTGCTGTCTTTGCTGCAATTTGTTCTTTCAAACAATCAGGTAAGGTGAAAACATGGCAATGTCATGGGTGTTCATGGATTCCATAATCCAGAACAGCTTCCACCATGCGATGCCTGCTCAGCAGCACGCACCAATGTCATCCCTAATGCAAATCCAGGCAGGCCCAGCTTCTGCATTTTAATCTTTTCCTGGTTGTGAAAAGCTTGGGAAAGAAGAGAGACTCACTCAAAGACAAATTACAGCAAAAAATAGCTCAAAGGAAACACTGCTGCTTCTGGGAATATTTCAACATATAAAACCACTGTTTTGACTTTGAAGAAGATTTTTAGTAAACATCAAAGTAGTAATTTATTCTCAAATATTTCAGGTAAGTCAGAGGACACACCAATTGTGACTAAATGAAAAGCAAAAAGCTTGAACTGAACATCATTATAAAAAAAAAGTCATAACTTGATGAAGACAAAGTGACTCCCATTTGTCCCTACCGAAGAAAAAAACCCCAAAACAGTTAGTTTTGCAGTATATTCAGATCTAACCTTCTATAGAATGAAGAAACAACTCTGTCACTAAGAAGCAAATTCTTTTTAGATGAAACACTTACTGTACGTTTCTAGGTTTTGACCATGCCATATTCTGTGTCTCCTTCAAGCCAAGTCTCAAACCATTCAGTGCACCAAATGCTGCCCCTAGTTGGCAGAATATCAATTATTAGTTTTTAAGAAGAAAAAAGAACAAAACCCACCCAAACAATACTAGAAGCAAATTCTGAGAATGGAATTCAGCGTGTAGACTGAAGTCAAATATCTGTTTACATAAGACTAGAACAGAAAACGTCTTGCAGAACGAGACATTTACAATCATCAATCACTGTAATGCACAGGTGTTACCTGGACAGCTGGGAAAAGTGAAAAGCACAACCACCTACCTGTCATACAACATCCTCCAATGGTAAAAAAGGCCAACTCAAATCTGCCTCGAGTTTTGTTGGCTCCTGTGGGCAAGATAAACTCATCTGTATCCTGTGGGAAAAGAAAAACAAATCCTTTTGTATTTTCCAAGTGTAGTTCAAAATGTAGGCCATACTAATTTTTTTTGTTTAATCCATGTAATGAACTTAAGATGGATATGAGTATTTCCAGAAAATTCTTGCCTACACAAGCACAGAGATGGAATATACTATGTGTATGTTTTATTAAGTATAAAAAAGGACTCTGATAAATTGACTGAAAGCTTTTTTTTTCCTAGCTGTCCTAACTTTTTGTAAATTACATCAGTAAGCTAAAAAACTCATATTGTGTGGGCTGTTGGTTTTTTTTGTTTTTAATGACTGTTTGCTTAATTATTTATTACATCTTCCAGCAGGCAACGCAAGACTTCCCAAAACCTTCCTGCTGTCTGATTACACAGCACTGTGTCCTCACTGAGTAACCTGGTCTGATACAATAATGCATTAACTAAGGCTTCCCACTACTCTGACACTGAAGAAAAACTGCCTTTATAGCAAAAGAAGTATTTCCTTGCACTGAAATAAGTGATCTCTTTTGAAGATGTGAAAAAAGCAAGGAATACACTCCAAACTAGGGGTGACCAGGCATGAAAAATGCAAGGTTGGTAATTTTTTATTTGTCCATCTTTTTCCCACAGGGACAGACTTGTGTTCTTGTAAATCAGAGTGGTCTAAAAAGCTAGAGAAATGGTCTAGAGAAACAGGCAGATGTGTAGAGCTAAGGTGTACGGAGGCACTTTTTCAACATGACATTGACAAGATGTCTGTGTGTTGATAAGGTGCTACAGCAGCAGGTCTCTTTTTATGCTTCTGGGCTTTCCAGGCACAGTATTATTCAACACCTACTTAACTGATACATAATTCCAACAACTGTAGGCTCAAGCAAATGCATTCTAAGGGGTCTTACTGGCCCATACTTGACACTAAATGTGAATGGCAATACAGAAAAAATAGCTTCTGTATATAGAATCCTGTATCAATAAAATGAACCTCTAATATGGTTTCTATCTTCCCTGTAACTAGACAGTCAGAGAAATTCAGTGTTTACACTAGTTAGCCGTTTCTAACAGTTCACTACTGCCCCCAAAGTCAAGATGAAGCAATCTTTGTCTGTGTGTGACATCTAAGTTTCTAGAGATAACCTAAGAAGCCCATCCTCTAGGCTTCTGCCAAAGGCTGACACGCTAATCTATAACATGTCACCTGCTGAAGGCAACAAAGCATTGCAGAAAACACCTTGTTCTGTGCCTGCATTAATGGGCCAACCAAGAAACTGGGTTTTAAAGTACTGAGTACCGTTGTAACATTTGTTATTATGGGAAGACCAGAACCAATATGTAAGATTCTCAATAGTAAGGCTGACTCTCCTGCTGCATTCTGAAAGCAAGCAGACGGTCTTTAAACATCAGGAGACCCTCACTTCTCCACATGCACTTGCACAGAAACTCCAAATTTAAAGGCTAATAATTTAAGTTCTTGTATTCTGAAATATTAGCTATGTCTTTTTCCTTTAATATTTAGAATCCTAGGGACCTGTGGAGACTGCTTAGTGCAATCCCCATTGCTAACAGTAGGGTCAGCTAGTGCTGGGCTCTCAGGGCCATTCCCAGTTCTTGTGCTTCTCTAAGGAAGGAGATCTCACAGCTTGTATGGGCAACTTGTTGAGGTAAAAAAAAATTCTCACATTTAAATGGAATTCTCTTTTATTTCAATGCACTTTCCTTTTACTTCAACACACTAGTGCTAACCATGAAGAGCAGTGAAGTGTTACAACACGGACTGCAGCCTCTGGTGTTACATCAATAGGTATTTTTAGAACTGTATCATGACAGTAATGCCAACACTTTTTCCTTTAAAGCAAACTTCTCTTTTGTGTCTAAAATCTCTTGCATACACACACTTTGCTCCAAAACCTCTGCTACACCATTTTTAACACCAACATGTTCTCAGACAAACTGTACTAACTAAACAAGACAACTCCAGAGAGTGCTTTTGGAAGAAGTCTAAATAATCACTGAACTTCTTTTTGACTACTCAACGTGAGGCCACAGTAGGGAACCCACTTCCAACAGAGGCATATCCGCTGTTTTCTATCCTTATGGAAATGTTACATTGTAATCTGAACTACACCAGCTCCTAGCCCCCAGAATTGCATGCAGAGCTTCCAGTTACAAAAGAAACAGTGATCCAGCGTACCACGAAACAGGGCACAGAGGTTAGCAGGTGCTTTGCAACTATTGACCTTACGTGCTAATACTACAAAATTTCATGTTCTCAGATAATATGAGCCACATATGTAGAAAAATATTAACTAAATAAAATCATTGACATGCATCCTAATTAGATTGCTTTAAACATTTTCAGCTACAGTTAATATTTCTGAAAAAGGAAAAGATTACTTGATTTCAAATAACTATTTTTTTCCTTATGGTGGCATCATTTTACATTAACTAATGTTAAGCTGTGTGACAGTTACATTTTCTGTAGAATAAAATGGAAAGTTTTACTCCACAACGATGTCCTTTCAGCTGGGAAATGACATAAGAAGAGTGGTGTGAAATTTGCTGCTGATGTGATAACAAAGCCTGTTATCAGGTCTGGGGCTTGGTGGAACACCTCAGTAAGCTGACTGAACACATCACGGTTCAGAAAACTTGTCTATGAGAAGAGTGGAGAGATTCTGGCTGCTCTTGCTGATTGAGGAGCACAGCGGAGGGTGCGACTAGAGCCAGAACTTGTGTGAGGGTTGGTTGGGGCTGTTCCCTCAAGACAGGGAGGGAGACCTTCTCTTCTGAATAGCAGCAGGCTTGTATTGACACAACAGCCTTATCTATCCTCTGTATTATCACTGGTCATTTTCTTCTAAATGTCATGGCACTACAACCTTTCTAGTACATACAACAACGAAAAAATTGTTTCTTTCCACTGTTCTTCAGTTCAAGACTTCAGTACACACTGCACAGCACTGCAGGAGTTTTGAGGTGTTCACGTATGGCCATGCAAACACTGCAATCGAGTTCAACACCATAAAAACAAGCCACCTTCTCACCTGTACTAGATACTTGGGGTCCAAGTTTAAATACGGGGACAAAGGGTTCATCCCAGTTACTGAAAGGAAAAAAAATAGCACATTTAAACACCAATTTCCGTGGTAACAATTCACATCCTGTAAGGCAAAACGAGGCAGATCTCGTGCGTGGCAGCAGAGAAAATTCTGCCATGAAGTTGCCCAACTCCTTAAAAGGCGGCACCGGCCCACAACTCCCCCTTTCCAGGAAGCGGAATGCGAGCCGCTGGGATGAGGGGAACACGATGTCCTGTGACCAGCGCCCGTCGCGACACGCGGCCCCCGCCGCGGCCCGGCACCCCCGCCCCCAGGAAGTGCCAGGGGTCGGGATCGGCTTCCCGCGGCCGGGGGGCGGCGGAGCCCCTCGAGGCCGCGTTCATTCCCGAGATCAGCACCGCCGCCGGTTTCGGTCTCGGTCCCGGCCGCCGGCCCTGCAGCGGCCGGCGCGCGGACGCTGCCCCCCCCGGGCCGGCCCCGCCGGCCGCTCCGGTACTCACGCGGCACCCCGGCCAGGTCGGCGTGCGAGTACCCGAGCCCGCCGGCGCCGAAGAGCCCGCCGAGCCCGGTGCCCTTGGAGTTCCCGCCGCCCTCCATGGCGGCCCCGCGCCCGCCGCCCTCGCCACGGCCAACGGCTGCCGCAAAGCGCCGCCGTAAAGCGCCGCCAAGTGCTGCCCGGCCGTGCTGCTTTGCGGGTCGCCATGGCGACGGGGTGAGGTGCGCCCGCCGCCATTTTGCTGCCAGTGCCGGCCCCGCTCGCCGGACGCGGCTCGTTCCCGGCCCCGCCGCGCCCTCCGCGCCTCGGGAAGAGCCCGGAGTGCGGGACGGAGGATGCTGACGGGCGGAGCCGCTGCCGCAGCGTCGCGCCGTCCCCGGGGGGCGGGTGCCGGCCGGCCCCGGCGGGCAGGGCGGCCCCGCCGAGGATGAGCGCGGGCTGCGGGCGGGAACCCCCGCGCAAGAGAGCCCGGCCCGGCCCCGGCAGCCCCGGCGGCGGCTCCCAGGGAGAGCGGCAGGAGGGGCTCGGGGGCAGCAGCTCCACCACCGCCGTGGGGAACAAAGGTTTGTAGTGGCCCCGGGGCGGCGGGCGCGAAGCGGGGCTCGCTGGGGTCCGTGCCACCCGCGCCTCCTTCGGCCGCCCGCTCGGTGCTGGGGGTGCGGGGCCGGGCCGGCGGTGATTGCAGAGCTTGGGCAGCGCTGGACCGGCCCGAACCGGGAGCGCTGCTCGGCGCCCCCCGCTAGCCCGGTCCTCCCGTGGTCGCGCCTGGGGCTGGTCGGGAGGAGGAGGCGGCCGGGCAAGGGTCTCCGCCGAGTCTCCGTGTCCCTCTGCCACTCATGGCATCTCTGCCGTGCCGCTGCCTGCGTGGGCAGTGTTGCACGGCGAGGGCCGCATGTGCCTGTGCACGGAGCCTCCCCGGAGTTGCCCTTCCACGTCGGGCTGGAATTGCTCTAACTTCGAGTCCCTGTGCCAGCGTGTGCCCCGTATCCGAGCCCGGTGATGTGGGTCAGTGCGTGCTGCTTCCCCTCGGAGACGGCTTTGGGTGCAGGATCACTGGTTTTGTGCCTATTCTCTGCAAGTTTTTACTAACAGTGCAAATCATCAAGAGAGATGTGAGCCTCTAAAGGTAGTGTGTCCCGCAGGAGAGAGGACGAATACTTGCTGCCAGAAAAAGGGCTTTCAGCGCGGGTTGTGCCAGGCTGTCACACAGTGAGAGCCGAGGGTAATGACAGGAGACCACATGGGCACGTGGCTGCCAACCAGGAGCGCTGCTGGTCCCGTGAGGTGGGGTGGCTGCTCCTCCTGCTCCTAACAAAGTTGTGTAGGCTAAGTTCCCGCGTGGCTTCCTTAGTTTTGCTTTTTATTCGGAGCTAACGCCGTCAAAATAAAGTTTTAATGCACCATAAAGTACTTCTTTGAGGAATAGAGAGGAATGCATGGAAGGGGAAAAAGATCCCAGATAGATTTGCTATCGTCTGCAGCTGATGATTAAACCTCGCTAACCCATAACCAAGAGACAACTTTGAGTAGATAATAGTTTGGAGTTATAGATGTACCTTCCTATAGAGTGATAAATAAGAATTTTCTAAAAATTGAGTTGGTTTCCTCAAAGGTTGATTGTAGGAGTGGTCTGTTTTATGGGAATGATTTGGGGAATCTTGAGTGGAAATTTAGATGCCACTTTAAAAAAAATGACAGCAAAATCTGGTTCTGTTGTTTACGCTGAAAATAAGCATGAGTTGTCTTTTTGTTGCCTCTTGTTTTCACCAGCTTACCTGTAGCAAAGCGCCATGCTGGAAGTATGGAAGTGATGTGTGTTATTTTGGTTGTAGGGCTTACATGGCTACTCGGATGTTAAAGTTCAAACCAAAGCCATTTTGTTTTCTTCTGATGCTGCTGCTATCATTTCTATTTATTGTGCTAATGAATAAATATTTCTTCCTCAGCACAAGCTTCTACGTCAAGAGGTAGTCAGCTGCCTTTGAAGAGATTTATTTGTCCCATGTTTTAACATGTCTCTTCAGGTTTTTTGTTTGGTTTTTTTTCTGGCTCTTACCCGTAGGCAATTTGGATTAACACTTCAAATGTAAGATGGTGAAATTTGGTAATCAGAATGACTACTAGACTTCAGTTTAGTGAACCTTTGAAAATAAAAATATTATAGTTCATAAAATCTGTCAGTCTCTCATTTCTTTTTGAGTGGGCTGAAGCTGAGTATTTGTTGAAACACTGAATGACTGATTATGGCACAGGTATTCTTGTGCTTGTAGCCTCCATCTAACTTGGCATTGCTCCCTGGTAACCCAGTCGTGGTGGCAGTTTTGCCCTTTTGTTTGTGCCATTACACAAGAACTTAAAACGATTTTAATATTTTCTGGAGATTGCTTTCATTCTAGAAATTCTGATGTCCTCTGATAAGGATATATGATAACCAGCTGTGTAAAAGTGTTCAATGCCTCAGTGTTAGGGAAAGTGTTTATGAAACAATGTCTCTTAAGTTACCTATGGCTTAAGCTGCCTTTGCTACAAGTTATACAACATCCATTTGCAGAAAATTGCTGAGACTTCCCACCCTCACTCAGAATCAGAAGAGCCAGCTCTGCTGGTTTTAAGTTCTACAAAACTATTACAATACGGTACTACAGATATTACTTACCAGTTGCAAGCAGTGAGTAAACACCTTGCACAGTCAGCAGTGGCAGGTAGATACTTTCTCTTGGCAAATGGAAAGAAAGGGAATTGAACCTAGTTGCTAAATTTTCAGAATACCTTTAAATAACAGCAACAAAACAAAATGAAACACCCCTTATACTAATGAAGATTATTTTCCAGTTGTGAACGAATTGTTTTGAATTTTTTCTGCTTATTCCCCTCCAAGTCTCTGCATATTTGGTTCACATTTTGCTGTTCTGTTGAGGGCTTGTCTGAGCTGCAACAACACACAGATAAGGCTGGTACTATGTTATTAGTAGTAAATCTGAAAAAATTGTGTCCTTCATTTTTTTGCTGTTTAGGGGAGTAAGCGTTGAAAAGCTTTTCAAACTGTTTATGGATGGAGGGAAAAAGAAAAAGTCATTTTCTGAGCGCTTGTCACTTCTAGTGTGTGCTATGCTTATATTGAACCTTATGTTTCACAGAATGCCACACACAAAGGAAATTCTTGGATGGGTCCTCCAAGATGTCTTGTTATTCGTTCTTTTTTGATTTTAAGCTATGTCATGTTGCATCTTCATTCCAAAATTCAGCAGAAGTTTTTGGGATTCAGTGTGGTGGTGATTAAAGGTAATGATGAGAGCTAGAAAGTTCAAGTTCCTTTGGGTTTGTTTGGTTTTTTTTTGAATTCTAGACGTTCATTGTATATTTTTAACCTTTTAACCATATTAAAAAATGTTGGATGAAAAAACCCCCAGCATACACCAAGCCTGGAGTTTATAAAGATTCTTACAAAATATACAGCTGCTGACTGAGGCACATTAAATATTGCATCACATGTAGTTTTAATACTGCTAGTGTCTGGATGCTCCCTATTGTAGAGATGCTAACGAGGACTGAATTGAGATGTTTTTATCTTCAGCCAGTACAGGTTGTCTTATTCATATGCAATGATGCTGCAGTTTTATCATGTTTCATGTGATAACAGTGAACTGTGGTTTTTCAGTTTGCAAACAGCGGACAATTACCAGTTGGTTGGAGAATAAAGGACCCAAGACAACTGAGTCCAAAAGGTAAAATGCACAACATAAACCTGGTCAAAAGTTGTGTTCTTTGAGTGGGCCTGGCAGGAGCTAAAAGTGCAGGTTGCCAGTACAGCTGGCTAAATGAAGGCAACCCCGTTTCTGCTACTTTGCTTACATTGGCACATCATCTTGAGTAACTAACTGAGACACTTTCACTACAAAAAGGTAACTAGTCGCTCACCCATCTCATCTAAACACTCAACCCCAAACTTTTTCTCTTACATAGATTCCTGAAGCACCTCACTGTTTAGGTGAATAAAAACATCTGCTCCTGCAAGGAGAAAGATGGGAACCTGGAGCAAGGGAAGGCAAAAGTGGGAGTGTTGCTTCCAATGGCAGTCAAACACTGGATCAAGTTAGTTGTAATATCAGACTATGTCCTTGGTCAACAGTTCTGCTGGCATTTTTTATTTGACATAAAGCACTAAGTTTGTTTTGATTAGTTTCATTGGACTGTGATTGTAGTTTAAACACGTGCAGCTTGATTTAGTTTCAACAAGGATTTACAGGTGCTCAAATGTGCATTCAGATTATTTTATGAAAGGTGTTCTGCTGCTGAATGGTATCAGGTAAAGTTTGATATTTTCTGCTAATGTGGTCTGTCAGGAGCACTGATTGCAAGGCAGCATTAAAATTATGCTCCAAAGAGTTTAACTAGCTGGTGCCGAGGAATATCAGTTATTAATTTTCTATAGTTGCAATTGTAAATGTGCTGGTTTATTTTTCATTGATGTTTGCTAAACAATAAAATTCGAAATCCCTAGCAGTGCTAGAAATTGCTGGGGAGACTTGTGATAGTGATTAATACAGAAGTACGCAGGGCTAATTACAAGCTTACAGGTTGCACTAAATCAAGGATGTTGAGAGTATGCTTAAGGAGAGGATGAATTATTTTATATTTTTAGAATTCTCTTTAGAGTATTGCTTTTCTATTTCCTCCTCCATCCCTGCTGACAGGTTACAGCCTAGGCAGTTTTAAGCAGCAGATTAGTTGTGTAAACATTTCATGTGCCTTTCTATTGCAGTTAACAACACAGTTTTAATTTAAATACTGTCTTTGTGTTAGATTTGATTTCTCAAGTTGGCAAGAGATGTCAATACATTTAAAGAGTCATTGAGATGGCAGCAGTATTGTAACTTTTATTTTTGTTCACCAAAATTTTCAGGAACAAATGCATACATGGGAAGTTAAATTATCATAAAATAAACCCCTCTAAAATCATTTTGTTTTCAAATAATCATTGTGTAGATGAAGTTCCAAGCTATCATCTCTCCTTATCCAGAATGGTCTTTTAGAAGAGGATCTGTTAACATTCATGGAGAGAATTAATGCCTTCAGGAATCTATAATCTATTAAGATGTTCAGTTACTGCATTTAGGATTGTGTGGTAATTGCGTATTTTCCTATATAGCATAGATGGGAAGCTGGGCCATGACCAGACATACAGAGTTGAGTGTGCTCACTTTGCACTGGTAATATACAATGTAACAATACAATCAGGAGAAGATATTGTTCAGAGTGATGCATTCACCAAGGCTAGGTAGGGTTTTTTTTAATATTCATGTGTCATCTAGGTAATTTTCTTTATCAATACACCGACACAGAAGTTAGTACGTAAATGTGAAATGACTTTCCAACATCTGGTTGTACAAAACTCACTTCATTTCCCTGTGTAACCATCAGGACATATTTCTATCCTGCACTGCCTTGCACAAAGACGAATCAGGTTATTTTTCTCTTAAAAAACTAATTGATTGAATGTATCTTTTGATTTTTATTATCAGTTCTAAAGATATTTTACACTTATGCTTTTGTATGGTGGTTTCTTCGAAGAGTCATGGGCTGTTATTAAAAGTAACGGAGTAATAGGAGTCTATGGATGGCTGTGCCCTGCTCTTATAAAAGATGAATTTGTAGCTCTGAGGGAATGGTCATAAAACCATTGATTTCCTTGCTCATTGTATTTAATGCATAAAAATGAAAGTTATGGAGGACTTTATCATGACTTCTAATTTTTATTCATCTGGAGAAAATAGCTAAATAATAGCCTTATACTGTTTAGATTTGAAAATAAGGATAGTGAGTTACTGGAATAGATTCCTATGGTAAGCAACTGATTCATCATCCTTTGGAGCCTTTAAATAGAAATGGGTTTGGGAGCTACATTCTAGTGAGCTACATTCCTCAGTGCAGTAAAACTTGTGGATCCTGGTACTGCTTGCTTACAGAGTAGAGTGAATAAAAATCTGTCCTTCCTATTGTTTGTTTATCATCGTTCCTTAAAAAAAAATGCACAGAAATTTCATTTGGAAATAAGGCACTGAATTCCTTTACTTCTCATCCACAGCTTACACAGCAAAATTAATAACAATACTGAAGCAAATCCCAAGATGACTTCCATTAAAAAAGAGAACTTTTGTGAGCATGATGTGAAAAAGCTAGAGAATACCTGTCAGCAAAATTATGCAAAAATATCTGTGGAAGTTGGTGCAAAGCACATAAATTTGCCTCAGACTGGCATCATGTGTAACTGGGAGGCTGAGGACAAAGATGCAGTCCTAGATGCGGATCCCATGAAGGGGCCACAGTCTGGAGACCTCTTTAAAAATGCCAACATTGATCACATGCACAAAACTGGCAAGCAGAGAGACTGTGAAGAAAGCAGTGACACTTGGTCTCAGAGGAAGTTATCACCAGGCCAGGCTTCAAAACCAGGAAATGCAAAACTTTCTTCGAAAGGCATCGAGACAGATGGACAAGTGGCTTCATGCAATTCACAGAAGATGAAGAGTTGCAATTCTGTCTGTTTAATGGGTGAGCAAGAGGAAGGGGATGTAGTTCCGGAAAGTCCACTTTCAGATGCTGGTTGTGATGCCTATATATCTGATCTGGGAGGTCCTGGGAAACTGAGCAAATGTCAGAGCAGTTCAGGGGACTCACCTGCTTTCGAGAAAGAAAGTGAACCAGAGTCACCGATGGATGTAGATAATTCTAAAAATAGCTGCCATGGGTCAGAGGCTGATGAAGAAACAAGTCCATTTCTGGATGAACGAGAGGAGATGAATATGTCAAAACCCATAAACAAATCTTTTAGAATTCAATATGGGGATGCTGAACTGGGGTCAAGGAAGTCACGTTCTTCTGCCAAGGGCTGTGAAAGCTTCAAGGAAACAGATAATTCTGTTAAAGAGGACAGTCTGCAAACAAAATCACCTGGGATCTCTTCTACTCCCTCATCAGAATGCAAAGGTGCAAAACAGGGTGTGAAGAGAGACTCCAAAATCACCTCCCACTTCATGAGGATACCTAAAGCTGAGGAGAAAAGGTAGTGTTCTGTCTGCCTCTTCATACAGGTTTTCACTCTTGAAAATTTCCTCTTTGGTGATAGAATTTCGGAGGCTGGATTATATAAAGAGTTTTGCACACGTATTTTAGGATACAAAGACAACTGACACGAGATTGAAATAACTTATTTTTAATGGGGCTATTTGTGGAGTTTTTGAAGGATATTTTTGTCCAGTGCAATTCTTACAGTTCTTGTTAGTTTCTTCTGTCAAAAATAGTGAATCTATTTTGTTGAACCATCAGTGCTATTGATGCTTTGATTGAAATAGACATGAAAAATTTCACTTTTGAAAGCAGTTGTAGAGATGTTTGGGGTTTTTTTGTTGTTGTTTTTGGTTTTTTGTTTGTTTGTTTTGTTTTCTTTGGCTCTGTTCATAATTTGGGAGAGAAGGACTGGTGATAACACACTGCAGCAATGGAAATAAGAGCCCTGAGCATGACACAGGACTCTGTATGCCAGGTGTTGTGTAAGGACAAAAGGATAATCTCTGCTCTGAAGACCTTAGATTTCAGTGGGAGCTGAGAAAGTGAAAAAGCACCTAAGGAGTGAGCAGAAACAAAAGGATGTGTGTGTTGATACAACATGCAATTATTTTGCTAGAATCAAGTCCTCACAGTAGGGCAAGAAAGCACTTTCGCACTGGGGCATTGTTTCTGCATGTAAAGAGCAGCACAAGGAACTTTTCAAGCAAATGGAAGAGAGACTGACAGAGGGTGACTAACGAGTTACGGGAGCTTGCACTTGAGAAATCTTAAGGCTGAGAATGTATTTGAAAAACAAACTTCTTACCAAATTCTTAGCAAATTTCTTAGCAGATTTTTCATACCTCCATTTTAAAAAAAAATGCGAAAATGGGTTATAAAGTTTACAACAATGGGTTTAAGGAGTTCTCTTTTCACTAATTGAAATGAATTGTTGAGCAAAGCAGCAGAGGTTGAGGCTTGTGTTTGTCAGTGCTAGAGCATTGTCTGTTACAATAAATAAGTGTTTGAGAAGGGAAACCCATGCAAAAGTTTTTTCCTTGTGTGTGGATAGATGGGAATTCCATCACTGCT
Organism: Amblyornis subalaris; assembly: GCA_018881555.1. Taxonomy (NCBI): domain Eukaryota; kingdom Metazoa; phylum Chordata; class Aves; order Passeriformes; family Ptilonorhynchidae; genus Amblyornis; species Amblyornis subalaris. The sequence goes on along the minus strand of JACAXG010000003.1, from coordinate 16,550,625 downwards.
TTACAAAATAGAGAGATTATTTTTTCTTCTCTTTCTGGGGCCTAAGCAAGATGATGTGAAGATTTTAAATCTCAGTGCCAGGCAAAATAGTGGTATTGCCTATAGTGCTTAAGAGGGTGATTAGAAAATCTTCAAACTTTCCTGCTGGTTTTTGTTAGACCAGGTCTACAGCAGACAAGAGTGGGTCAGGTCTTAACTTGCAGGGGAAGAAGCAGTGGTGTCTCAATTCAGTCATCAGTAATGCTGTGCCAGAACTGTGCTTTGGCTCTCAGATGGGCACAGGACCCTGTGTCATGCCGATGTGGCCGCACCATTTGCGTGTGATCGGCCAGTTTGGAGGCAGGGGCTGTGCCCTTCCCTTGAGGAAGGGATAGGTGCATTTGTGCATGCACGTGTTTGTTTTCTAACAGTTGAGTAAAGGCCGTAGAAGTTATTCTGACAGATGCTGACTGGTGAGTCTGTCTGCTGTCCATGGATAAACAGATCCTGCTGGGAAAGAGCATGGCTCCTCAGAGGAATGCCCTGCCTTGCTAACCCACTGCAGTTCTGTGAAGGTGTTTGTCACCCTTTAGAGAAGAGTGTTTTGGCAGACATGTACTTGTGTGTACGGGGGAGGAGAAGGTTGGTGGTGGCAGGAGTTTCCCCCAAATAAAGCTTTGGCCTGAGGCCTATAAATAAACTGGCAAATAAACTGACTYTGTTATAATTGTAACCCCAGGGTGGCAAGTTTGTGTATTTGCCCACCAGTTTCTTCAGTAGAAATAAAATGTTTCAATGCATTTTATTTTAACAACAGGAAAGAAAAGTGTGAATTCAGACCCCAGAGGCCAGGAAGGAAGATGGCTAAATACACACCACCTCCTCTCCCAACCAACAAGAAATGGTTTGGAACCCCGATTGAAGAGATGAGGAGAACGCCCGTGTGCGGGGCCCGTCTGCCTCACCTGCGGCCCTCAGCCAACCACACTGTCACCGTCAGGGTACAGTAGTGCACTGTATGGCCTCAAATCAAGGTTCTTGCTGAAGTGTTCAATAATGAAAGTGTTAGTCTTAGATTTCAACATCCTGCTTGTCCTGTTCCTTTGCCATTCCTTGCAAGTGGACTGGGGCAACCAATTTTCCTGAAAATTGCCTATTCTGATGCATAGAATTAGGATATTAAGATCCAGAAGAAACATAATTATGGTTTTTCTGGCTCTGTCTTGTTAGGGACAAATATTTTTCTTTTGCATGGGGGTGTGTGTGCTTCCTTGACTGAGTTGTAAAGTGTGGTTATTTGAATATGTCTGCAAGCAAAATTGGTACTTCCAACATTTTCGTGCTATATTTTCATTATAATATGATTCTAATTTGGGTTCAAGACATACAGAAGGCTCAAGATATTCAAGATATGGAAAAGACAAAGAATGAAGAAGAGTTTCTAGCAATTTTACCACAGCATTTTAGATCAAATCTGATATGTTTGCCTTTAATCCTTTGGAGTAGTCCAATTATTGTTTAAATTAAATGTGACCAGAAACCTGTAGGGTCATGGATAAATCCCAACCAAAAGAAAGGCACATTGGGTTTAAACACATATTCTGAGAGACTTAGTGCTGCTAGAGGGCTGTATAGCAAATTAAGTCTTTAAGAACATGGTTTTCTTGATTTTGACTTTTTTGATGTTCTGTGGAATAAACTTGAAATCTTGCTCTGTCTATAATGATTTCCCATCCCTTTCATTGTTAGGTTAAAAATACTATTTCTGCACATGTCTACAGTTATATTTGTAACTACATTTTGAAAATATTTGGATGAAAATATGTAGATGCTTAAATTGATAAATGAGGAAATCTTTAGCTGGTAATTGGATATATAATAATTGAATATATTACCTTTATTTGAGTGTGTTTCAAGAGGTCGGATGATAAGGTGGCATGCTTTCCAACAGGTATAATGTAAGATTAACAGATGGATTTTTTCCTAACTGAATATTAATCATGTGGTCAGTTTGTAGCTTTCCCCTTTCCATAAAGGATGGCTTTTAGATGAGAGCTTTTTTAAACTATGTTTTTGCTTACTTTTTATTTCTGCCATTTAAAAACTCGAAAGTAGAGTCTGATTTTTCTTTCTCTCTCCTCCTGTGTTACAGGTAGATCTTCTGAGGGAAGGAGAGGTACCTAAACCTTTTCCAACTCACTACAAAGATTTGTGGGACAACAAGCATGTTAAAATGCCCTGCTCAGAACAAAATTTATACCCTGTAGAGGATGAGGTGAGATTAAGTATTTACAGTTGTGGAATCAAATAAGTTTGTTTACACATAGATGAGTTTTCAGTTTAGTGCATTTACTCAGTTGTCAAACTATATGGAATTAGATAATCAAGTCTGAAAACCTGGAGTTTGGGTCATTAGGCTTCAGACAGAGTGGAAGACTCTTTTTCTTGGTAATTATTTTGCCTAGCCAATGATGTGTTTATATATATATATATTGCTATACTTACATGGAATGTAAACTTGAACTCCTTATAAATGATATATTTATTTACTTATATACTTATATGTTATATATTTTGTGTCTGTGTGTGAAGCAATTTGCAATTCTAACAAATGTGAATGAATTTGTAACTACAGTTTGATTATAATACTCTGTCAGGTATTGTTGATAGTGACGTGTTTCTGGCTGTTGTTCTGCTAAAACAATGGCAGAGATCAGTTGGCCCTTCATGGTTTGTTGATCTGGTATTTCTTGTCACTGCTTGAGACTTACTTAAACATAACCACTGAAATACTTCAGACTGGGGTAGATATAATCAGCAAGTGTGTCCTGTAGTAAAAACTCTATAATGATGATTGATACTCGACTCAAGAACAAAGAATTCTTATAGCCTCTATTAAATACACTCAGTCTTTTCACTTCCCAACTTTACAGATGACAGTTATCAGTAAATATGTCTTTCTGTTTTGAATAACTTAATCTGACTTTATTTTGGGCTTTTTACTTTAAAGAATGGAGATAGAACTGCTGGAAGTCGATGGGAACTAATCCAAACTGCCTTACTTAACAAATTTACCTGCTCACATGACTTGAAGGTAAGCTTGTCAATTTGAATTCAAGTCTATATACATTGTAAGTACGTTCAGGTTCTCTGTATACTGCTAGTGGTTCTGGCTCGGTTGTACTTGTTTAATCACTTAGAAAAATAAATGATTAAAAAAATCTCTGCTGTTCAAGGGATTCCCTAATGAACGAAAGTTCTTAATGAGTACTGTTACCACTGATATTATTAGGTATTATTGAAATCAATTGTCTTTTTTAAGTCTACACAAAACTGTGTTTGTCCAGCAATATATACTAGTTTGGTAAGCATAGTGTGAGGATTTTCTGTAGCCAGATGGTAGGGGATGCACAGGTGAGAGAGTTTGAAATAGTAACTCTATGCATCAGTTCACTCCACTAAAATGGCAACATTTCAAGCTGCTGACAAAAATCTGTAGATTTTGGAGACAATGCTCTTTTGATAACACTTACAGTTATGTTGGCATGAAGCCTTACATTACATGAATTGTGATTTGGAGCAGCTTGGAGTTGCTGTTATATTTTCTTCTGAAGAATAATGTAATTTAGTTTATACCTGAAAGGCAGGGAAGGAGGAGAAAGCAAAAGCTATAGATAAATTTTAAATGAACAAATAGAGCTTCCACAGCAACTGATGAGACTTCCTTGGATGATGTTATTTTATCTGATATTTTTTTCTTGTGACTTTTTCAAGGGTGATGTTGTTGTAAAGGGTCTATTTAACTTTTTTGTGTTCTGATTCTTTAAGTTCCCAAACTGGTACAACTCCTATATTGCTTTTATATGTTAAGTACCTTTTATTGTTACTTTTAACAAGAGCAAGCATGGGGTGGGGAATGTTTATGTTGTTTGTTGGCAGATACAAGCATGCCTTGTCTTGTTTTGTGTTAGGAGGAAAAAACTCTGTACACTAAAGCTTGTTCAATGCTAAATCCAGAACAGAGGATTCAGTATCCTGGAATTGCACCATATTAATACAGTGTTTCGGATTTTGGTAGGCTCTGTGGCAGGTTTTAGCCACCAGATGGTGCTGTTCCTTCAACAAGGAAATTTCCTAAAATGGTTTTTCTTCCATTAATAATTATCTCTAAGCTCTATTTTGTTGTGCTCCTTCCCTAGGAGGCCATACTGAGGTACAACGTTGCTTATTCCAAGAAATGGGACTTCACAGCTCTTACTGACTTCTGTGAGAAGGTAAACCAACTTAATTTAAAACAGGAAGAAAAGTAGTATAAAAGTGACTACTTTGCCTGTACATCTCAATGCTTTTGGCTTTATTTCCATTTTCAAGAGTAAATGTTTGCAGTTGTCATTTATGTGAGCAGCTATTTGACTGATAACTCCAACTGAAACAATAATTACACTTTATAAACTGGCTTTATTTTAAATCTTATGCATGTAATTTGGGTGCTTCAGCAATACCTAAGCTTACAGAAGGTAAGGTGAGAAATGCCCTTTCTCTGTTTTACGAAAACTAGATTTATTAAGAAATTTTATTGATGTTGCCAGTGTAATGTTTTTTTTTTTTTTTAGAAAGCGTTAGTCTTTTTTTTCATTTTTTATATTACTTTGATGTTATATTGCAGTGGTGTTTGTATAGACTGTGCTTTGCTGGTCTAGCAGTAAAATGTTGCTATTTGGTGATTGTGAATTTAAACTGTAGAGCCTTTGAAAGATTGGGGTGGGTTTTATGGCTTCAACTATTAGGCATTATTATTTTCCTGGGGAGGATGGAAAAGAGAAATGAATGGCAGATGTCACATGCAAGTTGGACTATTATTAACATACATCCTGATTGACAATCAGAAACTATGTTAGTTAAAGCATAATGAAAGATTAAATGAGATGCAGTAGAAATTGTTGTATTTTTCTTCCACCAATTCAGAAGTACTTCTAAAACACATGTGCTTGTTTTCTTGGGAGGGGCTTGCTAAGCTCTATTAAGGTTCAGTGGAAAGTAAATTTGATTTTAGGTGAATTTTGCTAGTTGTGTATGTAAATAGATGTCTGCTTAGCCCATGTGATCAGAGGAGCTGTTCTCTCTGTTACCTGTTTCCATTGCATGTTGAGGCCAGTCTTTCACAGAATGAGTTTTCTTTTGCATGCAGCACGGTATCATTACTGACAAAAGGTACCTATAAAAATCCCAGTGATGTCATACTTGCAAGCCATGAGAGCTACTGTGCTCACCCATCTTGCTGATTTAGTGCTCCCTCCTCTCATCTCTGGGGTTGCTGTCATGGCTTGATGGTAGAGGCTGTGCACATTTGGTCTCTCCTCCTATTGACTCTTGTGCTAACCAAAATTAACTTGGCCTGTTCAGCTGCTCGCTCTTGTGTTACTGAAGTATACTTACTTCAGTTAGAATGTTTTGAAGTATGAGTGCTATTCAGTTAAAAATCTAACTCAGGAATGTGCCAGATTTGCATCACGTTGCTACAAGTGCAGCTGAGCTTGTCCTGATATGTTCATACTGTGCACTTGGGATTTTGGAAACTCTGGGTGATTAGATTCAGAGATCATCAGCCAGAGAGCGTAAGTAACATCAGCTGTCTCCAGAGGAGAGGGAACAATAGGGAAATAAACTATGTATCAGGCATCAATCTTTCATGAAGATGAAAAGGAAATTTCTGTATCCTGGGATTGATGATTTATTTGTGCGGTTCCCAGATGAAGGGAGGATTTCTGTTTCATACACAGATTTTAGACYGAGTTAAAAGAGTGTGCAGCAGCATATTAAATAAGAGACAGTGGAGTGCTTGTGACACAGTGGCCTCTTGTACACTACAGAAGCAAAATCTTACCCTGGCTTGCTTTGTTGAAGGTATTGAGTTTAGTGAACAGGACCTGTGGAGGGGGGATACATTTTGCAGAGAAATGCTTAAATCTTTTCTATTATAAAGGGATGTGTGAAATTTTCAAGTTCTGTAAATTAACAAGGCGTCTGCTGTCAAAGAGTGTTTGCAGTCTGCTTAAGTGAGCAGCTCGTGAGTGGAAGTTGACATTCTCTATGGAAATGACCTAAATATACTAGGTGTAATGAATTGTAGTGCTTTAAATTTAACTGTATTTGGGAGTTAATGATTAAGGGCTTACCAGTGGCATGTGTATTTTCTTGTTTATCCTGTGATTTTGAGGGTACAGGAGAATTGTTTCAGGTGATCTTTGCCCAGCCAATGTTGAGGGGGTCGGTTAAAAGGAAAGCTGGCCTGAGTAATCAGGCCAAAGGGAGTGGCAGCAGCTCAACAGAAGGAGAAGCGGTCACAAATGCGTATTAAAAGAAAAAGACTAAAATGGAGTCTGTGATTGTCAGATATGTATTCATATCACCGGGCACTATTGACTTTCAGTGCCTGCTTAACCAAGGATTCTGTGGCTTGATTTAGAAGGGAGATGTGTCCATAAGTCTGGTGGTGTCTGTTTCAGGGATTATTTAGATATTACTTCAGTAGGCCTGTGTTTGGTTGTAAGGTGCCATTTGTTATTTTACCTTCTGTTTATGGACGCAGCTCACCTCATCTATTAATCTCTTGAATACTGTCGTATCACTCTTACATTGCATTTCCTGTTTTAGGTAGTTTCCTTGCAAGTTACACAATCAAAATATGCATAATTTTTAAACACTACTTCGTAAGATTCCAGTCAATTTTCTTATAACAAGAATTACTGGTTTCTTGGGCTTAGGTTTCTTTTCCCTTAAGATTAAAACACTTTCAGCTTTCTTAACTAATAGAAAATAAATATCTTGTATATGAGCCAAGATTTTTTTCTGGAACAACATAGCCTACCAGTCCTGCAGTTTGTTCAAAGGGATGTCAGAAGAGGGAGCCCTCACACTTTTCAAAATATTCTTTTGAATGTCAGTTAATGTGTGGAAGTAAAATTCCTATTTGTACAGTGAAGTAAATTTGGAAGTTTGGATTTTTTTTTTGTTTCTTTTGAAAATTTCATAGACCTTGTACATAGAACATAGAACTTGTTCGTAGAACAACGCACGTAAAGATCCTGGTGGCTTATTTACTTCAGACATCTGACAGTTTTGTTGTCCTCTCCAGAATTTCTGCCGTGTTGTATTAATTTGTCCTGCCATCTGTCTGTTAGTATTGGCCAACAGTCTTAGGATTTATTTAAGTTATTACTTAGTGGATGAAAGTTGTTAGTGCTAACATTTTTCTTCATATGTGCAAACTTCTTATCACTTGGAAGTCATCCTTGCATCTGTTTTTCCAGTACTTACCTAGAAGCCAGGAAAGAGTAAGCAACAAGCAGAAAAGGAAATGTGAGGAAACTACTATGGATGGAGCTGTATTGGGCCCCACAATGTGTTGTAGATGAACTTTATTTATGTGAATGATGATGGATTGGGTATTAATTATATGCTTTTGCTCAACAGTTCTGTGTACTGTAGTAGTTTTTATTTTTCTTTCTTCTAGATTTGCCATTCCACTTCCAGGCAAGACCAAGTTATTTTTCTTTTTCCCAAGTGCTTGAAATAAAAAGGCTAGTTAGGTCAGTCAAGGCTTATGCCTTAGACTAATCTGTGACAACAGCAACTTTATCTAAAGGGAAAAGTAGGGCTCTAACATTTAAGACAGTCATGTGGTCTGCTGCTTTAGATTGGACCTGCTGGACATGCTTTGTTTTTATTATATTGCTTTAAAGTCTCTTAGAGCTTAAGCATAATTCTTGTTAATGAACTCTTCTTATTGCTTGCGTCTGTCCTGCTCTTTCAGGAACAGAGGAGTGTTTAAATCTGAAAATGACATAGACCAAAGGTTGGGTTTAGGTAAATTTGTGTGGCGCAGGTGGTGGTTGCCTCTGAGCTTCTGTGAGTGGTCTGAAAACTGGATCACAGTACATCTTGCAGATACAATACAGTGCATCCATAACTATTTTTGTTTGTCTGGACTCTTTGACCTTGATCATCTCAGCGGAAAGTTTGGGAAATGGAGAAGATACAGTGAGAGGAGTGAGGAATGGTGTAAAGGTATGTAATAGTTTCCATATGAGGAATGTCTAAATAAGTTAGGATCATTTCACCTTTTCATCTTAGTTGAGGGACATGAGTAATGGGTGTAACAGTGGTGTCCAAAATGGATGTAAGAGAGGGTGAAGAGGAAATGACTGTCCATTCTTCTAGTACAGCGGTTAAGGGACACCAGATGAGTGTTCCTAGCAGGTAAGGGTTTCAACACTAGACAAAAAGGATTACTTACTGAGATACTGAGTAGAAGGCCATGGAACCTCTTGTCAGGGGAACTAGAGGATGCTATGGCCTTGCATCAAATTTTGAAGGAATTTGGAGAAATTGCTGTTAGAAAGATCCCATTGACACCCACACAGATATTGTGATGTGAAAATTTGCGAAACTGATTACTGCAAGTGAGGAAGTGCTGCTGATTACTTGTGTTTCTTGCCGTTAGACTTTCCTACGCATCTTTTGTTGATGGGCTTTCATTGTACTGTTGTTCCATTGTACATGGAACTATTGTCCATTTTTACATTCCTATGGCTTGGCTGGATTGAAATTGAGAATTGAGATAAGTGGCCTTGTCATGCACGGTCTGTTGTTGCATAGTGTGCAATGTGACATCTTGCTGACAAAAAGGTATGGGATCTATACAATAGCCTTTTTTAGGAGGAAAAAATACTAAAGGTCATTGACATTTTAAATGCCTGCCCTCACTTGAAGGCACTTATGCCTTTTAAAATTGCATTTTCAGGCTCTCTTTAAGCCCTTGGTGCCTACTTGACTCAAGTAGGAATACTTAAAAGGGATATGCTATCAATATCTTTACAAAGACACTCTGCACTGTATAATACTCAGTTTCCAACTGTTAGATTGGCTTTTAGTATAGAAAAAAGTGTGTGTGTGTCTGCAGTGCCTATATGGATGCCTTGTGGTCTTTTTGTCTTTTGGGAAAGCTGTTTGAAGCCAATCAGTCTATTTAATGGCCAGTAATTGCATATTTGCTGTTGATTCCCATGTAAATTCAGCATTCAGGAAATCCTTTTATATTATGAAAGACGCTGTATAAGTTTTACATTTGGATTTTTCTAGGAGATTGAAAGAAAAATGATAAKGATGTTTAAAAAGACCAGTCTCTTCCCTGTTTATACTTAATTACACAGAAGAACCTTCAACATGAGGGAAGAATGCACCAGACCACTTTATCTGTGCTCCTTTTTCTCCTTTTCCAGTCAAGCATGAGTTCGCTGGTTTTAGCCTCAAAACTGACTGTTAGCAGTTGGGGTTTTTTTTGTGGTATAAATCTCAGCTTATCCTAAAATCTGATAAAAAGCCATGTAGCAAGAAACAAAAGTCACTTGTGAAGCTGAAGGAAAATTACTATTTTTCTTCACCCTTTAAAAATACTTGTCTTAGAATTAGTCGTAATTAGTTTTGAAACAAGATTAGAAAAAGAGTTCCATTTCTCACGTCTTTCCACTAAAACTTGCATGATGGATGCTACTGGATGCTAGATCCTTTTAGAAGTCCAGAACAGCTGGGCTGTGAGACTTTATTACTGTCTGCTTTTACATACAAGTGTGTGTTTATAAGTCTCTAGAACTTCCCTTAATGCCTTTTTCAAATTTTCCGTAAATGTAATTTAAAAATACGTAAACTAAGTAATAAGATAAATATGCAAAGAAATTAATTTATAAATACTACTACTTCTATTTTCCGCAAATACTACACGTCCATATTATATATGTTTTGCTCTTCCGAAAGACTGGTTTCCTTTTCTACCAAAATTGAAGTTAACTATTGTACTAGAAGTTATTTTTTGTTTTCACAAATCCTTACTATTTTAATTTTGCCCTAGCAATATTTCTATGGATATGTGCACACACACTTTCTAAAATACCACTTTTTCTACTGCAGATGTTGTGTACAGATTCCAGAATATAAGAGAATATTCTGAAATTGGGAAGTGGTGGAGCTTGTTACAATGAGTCTAGTTTCTGTTAGTCAATGCTTTGTACTTAGGAATAATTAAAATAAATAGAACAACACTAATGTACTTCACTGAAACATCCTAGCACATGTGTGTTACTGGATTGCTGAATTGTGGTGCAAACCTGTAAAACCTGGGATAGTATCTTCAGAATGTGCTTAGTGCATTTTCGGCCAAAGTGTAGTTTCTCATTTAAATGTATGCTCCTACCTAGCATACTAGCACATTTGGCCTGAACTTGTTACTTTTCAGAAAATGTCAGATACAAGTAATTGTGTTAATATAGACATACTAAATGTTAGAGGAGTGAGCAAAACACTCAGATTGCAAATATTGGCAGTGTGTCTGCTTCCTCTCTGAGAAGAATTGGTTGCATTTTAGTCTCACTGAATAAAATTAATTGTCTTGTCAATAAAATGCTCTCCTTCAACTGCAAAATTTCAAACAGCTACAGAACCACACAGCCTCTTATGTTTAATAACCTAAAAATTAACTTGAGAAATTTTGGAAATTACCTGGACAGTTTTTGAAATTGTTTCCATTTTTTTAACCATTATTTCAAACTTCCATCTAAAAAAAGGACTATAAACATCTGAAGATGATGCAAATGCAGTATAGTCTAGTTGGGTTATGCTTGAGCTCTAGATTTTCATTAATTTGAAAAAGACCAAACACAAAATACTGCTACAGTTAAGTATGTACATATCTTGGGAAATTTTTATGTTCTAGTAAGGCTTCACCCCACTCCTGTCTCCTCATAGGTCTTACGAGCCATGTCAGTCTTTCCTGTATGTTTTGTTGTTTGAAGAACCTGCTTGAAAAAGTGATTGCTGTAATCAGTGATACTGGAATAGAAGGAATTTTGAAGTACCAAATTGTTCTGGTGACTGGGTTTTTGATAAATCATTTTTATAATTGTCTGGACAGGACTAACAGAAGTGAGCATTGTATAGAGATGTCAGCGCTACAAATGTAGGCTTTTAAGCAAGAAACAGAATGTCCCAAGGCTGAAAATAGCCTATCYATTGCTCCTTGTTAGATTTTACTTTAGTCCAGATGTTTTCAAGCAATTTTCATTACATCAGATTACCTTTTTAAAATCTAAACTGAAAAGGTCTTTTGAGTGTGCCATGAAGGGTTTTCTTTTCACAGTAGCAGAAAGGAATTTATTCCCATATTGAACAAAAGGTGAGCTTTTCTGTGGTGAGGGGAATGTGCATCTTGTACACATTCAGAACATTAGAAACTAAGCACTATGGAGGAGAAAGAGCATTGAATTACAGGCTTATTCTTAGTTTTCTGTACTTTCTTGGCAGAACACTTGAGTATTTTTCAAGTGGTGTTTTGTAAGCACTGTTGGAATGACTGTTGAGTTGGAATTACCAGGGAAGGGATATCCRTACATAGCAGGTGCAGAGATGCAATTATACAGTGTCACAAGTGCTTGTGGATACTTAACACTTTAATAAAGATCTGTGTAAAGACACATTCTGAGGGTCCCTTTCATAGTTTTTCACTGTATTGAGAACATTCCTGTTTGAAAAAGAAAAGAAAAAACCCTAGTAAATGTAAATGTTCTGGTTTTAAAAGCTGTCTTCTGGTATTTGCTTTGTTTTGGGGTCGGAGGACTGTTGAATAGATTTCTTTACTTCCATTGGATTATGTGTAAGTCATCATTTATCTGTGCTCACCTATGTATCCCAAATGACTAAGAGAAGCTTCTTTTGGTTGTGGGGGGCCTTTCCTTAGCTGATTTGTACTTTTGTTTTGGGGTTTTTTTAAAATTGTATTGTATTGAGCAGTTAGAATAAAAAAAAACCTCGCAAACCAAACCCTGATGGTCAAAGCTTTCAAGAGAAGTGCTCACTGAAAAGATGTGCATGGAAGTAGGGAAGTGATAAAGAGGCATTGCCATTGTTAGGATGACTATGATGGCAGAAAGGAAATGTATTGTAACTATATTCCTGGGTTTTTTCTTAAAGGGTGATAAGGTGTGTACTGTGAAGGTGGTCTGAGGGTCTTACTTGGCCATTTTTCATTAATTATTTTATTTAATATTTTTCTTTAATTATTGGTTATTTTGAGTCTGCGTAATACTGACAGTCAAGCAAAAAATAGTCTATAGATTTGTTGAAATCTGCAGTGCTATTGTATTATCTTTACTTGATCTTTCTTTTTCCCCTTCTGCCTGTGCTTGACTGGTTTGTTTTTTTTTTTGGCATGTTAAAGAAAATGCAGTTTTCATAAGGATAAAACAGCCATGTTGTCTCATGAAGCTTTTCGTGCCAAGGTTATTGGTTTCAAAAGTGGTTGCAAAATGTTGTATTTAATATCTGATGGCTTTCAAATGCTTCTACACTACGGTTTTTAAACATGTTTTTAAAATCGTAGCAGTAGTAAACATTTTTCCCCTATTACTGTATTTAGAGAGATAAAAGTTTTGAATAAGCCTGGAAACAAATGGTTTTCACTTGTAACTTGTGTCAGTCGGGTGAAAGGTACTTTATTTTTCCCTCACATTACAGCTCTGCTGTAGAGACAAGGCCATTGTCCTCTCTAATGCTCTACTTCCCAAGAATAACATGAAAGTACTTAGAAAGTACTTTCAAAAGTATTTGACTTTTCATCCCAGCCATGGTTTTGGAGATGGTTGTGATGCTTCTACCCACGATAGAATCACTTTCCAAGAGCATACAGGTAGAATCTCTTGGTGACCTGAAGGGTAATGAAAACGATTGAGGTTAGATTTCCAGGACCTTGGAAGTAGAAACTGGGCTTCTAAAACCATTAAGAAAAGATTGAAAAATAAACATACATTCTTCTTTCAGATTTTATTTAGAATGTTTAAAAGCTTTGAGAACAAAACAGCAGTTGTTAAGGATGATACACCTGAGAGATTATTCCAGGGTTGGATTGGCAGAAAACATGAATGAGCCTTTGGGGGAAAAAAAATTAAACAAAACCAAATTAACCTCTGCCTTGTAAGCTGTCTTCTTTTTTCCTTTTGAAGTGTCAGTTTGTGGTTTTGATAAATGTCAGAAGCATTCTTTTTCTCAAATAAGATTCTTCTCTGCATAATCCAGTGTTACGGTTTCTTTCTTCTTTCCTCCAAAGATTACTTTGTCCTTCCTTTTGTTTCTAATCAGACAAGTGCTCAATAAATGGGATGGACTTGACAGCTAAGTGTGTTTCCTACTGAATTAGTTTTGTAAGGAAACTAAAGGAGGCAGATGAGAGTATTCTTTCCTGCAGTTTTGAAAGTTCATTGATTTAATAAAATGGGAACTCAAATGCGCACACACACACACATACACTCCCCCACAATACCCGCCCTGCCCTGCTTTTCTTCTAGGTTTCAGTCTTGTTAATATGTACAATATTTGACATTATGATGAAGTCTGTTTTACATCTGCATATGAGTTAGTGGACTGCAGCCTGGTGTCTCTGTCTAGGTAAAAGTACACTTATAGTTGTGGCACAATGTCTTTAAGTAGAATTAATCTCCTCCTTGTTCAGAAGAAAAGGCTTTGTAGAGTACTACTTAGTGAAGCTTGTTTTGGGCGTGTAATAACTTAAAGATATTAGTTTATTAGTTTATGTTAGGATTTTTTGTTGTCTTTTGTTTGTTTTTCCTCAGCTATTCCAAATAAGAGATTGAGAAGATCTGCTTTTAGGGTTCTGTAATGCTTAAAAGTACTTATGACAAGGATTAGAGGAAGAAGGGGAATACAGGTTGCCAGTCTGAGGTTGGTTTACTTTCTGGTAAAAGACTTCAATGTCATAAACAGTGACTTCATTGTTTTATTGGCACTGGAGATTTCTAGTCATGGATTTAGATTCCACCATGTTTAAGCATTAACAGTATGCAAAATGCACGTGACTTCTGGATGAGACAGGAGAACAAGTAAGTAAGTACAGGCTGCTCTGGAAAGAAGAGAAAATGAAGACAACTTTGCTCAGTGCAGTAAAGGAGCAGCCACATGTCATGATTGTTTGAGCAAACTCAGGTGTTTAAGTGTCTCAGAATCGTAGACTCAGGTTGGAAAGGACCTTTAAGTTCATAGAATGCAACCATTAACCCAGCACTACCAAGTCCACCAATAAACCATGTCCCTGCACACCACATCCACACATTTTTAAAATTCCTCCAGGGATGGTGTTTTCAGCTTGGAAGTATTTACCATGTGCCTCAAAACACCCTGTAAAAATACAGAGGGATATTTTATTTGAGACAAATTGAATATAGTGAAGAAAGAAAATGGGAAAAACTATTCCTGAAATTAGGAGAATGAACTTACTATAAATAGAGTACATACAAGTTATTTGACTTGTCTTATTATTTAGTTCAGCATTACCACCTCTAACCATATGATAGCTTACATTAAAATAATTAGGAAACTTGTTACTGGAAAGGCAGTTCAGTGTAGTAACTGATGGTTCAAAGCACTTMCAGCATGGGGCTTTATGGCAGCTCTGAAGGAAAAAGTCAGAAGGTCAAAATCCATTAGAATTAGGAAATAAGGGACACATAGTCTGAAGGAAGCACTCTGGTTTTCCTCTTCATCCTTAAGAACATGATTCAATTGGCTATTGTCCTGCCACGAAAGTTAATATGGGGATATAAAACCAAACAAATTGAAAGCATTAAGCCATTGCTGTCTTAGCATGCTGGCTGCCTGTTGGCATGATGGCTGTACCTTCCCACATGATAGATGGAGCCGTCCAAATTTGTGTACCCTATGTGCAGTTTGTTTGCTTTGATGAGCTGTCAGCTTTAGATTTAAACTCTCTACCATCACTATTACCCCATGCTASCTCAGATCCTTCTTATTAGGACTGTCAGGCGTATTCGTCTGCTGCGTTTTGGAGGACTGGTTTATAGTGACAAGAGGCCATTACTTATGGCCGTGTTTAGTCAGGCCTGTTTGCTGCACTATAAATGTGCATTTTGCTAAATTGCAGTGCAGGTTTGGCCAAGAGCTCGTCCCTCTGCTGCGGCTCACTGAGCTATTTGCATCTTATGAATTGGAGCCCTAAATCCCGTTCATTTCATCAGTCACTCCCGTGAAAATAGTGATGGGATTGCAAAATTTTTTCTTCGGTAAAAAGCGAGTCTTACTTTGCAACTCTGACTCCATATACTTTTCCCTCAGGAAATACATCCCCTGCATGTATTTAATTCTTACATATTTTGCATGATTGAAGCACTGAATAAAGTCAACAGTGTATTCATGTTTTTATTTCAAATTCTGAAGGAAGCTGCAAAGGACAATAATGCATAATAAGGAAAGGAGAAACTGGTCAATTGTTTAAAACCAAAATTGCTGAGGTACTTAGATGTATTTTCCTTTACCAACACTTGTTGACAACCATTTCATATTTTAGAATTCCTTGAGTTATAAAACAAATGTTAGTTCTTTTAAAAATGGAAACTCAGTTCCATTCTCTTAATGTTTGCAGAGTTGTAGCCTTGAAAAAGTTGTACACAATTAAAAGCACATTAACTGAATTCATACAGACATTCCTGTAGTAGCAGATTTACTTCCAAGTGAGGTGCTTGTTTTAACAACTTCATTTTGACTAAAACATTTCTGCTTTTTTCAGTGAGAAGAATTGCAACTGATATCTGCCTTTGTAGCCCACTGACAAGGATCATAACTGGTTCTCTCTCACCATCCACACTGCACACATCTAATGATGCGTATCTTTTTGGTAGGCTGGTTCGTACTGCATAGGGAGACTACCCCCCACCCCCAGCTTATTTTCCTGTAGCATTAGCAAGATGAAGGATCTCAGGAAACTGTCAGATGAACTTGGGAACTGATGAAATGTGGTGGGTGTGGGTGTGCGTGTGTTTGAGCGGATAGAATGACACATCTCTCTTTCAGCAGCATCAAATAACTAGAATATGTAATGTCACTCTAAATACACTGGATTTACATCAGTACAAGTGACTGCTTCCTGAAGAACGTTTCCTTCTAAATAAATCTTCCTTCAGTTCTGTGACCAGGTGTTCTGTGTGCTGATGCTGGGTTCTCCAGGTTGGCATTTGCATCGTGGGATGTCTGCCAGATGTAGCTGTGTTGTCAGCACTCCACGTCCTGGAATCCTTTTACTTTCCATGATTGAATGTTCTTTTTTTGCTGCTTTCAATGCCTGAAAAACTGTCACAGGTAACACCAGGCTTTGTGTTGCACTCAGGACAGCTGAGAATATGTGGTGACAGTGGTTGGTCTACAAAGCTGCACCTGTGGTGGTGTGCTGGGTTAGTGGTCAAAAGAGGCTGAGGGCCAAGCAGCCAGGGATTTACAAGTGTTCTTTTTCATAGAAACCTCATAGGAATGTTACCTGTACAGGTAGAATCTATGGGCAGACAGGGTAAGCTATAGTTACATGGATGTGGCCACTGATGTTTGGTGGTTTGATAGAGAACACTGCTGAGTTAGGAGTTTCTTGGCAAGGTCTGTGAACTCATAATGATCATATTTTTGAAGTTGTGGGATCCTCATGGCACCCACTTTCTTAAAAAATCTGTTTCATTTACATGCAAGAATACTGAAGTCAATCTGAGCACTTCTGGGCAATAACAGCTCTAAATTTTGAGGTTTTTCATTAGTGGAGGTCTGGTAAAAGTCAGGCATAGGGATGATACAGAAAAGAAAGCATACTCTGGTACATCATTAGGAAGGTGAGAAGAAGGAAAAGGAGGATTTTAGAGTTGAAGTGACCTTTATAGTTAGGTATTCTGCATCAGAGCTGAGCTGTGCGATTGCTGGCCTGCTCCTGTTTTGGGAAGAAATTGTCTCATACTATTATTATGTTGTTTTCAAAGAAGCATAAAGAAAAGGTTGAAGTGTTGACAGCTATGACAAAGTCTGGTGCCATAATGTGTCACCAGATAAGTGATACTGTATAGTGTGTGGCAGTCAGCAAAGCATAGCAGCCACTATTTATATGTCAACTTTAAAAGAGAGGAAGTGTTACCCGAAGGGAAGAGAATATCAGAATTTGACAGCCTGGTAGACATCTGAGGTTAAATGTCAGCTTTTGAATAGATATAACTTACGTATTCATTTTATGCATTGAGATCTGAAATTCCAGACTTTAAATGCTCATTTTGTTACTTYATGGCACTTAAAAACATTGTGCCCAAGAACAGAGCCAAGTTTCCTGCTAGAGCAGATGATGTTAAAGGTTAGGTCATAGTTTTCAGTGTCTGACTTTAACTGTGTAAATATGTAGGTGCATATGCAGCCAGCAAGGGGAGAGAGAGATGCATCTTGGTCATTTCCTAATCTTAAAAATAAATTTACTTTCASTAGTAATTTATATTTTACTTGGATTCCTCCTCTACTATATCAAATGATTTTCATGTTTCCTGGGCTTGCTGTTCTTTCTAAGTTTTTGTTTAATTTTAAAACTTTAAACACTTGTTTGTAAGCCTCTACAAGCAGTATATATAAAGCATAGAAAGTAATTGTGTAGGTCTTGGAGTTGTTATATTTTCCCCCTTTTCCGTAGCAGAAGTTGTTTTTCCTTTGAACGTTTGCTTGTGTTTTGGTTTTTAACTTCCTGCGTACTCTTTTCCCTTTATATTACCTGGAGCGGGAGAGAACAGAGCCAAGATATTTCTATAGTTATTTTAATGATCTTGAAAGWACAGAAGTTGTTAGCCTTCAAACGATATTTTCAGTGTTTATGAGGAACAGTGTGTCTTGAGTCAGAAGCACTGTATTTTCCTCTTCTCAAGAGAATTGCCAGTATCTTTTTTACATTCTGAAGTCTGTGTGAAACTTTCCACTGAAATGTGAATTACAAAGCTCTGATAATATGACTAAAAAGATCTCTTCCTGTGATTTCACAATTAGTCTTAAGTGTTGTGGAGCCTAAGGTTGATAATACTTTCATGCTGTTTCATCCATTCTGTCTGCTGCTGTTTTTCTGCTAACTTGATAGCAAATCAATTTTCTAAGTGTTACTTGAAAAATAATATTCTGTAGTTTTAAAGCCACCATTTCAGAATTTTAAGGATTTTTATCTAGAAACTGGTAGAAAGTAGTGGTATCAAATATAGATTCCCTGGATGCAGGGAAAGGAGGGAGGCAGACAACTGAACTGTGACCTTTGTCTTCTGTTGCCCAGCTGTAGTGCAAGTTGTGTGTTCTCTTCTCTCTTCTTTTTGCTTTGAATGCAGCATGCAAATCTGACAGTCAGTCACATCTGATGCCTGCATCTGTAGTTAACAGGAAAAACTTCCACAGCATAGAAAAGTGAAGAATCTGCTTTTCTCTTCATCTTCCTTCAGCCTGTTCATTGAGCAGAATGTGAGAGTTTTGAAGCTTTTGTGCTGCTTCACGTATTGCAACTGCATTGCTTTATGTTGCATTTCTTTTTATAACCTCCTATCCTAGCTTTTCTTAGAAGAGCATTGCCACCATAAAGAGCCTTCTGCATCTTTGAAAAATAGGTGTATGATACATGAATAGATGTGTGGGTGGGTTCATCTAAACCCTGGGTGTGTGACATTGAGCTCAGAACTGGCAGTTGCAACTTTGAAGAGAGATCCTGGATTTGCTCGGAATATATTGGCTTGATAGGCTTTGGCAGCGAAACACATCAACAAGGAGCCAGACAGCGTGAGAGGGGGAACTGAGAACAGGACAAGAAGGGTTTGATGTGACTTGGTCTTGGGTGTAACAGCTTTGAGAAGCCTTGTGAAACATCGATGTGCCTATTTGTTTTCAGTGTTGTCAATTCTGATCTCCTCAGGAAGAATGTTAGAAGAGAGAGAGAGGCAGCTAAAATAGTCATAGTATCAGCTGTCCTACAGAAAGAGACTGAAAAGATTGCAACTTCAGCATGTGGGACCAGGCAGGCTGCACCCATTACGTGATCCAGTGGCTGTTATTCTTCAGGGAACGTGGTGGGGATGGATGGCAGAAACTGCCCAGGATTGCATCCTCTTGCATAGGATTTCCTGTTGCTGCTGCAGAGGCCCACTGCTCTGACCCGAGAGTGCATTTTATCTGTCCTTAATAGGAGGATGTCACAAGTACTTGTCTTGGACTATGACCTGAATGTGAAATTCAAGTAAATCATTCCAGTTCTTCTGTGGTTAGGTAGTGATTTTTCAGATGAGACTTTGGTTCATTGCCTTGGAAAGAGTCAAATGATAACTTATTCAAGGTTCCTTTAAAGGGCATTTGGTGATGTGTTTTCTCAACTGCAACTTTTGAGAGTTGTTTCTGTATTTCAGTCAGTGGATTATTGCAAGGTAAATTCAGTGAGGCATTACTGTGAAAATATTACAGATTTGGCATGAAGCTAAGAGGACCTGCTTGTTTCTCATTTCTTTTGGATTGGTCCTGTTTGCACAAACTTTTCATTCAATCATTATTTCTGAGGTAAAAAGGTGGGGGTTTTTTCTTTCTTTTTAACAGATTCTTGAAGATGCAGAGGCTCAACATCTGTTCCAGTCCATTCTTCCTGATATGGTCAAGCTGGCACTTTGTCTCCCTAGTATCTGCACCCAGGTAAGCAAACACAGCTAGCAAGTGCTCTGTGGCAGAGCACTTCTCTGCAAACGGTAACTGATGGCTAAGGTCAAAACATCAGGATCATGTTACATTCTTAATAAAAGCTGTRATTTTTGTGTTGAATGCAGATGAGACCTAGGGAGCAAAAGGGACAATACGCATCTGCAATTATGCAATAGAATGTAAAAAAAAAAGGTAAATCTCACTGTCATAGTTTTAGCCTTAACTTCAGTAACATATTCATTTCAATATGCTGGAGTTGCTTCTTGCATTTCTTAAATTAAATGATCATGCCACATTTCAGGTTGCAAAATCAAACTTTGAAACTGGAACAAYTGAGTAGTGCTAAACCATCTAATTTTTTATTTAGAATTTTTTTAATCCTAGAAGAGGTATTTTCACAAAGCCTTCATTTACTTGGGAACCTACTTTATTCTGTTTAGAGCATATAATACTTGCACRCATACAAATCCTAACTAATTCTATATTAATACTGTGGGAATTAGTTCTATAAGTAGTAATGCTGATAGAAGTGAATAGGGCTGGTCAAATGAGGATATATGGTAGGTAACATATTAGCAGGGTAACAAAAATTTGTAAATTCATTTGTTACCATTTTCTAAATTGATTCTCTTGGCCAGAAGCAGGGAAAATCTCTACCTATTTTGTTRTGCTGCAAGGGTTCTGAAGTAGATACATAATTTCAAGCTGTGAGTATTTATTAAATATATTTTGCTGGTAACTCCATGAGGGAAATTGTTTTAGAATGCTACAAAGTTTCTGAACACAAAGTCAAGCACAGGATTTGCAAGTTCSTGCAGTAAAGTCTTTTATAAAGATAGGTACTGCTAGGCAGTGTAAATTGTGAAGATTTTTGTCAGACTCATGTCTGGTTAGACATAAAGCTAAATTTGTTCCAATATAACACTCTCCAAAATATTCTATTTTTGTAGAATTGTAGAACTTATTAGAGTGATCTTCTCAGGCCTTTTTCCCCCTCTAGCTCTGTGACTTCAGATGTCATAATATAGCTTGTTAATTAAATAGCCAGAAGACAGAATCAGTGAATGTGTATGTAGTAGTTATAAGAATGAAGGCAAACTTGTTTTCTTTTCTGGAGTAAACAGGGCTGTGTATTCAACAGTCTAAATCAACAGCAGTTTCGGTATTCACAACTAGAAGGATGAAAATGTACTGTAGCTAGGCTGATAATGATGGCTGAGAATTTTGGAAGGAGGTGAAAACTGTATTCTCATTCTCCTGTCAAGTGGGTTCATTGTGTTACCCACATTGTGGGTTCAATTGTTACCAAACTCCTTAGCAGTCAGAATGATACACCCCTGCCAGGCTCCATATTATCACATAATTAAAAAAATAAATTAAATGCCATGAATGTTGTGAGCCAAAGTTCCAAATTGGGAGGCTAATGCCTGATAAAATGGAAGATGTATAATGCTTCACGGGGGGGGATTTTTTGTTTCCTTTGCCCTTTTATTTCTTTTTATATAAAGGAAACCCTGACCAGAGTAAAATAAGACTTCAAACTGAAGACCAAAGTGAAGCTGAGCTTTTTGTTTATTCTGATTATAAAGTAATGGATGATTAAGAACCTTCTGCACATACTGTCAGTGTTATTTCTTCCAGTAGGATGGAAAAAAGCGCAAGTCATAGAGTTATGATCTGTGGCATGACTTCTTTGTTTCTTTGTAAAGTTTAAAGCATGGTTATTGTAGCTGAAAGCATTCCCTAAGGGTCCTTAACTATACAGCTATTGGAAGTGGATTTTTATTTTAGTTTTTAACATTGCCCAGGATTTGCAACATCTCATCTATTTTTCTGCTCTCCATTCCCAATGGTTTTGTTTGATAACTTGTGTTTTCCTGATCTTTCTTTTTATTATTGATTAGAAATCCACAGTTTGCCAGGCAAGCCCTTTCTGAATTGTCTTGAATAAACTGTTCTTGACTTTAATGGTGCTGCTGATTAAAGGCTTTACCAATGGCCTAAATTACTCTTGCTCTAATATAACGAATGTAATTTTGTGCTTCTGTTTTTGCTTTCAAAAAGGGTAAGCTAATTATTCTTCTCTCTCCTTCCCTCCTTTCTCCCCTGCCCCTCCCTCCCCCTCACTTCTTTTGTTGGTAGCCAATACCTCTACTGAAACAAAAGATGAATCACTCCATCACAATGTCACAGGAACAGATTGCCAGTTTTCTGGCCAATGCTTTCTTCTGTACTTTTCCACGTCGCAATGCAAAGATGAAGTCTGAGTATTCCAGTTATCCAGACATAAACTTCAACAGGTATGGCGCTCRGGAGTAAATGAACCTGATAACCCTGCCATGAAAGTATTATTATTGTCATTTAGGGGAGAAACTCGTTTGTTTCATGTTTCTGTCAAAACATGTTTCAAGCMAATTTCAGTAGTTTGCTTTTTGTCTTTTTTTCTGATTACCTCTAAGGGACAAGAAAACTGTGCGGCTATGTAAGAAAGGATTTTGTGCACAGGAAGATATGGTTAATATTCCAATTTTTTTTCCTGCATGAACATGTACAGACACACTCTTGCTCTGGTGTAATTAGATTGATACAATTCTCTCCCTTCTCATAAGCCAATCATCTGTGAATGGTATATTTTAGTTGTGCTTCAAGTGTTCTATGTGTATTTAAATTAAAGGTCGGTGTTTCCCCAGCCACATTTCTGTTGTCTACTGTGTCATCAGTGCTGATCTGCACATTAAGTCAGATCAATAGGACTTCATTCTTCAGCATCCAGCATATTTTAAGGCAATTGTAGAGCTGCATGTTAAAATTAATCTTTCCTTTTTGCTACAAGTTAGCATAAAAAGATTTTATGACCACAATAAGAATTTACCTAAAGATACTCTAATTTCTAAGGAAACATTTATTCTTTTTTGCTCAGTGCTAACTTACAAACAGATTTGATTAGAAATTTTTCTTCACATTGTTTTTATAATTTCAATATGCTTATTTCAATTTTAAATGAGGGAAGTGGATGAAGACATTTTCTGCTGCAGAATATTGTGGTTCACATGGACTTGTAGGTTAGAAATAAGAATTTGTCATTTCTTGGCACTTCCATACAAGTCTGTGTGGATCAACTTTAAGTTTATTGGGCTGGAGCTTGGATAGATTATTGATCTAGAGATTTTCTTGTTCGTCACTGTTAACAGATGTAGTGTATGTGCTCTGACAACTGTGATGAAATATAAAATTGGTGCTGCCTGTGATCTAGCACACTTGGGTGCATGTATTGTAAGAGCTGTATTAGACTAGAACTTCCCAGAATACATTGTCAGGCATGCTGACATACTGATAATGGTTTTGGTGGTTGCCTTTAAGGACTATCACAGGTTTATCTATCTTTATTTCAGAAGAGAGACCAGGGTCACTGTCTCAGTGTTTATTCCAAAAGTGCAGTGGGTTACRGAAGAGAAGTGTGGGTGGGCATTAATATGCCATACAATTCAGTGTATTTTTCTACCAATAGTTCCTAAGAACAAATATATGAAAAATAGCTTCAGTGCATTAAAAAATATTGATGTTCAGAGCAGTGAAAGAGGACAGTGAAAAGTCTGGCAGGAGTTCTGTTTGACTGCACACTGGCTGTATTTTGTGGGTTTTTTAAAGAACTTTAAGCTACTGTTTTTTGTTACAACTTAAACATTTTAAAAACTGAGCARTTAAATTTTGTAAGTTGGACAATTTCTTACCAACTACAGAATAAAGTGCTGTTAAACAACTGGAGAAAATTCATATTCTCCTCTGTGAACATTGCAGAGCAATATAAAGTCACAGTAGTACAGTGTACTATTTGTGATTGACTCACAGCATAATATTGCAAACTATTTTTAAATAAAAAAGCTTTGGCAAATTATTAGGTAAATAGTTTTCTGCCATAGACTTAAAGAATGACCAGTATGAAGTATTAACCAGTCAGAATTTTCTGCTTTATTCCAGTCAGTCTTCCATTGTTTTCTGACTTGGCTTCCTGGTGCTATCATAGTAAGTTCCAACGATGTTATTTAGAAGGGGAATAGAGCAGACAACGTTCAGGCCTTCCTCTTGCATTATGAATAAGGTAATGCTCAGCTTCTTGTCACATAGGGTAGAAAGCAATTTTTATTTGTGTAAGAGCAACAATGTTGTTGCCAAACTGGAGAAAAGAAGGGAAACTAATGTCCTCTGGTTCTTGAGGATTAAAAGTGGCTCTCCTTCAGTGTTTGCCAATTTATGCATTTATTATATAGTACAGTTTTCTTTTCCAGTCCTTTTCTTTGCTTAACCATTTGTTGCACCAGATCCACACCCTTGCAGACCCTGTATTTTGAATTTGATAATAAGCAGACTAGTGAAGTAGAATACAAGGTGTGACTGGCAGTGGATAAAATAAGAGGGAATGTGTCAATGAGAGTTGGACTGGTAGGATAAAAGCAAAAGAAAATTGAAGAGTGGTGGAGAGAGTACTACAAGACTGTACAGTTTTCTGCTGCTGTGTATAACCTGACTTAGTTAAAATCTAAACTGAAGGGGGAGAAGGAGGATAGCGAGTATCTTATTTTTTTTTTCTTCCTGTCAACCCTGTATTTGCTTGCCCTGCAAAGCTACTTCTTTAGTAGCAAGAACAGATTAACATGTCATGTTTTCAGCTATTTTTTCAGACTTGTAAAGATGACAAGGTTTGTTTCACTGCAGTGTGTATTTTCAGCTTTTTCAAAAAAGCTTTTTGTGAAGCTGGATATACTCAAGACCGAAGTTAAAATATTTGCGACTCTTTTTTCCTGTTTATAACAATATTTTGATGTAAAGGCTTTGGAGGCTGCTGCTCTGCTCTGTCTGCATAGGGATGGGCAGAACAGATTGTTCACACAGCAACCTTTTGTCCCCACAGTATTATGGTCTGTAGCTTTTTCCAGACTCAGTTCTTTCCTTAGCATAATTCATCTGCTACATGACTGACTGAATGACTTCGTTCTTTGGGTACCRAAAAATAATCTGCTGTTGTTCCGTAACAAAGCCAAATTACTGACTGCATGGATGATACCATTTGAGGTTTGTTTTTTTTTTTAGCAAAGGTGGTGTTCATTAGTTCATTTATCCATGTCCTGTCTACTTTCATACAAAAGGCTCCCACCCCTCCTTTCAACTCTCTGAGACTGAAAAACTGAAATTTGTGACTTTTAAGTTAGAAACACAACTGTGTAAGTTTTCCTGTGATTTTGGTTTTACACAGCAGTCCTTTATCAATTTGCTTTATACAGACTTAAACGTTAGTAGCTTTTTATACACTGTAACATAGCTATGGTTTTTACATTTAAATACTTTTATGTTCCCTCTTTCCTCCCAGTCTTCTCCCTGCTTTAGTTTTTATATGATATTAACTACCATATCGTAAGTTCCACCCCTTCTCCCCCCCAAGGTACAAATCTGTTTGACAAAACAGCACAGTCAGTGCAAGATAGTGAGAATTTACTCATAGAGACATAACTGCAGCTGATGGAAGGAAGGCTGTTGTATGTGTTAGTATCAACATACATCATCTATGCTTTACCTCTCCTCTCCTGCCTGTTAGTCTTGCCAAATGAGAGGAGAATAAAAGTGGCCATTCCTCTTTAGACACTGCACCACTTGGTTTAACAGTATGTTGTGACACTGACTGTCCATTTTGATTCTTCATCTTGCTACAGACTGAAAGTCACCTGTGTATAATTAAATACTCAGGAATTTAATTGAATTCTTCCCTTTTTTTCTTGGCAAGGATGGGCCTATTATGATTCTTAAGTCATCAGTAACGTAATTCATTTCAAATATAGTTGATAAAATGGAATTTGTAGTGTAAGAGCTTTAATATTTATGAATTTTAKTAGATAGAATGACATCCCTTCAGTGGCCAAACATTAGATCGTATTAAATAGCATTAAAATAGCATAAAAAATAGCATTAAATACCGTAAAAGCTGTTCCTGTTCAAAATATCAAGCTAAATTTAGAGTGCTCAATTTTACTTTTTAAAAAACACTACTAAAATATATATGATGACTGTAAATTGGGCAGCTTTATGCAAAAGTAACCCATCGCAGAATAAGTCAATAAGATAAGTAAAATGGCCAGTTCAATTTCTGAATTTTTCATGGAAGTTAAATTCTTGTTAAATGTAGAGCCTAAATTGCATTGACCCTCTACATTTATGATGTTGGTTGCAGAGTTTAAAATAGTTTATTGTGGTGATAGTCATGATTACTCTATAGACATTATAGAATTTGGTAATTTAGGGAACTATCTAGTTTGGTTATATGTGAAAGCAAAATGTAAGGAAAAATGTCTGCAATCTTGAGTCAGTGTTCTGGAAAGAACACAGGTTTGTCAAGGACTTGCTTTGCTTCTGCTGTGTCTTTGACCTGCTACACATCTGTTTCAGCTGTTGTGTCAAGTTAGAAGAACTCTTCCATTTTCCTTATTCAAAAACTCTGTAGTTAAACTGGACATGTAATAGCTCCCATCAAAGCCATTGGGGTTGAATTCATAACTGAAGGTAGTAAGTCCAATGACATAAGCTTGGTGGATCTTCTGGCACATGAATTAGTGGATGCTGTGGTCTGAAACCACCAATATTCTACTGGGACTGGATTTCTTCATCTTTATCAAACAAACCTTTAAAGTAATTTCAAGTGATTGGAAATGAGGAGAAAAACACACTAGTTAAGATATATTTCTTTTATGGAATATATAATATATGAAAGGAAATGGGAAACTGTATGGTACATTTATGCAGGAGAATTGAAATCTAATTTGCCAGTAATGCAATTGTCTCTCCATAAACAACATCAATTTCACAACACTAATGAATATTCTCTGGGGAATAAATTATCTAATGACTTTGAGAGAACTTGGTTTGGACTGAAATGTGTTGCTCCTCTGATAAGTGGTTCTAGATTTTCTGAGTTGAGACACTGATCCTACAAAACTCATTCTGTTRTACCTGCTTCAGGTATGTGTAGTGATTAGCCTTGGACGGAATACTGTAAGTATAATTTTCTGTAAAAAAACTTAAATCAACATTTGTGTTTGGTAACTGTGGAAATACTCTTTAAATAGATAACTTCAAAAGGACACTATTTTTAATGAATCTGGCACAATTACTTTGCTGTAGTGATTAATCTGAATAYGTTTTTAGCTTAGTAAATATAGTAATGTAGTCCAGAACTTAGTTGCACCATGCTGTTGGTTGTCTTTTGGTTTAGGTCCCCAGGGTAAAACATTTTAGCCTGCTATTCCCTGGTGTTGAGTACTTGGAGTTAGCATCTTATCATTTCATCAAGGTCAGGTATCAACCTGATGTATTTTAAGAGTCATAAATCACCAAAACCTTTTGTTAAAACAGATTTATAATGCTCCAAGTTACTTTCCACAATAAACAGAACTACAAAATGAAAAGCACAGAGAGGACAGATGTGAGTATATGTGTGTCTGAGATGAAAGATGGTTTTTTGCATCTAGATTTCCCAACAAAAGTGCTCAATCTTTTTTTTTACACAAATCTTAAAAGTCATTATTTAATCTAGAGGTGAAGTTCAAATTGAACATAAGGTTGTTGAATAGTGCAGTGTTCTTAAATAACTTTTGAGATAATGACAGCTTGTTCCTATGACACGTGACAGTAAATAAGAAATTGCCCATGAGGYTGAAATATTGAATGTTTTGTTTTTCTCCTACTTGATATGACGGAAATGAGAAAACTCTAAATTACGTCTTTATAAGCAGAGAGAAGGAAGGCAGTTTTTTATACAGAAAGATATTTAGTGAAAGAGGCATACGTTAGGCACCAGAAGAGCAGAACTGAGGTTGCTGTACCTGACTTGTGTAGGGTTGTGCTCTGTTTTCCTATTGGGAAGTGCAAGATCTGGAAAGTGGTGTTTCATTTGGTGTTGTCACAGATGGTTAATTTGTCTGCCTTTCATCTCTCTAGAAGGAATTTCTCGTTTGAATTATGCTGCTTTTTATTTGCATCAAGTCCCAATTTCATAAAGCGAAGATATTCTGAATAGTTTTCCTTCTAATTCTCACTTAAAGTATTTTCAGTGACTGCAGAACTTTCTAGTAAGGGTTTATATTTTATATTGGATATAAGAATGTCCCATTTTAAATTTGCTAAGGTTTCCTCATYTTACATTATGTAATTGACGTTTAAGTATTTAGAGCTGTCTGGGTCCATGGTCTCCAAATTTTTTTGATCATACATGCCTATCAGTAAAACATTTTTGAGCATGCATCAATGTATTCATATTTATTTACTTATGAGTTACATACATGTGCTACTTTACTAATATATTGCATTATAAAAGATGCAAAAAATAAAATTATAAGATAAAGATTAAATAAACGCTACTTCAAAATGTTTTTTTTCAGTGAATGGGRCAAAAATATTTTCTTCCTGCAGCCTAGTGGATTGTCTTGCACACCYCCTAGGATACTTTGGAGACCAAAGTGGGTCTGGGGTGTTGATATTCACAAAATACAATTATCTAAGCAGGAATGAAACACTGTGTAATTTGTTTCCTTTGGCAAGGGAAGCATAAATTACATCAATGAAGCAGTTGTTGCAGCTCCATTCTTCGTGAAAAGTCCTTGACTGGTTTTATCTCCTATCTTTTTCACTGAAGTGAAGCTTTAGTGATTTAAAACTCCATTTTAAAAGGCAGATAAATGTTTCTRTATGGGGGAGACCCCACCCAATAAATAATCAGCTGAAACAACTTTCTCAGAAAATACTTGAGGCAAAGGATATAGGTAATTATTGCAATTCCAGTTATTCCTATATGGTAGGTGGGTTTGCTTTCCTAGATTTAGAGAATGGAAGAGATGGTTCTCTGTCCCATGCAATCGTGTGATAAGCACGCATAGTTAAATACACACTTCAAATCTGATATGGTGGGCTTCTCTCTCTCTCTGCACATTAATGCAGACAGCTTTCCTAGACCTCAGATACATTAATACCTCTAGGCAGTCCTTAATGTGGATGTGACTAACGTTGCCTTGAGCACAGTTGAATAAAAAATGTCAAATCATACTGTGACAGAATCCTTTTGAAACAATGTTTTGATAAACTGTGCTTAGTATTGGAAATCAAAGCTCAAAAAATACTTCATTACAGATATGATACTGGTTTTGAAAAAGAGAGAGTTTTAGATTTCTCTTCTGTTCCTGGAACTCCACTTTTTTTTTTTATTCCAAGAGATTGGGAATTGCAGGAGAAAGATGGAGGAGATGCCTCTTATGTGCTTCCCAGTGCAACTAATGCAATCTTAAATGATGAGGTTATTGGACCATTCAGCACTATATTAGTTTTTTCCTTTAGGGTGCTGTGTATCAGCCTGAAGTTTCAGTGGTTCCCACTGAGATTGCCAGCCATTGAGGATGCCCAGCSATTTAATCAAAATAGCCCTCAATCGTATGGAGGGCAATACAAGTTTGACAGTAACATACTTAAGCATATTATTTCCACCCCTATGTGTATATATACATCAGGTAAGCATAGCCTTGAAATGCAGCAAGATATAAAAAGCAAGATATTTGAGTTATTCTCTTTTCCAAGTGTTTCGTCATCCTATRCCTTAGACTAAAACTGTTTAGTGATTAGCTCCGATCTTGTGGTTGAAGGAAACATCTATTCATCTGTCTTAACTTTTCATGCTTCCCCTTGCTCAATCTCTTTACTGGGTGAAATTCATCTATCCATATGACTTCCTTGTAAGTCCTTCTTTGACTTTTATTTGTAAAAGTCAAAGAAGAAGAGAAAGATGAGGGTTTAGTAAAATGTTTTGTACTTGCTCAGATGTTATCTTTAGTGATATCGCACTAAAATATAAGAAACAACACAAGTGTGTCTTCAACTACASTAGTAATGAAAAAGGCACTTTTTAGTGCCTGTAGGGTAGTTGAGGAAAAAGTACACATAGTTAATTGTA
The DNA here is from genome assembly GCA_018881555.1 of Amblyornis subalaris. Lineage (NCBI taxonomy): Eukaryota > Metazoa > Chordata > Aves > Passeriformes > Ptilonorhynchidae > Amblyornis > Amblyornis subalaris. The sequence goes on along the minus strand of JACAXG010000003.1, from coordinate 16,521,086 downwards.
GAGATCACAGGTACGAAATTGTGTATCCACACTTCTGCAAAGAGTACCCATGTAGTGCYATGGATTTATGAATGGGAATTATTCTTTAAAGTATGATCCATACTGCACATTTTTACATATTGTTACAGTGTGTACACCTTTATGAGTCTTACAGTAGGTTCCAACTTCAATGTAAAGACATGATTATCCTTTCTGAAGAGAAACATTCAAAGGAAGCCCAGCCTGGGTATGGAAATATCATTATGAAATTATTTAACTGGGAGATTAAATCACGTGATTGTAATGGCTCCTGCTGGAGCCAGTTTTTAAAGGAACATCAGAGGAGCAATTTAGCTCCTTGGAAATTAAATTTTACCAGTAAATACTGTATTTTAATTATACCTTAATCAGAAACAATGTATTTCGGAACTGTTTACTTAMGCTGGTTCAAATTCTCCCCAGTAAACTCTGTGCATGCCAAGRTCACTTTTGTGAAGCTCTTAATGTTCTTAAATAATTTTTCTGTTGCGTCATTTGCAATGCACCCTTTGAAGCTCCTTGCAGGTTTGAAGTCCACTTGCCTCAGCACTAGAAGGAGTTGGGACCTGGTTCTTTAGAGGTTTTGGCTCCAGCTTTAGAAGGTGGAAATGTTGGTTGCAAGTATGATGATTTTGAGTTTGCAGTCAAGACTGCCAAAACCAGAATATCGATGGCACCTTTTAAGTGCTTTTTTTTCCACCCCGAAAGTTTTAGGAAAATTCYAATGCAAAAAAATGCACATGTTTTTGTAATAATTATTGGATGGAATAAACTATTGCCTTGTAACTTTATTGTATGTTTACTGACAGGTTTTTTACATTTTCCCAATATCAGTTCTTATTATTTGTATTATTTTATTTCTCATATATCGGATTTCTCTTGAGAACAATTAAGTGTCTGAATATTTGCTAGGAAAGATTTTTCATTTAGCCATAATGACTTTAACAATCTACAATGTCATAAACGCAAAGTTCACACATCTACTTTATTAAGTTTTAGAATCTCTGGCCTCAAATACTTAAATGTATCTCTGTTGAGGTCTTCTGTTTGATTCACATTGCTACTACCCTGGCTTAGCTGGAGACACAGAGATGAATTTGCAGCTGTGTTTGGTAATGAGTCCTGGAAGCTTTCTTAGCTCCTGTAGCTGATAAATTGAAGTTACTGCATGGCAGTGGGAACGTCCTGTACAAAGAAAACAGCTTACATATGCAGTTGCCAGTAAGATTTCAATTACTTCACCTGAAATAGACTTGCAGCACTTTGCATTTGATCTACAGTGCACTTCATGTGGATGAGTTCTTTAATTGAAATTAATGGGGTTTGGCCCTAGGTGGTTCCATCAGGAAATTATATGGTTTCCACTTAGATTTTTGGATGGTTTATTTGTAGGATCTGTGTCTCAGCACTTGAAGAAGAATTTTATTTAATATCTTAGTGATGCCTTCATGTAGCTTTATTCTTTGAAATATTTGCTTCAAAAATAAAATTTTCATAATTTTGTCTAATTGATTATTTCAGAAAATAATCAATTTTCTGATCAAAACAGAATTTCAGTTCAAGGTTAAAAGGTTTGTTACTTTGCCATGTTATGTCTTCAGYTAAATTAAAAAGGTACTACCAGGCCATTATTGAATCATGTAAATACCGCTTGCTTTTCCTGTTGCGTTCACAAATATGAGTGGTTTTAGCTTGATCTGACTTACTTCAGGCGTAKTTTTTCAAGTTCTGCACTTTTCCTACCCAGGCTCTTATTTATACTGAATCACATACTGCCTTTGTGACATGAAGAACTCTCTCCTGAGAGTTTGCAACTTCAGCAAAATGTCACTTAGATATAAAGAGGCAAAAAAATTAGTAAAGGCTTTATCAGGCTSATAGATAAATTAACCAGTTTAAAGGCTTCATACCAAATGAGACTTCCTGATAAGAGGCTGGAGGTAATTTAGGCAACACCTGCACACACATGCACACATTAACTCCTTTTGTAAACCCCTTATTACCTGTGCAAGCTCAACCCCTTGGCAGAACTTGCATGTTGGCCCATTTTAGAATAAACTGTATAAGTTTGGAGYTTACCTTTAAAGTCCTGATTCACTATTCAAAGAATAACAAGTTAATGAAATTGACTTCTGTGAGTTGATATAGATTTTGGATGAAATTGATCTCTTCAGCCTGTATACATCGTAAGAATTTTTCAATACTGAAAAAGATCTAGTGTATTGCTGAATCTAGTTCGATTGACCTCACAGCATTCTGGTTTTAAAGGCAGATTGTCATTCCAGTACACAGAAACAAATGAATAATGTTGTGTCATTCCTTTACTTAGACTGTTTATTCGGGGGGAGTCTTATGTCCTCAGGGCTTTCAGTGAATCAGACATCTTTTAGTCAACTTCCTATTCAAAAAGTATTATTTCTGAAGTCACTGCTATTCTTCCTTCCAGATAAATTCCATTATGTATTGTCAATAACAATGCCTTGTCACTCTGTTGGAAGTGAAATTAAGTAATGCCTGTTCAAGTTGCTGGAAGATAGATGATGCAGTAAAAGTATTCAGCTAATCTTAAAAGAATACATTCACTTAATGGCCAAAAATAGGATACTTCTTTCTAATGCTTAGGTTTTTTACAAATGGCTGTTAGAATGGCAGTAACAGCCCAGTGGATGGAGCCATTTCTATTGGGGGAAGGCTTTTTTCCTTAAAATGCTGCTGGTGCAGTGCTGCTCTTGAAAACAACACAGTTGCATTAATTCTGTGCAACTCACTGAGCTGAAAGGAGGGTAAAGACATTTGGATCTTGGAGTACTCAACATACATRTTTTCACCCCTTGGTCGCTTAATGGCCTGTTAAACATTTTAATGTGTTGCAAATAAAACCAGTAGCTTTCCTAAATGTTCACATTGAAATTACATTTCTTGATATTAGAAAATTGCTACAAGTGAGACAGGCACTCACTTGGCATCTTCATCAGAAATGTAGCAAGTCAATAAACTCGTTACTCCTAAAATCTTGTATTGCAGAGGGGCTCTCTAGAGAGTTCTTTCTACAGTACAGTACTTAAATGCAAGTCTAATGAAATGTGTGCATAATAATTACAAAAAATCAAATTGCAATTAGCAAGTAGCACTAATTGCTATGCACTGTATCCRTGAAATCTATTTTTTGCTTTTATTTCTTGTTTTTCAGATTGTTTGAAGGACGGTCACCAAGAAAGCCTGAGAAACTTAAGACCCTTTTCTGCTATTTTAGAAGAGTCACAGAAAAAAGTATATCCTTTATTCTTTTTTTGAGCTATGAAACAGATACATGACAAATTTAATCCCATTAAATTTAGAAATGTCATTGCAGCATTATGATGGAAGTATGTAACAAAAGCCAGCTTGCAAAGTACACTGATGTTCATATTAATGGCACTTCTTACTTTATGATGCATGCAAGCAAATTTTTTGTTCTGTTTTCTGATAAATATATATATGGAGTGCGCATAAAATACAGAGATACGTTTTTAGCCCCCTGTAGATATGTATATAAAAGAGTGTGTGTGTGTGTGTGTGTGTGTGTATATCATTGTGTATATGTGTAGATATAGGTATATATATGCATAATGTTTGTAATATATGCAGCTACTTGCCTCACCACATCAGAGTGAGGATGTAGAGGGAGCTTGGCACTATATACAGTCATTAAAATCACAGACTTAGAAATTCTGAGTCAAGCTTCAGATTTCCTGCAGTGTGCGTAYTTAGTCTTTTGACTATAATGTTTATAGTTCTGAGGGATTTTCCCCTACCAATGYTGGTATTTCAGGTTTTTCGCTTCTATTGTTCAAAAGCAGAGCTCTTTCTAAGTTTGCCCAGTTCAAGTACAACAAATGATAGCAAGACATGAGGTATCTTCTGCTCTTGGAGAGTTTAGTGCATAGTCAGATCTTCTGTTATGACCATGAATTTGAACATCTGCRTAAGCTTTCAAAAACAGATTTATTTTTGTGATAACTATCATAGCTTATATATTGCGTTTTTGGAGAGAAAGACATGTTACTGTAGTAGCATACATCAGATCGGCACCAATACCCTTACTATAGTCTTTTTTAAAGAACTTTTTATTTACATGTCAGCATTTTGCTATTAGCTTCATACTTTCTCAGAAGGGTTTGTTTTAAAAGAAAGACAGATTTAAACTATTAAATATAAAAGCCCATTACTCGATTCAGTCCATCTTCGGTTCATCATTTTAATTCACCACAAAGTAAATGCAGCTATATCCTATTTCAGCTGTCAGACTTTAAGCAATGTCAATAGAACTAAATCTCTGAGGTAAAAAGTAAATTGTGATCTGTGTGAGACTGAGAAGAGATATGAGGTTTTTTTAATACTTGAGTAATAATGTTTTCATGCAAACCAAATCCTAAATTTAGGCAGCTGTCCCTGACCCCCTGTACATGTGAAATCTGTTGAGAACATGCTTTATGAAACTACAATATTAAATTTCCTAACGGTGTAACTTTGAATAATATTTAATGAGATTTTTGAATGCTCTTTCATTGAATGAAAAATTCCTCTTGTACCTTTAAAATACCCCATTTCTTACTCTTTTTTTGTCCCTGGAATTAGTAAGGCTGAAGTAACTTAGCTCTATAAATTACTGTAATAGTTTTGCAACTCTTTTTATTGTAAATAGTAATTGAATTCTGTGTGAAAGAATACAGTGGAGACAAGACTTTGTGCTCAGAAGGTGAATGCTTAATTTGTAAAATACCACAACTGATACCGGAAATCCCTTGTGAAAAAGCATTTGATTATTGAAAGCTATGCACTTTCTTTTCAGAGAAAGTAACCCTTTTTTCCCTAAATTTTGAAGAAAAGCATAGGACTACTTAAGGCTTTTAGAGGAATGGGGTTGTGCTTTACATGTTGTTCTGAATGTTTTCACAAGCCAGCACAGYAGACTTACTGTAGCAGAGAAATAAATCTTAGTTGAAGTTTTTATTAGGATGATATCACTAATAAAAGGTTGATATTTTCTTTCTGTTGCAAAACTGAACTTTTTGAGTAAAATAATAAAAAATAATAATAATCCTTCTTGCAATGAGCAACATCTCCTCTTTCCCTTGAGGGCAGGAGTCTTTTCTCAGTTGGAATACAGTAAATTTCACTAACATCCTGGCAGGGCTGAAAACTGCTTGATTTGGAATCTGCTAACATTGCCTGTTGACACTGAACAGTAGTTGTTTTTAGAGGTTCGCAATCTCTTTTTCTCTAAAGCAACACATTTAGCTTCAACTACTGGGTCTTTCTAGTAGCGTTCACTGTTAAAGTGAAAATCACTTAAATCGTTTTTCCTAGATCTGGAAAAACTAAAATACTCAAACTGCAAAGCAGGAAGAGAAGTAAATATTTTGGTCTTCATGTTACTTGTCTTCAATTTGAGCGTGGGCAGTCAGGAGAAGATTCTGAGTGGCTCTTGAGGAAAGTTAAGCTCTTGGTATCTACCAAGAATGATGTTTGTAGTTTTACAAGCTTGCCAGTTAACATAATCTAAGGACTAAAGCTCCCACACTTAATACATTTTCCTTTGGGGTTGGTTTGCCTGTAGAACCTACGGGATTGGTGACGTTTACAAGGCAGTGTCTCCAGGAGTTTCCAGATTGGGAGAGGTAAGTCTAACATCCTGTTAATGTAAGAATTTTTTTAAGTCCACGATAACTGAATGTCATTCATTTGGAATTGATGCAGGTCTGGAAGTACTATAGAAAACAGTGCTTGTTATGGATTGTTGCAGAAAGAAATACAGAGGGAAGTTGGTGAATTGCCACAAGTAGTTTGTCCTGAGTTTTCCCATATGTTTGTTTGGCTGTAAAGCAAACAAGTCTTAATTGAAGTTTTAAAACAATAGCATATCTGGTGCTGTTGCTTCAGTGGGGGGAAAAAAGAGAGATGACTTGATTTAAGAAATGACAGGAAATATAATGAAGTATGGGTGATAATCAGCATGAACACAAGTATTGCAGCTTTCTTGATGGTTAGGGAGTTAGTGTGAAACAAGAAAAACCTAGAAGTTCAATTTCAAATTTGGACATTTATGGTGAAAAGTGGAGAAACTGAACAATTTACTATGTTAAACTTTTCCAAATTGTTTCTGCAAGGCAATCATATTTTCTTTAATCCATCAGGGTTTTTTTTTTTTTTTTTTAAACCATGTTACGTTTAACATGAGTAAGAAGTTTGGGGTTGGGTGAGTTTTGTTTTAAAATGAATGGTTTTTTGTGGGGGTTCTGAAATTATCCTTTCTGTACAATATTTTTCCTCAATGGTAGATCTCAGAAAAAACTATCTAGATTGCATGTCACCTATGAAGGCACCATTGAAAGCAATGGACAGGGTATGCTACAGGTGAGTGCRTATTACAGTTAATGTGGCTTTCATGTTTTTGTCATACTTTCATGGTCTGCCAGCTTAACGAAGTTATTTGTTTATCCTCAATTGACTTCAATGACAAGATGTTATGCAGTGTAAAAAAACCCATCAAAATTAATTCCATGGGCAGTCTTAGTACTGTCAATGTTCTCCAGCACATCTAGGTAGCACATGTACCTGTTACAGAAAGGGCTGACAGAAAATCACAAGCCCTGGACAGCTTCAGGTCTTTGGTTCAAGCCAGGACCAAAGATTGACAAGATAAAAGATTCAGGCTGCGGTCTTGATGACTTGTCAAGGGTTTCAGTTTATTTTAAAAGAATAATTCTTTTGCCCCAGACGGTGACCAGGTCAGTGCTCCAGGAGACTTTCTTGCTGCTGCCAGCACCACTGTTTCAGTCTGGGACGCAGTCAGCAAAAGAAATTCATAAGGAGGATGTCCTGTCCATATCTATGGGAAGGAGCATGTTTGAGTTTTCAAATTAGTTATTTACTTTCTGCTTTTCTTTAAAAAAAAAGTCTGCCTGCTAAAATTCTTTTACAAGAAAAAAACTAAAAATTAGAACTTTTTAGGCAGGGACAAGTACTGCTTTGAAAGAGGAGGAGGGAGACTAGGAGGAATTTTTTTCTGCAATGCTTTTTGCTCAGACTTTAAAATGTCTCGTAACTTTATGAAACTTGAGCACTCAAATGTGTGATGAAATTATTAAGGACTCAGCAACAATGACCGTTTCTTCTAGTGTTGCGCTCTGTAAAAGCAAGTATTGCCTCGGATGTGATATTTTTCCTCCTAGCTATTTCAAGTCTTATCAAACAAAATATCTGCTCAGACGAAGAGCAGTCACTCCAGCAGGGAGAGGATGACCAAGGCAGGACAGTGCAGGAGTCCACAGTGACCCCAGGCTCAGTGAGCAGGGGTGCTGGCTGGGACAAACAGAGCAGGGATGGTGGCAATAACAGTTCCTGCTGACTGTCTGGTGGCCATCAGACAAAGGCAAGGTGATGAGTCAGGGCACCAAGGACAGTGAGAGACATCTGGTCTGCAAGTGGGCATCAGCAGAGCCCAGGGCTGGACATGGGCCCATGTGTGATGTGTCTCTCAGATGAGGTCCAGGATGGGGGGATGTTTGCACAGGGACAAGGATGTGGCCCGAGGGGAGGCTACTCAGCACAGTTAAAGTGTTTTAGGGGCCCTGGTGCGCTGAACATTTGAGTACTTTTCATATAACTTTTTTTTATCGTAGTCAAATTCAGCAAATCTTAAACAACTGAAATGTGTTGGTATTTCCAGGATAGACTAAAGGAACACTTGCTGCTGTAGTGGCTGACTCTTGGTGTGCTTTGGACTCTGCCTCCTGGGTCAGTTTGTAATCTACACAGGTGTTCATGTCACTCCAGCAACTTCTGCCCCCCTCCTGTACCTGTGCTCTCATCAGCTGTCTAAGTAAAAATCAGTAAGAAGCTAATAGCATTTGAAAGATGAAATGACTTTTAAAAATTATAAATTTATATGGGCAGTTAATTTGCTTTAATAGTAATTACTTTATTGAATAAACAAAATCCTTTTAAAACTGTTGTCTGTATGAAAATGTAATTTGCAAAATATGTAGTATTAGAGCAAAAAATACTCCAGGGCTTCTCTATTTCAAGCAGAAACCTTTAGAGTCAAGATGACTTGCCTTGTTCAAGTGCATTTCAAGGCGAATTCATAAGAAATTCTCTTAGTACATTTGAAGAATTCATAAGAGATTCTGTTAGTACATTTGAAGGAGAATTTATAAGAGGATTTTTTGGGTATAGAACTGTTACAGGGGCAGTGGTAATCTAAAAATGCTTCAGTGTGGACAGTTGGGGCAGAATGCTTTTAAAAGGACAACCCAATGGTTTTTCAGTGTCCCTAAAAAGAAAAAGAATGTTGTTTTCATCTTTCACATTTACTGAAATGTGTTTTATTCTGAAATATGTGCTCTTCAAAGAAAACCCACAAAACTCGGATTCGCAGCATTTGAGATGCAAAATTTCTTTTGCTGTGTAATGTCTCAATTGTCTTAAGTTTTCTGAGAAGTTGAATGTAAAAAAAGAGAAAGGCATGATCGTGTTAATCAGGTCCTCTGCTTGTATTTTTAAGTGATAGCAGCAGATTTCAACAGAATTACTGAAATTTGTACAGGATTTTACTTACCTTAGTAAATGAAAGGATTTTTTTTTTTTTTTGCTTATCTCATAATCCTCCTGAATGTGTTTTCGTTAGGTTGATTTTGCAAACCGTTTTGTTGGTGGTGGTGTGACTGGGGCTGGACTAGTACAAGAAGAAATTCGGTTTTTAATCAATCCAGAACTGATTGTATCAAGGCTCATCACTGAAGTCTTGGATCACAATGAATGTCTTATCATCACAGGTTAGTCTTTGCAGAAAATGTTTCACATCTAATTCTGGTTTTATATGTGTAAAATACATTTCAAGTTGAAGTTTAGTATGTTTAAATGCTGTAAGGATATTTAAAAAAGGGAAAAAAAGTCAATACTCATTTAACAAAGAGCTTCCTACTTCGTCCCACCTCTTAACACCACAGGGACACTGTTCCATAGATGCTTTGTGAAAGAAGAAAAAAAAAGTGGCAGCAAGCAGAAGAACTTCTTTTGTCCTATGTAAATGCGTTTGACAACTTKGTGTCTTTAGCTAAAGAATGCTGTTGGACAATATAGGTAACAGCAACAATTTCCAACTATTAGCTGGTCCCAGCTATCAGCAGGTAATGCTTCTGTTACGTGAAAGGATGGGGGATTTCTGTTCCTCTCTGGAATTTGTAACATTTAATGTGATCAGTGGGACTGAACACTCTTAAGAAGAGGAGCTACCTTCTGATTACCTAAAAGGGGAGGAAGTGGAAGAAGAGAAAATCAGCATCCATTAAAAAAGGGTAGAAAGTTAGAAACTGTCTCTTAAGGATTTTGATCTTGTAAATTCCACGTATGTGTTGTGTTACTTCTAAGTTAGTTATGGGTTCCTAATTACATCAAAAACTACCTGCTTCTCTAGTATGTTGCTGAGGGGCTGTATATGGAGATGCCTTGTCTGTCCAGAGCTTAGCTGAAAGGATTTTTTCTTTTGCTTCCAACTCTGTCACAGAGCTTGGAATGTTTTATTATCCAGTGGATCAAAAAAGTTAGCATCAAAAGACCAAATGTCCCTGTTAAGAACTAGAGCAGCCCAGGTCATTCTGTGTGTGTCTTGGTTCTATACATGAGTGAGCATTTTTCATGACTGAAAAAATAAAATGATGCTGTAATATTTCTTTTATTTACACTAAACAGCAGCTATAGAGAAAAAATGCATGATCAGAGAGATCCTCTGGGTAAATATTGTGGTAGACTATGCTTATATTTTTCAGTCTGCTATAGTAAAAATGTTGGGGTTAGTTACCTAAGCTGTCTCAAAAGACAAGAACTTCTATAGGTATTAGAACACATTTCTTGGAAAAGTCCATCTGTAGCAGTTCTTTCTCTCACAGGCATACACAGTAGAAATTTGAGCTTAAATCTTGCAGGTCTTACTCTGTCCTGAGTTACTGATTGTGCTGGGCAGAGCATCTTTTGTTTTCAGTCTTATATTTGGTAATCCTTTTAAGACAGTGTTTTATTTTGTTTTTCCATCCTGCCAGAGTTAATGCCTTTTCTGTGAGAAGTTTTTGATAAATTAGCTTTTGTGATTACATTTTTAAAAAATGAGTCAGAAAAAAAATTATTGGCCATGACAGACTTCTGTTCTGTATTTTGGATATGATACTATATTAACATATTTTAAGCACTGTCCTCTGGGAGAGACTTTACTGGGAAGGGTAAAAACAGAGCACAGCTATCGGTCTGGATAATAACTCATTGGAGGGAAACACTAAATTAGTGATTTGAAAGGCCTTCTTCTATTCCTCTGCGAACAAAAATGGTGATTTGGCATGGACAAATAAAGGTGAGAATGTTTTTTCACTGCAGCAACATTTTAGTTTTCTTGAGTTACAGTGTTTTGCAATTAGTATTTGGGATATGGAGTTCTTCTCTAATGGAAATATCCATTCCATCATATTTATTTAATCCCTGGAGCTCTTCCACGTTGGTTCTTAGCCAAGTCTCCTCTGTGTCACGATCCTCTTGATAAATAACATTCTTTGTGATGCATCTTGGCAGCCTAATGGGTATAACTGTGTAGCTTAAATTTGCAGAGGAGTCCAAGAAATTGGGAGCTAAATTAAATTTGTTGTGATTGCACAGTATCTGGTTAAGATCACTGCTGTAATGACTATGGAACTGGTCATGCAAACAGTCGAGTTCTTCAACACAGACATCTACCTACAGAAATGTCAGCAGCAACACCAGAGATTCCCACAGCTGCATTTCTGGTAGAGCTGTGAATAAGTGTGAGTTATTTTCCATTCATATTTTTTCTTTCTTTCCTTTTTTCCCCTGTTTGAGCTTACGCATACTCAGGCAGTGTTAGGAGCAGATGAAACTGTGTTCCATGTTTGCTTTAAATGTACAGATCTATCAACGGCCAGTCGGGACCRCATCTTAGCAGTGCAGTTTTGGAGACTTCTGACCACGTTACCCAGGCAGCAAATGAGATGAGACGAAATGAGATAATTGGTTTGGTTGAAAATTTACTCTGAGGGGAAAATTAGTTTTCAGCTGGATTTAGCAGGCTGAYTGTGCCAATGTTGGGAGAGCCAAAGACTAATGGTGGTGCAAGATAAGGATTGGAAGAATTTATTGAAACGGAAAAAAGGGCTTTCCCCTCACTTATGGCACTAGATGTGCCTTAGTGTTGGTGACTACAAAGCTACATGCTTGCAATTTTCGCATCTACTTTTTATTCAGTGCTAGTGGTACTGCCTGTTCAGAGGTATCATTTCTAGCTCATTAGTAGAAGTACTGGAGGAACTCTATGGTAGGATTTTTCCCAGTTCCTGGGAACATTATAATGCTGTCCAGATCATATGCAAATGTAAAGCTAGACTATGGAGTCTGAGAAAGGTATGTTTATTTTTAGTAATAATTGCMAATCTTTCTAGGCTGTTGAGGTCCCATAAACACCCATACTTGGCAATTTCAATTTTTGTCTGATGCTGTAACTTTTACAAGTCTCGCAAAGAAGGGATTTTTGAATGGTACTTGTATATACATTCTATTGACTTTGAGTAGGTTTTTCTAGGTTTTGTGGCTTGTTTTTAAAGTTCTGGTGGAACTTTATTTGTGGTTTGCCTTTTTTTTTACCTCGGTTTTTTTAATGGGAAGAAAAAAGATTCACCAGAAACATTAGCCTATCCAGCTCATCCCATAGTGCTTCTGTTCTCCCAGCGACAAAAGTTTGTATCCTAATAGTTCACAGGCATGAGTGCTGCCAGTCGAATAATCATTTTTGTCTGACAAATTTCCAGAGCTTCAMTTATGAAAACTCATTGATTTTCATTAACTTTGGGTTTCTGGGACACGAAAGTTTTACAGTTTGTGTGATTTCTTTGAGTTTCTCCATTATTGATTTTTTTTGTATATRTATGTATGTGTGTGTGTGTGTATTTGCTTGTTTGTTTGTTTGCTTCCTGATGCTTGTGTCATCAGGCACTGCACTTCCATAAAAATCAATGAAAACAATGAACCTTGAAAAAGCCAGCTTCATACTTTAACTATCATTTAATCTATCCTGGTACGATATCTTAATAACCTAGTGTTTTCTTTCCACATGTTAGACACCAAGGGAAATGCTTCCTTTTTGAAGTTGGAAGTTTTGCTAGGTTGTCCTCTAAGGAGAGCTCAGAAAAGTCACATACTTCCCTGTCTGTCTTTTCTTGCTATGTGCTTGGACACTTTTACCAAGCATATCACTAAAACTGAATTTTACTCATGTCAGGAAAAGTCTTAGTGAAGGTTGATAGTCTGCAATTCAATTAGAAGGCTGATTTTTGAATATTGAAGCTTCTTGTGGTTGTCCTTTGTCCAAGGGCACGGGTGTGTGTGAATATATAGGCATATTCTGTCATCCATATTTTTTKCAGAAGTGAATTCTCAGTAAGGAATCTCTTAGCATCCCACTCATTTTGTGTAGCAACTTTTCAGAATAGCCTTGAGTGGGATATTTTGCCCTCTGAATGATTGATCATCTAGACAGATCTAAATAAATAATCAGTGGGTAATAGGGCAAGTGAGTTAAATGAGCTTTGATAAGTCTTGTCATTTAAAATTAATATAGGTAAATGGGGAAAACATCTTGAAGTATATGCATAATTTTAAACAGTTTTTAACAGCTTGTTTCCTATGCTTGAGACTACTGGAGGTAAACATTCAAATTCTCTTGTCAGTGAGGTTTAAAGTTAATAGTTTTATTTTTTTAATTGTTCAACTTTAATTGTMTCTTCATTGAGAGAAAACTTAGCTTAAATTTAAACATTTGTATTCTCAGGGTATTGCTGATCTGTGCAATAGTTTGGCAGTACTCTTGTCTTAGTAATCAGATATTTTGTGMTGTCAGCTTGCATTTCTATAAAACCTATTTTTTTCTGTCTTATTTATAGGCGTAGCTGGTGTCACAGATTAAGGGATTGGCTAACAGTTCTCTTCTTACTCTTACTGTTTATAACTTGTGCCAAAGTATACCTGTGTGAACCACCAAACAAGTCAGCTTAGCTGCTCAGAGCATGGTGCCAGTAACACCAAGGTTGTGGGTTCACTGRAGAGTTGGACTCGRTGATCCTTGTGGGTCCCTTCCAACCCAGACTATTCTGTGATTACTTCCAAAACTCAGCTGTTGTGAGCTCAGAACAGGGGAAGACTCGGGATTTTGCGGTGGCATTACTTCAGGAGTATTTCTTTGAAGCTTTTGTGCAGTCTCCAGGTTTTGAAGCAAGGTCCTGAAACTCTATAAAATGAGGTGAAGGGCAGCTTTTTAGAAAGGTTATGATCCTTGTTCTCGGTTAAGGTGTGTTCCTTCTTGGTCTTGTGATAAATCTTTGAAAAGAGGTTGGTATAGCAGAGCATGGTACCTGAAATTACTGGTGGCCTTAAGGAGGTGTTTTCTGACAGCCCTTAATACTTGCCAAGATACACTGTTGGACCTTTTCAAGAGCAGCCAARTATGTTCCAGACTGTGGTTTTTTGGGTCTTTGTGCTTTTACAGAAGTAGTTTGTTGGTGCTGATCACTTCTCATTATATACTGGGCAGCACWCGTAGATCTGCTCTCGTAATGTTTTGTGGGGGATGCTGCTCATCAGCAGGGAGCAGCTTTACAGGGAGCTTTACAGGGAGATCTTGTATTCTTGGTGCAAACACAAATTCTCTGTTTTCCATTGCTTCTGACGGCTGTGTGCTCATTTGGAGAAGCAGTGATTCCTATCAAGGATTTGCCAAGTGAAAAGATACGTACATGTTTTATATGTAATATGGAAAATCATTTGTTTCAGGTACTGAGCAGTACAGTGAGTACACAGGCTATGCAGAGACTTACCGGTGGGCAAGGAGCCACGAAGATAAGACCCCTAGGTAAAGTTCCACATAAGTATTTTAAGTGAAGGAATAAATAAATGCTAGAAATYTGAAGACTTGGTACTTTTAAGTATTTCCTAGCATTTGCCTTAATAGGATATTTGCTTGATGTTGCTGTCTTCAATAAAGCCAACAAGCTAACTTATATCATATTAGTAAGGACATACTAACGCTAATAAGTGGTACCTGCCCTTATGTTGGTTCCTAGACCGACATCTTTTACTGTTTAGAGTTATATGTATTTAATCCACTTTTTTGTTAAGAGACTGACTGAACTGTGGTTCGCAATGTCACAAGAAGTTTGACAATGTGGTGTCACAGTGCAGCTGAGGTGTGGCAAAATAAGAATTAATACCATGAACCTGAGTAGAAAGCTCAGAGCTCTTTAATTTATTTCTCCAACAGTGTTGTTATATTGTATACACAAAATTACTCATTTGGTATAGAAACATACACAGTATACTCTCATTTAAATGTTGGRGGAAGACAGAGAAACTTGACCTTGCAGTGCTCTTACGTACTTGATAAATAGTGCTGTGTAATTAGATTTGTTTCACATTCAYGCCCAAAGTCTAGCCAGAGTATTTCTAAATTTATGGAGACACCTGTTTCATTTCTGATTCTGCTTTCATTCCCAACTCATAAAGAAGCAGCGCTCCATTGTCTGTTATGAGTTCACCTTTTCAGCTGCTTCTAACAGAGAAGCTCTGCAGGGAATTGCTTATTTTGAATTGGGATTATATGGCTGATATTAAACAACTAATGTCATCTACTTTTCTTCCCCCTCCAATTTTAGGGATGAATGGCAACGACGCTGCACTGAAATTGTTGCTATAGATGCATTTCACTTCAGACGTTTCCTTGATCAGTTTAGTCCAGAGAAAATTAGAAGAGAGCTCAACAAGGCCAGTAACTTCTTAAACAGCCTGGAGTCTAATGTTTATAGTACCTTTCAAATATTGTTATATTACTGTTGTCATCTAAGAAAGCTCTTGCTTAGTTGTGTCTCATATAAAAAAAAGTGTACTTCAGGGTTTTGCCATCCAATGTTAAAGCAAAAGATTGTCAAATATTTCCTTTTCCTTTGATGTGTTATTCAGAGGTGTATTTTATTTAACTTTCAAAAATATAAATGAAACTTGGATATACGTTTTGTTAGCTCTTCCCTGTCCTGCTTCTAAATGACAGGCTGAGAGTTGAGGTTCTTCATCATGGAGAAGAGAAGGCTTCAGGGAAACCTTATTTTATCCATCCAATACCTAAAGGGGCTAATAAAATGAGTGAGAGGGACTTTTTATATGGGCAGATAGTGACAGAAAAAGGGGCAGTGGTTTGAAACTGACAGAGGACAGGTTTAAATTAGACATTAGGAAGAAATTTTTCCCTGTGAGGGTGGTGAGGCACTGGAACAGGTTGCCAAGAGAAGTTGTGGATGCCCTATCCCTGGTAGTGTTCAATCCCAGGTTGGATGGGGCCCTGAACAATCTGATCTARTGAATGGCATCTCAGCCCATGGCAGGTGGGTTGGAACTAGATGGTTTTTAAGGTCCCTTTCAACCCTAACYGTTCTGTGATTCTAAATTATGAGTTTAAGTTCTTTCCCTATGATTTGTTCTGTTGAATCCCACTCAGCCATGCAGTCAAGGTGGAAAAGGAGGTGCCTCATGTTTAGCATGGGGACAGTTCATAAATATGGTGCCACTTGCTTTTCTTTCAYCTTTCTTCGTTGCTCTTGGGGTATTGATATATTACCTAGGAGCTTACCTTTTCATATATGGGTGTCTTCTTGAGRTCAGATCCAGCTGTTCGTAAATCCCTGTTCTTTATTTTCACAATAGCTGTAAGGGCGGTTGCAGCTGGATATGTGTATATACACTCCAGTTAGAGCTTACAGTGTTCAGAAGACTGACAAATCAGGCCAGTTTTAATCCTTTAAACAAAACTCCTAGGCTGGCATTCAAAACCAGCACACTTCCTACTCATAATTCTTACACATTATTAATCATTATCATTGTATATTCAAACTTGCCAGTCCTTGACCCTGCCCTAAGTCAGCTTTGTGTGTACAAAACTGAACTTTGCAGTGACTGTGGTCCTTGATAATCTCACACATCAAAGTTGCCAGGCTGAAGAGCTCTTTGACAGGGGAAGCTGGAACTGTGGTCACCATCTCCTTTTCTCTTCCCTGCCATCCCTAATTTGGGATCTTGTCGTTAAGTAAGATATTTGAGCTATTTCCCCATGCTTGGTCTCTGCCCTGGATTATGTGCTGCATGTTTGGGAACACTGGGTTACTTTCCGAAGCCGTGGCAGGTGCTTTATCATTTGCACAGCTGTTATTTATTTTGCTGCTGCTCTTTTGTTGAAGATAAAGCAGTCTTTTCCCAGCTTTTGGGGTTGTACTTTTTCAGTGACTGGTAATTGCTATCAGTGAGCTGTTTATACGTATGAGACCTTAGCTTTCAACCTGTGCCAGCGTTTTCAAGGCCTTTGCTGTTATCTCACGCACAGATTTTATCTCCTAACATGCTGTGTCTGGAATCAGTCTCCAGTTCACAAAGCAGATTCTCCTAAGTTAATAAGAAGGTTAATGGGCTGGAATTGGGGCTTCGCATGGCCASTATAAGGCATAGGTAGTGAGAGGTGTGTGGCCTGTTCTAGCAATGGCAGTGGAGTACAAGAAGGCTCATTCAGTTATAGTCTATTAAATAGTGTGCTTATATTTGGGTTCAAAAYGTGCTAATGAGTCTCCTTAGTGTGATTCTACATTTACAAATGCAGTGGGCCTCTGCTTTAGCTTGGGTGTTGAATATAAGGGCTCAGTGCTACTGTTGTTAAAGCCTCCTGCTTTCTGCAGTACAGGAGAGTATGGAATATTATAGGATGTATTTTAAATAAATTCAAACATAGGAACATGCTGCCCTAATTCTCAGCTGGAAAGGGGATACCCCCTCTTGAAATGATGTACAGTGCTGAAGGACTAATTTAATTTAGTTGTAAAACCTTAGCATCTTGACTAACGTAGCATTCATCAGCTTGTTTCTTCACGGTTGGTAATGAAATTACCCTTAAAAAAGACAGTTAAGTATATTTTGTAAACTTCACTGATATCTTAGTACAAAATTCAAATTACCTACATCAGTGAATTTATGATCTGCCTACAATTTTAAATTCATTGATTGGGTTTGGATTTTTAAAATAAATTATGGTAGATCACTGCAACTTTTGTAAGGCGTGTTGGTTTGGCTGGTGTAGTTTTATGAGGACTGATTGGTATTTAAAGAAAATTTTAAGTGTGAGTTAATTTTCTGTTCAGGCTATCCTGAAAACTTTCCTGCAGCTGTGATGAAATGCGTGGGACTCAGCACCTGTATCTTAATTTTTAACTTGGGTCCAAATGAGGCGTAAGTCTTCCTGCCTTAAATTTTTTTGTTATTGATCTTAAAGGAAGACTAATGGTATGTTGGAGTAGTTTGAATTTGGCATYGCTAGAAAACAAAATTGATTATTGTTATCATCTTATTGCTTGAAAGTATCACACCAGGTTGCCTGTCAAATTAATCTCTGACTCTCATCTCCATGCAGGCCTACTGTGGCTTCTCTCGACCCAACGTTCCACCTCAGCATCTCTCTGCAATAGCCACAGGAAACTGGGGATGTGGTGCCTTTGGAGGGGACTCCCGATTAAAAGGTAAATTGTAGCAATTTGTTAATGTCCAAATGAATAAAATAACTTAGATTTT
The DNA here is from genome assembly GCA_018881555.1 of Amblyornis subalaris. NCBI lineage: Eukaryota > Metazoa > Chordata > Aves > Passeriformes > Ptilonorhynchidae > Amblyornis > Amblyornis subalaris. Next base: position 16,503,377 of record JACAXG010000003.1, on the reverse strand, counting down.
GATCCTTGACCGTGTATTTTACTTCAGGTACATCTTTTGCRTTTGCTCCAGTCAATACGTTTTTGCCAAAAAATGGAATTCTATAGAATTGGTTCATTAGTGTCGATCTTTAGTCCATAAGTAATGTGGCCTTGAACAATAAAAAAGCACTCTAGTATATTCTTCATGCTTTAGACTTTTATGCTATTTTCAGTTTAAAGTTTGAGGTAAGCACTGGATGGTGAAATGCTGGAGATGCAACTTTAATTCACAGAAGAACATGTTCATTGCAGTTGTCAGTCATATAAATCAGCTGACCTTTCTGGAGCAGTCTTTTTAGATTATGCCTGAAATTCATATCTCTGCAAAGCAGTTTAATGTACCTGGTAATTTGCAAGGCTTCACAAATTTGCTGGCAATGCTTAATGTTTAGTTTTGCTCCTTAATATATTGGTGTATGCCAGAGAGGTTTCCAGTAACTCAGAAGTGCTGCTTTCTTTCCTGACTTGCCTGCTGTATCACTCACTTTCTCGTGTTCTTTTATATTTAATTAGAGTATTTATAATGCAGCAGATATCACATGCCTGCATTCATTTAAGACCTTTTCCATCAATTCAAGAACTGATGGATCCTTACATGTAAATTGATATCCTGATTCATAYAGTTCTAAGTAGAAATTTACATTTTTTTCTTGTTTCCAAACATTTGGAGAGTATTTAAAATTTGCTTTTCAGAACAGCTTTAGGTAGGTACACTGAGACAATCATCAGGCTACCAGCTTCATTAGTTTTCTTTCTTAATGTGCTTAATTCGTTGAGCATCTATTTTTTTYCAATGCTCATTGAACTCCTGGCAGTTGTTTTTTGATTTCCATTAGATAAAATGGGCTGCCAAATGCCTACCTTATCAATATCAGGACTAGTATTTACTGCAGGATCTCATCATACTTTATTTATGTTAGGAAGGTTTAATGAATACTTTAATTTGCATAAGGTCTTGGATCTTAACTGTAATATCCCTTGTATAATTTTTTAATGTAGAAGAAGGGATGTTAGTACAGCCATTCCTTCAGGTACAAGTTCAGAAGTTAAGTGGGATCACAGCAGCTGGGTGCAAGGGTCAAGAGGGCCCAGATCCCTCCAGACCCTGGTACCACAGGCTCTATTGCTCTTCCTGTGATGCTTCTTTCCGTATCAGTAGCATGGAAATTTCCCATGGTATTATGTATTATTAATGTCTGGAAGATTGTGAAGTCTGATTCTTGACAGAAATTTTGATCCTTGTTTCATGAGATCTATAGCAATTCAAAATAAACAGTAGGATATTTTTAATATCTTGTGTAAAGTGAAACTGCATTGTTTGTTTGGAATGAATAAGATGATTCATTAGGTTCTGTTCCCCTATGCAGGCTAGTTAATTAGACTCTTTAAAAGCTGAGCTACTGAAGCTTTACTAAATCCACAGCTGGTTCAGTAGTTTAATTAAAATATCATTCTCAGATTGAGATTAATTTCACATGTGAATCATGTAATTTATAATTTTGGCTGTGGGTTTACAAGAGGGTTTTTATGATTAAAGAATGCAGTATTTTTTTACATCTCTGTTTAAAAATGTGAAAGATTCTTGAGCTGAGCTATGAACAGGTTTCTATTTAGCTTCCACTAGCAGGTGGTAATGAAGTATGTACACTGTTTTATTTAAAATTAATCTTAACAAAGAAAATATTAATCACATTTTAATTAACTCTACTTACTGAGWACAAAAGGGAAGAATTAATATCAGAGCTGCACCAATAGGCTCTGAAGTAAGACAAGCTGCAATAGATGAATTAGTTGCTGGGGTCCATTGTTTGGACTGTTGTAGTTCCCTGAAATGAACCTGTGATTGATTACCTGTGGCACTCCAGCCTTGCAGTGCTGCCTAGTGGAAAAGCTGAGCTCTTTTAAGTTTGATGCTGCTTTAAAGGGTCTTGGTTTTTCTTCTCCCCCTGCTTGTTCTTGGCTCTATCATCTGGTGCCCTCCCTTGCCTCAGCTCTGGCTCTTAGCAAAGCCTTCACTCAGCCAATTCAGCTGCTGTTCTAGTAGAAAACAATTCGCTTTTATTCTTCATCTATAACTTTTCTGCCACTTTGCTGAGTGGAATTGGCACAATGATGTCTGATGAGTGCCCGAGAGCTGCAGAAAAGTCAGGAGCTGGGTGAGAAGTGGACCAGAGCCACTTTCTCCTGTTGCAGTGGTTCATTAACTTGGCTCAGCTGGACTACTGATCAATACCCCAGATGATTTCTCAAGAGGAATCTTCAAAAAACTGTTTTCAAGATAGGAAACATTTTTCTTTCTTTTCCATATAGAAGAACAAAGTCTGTCTATATTGCAGTGTTAGCTGTTGACAGAACTTGGGATGCAGCTGGGGCCAGCAAGTTTGACAGAAAGCTGGAAGTTAAATAACATGAATTGCATTCCTGCCATCACCCCTCATAGGTCAGAATAAGCCATCGTATTCCATGCTGCAGATTTCCATTGTAGGTATGATGGACACCTTAAATTGTGCAGGAAGAGGCTGCAGAACCATAGATCTCCTCTTGGAGCTAAAACCTGGGTCAGCTCCCACCTTGTGTAGCTTACCTAGTGAGAGAGTTGTCTCCATTCCTTCTGACAGGTGGCACAGAATGGAAATTGCAGAGCGCTCACGGGTGCTTTTTACCCCACTGCCTGTGGCTCAATGTAGGCAGCTCAAACCAGGATGGAAAGTGCTGCTCTCCTGCCTTATGCTGCCACAGGTGTTCATTGGATAATTAGTGGCTGCATGCTGCTTGGGGGCAGACATGGACCAAAATAAACCCCTCTCAGTTTTAAGCATCCTCATCTGGGAAGTAAGGGTGGATGTCACTGACAGTTCTAGCAGAATACTTCAACACTCTTGACCTGCAGTCATTCTTTATTTAAAAAGTGGAATTAATACTTATCTACCCATTGTTTGTATTGCTTTGCAGTGTTCACCTGGAAATGGATGCTGCGATGTAAACTTTGGCTGTGTTTTTTCCTTCAGCAAGTTGTTTTATCCTGTGTTTGTGTGTAATCTTTTTTCGTGTTTTCAGCCTTAATACAGATATTGGCAGCTGCTGAGGCTGGACGTGATATTGTTTATTTTACCTTTGGAGATGTGGAGCTGATGCGGGACATTTACAGCATGCATRCTTTTCTCTGTGAGAAGGGCCAAACTATTGGTGAGCAAAAAGAAATCTTTTTATGCAGAAAAGAGACATAACCATCTCTATAAGCAGAAGTTTTCCAATATGAATTCTTGTCGTGAAGTCCTGAACACAAGCAAATGGGTCTCAGTTTATTTGTACCTGACTTCAGAATGGGGAACTCTCCTGATTCAGGATCAACAGTGCTAATCTATTGGAAGACTTCTAGAATCCTTTTCTAATTCACTTGGGAGTTATGCTGTAGAATTTGAAAAATACAGATACACGTGGTAGGTAGAAGATTTGAAAAAGCTTTTAATATAACTCAGTAATGCTTTAAAAAGGGAAAATCTGCTTAAGCATTCTTGATATAGGTTTGTCTTCTAGTGGTTCTGTCTTGATCCTGCAAGATGTGGTCAGATGAATTATCCAGTAGCAATACAAGAAAAGCAGTGTATCCATTGTCCTACTGTAATTGTTAAATGTCTTAATTTCTGGAACAGAAGCACAAAGCTGAGTAATTGGCAATGCATTTGTAAGTAATGTGTATGCAAGCCTGATGTTGGGAGAGCTTGTGCAGGAAGTTGAGGGAGCCCGTCCTATGTTCTGAAMAACCTGGAAACAGTCACATTTCCATTACACAATTGTCTGCCTCCTCTGCCACCACTCATTTAGAGAGATGTTCCTTGCCACTATCTCAGTGTGCGTGTGCATTTCTAGCCCTCATTTGCAATCATACATTGCTCATATGGCATGTTCTTACATGGTTTTTAGTGATTTCTTTTTGGTTTTTGAAGGGGACATTTATAGGCTGTTGCTGAGATACTACAATGAAGAATGCAGAAACTGTTCTACTTCAGGACCAGATGTCAAGCTGTACTCTTTCATATACAACACCATTGAGTCCTATGCAGATTCTACTGATGATGATGATGAGGATGAAGAAAAAGGATTGTGTTTTGAAGATTAAAATAAATGTATTTGATCAGAATAATGTTTATCTCATCCCACTGGTATTTTGTGTGAATTGCTGGACATGATGAATGAGCTGGCTTAACTTAATTTATATTGACTGTGTTGGTAGTTCTGTATAACACCCAAACAAAAAAAMCCCACAAACACCTTTGAGAGATGAGATTTATTTGTTTGATGTTTTCATACATGAAAACCTTGTTCATGTGTGTACAGAAAAAATTTCTTTGCTAAGTCTGGTTTGCATTATACCTTGTTAAGTAGAATATTTTGGTACATATGTATATTTCACTCGAGATTGCTGAAAAACTTCAGAAGATTTCCCTGTATTCCTTTGTCTTTATTTTTCAGAGCTATTAGATTTCTCGTGGAGGCATAGAGCTGGAGTGTAGGCAGCCATGTAACTCCTGGGATGATGTTAGAGAGAAGSATTTTAATGATTGTTCTTACTGAAAATTGTCGTAATCCCTAAGACTACCAAGGTACCATCAGTGTTCTTACTGAAGTTTTCATTCATTTGACTTAAAATGTCCTGGGTCTAATCTATTTTTTTAGTAAATGGTTAAAAGTGGAAAGGTTCTGGAGGAGCTAAGGATGCATTTCACAACTGCACTGTCTTTACCAAATCAGACATTAAAGTTAGCATGAAGAAGTAAAGAAAAAACAATGAGAGTGGGAAAATGAGAAATGTGACCAAAGCTGGAAGCAGAGGGAAAGATTTTCACATTAAGCTCTTCAATACCATTTTGTTGGTGCTACCTGTTACCACATTGAACGAGGTCTTAGACACRTTAGTCTATTTGAAATTTCTCAAGGTTCAGTGCTGCTGGCAATACGTGAATTAAGGTCTGCTAGTTGTGTTTATATTGTCATATCAGTTGTCCTTTATCTCAGTGTGCATATATGTGAGTAGAAGATCCCCATATGATAATGTGAGTGAGGGAACAAACCACATATCAGTGGGAGRAAAGTGCAGGCTACAGATAAGAACATGAGGTCTTGTAAGGAGTTTTTGCCTGTGTCATTTTAGACATGAGAGTGATAACAATGAAGAGTCAGCGAAAGATGTGTAAAAACTGTGCTGTTACTATCTGTGAGTACCAAATTAGTGTTGCTGTAGTACTTTAATAGTTTACACAAAACTGCAGATACATCTGTGATACAACTTTTTCAGGTGTATGTATAGGGCAAATCCAGTGAGACTTTTGTCTAGCTAGGCTAGTTTAAGCCTAKCTTAAGTTTAAGCCCAAATTCCTAAGTTAAACCTCTTCTGTGTTAGAATTTTTTCGTCTGTCATATTTGCTAGTACAAATTAGCAATACAAGTAAAAACTGCAGCAGGAAATGTAGTGACCTAAGTCTCTTTATCAATGAATCCTTTTGGCTTATGTCAGATAAAACTTCTCCAAGCCTCAAACACAACCTGGTAATTACATRCTGGAAGCTGTTGGCAGTCTGGCTTAGAATAAATCACTCACTGCTTGAGCTGCTCTGGGGGAAGCAAGAGGAAAGAGTTTGGGTTGTTTATAAACACCTTCAGGGTGCTGTACCTTGGCATTAATTTTTAGTGGGCAGCTTGCAAGCATGTTACTTGGGAAGTGATGGACACAGCAGTTTAAGGGTTTCTTCCTGTTCTTCCTACCAGGTGTAGTTTTCTCCACCCCAATCCATTATAAGGAAAAGATTTTGGCTAGGATTTCAGGGTTTTTTATGTGATTGCAACTTGTGTCCTCAGATTTAGCAGAAGTCTCTTCTCCTGCTCCTGGTGTTTCAGTGTTGGCTCAGATTCTGGCCATAGTAATAACAGTGTTCTGTTAGCTCTTATTTGGGCATTTAGGTTCAACTATGATAGTGCTTCTAGATGCATTGCCGATGATAAATGTACMCTGGGAATTATGACAAGTGATGGAAAACTGGTGCTATCTGCCAAACCTTCTTCACCCTACTACTCAGGATTTCCTATAAAAGAGATGAACAGAACTTGTTCCTAAACAACTGGAAAAAAATATAGCAACAAGCTTTAGATGGCTAGATATGACCTCCCCTTCATTATAGATAAATACTTCTTCATCAGTGCAATATTAATTTTCATTGTGAGAAGTGATTGGTCAGGTATGAAAAATGTACCAAAATATGAGGGATTGAAATTCTACTTTAATTCTAGAAACAGAAAAATTCAACTTTGGAGACATTCTCTGATGATCGTATTATAGGTATGCAGTTGAAAGAGTTCTTGCAGTGTCAAGTACTTCCAGGATAATCCTAGTCTTTTTATGCAGTCTGTAGTTTCAGTGATACTGAGCATTTTCTAATTTGGGGAAGAATGCCTTTTGAGATCATCCATTAGAATATGTTTACCATACTTTTTTCTCCTGTGAATTATGTTGGTATGGACAGGAAGAAAGGAAAATAACTCCTTTTCCATTTAATGTGTTGTCTGAGTAAGAGTGATATATCCTGCGTTCTRTGGTGCGTTCCTGATCTTGTAAAGGGCAACATTGTAAGAATGCTTTGAATATGATTTTGATCACAGGCAGGCTGAAGATTTTTTTGTTGTTGTTGTCGTTTTGTTTTGGGKTTTTTTTTAACCAAAATAGCCCAGAATTAGGTAACAATGGTGTTACATTCCCATGATGTTCTAATTCAGTAAAGAGCTGAACTGCCCAGATTGCCACATGTCAGCCCCATACGTGCTCTGCATCTTTCTTTTTCCCTCCTCTCCCCATTTACAAACTACCCAAAATGTTTTCTTTAGCTGGCGATGCCTTTGGTGCTCTGTGGGAAGATGTGTGGAATGGAGATGCCATTGATCTCCTTGTGCAGCCTAGAAAGCTTCAATTTCACTCTTCCAGAAACCTGAGTATTCCGGGTTTGGGATTTTTTTTATTATTTTAGGGATGTTTGCTATATGATTTCCAATAAAAATAAACTTCCTACCAAAACTTTTGTTTTATACTTTTTAGCAGCTAAATTGAATGCTTAATATGAAACAACAACAGGCAGTCATGTTGATTGCAATGTTGCCTCATTGTCAAGTTTGGTGTCGGAGCACTTCTGTTGTTCTACAGCTCTTGCACCTAAATTGCTCAGTTTTGAGGTTTTCTTATCTGATAAGGAGTATCCAATATTGTATATAATTATTTATAAACTGTTGAAGTGTTCCTGACATTCTTCTGAACTTACAGTTTATGCACCATTATATTGTATTGATTTTTCTGGATCTGTATGCTAATGTTTACATAATTTTGTAGGAATATGATTAAAAAATTCGGACTGAAGTAATGTTGTGTGATTTGTCACATAGTACACTTTCCAGAACAGAGGAATTCCAGCACATTTGAATGCACATGGCACAATACTGCAGATAGTCCTAGCAGTAAATTGACACATAGCACATAGCTGAGAAATTCGCTCTTCCTGTACAGTATTGTGGTGGTTGCTTCTGTCTGCATATCAATGTAGAAAGCAATTAATTACTGTAAATCGGAATGGTGTCAGTGTGAGTGTGAGGTTTCATCTGTGTGTATGGCCATATGCAGGCATTTTGATGTTTCTGAGCTTTTGGTAAGCAAGTGTTGGATTACTCTTTGAACCTCATGAAGGAAATRTCACTAAATAAAAGCAAATACCCCCCTAAAGATATATAAATAATTAACGTGTTGCATAAGGGTTTGTATGGTTAGTGTGAGTGRGGCTGAGATCCTCCTAAATAAAAACATTTCAGACTTTTTCAAAAATCTTTTGTAAGGATTTTTTTTTTTTAGCGTTACAAAAAATTAGGATAAAAATATCATATGATTGCTCCTAAGGTTCTATATGTTGCTGTGCTTATTAGGTTTGCAGTGTTGTTACTAAAGGATTTAATCTGTCAAACATCASTGACAGTAGCAAACATGGTGACCAACAGGCACGTCTGCAGGAGCAGGAATGAGCAGGCTGGTCGTGGCTGAGCAGGAAAGCTCCCTGCACTGTGCCCAGATAACTGTTCATGTAATGGCCAAAAGGATCCCATTCTCCACGAGCAGTGTTTGGCTGAGTGCTGGATGGCTGAGGGTGGCAGGCTTTGGTTGCATGACAGCAGTGTAGGAAGAGAAGGGATGATGCCCTTCATGTACCTTGGAAATCCTGGGTGCAGGGGAAGCAGAAAGTGCTCCCATTCCACTGCTGCAGTGTGGAAGCAGCTGCCAGTCTCTCTTGTCCCAAGCTGTCACTGACCTCKCTGTAATCAGCAAACACCCTCAGGAATACACTGTATTAATTCTTAAAAGCAACTGTAGCCTGTGGAGAGAACCCTGGGAATAAAGCACACTTGCAAGTTCTGCTTGACCATGGACTTTTCCCATTTTTCTCTGTTGTTTTCCCACCCGTGCCAGTGCTTGGATAGAGGAGTCCCAGACAACTGAATTTCACAACTTCTGATGTTTATGTTCAGACAGTCTGCATCCTCTCATCCTGAGCAGCTTTCTGTGACAGAAGGATGGACAGATGGATGTCAGACCTTGGGATTCCAAATGCTGTTACAAACTCTGTCAGGCTTACTGAGGTAATTGTATATTAGCCAGTGTAGGGTGATGCAATGTTTGCTCTGGATGGATGACTTGGGTTTTTTCTTTTTCTTTTTTTTTCTTTTTTTATTTTTAATATCTGCACAGAGTCATCTTTCACTATTTTGTGGTACCTCTGTGACAAGAGTGAGAACATCCATAAAATCGTGGAAACTGAAAGATGCAACAGCTGCCTGAACTTGTTGGGTTTTTTTAACTCAGAATTGAGTATTTATGATCTTGTTTTGTGCTAACAGTGTTTCATGCTCATTTATCATTGCTAAAGTGAGTGTGACCTGGAAGTTGCATAGGAGGTATTTGTCACTGATAACTCCATTACAGCAATACCATCAATTTCTGCTGAGCTGAGCTGTCAGCTGTGGTTTCATTGCATGGTCCTGGTAAGTGGCACTTGGTCTGCAGTTAAAGGAAGTGCTGGTGTGTTCCAGGTCCTCTTGGTAATACTGTGGAACACTGTTGGGATGTTTGTGGGTATGTGCACACTGCCGTGCATGCACACACATTGAAGAAGCTTAAAGAAGCTGCCATGAACTGCCAGAGTGTGGATCATTAGTAACGTAGCTTATCGGCTGTAAATCTGGGAAGCAGGGGATGGGAACCTAGAGAGAGAGASAGAACAAGAACATACTGTCTTTACAAGCTGGCTGTGCTTGCTGGCTCTCTGGTATCTACAGTTCACACACCTCAGCCTTTTGCAGTCATCTGTCCTCTGTATCAGGTGGACTGCACTGAAAACTGCATAGCTGAGGTGCCTAAAAATGATACAGGTTTTTGTGCCGATTTTTTTCATGTGGTTTTTATTTATTAATTAATGGTAAATTGAAGAGGTGATATTAAAAATACGAGATTTTTTGTCCTTTTTTTCGTTGTTAAGAGGAGGACCAGTTTGGTGTTCAACTTTTTAGAGTAGTAGAACACAATGAGGGAGTTTCTTCATTGGGTGTAAAATGGTAAGAGCATGTCTGGTTGGGTAAAGATTACTGAAGTCTCATCTCTTTCTGCCCAAGTGATAAACATTGTTTTGTGTAAATCTSTTGGAGAATTCATGTAACATGCAGCTAAGAACCTACTTACTCTGTACAGAACTTTCCACAGAGGCTTTGTCTATCCTGCTCTCAGTTATTTTCACTTGCAAGGCCCAGTTCAATAACTTCTTTTTTTCTGTTTGCTTTTTAGACATACCTTCTGCAAACGATTGGGATTCTTATACCTACTTCAGCTGCTTCCATTTGTAATTAGTATTATCAAAGTGAGATTCTGCACAGATAAAAGCTGCATTTGCTAAATAGGAAGGGAACAAAGGACTAGTGAGGCAAGTTTGTTTTAAAAGTCCATGTTTAGAGTTGACAAGAAACAAGAATGTAGTGCCACATGTGATGCTACCAGTTTGGATCCAAGACATATGCATATGTGTTGGCATCTAATCACTGTCCCTGTGCAAATACTGAACTTTCATTCCAAGGCTATTTTTGTAGGAAGGTAGTAATGACAAATTACAAGCTGTTTGTTTTATTATATCCATATATATTGTGTCCTCACTTTTTTAATATGCCTGACCTYAGCTAAGTTTTACAGGCATTATGGGTGTTTTTKCCTTTTTGCCTGAAAGTACRATGTTTGCTAGCTGTTGTGTAAACTGGAATTTATAGTAGGAACAACATCTGGAGTGTGTGAGGAATTAAACCACTGTAAATCCTGTCTGGGTACTCTGTAATGGTTATTGAGCATCTGACATCTTTTCAGGGTGGAGGAGTGTGTTAGGAGGCTACAGAGGAAAAATGCAATCTTCTTGCTCAAAGACAGTGCTTTCACTTTTCTTTTACACTCACTTGATGGAAACAGAAAATTATTTTGATTGTTGAGGAACAGTTACATTTATTTTCAGAAATTGCTAATAGTACCTGTTAAAAAAAATAGGACAGCAAAGACAGAATCAAGGGCAAGCTTCAATGTTTTCACATTTATTACAGTAATCTTCTGTAGTCACGCTCTCTGAATGTTATGCTTAGATTCTCTCAGAAATCATCATCAAGACTGGCTATAAGGCGGGCAGGGATGTAGGTTCCCAATTAGTTTCAGAGCTTGTGAGTCTTTGCAAAGACGGCAGAAAACCCCTTCAGGAGGCGATTGATTTTTGTTTCTATGTTTCCATTTGCTGGGTTGCCATCTCTCGCTTGTTGGTGTCCAAGGAGGAACACCTGTATGGGTTTCCTTTGGTGCCTGTTTGATTAATGTTTTTCTTTCGTGAAAGACTGTCCTGACTGGATACTGACAGTAGTCTTGCTCTGCTTACAGGGGAGAAAAAAGAAAGGTGATGTTTCTCTGAAAACACCAATGTAAGTAAGCTCTGACTGCAAGTGTCCGAGTAAGTTGCATCTGTTTTGGAGCTCTGTGGGGAAATGACAATGTTAAGGAYCTTACGTGTCCGGAATCTTGCAACTTCAGAATTGGGAATAAGAAAAATATGGAAAATTTTCTCCAGGTTGCCTGATTGGTCCGAGTTGTTTTGCTTTGTGTACTCGGAACACCAGAGAGTAGGTTTTCAGGGAAATACTTCCATGGGCTTGTGCTTCTTCATCAGTAACAATGTTCCCATGATGATAGGGTCCTCTTTTGTGACTGTGAATACCCAGACAAGTCAGGAACTGGATCCATGTATGGAGAAGGCAGGATGTCCCCTCTGGCACTGTTGGCCTTGCAGGACTGACTAGGCTGAGAAGCAGTATATTATAGAGTTTTCTCAGGAGTTTAACCTGCTCCACTCACATTTGTTGAATTAATCTGTTGTGCTATTTCAACATCAGGTGTTGCCTATAAAGAGACACTTGGGAAAGTTCACGATCCTGAACTATGACATTACTGTGAATTATCACTAAGCAGAGAGAAGTTTTGTTTACTTCCATTTGAAAGGAGAGGGAGCTAAATCAGATAAATTAATTAATGAAGAGTGCCCACTTAAGATTTAGATGTAGTTTATGACATCTGCTTTAGAGATGCTTCAGAAGAACTCTCTTCCATGGCTTTGCGTCAGTGAGGACTTGGCTCCTCTGCACATGTACAACTGGCTTTCAGATGGAAGTTGATGGAAAGTGCTGAATTTGCTCATTTTTTTCATTCATCAAAGCATCTTGGCATACCAGATGCAATAAAGACAATGTATAGATCAAAGTTTTTCATCATGGCATGAAGTTAATTTTGCTAAGATTTGAAGACTTACCTTTTCAAAATTAAAGGTTAAGAAAATTGCTGTGAATAGCTTAATCCTGTTATTGAATAATGACAAAATTTTCTTTAATGTACTAGGAATTGATTGGATCTAAACCAAAATGTCATGAAAATAAATTAAGGTAATTGTAAGTGTTTCATACCCTTTTATATAAAGGATAAGGTCCTAAAAATTGTATTTTTAAATCCAGAGCTAACTCTGTCTTCAAAATGCCTGCATTCTTAGCTAATTATCTTATTGCAGTTTTAAGTCATTATTTTGCCTGTTGCCTGAGGAATTTTACAGCAGAGCAGTATTAATAAGATGCCAGGACAACAAATTTCATAACTTCATCTCTGTCATAAATGGAAGTCATATAAACAGAGTGGCATTTTCATTCATAATTAAATGACCTGCAGCAAATGTGGGTCAGGAATGAAGGGATGTTWGATTTTACCTTCTGTGGAAAATCAAAACATTGGCATTTTGAGGATAAAGCTAAGAAAAAATAGGATCAGTGTCTTCTGGCCATGGMTGGAACATACAACAACTTTGAGAAAAGGAGGCTTCTAATTCATCCACATTGTAAATCTCAGCTAAGTGGCATTTAGACTTTACTGTTGGTGATGACAATTTCCTAAGCATTCAGATGAAAAGAAAAGACCTGCTGGTTGATTGAGTCCACCTCTCCCTCATTCTGCCAATTCCACATACACAAAAACTAGCAGCCAAATCCAGCAGATTGAATTTTAAATGCAGCAGATTTGGAGTTTTTTTATTTTTCGTATCTGAAATCGGACTACTTGATTGTGAGCAATCACGAAGATGAGATCTTTCTAATGACGACTAAGTACCTCCTAAAGTCATATGACTTCAGCATCTGAGGCTCTAAATCTTTTGACTGACCTTTTCTAGATGGGTTATATTTTAAAGTTTTTCAAGTCTTAAYGTTGTTTCCAGTCATTGGCATGAGAGTTGGAAACACTCAGATGAACCTGCACCTTCTGCATGTCAGTTTTGGAAGGGGTTTATTACCCTGACTGACAGCAGGAACCTCCTTTGCCTGCTAGGAAGGGCTTTGGCCCCGATAGTTTGAAGGGTTTCAAGGCTAATCAAATTTCTGTTTGTTTTAAACAAGCATCCCCTTCTTTTTGCCTCAAATCTTGATTACTTGTGACCTTCAGAGAGCCTCAAAATGTTAGTAAATTCCTTTGAGATTGGTTTTTGCTACAGACCAATGTAAAATTGTACCATGAAAAATGTTTAATCTATGACCAAAATACTTAAACGAGCAGGGGAAGGCTTTGCTGTTCCGAAAATTCGTGTGGCAATGTCCTGACAAAGCTATGACTTCAGGGAGTTAAATCTGACTTTGAGTTCTGATGTCTAGTGATACTTGGCCAATGTTTTATTGGATGGTGCACACAGGAATGTATGGATCACAACGACCAGCATCTTGAAACAACAAGTAACACCAGGTATTCTCTGCTGCCTTAATATTTCTCTGAGGCCAAGGCATAAGACAAGCAGCAACTAGTGGCCCGAGAGTGATAATGTTGTATTTGGTAGTTGGGGTCTTAAAGCATTTCCAAAAACGAGTATTGGTAATGCAGCCAGGTGGGGGAAATTCTCTGAAATGGGCTGAAGGAAAGAATGAGCCAGGGGGAGGTGAGGGAGAAGAACTGCAAAATGCAGGGCCACAGGAGCGTCCCTTGCTCAGCCAGTGCCCAGCAGACACAGGCAGCACCTTTTCCTTACAGAGGTCAAACACACTGCCACAAACCAGGCCTGGTGGGTGAAACCCGTGTGTGTGTTGTCCCACGCTTGAGACGGTGTTAATTCCTTGCAAAAGCCTCTTTGTTTACTGAAGGGCTTGCTTTATATTTGTGTTCTGGGCAGACGGCTCCTCAGCAGCGTCTGGCTGATGAGCTCAGCCTCGCCCGAAAGCTTCACCCTGTTACAGGAGGAGTCGTAATTCAGCCTCGGAGCTCGCTCCCGCTAAGCTGCTGTCGCAGGCGGAGCGCCGGTGGTGGCAGCGTGTGCCAGCCGTGTTTAGTGGCTTTAGAGTATTGACTGAACTGCAGATCCAAACTCATTTACTTAAGGCTTGTGCTGATCACAGTCCCCGAAATGATGTGCAATCTTTGCTCTTCGTAGCTAGATCCTTCTCTTGCTACATGCTCCGAAGTGGTGATGACTGACGATCATCATTTGCTAGCTGGATTGAGTAAGAAATGACAGGTGGGATTTATTTCTCCCTTGCCAGACACCTTTACAGACTTTTCAATATTTTTCTATAATTGGCTTCAGTGACAGCCTCCCACAGGCACTATGCACATCCAGGGAATGGGTCTATGCAGGAAAGGTCTGTCTGTTAAGGCAACATCTGTAATTGCCTTAGGCTGCCACAGCAATATCACTAAAACTCCAAACCTAGCATCATTACAGCCAAAACTCATCTCACTGTGGGGCCTGCCTTTCACTTAATGATGTTGTTTTTCATGTAGTGTTCTGTGCATTGAAGGTGATATGATTCGTCAGACTAGGATTTCACGCAGCTTAAAATGCCTTCAAGTGGAGTTGCAGAGATACCCTTTTCACATAAGTGACACAAGCACAGTTCCAGACATCCACTGGTAACGGGCCTGCAGAGACTGGAGAGCTGGACACTGTTATGGTGCTGTGTCCTGAGCTCCACAACTACCTCCAGTTAATAAGTATTAGAACAATTCAGTGAGCTCTGCATCGATGAGTGAGGACTTTGTAAAACAGGTGGATCTGTGTAATATGACAGCATGGAGTGCACAGCAAGTTATTCTGAAAGGAATTGAGAGCAAAGTAAGAACAGTTTATTCTGAATTAATAAAACAAGGACAAAATAACACACTGAGGGCAACTTCAGGGTGAGCTGTTGCATTTTTCCTGTAACACCAACATTATTTTTCTGAAAATGTATTTGGTGATATGRTGGCTGCTAATGGATCAACAGTCCACATGAAGCACGAACAGTAAACTCACCTTGGTAACTGAGATGCTCAGGTGTCTACTCAGCTCAGGTATTTCCTCTTTACTGGAAAACAATTGCACAATTTCCTGGCAACAAAACATAAAGGAAGCACAGAGCTGTTTCAGCTGTGAAGCAGAATCACTCTTTAATACTGCCCAGCTGAGTCCAGCACTGTGAATGTAATGTTTCCCAATGGCCACCACCAGGAAAATAAGAAATGGCTGTGACTCTGCAGCTAATAGGTTTGATATTCCCAGCGCATCCCTGAGCCCTTGGGTATTTTACATTAATACTTTTGCTGAAGGTCCCTTTGGCTCAAGCACCAGAGGAGAAAGGGTTGGGGGCTGCCAGAGGAAAATGCTGGAAAGAAATTATGAAGTTTTAACCATACAACAGGTTTGGAGAGGAGCTCCAAAGGATCCCATTGAAAAACAGATATGTTTTTACTTCTGAAAAATAGAAGTAAACAGAAAAGCCTGTTTAGTTATTGCAGAATAACTCAGTAGGGACAGTGCTTCTAAGGGAACTCTAGCTTTGAGGCACAACGTGGTGTTGATTAGTGCAAATAAAGCTCTTCAAGAGTCACCTTTCAGCAATTACAATCAGACACTGCCACTGTGGCTTCAAAAGCTTCATTAGCAAACCCTGCTCCTAGTGAGAGCTGTAAATCTCAGATATCCCAGAAGTTTTAGCTGATGGGGAACTGTCTTGCCCTATTTATTTTATTCCAAATGAGAGAAGTGGAAAGATAATTACACATTCCTTCATCCGGATAAATAGCATTAAAAATCAAAATAGATCCTCCTGAAGAAAACACAGCCAGTGGTATAGTTCTAAAGAGATGATAATTTTCCAGTTGAGTATGATGAAGTCAGGGTACCTTCATGTTTTATCGTCACCTAAAGGGACAATCTAACAAAATGAAATGTGTTTTAGATGTAGCCAAAAGAAAGGTATCAAAGATAATTATTTTCCTTCTGTTTTTCTTAGGATTCTCTTCTGAAACACCTGCAAATATTGAAAACAATTTTCTAGCAGTTTTGTCCTAATCCACTGGTAAAATACAAAAGGATAACATTTTCAATCCTTTCTTGGTTAAGGAAAGGGCAGTTGGCAGTGCTTTGTTCATTGTCATCATGCCAAATGCTGGCAGGTTCTTGCAGTGCTAGTGGTGATCTATTTCCACCGTTAGTGGGAAGACTTCTTGCTGTTTCTCCTGCCAATGTACTAACTTCCCATTAAAATACTGGGACAAATTAAGTTTAGTGCTCTTGCTAATTTCCACAAGAATTAATTATTTGGCAGCTATAATAAATGTTGTATGCCAGACTTCCCCCTTAACCTATGTATCTTACTGACTTGCTGCTTTGTATATGATGTAGTTAATTGTTTACTCTGAGATTTAATGAAAATACAGTGAGATATCAAAGAAATAATTACAGCAACAGTTGCTTTTGGTCTTGTAGCTGTAATGGGCCAGTTTATTAGGAAAGACTTGTGAAACCACCAAGTAGAAATGTTTTCCTGATTTACAATCAGCTCTATTGTCTAGCTTGTCTCTCTCTAACAGATCTGTGGCCAGACAAAGGGACTCCTGGAGTTTGATTCTACCCAGAAATGTGTTTGGAGAATAAAATCACTTGAAAATAACTGTTGGCCAGGATCAATTAAGAAGCAGTCTTTGCTGATATTGGTATTCCAATAAAACACTCTGTACTTGTACCTGTTTTCTCCAGAGCAATACAGCCTGAAATTTTAGAACAGAGAATAATTAAAACCAAGGTAGCTGTTATCCATATAAAACTATCAATATGAGTTTGTCTGTTGACCAAATAATGATTGTGTGCTTACGCTTAGGTTTGACATGACTTCTGTTGTGGAAGTGGTACGAATCATAGATGCTTCATTCAGGTTTGAAGGAAGCTTGGACGTCATCCAGGGCAGCTCCTGCTCAAAGCAGGATCAGCACTGGAGTCAGACCAGGCTGTTCAGGGCTTTGTTCGGCTGGATCCAGATGCCTCCAAGGATGGAACCATGTTTCTGAGTCCCCATTGCGTTGTTTTTTATCCTCCGAGTGAAAAATGTTTTCCTTGTCTCTAGATTGAACAATTTCTATTTCACCATCTCTCATCCTCCTGCCATGCTGCAGCACTGTGAAGAGCCTGGCTTTGCTGTCTCTGTCGTCCTGCTGAACTCCCTCCCCCACCTAGGTTATCCTACGTCTGAGGAAAGGGCAGTCATTGCTTCCCTCCAGCTCCTGGCYGTGCTTCAGTTGGCACAGCCCAGCATGCTGTTGGCTCTCCTTGCTGCCTCACATTTAACCTGCTCAAAGCAAGAAGCTGTGTGAAACTGGGACTGACTTTTCTGTCCCTCAGACATCCAGCAGCACATATCTCCTTTACCATGGGAAGTTTATTAAGGGAAGTCAGAGGTAGCACTGCGGCTTGTGGCACACAGAGCCAAGGTTTCAGAAAGCAAAGGGAACAGAAATTACCCATGTGAAATTCCTCATGTAAACTTTTCTGCAGGAGGTATCAGATGTAATTAAAATACTTCTCTTATGTAGGRCTGGGGAGGGAGAACAGCTTGATGAATTATTTGTTGACAAAAAAAAAGGATTAAAAAAGGTTTTTAGCATTTATCTGAAATGTCTACCTAGGACAAGCAGCAACTCCCCCAAAGCCTCTCCTTTCAAAGCTGACTGAATCATTTGTTGCACCTGTTTGGTCTAGGGTGCTCCAAGGTTTTTAGGTCTCTAATTTAAATATTAGACAAACGTAATGACCAGAGTCCTGTGTGACATCCATGGTGTTTGTTGTTAGGCTCAGAGTGAGAGCACGTTTTACAGTTTCCAAACTGCCTTTCTTTGAGAAGAAATGGTGCTTTAGATTTGAGCCTCTGTTAGTTCCTAGTCTGTGTGTATATTAAACACATTGGGAAATAAAGGCAAATGGAGTTTCTGGCTTGGCTTAAAGAGAACTTCTGGTAAACATTCTCTCTAGTGGAATTACATTACCAACAACAATGAAGAGTTGCCAAAAATACATAAATGTATCTATCTCGGGGGGGAAGCTATTAATGAGATTGTCCTTCTACGAGTAATCCAGTACCCAGACCACCTCCTATGAGATTACCCTTTGAAAAAACAAGCCCACTGAGAAGTCATGCTGTGTTAGAGAGAGAGTTGTGTGGAGCAATTAACTGCAGGAACTCACTGCTGATTGCAAGTGGCTGCTGATCCGCCAAGGAAAACCCATGTACCAAACCCAAGTGAAGACAGGAGCAAGGCATTAGAGGGGCAACACCATACCCTGGAACAGGCACATTGAGCCCTCGGTGGGCAACACAGTGAGTTTCCAAAAACAGTTGGGTTCAGTTTTGTTGGAACATGCTTTGGGTTGTTTAAATAGGTTGGACCTAGTTTTGTTAACTCGTGCCTGAGTTAAGACAGAAATAAGTTAGCCAACTTGTTAGATTCACACAGGTCTGCTACAGAAAATGAGGATAAATATAAAAATAAATCATAGTGAGGCAGTGTGTCTTTCAGCAGAGCAGGCAATTTCACATCTGACAGCACAGGGGTGCTGTTGTGACTATCCTGTGCTATACATTTTATCCAGTGCAAAACTTTTCTAACACATAACACTTGCTCAGCATGGAGCTGGCATGAGAACCATGCAAAGCAAGCTGGCACACCTGACGCTGTGTGTGCTATGAATTGCAATTTTTTTCAAACTTTTCATTCTGCTGGTGGACTTCCATTCCAGCTAATTTCAAAGTGTGATAGTTCAGCAGGAAGGAATGCCAGTGTATGGATCTCCCTTTGCCTGGCAGGAGGGAAAGGTAAGTGGATGCACAAATGGGCAGGTAAATGTGAATTGTAAATGGAAATTGTAAGAATTGAAATGGGAATCATGAGCAAATAGCTTATTGTCCCTCACAGGCTCACTGGAGAGCAAATATATCAGTGGCAAGAAGGTACTGCTCAGGGGTGCAGTGACAAAGTGACACCAAAAGCCAGCAGCAGTAAGGCAATAGCTCAGTTACCAAGACCTGCAGGGACGGGCTGGTGGGACAACCCAGTCACAATATTAGAGAATTTAGGAGCTTCTCCAAAGCACAACAAACCAGAATCTTGTTGTTTCAAGCACACAAGTTCCCATTGTGTGACGAATTAAAAAAAAAAGAAAGAAAGAAAAGGGAAAAAAAAAAGAGCATAAGTGTGAAATTGGGCCAAGGCTTCCAGGAACAACAAAAGCACTTGAAACGTACTGCAATATCTTAGTGTCTATCCAAGCATATCTACCCTGTTCACTGCAATGGTATTCACAGTCATTTTGACATGTGCATTTCCCTCTGAAGTGGAGGGGAGGTCTGCTTGTCCTCACTATAATGTTTAATTGAATTTATGTTCAGTCAGCATAACATGATTGCTCTAAAGATGGCTTCTGTCTGCTCATAATAAGGTTAAAGCTCAATTAGTATTTGCAGCATCTCACAATGTTTCACCACTTGCCAGAAGGCTCAAGCAGCACCTGGCCAGCTGCAGGTATCAGTTCAGCACCCGTTTCCCCTTGCAGGGGTGATGGGCAACCCTCCCTGGCAGCACCGAGTGAGGGATGGGCTGTCCCGGGGGACTCCCTGTGCCCTGTCTCTGCTCCATCTGTTCCCTGCACTGAACACTGTATCACAAAAACATTAACACATCATTCGCACCCTCGCTCTGCACTGTTTRTCAGTCCCCAGAAGATGCACAGCTGCTAGGAAAACTGCTGAGATGATAATAAGGGTTTTGACGTATTTATGTGAGGATTAAKATTTTTTTCATCTTGAAGAAATTAATTTTACTCTAATCAACAATTGTAACAACCAGTAAACCTCATGAAAATCTGGGTGACCATTAGGTGACAAAATCCCAGATGAAGCCTGTTGTTTTCCTTCCTAAGGTTTATACTTTCCATTTCTGCCCACCTGACCCTGATAAACTCATTTTTGTAGTATATCCTTAGCACAAAACAAATTACAGCTATTTCTCTCTTCCTTCCTTTTAGGGTATGCCCAGTTTTCCCATCAATCGTATCTTATTATTTACCCAGAAAGTTACCAAACATTGGAATTTATGTGATGGTGTCAATATTTATCTGAAATACCGATTTTACCATATATATATAGACAACTGACCTTGGTTGTATGCAATGTGTAACTTGATTAAGAGCAGGTAAATAACCAATACGTCATTTCTGCTTTATGAGAGAAAATGGACAGATACTKGTCATTTGAAGGCATCCAGGAGAAAAGGAAACTTGAAAGATGTAAATAAGAATTCTATCAGCAAAGGAACGCTTAAAATTGTATTGTCTTGCATTTTATATTTGGCCTTATAATCTGGGATAATAACTCACTCCAAAAGATGCCTTACACATAGATGCTATCATTTTGTCAAGGTCTACACTTTCAGTCTACTTTCTGCACAAATTTTGGAGAGAAAACGCATGTGTTCTTGGAACACTTTATATCTCGCTTGTGAAACCTCCAGTCATTCCTGCACAGGAGCGGTGCGAGCAACTGGTCCACTGGATGGGTTTCCTTAGGTATTCCCTATCGCAGGTGTTCGCCGCAGCCACGCTCTCGCCCGTCTTTACGTGTTTGATGAGAGCTGTGGGGCGGGAGCACCGAAGCGCTTTCTGCACGCACCGACCCTGCAATGACGCCGGGGCCGGGGGGCTCTGAGGGGCCGCGGGGCGTGTCCGGGCGGGGGCGTGTCCCGAGGGGCGTGGGCGCGTCCCGGGGCGTGTCCCGAGGGGCGGGGGCGTGTCCCGGGCGGTGGTGCCGGTGGAGCGCCCTCGGCCCCGCCCCGCCGTGACCTCAGCGCGCGCGCCTCACGTGACGCAGGTGCGGCCCCCGCCCCGGCGCTCCCGGCGCTCCCTCCCTTCCCTCCGCTCCCTCCCTGCCGCGGTCCGCGGATGCGCCGGAGCCTCCGCGCCCCCGCAGGTCTGTCCGCGCCGGTGAGGGGCGGGGGGCGGCGAAGCCAGGCCGGGCCCGGCCGCGGCGGAGGGCCCGTYCCCCGCGCAGGCCCCCGTCGCGGCGGGGCCTCTCGCCGTGCGGCTGAGGGGGGGTCGCGCCGCAGGCCGGGCTGGGCCCCGGGGCGTGGGCTGAGCGGGGACGGCTCGTCCTGGCCCGGCCTCCGGTGATGCCTTAGCCCCGTCGCAGCTGGGAGCGCCTTGACAGCCTGACGGGCTCCGGCCCCCGGTGGCCAGGGTGACCAGGCCACCGCGTCCTGGCGTTACGGCGAGGGGCAGGAGAACAAACTCGACCTTCGCGGATGCTCCCCTCTGCTCATTTACAACGCGTTGGTAGCGTGAAGTCTATGGTGGTGTTATCCCTTTGGTACCCACTGAAGGCRTTCTTTCGAGGGCAGGGTAATAAATCCGTTAAGTTCTATTGCACGGACATGCCTCCGTTGCCCAAGACTCATAGTGTGCGCCTTGCAAACCTCCTGCAGGTCAACTTTCGGGATGGAGAACTATGATTCTTCATTCAGTTTGGCACATCTGTGCTGGGGAAAAAGAAATATTTAGCATGGCGAGGTATATATCCCTGAAGTAGCCTTATTTAATAAGGATATTCCATGCATCTCTAATTTAAATTATCCATGTCAATCTTTTGCAGAAACTTTATCATCTTCGTTCATTTTTTTCACTGTCAGCCCTGTTTTATTAGAATTATTCAGTCCTAAAGAGAACTTTAGGAGTAAGCTGTATACGAAATACAGGAGAAAATGGCCATAGTGAATGAARGAGTATTTTTGTGAAATACGTACAAGGCTTTTTAACAACCGCTTCTGCAGAGCATGAAGAACATTTGTTAACATTGGAAGCAGGGCTTCAAATGTGTTAAGAAATTCGGTAAGGGCACTGGCAATACCAGGAGGGTGTTGATTTGTACGTGCAGTGTATTTATATTGAAAATGATTTAGAAAAATGCTGGATAAAGACTTTGTTATCTAAGAAGTGTCTTGGTGCCTGTTTTCCACATGCTTCTATGACCCTTTAGAAACCTTGGTAGAATCATTTACAAGGCTGTCCATGACATTAGGTCACTTCTAGAGTTGGAACTGCCAAGGTGAAAGCTAGGTCATCGCCTGAGACAGGACAGCTGCAGAAATTTTCAGCTACTTAGGGCTTTCATTTGCTGCCACCATTTTGAGAGTGCTTTGGTGCATTRAATATCAGGTTGTTCTTTTGGTTCACTGCTTCTTTCTTATTTTTGACCTCTGGTAGAGATTTAATTAATACCATCCTTTAGGCTGCTCATAGCTCAGCTTGATTCCTTTCCAATCGCTGTTTTCATTTCAGGGTTGGTTTAGGAAACACAGTGAAGTGGAACAGTTCTACCTCTTTCTGACTCCTGCCTGCTGTCCTGCGTGCCGATTTTTGACTGACAGTCTCAAGGCTGAGTGGGCTGGAGTGGTCTATGATCATGCTGGTGGTCTCTGATTTGTTTAGCTGTTGACAGSTGGCATCTGTGCTGAAGAGTGATATGTGCGAAAGGAAAAACTAGGAAGAAGTCAGGTTTTTTGAGTCATATTAATCTGTAACTGGAATCTGACTGGAGTGACATAGCTCTTATATGCTCTTTTAGATTGCATATTCAGTAGTTACAGCTTGAAGTATGGCTCTGACCCCATTTTGAAATTTAAATGGAACTGGAGGGAAGTGACTGGTACCACTTACAAGCACTTAATTTCTGTTATATATTATGTCATTTGCATCCATTTTGAAATCTCCCTGACAAATTTTTGTTATTCTGTTATGTGTTCTTTACTAACTTCTAGAAGAAAGAACTACACATTATTCAGGCAGACATATTATGAAGAAAGAATGTGAAGTTACAAATACTTAAGAAGCTTGCCACTGCAGTATGATAAACTGACAAAAATGTTCCTCTCATTTCCTCTTCTCCCAAGTCTTTACAAAGTACTTTAAATGAGAGTAGGTAATCCTTTAGGAATGAGTGTCCACCCGTGAGGTATGTGTGCAAAAGTTTCATGGTAGAGGGTGAGATTTGCATGCAGTAAGGTAGGTGGAGTAATAATTTCTATCAGAATGGCCACAGACAAAGTTCTGAGTGCCACGGTGACCTCTCTGTTCTTACTGTTATAACATGCTGAAATCTCACCGAGATTTGCAAGATGACATCATGCATACTTAGGGTTACATATTAAAGAGAATTATGTATGCAGACAGAATATTAGCTCTGTCAGTGCTCTTGCAGCCACTGATCTCTTGCAGGACTTAATCTGCTTTCAAAATGATGCTGATGGTGTTCATGTTCCTACAGTTGCCTGGGAGCCCTGGTCAGAGACAGGGTGTTGACAGAGGTGTTGAAATAAGCTTTGAATCTGTGAAGTGGGAAATGACAAGGGAATATAGGTGGATAGGAAATAACACTGATAAGTAGGGCTTCAGCATACCAGTAGCCCAACTGTTGCCAATTTGCTGCAAATGCCAAGTGGAGAGAGAAGAGTGTGCGGTTTGGAGGAGTTTATAGGTTTAAATGAGGACTGTGTACTAGTTTTAGTGATCCTGCCTTTGAAGAATACTTTCCATGTGCCTGGGCACATGGAGAAATGTGGACAAGTGCTTGTTTAGAACAGCCAGTAGGTGGATGATGGCAGCTGCTCTTAGGAGCTATGGGTCAGATCTACTAGTGGATGAGAGTGAAAAAGCTGCAGAAGTCTTGAAATAGGAGACAAGGGAATTTGGTATGATCAGGGAGAGTTCACTGCTGGGATGATACAGTTAAAGGTAGCTACTAAGAAAGGGATTTAGTCATCAGCTTTTAAAATAGATGTTGAGCTAAAAATGTGCTGCTAGAGAACAAGCAGTAATACTGTTTTATTTAGTAGGAGCTCTTTTTCTTTTTGTTTTTTTTTTTTTTTTTTTTTTTACAGATCAGTATTAACTTTTAAATTGGATAATGAAGAAATATAGCTATTCCTATCCCTTAGAAATTTAGGAATTTTATAACCATGTATTTTTTTATTGAAGGGAGGCTGCAAGAGGAAAAACAGTGAGAAAATAATTGAATGGAATTTTTATATAGAAAACATTTATGAAAAAACTTTATGATATCTATTACTTTTTGAATTAGAGATAAAGAAATCTTAACATGTAATAGGTAGCATTAAAATTTGTTCTATGACTCAAAATGACAGTGTTGTTTTTAAAACACTTTGAAGTTCATTTGGCAGCTCAGTACTTTTGTTTGTTTTTAGCAATTGTTTAGTCACACCAAGCAACAAAACCCCTTGGGTTTTACCTTGGACCAAAAAAATTATTTCTCTAGATGGACAACTAAACAAATGAGAGACACCTCAGAGTTAAAGCTGAATTTTACTTCTTCTGAGTTAATATCGTATACTTCAGATTATTGTAGCATTCCAAATACTTCTAAAGTGAAAACGAAACTAATAATTTCTTTTCACATTATTGCTATTTCTTTGCAGTTGCAGCAACTTCAGCATTAAGATTATATTATTTTGGGACTAATTGTAATATGCATACGTTCTTTTTATTTTGAGGGTCAGCTCTGATTCTCTTTGCTAACACTGAAGCTGATGGTGTTCAGCATTCTGAAGATTCGACCCTTATTGTTTTTCCCATTCTGTTCAAAATTGCAGGGAATCTGCTGTCCTTGTTACAAAGCTCATAAGAGATCATTGGAAGCACAAGATAAACGTTGCTAATTAGGAGAACAAATTAAACTGAGSCTTTTCTTAGTGTTTCACTATTTGGTGGAAGGCTAATGTCAATATGAACACTTAACTAAGGCTTCTAATTATTTTGTCAGCTCCATTACTCGTGGCAGAAATTTGAGGTAGCAGCTTTTTTGTTAACCGCAGCACCTGTGGTTGACACTGTTTGCTGACCCCACCCTAGCCTGACTCAGTAAAAGGCTGCAGCTTTCTGAACAGAGAGACAGCAATTGGGTTGCCAAGAGCTCCAGAGAAGTCAATAATTAGCAGACCCATTTGTTCCTAGGGAACTGGGCTCCGGGGCCAGGGTGTACAAATGGTGATTGCTTCAGCACGGTGTTAATCAGTTACAGAAGCTGTGAGATGAGCTGACTGTTGTGGAGATGGCCATCAGCTGCCATTCCACTGCTGTAGCTCCAAAGGGAGCTTCATGCCTAGGCCTGAGCTTTGTACTGGACCACTGTAGCCAGAAACCTTAGTTTTCACTGTGAGGCTGGCATGTGTCTGTAATTCATTGTCTCTTTTTCTGATTAAGTTTGGTTTTATTTTATTAATAGACTTGGATCGTCTGTCTGATAAACAAACATGAGTCATCTGAAGTTGTTCGCAGCTACGCTGAAGAGGCATGGCTTTAAACTTCTGGAAAAGCAGGATATAGCCAGAAGGGCATTTTTACATGGTCAACGGTATGTTTCATCAGGAACCTCAGAGCCATTCCTGAGTGGGAGTAATTCAAATTACGTGGAGGAAATGTACTATGCATGGCTTGAAAACCCTAAAAGCGTACATAAGGTAAGTCTAAAACTTGATGTAAATGGTAATACTGGGTTAAGAGCGGAATAGGTTTTTTTTTTACTTTTTAAATTGTTTTTTTTATAAAATGTTCAGGAAAAGGTCTTGTGTGAAATGAAAAATGTGAAATTAATTTCCCACATATTGATTGTTGTAAGATGTGATATTGCAACTATAAAAGTACAGAGGAGCCACASGCATGGTAAGCAGAGCGGAAAGAATGAGAAGTCCAGACCAGAAACAGAAAGCTGCTCTGAAACTGTATTCCTCCATGGAAACACTGTTCAAGGAGCCAGTCAAGTAATTAGTTACATCTGGAAGAAGACTCTAAAATATATTTAATTTTTTTCGTTTATTGTAATAAGTTGTATTGGAGAATATGTTATAACTAAATAATGTGTTGACGTTGGTGCTTCTGAACTGTCTGAAGAAGATGAATGTTCAGTTCCCTTTAGAGTAAACTGTGGAAGTTGTAACCTTAAAACTGAATCTGAAATTGTCAGAAAATTCTTCTGAAATATCTTGAGAAGTATTTTATGTCTCTCCTTCTCTCTCCAGGCGACATACATCTGTTGGCTTTTTTTTTTTTTTAAATCTATTGCCCAAATCCTTCCTTGTGGACAAAATACATATAATATATTTTTAAATAAGCTTTCTGCTGACAAGGAGGGCTCTGTTATGGTGATACATATGTAGTAACTTAAGAAGTTGATGGGAAGTCTGATCAATTCTAAGACAGACAAGTCATTTTCTAGGAAGTAATGTGAATTGTGCCCAAAATGTTTACCAAATTGGTTGTCTGCTCCCTTAGTCTTGAGGCACATATATCAAAATGTCACTTAGAAGTTGTTGTTCTAAGTCTGATAATCTGTCTAGAACATGAGGAAGTGATGCATGCTGAGGGAGAAACAAAAAAGGAAACCAAAAAAGGCTGTTTTGTAGCTGGGTTTTTTGGGGRTATGTTRTGTATGAGCTTAGTCTTGTTGAAAGTTGACATATGCGGTGACAGCTCTGAAGACTGACTGTTATTCAYATAGTGGATAGATCCCAGGTCTTTTATGTTACACCTTAACTTGGAATAGAGACCTTCTCCAGGTGTGGCTCTCTCATCTGACTTTGAGCCCTTGTCCTGTAGCTGCGAGCTGAGCTCTACCAGTGTGGAGTGGGGTAGCTCATTGTGTGGGTGCACTGAATTAATTTCTACAAAGCCCTCATGATGTGTTGAGGCTGTAGATCAATATCAACCCTTTTATACTGGGGACACTGAAGGGATGAGCTCATGCATAAGGAGTGTGTGTGGTGACATCAAGGTGACGTCTTGTCTTTTATTTTGTTTACATTACATTGGCTTCTGGTGAACTTTTTGCCTTTTAGATGAGTGAAGTTCCTTGTTCAGCCCCTTTGCAGTGGAGTGTGTTTTGCTGCTGTGAAGCCCTGCAGGCCTCTCTCGGGGTGAGAAGCTTACCTCGGTGAACGCAGGGGAGTGTAGAGCCCGCAGCAGCCGAGAGCAGGGCGGCGGCGCTGGAGCGCGGGTCCCGCCGCCGCCGGGAGCTGGCCAGGGTGCTGAACTAAGGCGGCTGAGAAATAGGGACCGGCGGGTTATTTTACTGGTGTTCCGGGATAGGCAGAAACGCTAAAAATCCTGCCGAAAGGCCATCCAATTCATCTGGCAGTTCAGGCACAGTCTGACAATGGATCCTGATGAGATGAGGCAGGATGTAAGTTGAACAGCGACTAATAAATTATCAGAAGTGAGTTGACAAAGCAGTGTAGGGTGTGGCCTAGGAAGTGGATCCCAGGTGATTCAAGATGTGTTTTTGTCGCGGTTTATCTCCAGCTGGCAAGCAAGCAGCCAATTGCTCTCATACACACACGGCTGGGGGAAAGAATCAGAAGGGTAAAAGTGAGAAAACTTGTGGATGGAGATAAACACAGTTTAATACAGAAAGCAAAAGCTGCATACACAAGCAAAACAAAACAAGGAATTCATTCACCAATTCCTATGGGCAGGCCGGTGTTCAGACATCCCCAGGAAAGCGGGGATCGATCACATGTAATGGTGACTTGAGAAGACAAACTCCATCCCTCTGAATGTCCCCCCTTCCTTCTTTCCCCAGCTTTATATGCTGAGCGTGATGTCATATGGTCTGGAATATCCCTTTGGTCAGTTGGGGTCAGCTGTCCTGGCTGTGTCCCTGCCCAACTCCTTGTTACCCCYAGCCTCCTTGCTGGTGGGGTGAGGAGAAGAAAAGGCCTTGATGCTGTGTAAGCCCTGCTCAGCAATAACTGAAACAATAACAAAAGCATCTCTATAATGCCAAATTTCAAATCCAAAGCAGGCTCAAAACAGCTACTGTGCAGTAAATCAACTACCCTAGCCAAAACCAGCATGATTATAAAAACGTGTGAATTCTTTTCTAGGTTAACCGTGTTTAGTATACTTGTGACAGTAATGAACGGAAGTAAATTCACTGTGTCCCTGATTTATGAGGCTTAAAAGAATATGATTGATGGAAATAATGGGTTACAGTTATGCTTGTCTGAATTATTAGTTATTTCACAGYCTGTAAAAAAAGGGGGGGGTGGAGAAGAATGCCAATTAATTTTACTTTGTTTCATCCACAAAATTAATTTTTGGTTTCTTGAAAASCATCTCATTTCATCAGCTGAAAGCYGCAAATACCTACCCAAGAATTTTGTTGACAGAAATTGTTCAATTTAAGCTTTCATAAAACAGSGTAAAGGGTTTAAAAATAAAAATGTTAAGGGTTGAAATCACCCTGTTTTCTTAAAAATACAGAAAAATTCATGTTGTGATTTTGACTGTAGACAAGTTATGAATTTGTGATTTTGGTATGGAAAGGAGTGGAGATGTTGGAAAATAATACCAAGAGACACCATGTGGTGTTGGCTATGGTATTGTTAATAATTTGACTCTCTGCAGGCCACTTGTATTTCATTGTTTTATCCAGTCTGTCCAGCATGGTTAGGAGAGCCAGCTTGTGCTAGGCATTTAGACATTGCATCCTCTTTCCTCATTTTCCTCTTCCTATCCTATTTCTCCTCATGTTTCTTCTTCTTGGATAGCCCCTTTTCAGAGGGGATGTGCCTCCTCATTGATTAGATGGAAGGTCTTGATTTTTCCTGGGCTTTAAAAGTTGTACTCTGTTCACTTTTACTTCGAACCTCCAATTAATGAGGGCTCCTCAAAYGATTTCCCTCTCAGAAGATTTGACTGGACATGTCTTCCCATGTGTGCTTATTTAAAACTGTGTGAAATATGGCTGTYACATTCCAATGAGCATAGTGTTKCTAAGAATTTCTCCTTTTTATGTATATCATGGTTGTATATCAAGGAATATGCATGTATATATATATAAGAGCTTTTATTCTTTGTACGAATCCATTCCTGATGATTTCCTGCTTTTCCTTGACTTTTGAATTTCCTATCATCAGAGTAGCCAAAACAGCAATCAGAATAAAATGACGTGGTCTCTGAAAAAGGCATCATTATTTCTCCTTGAAGCTTGGTGTCAGGACCATAGATCATAAAAGAGAAGCTTGACAAGGCTCAGTTATTACTATCACAAGATTAATTACAAAACTGCATGGTTGGATATGGAGTACATAATGCCTGCCATGTTATCCTGCATGCAGCTGCTCTACCGTGTGTAATCACCTCCTTGGTTTATGTACTAGGAAAAAGTGTGGGGGTTTTGTTTTGTTTTGACTTCATTTTATTTATTTTCTTTGTTTAAATGATGCAGTCATACTCAGTGTGTGTCTTCAAAGGCTTTACTGTCCTCACTGCAGTTGATGAATATTGTGATGTCGCTAGGAAAAAAACCAGCCATCAAGATAAAGAATATGTTACTTGTTATTCTAATTGCAACACTGTTATATGAGAGCAAAATGTTGCCACTGAATCACTTGAATTGTGTCATATTACTTGAGAAAATGATGGTTAACTACAATATAGATTTCCTGGCAGAAGGAAAAAAAAAAGAATGTATCATCTATCACTATAGTAATTTCTTTTTGTGGATGCATTTTTCTATTATAAATCTCCTCTACCATTTTCTTGAAGAACTTTACTAATTTAGTTGAGAAGSTGCAGGTTTGCTGCGAGGCCAAGCTGGTCTTCTGCCTGTTCAGTCACATGGCAAAAGCTGTTGCCAAAGAATGACATTGATACACAGAACTTGAAGACTATAATCTGGTATCAATCTTGAAAGACACTACAAAAATTTGTAAAGGCTTTGATGGATGTGTATCTAGAAAAAACTAATTTTCTGTAGCCAAATGATGTATTTTCCCTCCCCTCTGATTAAATGTCAAGACTGTCCAACAAATCAATAAGTTCAAAAATGTGATAGGAAAAAATAGTGTGGGTCCATTCTGTCTCAGCTGGCTGCATCTTCAGATGTAAACATTTTCTTTATATTTCTGAGTGTGCATGAAGAAAGAGTCCTATACTGRTTCTCCTTAAACAGATCACTTGTTGGGCAAGTCTGTTTGGATTTTGTTAACAACTCTCTCAGCAGAGCACTTGTCAAAAAACACATTCAGTTGTTTGTGGGACTGTGCTGTGATGACTTTTGTATCTAAATGAAAAGGTTTTACTCAACAAAGGAATAGTTATATTATTATCATGCTTGTRTGTGTATCATGGTGTTAGAAAAAGTAAGGAAGAAACCTTAACATAAGCAAAGCAAATTCTTAATTAAAACTTTAAATGAATACCAAGTGTGAGATATGTCATGGATCCAAATGTGTTTGGAATTTCCTAACTTAATGTTTAATGAAAATTAATAACTGTGTATTGCCCAAATAATTTCTCCAGTCTAAGTAGCTTTAATAGTTAAAAAGGGGATTATGATTGTTTTTCCACTGTCTGGGGTGTGCAGACACTCGGACTGGGTGCTGTATGGGCAGGTATAACAATACTGTTCTTAATACAGAGTAAGAAGGTGTAGAGAGAGAATCCTAGCCAGAATGCAGCCACACTAATAGGCCCTTGTAGACCACTTATAGGATGTAAATTCAGACTTCTAATCTCAGTGTGGCTAGCAWGGTGTCAAGGTAAGAAGAATATAGGAAATGGGTATAAATGAGAGAAGGGAGCAGGAATGAATTCTTCATCAGTGTGTCTGGAACTGGCTGCCACACATGGTSTGTCTGCCTTAATTTGTCAGGCTATGTTTAGATAAGTCTGAGTAAGAGCAGAGTGATAAATTAAGTTTACTGTATTTGTATCGATGCAGCTTTGTATGAATAAAGAAGTAGGAGAGGTGCATTAAAGCCATGTTTCTTGGGCAGTGGCTTCATGCTAATGATGAGGTTCCCACCCACRTGTTCAGTGAATCCCCTCACTTCCATAACTTGGACTTGGAAGGTTGCGTGTTGTTTTGCTCCTTTATGCTGTCCCTCTCATGGTGTTTCTGTACACCTTAAAGCTTTTAGAAATTTCAGTATGAAGACATTTTGTTAATGAAAACAGGATTTTATAAATATTTTTCTGTCATGCCATGTTTGTATTACATTATTGATTCTTTTGTGTGTTATGTAGTTAATACATGAAGTAATCTTTTTAAAATAAAATCTGTGCTACTTTTTGTCTTTTCTGTCACTTGATTTTTTGAAATGTGTTAATTCAAAGCTYGCAGCCTTGCACAAATTTATTTCTTACAGTTCTTCTATTCCAGCCACAAAGATATTTCAGTTTTTAAATACCTTCCTTTTTGTCTTTTTGAAGTTAGCCAACAGAGGGAAGTGTTTTACACAGACTTTCTTCTTTGTTGGGTCTAAGCGTCTCAGATGTTTTATCCCATTCTGCTGCTCTCTGTTAGCATTCATATATATCTAAAACCATTGTAACCTGGCACAGTGACCACCTCATCAGAATGGAAACAGTTCAGGAAAAAAGATTCAGGCATATGTGAGTGAAGTAGCTTGTGTAAAAGCACAGAAGGAAATAAAAGGATCTTTTGTTTGGTGTGATTCAGTTTCTGAGATAAGTACTTTTCTAAAGTTATGACTTGCACCTGAAACCAGGCCCATAATTTCTTTCATAGTAAGGTAGCTTAAGCTGGTGAGGAAAGGAGCTTAAAATAAATATCTCACTCAAAAAAGCTTAAAGTGCCTTTAAAGTTTCTTCAAGAGAAGCTCTTAAGGACAGAATCTGATTTAGAGTAATCAGTGAGTGTCTTGAAGTACCATAAATTCAGTAAGTATCATTAAAGGAATGGATTAATTTAGTTTATTATGGTTCTTTGTTTTATAGACTTGATAGCTCTTTACCAGTAGCATGATATCATACATTCTTGGCTGCCTGAATAAACACCACAATTAAAAAGCTGTGTGAGTGGATAATGTACGAAGATGCTTCACAGTCCTGTGTGCTGGAGAGTTTTCTGCTGAGCAAGCTCAGTGAGAGGAAAAGGGTTCTGTGTAAATAAAGCACACAGTTGCTACCGAGCTTGAGACATATCAATGCTCTCTTTTTGTTGTCTGTTACTGGTATTTAACACTGTAATGCAGTGAGGTACCATTTGAAAGAGCTGCTTTGGTTTAGACTTTTGTTTGAGGTAATAAATATTTCTTTCTTCTCTGTACACATGTCCAGTCCTGGGATGTGTTTTTCCGAAGTGCTAATGTTGGCCAAGCGTATGATCCCCATCTACCAGCTCCGCTGGAAGGAAAGGCATCATTTCTTCAGAGCCACGGCCTGGCCCAGACACCTGGTAAAGCTGAAAAGCTTGTTGAAGACCACCTTGCTGTGCAGTCATTGATCAGAGCATACCAAGTAAGTGTACTTTGGGGTAGGTGTGAGAAGGCCTTGCCTTTGCAAACAACCTTTTTCTTCCTTTTGTGTTCTCCTTTGTCTTCTGGTCTTAATTATTGGTTTGCTTCTGATCCAAAAATGCCTTGAACTAGACTTTTAGCTTTTTCTTTCCAGCACAGTTTCTAAACATGGAAGTGTTTGATTCAGACTGRGGTGATCCTTGTGTTTAGCAAACTCATAATTCAGATTACCCACAGACCTGATGTTGGTCATGTGACATAGCCTGGAAGCACTTTATGGAGATAGTGGTTTGTGAAAGTCTGCCTTCACCTCTGGGAAAGTTGGTATTACAGTTCTAAATGTTACTGCCTTTCTTTAAGAAAGGATGAATTGTACTTGCCTTCTTGTACCTCTAAGGTGAATTTTGAGATTCCTGATTTGAGCAGGATTATAGGTAAAAAGAGAGAGGAGAAATGATGAATTAAGCAGAAACTGAGTTTTGAGGGGCTGACAGGACTGAGTTTGGGTTAGCTCTGATGGATTTCTTTTAGAGAGCTGTTCGTCAAAGTTGACTTCTTTCCACAGTCAGATTTTTAAGCCTTTTATTAAATTAAGAAATTAAGTCTGTTTTCATTATTTTTCCTATTAAAGAAGGAGGAATTTGGAAATAGGACAGTGGTTTTGGTTAGATGTTTTCCAGATGAAAAACAAGTTTAAATGTTTTTGTTTAGATTTGTATTTAGTATCTTAATTTCAATAAAAGGCTTAAAACCAATGTACAACAAAACAAAAACATAACCAACTCCGAAAAACAGGTCTGTGTTGAACAAAATATTCCAGTTTGATTTTATTTTTTAAATGGGTATGTAACWTTCCAAGAAGTTTCCTACAGTTTGATTTGAGCAGATCTATTCCTCCGTGCCCTAAGTATTTTAACTCCTGTTTGGTGTCATGAAAGGAATAGAAGAGGAACTTTTTAAAAGTCCTTTTTTTGCACACATCSCATTGTCACCATTGAGTTGGAGAAGTGTTGTAAAAGACTAGAAACATTTGTAAATATAAAGAATATATGAAATTTGCTTAGAAATGGGTATGTAGAAAATAACCACTTTTGTTTGCAGTAAAAATTTGKTGAAGTATTAGAGAAGACTGGAGAATGTTAGGCTGCTTTGACACAATTTACTTGAAAATACTTCAGGGATTGCTGTTTTGCTCCCTGTATTTGTCAAGTGATGGAACAGAAATGTCTGTATAAATGGCAGGCACCCATGTGTCTGCAACAAACAGTCAAAGAGGATTGCCTAAGGCAGCTGTCTGCTTTTTAAAAGGTATTTAGTACCCTGTAAATTCAGTGTTGAAGGGGTATGATAATTTGTGACCTTCCTTTGCCTGATAATGAAATGAAATGGAGAAGGATAGAGAATTTTCATTTCTCAAACCTGTCAGTGTTTTATAGTTTCTGTGGTAAACTGCTCTGTAGTCTGTTGAGCTGGACTTCTGAAAAGGCAGTTAATCTATTGCTTGTTGTAACGTGGAGCACTGGGAACACTGAAGGAAGGATTTTCAGTGAGATGTGTGTGCTTAACAAAAGCAGCTTCAGATAGAGTCTAGTTTCTGGTAGTCTGTACTTGCATTTAGTAAAGTTACAGCAATTGATGGAAATTTTCAATATATGTATTATCACAAGGTCGATCTCCAATTTTTGCAGATGTTACTATTCTGTATTCAGTGAAAATAGTAGAAGTTATTAAAAAAATAGCTTGATATTGAGGAAAATACAATCTTTTAAAGACCAAACCGCTCCTGGAATAATATGGCACAGCACTTTACTGATTTGCCTTTCTGGGCTTTGGCACTCTTGCTGATCATCTTCCTCTTCCTATTAATACTGAAGAGCAGATGTAACTTAGGGAGGTGACTTCTTTCCTGTTGATGATGTTCAAGACAGAATTGTTTGCTTTGTTCCAGTCAGATAAACTTAGTGCTGCTGTAAATAGTCAGATGGCACAGATGTTGCTGTGGGCATCATTTGGCCTGTCAGAGTTTCATTACTGGTGATTCATGATATGCAAAGAATTGCAGAAGTCAGGCTGAGTTTACAGGGCTGTTCCAAAAAAGGTGCCATATTTCTGTTTTTTATAAAACCATTTTGTTATAAACTCTCCTGCAAATATAAAATACTTTAACAGGATTTTTACAGGTCTCTTCTTGATGAACCACACTGTAATCATATTCTATTACTGTGTGATGCACTTCACTATTAATATTGCATTTTATAATTTCATGTTTTTCTCAGGGACAATTAGGATACTAGTTGTGTGAATGAAATTTTACCGAAGTAATGTGAATTTGTTATTAAAAAGAAAAAATTTTAAGGAGAAATTATTGATATATTCATCTATACAAAGCTTCTAATGAGTTAATTTGGTGTATGAGAGTCACACATAAGAGGCATATTAAAAATTGTTTTATGTTTGTGGCTCTGTTGGATCAATTAGTTATTTCTTCTGTAGCAATGTTATATAATAATGTGAAGCACTAGTTTAGAGCAACTTGTGGCATGCATTAATGCCAGTCACACTGATAATTGAAAGTTGGCTAAATTCCTCACTCAATTTATGTTCTTCGGTGTCTTTAATGTCAATTCTATCRTAGATCAAATTTCCAAAATTTCATGAATGAAAAGAGATGCTATCAGATGCTATCTGATGTGGAGCAGAGCTCARGAAGAGTGATCCCTTCACTGCCAGTATAAACTACTTCAGCACCAATCTGTGTTTTAAGTCAGCAATGCTGTATTTTAGTATTCTGAGGTGCAGAAAGGAGGATTTGGGCAAAAATACAAAATGACTGAATTGGCGAATGGTGAAATCTATAGGCTCATCAGTTTCTTAATTTTACCCAGAAACTGAGAATGTAGTCTAGTAGCTTTCTTCACTTAAACTCCAGTGTAATCCCAGTTGAAYTGTGTATCTGAGATAACAAAGATTATGTTCTAATGTGTATTCAGTAGTTTTTGATAAAGGTATATATATATTCAGTGATATAATGCTTATTTTTTGTTCTTATGGAAAAACTTGGGAAATATGTGACCCTGTCATCACATTAGTGGTGTTTGCTTATTTGACTTTATGACTGATACGCATTCTGTGGAGAGATATCACTGCTTCTTTTCCCTTTGTCTGACTTTTGTTACTGTGATATCATTTTCCTCTTACTTCCCTCCTTTTTCAGATCCGTGGCCATCATGTGGCTCAGCTAGATCCCCTTGGAATTCTGGATGCAGACTTGGATTCGTTCATTCCGTCTGACCTCATTACCACAATCGATAAACTTGGTGTGTAAGCTGTGTGCCTTCTTATTTGCAATGCTCATTTGTCTCTTGTGTATCATTGGGCTAAGGTGATTTAATAAGACATTTCACAGAATCATGGGGAGGCTTGGGTTGGAATAGACCTTAAAGATTGCCTRGTTCCAAGTCCCCTCTATGGGCAGGGATGCCACATTTCAGGGAAGCTTCTACCTCTTCTGCTTGCTGTTATCAGGAAATAGTACCTTTGAGCATCTGTAAGGAGGCTGAAATTTCACAACMATGGAATTTCTGCTCTGAGATCAGGGTGAGGTTCTTGTGAATTCATCTTTTCATGAATGATGATTATAAATGCTCTATAAACCCCCTAAGTATTTTATTTTGAACCACACCAGAAATGAATACTAATGAATACATTAGTCCAAGATTCTGGTAATATAAACTACCCTTATACCRTAACGTTTAATACTTGTTTGAACTGGGAACATCGGGAGGCTGGTCAACAGGGAAACCAAGCAATAAATAGAGCACTGGACAGAGGAACTTGGGGTAATTTTCATACCAAATTTGGATTCTGRTGTCTGATACTTATTCCTTCTGTGTCTCTTGAAGACATCTGTTTGAAGTTATCAGAAGAAAATGTGGAAAGCATAGAATTCTTTACTTGTGGATATAATCCAATAGTGACCACTTCTCTGCTGGAAGAGTGTAGTGCACTAGGGTTTGTTTTTGCAAAGGTTGTTCTCATTGCTAGGAATGCAGGTGTCTGAGAAATTGCACTGATCAATTTTTTTGCCTCTCTCTACTTAAATAAAAAACCACCTGATTGATTTTTCTCTTCAATCTACCTGGTTTGYTTAAAATGTGGTTTTCTACTTGATGAAGACACTGAATCAATTTTTCTTTGATGTGTAGGGAAGCTTTTTCAACCAGACATAAAAATAGTGCAGAAAGTAAATAAAACACGTTCTGCTTAATTTTGCTGTAAGCACATCTACTGCCTCTTTGCTGCTCTGTTTTCTATTTCTGGTGTAGGGAAAGAAGCAGTTCTGATCATATAAAAGAAGTAGATGCCTAAGACTAAATAGAGAGGTGCTTATACRAGTGGTCTTCTCTCTGAAGTTTGTCAGCTTTAATTAAAGAAAAGTACTTACTAGAAAATACATTGGACATTTACTGAGTAAATACAATTAGTTTGGAGCATGTGTGAATGGTAGCATGTCAGTCCACATTTCTTTAAACTCTACCGATAGTTTAGTACAGAGTGTTGTGACTGGTCAGAAGGCATCTACTGAAGTCCTCATGCCCATAGGAAAAATATGCCAGACTTCTGAATGAGATGGGGGGGATGTCTGAGAGTGTAACTGAGGAGATTTTGGTTTGTGAGGGGAAACAAAACTTCTAGTCTYGGCACAGCAAAAAAAAAAGAGGAGTATCTCAAATGCCTATCCCTGAATGTTCCAGGCAGGAAACTTATGTAAGGTCTTTGGCAGTACAGAAAGTATTTTGGTGTTCGATTTTTCTGTGCATTTTCTTWGTCCCATCTTCTGCTTTCTTTTCGAGAAACCTTGTGGTAGGAAATGTCTTCTGAGAGTTGCTTCTGAAAATGCAGGTAGTTACAGATGTACCTACTGCATGATTCATGTTATAGAATTGCTTTCAGGATTTCAGTAAGGTTGTATCTCTTTAAACATGAGGTGATGCTTCAGTAAATATGTGGTGCTGTGGTAAAAAGCACAGATGTTCTGTGTGTGCCCAAATCACTCCTGTACGTGTTCTGGTTTATGCATGATAGAACATCAAGAGCCTGTGAAGTCTGAGGGAAAGTCAGCAAAAGAAAAGAAATAAATGGGTGTTAGCACTGCTTGGTTTCAAATGACACTAAAGGCCCTGTCACCCCCTGTGTCACTCTCCCCTCCTGCGGGGAAAAAACCTATTATGATACCAAARAGGAGACATAGTGGCACCTACACTTTTTTTGTCACGCCAGGTTTGAAATTTTAATATATTATTAAAATTATTATTAAAAACAAAATAAATATTTTAAAACATATTATTTTTAAATCACAGTGTGTTATTTACCGACGGTGCTGTGTAGTAAAAGTGGTGGCAATGCAATCCTATGGCCTGACTTCAAGTGCTAAGTTCCATTATTATTTTGTCTTTAAATAGCTGCTTTGCTTTTATCTTCAGAAAAGTCATTTAACACTTAAATATTGTTCTTTATTGATTTAACAGTCATGTGTATGCTGTCTTATCAGTGTTAAAGTGGATGTCTGCAGCTTATTTGGAACCAAGATAGAGTTCAAAATTAAAAATAGGGAAGTTATTTTTAATTTTTCAAATATTTTTACTTGTGTAGACACACAGATGTAGTTTTAATGTATATGTAAAGTTCTATGTGTATATAATGTTCTATAACTGTATGTAATGTGTATTATAAGTGTTACACATTTGCTTCTTACAGTTGTAAGAAACTGTTTTTCCTTCCTTCTTTTAACAGATCTAGGCTAAACTGGTATCTTACAAGGCCATTAACTTGTATTGGTACCAGTCTTTCAGTCTTGTCTGTTGTGTATTTTGGCTTTTGAAACTGTATAATAGTTAGGTTCGATATTTTCTTAAATAATATTCTTATCCAGAACAAGTTTAGATGTGTCTAATTGAAGATGGGACGATAATGTTGAATAAGCCCTTGTTTTAGATGGTGGGGGTGTGGAGATCTGTGTGTTTTATAAGGGGTGACCACTTGGGAGCTAGAGCTGTACATGGCTCTTTCAAACTAACTTCCCTAAGAAGAGAAAGAGGGTGAATAGAAATACTTTGAAAGTTCTCCAGAGTGCTTGTACAGCATTTTATTGAACCTGCTGTGCATTTTTGCTTAGTCTATCTATTAATGTAGTATGCTTCCAACCAAGTGGTTTTGTCTGTGAGAAGGAATTCTGTTTGTGTTTGTTGCTTATGATAGAGTTGGTTATTTTACTAAACAGTGAACTGCAAGAAATGGCATGGAAAATGGATGGTGTATGTACTAATACGCTAAAATATTGAAAGGTTTGGATGATCCTAATTGCTGTAATTTAATCTGAGCATTTAYGGAAGAATGGTTCATACTTCTAATCAAACAATGACTAATTAAAACATTAATTTTAAAATCCAGTCTAAATTGCATTTTACTAATGAACACTTTCAAAATATTCACACTTTTAATTTTTAATCTGGTACCTTCTTTCTTAATACTGCTTTATTAAACATAATTGCCATGGTTTGAAAACAATGCTGGTTTCCTTATTCTCTCCTGCCCTACTATACCTGTTGTAGGGTTTTATGGTTTGCATGAATCAGATTTGGACAAAGTCTTTCAGCTGCCAACAACCACCTTCATAGGAGGAAATGAGAACAGTCTTTCTTTACGAGAGATCATCAAACGCCTGGAGGTCAGTGGGACATGTTTTCATTTGTGATTGTTTTCATTCAAACCAAAGTGAACTTTTTCCCAGGTGTC
The DNA here is from genome assembly GCA_018881555.1 of Amblyornis subalaris. NCBI lineage: Eukaryota > Metazoa > Chordata > Aves > Passeriformes > Ptilonorhynchidae > Amblyornis > Amblyornis subalaris. The sequence continues at coordinate 16,464,311 of JACAXG010000003.1, read as the reverse complement.
AGTCACAAAAAAATGCTTATCATTTGTCAGTTATTAATAGAGCATGTAAAGAATTCAAATCTCATTAAAAATAAACTTTGTAGTGTTTCTAGAGGTTGCAGCACCATAGGTTTCATTACTTGGATATCAGAAATACATACATTAAGGATGAGTGTAAAGAGGTGAATATGGTAGAATACTAATTCCAGCCGTCATTCTGTAAAGAACTGATATTGTTTAAAAGGAGTAGAGCCTTTAGAAATTGCCTTTTAAGTGTTGTACCACAGATAAAATACCTGTGCACACAGTGCTTGGAATGCACAGGGGTTGCTTTCAGATCCCTAGCTCTAGTGAGACTTTTACCTGAGGAAAAATATGAAGGCTGGGTACCAAATTCATGAAAGCCCAGCTGTATCTTGCAGACAGTGATGGTCCTTGTTTTTCATCCCCAACCTTTTTGTAGAGTTTCATTATCTGACAGGTGGTATGGTTTATGCCACAGAAAGTCATCAAAGCTAAAATAATTTAAAGAAACTAATTTGAAGGAATAGATATCACTAGAGGTGAACTCCAAATAGCAAAGCAGCAAGTAGGAATGGTAATGAATTTGTAGACACCTGAGTTAGTGTTGGATATTTCCAGTTGTTTGACTTTTATGTCGGCTTAGCTGAGGCATGGTAAATTGTTAAGCCACGTTATCTCTGTTATTCATTTGAGCTCTATATTTGGTTGTTGGTTTTTTTGTTTGTTTTTGCATTTCTAGCTTATCTATGTAGCAATTTTCAGATTGCTACAAGAGATAATCCTTAAAATTGTAATGTGCAGATAAATGGACAAAATGAATAGCAAAATCTAAAAGCCTCAAGGAACTGATGTGTGTTAAGGAGAGAGAACCTTCTGGTTTCCTCTTCTCTCTAGAGCTTTGGATATTATTTTTTTTTTTATCATTGAGGTTAACATTCAACTCCTTTTTAGAGGCAGTAGAGTGCACATAGTGTGTTTTCAGCGTGGTTTTGTCTCAAACTCACGGTAGRTCTTTCTTCTGTTGACTTGTATTTTGGACATATTTTTTCTAACGAAATACTCTTTTTAAGGTAAGAAAAAGAAAATTTAAAAAATTAACAAGGAGATAAAGTTTTTGTTATGTCTCTGCGTTTCTTCCTGCCCTTTCTCTGCTGTCAGCTGCTTGGATTCTTTTTCACATTTCCAGGTTTCTGAAACTCGACAGTTATCAGATAATTTGCATTAGACTTCATAGCTGTCTTCTCASTGTCTTTATTGCTTGATTTAAGGTGACATTTAAAAAAGTTGTGATAAGACACAAATTTTGATAAATTATGTGAAATCTTTGCTGGTGCATCTAAAGAAAAGAGTGTACTATGCCTGTAAGAGCAGCACTGAGTTAGGTGAAATGTGCCAGTCAGTTTAAGGCAGGTTTATTTGCCTATTTTGAGTGTATCACCAAATGAGAATCTTCCAGTTTCAAAATTTTGAAATGTTACTTTGTAGAGAAAGCTTTCTGGCATGAAACTAGATTCAGAAAAATAATGCATTCACTTATAGAATTACTGTGGGGAAGATATTGTGGAAGAGGAAGATGACAAGATAGCTTTCAGGAGAGTAACAGAGAATATAATCTGAAAAACATATTTGTTTCTTCATGGCCCACTAGCTCCTAAAGCTTCTCTGTTGGTGTTCTCACTTGCTAGCATACCTACTGCCAACACATTGGCCTGGAGTTCATGTTCATCAATGATGTGGAGCAGTGCCAGTGGATCCGTCAGAAGTTTGAGACACCGGGAGTTATGAAGTTCACTAATGAGGAAAAAAGGACTTTGCTGGCAAGGCTGGTGCGCTCAATGAGGTACGCTGGGGTGGGCTGGGAGACTGCCCTATGGCTGCTGCCTGGAAGCTGCTGTCATCGGTCAACTGCTGACCTGGGGGTGAATAGTCTCAGTGAAATCTGRAGTACAGGTGGGTGTAGTTAACCTGGCTGCAACATCAAAGGAAAGTGTGTGCTGTGAGCAATGTCAGGTCTGTGTTGACTTAGTATTCTATTATCTTCAAAGGCATGTTGTGTTCTGTAACACTTGCCCAGTCTTTAGTGGCATATCTGGCAATGTTTTCATTGGCTTGAGGGGGTAAACTGGGAAAAAGTTGTTTCAACAAAGTAGTAATATACATCTGTGGTAAAGATTCATAGCCTGTTTTAGAAAATAGGTGTCAGAACAATGTTGGTGTGTGATTTCAAGTCCYGTTTCTGCCTTTTTCATTTTGAGATGTGCCAAGATGTGCTGTACTGTTGCATGATCTGGCAGCAGCAGTTTTAGTCTCTGCAATATAAGAAAGCACATTTGGAAACAGCCTACTGACTGCTCCTGTCGTGGCTATGTGTATGGAAATACTGTGATCCCAGAGACTGAATTATCCTCTTACCCCTAGGACAAGACTTCTCAGACACAAGATTTATTCCAGTCCCTACAGTCCGAAAGAGTTTATATGTCCTTTGAAAAACACAAGAGTCAGAGATCTGTAAAAGCATACTTTTTAGTTAAGTTTCTGTGTTCAAAGACCTAAAAGTGAAGTGCTCATTGGAGGTGTCAAAAGATATTTTTGCACGTATTTTGTTTGCCAGTGTTATAGCAAGATTGTCTGGTTAAAAGTTTCTTTTAAACAGAAACAAAAATGYCGCTTTATGGTCAATTGAATATTACACTTGAGTAAGTTTATTTAACAAGCCTTTAGTATGAACCATCTCCATTTATCTTAAGACAAGAATTTGTACATTCATTCTTGCTTAAGCTGTGGAAAGATCTGGGGTTTCTAGTAGCATGAAGGTGCCTAATGTTCATCTTCTGCCAAATTAATTGTCTGCTGAAAAGGGAAGAAAAAAGTTTTACAAAAATTTGTATCCAGCTATCTCTAGAGTGATTTTTATTTTATGGTTGGAAAATTACCTAGGAAAAAATCTAGCTTTGTGRAAAACTGGTTGTGCTCTTGAGACTTGTGGCTTTGTAAAGCAGGTTTTCATTGTTTTGCTCAAGACCACTGTTTCAAAAATGTTCATTCCAAGTACTACGGAGTTCAGGTACTTGAAACTGAATTTTGAAGTTGAATTTCTCATCCTTTGTGGTTTTCACTGATAGGTTATTGAGGAAAAGGTCATTTTTAACTCCTGCTTATGTATAGTACTCACTGTATATTTTTGAGGTACTTCGTGTATGCGTTAGTAAACATGTTAGACCCTGATGTGGAGTCTGATCTGGGCAGGGTCAAGCATTTCCAGATTATCCCTTCTGAGAGCAAGCAGCTTCCATCAGATGTGTTCCTCACTGGGTGCTGAAATGCATGCARTGACAGGGGTGAGCTGCCAGCCTTTGTGACTCACAGTGGCATGGGGGAGACTGGCAAGGTGTCACTGTGAAATACTGTAGCTTTGCACACTTAGTGGCAATTTGCCTCAAGTAACGAACTTGCTGTTTGTCCAATACTGGCTCAACTTGCTGCTGMAAAGAGAAGGAAAACTGTGTGTACRCTGCTTTCATTCATCCTGTGGGACTTGCTGTTCACATGGGACCCCACTTTATATAAAAACTGGCATAGCCCCACAGACTTCCCTGAGGAATTCTGGCAGAATAGCTCAGCTGAGGGTCTGGCTTGTTGCTTAGATGGCTGAATTGTAAGGGTATTGATGGGTGAGCTACGGACAGTCTTTTGGCAACAATTCATTTCACTGCCTTTAGGGCTTCAGTCTAAAGAGGTAAATGTCAGCATTCTAGGTGAGGAATAAACTGAGTATTAATGGATTATGGCAGTGTTATGAGTTGAAGCACTGCACAGATGATGTAACCAATACAGTTACTTTAATGAAGATGTATTTTCTTTGCTTTTCATATCTCCAAGCTTTACAATGTATAATCCTTTCAATGTTTGTTAAAAGGTACTTTTTAACCACTCGCATTGCCTCTGGCCCCAATGCATTAAAGAATGAAAGAGCGTAGAGCTGTCAGGGRTTGACATCATTCTGCTGCTGAAGCTGAGGCAGAGATACCAGTGTCCTAGTTCTTGGCACATTCCCAGCTGTTACATCACACAGTCTGARGAGCCTTGCTGTTGAATGGGACCTAAGGAATAGGCATGCTTTCTACTCTGTTTTTTAAATAAGTATTGGAAACTACAGGTTCTTGGTTATATTTWCTTCAATTCATAGAAAAGATTTCTTTGCTGTCGCTTTGGCTTTCCAGTAGTCAGTATTTGTGTACATGAGGACAGAGTTTAACGTGGGAAATGAATTTTTTCTGAGATGGAGAATCTTAATTGTTTGGAAATCCTAATAAATATTTTTCAGATGGAGGAGGAAGAAGACTGAATTCTGTCCTGTGTTTTCCTCCCTATGTGTGACTTAATTGCAGAGGCCTGAAAACTTCAACTCACAGATGTTTTAAAACAGTTTAATGTAATTTTATTTGTTCAAAGATGTTTGACAAGAAGTATTTGCTACATTACCTTAGTACAAATAATTTCTCTTGGTTTTTTTGTGTTTCTTTTTGGCAAAGATTTGAAGACTTCCTTGCTCGCAAGTGGTCTTCCGAAAAGAGATTTGGTTTGGAAGGATGTGAAGTAATGATTCCTGCACTCAAGACCATCATTGATAAATCCAGTGAAATGGGAATTGAATATGTTATAATGGGAATGCCTCATAGGTAATGCCAATGGAAACACCCCAACAAATGGGCTTATTGTGTTAAGCTTTGGGTTCTAGAATTTTATTAATAAAGTTGAAATTAGAGAAGCTGAGGTAGCAAGAGTCAGTCATAGCAAGTAATGGGAAGACAGAACTGTAACAAATGCCTGTCAGTAAGAGGCTACAGGTTCACAGGTAAATGGTAGAGAAACTCGCCTCAGTGTACTTGGAAGCTGCAAGCAGATGTGGCAGCAGCCGTGGTATCTCTGCCACTGCTTAGAGTCTAGAACTGGGAAAGCTGGGTGAAATAGTATTGAACTTATTTTTGCARTCTGCCTTAACTAATTTTTAATGTGATTATATAACGACTGCTAGATAGCTACAAAATTTACTTGGATAACTAGATGTTATAAAATGTCTGAGGGAATGCATTGGAGGAACTTTGTAACGCGCAGAAGGGTTGAGTTAAGGGTTTTAGGCTCAAAAGTTTGAAGTGAACTTTTGCAAATTTCTGTCAGGGCGGTTTGCAGATTTTACAAGTTTTAYACTGTTGACTTTGTTACTACTATTTTTGTAACATAACTGTGTTTGGAATTTTCTTAGGGGTAGGCTGAATGTATTGGCTAATGTAATCCGAAAAGAGCTGGAGCAGATCTTCTGTCAGTTTGATCCCAAACTTGAAGCAGCTGATGAGGTAAGGTGCTTTTTCCATAGATCTGTATAGAGAGGTCAACATTCAAGGTAGTTTTTAGTTGTTTTGTTCATGGTCACTATGAAAATAGCATTATCAGCTGCTGAAATGCATTCTTTTCTAGTGTGAGGAGTATGATTTGGTGAAATTTCTTAACAAATTTAAAGATTATGTTGTACTTCTAATATGCAGAAGGTCTCTCAGAAGTGACTGTAGATAAGTAACTTTTTTCCATTTGACAGAGTTTGCAATCTCTAAGCATCTCTCTTTGTTTTATATAAATGAACTGAGTATCCATATGCTGTAAGTCTTTATCTAACATTTGATGGCAACAGTAAGAGAACAGGTACAGTGTTCCAGTTTGAATTTATGGTGTCAAAGCCATAGTGCATAGTGATATACTCATGTTAAATAAATGCATTTTTCAGACTGAAGCACAAGTTTTAGGCCTAGTGAATTGGATGCAGCAGGTCTGAATTACATTCCTGAATCATGATTACATCTTTCATGTTAGGGATCTGGGGATGTAAAATATCATCTGGGAATGTACCATGAGAGGATCAACCGAACAACAAACAAGAAAATCACTCTGTCCCTGATGGCTAACCCTTCTCACTTGGAAGCAGTAGATCCTGTTGTGCAAGGGAAAACGAAAGCTGAGCAGTTTTATCGAGGGGATACAGCAGGGAAAAAGGTAAAGATTGTTTAATATAGTAACTTCTAATGGTAGTTTTTCATAGTATTTTTAATAAATGAATTTGCCAGTAGTTTTGTATCACAGAATCTTCCTCTTTTCCCCCTTACCACAAAAGGGTTCTATCACCTGTTGAACTAGATAAGGTTTCTGACATGGTACCTCAAGGTAACTTCAGAAAGTAGGCTTAAAGCTTTCTTTTGTTTGCAAACTGAGCAAAGGCACCAAAATGCTGAGAAATTTATGGTTTATTATAAAAATACTATTTTATTTTATAAGCACTATGGAAATATGGAGCAAAGAAATCCTGCTGAGAAGCTTAAATTGCAGTTTTCTCTTCTAATATATGTGTGTGTRTGTGCGTATAATTCTCCCTCTTAGGTCATGTCAATATTGTTACACGGGGATGCTGCCTTTGCAGGACAAGGAGTGGTTTATGAGACATTTCATCTTAGTGACCTCCCATCCTACACCACAAATGGCACTATTCACGTTGTGGTCAACAACCAGGTAACAAGCAGAGCCTTTTACAATCAACTTGTCTGSTGAATATTTGCTTGTCTATTTCTTTTTATTCTTCTTTGTTATTAACTGGGTTCATTGTCCCCTCTGGTTATTAGAATGGTTGGGATGTTTCTGGAAATGATCCTAGTATCCAGCACCTCTTGAGTGGATAATATTTTATCACCTGCATGTATTCCATTCAATCTGTAATACTCAATTGGATTAGTCTTGCTTTGGTTTGTTTTTAAGGGAGCAAAAAGAACCTAGCTAGCCAAACTGAAAAKCTGATGCTGACGATGTGTAAATGACTACTACATGCAAACCTCCTCCAAAACAGAGTAGAGGGAGGTAACCAGATTATTTTAATAGAAACTTCTGGAATTTTTAGATTGGCTTCACCACAGACCCCCGTATGGCCCGTTCATCTCCATATCCCACTGATGTTGCCCGTGTGGTCAATGCTCCCATTTTCCACGTGAATGCTGATGACCCTGAAGCAGTAATGTACGTGTGTAGTGTAGCTGCAGAGTGGCGAAACACTTTCAATAAAGATGTGGTCGTTGACTTGGTAAGTCTGGGGTTTCTTAACTTCTCATTCTGTGTTATGTACTGCTCTTATTTTTTTTTGTGGCTTAGGAGATCCAGTCAAGAAATATATTTGATTTTAAAGGCCTTTAGTKTCTTTGTTTTAAAAAACCAAGCAACTAACAGGCTCACAAGAAGCCATGAATGTTTTTTATACAACAAACCTCTTAAAATCTCTGTAAAACTATAAAATGGAAAGATTCCGTGTTATGTCTTTCCTTATCAACAGAAACAATCTTTCCTCTTGTAGGTTTGTTACCGTAGGAGAGGGCACAATGAAATGGATGAGCCCATGTTCACCCAGCCTCTGATGTACAAGCAGATCCATAAGCAGGTGCCAGTGCTGAAGAAATATGCTGACAAACTGATTGCAGATGGGACTGTGACACTGCAGGAGTTTGAGGTACACACCAACAGAGTTAAAGGGAACCTAAGGAGCTGGCAATAGGAAGACACAACTATCACTGTGTTCTGTCTGCTTGAAAACATTCCTTACTGTGATAAKTCTTCACCCTTTGACAATTTCTGTTTCAATTTGGTTTGGATTTTCATGTAAAATACTACTGTTGTAACAAAAGGACTGGAAGTCCTCTGAAGTAATTAATATATATTGCACATAAAAAATTGCTTCAGTTCCGAGGGAGGAGATGATTAAATGAGAACACTGGAAAACAGAGGCATTTGTCAGCTGTCCTTCATCTCTAGAACCTTGATTCAGCAGCCAAGACTGTATTTGAACAGTCCTATAATTGTAGCTTCATATTGATAACGTTGGCAAGCTTGTGTCCAGCATTGATGCAATAGAATCAATTTAACCTTTTTATTTTCTTGCAAGAATTCAACCAAGTTCAGAGATCATTTGAAGTATTCCAGAAAAATGAAGTGTAGAGTCTGGTGTCTGTATTAAACTGGTTAGGATTTTACCTTCATCTTTTTGAGAATGAGTGTGTAGAGTGCAGATGAAACAAAGGGAAAGTGTAATGGCAGGATATTGCAGATCAAGAAATAAGCATTTTGTGTAGGGGCATTCTGTTATCTGTAAGAATGATCACAGCTCRTGCAGAAGTAGCTTTCCTGAATCGTTGTAAGAGTGTGCCAGTAATGGCACCATGGGATTTGGTGACCGGATCCAGGATCCTGGATGGAGGTTTCGCTGTACAGACTGAGCTCAACATTGCGGTTAATTTCTTTAAAGATTAGCTACCTCAATAATTTGAGCATGGTTCTGGATTGAAACACAGATACTGCAGAGCATTCTGCCTCCGCAGAATATGGCATTGTATCTGTTGCCGTTGAGAGTCTTTGCTAAACTCTCCCAGATAGACTAATTTCTTAGGAATTTCTTTCCCAAACTTTAGTGGCTTTTGTAGCCAGGACTGTGAGAGCTGGATGGTTTTGATCTTAGAAGTATGACTGTAAATTATATTTGGTACTTCAGTTCTGTCTCATTCTAGAGTAACGCTTGCAGCTTCAGCTCTTGGTACTCCTCTCTAACACCTGTCCAATGAACTAAAGAATTTATTTAGTGTAATGTGTGTAAGCATGTTTCTAGAAGGCAGTTTGATCCTAGATAAAATTAATTTGTTTATTTGCATTATTGTAATTAAAGTTTCTCATGCAGTTAAATAGATGGTTTTATCCTACTGAATGAGAGGTGTCATCTGTAACATGGAGTGTGTTATGTTTATCCATTTTAAAAAAGTTTTTGTTCTACAGGAAGAAATTGCAAAGTATGATAGAATATGTGAAGAAGCATATACTAGATCTAAGGATAATAAGATCCTTCATATCAAGCACTGGCTTGATTCACCTTGGCCTGGTATGGAATGTCCTTTCACTTATCCTAGTGTTATCTGAGTGTGTTTTTATTTTGAGTCCAAAATCTAGGATTTAAATAGATTTTACCAGACAGAGTTCCTTTAAAATGGAATATGTGACCTTGATTTGCCCCTGTTAATAGTAAGTATAGCATTCTGCCAGATGAACTTGAAAGAAATGCTTTTGTTAAAAAACATGCAAGGTAAGGTGTTGTCAGAGATAGGATATAGTCTGTTTTGAGACATCTTGAGGTGGGGCATAACAGGTGTAACTTTGAAAAAGACATTTTTCCAGTTTAGCAGAGAAGTGATTTTCCTGTACTGTTAACTGTCTGTGCTGTCAGGAAGAAGGAGTATGTCACATGTTATTTATTTATTTATATTTGAGGGATTGAGGTACCATATGCCTTTTACTGGCTGCCTCTGCCCACATAGTTGGACTTCACAGGGAGTGAAAGCAGAAGCAAAACAGATCATTGTCTGCCTGTAAGATCAAGTTCTGTTGYCATGCAAACAATCAAAATTGTTGTGTTTCCCATCAAAAGGGGAAGAACTAGGCATAGTCTGCTGCTTAGAATGTCACTTGAGTTGTGAGTTGTTAAATAAATTGTAGATAATATACATATCTCTTAAACAGTCCTTGAGCACCTCACCAAATCTTTTACTTCCAGGCTTCTTTACCGTGGATGGAGAGCCCAAGAGCATGTCTTGTCCTCCGACTGGCATTTCGGAAGAGCTGCTTACTCACATTGGCAATGTTGCTAGTTCAGTGCCGGTCAAAGACTTCAAAATACACTCAGGTCAGCTGAAGTCTCTGTGTCTCCTACTGGATTCATGTCTTGCTCCATTTCTGTATTTCTGCACAGAAGTTATCCTTGGGCCTCTTCTCAAAGAGGAAAATGCCTGTGACTTTTTTTTACTTTGACTCTTCCATGCTATGGGTGAGGAGAATGCGACAGTTAAGGTCCTGCTGCTTGTTCTCAGCATAATGTTCTTTCAGTATCACACCACTTCTGTTCCATACCTCATTAAAATAAATTTTCCTTTGAGGGAGATAAAAGTCTCTTTGCAACCTTAAATAAATAACTCCTTTCATTCTTCAAGTCCTTGTGGAAAATGCTGYCTCTGTGCAGCACATTTGTGGGATTTACTGGGAAGTAAGGTACCTATCTCAGGAAGCATTATAATATGGGGGTTTTTAATGCTAAAACTGGTGGTAAGTTGAGGTCCACTTGACACTTTTCTTGTAGTTACGTAACTACAAGAAATAGAGCTTGGACTTCTCAGACCTGGCAATGTTGCTGATCTACTATAAACTGAATTTTAGTAGAGCTGAATGCCTTCTGTGTGGGCAAATTCTGACGACTTTTCTTTCAATTTAGAATTTAGCATTGATGATAGCACAAATCCAGCATTTTTTCCAGAAAGTCTTAGCTTTTGTCCTGATGAGATTCAGTTCTCACTTTGGCATCTGTTACAGTAAGTGCCTGTCTCACTGGGGAGCCCCAACACTGTGTCARTTCCGAGATAGTTTTACTTCCTGGTCAGGTTGAAATCTAGCAACTAGTGGGAGCAATAACCTGTTCATTCCATGGGAAAACATGGAGACCCTTTTTTTAGGGATCTTTTTTCTTTTATTGGGTTGTAGGGTATGTMCTAAGGATAAAGAGCTTTTTTCTGTTTAGAATCTCTAGCTAATCCTCTCTGGAGTCATCCATCAAGGAATAAAGTTTGTCTTCTGTAAATATTCTGTGTTTGTGTTCCTTTGGGAAATGAAACACAAGTAATGATGATTGGGCATTCTCAGTTACCAATTGCAGGCTTGTTGAGCAGATACAATTAATGGATAAACTTTTAAACTCTTCTACACATTTGTGCACTTTGTTGTGGCACTGATAAATTGGAAATTATAGTCACCCAATAAAATTTAGTATTAGACATTCTAATTTAAAAGGTAAATTGGTCTCTCGTTAGTAAGTTGATTAACCATTGACACTAGGAAGCAATTGCCAGTATATAAGGTAGACTTATGGTTCAAAACAATTATGGTATACTAGATTCTTTTATGCAATTTAAAAGGCCATGAGGGAGAATTTGTGAAGGAATAGAAGGGGAGAGAAATAGAAATTTGAAGTACTTTGTCCTTTCACTAGAATGAAACAGCTTAATATTGCAGTCTTTCAACAAACAATGGGAGGATTATTTTGTTTCATCAAATGTTTAGTATATTATAAAGAGAAAATTTTCAATTTTCTTTTTTCTTGAAATGTTGCAATTTCAATGACAGTTTTATGTGGAAAGAAAGTGGGGTGTTTTTCTGTAAAATTGGGGAAAGTAAGAAAAGGGAAATACGGGAAAATAACAAATGGGACACCTTACCAAAAGCATCARTGCAGATGTGAAAATAAGATGGTGTCAAGTGAAAGTGAATACACAAGGCTTGTGGCCTCAAAGCTGGAAGCACCTGTGTGCAGCTGTGAGGTTTTATTCCCTTTGGAAGTTACAGTGGCTTTTGGCTACAGTTACAGAGCATTTTGGCTCACGAGGTTAGAAAATCTTCACTGAAAAGATTGATTACAAACTGAAAATCCGTTGGCAGCTGCTACAATTTGCTATTTATATGATATTCATAGTATTGATCAATCCAGCCTGTTTCACTTTGTAACATTTCCAGAAGTCCAATAAGACAAATGCCAAGAAAAAATGAGAAMAGGAAGGAAGAAAAATATCAGAAACCCAATCGCTGATATTTTCAGTCTCTTATAAAAAAGTACTTATTTATAAAATAAATCTTCAGGAAGAAATCTTTTAGCATGAGTCTTTTTAATTGTCCTCAGTAGTTTCTGACACAGTCAATCTTACTTTCTTCTTCAAAACMAAGGGATGAACATTATACAGTGTTTGCTCAGGAAGCAAGTTGTCTTATTTTGCCAGCAGTTCAGTTCTAGAAAAACAATTTATAGACCTGATTTAGTATCTGTCTTTAGCTTAGCCAATGAGGAAGGAGAATGCTGAATGTAATGTGAATGTAGAGTTTCTCTGAAATAGATCCATTCATTTCTATCTTTATTCCAATGTAGGACTCTCTCGGATTTTGAAAGCCCGCTTGGAAATGACCAAGAACAGAGTTGTTGACTGGGCCTTAGCAGAATACATGGCTTTTGGCTCTGTTCTGAAGGAAGGGATCCATGTCCGACTAAGTGGACAGGATGTGGAGAGAGGTACTTTCAGGTCAGTACTGAGATAACTGTTAAATGTGGTCCCACTCTTAAAGAAACAACTTGGCATTAAAGAAAAACATACGGAAGGGGGAAATTGAGGCTATTCAGCATTAATCTGAATGTTACAGGATTAGCAGTCAATAATAATCAAATCTCCTGTGTATCTGTAAACAGCATTTTAAAATATAATATTTGAGGCAGAACAAATATTTTTAGATACTTTCTACCTTCTCTTGCTGAAAAGCAGAAATGATATCTTTTTCCCTGCTTTCTAACAAGAAATACAGTTGCATTCTATCCAATTACTGAGCAGAAGAGAAGGGTACTTGCTGCAGCAGATTCTGAGTCTTTTAAATACCATTCCAGTGGTGGCTGCTTAGAATTCATGTATCCTGTGAACAAACATGTTGCCAGTTGGCAAGGCTTATTACAGTAAAATAAGGTCCTTTGTACTGAGACTTTTAATGACTATGGAGCATGAACGAAGGCAGGATCTCATCACTTGGTAAAATATATACAGTTTGCTGTCTTACCTGATTCTCTGTAGAGTAAAATGTTAATGATGTATTTAATGGAAACATTTGGTGAGCTGCCAGTTCCTGAGGTGAATGCTGCACTGTGCTTCATTGTGAATGCTTGCAAAAGAGAGAAATCAATCTTGGTGCCTGTCTTCTCTGGTATAGTACTCTTTCTGTGCTGAGCTTCATTTTGTATCCAGTCTTTTGGGCTTTCTTCCTTTTGCTTCCATTCTAATGGCAGTTTAACAAAATTCTTTGAACAAAGCCCRAAAACAAAATTGAAAACTGGGAGATTTCCCTCTGTGCCAGTTCCTCATCCTCCTTGATTTCAGTACCATGGTCTTGTATAGTGAGCATCTCTTGGGAGAGGAACATACATGTTCATTGATTAGCAACTTACCTGCCTGTTTCAGGTGTGTGCTTAGTCACGTCTATCACGCCTATAGACTTGTCCTATGAACAGTGATTCTCTGTATTCCCAGTTCTCTCACTGGTGGAAGAGGATCTTCCAGGACTATTTTTCAGATTTTCTTGATGTTTAAAATAAAAATCATTCTTACGCTCACAGCAATATAGGGAAAAAATTAAAAATGTATTCAAATAAAAAGTTATTCAGATTGGTGAAGACTAGCTAAGGATTCCTGTGCCATCTGGACTTTATTACTTAGTCTTTTAGAAAACAAATAAAAAAGGCAGTCCAATGAACTCTTGTGAAGTTCAGAACTGAAGCTGGTACTGCAGATGTTCGATTTATAGTAACCTGGTTCTACTTTAATGCTGGGTTTTGAGTTTGCCTGATGGATAGGGGGATCTAAAAAATACTAGCCAAAGGTGATTATGCATTTTTGTTATGAATATGATAGGGCAACTGGACAATAAAAGGTGAGATGAAAAAAATGTCTTGGACTTGAGGCAGTTAAAGAATATTTAACTACTCTGTTACACTGAAGAGAGCACTGTAGAAATAAGTAAGACTTAGCTTATTATACTGTGTTCAGACTCATTTCATCAGAGGAATAGGTAGAGAAGTTGACTTGTGGTACAAGCACATCTAAGAGACACTGCAGTTTTCAGTAAAGCTGCTTTTTTAGCTGTAATTGAGTTTCTTTTGTCATTTATAATAAAGGTGAGCAACTTCCCTGACAACTGAAAACAGTTGCAAGTGCTTGTGCATTTTGTTGGCAAAAACCCTGTTACAAACACATGGAAAGTGTATGTCATTTTGTGCTCTCTCTGTAAGAAGTCCCTTCTTCACTCCCAAAATTCCTTGATGTACATAAGGTCTCAAATATCTGAGACTAACTGAAGAGGGAGTACTGGCTAGAATTTGGGAAGAACTGAAGATACTGTGTTGCCATAATGAAAACAAAACGATGGGGTGCTTTCACCGTTTTGGGGCTTCTGAAGTGCTGTCTAGAAAATAGTCTTTTCTGTCAATATTCAGTGTGATGGCTTCTTTTCTTCCTGTTTCAGTCTTCAACACTATCAATAGATAGAAGCTAGGTAAAGCTGCAGATAGAAGCACCAGACTCCTTCTCGTCTTGGAGACACACTCTTGAGAATGGAGGGAAAGKGGGACAGGCTTGAATCTGTACGGGTTTGATTTCGGTAAATCTAACAATTGCACATGTCCGACTTGTATGTGTGTATATTTCTGGCTGTCCATCTATGTCCATCTGTGGTCTTAATCACCTTTTGCTAGGGAAACACAAAACTTTGTGCTCAAGAAGCTTATCACCTAGGTGGGGCTTCTGTCTTTGGCTGAATGACAAAAGCAAAATTACACTGGCAAAAGAGATTCCTGCCAAACAGCTGTCTGGTGTGTGAATTTTCTACTTTTTATCTACTTCCCTCCCTGTGCTGTTCTTCAAAGGTTCTGTCTTTTTCTGGCCTTACATTGTTGAGTTCTAGATAAATTTCAGGGCTCTTTTGCTAGCAGCATTCATGATAGCAAAGGGAAGTGCAAAAAGATTCAGACTTCAGTGTTGGCAGCTATACAACATACGGTATTGTTACCAGTACAATAACTGTCCTTATGTTAGCAGTTGTAAAGCTGGACATATTGCTGTGATTCACTCAGTCTGCTCAGAGTGTTAATGGATTGCAGTAATTACTTCAGTCATCTCCGTTTTGGTAGTATTCCTTGGTGCCCCATTCTAATGCTGATTAATGGTGTTCTAGAGAACTGTAAGTGGTGCATGTGAGTGGAAATAGCAGGAAAGAGGATACAACTCCTTCGAGTCTCGGTGTCGAAATTAGATTAGACTACATTTTTTTCCATAAAAGACAAACAACAGTTGTTTCAAGGAAAATATTAGAATTTGTGAGGAAGGCAGAATGAAATGTTTTTAATAAGTTTTGTTCTTCTGTGTTCCTTTAATAATTCTATTTTACAGCAACAACTTCCCCATCCTTTTCTCTTTGCCCCCTGGTTCTACTAGTGATGAGGCGTTTTCAGTTTCTGAGTGCTTGAGAACAAGCCTGGATAGTCAGTGAAAGTTCTTACGGTGCAGCAATTGTATTTAGACATATGACTGTATTTCCCATGATTTCAACCACACCAAGGTGTTGTGTGTAGCAAAGATAACCATGTTGCTTGCTTGCTTTCCAGAACACGGCTTCGAAAATAGCTCTGTTAAAGCCCAAAGTGATTGTTGGCTAATAAATCTTTCAACAACTATTTGCAGCCATCGTCACCATGTGCTTCATGATCAAGAAGTTGACAAGAGAACTTGTGTTCCCATGAATCACCTCTGGGAGCAGCAGGCCCCCTATACCGTGTGCAACAGCTCCCTTTCCGAATACGGAGTCTTAGGTACGTCTCCATCTGACAGATCTGCCTGTGGTTAACAGGGCTGCTGTACAAGAAGCACAGCTCAGCAAGGAAAAGAGTGTGAAAAAAAAGCTGTAAAATGGTTATATATGAAACAGGTATCAAAGACTCTCCTCTTCTGAGACTTCCTCTCAGACTCTGGCATCCCTTAAACAAGCATCCCGACATTTTACCATTTTGAGATTCAGCTGAAATTGTTCATCTGTGGTTGTTGATCTTGGCAGTGCTGGAACATGCACCTGATGCTTCCTTAAAAGGGGAGGAACTGACAAGAAAGTCAGGGACAGTTTGTAATAGAGATATAAAAATTCCATCCTGGCCTTATCTGAACAGCTATTCTGAATGTGCTATTTCAAGAAAACAAATTCTTTTTAGTGATAGCATTAATCATAGTGAATTATGTTACCTTCAGCCACAGAGAATGGATAACCTTACTCTGTCATGGTGAGGGTGGCAAGAGGAATGTGGAGCACAAAACAAATACATCTAATAATTTATCAAAAGTGTTACTGATTCTATGGATAAATAATGAAATATAGTGTGAAGGAAAAGGATGAAATGTTGTAGTAGATAAAGATGGTAGTTGATAGCTGCTTGGTTCAAAGTTCCAGAAACATTTGATTACTTAGGTTTTTTTACAATGCTACATATTGCTTATTGTTAGTAACATTAAAATTATAGTGGTATAAAATTCTACAGTTGGAGTATGGGCTGAAGAACAGATTTTTTAAGATATTTTTGCTAGCTCTGTGGCAGAATTGGTGTGAACACAATCGCATTTTTTGTATTAGTAACATGTAAAGGTAAACTAAATAGGAGAGTGCAAGCGAGGATGTGTATAAACGAGAGAAAAACAATTGGCATAGATAAAAATCAAGAATTTAATTTCAGAGAATGATTGTTTCCAATTTCCTGTTGTTTCTCACAGTGTGTTCTGGGGTTTCTTAGTTTGAGCATGTTTACAGTGTTGCTGCAAATCTTGTGGGTAAGTGGGTCATAGGTTTCTGGATTTGTTTTTGTTACATCGAAATGAAAGTGACAAATGTCTGGATATGGTTGAAATCGGATTTTATTCCAAAAATAACACCTCAGTAGGAAGCCTAGCATTGATATGGCGTGAAGGCAATTCTTACTGTCACAATTATATTTTATAAAAATCTAACCAAGTGGGCTCTCTTTCTTTCTCTTTCTTGATCTCATCCTGCGCATAGTTGCCCTTCCCCCTTACCTGGGAAAAGACAGGTGAAAGTTGATTTAATAAAATTCATTGAATGAAAGCAATAGGGTAAGATAGGGGTTTGTTCATACGCTGAAACAAGAATACAATTTCTGTGCAGTTCTGCTTCAGCAGATGGGATGACAGGTTCTTCAAAACTAATCATATTGATATTTTTAATTTTCAAGTACTTTAAATCCCTTATGTCTGAATGTTTTCTAACAGTAAAGGAGATTAAATTGATAGAAATAGTTGATAAGTGATGTGGCTTTTTTTGTTTGTTGGGTTGGGTTTTTTTAAACTAAAAATGTCATGTGTCTATGTTGAAGTGATTTTATAATGAAGTTTTCTCTCCCTTGCTGGCTTTTACATATTGACCTTTTCCAACATGTTTACTCTTGTGTATGATCTCCATAGAGAGACAGTGTTGGAATAAGCAGCAGTGTGTGAACATGTCTCTTCTCGTTAAGGCTCTCAGTCGAAGAGGAGCTATTAGACTTAGTACTTGTTTGGCTGGTAATATCACTAGGTCTCTCTTTTAGTACATGGAATAATAAGTGAATTCTTGCAGTTCATGGAGTTGATTCTTCAGGAGAACCAAAACGTCTGAACACTTTATTTTCTCTAACTGCTCTTTCTACTTTATAATTCTGTTAAAAGAAACAATTTAGAATTAGTGCACTGAAGTGTTTGGTAGGGGGTGGGAGAGTTGTGATGTAATATAAAGGGGGAAAAAAGGTGAAAAGGTGTGAGGAATTCATTTTATGACTGTGTTAACATGCAGCACCTCAGAAGCATTTTGGGAATTCCCTTAGTTTTTGTGAGGGAAAGCTAAGTAAAAATGGATTAAACAGCCCAGTGTGATAAAACTACAGATTATTTCCTTGGCAGGTACATAAGACAAGAGCTAGTGTTCAGAGCTGTGAGCTTTGCACCGGGTTATAGTTGAGCTAGTTAGGAACATCTGGGGAGTCATTGCTCCATTAAAATGATACTCTGGCAAGATTGATTTAACTTAGAAATAAAAGGAGTCTTGTTAAATTGTAGTTCAGACAACTGCTTATGTTTTGTGTACAGGAAGCTGTGAAGTGTATGTACCTGGACATTAAATTAGAGTATTTAACAACCTCTGATAATTTAGAGTGTTTAACAACTTCTGATGATTTTGTTTGACATCCTGTATCTGTTATTTTTAGTTATATCCAGCTTATTACAATTTAGTTGTGCATCCACTTGGCTTGCTATAATTTTTCCCTTTTACTGAAACTGAATGTCTGAAAGTATAAGTGATGGCGGTGAGAAGTCATTTAAGCAAAAGAAGTTTGTCTGAGTTTATTTGCTGATTAAGATAGAGGAGAAAAACAGAAGTAACTTACAGATGCTCCATTCTACCGCTTCAGTGTTTTTTAAATACTTGAAAGTATTTCCTGTCTTTCTTTACAGCCCTCAGAATTACTTGTGTRGTGTTGATTTTCTGTCCAGGAGGGGAGGTTCTTTCAGTCAGATTCAGTACTGCCTTTGAGAGATCTTGGGCTGTAGCATCCTGTACTGGAAACTTCCAGGGAATATCAGGCAAAATAGACTTGGAACTAGTGTGTAGTTCAGGAAATTCCTGAACCATGAGACTTGGAATATAGCTTTTTCAAGGGGGAAAGTCAAGTTTAAAGCAAAAGATGAAAGGAAGAGGACAGGCATTGATGTACAATTTTTTTTTTGTGATTCACACCTAGGATGAAATATGTAGTATTACTGCTCAGTCAGAACAATGTATTTTTAAGGTTAAGGGTAGCAAATACAATTACCTGTCAGAAATTGTGTTAAGAAGTGGGACAGACTGTAGTAATCAATGGCATCTGCATGGAGTTCTGAGAAGCCATCAGTCTCCCTGTTTAATAGTCAGCCACCACATGGATACTAACTTCACTTTCTCCTGAGCTGTGTTTGGATTTGTGGAAGGATGCATATCCTTCTGTGGTCCCTGTGCTTAGAATTTCTGTTAAACATAGCAAAAGCCTCTTTGAAACTTTCCTCATTCTAACAAAATCCTTGCACAGATAAGCCCTTTTAACCATTAGTTAACATTTGTGCCCCAAGTCACTTCAAACTCATATTGAATTAAGTTATAGCTGTAGCCTGACTTGCATTAATTGAAAAACTGCAGTTCTTATGACAGTCATGAAAATGCTGTGGGGAAAAACACAGCATAGTATGCTGTGTAAGCTGCCACTTTGCTTGACAACACTTCTTTCTGCGCCTGAGTGATGAAAGAATAGTGAGGGAGCACAGCAGGCACTGGACTAATAGAAACAAGCGTTTCTGCTAGGCCTGTCATCTGGGGACCTTAATGAACTTCAGCAATTAAAACATTAGTTTTGGAGCCTTAGTAAAGTGCTGTGTATTTTTCTTCCCTCTTTCTCCTCAGTTTAGAAGTTTACCAAACTGCTGTGCTGGTTCCTGGTTCCCTGTGCTCTGGTGTGCTCTGAGCCCAGAGCAGGTGCCTGCTGTTTGGAGTTGGCTGGTTACTCTCCAACTCTTTGGGTCTGCAGATTCCTTAGCTGTCATTCTTTAAAAGTTGTGTCTGGCTACCTGATTGCCTTGGCACTAGATTTCCTCACAGCTTCAGCCTGTTCTCTCTAGTTGTTTAAGAGTTAATCCTTTAAACCCACAAAATTTGCATATCATTCTAAAGCATTCCACTGCTACAAAATCACTATTGGAATAGTTTTAATGTTAGTAACCCATCACATTTCCCTGGTGGAAAATTGAGTTCTGGCATACCAAAGATGTGTATACCACAGACACATGTGCCATGAAATAGTAGTCTTGGCAATATTAATTTCCAAATTTCTAGTTAGAATGTATAGATTACATTTAGATATATTTCCCAGATATTTTTATGGCTGTCAAAAAGCTTGCAAATGGTATCCGTGTAAAGATCACACTTTTTGATGCAGCTTCACCTAGAACATTGTTGCCTTGTGGACATTAGCATGAAGATGTCAACAAGATAGGAAATGAGAAATTACACTCTTTTTTCCATATGAATTTTAGGGGTGATCTTTGGTATATGAAGTAGAATTATGTGTGTGCTGTGACCAAATTTTAAGTATGCACTAAGCTCCTTACTCTTTGAAAAGCACTGTTTGATTATAGATAACTCTGAGTGATCAAGACCTCAGTTTGTTCTTCTCTAAAATCTAGGTTACCCAACCCTTACAGAGAGCAGCATATGCACAAATAAGTCTTGAACATATTGCATATTTTCTCAACCATGTCACCCAATCAGTAGAAATGGTCTCTTAATGCTTGTGTAAAATTAGAATGGGACTCAAGCCTATCTAGGGAAATCTATTTTTCAGATACCTTTGGGAATATGACTGAAGGAGTTGTGTAATTTTTTCTACTGTTTTCATTGTGTTAAGAACAATAGAATTACACAAATGAGGAGGCCAGAGATTAAAAATATGTTCTGAAGGACAGGCCAAAGGCAAGGTCAGCAAAAGCCATTCTCTTTGGTAATGACCTGTCATGGGGACTCACAGAAAAAAGGTCATCTGCCTGACTTATCATTGGCCTCTAACTTATTAGTTGCCTTTTGGTGGGATCATGAGCATCTGCTGGAGTCATGGATGGACTGTTCAGAGATGAGTAGTCCRAAAGCCAAGTGACTCAAAGATTTCTTGCCATGGAGCTGGTAAGCAAAAGACTGGGTTGAAATTACCAAGGAGTAGACTATGAAGACACAAAAGTTAGTTGATCTGCTGGGGTAAGCTTTAATAGAGTATTCCCATGTTGCAGTTCTGTATTTGAAACCAGACCATTATAGTCTGTGTAGAGCTTCAACATAAAACATATCTGTCAATAAAATATTTATTCTCTATGTGTATTAAATCAGTTTTGCCTCAATCAGAACGTCTACATCCAGAGCAGTGCTATATAGCTCTGCTTTTTAGTGAGAGCTTTAACCTTTTTGGTTGTAATCATTCCAAACTATAGGTATAGAATCTGTGTACAGGTATTCATTCAGCACTCCAGGCTCTGCTATATCAAAGTGTCAAAGGAAAATATGAACAGAGATCAAATACTTATTTTTATACTCTGATATTGAAGCAAAAACCTAAAGGTTCCTTAACCCTGCCTAAGATTGTTTATCCAAGTCCCAGATGTGTTTGTCACGCATCTATTGTGTTCAAGCATTTTGGAAGATCTGAGGACTATGATCTTGTCTGTAGACTGAAAATTGATGTCACCGATAATTTTGTTCAGCACCTGCATATGAGAGGGGAGGAAAGAAAAACAATGTTGTGTAGGGCTGTAGAAGTATTAAAATTAATAAATAACTTCTTTCACTAGTAATGGGTTGTAAGTGGACTTTTACAGGAGGAGGTAGTAGTGAGCTCTTAGAAAAACATTACACTAAAGTTAGAGCTGAGGGAGGGGTTTTAGTTGTCTGTTTAAAAACTCCTATGATGTTGAAATGCTTGAGAAAAGGTTTGAAGGATTAAGTCAGGCTTGGAAATGATACTATTGAAAACTGCATAATTTCTAACAGGGGCTACAAAAATCCAGTTCATGCTCTCATTTTGGGTTTATTTTTTTATTTTTAATGAGAAAAGAATAGAAATTTCAGCAAATCCGTTTATTTTCTAATTCTTGTTTGCTTGTCAGGTTTTGAACTTGGCTTCGCTATGGCGAGTCCCAATGCCCTGGTGTGCTGGGAAGCCCAGTTTGGGGACTTTCACAACACGGCTCAGTGCATAATAGACCAGTTCATCAGCTCTGGCCAGGCCAAGTGGGTTCGTCACAACGGGATCGTCCTGCTCCTGCCGCACGGAATGGAAGGAATGGTGAGGGCTGCTGGCTGGCACGTGCAGGAGGGAAATGCTGGCTACGGTGCCTTCTCTGCAGCTGTAAAAGCCAAAGGCGTCTTGGGGATCCAGGGGAGGAAGGCACTGTTTAGCATGTGGTACTGCCTCAGTGTTACAGAAAAGAATGTAGATAGATTAACTGGTAAGAATCAAAAAACCCTGAGAAATATTTCTGAGCTCTTAGCTTCGTGTCCTTCTTAGTGGCATGTACTACTTTCCCCCCATTTTTTTCTTTTTTTTCCTCTCTCTTTTTCAGTATCTTTCCCTAAGACACTGCCTTCTTTACCTAGAAAGCTGGATTCTTAGTGTACAATACAAAAGAAATCATGTCTAGGAGTGCTTGCTTGGTTTTATTTTGCATAAAGTATGTCTGTGTAAACTCTGCACCAAATTTTCTTGAAATGAAATTATATGAAACAACTTTGAAATTTCTTCAAAAATCATTGACCTTGGTTAATTTAGATATAATAAGAAATCTCCCTCTTTCTGGAAAGGAAAATGTTTCTACTAGCTGTTGACTCTTCTTTGGTGGTGAACAGGAGGAACCAGACAATGTCTTAGAGGGAAAGGGTGTGGGCACACCCTGTATATAATGTTATATGAAGTTCATATCAGCAGTAGAATTGTTCTTCAAATCTTTTATATTATTTTTAAGATTACATGAACATTGTGTCAGGCAAGGTTAATTTTCTGCTTTTCAAATACATTAACCTTCATGAATTGTTGCATATATGTTTCTAGTTTTCTACTAAAAAAAGCATAGTATGTGCCACAGTGGCAATCTCCATCTGTATGAATGCTTTAGACCCTTTCACCACAAACTGTGTCGTTTCTATTCTCACAAACAATTTAGTTTATTTCCATTCAATTATGATCCTGTCTTGATATACTGGGGTGCATTCATATCTTATGAATGGCTTTCCATATCCATTGTGTGTAAAGAATAAAGGGTCTGATGCTGTTCACAAGGGTTTTGATAAATTAATTTTTTTAACTGAATCCTGAGGGGACAGCCTGAATGAGCCCTCAGCAGGAGGTGTGGTCCTCTGCAGGGAAGCACTCAGCTGAAGGGGCTGGTTCTCTGCTACTTACAGTACATTTAGTCTTTCTTTTCCAATAGCCACTTGGCAGCGAAGATTTGCACAGGTCTTCTGAAACATGCTCATTTTGCTACTAGTGTCAGATGCTTTTGGAATATTCAAGAATCCCACCAGGCTGTTGAAATCTGTTATCTTCCCAGAGGACCTTTTCATTACAAGAGTGCTAGTCTCTCTATAACTACAATGTTGGGGACAAGATGATTTGGGGAAGGATTCGTAATGGGATATGGATCCTTTCACCTCTAGGTCATGCATTCACAGGCAAGTTGGCTGTGATTGAAAGACTCTGCAGCCTAATGGCTCCTTGGGGACTCATCTGGAAGCAGCTAATGGATTCAGTATAGGCCTCACTGGATAGGTGGTCACAGTAGAAATAAACCCTAGCCCATCCCACGCAGCAGTTGCTGGCAGTCTGATTGGTGGTGTCAGCACAGAAACCAAAGACGGATGTGAACGCTGAGGCTCTGCATTGAGGTTCTTGCTTAGGCAGTGTGTGAGTGGTGGGGAAGCCTCGCTTGTCTCTCCTATAATTGTTTGCTGGTAACATCTCTGTTCCCAGTGTACTGACTGCAGTGTGCTTGTGAAGCACTGGGTTTGTGCTGGGTATGCCGTGCTTAGTGCAGGATTTAATTTACAGCAAACAGGTGTGAACAGCAAAGGTGCTACAATATATTGGGCTGATATTGTGCACCACAGTTTCGTGCAGCTTTGCTCCTTGCTCTCAAGTCCTTACCCATCTGTGACCAGATTATTTGGCACCTCAAAAGTGGAGGCAGACTTCAAAGGACTGGTGATACAAGGTACAGTTCTTGGCTGTTTGTGTTACTCCTTTGTTGCCAACAGAATGTTTTTTCCTTTGAATTCCTTTGGTCCGTGAAGTAGACTGAATCACAGAATCATAGAATGGTTTGGGTTGGAAGGGACCATAAAGACCATTGAGTTCAAACCCCCTGGCATGGGGGAGGAGCCTTCATGGCAGGGAGCCTTTCACTAGACCATGCTGCTAAAAGCTGCATACAGCCTGGCCTTGAACGCTTCCAGAGATGGGGCATTTACAACTTCTCTGAGCAACCTGTGCCAGAGCC
Organism: Amblyornis subalaris; assembly: GCA_018881555.1. Taxonomy (NCBI): domain Eukaryota; kingdom Metazoa; phylum Chordata; class Aves; order Passeriformes; family Ptilonorhynchidae; genus Amblyornis; species Amblyornis subalaris. The sequence goes on along the minus strand of JACAXG010000003.1, from coordinate 16,440,516 downwards.
TCACCACCCTCACAGGAAAGATTTTCTTCCTCATATCAAACCCAAACCTGAAGCCATTCCCGCTTGTCCTATCATTACTTGCCCTTGTAAAAAGTTCCTCTCCAGCTTTCTTGTAGGTCCCCTTTAGGTTCTATAAAAGGTCTCCCTGGAACCATCCCAACTCTCTCAGCCTGTCTTCATAGGAGAGGTGCTCCAGTCCTCTGATCATCTTTGTGGCCCTCTTATGGATCTGGAATCTTGCACTTGGAATTAGGGAGGATGATGTGTTCAGTCAAGGTGGGCTACTAGTTGTCAGAACAATGACTGATTTTGGAGATCATATATTAACATTTCAATAGAGGAAATTATGATGAGAGATGGCCATATAAAGAAAAAAATCTCTTTATGAACATCATTAGCTTAGGAACCTTGGAGAGAGTTGAGAAGTGTAATAGTTTATGTCTTTGGGTTAAAATACTTCACAGTGGTCTCCAAAACAAAAGTTCTTCCCAAGAGTAACTGTCACTTGAACAAGCCAAGGCTGTCAGCAATAGCAATACATAAAAAAGCACACTGCATTCTCACTCCTCACAGCTTCCTCTCATCCTTTATAAACAAGGACATGAAAAGGAAAATAACAGATTCTGCTACACTCCTTATTCCTGATATTTTCTGTGACCAGGGCGCATGTTTTGCTAATGTAAAATGGATCTAACAGTGTTCGTGCACTTCAAGAAATTGTCTTGGGTACTGCTAGTGAGACAGTGGATGGAAGAGTTCAGTAATGACAGAACATAAAATTCCTCCTGCAGAGGCAGAAATTAATCATAGGTTAGTTTGGCAGATAATGTGTATGTGTATTTTGATCCATTTTAGCTGAAGCATTCATCTAGGTGTTAGGTCTTGTACTGAACAGTGAACAATGCTAGGAGAGATCCTGTGTCTGCTTTTGTTGCCAATATAGCAAAAGTAGTCAGCAGTTAACTTTGTGTTTGCTCCTGTTTAGCATGTGTGAGTCACGGCAGTACAGTGAGACACTCAGTGTTTCTCTTCCTGACATTCCTTGTGCTCCTTTTTGCCCTGCAGTAGCAAGGTCATTCTTGTGCCTACATGGACCTGCCTTTCCTACTGCCTTTCCACTGGTCTTCATTGTGCAGGTATACTGAGGCTAGAAATCACTTGCAGCTGGTAGAAACATTGGAAATTCAGGTGAAAACTAATGTCCTATGAAAACAGAAGACAAGGAATTCCTGTCCTGTGGTGTGTCCTCTCTCTCACTGCTGCTGTTGATGCCTTTGGCTGGGGGGCAGGTGTGCAGCTGGTGCAGAGCTGCCACGGTGACAGGAGGTACTCCTACAGTGAGTGATCTAGACTGATGTCACACTGCTCATTTGGCTTTTTAACGTTGTTTTAAATGATACCTTTACCAGGGTCCAGAGCATTCATCAGCCAGGCCTGAGAGGTTTCTGCAGATGAGCAATGATGATTCGGATGCCTACCCAGTAAGTAGTTTTGTCAAAGTATTGTCCTTTTCTTGCTCTTCACATCTCAGAGATTTTTTTGTTAGAAGCATCCTTTTAGCTACGTATAGCAGGTTAAGATTTAGCTTCAAGTCTTGGTGTGACATTAACTTGATCCCAGTAAAAGTAATGGAAGTATGCAGCATTGCTGCTCATTGCAAAGCTGAGGTCACATACAATTAATCTCTGGCAGCATGATCTTTTTATGGCTGTTCCTCAGTGATCTTGCTTGTTTGTGTTGCTGTGTGTACTGCAAATAGGTGTCTCTAGCCAATTTCTAAAGGAGGTCAAGTGAGACTACCCTGGCTCTTTGCAGTGGACCTAAATTGTACTGCTGGGAGCATGAAAATAACCAACTTCTAATTTTGATTCAGCTAAGACCTTCATAGATTGGTCATTCATTTCTACAGATAAAGTACATAGCTCTACAGGATGCTGGGCATCCACTTCCGCTCTGCAGATTTCCTAAGAAATGCATTAATTGAAAAGCCCACCAATTAAAAAAAAATCACGAAAAACCAACCAAACACAAAAGGCAAAATAAAATGGTTTCAGTTTTGGCCCTTTGTTACCCTTGGGGCAAGGATCATCCCAAAGCCACATTCCTCCTCATCTAAAAGTGACTTTTGTCACTGTACTGGCAGAATAAGGACCTGTTTGATTGACTATAGTTAAGCACTGTTATTGGCACATGATAAGGAAGTTATAAATTTTTTCATAGAAGGTAGGAGCTCAAGCCACCGACCAGGAAATTGTGTTAAATGCTGTACCAATCTGTAATGAGATTATTGTGCCTATACATACGCTTACCTAATATAGACATATGTAGCTATGGATAAACACTCCCTATGTTTATAAGACACATTAACATAAAACATATTCAATTTATGCAATAAAATAGTATAAGAGGATGGAATACCTATCAAAAAATGGGAGAGAGTGTGAAAGCTAACTGTACACCCAAAAATTGAATTATAATTTAACATTCTTTCTAAGAGGTTCTATTTTGTGTCTTCTATCTGCTGAAGTCCTAATCTTCCTCAGTCTTCCTTCCTGGACTTCCCATCTTATTTGAATCAATGGAAATTTTTTATGTTTATTTACATAAATTTTTAGGAAGAAGTAAAAACAGAAGGGAATGATTTGTAGGGATGCTTCCCTGGCTAATAAAGCAATCTCAGCTGAGAGCTGCTAATTAAGTTTTTTGAGGAAGGGAGTTGCTCAGAGTCAGAAATAGAAGGATGGCTTTCAAGCATTTTTTCTGATCTTTTAGCCATTTTTCTAATGCCATTAATGTTTCTCTCAGGAGTTCAGTGAGCAGTTTGAAGTTTCCCAGCTGTATGAATGCAACTGGATTGTGGTGAATTGTTCAACTCCAGCCAATTATTTTCATGTCCTCCGAAGGCAGATCCTGCTACCGTTCAGGAAGCCGGTAAGGTTACTTTAATGGACTTGATTATTCCAAGTAAATTAGCCCTCAAACGAGGAGTGGCCTTTGTTTGCATATGACATACTGCTGAAAAGAATAAGGGTTGCTGGTGCAAAACCTTAACTGAACACAGGTTGAAGTTTTAGATTTGATGGAAAGAAACTCAGCTCTGACTTACTATGATTCTAAAACTTGATTTTCAGCTTTGCATCCATCTGGCTGCACACATCTTCAGATGAGTTTGTCAAGATACTAGTAATGTACCTAACAGGGTGCATAACTATCACCTGCATATTTAATTGCTGGAACTTCAAAAGCCTAAGATACAACTGTTGAATATTTTACTGCTTCATAGCCTGTGATTTGATTTTGTTGTCAAAAAGAAGCATAAGCAGTGAGTTTTGACAGCCTTTAAAAGGAGTAGACTACTCAAATCTTTTGAATAATTTTGGAACTTTCAAACCAGGAAAAAATAATTTACTGTGTTTGCTATTCACATTAATTTATTCTATATCATATTCAGTTTGTGGTTTTTGTATGAACAGTGTTACAAATGTAACATAGCATGTAATAATGTAGATAAAGCAGCTTCTGAGTGTTAGAAAAATTTCTGTCTTACAGCTGATTGTTTTGACACCCAAGTCACTGCTGAGGCATCCAGAAGCTAAATCCAGTTTTGATGAAATGGTGTCTGGTAGGTCACCTTTAAGTATTATGGAGAAATAATTATCTATACCAAGTTGCATGTGAGATTGTGGAGAAGAGAATCTGCTCTGGAGAGTTTGTCTTTTCTTTTGGCATAATTTCTGTGGAGCTGTCATAGTGAGATCTAGCATGGACTTTCACTGAAAAATCTCCTTTCAAGTACAGATTCTTAATTTTAACAGGCTTATCTTGTAACCAGCCATTAATCTTAAAGCAGTGGAATGTGCATTCCCATCTCTGCAGGGATGTTCCCTTCAAGAGGCTATGTCCCTTCACTCTTTCTCTCTTCACATAAAAAATTTAGTTGTTCTTTCTACTGCTCATGTCCCCTGACCCCAAGATTGAGAGATAAGTTGTAATCACACCAGGCCCATTTGGAAGAACAAGGTGCCCAGTTCTTCTTACAATGCTCAGTTTTGGGGCTGCTGTGTCACACCAGTGATCTAAACTGAGATCAGTGAGTTCAGAGCTGTAGGCTCCCAGCCTAGCTGTTGTTGGCATTGCCATCAAGAGTGACTGCAGGGGAAATACCAAACACTGCAGTGGTTTTGTCCTGCCTTGCACTGGTTAGACCGTGTTGGAGTGGCATGAGGAAATGCAGTGACATGTAATGAGTGAGGGGTTAAAGTGATTGTTCAGAATGAGAATGTGTGCGTAGGTTTGCTGGGCTGTCTTCAGTTTCGGTGAGTGTCTTGACTGCTGTCAGAAGAGAGCAACTGGTCAGTGTTTTGAAAGCAACTTAGACTGTATAAGTGTGCTTAAATATTGCATTATCTTCTTTTTGTAGGTGTGTAAAATTTGCTCCTCAAGCAAAGGTATTTGCTGTCTTTATTAGTGTTTAAAAGCTTTGTAGAAAGGATCAGATGAGAAATTCTGTAGGTTTTGTGACTTGTCTCTTCATCTTGGGAGTCCCCTCTACTTCAGGCTAAACCCTCAATAGTGGCCAGACTCCTAATTACCATTGAATTCTGACATACTTTCATGTTCCTGCTGAAGAGGACAACAGGCAGTAAAGTGTTGCTGACTCTCAGCTAACTCTTTATGCTCTGCTTTTAATGGAAAGCTGAGACAGAGAGGAATACTGACTCCAGCTGACGCAATGAAGCACAGATTCAGTCTTTTTTAATGATGAATTCTGCTGTTCAGTGGGACAGGATAATTCTGCTGTAAATCAGTTCCTCTTTCATATGTTTGTGCTGTTGCTTTTCTTCTCCAAGATAAATGGTTCAAACAGGAGCTTATTCTCCTAGTAAGTGGGTGTGCTGATTCAGAATAGGAGGTTGTGCTGCTGTCTGCTACCCTGCAGTTGTTTAATGTGGAAATAGTTCTACTCAATCATATATGAGAGCAAAGAAAAGGATCTTTTAGACCATCAAGTCCCTCTTCCAGTTTCATGTATCACAAGCAAATTGTGCTCCTGGGAGGTGATAGCACAGGGGAAAAGATATCTAGCGGTGAGGATATGCATCTGAAATTGTACTTATTCATTATCACTTGTATATATGGTTCAGCTCTATGCTAATTCTTGCTTTGGCTATTGCTGTTTTAGCTCTCAAACAGTTTAAATCAAATATACAGCAGTAATGTGTGTGCTAGGGTAAATATTTCTGCAGTTGCCAGATTTAGTTGCATTATGGATATGTGGTTGGTTTTTATATAAGAATATGCTAAAATTTTGTAAAGCTGTATTAATGTTACATGGTTGAGATCATCTTGGAAAGAAGAAACAGTATTTCAGGTGATCSTCTGAAAAAAAACCCAAACTGGAAGCAAAGTTGAGCTGTCCAATCAATTTAAAAGTAAAGGTGTAATACACAACACAAAGCTAAAAAATAGTCTACTCTTACTATGATTCTGTCCAGTAAGTGTGGTGAAAGACTGGATTATTGACAGTCTTCTAAATTCTTGAAACTGAACTGCTGAAAGTCACTGTAGCCAAGTTACCAGTCTGAAAAGTAGGAATAGAGAAGCAGGAGAACCTTTGATCACTGCAACCTGCTGCTTGCTCAGTAATGGACTGTTTCTTGGGCTGCTTTATTGAAATGTCAGGTCCACTGAGAGCACTTTTTCTAATTTGTGCTCCAACTAGGTACCACTTTCCAGCGTGTGATTCCTGAGAATGGGCTGGCAGCTCAGGCACCACAGGAGGTCAAGCGAGTGATTTTCTGCACAGGAAAAGTATACTATGATCTTGTGAAAGAGAGGAAGAACCAAGACCTGGAGAAACAAGTAGCTATAACCAGACTTGAACAGGTGAGCTCCCTAATCCTTAGAAGACAGGGTCCTTGGGGAGACTTCCAGCAAGGGGTTCCTGTGCTTTTAAATAGACACCCCCCTAGAATGGATGGTGATAGCATTTTTCTACCATTTAGCATCTTACAAGACATATTCTAATCCTCTATGGCTTTGTGGAGAAGGAACACATCAATAGTATACTGAAAAATGAGATCCAGAAAGCTTGATGATTTTTCCAGGACAATGTAACAAAGCGAAATTTACAGTATGATGGCACCTTAAATTTTTATATCCAATTGCTAGGTTTAAATATTGTGAATAGTACACTTTGAAGCCATATTGTCATTCACTGATTAAGGACATGCCACAGGTACTTGACTAAAAAAGCTGTAGGAGTGTAGGTGGTCTGGACTATGACCTACTTCTGCTCATACTAATACAACTATAAGATATTTGCGTATTCATTTCTGAGCATTAAATCAATTAGAGAAACATGAGTCACTCTCCATGAAAAAGTAATGACTCACCATGGGCTAATACCACATACCTTGCCAATTATTACCCTCTCTTTCCAGATCTCACCATTCCCCTTTGACTTGCTGAAAGAAGAACTTGAGAAGTATCCAAGTGCTGATCTAGTTTGGTGTCAGGAGGAGCACAAAAACAGTGGCTATTATGATTATGTCAAACCTCGTTTCCGCACTATTGTGAACCACACTCGACCTATCTGGTATGAGATTTTAAACAGTTGCTCTGTCTTCTGGACTGATTTGTTTGCTTTTAAATTTGGTTGGGGTTGTTTTCAGGTATTCATGGGTAAGTCAGGCTCTTCACAAATCAAAACCTCTGAGTCTGGGTTCTTGGGAGGGAAAAGTCTAGACTACTGTTTCTCAAATACAACGTGCATATCTTTCTCCTTCTTGTAGTTCTAAAAGAAAATCAGTAGCAACTAAGTCTGTATTTATCACCACTTAGCACAGCACTTAGCTCTCTTGTTGTCTAAGATTCTGTCTTTTTTAAGAATTTCACTCCAGATGCTAGGTTTCTGGAGGAAACAGCTGTTGTAAGAGCTCAGTCCAGGTACCTTTACATTTGTTTTAGATGATTGATTCTCAGGTCTACCCATGCAGCTGTCAGAAGAATGAGAGTCTTCATTGCCAAAAGCAAGTTATTTAATTATGAGGCAGTGTACCTGGCTGCCCTGGGAGGGATGGGGGAGAAGACACAGATTAATACTAATGGGAGGGGGGAAAAGAGGGGGAAGCTGACCAGAAGGTATAACTTGGTACAACTTAGATTGATTTTTATATAAGATTGACTAAATATCCAGATCTGCCAAGCTGACTTGAATGCATTAAACAGCATGTTCTCATGCTTGTTATTGTCAAAGTAGTCTCTCTTACCTCATTTGTCTGCCCAATTCTTTTTGTCATGAAGGTATGTTGGCCGAGAGCCTGCTGCTGCAGCTGCCACAGGCAACAAGAACATGCATCTGGTGTCACTCAGAAGGTTCTTGGATACAGCTTTCAACCTGGAGGCCTTTGAGGGAAAGACATTCTAACTGCAGGGCACCAACCCATCTCTGACTGGCAGTCTCTCAAAACACTACATCCTAAAGGAAAGTGGGGAGAATACTGGAAATAATGTATTTTTGCTTTACCAAATAAAAGGATCCAGTGGCTGACTTCATTACCCTGCTCCCCAATTTACAAGGAAAAAACAATTCCAACTTACCTTCCACCATGTTTTGCCACTTGTCTATTTAAATTGGGACCTCTTTGACACAAGAAGCTTCTGCTATCCCAGTATGCAATGTCTGGCTCAGTGAGGCTCATATCTCAGTCTGTGGGCACTGTTTAATTACTGTAAGTAAGCAGAGCAGGCATGGACAGCATGATAGTTACGCACACAAGAGGCATTGCTACAAGGAAAATAAATGACAGTTATTTCTGCCTATATATTGGAAAAGGGTAATGAAACTGAAAAGCAAAGAGTTGGTAGATGACTTTGGTAGAGAAATGTACCAGCTGTCTTTGTTGGAAGGAGATGGCAAGGGAACCTGGAGATGTGAGGAGAAGGCTGGAAATAGGAGTCACTTCACAAAGTTGTTCAGTGGTGTGGACCACTTAGATATGAGGTCAAGGAGGGTAATGAAGGCAAAAGTAAAAGGGAGCAAGAAGAGGTTGTTTGGGGCTAACTGAGGAGGGAAGAAGTGTACATGAGACCACAGCTGACAGCAGTGGGTGATCACCAGGAGAAGTCAGCATCAAAAGTAACAGACTCCAAAAGTAACAGGGGACAGCACCAATTGCTCCCACTCCCTGGGCTGCCTGCTTTGATGCTGTGTGGTATTAGGGAACTGTGGGGTCCTGTAAACATCCTGTTTTGGATGAACACTCCCTCACCATACTGCTAGGATCTGCTTTTTTTTGACCTGGTAGTACCCATTAAAAGATTGTGTTTGGATGAGAAATCTGTTCGTGCAATAAGCAATGGGTTCTCTGCTTTTTCCAATGCTATTCCCTACCTCACATCTTCTTGCTGATGTGCTCAGCTCTGAAGTGGCTATTTCTGATTTACTCACCCTTTTTTAGAGGAGGTGGGCAAGGAACAGCTGCTGATTTACCAAAGGCACATGCTGTGGTTTTGCACAAGTAGTAATTGATTTTTTGGGTCCCTTGTGTTTATTTGTCAATTAGGATATCAATTGCCATGTACTTTCAGTATGGACCACCTCACCATGAGTGGACCACCTCACCATGAGTGAACCACCTCAAAAGCTGCTCTCTGTCAGGGGGCTGATGTACAGCAGGTGCTGGATGGGAGGGAGCAGCAGGGGCCGTTTCTTTTCCTGGGAGGTAGTGCTTGGCTTCCTGAGAGGCACTGCATGGCAGTGGTCTGAGAACCACTGCTTGTGCCTCCTCCACAGTGCTAGAAGGCAGGTGAGTCCTGCTTCCCTCTCCTCTCTTGATATAAGAACTACTATTGTCAGAAGTCCTGTTCCCCCTGCCCCAGGAGAACTTGGCTCTGAGTGGACCTTGTGACTGCAGGTTTCTGCAGCACTAATCTGTGTAGTGGCTGGGGACTTTTCCTCCTCTGTGCTGGCTGGCAGAGGCAATGGTGAGGTGAGCAGTGTCAGTGGTACTGTGGGGTGCAGAGGAATGGCCATGCCTGTGCTGGACAAGGGAGCTGTAACCAGCTGCACAAGGGCCCTGTGCCTGACAGTGGCTGGAGGCTGGGTGTGCTGAGCAGCCACCTGGATACAGCATAACAAGTGACTGGAAAACACATGAATGAGACTTCACCCCATCTCCACTTCCCTGTCCCGAGCGTGCTCCTTGGACACGCTTTTGCTCTGGGAGTTTGTTTTGCCCTGCTGCTGCCGTATGGACTGTGACATAATGAAACACGACAGTTTATGCCTGATTCAAGGAGCCGGGTAATGCTGGAAAACTTCTTGTCTCATCAAAATAAAAAGCTGTATTAAAAACTTATAGCTATGATCAGGTACTACGTACCCAGGCAGGTTACCAAAAAGGCCTGTGTGCCTTATGCTGTCCCTTTATTTGGCTTGGATACACCATGATGGTGAAAAAACAATCCTTCTGTCAGAGCACAAAATTGATGTGGCAAGGTACTTACCAGGGCATCCAGAACTGAACTTAGTCTAATGTTTGTGAAACTCAGTAGCATCCTTTTAAATCAGGCTGGTTGCCTTGAGCCTTTTCTCTTACTGAAGCATTGAAGCTAATTCAGTCTTTTGAAACCTAATGAACTTGGAAAGTACTGCAGTTGACAGCCACGAATATTGTCTCCTATCCTTTTCTATAGCTCAAAATGTTAGGCTGATAGACAGTAACCATCACCCAAAGTATTTTAATGCTTTTATGAGTGCTTGTTTCTGTAGCAAGAATTGAGTACAGCTAAATATTGCTGGCTCTGTTTATTGTATTCTCAGTTTGCATAAGGCAGTCAGTGCTGCATGAAATATGATAAATGCACTTATGCCACAGTATATCCAGAGGTAGAAAACAAAATTAACATAGAAATATAAAGGGTAAATGACAGATTTCCACTCTCATCGTGTGTCATAGATTGTGGCATAATAGTTGCATAAAAATTCATCAAAGATGTAAAAAAACCCAGTAAAATAAAAGTACATAAGAAGAAAATTTTTTGTTATGGCTGTTCTTTTTGACAGTTTCTCCTTTGAGTGGGGGCATTAACATCCCATTTGTAAGACTGCTAGGGCAGCTCATTTTTCTGTTTTCTGTTTGTTTCCTCACTGGTGGCTTATTTAAATATGGAAGCAGTGAAGGAGACAGAATTTTGACTAGAAAAAGATAATTATTCAAAACCGTTGGGTTAAAATTGGTAATAACATTGGGGTTATGTTAGAATATTTTGTTTCATTATTTTCTAATTTTTTGAAATAACAGTTGAATGCATTTTTATTTCAAGAATTTTTAAAATACTGGAACTAGATGGGAATTAACTTCTCTAATTTCTAAACATGTTGTGTCTTCAGCTTTGAGATGGTAAATGATTAAAAGATTAATCTTTGTAGAGTGTTTGAAAAGGACTGAAGTATTATATAGACCTCTTCTGAAAAAAGCCAGCACTGAAATTCAAATGACAGCTCTGCAACTCAGAAGAAGCAGCCAATGTGAGAGCAAGTTGACTTCATCGTACTTGGGGACACACCAGACCATGCTGTGCATGCCCATAGCAGCAAGACTTGCTAAGACAACCAACTTCTGGCACAGAACTGTTCTTCATTCCTGATGAGCTGCACTAACAGGGCTGTGCTTGGTGGAAAACTTTGCTCTGCCTACGGTATAGTCGGAGTCTGTGCTAGAGCAGAGGAGTAACCTGTTCTCCAGAAAATAAACCATTCTGTTCGTTCCAGGAGGTAAAAATTAGTGTATGAGACTGGGCAAAAACCAGGAATGTGTGTGCATTGTTTGAACCGAGTAGATGAAAGTGTGTGCCTTGGGGGATGTTGTCTGTTCTTTTTCTGTTTTGTTCTAAGAACCCCTTGCTAGACTCTCTGGCTGCTGTTTCAAGAGCTCTGGGTAGCTCTTACCTGGGTGCTGCCTCTGATACAGAGCTGGGAATAGCCACTGCTGCTAATAGTAACAAAATGAAAGCTTGGAAACCTATGTTCTATGCTTGCACACATGCACATATATATATATACACACGTACATATCTATGTATGTCCTTTTAATTGCTTTTGGCATAGATGACTTCCAACATTGTTTAAAACATGAAATAGAGGCACACTCAATAATCAAGTAAAGCCAGAACAGCCCTAAAAGCAGACAGAATACCTTTGTAAAGTTAACAAATCTGGTCAAAGATGGAAGAAAAAAGTCCACTGTTGTCTTTTGTATTGGTTCAGTGAATTCCGAATATTTTGATTTTTCAGGCAGCTCCTCAGGTGGGTGCTGGGCTCTGAGGCGATGAGGRGCTGTCAGACCCCTGCCTAACGAGCAGCCCAGCGCCAGTGGGATAATTAATTAGGCCTAACTGGACTGGCCTGGGTGCTGCAGGGGGTGGCCAAGCAAATGCTGCTGGTTAAAGCCCGGGTTTTGGCCCCATCTGGGCCCTCTCTCTCGTTTGCTGTCCTCCCCTAAATAGTTCAAGTACTTCACCTGGTTTTCCCAGAATGGAGGGCTGTGCCCTGTGAGGGCCCTGCAAGGCCTGCCGTTTCTGCAGGAGGCAGCACTGGAGTTATGGGGGGAAGGTGTGGGGAACAAGGCTGAGGACGTCTGCTGGAAGAGGCTCAGGAGGGAAAAGGGGCCTCAGGCTCCCAGATACCCGTACTTTCTACAGGCAGGTAAGAGACTGGGAAGTGGGGTGAAGGGAATGCTATTCTTTGAATTATCGGGGCTTCTGCGGACTGTAAGGCCTAGAGTAAAGTACATGGCGTGGCTGTGGATTTCTGGTGCAAGCCAATGGTGGAAGCTGCTCTGGCTGTAAAATACTGTCACTTGCAATGTGAGTGCAGGGAGGATGGTTTGGGAAAAGTAAGGAGACCTTTGAGTAAAATGTGGTAAAGAAACGCATCTTGTTCTGTTTGCAAAAAAAAACCGACAAAGCAAACACTTCAAAAAATTAATTCTCCTTCCCTGGGGAGAGGTGTAGAATGACTCGCCTTTTCCCAGGCTGCAGCCATCGTCCCCAGGCGAGATCTGCTGGGATGGACAGACACTGGACCACTACTCCCTCTTTCCCTGTCCTGTGGACAAGATTGCAGGTCTTGGAACTTTAGTTAGTACCTGTCATACAACCTTTGTGTGCTGATGAAAAAAATTACAGAACACCAAAAAAATCTTTGTAGATGTGGGTAATTTTGCATATATCTTTCTGCTTTTGTTCTTGAGTAGTAAATGTTACTGAATAAAGTAACTACAATGTGAAACTTTAAACGGCAGAAGGCACTCAAGATTTCTATTAGCTCGGATAAAAAAGTTTTATGTATTTTTTTTTCCTTTTGGCAGTTTAGTAGTTCTGCAAAGTCCAATTGTGTAGCAATAGGAGTCTTGATTTCATAGACTCTACTGATTAAAAAGATAATTGAAAGTTTTTCTTCATGTTTATCCAGAACAAGAACAGAGATTAAGTGGGTACGTTTTCTTAATCATTGTTATAAGATATCAGAGAACAGCATGCAGTCTAAAATAGAAATTCAACATACTTGCAGGAAGGAAACAGATGAATATTTTTTCTTTTCTAATTCATGCTTTTTAACATTGAAACCACTTCTGGTTTTAGATACCTCTCAACTGTTACATCAGATTTTCTTAATGCCATTATTTAAAGTGTAGCCTATTATGCCAAAGGAATAAAAGAACAAAAGTAGTAATTATTCAGGAAAAATAATATTTTAGAGAATTATTGGCTTTGATTTAAAATGCTTCACAGATTTCCTTAAAGTTTTCAATTATTAATAAGCGCACCAGGCAGTTCCTTTGTGATATTTAAGTGATTCAGTCATTAATGGCAAATGGAAATCTAATTTGTTTAGAGGGAAAAACAGTTGTAGTCATCACTAAGGATGCTATGTGAAACCCTGAAATATCATTTCAGAAATCTTCCTGTTCAATGGCCCATAAATTCACCGGTACTCATAGAAGAGTACATAGACTTTCTGCCTATGTCATACCTAGCCAGCCTTAAATTCTCGTCCTCTTCAGGAGCGGGTGCACTCAGCCTGCCACAAGAGCAGGAGGTGTGTGTGTGTGTGAGAGCTCAGCTTGGCTCTCAATTATTTTCCTTGGGTGGGTATTAGATTATCCCTATAATGGGTTTGTGTTAGTACCGGTTTAAGTGACTGCATTTCACTTGGCCCTGCAGTGGAGTGTCAGCAGTCTGCACATAGACTTGGCTGAAGGGCAGTGATGTTTAGTGCTCTCACAGAATTCCCCGTGCACCTGTGATGCTACCTGGGCTCAAGGAAAAAGTGCAGATCAGTGTTAGAAGGTGCCTGAAAAGGCACCCCTGGCACTCTGTGTCTGGGCTTGGCTGTGCTGTAGAGGAGACCTGGTTCTTCTTTCTGGTGTCCCAAAATAACCTTGCCCAAGCTGTGAGGTTAATTCTGCAGAGCTGCCCTGGGTAGTCTTGCTGGGGTTTCCAATAAAGCTCCTGTATCTGTAGTAAGTCAGTTCCTCAGGAGAGGCTGTCAAGTAAATGTGAGCACTCACTGTGTGCTGGCCAGGACTTTGCAAGGGTAAATTTAATTAGTAAAAACCAAAAGACATATGAAGGAAGAGTATGTTTCATACACATTAGAGGAAAGATTGTATTTCCTCAAATGAGTGTACCCACTGCTGGGGGTAAAATAAAGAGGATAAAATAAAACCGTCTAATATAGAACATGACAAAATGACTGTACATAATTTCCCATGACTAGAAATAAATGTTTAACAAACTGCTCCCAGTAGGCTTGTTAAAGATGAAATATTTATTACTATATGTTAATTACAGGGTTTAAGCAGTACTTAAGTAATTTAAGGGGATTGGCTTCATCTTCTTTTCAATAATTTTATGTGATTAAATCCTTCTTCATCAGTTGTTCTTTGTGCTACAGCAGTTTGCCCAAACATATCCTTAATTAATCTGTGTTTGTAATGTTGATTATATTGTATAGGATGAATAGCGGACTGTTTTCTTCATGAGTTTCGTGGCCCAAGCAAAATTAAATTCCGTCAACATTAATGTTTTTGCATGTGGACTGAAAAACTTGTCAAGTCTAGAAAAATCCTATTAATATGGTAAAGTTATATGTTACTCCCAGAATATCAGTCTCTGACACTACTAGTCAGTTTTGAAGGAGTCCTTGTATACTTTTAGGCTGTAATATGTGAGACCAGTACATACTTACCATTGAAGTTTTGCTCTTTCCCCTGAACAGCATAAGGTATCTGTAGATATTTTGCACGTTTACATCTTAAAATACTGTTTTGTGCCAGCACATTTCGGACAAAATTACATTGAGTAAAATTTTTGGCCTATCCTGACTTCAAACTGGTGTTGACAAAACTGTCGTCTTAGAGTTGATGAAGAACTGAAGCTCTGTGTTGCTTAGGGACTCTTCATTGCAACGACCTACTGCCTATTTAGAAGGAAAGATAAACAGAAATAAAGCAACTTAATCTCCAGTGATTCTAAACGGTTCCTAGTTACACTCCTAGATAATTAACTTCTCCCGTGATGTGCTCATTTAATAGATACCTGGTCATATGTGACCATGTTTATTTAATGTGCTCTGCAATATTTATACCACAATACACCCTTCTCATTATAAACCAGACAGTCTTTAATTTATTTACACACACGTATTCTGAAGCTTTTGGTTAGACAAAACTCTACAGGCTTCAGGAAAATATATCTGAGTGTGCATGTCAGTTTATGACTGCTCATAAATAGCTTCTGAAGGGACTGCCAGGAAAAAGAAATCTAGTATWTTTCCTTCTCTTCAGCATTACTGTTCTGATATTTATGTGCATTAAAAAATTAGGGACATGCTACATGAAGTGTGATTATTTTTTTTCTTCCCTTTTTATTTCATTAAGCCTTTATCACAGCCCTCAGGTTCCTCCCTAGACTCATCAGTAAAATCATACTTTTCATAGTGAGCACAATATTGCATGGCTCATGAGATCAGCAGATTTATGCAGAACTCATCTTTATGGTACCTGCCTCTGTAACAAAGCCCAGAGGGAAGGAGATCTCTGTAGCCCTATTCTGTTCCCCAGAATTAATTCCAAAGCCTATGACAAAGACCACTAATTTGCAATGTTTCTGGCTATACTGGGTGCCTCCCTGGGCACAGTTACATATACACATATATGTGAACGAATATTTATGTGCCTGAAAAGTGCCTGTATGTTGGTGCAGAACAACCCTGTCTTTTCTTAAAACTGCCTGATGAAACTGATCAAAACTGAAAGTTGTAGCAAGTAAATGGCCACATTTCAAATTAATTTTAAATTAGAGAAGCATCTTGTCTCTCACTTGAATGAGCCTATACTGAGGGTTACCACTGTAATTTCCTTTCCATGCACCACTTCCATCTCCATAGAAGAGCTCCCAGGCCTTTGCACGTCCTTTTTTTTTGTTTTTTCCTTGATCAAATTGGTAAGCATGAAAGTATGTATGCCTTGCAGCAATAGCTGTGCCACTTTTGCATTAGGAGTCTGAAAATTAGCTACTTGAAAATTAAGTGCCTGCTGTCTTTAGTATGATAATGTATGGGATAAACACCTACATGCTTCCCCATGTAAGGGGAAGTGTCTTGTTGCAGTGCATGGCTTGTGCAGCCACTTGGAGTGATGGCCAAGAGCAAAGTGTTCCTGTTTGCTGAGAATGAAAAGAGCCGCTCAGTGCTGTGTTGGATAATGCCAGCTTGCTCCTTTTCAAATGTGTTCCTTATATGAGGAAGAAGCTTCGTCTTTCCTAATATTGTTTGAAACCAAGCACCAATAAAGTACCTATGCTAGGAGCCCAGAGATATTACAGTCTGTACTTTGTAGAGATCTGAACTGCTCTGTGGAGGTGTCTCTCTCCATCAGTTACAGAGGTAGCCCAGGGCAAGCCAGCTTCTAAACTGAGGTTCACCGAAGTGCTTGCAAATAACTGAGATAAACCCAGTCCTTGGAGGTGTGTTCTGTGAGGGGGAGTGGACTGGCTGCCACACAACCATGCTGCTGTGCAGTCCGTGTCTGCTGTGGTTGTTTTCATATTTTTTTTAAAATTTCTCGAGTGTTTTTAATTTGTTTCTTCATAGCTAATGATTTTTTTTATATATATTTTCCCTCTCCTTTTGAAGAAATTACTGGAAAAATTGTCAGATTTTTTTGAGCCATTTGCAAAACATAAGGAAATGCACATGACAGAGCTTAATCATGTTATAAGAGATTGTTACTCTGAAAGGCAAACTATTTTAGTTATATTGGGTTATTGTGCCATTAGTACCATTTGACTGCCAACTGTGCAGCTGCAGGGCTCCAATCAACGAGAACCTCTGAGCCTTTTCTATTGCTAAGAGTGCCAAGGATGGGAGGGAGAGAGGCTCTTAGTGGTACAGTTTTTTCAGTGATTAATAATACTTGAGATCCATTTCAGTGATCAGAAATGTGCCTTAATGAGACAATTAGTCAAACCATAAAAGCTGCACAGCAATTTAGTTGGTGTTACACTACTGGAATAATTTGCTGCGGCTGCTTTCTTCTTCCTGATTTGACTTTATCACAATAGTCTGGATAAAAGTCACTGTAGAGAAGACTTGCAGGCTAAATTCATTTTTCAAATGGCCATGATTATCTACGGGTCAGATAATCCCCTTAAAAATGAGGAAGACTTTAAGGGGAAAAAAGTGGATATTTCATTATAAAAAAATTGCATGCCTTTGTCCAAGTGGCTACTGTAGTGCCTTCCAATATCCAGCTGCCTGCTAGTGCCATGGCAACTAACTGCAGGTAGTGTTTGGGGGACAGGTACCAAACTGAAAGGGCTACTGCAAATTTGTGTTTATTTCTTCCTTCTGTAACAAACACAGGAATGGGGCCTGAGTTCTCTTTATGTGGAACTATGAGATCTCTCTTAGGTGCAGCTAAATTATCTCACTCTTAGACTTTGGTCGTATTACTCTAAAACAAAATCAAAGCAGTTGTGCTCAACCCATGCTTGCCTGGAAAGCTGCAATTTCAAACCTGCAGCTTTGTGTTCCTCAAAGCTTGTTTGTATTTAGTCCAGCTAAACATGTTGATCTATTAAGGCTTAATATCTCCCTACAAAACTGTTCTTCTAACTTGGAGGTGTGTCAGAAATGTCCAAAGAGTGATGTTACACAGGACACCAAACACAGAAAAACTAAAAACCCCAACAAACAAACAAACAAAATACTAAAACAAAGTCACCTCAAGACTAGTCACACTAGTGAATTCATCTGCTTGGAGTGTTTCCACTGACGTTCACAGCTTTCCATCCTCAAGAGCTCTGAGGAATTTAGTCTGCTATTTTTGGGAGTAAATCCTGCCCACAACTAGCATTATTTAAACTAATGCAGTCTAAGTAACTTACATTTACCTAAGAGGCCAATAAACAATTTAGTGCCAGAGCAGATTTGTTGGTGTCCCAGTGATGAATGCAGTAGGTGGGTTTGAGAAAGCCCTCCCTGTGCTGAGAGCTGCACTGGAGCTGGATTGTGGTCAGGACAAGCTGCTCAGTAGTTACAGGGAGGGGCAGGGTGACAGTGAGGTGTGAACAAACTCACTGCTGTCCTGGGCAGGTGCTGAACCCCCAGTTTGCTGTGTGTGTGAATGCTTGCTGCAGAAAGTGCCTCTGGCCAGCTGTGCCAAACTTAATTATATTGATCTTCTCAATTTGGTTCAGTCTTAATGTTCCTACTTTCTAATCTTGTTATCTCAGAGTTGTAGAAAGCAAAAATGCTTCCGTCGTCTAAAAGGCCAATATAATTCCTGCTTTGCTCTACTTTAACGATGAGTATTTTTTCTTACTAGAGAATATTGGTTCAATGCCTCTGTCACCTCTAGGGAAGGAGACTGAATCTGGACATGGTGATAGTGTTATTTTGAGAGCACTCTTGTGTTGGACCAGTGTAAATGTGGTTTGCTATCTCCCTGCAGATTACAGCTGGTAGGAGATACTGAGTAACAGTTTTTCTTTTGGTTTTGGTTTTATGCTGGGCAGCCTGCTCTGCTGCAGCCTCACTAGAAACTGCAGCTTGGCTGCCTGGTGCTCCTGGACCTCAGCCTGTCCTTGTGTTTCTTGGCCCAAACCCGTCCATTAGGATGCAAAGATTAACCACTTTTTCATAACTAATTATGGGCCAAACTGAATATTGCTCAGGGTACCAGCATTCTGGCATATGATTATTTGCAAACTGCTGAATTTACCGAAGTGTAAATTGTTTTCAAAATGAGCTTGAGGTAGACAGTGTATGTTAACAAATAAGGAKCAAAAATGAAGTCTCATACTCCAGTTACTTTTGGCGTACCTGGAATATCAGTTGTGATAACACCCACTCAGTTTTAATCCTGTCCTTATGGCTATGCCAACTTCTTTCTCTCTACTTTTGGGCTCCTTAGTGATACACAAATGTTCTCTGACATATTTGTGGCCAAGAGAAGAGCAAAAATGGTACATCTGTAAAATTAAGTATTATCAGGTATGAATGACTTTGAAAGTATCTTTGACATAGGAAACTGTATAAAGTTGAAAGAMTGAAAGATATCCAGGACTTTCAGTCTTCTTTTAATTAAATTCAAATTATTAAAACTACATACGAGTCAGTTCTACATGAATTTGCAATATTCAGGGTAGTAACATATGACTGATTCTGGAAAAGGTGCTATATTCTTATTTGGTTGACACAGGGGTGTAACAAGATTATCATCTTCATTAAGAGACCTAGAAGTGTAAAGAACCAATTGGTAATATCTCTGTGATGTAAGTAAACTGCCTGACAGAAATCCAGGATTAAAGGGAATGTGTCCCTGTAAATTGTTAAGCATTTAACACTGCTTTTCTGGCTTCTTCACAAAGTGGATCTAATTTGCATCACCTCCTAAAGGAGAAAACCACAACTTACAAAATACATGCAAGTAAATGTATTTGCCTTCTACATTTTTACTTCTTACCTTAGCATCTATAGTCCTTTGTGTTCTCCCTCACAGTACCTGGACCCAGTTTAGCTCTACTGTGGTTAGCTGTGTAATCTGAGATGGATTCAGCTTCGATCTGGAGTTGAAACAGAGCAAAAAGGGCCTGCAGGCAGCAGCAAGGCCTGTTAGCCAGTACTTCACTGTCTAGTGTAGGTCTAGGATTGGAACAAAAAAAATAGGTCTTTTGTCAGGAATTTCTAACTGGAACCTCCCAGTTCCTGGCCTGTCTTCCTTTTAGGAAGGTGAAACTGACTGGACTGTGGTGCTGGAAAATCCATTGTCCTTGATCAGTTTGCTGCTTTTGCTCTACAACTCCTGTCCCCAGCCCTAGAGAGGCTGTTGAAAAGTGGTGAAGGGAGAAGCAGTGGCTTTCAGCCTTCTTCTGCAAGCCATTTGCACAGGAGATGAAAAAACTTAAGCCCTGAACTCCTTGTCTCACCTGCAGCAAAAAAAAGATAACAAAATTACTGTCTGCAAGGCAGTGAAATGGTATTATCTAAGTTTTGCTGGGGAAGAGGAGGGGAAGGAAAAAAAAAAAGAAACTTAAGGCTCAAGGAAAAAAAAATTGCTATTTTGAAAGCAGAGGGAAGCCCTAATACCTCTGTGGACCAAAACCTAGCAGGTTTTCTTGTGATTGTGTGCTGGTGCATGCAGGATGGACCTCGACAGTGCTCTCCCAAGCATGGCCTTAACTCCCAAGCCATCCTCTGTTCCTGACTGTGCCCTTTAAACTGCCTCGAATATAAAGCAGTACAGAACTTAAAAGTGTAAATGTTGATGGAACCTGGACAGTTTATGCCTTAGGAAGCACAAGAGCTTTTGGAGAGACTGCAATAAATAAAACTCAGGAGTTACCAGAATCCAGGTCATTGACGTTGCAACAAAATACAATTGTTCCCCATTGAATACCAGCTGTACAGTATTCCAGTCTGTTATCTTTTCCAGAATAAGCTGATGTCCATCTGCCTTTGGGACAGGTGGAAAAGGGCAAAGAAGCAGTGGCCAGTATTGTATTTGCTTGGTTTCCAGTGAATTTTGAGTATATCTAAGTTTTAGCACTTACGAGGTCGAGGAGCAAAAACCAGTGTTAATGTAGTTAAGTGCTGTACAAAACTCCCCACAAAGCCTACCAACTTTGATCTCTGGCTTCACTATTATTACATTAATGGATCTCCTTTGAATGAAGCCTCCACCCTCTGTCATTTCTAGGTCTAGTGGTAAAAGGCAAGAAATTAATTTTTTACTTGTATTTGCTATTAACTGGCAGAGCAGCTGTAAGAAACACAATATATTCATTTGTAAGTACCACGGAATAAGACTAAATTCAAAAGAATTCTCCAATAAGCATTAAGATGGTGTTATAGAACAGCTGGAACATTAAGTGAACAGCCTTGATAACCCAATTGTTCATTGACGCATAATTCATTTTGCTTCTACTGAAAGAGTAATTTCTCAGGATGTTAAAGACTTGAGATTTTTGTGAAGCTGAGAATCAAACCAGAATTGACAAAATCATCTCTTGACCCGTGTATTTTTTTTATGAATTAGGTGCTTTTTAGGTTTATTATGGTACGTTGTATAATTTTAAATTAATCAGAACCGGGGAAAAAATAAGAGAAGTGGCTGATAATGCAGTTCCAGCAACACAGAAATGCCATGTACTTCTGCCCAGGCCCCCCAGATTTAAATTTCTTTTAATTCGTTGCTTTCTATTGAGTCGTTTTACAAGGCAGAAGCAGATTCCTGTATAGTCAAACATTCAGGGTCTCACCTTTCCAGGGTTCTTATGAGCTCTGTGTTAAGGCTGTACTGACCAACACGCATCAGTTATTTTGGCAGGTGGAGGTTCTTTCTCTATCCCAGTTCCACTGTAGCTGTATGACTTGCAAGGGTCAGTGTTTCTCAGACATTTAACCGAACCGTGTCCACTTGTGAGACCTGTTTGCAGTATTCTAATTCAACACACTGAAAAAGTAGGAAAAGTGGCTGAGGAGACAGTCTGTTCATAAAGCAGCATGCTTTCATCTTCTGCTATTGTTTCGCCATCCTCATCAGACAGTTGTCACTGCTTTCTAGGAAGCTTTAATGGCAATCTCAGGCAATTAATTCACACTTACAAAATGGGTGAGAGAGATGACATCTCTAAATTGTGGTCTCTAATTAAAAAGCCCACCTTATTAGTTTCCCCAGGTTAGGGCCTGGTCTCTCTCAGTGCACTGCAATGATCTACCAACCCCAGTGAGAGAGCTGGAATGAGTTGCCAGTAGCCCACATATTGCATTGACTCATGCTCTTTGTAAATTTTCAGTGTCAACCAAATAGTGATTTGTCTGATACAGAGGGTTGGTTTGGTTTTTTGGGGGGGTGTGCCTCTATGTTATCTAAAGCCTTTAAATTCACAAAATTGTACTTATTTGAATACTTGCGATCACATGCATGCAATTTGATTTGTCTTGCAACCTTAGATTAATTTTGCTAGGCAGAAATATTTATTATATATGCTCTTAGAGCTGGAGAGCACCAGAGCAGAGGAAACGTGTTGCTCATTCCCTAATAAACAGGAAATAGCCTACACCCCTCCTTAATGAGATGAATGAGAAAAAAATAGCTACAACCCTCCTCTGTGGGCGATACATCACTGCAACTCTAGGTGTGGATAGTGAAGTTCTGCAGCACCTGCAAACTCTGTAAAGCCCCGAGGCACTGCTCTTCTGTCAGCGCTGCCGCGGAGCCGTTTCCAACCCTGCAGCAGTGCCCCGAGCGGCGCAGCTGCCTCGGTCCCTCACCTGCGGCTGCGGGAGGTCGGAGCAGCTCTGCTCCCAAACGTGGCACAGCTGCCCCCACCCCGGGGGTGCCTGCTGGTTGCTGGAAAATACAGCTGAGCTGTGAGCGACAAACGTTACTCTACTCCCAAGTACTTCGCTTTCCAGCTACATTTGGGTTTAAATGTTTTCATCTTTGGTTTATGAGTTTCTTTCAGAGCGTGTTTATAATGAGGCTTGTGTAACTGGAAAAGAAAAATATATACACACTGTAATGTAAGGTTGTTTTGGCAAACACAGAAGATGGAGGTGTTTGTGCTTTCTGGGGCGTGTTTGAGGAGCAGCACTCTCCTGTCTCACACGTAGCACAATTACTGGAGCCCCCTTTGCAGCCTGCCAGCCGTGCAACACCAGAAGAGCCTTCGTGTGGCGTAGCCACAGGAAATCTGGGGAGCAGCGACAGGACCCGAGGGAACGCCATGAAGCTGTGCCAGGGGAGGTTTAGGCTGGATATTAGGAAAAGGCTCTTCACCCAGAGGGTGGTTGGGCTCTGGAACAGGCTCCCCAGGGAAGTGGTCACAGCACCAAGGCTGGCTGAGTTCAAGAAGCGTTTGACAACGCTCTCAGGCACATGTTGGGATTCCTGGGGCTGTCCCGTGCAGGGCCAGGACTTGGACTAGATGATCCTTGTGGGTCCTTTACGACTCGTGATACTCCGCGATTCTACGTCAGAAGCCCGCCGGGCCGAGTCTCGAGTCCGGCCAGATCAGCCCGCGGGCAGCCGCGCCTCCTTCCTCGGGCAGGGCGGGGCGGGGCGGGGTCCGGCCGCAGACCCGCCGGGCAGGACGGGCGAGGGGCCCGCGGGAGGCGCCGGGAGCTGCGGTCGGTGCGGCTCCGGCTCTTTCCCCGCGGGGGCTGGCAGGGGGTGACGCGGGGCCGCCCCTGAGGCTCCGTGTGGCGGGGCCGGGGCTGCCCGGCACAAAAAGGCGACAAGGTATTTTCTCTGGTGGTTTTTATTTGCGGTGCGGAGCTCCGTCTGTGAACGAGCTGAATGCGCGTTACCAGCGTACACTTCAGGGCATATATATTGATATACACAGATAAATATATTTCAGTAGAGACAAAACATAAGAGGAACAACATGTACTATAAATACACATTTACATTTGTCATAAATCTATACCTTTTTTTATAAAAATAAAAGTATCACTAAAATATTTCTATGTCTTCTGCAACTCACGCTGTGTTGTCACAGCCGCGTCCTGCCAAATTACCCGTGGCACAGGGGCTCTGGCAGTACTCCTGTCAAAGGAGCGAGATTGGGCTTTGACACCCTTGAAACACCCCTGTTTTGAAGTCGAACGTCTTTTACTTTTGATTGCTGTGAACACAGATTTCATGAAAAAAATTGGCTTTTAATTTCTAAACCTCAGCACTGCATGTACGTTGGTGTACACCCACGCGAAGAGTGAAACAATTACCTTCTGAAAGTTCTCTTGCAGGGGGCTGTGTGTCCCGCGTCCCACCAAGACGGCTCATTAAATCATTGCCACTTGTTACATTAATGTAATTACACTGAGTTTGTCAATCAAAATTTTCTCTCTTTTTATGCTCGACAATCTATTCCACAGTATTCTGGTTAGAAACATTTTAAAAGCTTCATGTTTGGTTTCCATAAGTGCATAAAAGTATGTATTTTTAAACTTCATAAAGGAACTTCGTTTGTATAATACAAATAATTTTAAATAATAACTTAAACCCCACTATTTCCTCAAATCGTTAATAGCTACAACATGGTGTCATACCACATAGGTGCAGGGGATTCTCTTAACTGAGAAGCAGCACAGTCCCTTGTGAAGCTCCTGCTGTCAGAGAAGTTTGTAATGCCTGTGGATTTTATCCATCTGTAATTTAACCAGAACCCTACAATTTAAACAGATCTGAAGTGTGTCTGAAGGTTCTTGCACAAAGTCAGGCACTTTGCAGACAGTGCTTTTAGCACAGGCAGTGGCAAAGGTAAAACATGTACACAAATGCTTCCTCTGGAGGGACTGAGCTCATCACAGCTGCTCCTTTCAGATATTCATGCTGAACTCTAAAACCAGGTCAGTAAGATACAGGTATGGAACGGTTACCAAATAAATAGGAATTATGAGTGGTCACTGGTCCTCAAGTCAAAATATAGTGTAAGTATTTTCCACCACCACTACTTTCCAGAGCTGGAGAATGCAAAACACCTGGTACAGCAGCTGTAAACAACTAAGGGGCTCTTAATGATAAATTAGTATAAAATTTCAGATGTGGGTATAGTTACATCCTGAATTCTCAGTGACTGTGTTGAGTACAGTGTCTGAGCTACTGTTAAGATTCCAGACGAAAGTAAAATGAGAAACAGGTAATATTTGCAAATAACTATTGGTACCTATGTAACTAGGATTACAAATAAAATTATATATTTAATTAGAAGAAAATTAGTAAATTATCAAATAACTATTCACAGTATTTTTTATACTTTTGTCACTTAAAATATGATTCTAATTTTAAACATATAATTCTACAAAAAATATGTAGTGCTACATTTATGTTAGAAATGCAGAATGATTTCGTAGTGAAATGAGGCAAAGTAAAATTACTGAAAATGTTTCAAAGTATTTTTCATAATTATAGTATAGGAACAATTTAAAGTTCTGTTTTGAACAATGTATTTTTTAAGTAAACTTTTGGTCTGGCTAACAGTTTTCTTGATTTTTATTTATTTATTTTTACATCTTAACTTCTCAATTAGATTAGATGTTAGGAAGAAATTCTTTACTGAGAGGGTGGTGAGGCACTGGAACAGGTTGCCCAGAGAAATTGTGGATGCTCCATCCCTGGAAGTTTTCAAGGCCAGGCTGGATGGGGCCCTGAGCAACCTGGTCTAGTGGAAGGTGTCCCTGCCCATGGCAGGGAAGTGGGAACAACGTGATCTTTAAGGTCCCTTCCAACCTAAACCATTCTATGATAACTTTGGGGCAGCTTTTATGCTATAATATTATTTATGTAATCTAAAAATAGATTTCATCTTTGATTTGAACCACAGCTCATGGAGTAATGAAACAGACATATTTTTCAGTGAAACATAACTTTAAAAAAATGAGCCCAGCTCTTAATGTCTGTAAATCATCATAGTTGATTTACTCCAACACAGCTGACTTGCTCTAATTGATTATGAGGCCCACTGTGCTTTCATATATGGGGTTGTGGATATCCTTTATCCAGCAGGCTGCTTAATTGTATGCATGCAACTGCAAAGAGGCAGTAAAATAATCACAGACATACAGAATCTACTGAATCTGTATCTCAAGTTTTTAAACAGAAACAAATTTGCATCTCTAGTTTATTGCAATAAATCTATTCTGCTTTTAGGCTTGAGAGTGCTTAAGTGTGTGATTGTTCAGTCTACAAAGGAAGAGAGAAGATCTCCACCTCCCCACAGGCAAGGAAGCAGTCCCTGGCCAGGCCTGAGAGTGTGTTCCAGCTTGTGTAGCATGGGATCTGCACTGGAGTTAGTCAGTAAGTGTCTTTAGTCAGTGAATAAGTTGTACTCTAACAATGATAACTGAACACCTCTAAGTAAGGCAGCATATTTCACCTTAAGAGAAAGTAACTGAAAGTATCAGTCCTTGGAAGGATTTGTAGAGAATGAAAGAGGTAAWGAGAAAACCCTCAAGATAACACTCACATAAAATGGGAATTACCAGATACTATATTATTTTCCTGGTTGAATTTACTGTATATTGCAGAATATGATACTCTACATCTGCTATTAAAAAATATCAAGTATAAATCCCTCGAAGCAAGATCATGCAAAGCTGATATGAGTACCAGTAT
This sequence comes from Amblyornis subalaris, assembly GCA_018881555.1. Classification (NCBI taxonomy): domain Eukaryota; kingdom Metazoa; phylum Chordata; class Aves; order Passeriformes; family Ptilonorhynchidae; genus Amblyornis; species Amblyornis subalaris. The sequence goes on along the minus strand of JACAXG010000003.1, from coordinate 16,414,823 downwards.
TCTTAAACTGGTGTTTATAGCTTTAGCTTGAAGACTTCCTTATATTGCAAATTTATCTCTTCATTCTAGTTATTGCTCTTTGATTTTGTGTGGTTGCATACACTCTCCTGCTAGTCACAGTGACTAAATTCATTCTCATGCAAACAGAAAAGGCCTTAAGTAGGATTGAATAGTACTTATGTTTTGTGCTTTGCTGCTCTGTCAGACTGGATTTTGCTCACTGATAGAAAGAAATAATTAAGTCAATTCATTATGGACAAAATTCTCCTGGGTCTCTGTGATGGATTGTGTCTCCAATATGCTGCTTTTAGAACAGGACTGTGCTTGAGACCAGTGCAAACCAGAATAAAAGGCTAAATTATTTCTGCAGCATTTTTGAATTGGGGGAACATGCAAACACTAGTATATCTTCCTGAACTGTGGAAATGCACAGTGGCCACTCTTAAAAATAATCGGTTGCTCTTATAAAGTAAATAAACTGATGGTATTAAATACTCTTCATGCAAATGTTCAAGATATAACTGGCATCAGCCTATTATTTACAGTATTACTCTCAAAATTCCCAATAGGGGAAATTTTGTTTTTTTTCTTTACATGCAAATTTTGTAGTAATAGATATGAATATTTTAGAACTACTTGTAGGGGATATTAATTAATTGGTGTGCCTTAGTATTTAATTTATGTCAAATACCAACTTACTCAATTTCGTAGGTGAGAAAATGGCATAAGTTAATTATGGTTAGAAATGGTAGTACAACATATACTTGTATGACTTCCTCCTTCATTTCAGCCAGTGAGACTTTTTTGTTGACTCTTAAGCAAGAAATGGTAGATTTGGTACACAGAGTTGCAAATGTTGGCAGCAATGAGAAACAAATGACGCTTTGGTTCTACACTATTATGTTACTAGTACTATCTTGCCTTTGAACAACGATGCCATGTTTCTTCATAAGATGGATTCAGGAGAATAATTCCCACAGCCTCTTAGTGTTGGTGGTCACTGCGGCTGTGTGGCTGCATCTCGTTTAGCAAGTGCCTTTGCTGTAGCAGAACTGCATTTGGTACACAGATCTCTCATTGCTAGGAGACTTTCTTCCACAGCTTTTGCAAACATGTCTGAGGAGGTTTCCTTACATTCTCTAAAGCTTGAGATGCAGAATAATATATGCTCTGACTGAGGGTTATAACATGCCCCATATCCATTGGGGACCACAGGCCCATAGCAGCAGAACATTTCCATAGTAGTTGGAACCTGGATGCAGGGAGAAGGGAAAGAGTGACCTCTGATTAATCACTGAAATCACTTGGTTAGGAATTAGGAAAAAAAGAAACAAATGCTACAAATGCTGGTAATGTGGTGAATTCCCCATTGTGGATTCTACCTTTAGAAGTCCAGACCTGGTAATGATTTACCATGGAAGGTGAAAGCTGATCTCAGTAGCATATTGTTGCTCTGTTTGTTTGCTGTTGTTTAAAAACTGCTATAATTTGAGGTTGCTATAATGCGTTTCTTTGCTCAGTTTATACAGATATGTAAAAGCTATAAGATTTGTTACTGATAGACAGGAATTTTGTGTAATCCTGATACATATGATACATAAAACTTCTCTAAGGCTTTTAATTTCTTAAGGTTATCTTAAGGTTATATTAAACTTGTAATGTGAAGGCTGCACTAAATTATAGAAATTAGTATTGTCCATTTCTAATGATAGTTTATAATTGTGATGCTATAGTAAAACACTTCAATGCAACTAGGCATTCTATTATACCTCAGTTTAATCATGGCATGATACGGCAGTGAAATACTTTCTCCTGCAGAAAATAAAAGATCTGTTAGAAATCTATGTGTCAGACTTTGTGTACATGGGCCTTCACAAATGACATTTGCCTTTTTAATGGCATAGAACAGGCCATTAGTCCTGCTAATAGAGCCATAGAATTGTCAGATAAATTTGCTGTGCAACAGCCGAAGGCGATAAAGCTATTCAGAAGCACTCTTTGCTCATGGATAGTTTCTTGGAGAATTTATGTAGTACTATGTTGGTTACATTCACTCATGTCTGAAAGCCTACAAACATTATGGCAAGATCAAATTACTTATTAAGGTTTTATGCTGTAGCATGATATTATAAGTCTCTTTTGTTGCGTAGTCCCAATCTGTGCAGTTGGGTTAGTGTTTCAGTTAATGAATTCCTACATAGATTTCTTCTTTCATTAGGACTGCTACTACATGCAGTGAAACATTTAATTTTTAGGCTATTAATTTAATTTTTAGGTGTGCCATAAAAAGGCTTCCTTATTCAGAACATTAAATGTAGGAAGTATTGACTCTAAAAGTATCTTTGTATGTGCAAATAACTGTAAATCTAAATGTCTGAACCTGTCTAAAATGTCTGTATGTCTAAGTTACGTGCCTGCATGGGTTGCAGTCTTACAATGAACAACTGAAGGCTCTCAAAGATTTCCAACACAGCAACTTTTAAGAATAAAACTTCCTCATGGCTTTTGGCTTTTTATTTCTCAGAGTGGCAGCCCTTCTGGCTTGTGGCTGTACTGTCACTGGAGTAAAGACTGCTCACTAGACCCGTCATCTTAGGGAAAGGAGGGAAAAGAAAGGGAACAGGAACTTATGTAGTTTGGAAGTTGAGGAAACTAAGCGCTCATGTGAATTTTACTGAGTGAGTTTGTGAGCATTTCCAGAATTTCTGGGGAGGGCTTTGGAACATTGCAAATGAAGTGATAACTGCAGTCAGTATTTACTGTGCTGATGAACCAAAACCGGATTGAAAATTTGGAGCAATTTGCAGACTTCTTGATGGTTCTTGAGGATACCACTTTTGTTTGCTTTTCTTTTTTACATTGTTCTCATTGTGGGCTACAAGGTCTGGCAGAACATAAATGGACTAGCCTTTGCTTGGCAAGACCGGTGAACAGGAGAAACTCACCTGGCTGGTTGAGAGGATGAACCGATTGCTTGTCAAATATGTCTCATCTGTAAATATCTCTGGCAGTTCCTTGAAGTGTTCCCGTGCCACCTCTCTGAGCCCTAACAAGTGATTGTCTATTGCCATTCCAGTGATAGCCTGTGTACAATATGATAAGACAACAGCATGTAACTGAGTTTGGAGGCATTTTGCCTATTACTGCCTAGTGTTCTGGTCAGAGTTGATGAACTTGATTTGAGTGATGTAATGCCTGTAATGTTCAAATATTACTCTATGTACTTTGCTGAAGATCAGTAACTAGAAATTCAGATGGTGCTCTGAAGATATAAAAATTAGGAAGGAGATGGTCTCGAGATGTACTATGTGCTGATGTTATCTGGGTGTTCATTGTCTCTCAGAGCTGAATATCATGGGTTGGGCTTCTAACGGTGCTGAGGGGAGCATATGGGACAGCAAAAATTTCTAAGCATGTTTCGGAATTTTCTGTGCCTCATTTGGATTATGTTTCAGGGTGGAGGGCTCCAAAACACCTCCAAACTGGAACAAGTTCATCTTTCATTGCCTTGCTGCTTGTGTTCTTCCTCTGGCAGTTAAAGCATGCATCATTGCATAGAATTTAGATCCAAAGATCTGGTAGATGTCCACAAGAGATAGAATAACAGATTTGCCAGTGATCTATGACAGATTTAGTAGCATACCCCACTGCTTGAGAAGACTGGGGTAAGGAATACAGAAGCAGCAGTGGCAGCTCACAGGAGCTGCAGCGAGTCCCTGTCATCAGCTGCCTGTGCTCAGGTCTCTGCTCTGGCCAGCTGCATAATGCTCTAGACTTAAGGCATTTATTGGCTTTAAGAGCTTTGCCCTACGAGCAAATGTGATTGAAGATGGCTAGCAGGATCAAAAGTCAGCAGTGGCAGACAGGATAGCTACAGAGTTGTGCATCTTTAGGAAGCCAAATCAAAATGTGTTCCAACCAGGCAGGAGTTGCCTCAGATGGTAAGTGTTTTTAAAATCCGTCGGTCCAGCTTTATTCTCACTGGTGAAAGCAGTGATTTTGTGGACTGAGCTGTAGCTCTTGCCTGGTCCATGCTGAAGTAATGTAGGAAAGGAATGCTAAACCAGGGACATTGTACTGCCCTGAGAGCAGAACTGATAACCCTGTGGCACAGGACCCTTGTAAAAAGGGAAACAAACAGCCTGGGAGAAGCCAGGTTTTAGGAAAGAGCACAAGCTTGGTTTTCCTCTTAAGGATTAAAAAAAAAATAAAATAAAAGCACAAGTTTACTTCTCCTCTTATGAGGAAGATAATTTTAACCACTGTTAAGTGCCTGAACCAGGAGGTTGGGAGTGCCTAGTCTGGTTTGACTTATTAAGAACTAGGCACCCATTGGTAAAGGGGCTCTTTGTTCATCAGCCCAGACAGAGCAAGGAGACTTGCAAAAAGGTAGCATACATCAGGGCTGTGTTTATGTTCTTTTTCCCATACAGGGAAACTGACTTGATAATCAAAGGAGATATTTTGCTATCACACAAGATTTATAAGGCTGTTAGCAATGACATTTTTGCAACATAGATCAATGTCATGTCTGAAGAGAGGCCGAGACAGGCTAACGAAATAAACTGTGAGTCAATGCATAGGAAAAAACTCTGCTAAATTGAATTTTAGAGCTCCACATTTAAGATAGCAATGCTACTAGTAAGCTTTAACAAGGGGAAATAAAATCATTAAATTGCTTTTTGTTTTATGAAGTAGATTTTTGTTTTGTTTTTCTTAGGAGCTATTACATTTCAGTCTGTTACACACAATTTAGTCAGACCATCTAAGTCTTACCCAGCGTTTAAAGCCACAACAATTATATTCTGCTATTCTGAGAAAGAAGGGGGAGCTTGGTGAGTAGAAATACCTGGAGAGCTTTTTCAATTTAAATTATTTTTCCAATGGAAGTTTCAGTGTTTTCCCATGAGCTACACTGGAGGGTCTGAAATGACTTGGAGGGGAGAATTACTGGATTTTTTTCTTTCCTTTTTTTTTCTTTTTTTTTTTTTTTTTTGAGAGCTGTTGTACAGAAATTCCACTGGTTGTGACCTTGTAGACCTACAGTATGCTGTGTTATTGTGAGGTTACCCTGGGATGGTTCAGGTGAGGTAGTTCCCCTGAAGTAAGGCTTGACTTCGCTTTATAGAATACATGAAGTCTCAGCTTCTAAGATGTGGGTTCTCACCACAGGGTTTGAAACACAGAGTTGTTTTTCTTCCCTGCTTCTTTTGCTTCACAGGAACAGATCCTGCCTGAAAGCAACACTTTACCTCTCCAGTGCTCTGAGTGTACCTTTGAAACCACCTCTGAAAGTGAATGATTTCTTGAATATTATGAATATCTAAACAGTAATCAACGATGTGGGTTTATTAGGCAATGGTCTGAGGCAAAACCATAGGTAGCAAATTCACTTATCATAGCTGGTTATTAGCATTTATTAATTTCATGAGTGGTATGACTAAGTTGTTTATAGAACAAGCCTGTGCTTTGTCTTTGCACAGTGGGATGTAGAGCATTACCCAGATTGAATTTTCTCATTTTTAATCAACAGAAAATGAGTTGTATTTGATACTAAACTGATTTCTTCATTGGAGGGCATATCTTCCTTTTATTAGACACTGCATTCAGGTCTTTAAAAAGGAAGACTTAGTATAATCATTCCTTTATTGTTTATGACCTTTATTAGAAATGGCACTTTGATTCCAAAATACTGGAATACAGAATACCAGTCCATCTGAGGATCAGGTTCCAGATAGGGACCTCTATCCTCTAGTGAAGAGAAATATAAGAAAATCCATAGATGATTAGTTTTAGGATTAGGTTTTTTTAATTGAGGTTAGTTGAATATGGCTATTTGGGCCATTAGAAAGTTCATAAGTGTGACATAGCAGATACTTTCCTATTTAGAGATGCCTACATTTTTCTAGTGCTTAAATAGTTAATGATTCTATCTTCATACTTTTCTTGAAAAAGCCAGCTAGCTCTTATCCAGACAGGCAGTGTTTTACTCACCAGAATAGAGTAATTAGTCTGAGCTGCAATTGCATCCTTAAATCTCTGCATCTTCTCAGAATCCTGTTGAGGTAATCAGAATATATGTATTATTGAATAAACTCTCAAAGAAATAACATCTTCCATCAACTAACCAACAGCCAAACAGCAAGCACCTCTAATGTCCTTTGCTCTTGGCTCAGGTGTAAGTACTCATGAGAAATGAAAAGCCACAGGGATCAATGTCCTGATCAGCACCAGCACCTAGCTGTGGAAGGGTTGAACAGGTTTATTGGTGGTGGTTTGTTTGACGTCAAGAAAAGGTTCACAGTTCCTTTTGTGGATTCCTTCCATGGATTTTGGGGGTGTAGATTATTACTAATTGAATCACTCCATCTGAAGTAGGGAAAATAATTGCTTAGTGTAATTCAGCGTTTTCAAAACAGACAGGCAGTGTATCTTCTCCAGAATGGTTTATCTAGACAATGACAGTGAAATTAATGAAAGCCTTTACTGATATTTTACTAGCCAGGCAAAAAATTACTCCCGTGTGTGAAAGGGCATCTAGAATTCTCCAAGGCTGCTCTACCCTCCACAGATGCCTCACATTTCAGATAAAAAGCTAGTAAATTTTGACTCCTGTCAAATGGCAGCCTTTTATATTAAGGGAATGATCTTAAGGAGTGCTGCCCTRCTGTACATCAAGTCCAACGCTGCAACTTTGGGAGACCCTGAAACAGCCAGAAATGACTGGGTCTCCAGATAAACAGGGGACCTTCAGCTCCCATGGACAATGAATGATCTTCCAAACAAAGAATTCATTTTAGAAGCAAGTCAAGGTCACCATCAGGGACCTTCAAAATACAAAGTCTGGTATTTTTTCACAAGGCTAGAGTTAGGCCTTAGTTCCCTCGTACAGATTAAATTACCGAATGCAGTCTTTAAATCTGATTAATTTACAGCTATTCAAGCAATCTCTGTAGTGTCACTAGCTGCTGCTTTTACAGCAAGTGTCAAATGCATGAGATATTTCTCCTGCTAAAGAATCAATCTGACTCAATCAATCTTTAGTGGCTGTTCAAGCTACCGTTTAAGGATAATTTTTATTAGTATCAGAAGGAAAATGGTTTTTAATTTGACTTGAATTAATGGCTATTAACAAACAATATTTTGGGGACTTCAAGGCTACTTAAACCAAGTGGTGCATCTCTTTGTCCAAAAAAGAGGATTAACCCCTTCACATTCAGAGGCAATTTGTGGGTCTAAAGAAATCACCTTGGGATAGGGTTACATTAAATTAATTTAAATTAAATTAATTTTTTTCTAATGTTTCTGTGATACTAATATATACATACATATATATATATATATGTAGTTCTGAATGGAAAGATGAAGATGTTCACATCAAAACAAAGATTTTTTTAATGTCTGTTGGAAAGAATAATCACAGACCAGTATAAATGTCCTTTGTATCTCTCGGTGGATAAGAAGCCAGGAAAACTATCAGTGGGTTGGTTTGCATTATGATTGCAGGTTTTCCAGGGGAAATGAAACCATTATTCCCTCCGTTTGGTACTGGCAAGGCATGCAGTAGAAAGATATGTGGACTGAGACTAAGCTCCATCTAGACATGCATGGCACTCTTTGGCTTGCCTGTGTGAGATGTTACCATTTAGGGTGCTGAGAAAGGGGAGCACAATCTCAGATTTGGGTGGAAAAAAGGCGAGAAATGCTGAAGCTTTGGGAGAGCTGTAGATGTTAGTAAATGTTGGAATGAGGAGGGAAGGACGAGATTGTTTCAGCAGATCCTTGTTCCTTCCAAGGATGTGGAGCAGGCTGGCTCCTCCTAGGAGTACAGTCAGTGTGCCACAGTGTGTGGTGGGGCTGGGGCTATGCTGAGTGCCCAAGGCTGGAGAGGAAGGTGTGCACAGACAACAGGAACTTCTAATGAAATATGATTGAGAACCATCTCGTCAGACAGGACATAGATAGCAAATAACAGCCTCTCTTCTTCTTGCCTACTGTGGGGTAGTCAGTATTACGTGTAAGAGTATGGTCATAATCTGCCATGAATTACCCCCACATCGTAGGGAATTACTTCAGGTTTTTTTGAGTTATCATTTTACTGTGGAATTTATTTGAGTCTTGTTCATCAGGAGCTAAGTTCTAGGCATGATAACCTTAAGAAGATTGAAGAAGCAGTGGATGAACAGAGCACTTTTCTGGGCAAATTTTCGTCATCCTCTGGGACATTAGAGCTTGGTTTATAATATTTTATTAATTCACACCCAATCTGCAGCCCAGCAATGCTTCTAGCAATGTTATGCTAAACTCTGAAGAACAGCTATGTGGGCTGTCGCCACTGGAGCAGGCTTACCGTGAGAAATAATCTGTACTGTGGCAGTGTTTTGCATCTAAACAGCCACCTGGAAATTCCCTGTACAGCAGTGCAGTGCAGTGGGTGGAAGCGGTGCGGAGCCATTGAGGGAGGCTCTCCAGGGACGGCAGGCGGGACAGTGCACAGGGCTGTGTGTGCAGCTCTGCTCTCAGCTCTACCTCTGCGTGCCCATCTACTCTGTACAGCACTCATGCTTCTGGCAAACAGACGGTGGTATCTCAAAGAAAGGCAATTTCAATTTTTCTCTTTGCCATATGATATCAGGACAGTTTGGAGAGTTGTTTGATTGGCTTGCTGAAGTTTTTCATCATTAAGGTTCAGCTCCCTTGAGGATCCTATAAAACTAACTCTATTTGGTAGAAACATACCTTTAAAACAAAAAAGATCAGCCAAACCATATCCACCTTTTCCAGAAATCAAAGCATGGGAATTACATCATATATTGCAGTCTGCAGCAGAACTAACCACTGCAGGGGACCTGCCAGGCAATTCCCCCGGTGTGGCAGTTTAATGATCCTGAACTTTGCGTGTTCAGCCTAGATCTCTCCAGGGAGCTGAATTTGGATCTGATGATAGAACATTCATAAGACAGTACTAAATCTAAAATTAGATGTTTCGTTGCCTATAATGTCATGTTTAGGCACCTCTGAATCTTTTGGATGCTTAAATAAAAATAAGGGAATATTTATATTTAGTTTAATGGTTGGTTTGTACAAAAAGCGAAATCCTGTAATGCTTGCTACCCTGCCCTATGCCTTTATGTTCTCAGTTAACAGTTAAAAATGAGAGTCTTGGGACTATGAATGCATTATTTACTTAGTGTTTTGGCAAAGAAGACAGGGAGCCAGACCAACGTACCGATACAGCTGCCTTGTCACCTGTCATTGCTTGGACAAAAGCAAATGCTTCCGAGGTAGCAGACCTAATGTTCTCGACCCGGCCCTCATCAAATCGGCGCAGGGAAGCACTTTCATAGGTCGGGACAAGCCTCTTGTGGCATCTGAGAGAGTGAAGTAAGAAAAACAAAGAATAATTACTTGCAAAGAGTCATAAAGACTAAGAAAAATATAGGCTTGGTACATTTTATTGTTACAGCCACACTTTTATTTCTTCCACAGTATTCATCTTACTGTTGATAGAATTCTATAAGAAACTTAAAAAAGATGGATGCTCACTCCTTTCTAATGTGAGGAGCTGCATACAGCTGTATATGTTTTAGTTATGCATTGCCAGTAAAAAATGACTTGCCGTGTAAAAACAAGGCTAGTAAGACTAAAATTTACTGAAAGATCTCAAGGAATGTTTTATTTGTACTGCATCATAAAATAATTGTGTAATTAATCATTTACTGATGGGCTTGAAATATGTTTTATTTAAAACAAGAGAAAATGCACTGAAAAGCAGAAAAGTAAAAGGGGAATAGGGTGCTATTTGTGAGCTGGAATGAAAACCCACATAGCAATTAGGACAGAGTATGAAGATTTGTTTAATTTGAGTCCAGGTATGTAGCTACTATTCCTTGCTTCAGGAGACCTACTGTGTCTTTCAGTTGAAGCAGGTGGTCTCAGAACAAAACTGTCACTTAAGGCTTTTGTTGCAAACATGGGATTTATATCACAGCTGAGATCCACATGAAAATCTTGGGCGAGGTCATTGTTGAAGTTTTATTAATGGAATATGCAAAATGGATGTTCAACAGATGTTAATGCAGTACACGAAATGTGTTAAGCACCTCTGGTTTTGACCAGGTAAAGACCACTCTGGGATTTAATTTGACATGAAACATAATTATTTGTGTAATAGGCTGTTCTGCAGGGAACCATGCAACCGATCTCTAGCCTGGAGTTCTGGCAATGTAGAAAGGAGCTTATAACTTTGATAATACCATGGAAATTAGGGGATATTATCAAATCTTGGGATGCCTGTGAAGAAGGAAGCAGCAGTAGTTACTATTCTGTRTAGGAACTGGGGTCTGATATGCTGCTCTAGCATTCTCCCCTGTGCATGCTTTTCACCTTGTGGTGCAAGAGATGCATGTGTGGTTACTGCCAAGGTTCCTCCCAAGGTACCCACAGTGGCAAGGCAGTGGTGTTTCTGCCCCAGGGATCTGGGCTCCCTAGCTGCTGCTGCTGCTGCTGCTACAGACAGCTCTGCTATCTCTGCCATATGCCCTCCCCTCTTCTCTATGCCAAGTGCAGGGACAACTGTTGGGAAGGTACTGGCTGGGAATGGCATGTGTGGGACACAGGGGTGGGAAGGTAGAGCACAAAGCAGGAAAGGAAGTGAAGAAAAGGAGTATTCTGTCTCAGAACCAGGTATCAATTTCTATCTTATTTGTCCTACAGCCGTTAGGCAAGATCACTCATTTGTATGCAGGATGTGTTTGCATGTTGAGGATAAAATGGACCCTCTRTATAAAAAACCACTGCTTTGGATACCTTGTTCCTATGAATTGAATTAACCTTACCTGTAGAATGCCAGCTGAAGTGCTACTTGAATGTAGGCATCTGGGCTAACCTTTTGTTTCTTAATAAATTCCTTTCCATAGTGCTCAAACTTGTAGGCAATAAAATCCAGATTTTCCACTACTCTGGAAAACAAGCAGAAAGCAGATACTGCAGGGGTAGATGCAAGAATCTCACAGAACTGTTAAAGTTGGAGAAGAACTCTAAGATCAACTCCAGCCATTAACCTACACTACCTTGTTCACCACTAAACCATATCATGTTCCATTTCTGTTTGCAAATAAAACCCAGAGATCTTTTCCTGCCTGCACCCTCTTGGAGGTGAGTGGTCTTCTGCTCTCCTGTGCTGTAGACGGTCCTGGCCTTGGGTAACTTGTTCCTAGTCAGTAACTTTTATTCATACATGTTCTACACTAGGCTTGTTATCTGCAGCCTTAACTGTGGCACTCAAGTCTGTTCATTTGAGTAAGACACCTTTTTTTTTTGAAAGAAAAAACCAACCAAAAAAACCCCCAATCTCCCCACAACCTTAGTGTTTCCACCCCTGAAGTCTAAGCAAGGGCCTCCTTTGTTCTTGACAAACTTCTGCGAGATTTACTGGTGTGAGAATTTGGTGCATTTAAAACCTGGTGAAGGCCTTAAGCTCCTTGCAAGTTTCAATTTAGAGGACTACTACCTTTATTTAAAACCAAAAAGGAATTATTCTGCATCCTGAATATTCTCACTCTTAGGTATCTTTCTAGCAACTTTGAGGTGTTATCTAATGCAACCACACTGGACATACATACAGCTCATCATGCAGACAATGTGTTAATTCTCTACAGAGATCACAGGCCTGAGTCTTGAGAAAAAAAAAATTCTCATTGCCACCCCCACCCCCAAAGACCGTGCAAATCTTTGACAGCCTGGAAATACAGTCAGAAGAATGAGCCTTTGTAGGAGCAATATGAATGTAAACAAATTAAATTCCTGAATTCAAACCAGTTGTATTCTACTGTCCCCTGTATGTATCCCTATTGCCCTGGCTTCAGATTGAGTCAGCTCAAACTCATAAAAGACATCCACAAAAACAGAGGACCTGCATTGTTTGCATCCTGTGCAAATATGGGTAAACTGTTTTTCCAGTGATTTTTAGGTTTCCTAATATTTACATGGAAGGAAAACGATGGTAATGCAATTCCTGAATATAGACAAATTGCTCCAGCCCATAAGGGTTCCATTCTGCAAAGAGGTGCTAGGTATGTCCAGCTTGGAAAGATGAGGAGGAGCGGGAAGACAGGCAGCCCTCGGGGAGGAAACCCATGCCTGCACACAATGTGCTGGGTAGTCCCCAGCTTGCAGTYACTGCTGAGAAAAATGAGGCATCTGTTCTACCTTTGGAGTTTTTCTGCTGCTGACGCCAAATGTGTCTGAATATCAGGGGAACACTTCCATCTTAGTCTCCGTGGAGCAGGAAGCTCGCTCACTGAATCGGCTCGGACTAATTTCTTGGAACTTTCTTTCCTGTTAGTATGTGAGACAGAAGTCATTAGGGTCACAGGAAGAATCCATTTATTAAACACTGCTTTTTTAGCAGGTGAATCACTGGTTTCCAGCATTTTTATGTGTCTTAGTGCCCCTGTGCATCAGAATTTGCCACTGGCAGAGGCTTCCCAGGGCCTGGAGTGGGTACAAAATGTACTGAAAGGGAACTCACATGTGCTTGAGCAAGTATTCAGTGCACTGCACCATTACGATGCCATCGAAAGGGGAATGTTCACACACTGTACCGCAGACCCCGTCTCTTCCTACCACAAACTAAACAAGGAAAAGAACAGGTGCAAGATATACAGGGAATAAATCGTGTTCTGGGTAAGTTACCCATGATGGCAGCCTAACAAAGATGTTATCGTTCCCCTGTGGTTTTCTTATTGCTCATATCAGGAACTTCCTTGCCCTACAGATCAGTGGATGAGTTACAGACTTATCACAAGAGACTTGCTTGTCCTGTGAAAAGTGCTATATTGAATCCCTTTCATGCTGCTGTATCGGACTGGGTCCTGTGAGAATGTAAATTCTAGCAATTCCATTTGGAACCTGAAAATTTCATTTAGCATGTGCTTTATGGTACAGAAAACCTGTCAATAGAAAGACAGGCCAGGGTTTTCCTTCCAGTTTTGGGGCCAATGCAACATCTGTGTCTGGGAAATCCTTAGGATCCCACGTTATTACAAAGCTCATCCTTATTTGATAGCTTTCTCGTAGCTTATTTTTAACCTTTTTTTTGAGGTGCTTTCTTCATTTCCCTCCTACTTGTCTTCATTCTTAATTTCATTGTGTACACATGGCATAGCTGACAACCTGCTGCACTCCAGTTCAGTGATACTGTTGCCTGGAATAGAACACAAAACCTTCCCAAACAATGTTAAAATGATAATATAAAAGCAAGCCTTTACTTGAAAGCTTTCAGGTACATAATATGGTGAAAACTGCACCCAAAATTAAATTTGTACAATTTTATAAGATCGGGTAATTAGTATATCTAGCAAATATTGTCCAGTTAGAAGAACAGTTGGTTAGGTAATTTCCCCCCTGGATTCTGCCCCATTGGAGCATTTGCATAAAAGGAAATGGGATCTTATTTCCCTAAGAATTTCTCTTCACCTTTGAACTACTTCTGGCTTGAATATATCTGGACAGATTAAGCTTTCTCACATACTATGCAATTTTATTTGCTTTCTGCTATCTTATGATAGTACACAAAAAGAAAATATTTTTTATTCTCATCTGCTTGAAACATCTGAATAATTGACTCTGCAAATAACAGGATTCTAACTAAAGACAAATGGTTTGTTCTTCAAAAGAGTCTGCTAATAATGTCATTTGCAGTGGCATAAATCAGGAATGACTACTGAAATGTATTTGCTCTGGGGTAAGTCGGTGCAAGTGAAATTATTTTAGGGGTTTCTCTTGTTGCTGTTCTTAGATATGGCAAGAGCAAGAAGCATTATGCAAGCAACGTATCAGTCAGGGTTTTTCCAATTTTTCATAAGGTGTCAACATTGTTGACAGTGGGAGATTAATACATCACTTCACCCTGGGTCTACTGCAAAGTGTGGAAATAACAGTACGACACTTTAAAATACGACAATCAAAATCTGATTGGGAAAAACGCTGGAGAAGTCAGTACTTCAAGGAAAGTCTCCAGAAGGATGTCATTAAATGAGTAAACAATCTGTTAAGTGAGGACTTAAACACATGCCAAATTCTAAGCAGTAGCATTTTTAGGGTGTCAGGAAAATGTGGAAGAAGAGGAAACAAAGAAAAATATTGTGCTTTTCTTTTTCATTTTGGGATGCTCGGCCAGCATTTTCATTTCATTTGATTGAGTGCAATCAATGTAGTAAGTGTAATCAATCGTAATGATCTGTTTTTTTTAATATCGGCTGTCTACCTACCCGTATGTCAGTGTATCTGTCTTCTCAACTGCAAAGGGAAGCTTCAGAAAAGGTGGAAGTGCCCCTGTGTTGGAGAAGGCCCTGGTGCTGCCAGCAAGGCAATCACTCTGCTTCCCCTGCTCTGCAAGGGATAGCCTTGCTCACACCAACCCTGCCCAGGCAGATGCTGACACCACCTTCCATTCCTTTTCCTACTTGATTCTAAGTTGTCTCTACTGTAAGTCAACGTGCAAATAATATCAGAGTACTGTAAGGTTTTTACCTGCATAGGTTTGTCATACCAACGATTGGCCCCGTTTTTATGGTAGCCTCCTCCATGCAGCAGCTGCAAGGCCATGTTTGTGTCATTGAGTTCCACCCCACTGGGGCTGTCCAGGCACACCAGGCATATGCACCGTTCAATCATGTCTAGAGAGTCGCGGTTGGTGGAGTCTGGGGATAAAAGAGTGAAATGTTCACATCCTCCTACCTCTAAGTGCAGCACTGGCTGGGGACCCTCTGCCTTGGAGAGCATTAAAGATCTGACCCTGACTCTGGAATGAGCTGATGTCTGCAGACCTTCTCTCAACAGCATCATCTCAGTGCAAGGGAACATTATACCAAGGCATTAATTCATGTGTTAACTTTTGTAATATCTCTGTGTATGTCTCACATGATTCAATAATAACCACTTTCTTTTTCTGCCTTTCATTTCCTGAAGTAATTATATTAAAAAATAGATTTATTTTACTCTTAAAGCCAGCATTGCTTACCTATTTTATGTGTAACAGTTACAGAGGACAGGTGGAAAACAGAAAATATCAGAGCTCCCGCTATTGCTGCAATACTCTGCTCTGGAACAGCAGAGCTTAGAGTGTTTTTGTGCTGTTCTCCCATTAAAACCCTTTCCAGAACAAGGAAGAGCAGGGCCTATGTTGTTTTGGTGGTTTTGTACTAAAACCCTCTTGTCTCTCCTGTCCCTGGTCATTTGGTTATATAGCCTACATCACATGAGGAAACATCTGTGGATGAGGTTTTGAGGTTTAGTTTTTGAACATGGTTTTGCCAAAACCATGTGTTGCCACATTACACTTCTCTCCTGTCACTAGTGTACTGCTGAATAAAATGGGCTTTTCTTGATCTCTTTCTGTTTCTTTTCCCTATCCTGACACTCTTCCTTAGACAGTTGGACGACTGAGGCTATTTTTACCTTGTCCTCAGTGCTTTCTTCCTTATTTATGGTGTATTTATGTGTTTTGGTTTTTTTTCCTCAGATTCTTTGTCTAACTCAGAAATCTTACAAAGGTTAAGAGTATGATTGCGTCTAAGGATCAGTTTGAAGCATAGGAAATATTTAATTGTGAACACTTAATACAGTTCTTAATTGGAAAGATAGAAATGTTCAACTTAAGAACTTGTTTCATTTAAAAACATATAACATTTTTAATTGCTATTATATGGTTGTTAACAAGGGCTTTCAAACATCAGCTTAAAATTCCTTTTGTTCTTAACTGATCAGCTTTCATCTGCTGGTTTTGCTAGATTTTGGTGTAAATGATTTTTGTTTCAGAATGTTCTTAACAAAAGATATGAATTCAGATTGATCAAAACTTCTTTCAAGTCTGTGATAAGTTACAAAAATATGTGCTCAGTTCAGGAAATTATTTTAGCTGAAAGAATGGAAACATATTTAAAATTAAACAATTCTGATTTGCATTTCAAATATGGAACCATTTCAATATGTGCATGTTTTTAAGGCTTGCAAATATGTAAAGTAACTCAATTCTCTGAAAGAACAGCATTTTTCGTAGTAAGAAATAATGCACCTTTCCAGAAGGAGTAACATAGGGTAGTGAGGAGCTAGAAAAAAACCAGATGCTTGTTACCATCCAGGTTCATTCTCCAGATGAAGTGTAGTGAAAAAGAGAGCAAATATGCAAGAAATTAAAAATGTGTCAAGAGAAGGAGAGGCAAGTGATAGTAGTGGCCGAGAAGGAAAAGGGGGAGCTGGGGCCTTTTGCAGGTTGTGGTAAGGTACTGCCTATTGCTGTTTGGTGGCTCCTGAGAGGGAACATTAGCAGCCAGGGGCCCAAGGGACAGAGATGGTCAGCCTCACTTCTTGCAGGCCACCTGGGGACCTGGTGGAGTGCAGAGTGTGTTGTCTTCCCTTGCCAACAGAAGCAGAATCCTAGGGAAGGCAGCTGGAGCACCTGCCAGCTCCTACAAAGGCCTGAGCCAGGAGATTGTGTTCTATGGGGTGCACAGAGAGGTTGCTGCCCTGCAAAATGTGAAACACCAGTGTCCCTACTGAGTGTCTTCAGAAGCATTCAGCAGCTTTATAAGGGAGAAGACATGTCCCTGTCCTCTTGGCTGTAAAGCTCTTCTAGTACCTCACACTTGCAGGGCTGACTGTAACTGTGGCATTTTTTTCATTGATGGTCTGGGTGCATCAATGCAAAGGCTGAAAAGATCCTTGTGAATGGAAGTTGCCCCATACACATCAGCTTCTGTTTGCAGACTGGCAACTTTGAGGAAAAACAGCTTGGATAGTGATTTACAAGCTGCTCACAGCTTGCTCAGCATTCTGCTTTTTGATAGGTTTATGTATATTTCATTGTGGCTGCTACCCACACATCTTTGACAGATATGAAGCCCTTAGTCTGACATATGACTTCAGGGTATCTGGAGTCTAAATATTAGAGTGACTAAAATTAAGCTCTGCTAGAAACAGAAAAGTAGGGGAAAGATACCTTTACAGAAGGAAACAGACATGTCCAGAGAGCTGATCAAACACTGAAAAAATTATTATGTGAAACAGGCAATAAATCGCGCAAGAACTCGTGAACCATGACTTGGGAGGGAAAATATTTGCAGGAAGAGCTAAAACAGAGAAGAGTAAGAAAAAGCTGTGCAAGACATTTCTTGTCCTTCTTCCTTTTTAATGCACAAGTGCATTGAATTGGCCAGTCAACTGTTGGTTGGTTGGGGTTTTTGGCTTTAGTTTTAAAAAGGAAAATATGAGAAGACAGTTCTGAATCAAATTCAGATATAGTATGCATGGGACTGCAGCCAGTCACTTCATATGGAATTCACCTCTTGTACTTAGGAAGAGTGAGTTAGTTCTGCAGCCTGAAGGCAGTTACAATACTGACTGTGTATAAATCAGTGATGACTAGGTTTATTACAGTATCTTTGATGTTTTCTCACCTAGAAGACCTGTTCTCTACTTGCAGGTCTATGCAGGCCCATGGATATATCTCCTTCATAGCCTCTGCAGAGCACTGCATAGGTTTTCACTCCCAAAGCATCCTCTCTTACCCTGTCCAGTGCAGACCAGCTGCGAAGTGACCCCTTTCACCTCACACTGCTTCTCACAGGTTTTCTCTTCCTCTGTTAGTTATTGCTGCATAAACATTTCACCACCACAGATAAGAAAGGAAAAAGGGCTGTTAATGATCATATTTCCATGTGTAACAGCAATGCATTCACCTATATAGAGGAGCTGTGGTGAATGGTCTGGGATGGGATTCCTGCTTAGATTAGAGAAAGCTTACATCACAGTGCTGTGAGATTTGCTAGTGCAGGATCTGCATAACTGAGTTGGTTTGCTTCCTGATCAAAATGAATATTTTGGCAAATGCCAGGCAATCTAAAAACGCTATGAAGAGGGTTCTGCTAGTTTTTGTTGATTTTTCTTTTTGTTTCTCTTTTGGATGATGAAGGTTAACAAAGATATTTTTGCTGCAGGTTTCAAGGCACTCACTGTTTTACTTAATAGCATGGCATGAAAAGAAATGATAAGGTGTTTACCTTAATTTTCATTAAAATAAGTTATTTTTTTGTCTCCTCCTTTAAAAAGAAATGATGGGATGAGGAGGGGAAAGCTTAAAGATGAGACTAATGCTACATAATACTGCTGAAATAATGGCCAGGATTATGTGTGTGTTTGTGTGTATGTAGCTATACTAAGTTTTTTTCAGCACAGATAAACTTGAATAAGAAAAGAGGAATCTTCCTTGAGATGGTAAACATATTTTGAGACTATTGGCAACTCTTGTATATTCCAGGGCATTGGTAAAATAGGAATGTTTTCTGTAGCACTCTTGAACTGGAGATAAAGAGATAAAGAGATAAAGAGATGAACTGGAGATAAAGAAATGTTTTCTTTAGGAGGGACAAGTACATATTTAAGACATGTAAAATGGCAAGAAGAGGGTGTTTACATCACTTTGCTTCAGGGTAAAATATATAAGGCGTGATGTGATAGAGGTCACTAACCCTCCCCTTTATTTTAGTCTGTTTCTGAGTTTGACATTCAAGTCCAGAACCTGAGACAGCTAAATGCTGCCTGTTGGAAGAGAGAGAGCAGTCCCTAGATAATAACTGGTGTTAGCTTCCTAGATACTTACTTAATATTTGGTTGAATCAGCCCTGGTACCTTCTTCATTGACCAGAGAGAGTATACAGCTAGATTCAATAGGTGTTTAACTTGCAGATGCTTTTGTTAGATAAAATAAATAATGTCTAATAGTTGCCAAAAGCTAAGAGGATACACCATTCCTATTGGTACAAAGTGGATATGAAGAAAGAGACAAATCACAAAATCTGATGTAATGAAATTTATGTGATGAAAAACAGAATGGAGTGAGAGATTTTACATGGCATAACACTTAAACATACACAGACAGGGTCAAGCCATAGCTGCTGCTCGCCTGGTAACACACATCTGAACACTCACACGTACTGAGTTTCCTACTGCTGGAAACATTCAGCAGTGAGGTTGCACATTCAGTTCTGCATTTGCTGTGATGTTCACTCTCAGCAAAGAAAGGCAGTGATGGTGAGGAGGAAGAGGAGGAAGATGATGAAGACAAAGCTGAGATTGCTGCTGCTAACCTTTTATAAGGATCGTCCTGGCCTCTGCCCACTCTGTTCTTCCATCTGTTGTCAGCAGGCCAATTGGAGGCAGCATTTCCTCTTCATTCTCTGCCATTTTTGCTATCTTTTGTAACTGAGTGAAAAGATCTCCCTCACTGAGACGACGGAAATTAATGACAACATCCAAAACAAAAAACTGCAAAAAAATGACAGAAGTCAGAAGATCAGCAGAGGTGAGTTGGACCCTTTATAGTCCAACATTTTGCTGTTGCCTGGGTAGATGCTGAGATGCTGAAGTCCTGCCTGGAGAGCCAGGCCTGCAGGCCATGGAACACAAAACCACTGGAGAATGGCCCAGGGCTCACTCCTCCTGTTTTAACACCAATGTAATGCCAGTTGTCATCGGGGACTTATATTGTGTGTTGGGCTCAAAATATACACTATTTGAATAAGCTTAAAAAAACTTGGAGAGATAAAATAGGGAAGTAGGTAAATAATTTTTATGGTATTATTTGTTTAAATGTAACCTAGAGAATCTAGAAAATTTCACGTGCATCCTGGAAAAGTGGAAAGCGCTTCACTGGGACCTACCTCTTCATTCCAAGAGGGCCTGCAGGCACGGCTCCAGTACTGCAAATAGTCGAGCTGGGCTATAAAGTACTCTGCCCAGAAAATATACTCTGCTGCTCCCTGGCAATTACTGGTTGGGGCAGATTCACTCTAACAGCTTCAGTATTTCTGCCTGCACCTGTGCTAACTTCTTCAGGCATAGTTTAGGGCCCCTACATGGTGTTTATGCCATGCATAGATATGATGGTGGTATAGATGCCATGCATTGTGTGCCAACACTTGACTGTCAAGAGAAGAGCATTTCCAGCACTCTAATGCACTCTAATAGGATTCTTTGATGTAGGAGCAGCTGGAAGCACTGGTCTGCTGCATGATCAAAGAACAATGACTAAATTAATTATTGTATCTTTTGTACGGATCATGACCAACTGAACAAGATGTTCGGAAGGGAGTGTGTGTCCTTGGGCTGGAAGACCGCTGCTAAGGAATGTATGTACGTGCCAACTTGGAAGACCAGTTGTCATACATCTGTGCCCATTCACATGCCATCTTGTTTGGCTGCACAGTCGGATCCGCTTGTGTACTCATATAAAACAGCTAATCAAGACAATAAAGTGAGTTAGTGGTGCATCCCATACTGACTCGTTCTTTCTTAGTCACCACACTATTTCTCTGTGATTTCATCTCTGTTTATTAAACATTTTTGTTTGAAAGAGAAAGCAAATGAATTCTGCCACATTCCTCTTTTCTGCATCACTGTACTTGGAACACAATGTGGGCCAAGAACAAAATTGCTGCAGAAGCATCTTTTGGAAATACTGACCACAAATGCTTGGTAAGAAGTGAGCTCATACGTAGCACACTAATTTCATTTCTGAACAGAGATTAGATTAAGCTCTTCTGGAGTTAATTTAAGCAACTTAAGAAATATAGAAAGGTATAAAAAAAGAAAACTAATTTACCTGATTGTTACAAGCAACAATGATGTGCTCTGGTTCTGGCATTACATTGCTTTTCTGGGCCACGAGGGTATCTTTGGTACGTCCTGGAAGACGATAGGAAGAAAAGAGTCCGTAGTATTGCTTCATGCAGAGAGGATGACCAGACAGCTGTCCACGAGAAAAATCAGCAGGTAAAGCATGGCTGCAGAGAGAGAAGGAGAAAAACAAAGCCAGAGGAAAAGAGGGGAGAGAGAGAGACAGAAAGGAAAAGAAATCTAATCTGTCCTTTGTTCTGTTACAATTAGATCAGGTACAACACAAATTGAATAATAAAATGAGATTACAGTATAAGGGAAATAGATGAATTCCCATACTAAAGTTAAATACATCATTCCTGGCAGCTTCATGCATATTCATTAAGCAATTGCATTATCATCTAGTGGAAATGGAAATAGCAGGTCACAAGCAGCTCTGCAATGTGCGTAGGAAGCCAGCCTAGCTGGGACCCCGGAAACTTGGCGGGACAGAAGTCAGTAGAACAGCTGGGAAAGACATAGCACCTCAAAGAAAGGTAGTGATGAAACTCCCTGCAAATCACAGCGGCCCTGGACTGTGCAGACTGGTTAGAGAGTGCAGACTGGTTAGAGAGTGTGTGAGAGGGTCTTGCCTGATGAACAGGAATGACTTGGGCAATACAGAGGGAATTTCTGTTTTCCATAGCTCCTCGCTTTCGTGCTAATTTCTACTTAGACCTATAGGGTAGTATGTACTGAAAACCTATTCCTTTTCAATTGGACGGCATGTGAAAACATCTCCTAAAGGCTTCTGTAGTGGCCAAGGGAAAAAAAAGGAGTTATCACAATCACAATTAGGATTATGGATTATAAGATACCCCACTGACACTGCAGCAGGAAATAATGGTGCTGTTGGTCAGGAGAGGCTGCAGAGACCACAGGAGGAAGAAGATCTTGCAGTGCAGATGTTTTTCCTCAGCAAAAAAGGGCTAAACTTGTCAGAGAGGCACAGGGGCAAAGAAGCAGGCAAGGTTTACTCTCATACAGCTGACAAGGGGTAATGTTTTATGCTGGTTTATCTTGTTTAACCATGTCTTTAGAACTGTTGCAGTTCTAAACAAAGGATATTCAGTTTAGTTCCCAGCTCTCAAACTCTCTGTATAACTTATTTCCCTGTACAGGTGCTTAATATTTTTCTTCCTTAGCAGCTAAACAGGGTTATTGGTGTTCTCCTTCTCCCACATTTTGCATAATGCAGAATTCCTCTTATATTTAACAGAGCTTTAAAGAGCTTCTATGATGATTGAAAATAGTGGAATAYCGTGGTAGAGAAGACGATGTATACTTAAAACAGTTAGGAAAGCAGTTAGTAACTCCAACTGATGGCACCAGAAAATCTTGTACTGATTTAGGAGATRTCTGTGTAAGGTCTTATAACCATTTTGTGTGAGCAAGTTAGGCTTTGTTTGAAATACTTAGTCTTGGCAAAGCTGCATGGAATATCTGCACAGTTAAAACTAAACACCTGGGCTTGAGCTGGAATGCTGTACATCTGCATGTGGAATGACTCAAGAGAAGCCAGCAGTACACTGGCTGGTAGAAGTCCTTAACCACGAGGAACTGTAAATGCTACAACTATGGGGTACTCATAGTTATACAGGAGGAGTGATAAGCAAACAGTAGTAAMAATATGAGGATACAGTAGTGAGGATTTTGGTGATTATTGATTTAAGATGAACAAATCTGATCACAGGAGTCTGGCTCTAGTGAGGTCAAAATAATAAGAATTTAAATTATCCTTTATTTGAGCAATTTGGTTTCTTTATCTCATCTCAAATGCTGTCATACTTAGATGCAACAAACTCCATTAGTACACAATAGTGCTTCACAGCACACCAGTGCTGGTGGATGCAGTTGCATGGCATTTCTTGGACAAAAGCACATGTTCTTAAGTAAGTACCTTGTCTATACATTCTGAGTAGCTGTCAAGACTTTTGARGTGAAAAGTCAAACAGCCTTTTTCTTTCTTTCGTCTTATTCTTAGATGACAGGAACTTTATTGTTTGAATACAGATGTTGCCTTTCTCATCCAACTAAGCATTGGTTAAAGCATATCACATAGGCCTCTTGTATTTCCAGACATGAAAATGATTCCTTCTCTGCTATGCTGTGGTGTCTGTTGTGGCTGTCTTGGCTCTCCACTTTTTCTATTCTTCAGGGAGCAGGGATTTCAGCGGTAAACTTGGAACATAGGTGAGGTTAAGAAGTGCTATGTTAAACACTCATACATGACTTAAAAAATCATGTATTTCCCCTGTGTTTACATACAGAAAGTAACAAGGGCATAAGTAACTTACTTTTACTAGCTACTGAGCCAGCCTGTCTGTGGTGACACTTCCCTTCCCTGTTATATTATTTCACCGGGGGAAGGGAGATGGGACAATGTTGTTCTAAGTGGAGGGTGCCAGGAAAGGTGTGCAGGCTGTGTAACCTCAGTGCTGCTGCTCTTTGGGTGTGGGGAGCACAGGCTTCCTCTTGTGTTCCCAGTAACTCTGTTAGGCAAATTGTGCGTGTCCTTTTGGGCTGTGCTGTGCCTGCCAGAGTGATGAATGCCAGCCAACAAAAAAGATCCTTCTTCAACCTGTTACATTGCAGGAGTACAGCAGAAAGCACATAAAAAATTGCTGAAGCACTTGCCCTGAAGCATCCTGGAGCCCCAGCCCTTCTCAATGGTGGAGAGGTGCAGCCTGACTTTGTGCTGAGAGCAGCCTTGAATCAGAAGCCCTATGGATACTCAAGCTCTCCTTCCAAGCTACTTACGTGTCCAGTAAAGCTTTGTAGTCTTGCACTCCTGATATGAGATTGGCGGCAAACCTGCAAGTAGCAGAGAGAAGTGACATCAGTCTTTTATCATTTGGCAACACTGGGCTGTTTCTGGGAGACAGAGGAAAGCCTGAATGATTGATGACACAGCATAAGGAGAGAAAGTCTTCTGGCTTGGCAAGAAGAGCTCCCCACCCCCACCCAAAACCTAAATTAATTCATGTCAAGAGAAATATGAAATCCTAGAGACAGTCCCTTCAAATGGTTAAACAGACTGCCACAGGAGGAAGCCTGAAAGTGCTTATTTAGAGAATGGGAGCAGAGGCTGAATATTTAATAGAATCCTCTACAGGGGTTTCAATATCAATACTCATAAGCTGTCCAATATTAGAGTACTTCCTGTCCTAAGCAGATATTCTTTTTGCAGAGCTGTGGACAGGTATTTCCTGGCACTGTCCATTTGCACTGTGTCAGAATGGGAGGCTCTGAGAAAAATATTTCCTTGTTAAAGCACGTGCATTAGAAAATGCAAAGTGGAGGTTTTTTGAAAGCTGTGTGCTTAATAAATTTAGTCAGTAATGAATGGAAGCATTTATAGTTATGTTTAAAGTAACGTAAAAAGATGCATTAGCTGTCTATGCAAAATATTAAAATAACGCATATTGGTTTCAAGGTTCTGGCTCTTTTATAATAGCATAAATTCACATGCAGTTCATTATTTCAGTAATGAGCAGCTAGAGAGTGCTAAAAGCAAAGAGGAAAATTGCACTATATGAAGGTAGATTTTTACTGTTTTAAAAGAAGGAATGTTTTGGCAAAGGCTGAAGAATGGAGTCCTGTTTTAAGGGTGTCTGGAGAGGTATATTCTGTGCTTGGCTACGTGCTTACCTTCTCACTTTTTAAATGATAGTAATTGCCCACAACAGCTCAAAAYAGAAAGATCAGTTCAGGGCTGGGAATGATGGACCTGAAGGAAGCAGTGTTCTTGGGGAAGAATGACCTCTGAATTCTTGTTCTTAGATCCCCTGTGTTTCTGGTGCCCTTTTGGACATCTGAGAGGGACAATTTAATGCCAGCATGGCCTTTTCCGTTTGCAGGGTGGCTACGAGTCACAGTGATGGCATGCTAAAGATTATTTTCCTTCAAACTGTGTGKCAGAAATTAGCATTTATTTTCTTCATCGCAAAGTGATTTACTGGAATTACACAGAGTAAAAAGCTTTGTAAATATTCCTTAAAATTATAAATCCCATGGCATTTTTTTCATGCAATAAGTGTAATAGTAGTGACATTTTCCTTTCTGAATATCAGTGTGAATTACCCCAGAAACACTACCCTGAGTCAGGAGGCCTAGTAGGAAACCATTTTAATGGCTACAGCTCTTATTTTTTAATGAAAGTTGATTGTCTTTTTGTAAAAGCAGTACATTWAAAATATCCTTTCATTTAACAAAAGCTGCAAAGTCGTAGTACATTACCTCAGCTGGTCATTTACATCCTTGAAATACTGACGAGCAAAGATAATTGCTGGGCTGGAATTGACTGGAAGAGCTAGCCGGTTGTTGAGGTACATGTCGTCCAACCAGTAGTGAAACACCTGAGGGAAGGGGACACGACATCTTAAAGCTGCAAACAGCACAGAGAAAGGCAGTCTGGGGGAGAGGGAACAGTGCCTCGTGCTCCTGGTGTCAGCCATGGGCTCTGATTAATGGGGCTGCTGTGCATTTTCAGCCCGGACTCTGTGACCTCAGCTCAGCTGAAGTCAGCCGCAATTCCATAATCCTGTTTCTCAATCAATGGCAATTTACGGTGTGTTCCATTAAAAACTAAACAAGCTCCATACTGTGGTGCTTTTGGTATTTTGTTGTTTGCTTCTCTCTACGACCAGAGAATGTTTGAATACAGCATGTTAACTCTTGCATAGCGATTAGAATACTTTTAAGAGATGGCCTGAGTATTACTAGTGATGCCTTTCCTCAGGAGGCTTCAAATATTTGTGAATGATGCTCTATTGTTAGCCATCAGATACTGTCTTGTAGCAAGACAGAGYGGGGAAAAAAATTTCCCAAGCCTAATGGTTCGGTCCTGCAGATAGTGGCATGTGGATAGGGCCCCTGGGGAATTTCCTCTGTGTCCACTGACACGAATGTAGACTGCTGATGCTTGACCAGACAGACACACGTTAAATTTCTAACCATTTTTATTGAAAACACAGATGTACAATAACTGCATTCCTTTATGTCTGAGCAGAGATTGAAGAATCGTTATTTGGAAAATGGAGGCTTTCATAAAAAGATCAAATGGTCTTTCTGAGAGGGCAGGCTTTGCATATGGTAACTATAAACAACAACGAAATTATGCAAAAATAATTACAAATGCATGCATCAGTTGAAAAAGTTTTCCTCTGAGATGTTTCATCGCTGTTAGAACAGATGCTTCCCCCACAGTCTCTGGAGTCTTCAGGGGAACATGCTAGAGCTATACTCCAGGCAAGTTAAATTCCAAATAAAACCATTTCTAATTTATCTTAAGAATCAGGTATTTATTTTAATAACCAGTATATAAAACTGTCACATTTTCAGAAAATGCTTACGCATCCTTCCTCTGTAATTTTCATGCTATAAGTGGTTAAATGAGCTGTTGTCTTCCGGTACACTATTTCCTATCAGGAACAGTATTTAAATGCTGGTTAGTTTAGCCACCCTGAAGTTCTATGATCACAATAAGAARACAAGATTGGGCAGCATTTCTTTCAGAAATTAAGCACTGCTTTTAAAATARAAGCATTGACACTGTAGCCTTTTTTCCCTGACTATAGCAGCAATTTGATGGAGTTTTTTTGTGTGTCACACGAAAGGGAGAACCACAATTCACTGACATCAGTAGCAAGCCTGCAGAATTTCACTGAATCCATAAAATCATTTTCCTTGCTGGAATAGAACGACTTCAATAAAATTCTAGTTTTCAGCTGCCATATTCTAACATGGTTAATGCAGGCAGGATGAACTGTGACTTTGTGGAATGATGAAATCTACTTTAGCTATGGCTTATTTAATTTGCCTGCCTTGGGAAGCAGAAAGCTGAACTTTTTTAAAGGCTGAGGTCTCAGCATGGTCTATGTGATAGATATATATGTATACATGTATGTGCACATTTGGCAAAGTAAATACTTCAGGGTAACTACATTGGTATAGCGTGACAATGAATGGCAAATAATAGTTCAATTCTGAAAGTCATTCCTATCATAAAGTATTCCATTCCAGAATAACCTGAGTGGATCAGAACTTTGTGTAGATGGGTATGCAAGGCACTTTTAAAGCCRTATCAGAAAGCATTTTTCATTCTGATAAAAAATCTAAACCCAAAGGAAGAAATTACATCCAAAAGATGTGTTTCCTACAGGTATTACTGACACTTCTGTGCATGAATCTGAGGTGAATGAATGTCCTTATTTATGTCAACACACTGCTGATCTGAAAACATAACAATGACACAGATTTTGACATAATTTGAAAAAYCTAGCCTAATATGTCTGAAATATTCATTTGTCAGAATGACCCGTTTGCATTGATCTGCTGAAAGAACATCAGAACCTATAGAACATCAGAAAGAACTTGTAAATGAGCATCATCCTACACAGCAATTATTTTTTCCATCTGCATTTGCTTACCCAGTTCATTGTCTTTTCACTTCTTTCCTCAAGCCTTTGCTGCAAGGATTCCCCCAGGCCCCCTGCAATTCCAAACTGCTCCACGATGACCTTGGTCTTTTTAAATTGCTCCTCTGGCACCAAGTGTTTCATGCACTGTAGGTACATGCGTAAGGTCTGTTGCAGGGGTGGAACTGGAAGTTTTGGCACTGCCTACCCATTAAAAAGAAATATATATCAGCAAGTAATTCTATTTGTTCCAAATCAGTCCTCTTTTATTTTTCTTCTTTTTTTTTCCTTTTGTTGCTGATTAATACATTACATCCCTCTTTATATTAATTTATTCTGTTTTAGCGGTTGAGAGGCCTGATTACTGCAAATGTACCATGTGTAGGCTTTCAAATGGCTAGACCAGGGGACTAGTGGAAAGTTATCAAAGAGAATATTCCTTCGTAAAAATTCTAGAAATCCTAGGACAAAGAAGCGTGATGCAAGCAAATACTCTGAGCTAAACTCTAGGAAATTTGAAAATACATTACAAAATAATGTCTTAAGGTATTTCATTAGTAAAGAAGTGCATTTAGCTTGTGATTAGTAAAACTGTGAGTTAATACTTGTCTGTTCAGTAATACGGGTGGTTATCAAATTATAGAAAACATGCATGTCTACTTGTTCATTAGTACTGACTGCACACAGTCCTTGATAAACTTGTGTTTTACCCTGCCAAACCTCTGCTGTCAGTCAGTCTGGAACCTCCCTGGAAGGCTTGATAAAACATTTCTGTTTATACTTGCTTTATTCTTACCTTGTTTGGAGAAGTAGTATCTGGGAAGAAAGGAGTTCCATGCTGTCCATGCAATTAAGCTTCCTTTGTTTTTTAATGTAGTATTAACCAAGTGAAGTGTAATTAGTAATTTAAAAGCCAGAGCACTTATGGGGGCAGTGAGAAAATCAAGCAAGGAGGTAATTCATGAAAGACTGGGAAATTGCAAGAGGCTGTGCTGCTCTAAGCATGGCTCTTCAGGGAGGTGGCTGTGTCTCCCAGTCGAGAAATAGTCATCTAATGCAACTATGCTTGTCCATTAGTGGTTAGTGCAGGCCATAAACTTTTGGAGGCTTTATTTTTCTAATTTGATTTTTGCCCATCTCCTAAAGTAGGCAAAGTTCAGATTTTTTTACTGGCTCTTGATGTAATGGACATTCATTTTCACAGGATTGCAGGCCATAGTGTGATTTTAGGTGGAAGAAAGGATTAGTAGTAACCTTCTCCCACCAGCTGCTCAGAGCAAATCCAGCTGCCAACTCCTTTGCCAGTGTATGCAGGGAGGGAGGGCTCTGAACAGTAGGCAGGGACGGGGTGTCCTCTGAGGTCAAATACCAGCTCTGCCTTTTGGCATCCACAGAAAAGTCAGGGCTGCATTATGTTCCCTATCCAGAAACTGAAGATTTTAGATCCTCATGAAAAGCGTCATAGGACTACCTGTTATTAATGGAAATGCAAATCCAATTTAGCCTGTAACACACCCTCCATCTCAGAAATAAAAGAAGGACAATTCTACAGTTTCAAGCTATGTTTAGTCAAGACATATTTTTTCTGTCATTGATTTCTTGGTCAATGGAAACAGATGTGCTGAATAGTACTTTTTTTGATACCTGGCTTTGACCCTAGCTTTCTGGGTAAGGTTACAGTGCAGATCATGACTCTGCTTAGGAAAAAAACTTTAAACCCCAGAGGCTGACTACTTACAGGCATGCACACCCACCATCTTCTAAACCAGCTTGAAAATGAATCATAGGTGGTAGTTTGATAGTTCTGTACTAGTAAGAGATAATTTCATGCCATCTGTGACATTGTAGTATAATAATATTTGTTGTATAATAGTATTTCATTTACTGGAATTCTTCAGAGGATGTTGGGACAAAGCATGTATTTGGATATGAGAAGCACTAGCATTAGATCAAGGTTCCTGACTATTAACTGTTGCAGGATAACTAGTGTTCCCTGAAATGAAGAAATTGGCTCTGGAACAGAGCTTGGGTTACAATTATGATATTAATTTACAGAATTAAAAGTTGTTAAGCCATCTTCTTAGAAAGGAGTTACTTACTCTTTCATCTTTACTGCATGTATCTTTCTCTTTCTTCTGCATGTTTTTTTCTAGGTCAGGCATTCCTGCATTTCTTTTGGTATCTTTTATTGTGGACAGAAATTGAAGTCACCTGGGGGCACTTATGGAGCCTCAGGCCTCAGTTCTGGAAATAGAAAAGATTTAAAGTCTTGTCAGTACCCATTATTTATAACCAAAATGTACGAGGGGAGTATTCCCTGCGCAAACATACACGGAAGCTTCAGAATGCAAACCTGAAGAGAAATAGAACATTCAAAGTAGCTGAACTGAGCCCTGTGGAGATTGCTCTGACATTCCGTTTGTCTCATTTTGCTATAAATTTATTTATTCAGAACTATCTGATGCTCATAAAAGGTCTCTTCTCAGCATGGTTTATTTTGTCACTGTAATTTACTTTGCAATTTATTGTGGCATGATCTGCRTGCTTTGTATTACTGTTGTATGTTAGCTGGAGGAAAGAGGGGACTTGTCTTTGAATGTAGTTATGTTGACACAAGTAATAGTAACATTGCAGTTTGCAGTTTTCTGTATAAGGATCTTATATTTCCTCCCTTTACCATTTTATATGAAAGCACCACAGACTTTAAACGCATTTGTCATTGCACTGTTTCATGGATACAGTGAGGTGCCGTGCTAGAAGACATAAAAAGGAGCTTGATGGAGATGTGCCTTTGCCCTCTCACAGGGTACYGGTGCTTTAGGGCGTAGGTCTGGGCTGGGGGACCCTGTGAGCCTGCCTAGGCTGGCTGKGGGAGCACTGGCAGGGGTGGTGTATGCTGGGTTTGAGCCGCCTCATAGAGCAGTCTTTCCAAATAGCATATACCTATCCAGGGAGACGGCTTGACCTGCTCAAAGTCACAAAAGTAATCTGTGACAGAGCAAATACTTCCACTCGTGTCTCTCTGGTATTGTGCTTATCCTGGTTTTCTAAACCAGGTTTTCTAAACCATCTAAAGATGCCTCTTTCTTACTCCTTTTCTGTGCAGGAATAAGCTATATGACACACATATTTCTTCTGATATACTAGTGACGACACCAAGCCATTGTCCTTCAATTATGACAGTACATAAGTACAGCTGAAGCAGATAAATTCKTTGTGTTTGGTCAGGTCTTGATGGATTAGAGGTCTTTTGGTTTTATTTTAATTACTTTGTACTGTGTGTATGCAAAATAKAAAAGATAACATGTTGACTATTTAAAAAATATTTTTTTCTGTAGTCTTTGGAACTACATTCAGGGCATTTGAATTATTTCTGTAACAGCTTTTAAGAACAATTTGTATAAAATTGAAAGCAAGTTGAAGAGTTTTGTTTAGCAATGGGCAGAGATGGCTGTGGATCATTCCTTTCCTGAGGAATTGGCTTGGGTATTCCAGCCTTGCGGCTTCAGCATGGCTCTGCCAATGTGTATGTGGTCACTGACACCTTGTGTCGATCCTGTCCTCTCCCTGTCCTGCACTGGCTGGCTGTGCAGCCGTGTGCTGTGAAATAGGTTGTATAAGGTTGAGAAATGTCCCTAGGGCCCTGCAATGAGCCACACAGCAAACTCATGTTGATCCATCATCTGCTCACAATTTCAACCCAGGTGAGAGGCGATTTCCCTCATGGAAAGGCAGCATTAACCCACTGTGCTGCTCCGCTCCCTCTCGTGTGCTGCCAGGTCTCTTCACTTAGCTGTGCACTCTATTCCTACAACACGGGTTCAAAGCACCTCAAATAACGCACATGTCCTGTAACTCTTGGAAGACCGGGGCTTGCCTGTTTGTTTATTAGCTGGCTTCAGCCCCCCACCTGSATTCACATACAGAGCAGCCATTTTGTCTTTAGAGCCCCCTAAACTGTATTCCGTTAAAGGAAAAATCCTGCTGGTATTCTTTTCGCTGGGACTTTTGTTCTTTCTTATGTTTTTTTGGTCAAACTGCAATATGGTGTCACACTGACTAAAAGCCTATTGGCTCTGTGTCTGTGGGAAATGCTACTACTAACAGCCCTGCATATCTATAAAAGCAGTGTGATAAAGAGTTTGGAGGTGGTAGCTTGCACTATGCTTTTCTCTGTTGTGAGGATGAACGGAGGCTTTGTCTCTGGTTCAAGAGCTGACAGCTTAGCATCACACCCAATCCTATATTTGCTTAATAAAGGACAAGAAAACTGACACAGGAGAAAATCCTGCAGAAATTCAAGATGACTTCAAAGTTGCTCACTAGAAGGCTGTGAGGTACATTGTCAAAGTTATTAGGCAAAAAAGAAAAAAATAATCCTAGCTGTTTTTATTTACAGCTGGCTTAGCTGGAGGGCCAGGGTGAGCGGCTTAGCAGGGTGGCTGCAAGTCACAGCAGGCTGGGGAACCGGGTGGCCTTCCCCACAGCTCAAAGCAGCAACTCAAATCCACAACAAAAGGCACTGATCTCTCCGTTAGCAGATAGCAGAAGGACTAAAATAAGCCCATGTGCTTATACTTGAGTTCTTACGCAGTGGACTCGGGAGGCAGCTTGCAGTATATAATGWTGTTGGGGCAATACATTCAGCCCCCACCTATTCATCCTCACTCTCGGTGTTATCAGGAGGATAAGCTTAAAGTTCTCAGGAATCTATGCTTGAAGTTAAGAGGAATGTATGCGTTGTCAGGAATACACGTGTGAAGCGCGCACTGCTGCCGCCRTTCACATTACGAGCGGATCCAGGAGCCGCCCTGTCGCCGGCCGTGAGCTCCCTGCGGGCCAYGGTAGCGCCGGACCCGTCGGGGAGCGCTCACGCTCCGCCGGAGGCTGCCGGCACGTCCCGAGACCTTCCCAAGCCTCAGCCCCGAGGGACCCCCTTCCCTCCCGAACCGCCCGTCGCRGCGGGACACTCGGGCGGCGGCAACGGGGGCTGCCCCGCGGGTGCCGCCGGAGCCGCGGAGTTCGGCGAGCGGAGCCCGCTCGGCTCCGCTCCGCGGGACCCGCCGCCCCCGCTCCCGCTCTCCCCGGCCGCCAGCTCTCCCGCAGCCGCGCCCGTCGGGGCAGCGGCAGGCGCGGGGCGCGCAGCCCGCCCGCCCGTACCTGCTCGTCGGGCAGCTCCGGAGCGGCTGCCGGGAGGGCTCAGCGCGTCGCGGCGGCTCTGTCCAAGGTACCGCCGCCTCCTCCGCGGCCAGGTCCCCTCTGGGCGGGGGCGTGCGGAGGGCGGCTCGTCTCCGCCGCCGCTGGCTCCTCCCCGCCCCGCGCCGCCCGGCCCGGCCCGGCGCGGTCCTTCCCTGCACTGCCCTGCCCTGCCCTGCCCTGCCCTGCCCTGCCCTGCCCTGCCCTGCCGCCCCTCCCGCTGCGCGCAACAGGCGCTGCTGCCGGCGCTGCGCCCCGCGCCGGGTGTGCCTGTGCTGCTGCTGCGCCTGGCGCTTGCACCGGCGCCAGCTCGCCCCGTGCCGGCCGTGTCCCCTGAGGGCGGGCGGGGGGAGCCGGGCTCAGCCGGGCTCGCCCGCGCTCTTTCTGCTGCCGGGGCCAGCCGCGGCAGCGGCAAGGGAAGCCCCAAGGGGCTACTGCTCTCTCAGACCCGCGTTGTTACGGGGATTGTCGCCAGTATCGAGCAGTGTCGCCGTCCGGCATCTGCGGCTCTGGGAAGCTCGGTGGACGAACAGGGACGGGCGGCGCTACCAGTGGCTGCCGGCACCACGGCCAAGAGGGGTGGAAGCCGGGACGGGGCGGCAGCGGTCCCAGGAGGGGCCCGGGCTCTACAGGAGCTGCCCTGGGCCCGGCAGCAGCAGCGGCCCGGGGCGGGAGCGCGGGCGGCAGCCCGGACGAGGCTCCGCTTTTGCCGCTTCCCACAAAGAAGGGGCTGCGGTTTAGGGAAGCGGGTGTCTCTTCCCACCGCGGTGGCCGTTGCTCCTTCGCCGAACCCCCGTGCCAAAGCGCCGTCCCTCTGTTTTCACGAGTTTTGCGCCGCGTGAGCAGCGACTCGCCCGCCCCGGCGGGAGCTGCGGGGCCGCGCGTCCCGCGCAGCTCAGCGGAACGGACCGGCCGCTCCTCCGCGGCTCCCTCGCGGCGCCCAGATCCCAAGGGACGGGTGGGACCCCTTTAATAGGTGCTGTGGCCGCTTGTAAATGGCTTCTTTCCCCCCCTTGCGATTACAAATAATTTATTTTGTTTCGTAACGGGCTAGGAATTAAAATAAACGATTTTATTTTATATCAAGAGAAATTTACAAGGCAAATTATGCAGTCTGGTTCCCTTGTGATTGGATCGAAGGTTTCCACTTTTTGCAAATGTTTGAATGAAGCATTTCACCCATCTTTTGTTTTTGTTTAATCCCTGTCGACTCACTGAGGTTGGTGCCTTGCAATTGGGGCAGCATTTAGCCTCGACACAGGCATTTTCTACTATTGTGTCTCTAACTGCTGGTGAAGTAATTTTTAAAGTATTGGAAAATAGAAATTAATGACTGTGGGGAATTAAAATTAAATGCGCATGAGAATTCAAGGAGCTGTTTTTAGGCAAGCCAGTAGCACGTTTGCAGTGCGACGTTGTTTCCTCAGAGGCGTTATGTTGTGAAGAATGAATGAGAACATTTTGTACTGGGGTTTTCTCCTGTGCGATTGGGTAGCTAGTGAGAATTGTGCACTGGGGAATTGTTACCATAGGGGTTACACTGAGCACAACCAGCTCCCTCCCTCAAGCAGCCCTCAACAACAAAACAAAAGACAATCGATCCCCTTCAGTTCTGTTTATTCAGATCGTATTATTCTTGTAACTTGGACTTCAACATAATACAGCAGATTGCACTTACCAGAAAGCAGCACAAGAGAGAAAAAAAAAAGTACAATACTTCAGTTTATTCCCAAGGAAGAACAAAATGAGACAGTTGTTGCTTTTCTTAAATATATGAAATCAACTGAAAGTCTGAGTATATGTACACAAGGTTTACTAAGTCCCTGAATACACCATTTGAAATTTTACACATACTTTTTTGCTTTTCTTGTAATTTTTACAGAGATATACAGTATGTCACACACAGTTTCAGCTTGAGAACACTGCACAATTGTACCCCAGCTACAAGGCTGTTGGGTTTTTTTGTTTCCTTTTTGGTGGGTTTTTTGGAAGGATCCCCTCAGATTTCTGCTAATGATTACTCCAATAATTTTCTTCAATATCATCTCCCATTTCCCACCCCCTCCACCTTGCCAGAATACTGAGGGAAATATGGACGAAAAATAAGTTTAGAAGAAAGCCATTACATCATGACAAAGGTTAAACTGTATATATTGCACGTCAGTACAGAAACATAATGCAGTAACATTTTCATCCCCCGCTTTGCCTCTCCCTCGTCTCTCCTTGCTCCTGGGTCTGGGCCACGTGGGGGAACCTAACTGTACTCATAGTCCGACGAGTCCTCCTCAGACACCCCTTTCAGGTCTCTGTGGTAAGAGTCCATGCCGTTCTCATCCATCTCGCCCGCTGGTTGGAAGCTTTTGCCCATGCCTTTGCGTTCCTCCATTTTGATGGTGTCGTAGAGTCCCTTAGGTCCTTCTTCAAGGAGGATGTTCCTCTCCGAGTGAGAGGGTTTCATTTGGCAGACATTTCTGAGAAAGAGGAGGACAGGGGCATAAAGCACATTGGCAAGCCCCATGCCCAGGTTGAGCTGTGCAAAGCCCATGGTGTGCACAATCTGGCCAGCCACGATGGGCCCCAGGGCATAYGCCACGGAGTAGGAGATGTCTGCAATGGCGTAGACGCTGCCATAGACAGAGACGTGGCGCACGTCCACCAGGAAAGCCAGGGTGGGCAGCAGGGCTGTGTCCACCAGGGCGATGCCAAAGCAGATGCCACAGAGGGGAATAATGACCTGCCCGAAATTCCTGCAGGCTGGCACCAAGCAGGAGCTGGCACCGATGATGGCCATGCCCAGGGCCCCGTAAAACCACTGCAGGTGGGGGTACGCAGCAGCCAGTCGGACGGTGACGTAGACGCCCAGCACGTGGGGGAAGAAGGCGGGCAGCCAGGTGAGGCCCACCTCCCACTCGCTGGCCCCCATGGAATCCTTCATCCAGTTGGCGATGGTGGGCTCCAGGAAGGCCAGGGGGATGTTGCAGGTGGCCAGGGCTCCTGCCACCACGGCAATGTAAGGGTCGACCATGAGGCGGTGGATGGGGGTGCCGACGGGCATGTTGGCCCGCGCCCCGGTGCCGCCGGGCGGCGCCAGGGCCAGCAGCAGCAGCCCGTCGAGGAGGCAGACGCAGGCCAGCACCAGGAAGGGCACCCGCTTGCCCGCGAACTCGTAGAGGACGCCGCCGAAGGGGGGGGCGGCCAGGCTGCCGAAGGAGATGCAGGCCAGCGCCGTGCCCAGGGCGCGGCTCCGCGCCGGCTCCTCGGCGTAGCGGTCGGCGATGAGGGCGATGCCGGCGGTGTCGGCAAAGGCAGAGCCCAGCCCCTGCAGGCTGCGCGCCGCGAACAGCGTCGCGTAGTTCTCGGCGAAGGCGAAGGTGGCGGTGGAGAGGAACATGACGGCCAGCCCGGCCAGCAGCGGCGCCTCGTAGCCCACGCGGTCGATGAGTGTGCCGCTGAGGGGGTTCACCAGCAGCTGCAGCATGGCTTTGGAGGCGAACAGCACCCCGATCTGCACGTCCTCGTTGCCCCCGGAGGCCGGCGGGTACCGCGCCGGCAGGAGGCTCCGGTTGCCGCCGCCGCTCCCGTTGCCCCCCGCGGGCGCGGACGGGCCGGCGGTGCCCCCGCCGCCGCGCATGGCCGCGATGTAGTCGGGGATGATGGGCACGATGACCATGTAGAGCATGTTGTCCAGCAGCAGCGCCACGCACACCACCACCAGCAGCAGCCGCCGCTGCCGCCGCGCCTCTCCCATGGCGGTGCCCAGCTGCCGCCGCCGCTCGCCCACCGCCTCCGAGAGCCGCTCCACGGCGGCCCGCGCCCGGCCCGCGCCCCCCGCCTCCGACATCGCCCTCAGCGCCGCCGCCGCCCCGCCGCCCGCATGGGGCACGGCGGGGGCGGCCCCGCCGCCTCGGCCGCCCGAGCCGCCGCCGCTCACCTCCCGGCGGCTGCCGTCAGCCCGCGCCGCCGCTGCGAGGCGGCTCCGAGGGGCCGGTCCTCCATCACCACACTAATAAGCGCCGCGCACAGAAACCCCACCCGCCCCCGCCGCCGCGCCGGCCCCGCCGMTCGCCCGCCCGCCCTCCGCGCCCCGCCCCGCTGCACCGCGCCGGACGCGGCAGCCCTGCCCGCCGCGGTAAGGGGGCCGCGGGGCGTGGGTGCCGCCGGGGCTCCCCGCCCCGGGGGCGTGCCTGGGGGGGAGGTGGGGACGCGGCGCCGCCCCCGAGGCGGGGGCCCGACGGCGCGGGCGGCCGCGGACGGGCGGGCAGCGCTCGAAGCGGGTGCGGCTCCCCGGCAGCGTCCCGGAGCGCTCCTTTGCGTCCCCCTGGGTCTGGGTGGCAGCGGGCCGGGTCCGACGTGAGCCCGCCGGTGCTGCGGGCGGCGGTCCCGTGTCCTCTCGGCCCTGCGCCGCCGCTGCCCCAGCGGGGCGGTCCGGGGCCCGGCTCGCGTGCGGAGGTCGGCGATTACGGGCTCTGCCCCTGTGCTGCCGCCGTCTAACCCGAGAGCTGCTCGCGGCTGGTTGCCAGCACGCGGCGCGGGTCCGCCCGCGACGGCGTAGCCGGGCCGGGGCAGGGTASGGAGGCACTCGGGAGTACTTGTGCTAATCGAGAACGGGGCTCAGCCCTGCCCCGCCTCAGGGCGGGCGTGAGACCACGCAACCTTTATTAGAAACGAGAGAGCAACACAGTAACTGTCTTGTGCGTGCGGGCGTGTGTCTAACGCTCAGACAAACACCGGAGCAATAATCTTGAAGTGCGGTGGTGTTCATACTGCTCGCATTTCGCCGGCCAATGCAGCGGCTGGAAGCGCTGGGGAGCAAGGGGCCTCACTCGGTGCAGCGGCTTTGGTACTGAGACGATACCCCTTAGCATAAAGCAGCATCTTACTACTCCTGTAGCAGAAATGAGATGTGGGCTGATCCAAGGAGGATCTTTGCAGAAGGCTGTATGAAATAACGATCTCTCAGCCGAGTGGCTCCTGAGTAGATGTGGAGTTTGGTCWACTTCATTTGCTTTCATAGCCGGGCTTCCACAGCTGAAAGGGAGATGATTTATCTGTCAGTTGCTGTATCTTGCTCTGTTGCAAGGAAACATTCTAGATGGTCAGAAAGACTTTAAGATGGATCTCTGCACAGAGTGGCATACAGATCCTATTGTGCTTACACAGAAGTGGAACCTTAGAGCATGCTTAAAATGAAAATACCCCTAGACATCCATAATGTCATTGTTACAGTTATTTGTTATTCATTTACTACATCCACTGTAAAACTGCAGAAACGCACCACTGACAATCGGGACAAAGTTCTTGACCTGGGACTCTAAATAAGCTATTATCCTAAATGCTTCTAAAACTGATTTCAAGGTGTAGAAGGAAAGTGTCTGAAGCAATAGAAGAGTCTTACTGGAAGGGTACTGAGYATGTGCACTTGGCTGCACTGTGTCAATATACTTGTCACCTGTGAGATTGATTTAGTTGGGAAAAAGTCAAACCAAACACTACAAAGTCCATCCTCCTCTGATTCCTCAAACAGACCCTGGGGTAGCTGCCTGAGAACTTGTTTCTGCACAGGACTGTGAGCACAGGAGGAGCAGCTACCCAGACGATAAGGAAACAGCTGAAGGATGCAGCTCCTGTTTGAGATGGATATCACGTTTGCAGTAGGCGGTAATGGGTTGGGGGCAGATATGACTTTGGATCATTGCTGTGCTGCAGTCAGGAGTATTGGAATCTTGGCTCTCGCTTGATGAGGCACTTTATTTGATTAAAGTTTCCCTTTTAATCAGAGATATGGTCATTTCCCGTCTCTAAAATGGAATCTGGCTCTGGGGGTCATGTCTGGATAATAAAAGGACTGRTTCTCTTGTCTCAGGGGAGTTGATATCGAATTTATTACCATCAAGAGAAAGCAGAATTATACTTGTAAAATGTTGCATAATAAATTTAGCTTCCTTAGTAAATCAAATCAGCAGATACCCTTATCTGCAAGAGATGCGTCATCGCTACGTGAGCTTCTTTGACTAGATGGAACTAATGGGGAGAAAATGTACCTTCAAGTGTGGTCAAAGCTGATGGACCCACAGTAAATTAAAGTAAAAAAGTCTCGCTGGTGTTTGGCTTAGAAATTTGGGAAGGGACTTTAAGGTGAGACGTGATGACCTTTAAAATTTTGTGCTTTTATCTCAAACCCCAGAGATGTGACAATTTTGAGAGGAGGAATGCGGAGGAGGTGATGTACTTCATTTGTCCTCCAGTGCAGAACATGCGGTTTTGGAAAACCACTGTTAATGTCAGGGAGAGAGAGAACATTTTGGGTCTGTGTAAAGAACAGAGTTGACTGCACCAAGGCTTTGATCACTTTCTTTGTTCTAGAGGCTCTAGATGAAGGAAGAGTAGCTCATGATTACTGTTTGGCAATAACAAGGAATTTGTTATTGAGTCCAAAAAAGCCCAGGGCCCAGGAAGGGAAATTATACTTAGCATCTTCAAGATTTCAGAAAAAAAMCCCCAGAAAATACATAACATATATAAGCATACAAACCTACCTGTCTGATGATGGTATCAGTTTAAGTTGAATGTGAGGGRAAAGTGAGTTTTAGTATGACCAGTTGATCACCCTTTTAACCCTCACTTTAGTTTTGAAAGGAAGACTTTCCATACATTGGGAATTTTGAAAAAATGAGAACGGTTTAACTCCAAACGTCGAAATAAATATATGACTAGTTAAACAGTTAAAATTACTTATGTACAGTCTGCTCTTGCTTGTCCTGCTAGCTACTGAATTGATAGTCCTTGTGCTTTAAAATGACAGTTGTTTTTGATGCTGTATCAGGGTGATTTTACAGAGACAGAGAGAGGAAAAGAAGCAACAACTGCTGTGATGCACTCTGCTGTCAGGAATGGAACTGAGTTGATTGTGCATCCTTAGGAGCCTTTCTTTCACAGGAGAAAAAGTTTTTGCTGTGACGTGTCAAAACACAATGAGTCAGAGAGTTAGAGTTCCACAGAGCTGCAAAATATTAATATTCTTAATAGCCTGAGTACTTAACGTCTGCAGTAGAGAGCTTGTCCTCTTAAGGATATGGCAATACTTTTTAGCACTTAGTAACAAACTAGTTATGTGTTTCTTTTTTGRTTAAAAGACCTGCTAATCTGATTTTGCCAAATAGGAGAGGCTCACCTAGTTTGACAAGTATGTTCTAATCATTAGAAGTGTGGTAGAGGAAAAGGGGAGAGATAGAAGGTAAGGTCCATTTTCAACAACTTAATTTCAAAAGCGTATTTGTGCAGAAAATGGTCAGGCTGTCAAATGGCAGCCAGTAAGTTATTGTCGTGAGTGTAATTATTGAGAAAACAATGGGTATTTTGCCTTAGCCATTAACATATTCCTGTATGTCAGTAGTAGTTGAGGTTCCTGCTCTTCCTATTGGGCTCTAAAATCTTTGTTGCCAGGGCAGATGGACACAGGGAGGCACACGAAGGCACACACAGGAGCTTTGGGGGGCAGAGGAAAGAGAGAGTCCYGGCAGTGGCTGGAAAATCCCGTGGCTGGTGGTGCCATGTGGTGGCACTGGGCGAGGTGTGCCAGGCAGGGCTTGTTGTCCCAGGTCCTGCTTGGGGTTCCAGGTGGGGTGGTTGGCAGTGCTGGCTGGACAAGCCTTAGCCCCTCCAGCCAGTGGTGCTTTTGGCATTAGCGGGAATGGCCACTAGGCACAACCTTCTGGAGAGAGCGTGTGTCTTGTGATTCTCTGTCAGAACTTCAGGTGTGATACAGGTGTAATATGGCATGGGGATTGTACCTGAAAATGTGCCTGTCCATTTTTGTAAGAAATTTGTTCAATAAGCAAAACTTCTTTTTACAAATGGTTGTCATAATTTGAGGAATGGTAAAATGGTCAGGGTTTTTTTTAATTAATGTTATCCATACTTTGTGCCGCTTCACTCTGGAAAGAATGCTTAGCGGAAAAACAGCTGTGAAAAATAAGAGAAAAAGCAGTTCAAGGATTTGTGTCTAAGTGTGTGTCAGCTCTAGCAACAGTTGATGTTCTTGGTAGTTGTAATAGACAGTTCTTCAGTTAGAGTTGAAAGAGAGCTATTAAATTATAGTGTGTCTTCCAACTCTAAAAGTACAGGGTATTCTCTATGATAAAGTCATGTCTAAACTTGTGAACAGCTCAGTGAATGGAGTTTCCACTTTCCATCTTGGAGAATACTTAGCTGTCCAATAAAATTCAAGGCTTCAGCAGTCTCCTGATGTTCAGTTTGGAATTTCTTTTCCTGTTTGGTTCCTGCTAGGCCTATGTCTACTGTGTGCATCACCTCAAACCACCTTTTCCTCTTCTTTACATTTGCTCTGTCAGTCCCAGACTAAATGAGGATGACAAATGGTGTCCATCTTTGAGATGCAAGAAGCAGCTATAAAATCTGGGAAGATGCTGTTCCTCCCAATGACTGTTTCTCTTCCTAGTACTTTAGTATCATTTTTGTCCTATCATGTTTTTCTCTGCTCTTTTGCAGAAGCTTGTCAAAATGTTCTCCAACCAACCCCAAAGATACATTTTTTCCCCCAAAGTTATCCTGTTTTTCAGCTTTTTAATTGTAAAAATACAGAATCTAGCCTTGCTCCAAAACTCCTCAAGTTCATGCATGCACTCATTTCTGATCCAATTGTGGAGGGAGCGGGAGCTGAAGGAATGTTTGGATTCTACTGATTCTCAATATGCTTCTCCACTAGCCACTCATATCTGTTCACTTTTTGGGGCTTTGCTGTAGTCCAAATCAAATTCCTCATTGCTCAACACCCTCTCAGAACTACGATAGCAGGAAACACATCTTCCACATGCTCACAAATAGTTTCTGTGGTTTTAAAAGTGGTGTCAGATTTGCAATCTGCTTTGCTGACAGTTTAAATGTGCATTTCCATCATGCTG
This sequence comes from Amblyornis subalaris, assembly GCA_018881555.1. NCBI lineage: Eukaryota > Metazoa > Chordata > Aves > Passeriformes > Ptilonorhynchidae > Amblyornis > Amblyornis subalaris. Next base: position 16,373,572 of record JACAXG010000003.1, on the reverse strand, counting down.
GACATTCTCCTTGGTGCTGACTACAGAAGAAGGATATTTCAAAGGACCTGTCAGATATTTTGGATTGGTAATCTGTAAAGTGATCAACATTGTCCCAAGCAGAATGAATTGAATATGAATGTTTTACTAAAATGGAGAGGCAAATATCTTGGCAAATAATTAAATATATGTTTGCAAGATATATTGTAAGTGACATATCCTGATGACAGGATACAAGTCAGCTTATATCTTCTTACTACTTAAGTGAAATTTCACTGTCAAGAAAAACTCAGGCATCTGACAATTTTATAATGCCTTTCTATAAAATTATTGCCAAGGGGAAAATTCTGAGTAAAGTATGGACTAGGCGTTGGTGTCTGGAAACAAACAACACAAAGTTGTAGTGGATCCTACTTTTCCATGTGACTTAAGAAAGTGAGAAAAGATAAACCTAGATAATTATTCAGCGCCTTAGATATTTACTCATGTGCAGCTATTATATGTTAGGTTTCTCTGTGGCCGAGTTTGTCACCAGGCTTGCCCATCTCTTCTCAGTGCATTCTTTAGTTCATAAGAAGTTATGTTTCTGTAGCTTTTATCCACTGCCTTAACATTTTGAATAGCTGTGGCATTTCAAGGCATTGAAAACTGCTTGAAAACAAGCGGAGAAAATGCTCGTGTCTGCAGCATAGATAAAACCAGTGGAGTCTGAAGCCACCTTGTAGGTACTTACAGGTGTGTGGGATTAGTAGTCACACAAATTTAGGAAGGGAAATCAAGTGTGCATCATGCCTGACTCTTCAGGAAGTTACAAGACTGATTCTTAGCCTGCTAGCTGGAGGCTAGTCTTGGGATGGGACAAGCTGGTGTCAATGTGAAGCTGCTCTTGGAGTGACGACTTGGACTAGGTTGTCAGTAGAGGCAGAACAGTGAAGGTAGTGATTTTATGGTGCTTTTTGTCACTTTGAGTATCTGCTGAGGTCTCTGCTGCCAGTTCAGCTTCAGAGCAGTATATGGTTTGTGTGGCCCTTTGTCAGCTGGGGGCTCCTCTTTGCAAGCCACAAAGGAAAGTGGCTCCTGCTGGTGCTTTTAGATCTATCAAAGCAGCCTTTGGTATTTTTGAATGAAGTTGAATAATAATCTGTACTTAATAATACATTAGATAATTCTATTTTTTGCTCTTTGTTCATGACTCATCTGAAGGTACTTGTACAGTTGTCTCTTATTTTGTTTGAAAATATTGTAAGTTGCTCTCAGCATGAAGGTTGTTCTCAGAGAACTTGCTGCAAGTATGAGGTACCTGACATTAGAAATCTGGACTGCACTGGCTGGCTCTCAGGGGTGGAGCACCTCCTGTTGCTTCCCTGCTTGGGCTGGAAGCATATGGAGTTAGTGCCCATTTCTCCTCTCCTTCCTGGTGTCTCATCCTTAGCATGTCTGTGCTCCCCAAATGGAGAAGAGTAGGCCATAAGCAGAATAAATTTCTTAAGAAGTGGTGAGATTTTCCAGCACGTCCAGTAACTTTGTGTTTAGAAATTGTACTGAAAGCTCTCTGGAGGCTTAGGAAATCCAAGGAGATGAAGTCCATTTGCTGCTAACCAAGGCAGGACCAGGTGGGTAGCAGGGGGAGTACCTGGGAGAAACAGCTGAGAGAGCTCCTGCTCTGAGTCCTCTTGCTGATGAGAAAATGCATGGGATTTGCTGTTAAAATGTGATGGGACTGGTGGTGTCCCAGCTGTAATCCCAGAGAATGCTTGGTTATGTAGGTTAGATTCAGAATCAGAATTTCAGTTTTCTTAAGCAGTTTGGCACAGTGGATGTGTGGGAGTTGTTTTGTTTGTTTGTTTGTTTTGTCCCAGAAACGCAAAGTTATGGGGCAAGTTTTCTTTGACTTTCAGTTAGATGGTGGCACCTGCAGATGAATTGCATTCTTTTTCAATGTATCAATTGACTTAATTGTGAACATGGCAATAGAATGAAAAGTACTTTGGTTCTGTAGGGTATGCTATTTTTTTTTCCAAAGACTTTGCAAAATTTTATTGATACTGTTGAGAGCTCTATTTTTCAATTCTTTCCATAGTATATGAACATTATGTATTCTGTGCATTTCGTGACCTAAACTGTATATATGGAGAAAAATGGCTGTTCTGTGCAGGTTTCTGCTCTATGTGGACATCCCTTGAGTAAAAGGGAAATGCAGGGAACATGCAGCAATGAGCTAAAGGATGTTGAACATACGCGGTGAAGGAAAGTGATCCTAATTGGAGACAAATGAGGTTGCATTTAAAGGGAACCCTTTAGCTCCTGACGAGGTTTTAGGAATTCAACAGGCTCCAGTAATTTCCTAACAGTGAACTTTTAAAGAGATTTTCCATTTCCTTGATTGCTGCTATATTTAAAGAAGATGGCACTTGAGAGCAGGACGCAGCGACCTTGCCTTACCCGTAACGCCAGTGGAAGCCACTATTCTTGGAGCGCTGTAATTCTGCTCTCGCTGGGAGGCTGCCTTTGATTTCAAGGCAAAAGGCTGGAGCTCCCATATGGGAGACTGCTGTCCTGCATCTCTTACCGAGCGTGCATTAACTGGAGAGCAGGCATCTGATTAACATCCCTAGTGCTGTCATAAATCAATCTGTGTATGCTTAAACAAGTTACATCAGCCTAATGGGAAAAGATGTGGTGAGACAATTAAAAGAATTAACCCAGAGCAGGGGGGTCGATAGCATGGAATAATCTGTTGCTGGAGCGTGATGACCAGGCGCCGTGGCAGTTCTGGCAGCCAGTCCCTGCAGGAATTGAGCCCYGGTCTCTCTCATGAGAAGGCTGATACATTTTCAGAGGATCTGGCAATGGGGCTCTAGGGTTTCCAAATGCTTGCAGGCTGATGAGGTTTAATTATTTTTATTATTAATTTTTATTGCTCTGAGGGGGAAAGCAGCCGTGTGTGAATGAGTTCACCAGTGTGTGTGTAAATAAGCCAGCTCAGAACCTTCCTGCCACTGGAATCAGAGCATAAGCAATAGGGTGCAATCAATTTTAGTGATTTAATACTGTCTAGGTAAGCTTTTCTTCTTACTTACTGACTCRAGAAGGTTGTCTTGCAATATTGTTCTTATGCTTTAGTGAGTTGCCTAAATTGAGCAGTGCAAATGGCTGCCAATGGAAACCAGAGACTCAGACTTCTTATTAGATTTAGATTACAGGGGTCATTATGGTGAATTTAATTATGAAAAAAGGCAGGGGAGAGTTGCTAAAAAAAGAAATGGGTTTGTTTCCTTTACTCCTCYCCACCTTGTGAAAAGTCAAATTGACGATGTATGTTAATCAGGCTTACACCCTTAGAGCACGCATTGCAAGCACCTGTTCAAGTTCAAGGCAGTTGCAAGGGGTCCTTGAAAAATGAGCCTCTATCTTCCCCAGCCAGTATTCAGTACCTGAATCCAGTTCAGCCAAGTGCTGTGTGAGTTAATGGAAGCCTCTGGTCCTCCATTTCCCTTGAGTCTGTTTGTGGTTTCCCTGGAAGATTTCTTTTCCGTGAGGCTACTTGTGCCTGGAAAACACAGCTAATGTGACGCACCTGGGACCAACATAAATCTCCTYCTTTCCTGCCAGTTCAATGTAGAGAAAATCAAACTGTGAGCTGAAACTTGGGGAGTCACGAGAGTCTCTGTTACACAGATATGTTTCAGAGAAAGGCAAGAGTCAAGAAGAAATCRAGAGCTGGTGGAAAGGGGCACTCCTAGCATTGTGTTTGTGTACTTGAGCCTCTTTTTTTTGCTGCAGCTCTGTTATCATCTTCAGGCAGAGAAACCTGTGCTTGCAAATTGTTTTCTCTTCAGCTTATCCCCAGGCAGCAAATGTGAAGTGTTACTGGGACCATAAGGGGCAGTGTAAGGAGGTCATGAAGCTCCAGAAGTTCTTTGGAGGTGGAGGGAAACTCCRCTATGTATCTTGGAGTGTGTGATGTTGGCACTGAGTTCACCAGACCACCAAAGCCTAAAGAGTGAGGCTAAAATGCTGGTGGTGTCTCCAAGATATTAAGTTATTGGCTGGCCAACCCCTTGCTTGCCTAGTGTGTCTCTTGRCTCAAGGCACATCAGGTAGTGCTGGGACTGGCGCTGCTGCTGCATTACAGCAAAGCCAGCAGTGGAGCAGATAATGGTGCAGTGTCCTGTGTGTCCAGAGAGGCCGTGGCAATGGTTGTGAGAGAGCTGCTCCCCAGCTCAGGTATGTATGACTCRATTTTTGTGCGTGTTGTGCTTAGATATGTTTTTGGTGGACACRCTGAAAAGGGTCAAGAGAAAAGAAAGGCTCTTGCTGGCCCAGGAGACTAGCACCATGGAAAGGCTATTGAGAGATACACAAGGAATGCTGGCCCTAGTTGCTCTGCTTTCTACTTTGAAGCATCCTGGCAGTGAGGTAACATGCAAGATAAACTTTGTGGCCATTTTTCAGTGTGCCAGTTGCATATATAGTGGATCTCAGCTGGGAAACTCTACCAGGACAGGGCAGGGTAAGGGTTAGTGCAAACCTGGCTTTGACCCTCCCCTAGCAGCTATCCAGATGCATCTTCTAGCACAATGCCTTTAGCAATCATCGAACTTTTGACCCCAGTCTCTGAAGTAATGCCAAGTATGTTTAGCACACATACAAATGAAGTGGAAATCATTATTGGCTTGCTCATGACCTGCTGAAAAATGGTTCCCCTCTGGGGGCTCTGTTTGCATTTTCCTCAGTCTCTCAGAGCACTCAATCTTTCAGCAGTTTCATGTGCTACAAACTGAGCATCATTGTGCTTTTGATCAGATCGACCTGCCACTGCCTGTTCACTTCTAACCTYGCCCTGCCTTACGTTTTCCGAGGCAGCAGTAACAGGGCTTACATGTAAGCACCCCCCAGCACACACCATGTTTTTATTGTATGTCCAGGTGTGACTCAGGACCACATCTGGCTCATGTCATGCTGGGAGCTGATCTCAGCCTGTCCTCTCTGTCCTTCAACTACCAAGCCCCAGGAAAGGAAATGCAGATTTGTGGGCTGTCAGGAGGCTCTACTGATCCAGATGACTGGCAGCCCAAATGGCAAGGTTTCTTCCAACTGTGAATTGTATTTCTCTGCTTTCCCTCTGCATGGATATATTCATTCTGTCTGGGCTGCCATGAGCRTTGACAAAGCTGATCTCTTCTTTAAATGCCCATCATTGGAGCCCCTTCCTTCTCTTCAAAACAAACTTCTAAACATGCAGAAACCTTGAATTATTTATCTGAAATACAGGAATAAAAATATATTATTTTTCTCTATTTCTTTCCTAAGGAAAGCTACAAATAAAGGTYGAGATAAGGTCCAAGCTCATTGAGAGAATTGCTGCTTATTCTGTGTAGGTACAGAGTGATTCCAACAACTGGATTMTTCCTTGCAAGAGTCTCCTTTTGCATTGCATGTATATGATCACAGAAAGAAGGAAATCCAGTATTTACCTTGTCACCTTAACCTGCATTACAGTTGAAATATCCTGAATGTTGATCYTTTCATTTTGCAACTTTGGATGCCTGCTTATCATATTTTCTGTTGTACTGTTTTAGTAAATGGCATTTTCTTCTCCCAAATGTGTTGTTTTTAGTGGGCTGGAGTAACACTAGAAAAAATAAGACAAGGCTTCAATGAAAAAGAGTAATTATCAGCTCATTAAATATAGTAACAGAAACAACCATGTTGAGCTTAGTAAAAAAAAAAAAAAGTTTTATTTGTTTTAGAGTTCTTTTCTGTCAATATACCASAGCCTGTGTTGAGACAACTACTGTTCCTGGGCAGAGCACCACGTGTTTGCATGTTGTTAGCTATGAYTGATTGACAGCTGGCCCTGTGACAGCAAAGCCCTCTCTTTCAAAGAGGATGGCAGGACTGCAGCTTGATGTGGGGATGTGGCAGACCAAGGGRAGTAGGACCCTGGCTCTTCTCTCCCTGCTCTGCTGGTTGCTGCAGTCCACTTGAAAATCCTGCCGTTGTGCCGAGGGGCAGCTTGGAGCCAGGCAGCCTGTGCGTGTCCCCAGTGCTGCTCACTCGCCCTGCTGTTCGCTCTGCACGCAGTGCAGGCGTGAGGGCTGCTCTGTAACAGCGCGTTTACCAGGCTGTTCCCAGCATCCCTGCAACCTCAGGTGTTTGTTTGTCACAGGACAGCTCTTCTGCATCCGTGACAGACAGGTGGTGGTGCAGCCAGAGCAGTGCCTGCCCCAGAGTGTGCCACCGCTCAGGAGCGCGTGTCACCCCGGGACTGAGGGGAGCGGTGCAGATCTAGAGCAGTGCARGAGGGAATCGAGCCTCCTGCTCCACTGAACCACGTGGAGGAAACTCTGGGGCTCTGAGGCTCTCTTTGGTGTCAGTGTGCGGGTGTGCATGAGTGGATTTTTCTTCCTGAGTCTACAAACATGTGAGAGACGCTTTCAATGTGCGCACAGTTGCATTGGGTAGCTTTCSCTTGCACTAGGGCAGGGCTCTTGTATGTGGACCAGTTCCTGAGAGGACTTTGTCCTTGCCAGTAAAACCTGGCAAGCTGCTGCTTGGGCCATCAATAGAAACGCATCCCTGGAATTATACAGAAACACTGTATGAGAGGCAAGGTGGCARCGTGGCCTTCAGAATTGCTGGAAACCAGCTGAGGATTCAGCCAAACCCCCAGTTTCTCTAGTGTGACCTTTTTCATTGGAGATGATGTGAATAAGTGGTAAGGAGCATGGGAACCAGTTCCCCTGAAATTCTCCTGAGCTTTTGAGATTCTGCTCCACTGCTACAYGTGAGAGTGTTGTACACACTAAGGGAGGCAGGGTCCTTCTGAGTCCTGTGCTTTCTGTGGACTTCTAGAAAAGCCAGRGCAGATAAGTCAGAGGTTGGTTCCACAAGGGGAAACAGGCAGGAAGGAAGAAACAAAGAATTTTTGTTGTTAGTGTAGCACGAATTAGTTATTGGCTGCATTGCTCTAATTCCAAGGAGTTTATCCAAGTGGTAGTTTAAATTTCAGATTTATGCTGCGTGAAGTGCCCAGGACCCACCCCTAAYCGGCTCTGGCAGGCAGCGGTTAAGAACASTTGGAGCAGATTTGTGGCCATTCAATGCCACCTTCTGGTTATAAATATAACCGCAGAGATGCTCTYAGTGGATTTATTGCTGTCTTTGATAAACTGGGATAACAAATACCTAACTTCTTTAGTGGCTTTYGTGGATACTTTTATTTTAACACATTTGTCTACTGAGTAACATGAACATGTTCCCTTGGATTACTATTTATATTAATAAAAATACTGATAAGAATAAAAATATTATATTGTGATCTGCTGCTGGTCTTAAAGAGATAGTCAAGATTCTGGAAAAGGGCTCGCCAGCTTTGCTGCAGAAAATCTACCACAGTCATTTCTGTGTGTCAGTAACAAAGGCCTGATTTTCAGTAGCTAGCAAATGTTTGTCCTCCTSTCGTGTTATTTAATGATATATTGCTACTAGAGCTTCATTTGGTATTTAAACAGCATTTCTACTCAGCACAGGAGAATTCCTTCCTTACAAAAAGAAAAGAATTGGGTTATCATGCAGGAATGTGATAAAGGATTTTCATGAGCTTCACTTATTCTGCATTAGTCCTACGTATAAACTTTTCACTAGCTGCAACTAAGGTCACTAAAGATTATGCGTAGAATGGAATTGATATGACGGGGTTGAAAGAAATGACCTGTTTAAGATGAAAGCCGATCCTCGGTGGTTACATTTGGGCGATGAGGGGACAGATCTCCGTGGCGAGGTTCTGCTTTCTCTCTGCTGTCTGCGGGCTATTTGCTCGTGGCTGTTTCCCCAGTAGGGGGTGCAAAAGTAGCGTGTGTTTTGGGGGAAAAAAGATCTTCAGCTCAGCCCCACCTTCCCTAAAGGCTAGTAGCCTTTAGGGAAGTTTTTAACCGCAAAGGAGAAGAAGAGCATAAAAGAAGCAGAGCGTAAGCAGATGGAGAAGCATTGTTTGATAGAGTCTAATTTCACTTTGCACATATGTCAGTTGCTACAGGGGATGCATCCTGGCAGGGAATGGGGTTCCTTCTATTTATTGTATCTCATTTCTATTTGCTAGATAGTAGTTTTATTGTTACTGACAACACAACATTTCTGCATGTCTTTTTTTGTGGAAAAATATTTTATTTACATGTTTGAGCTATGAGCGACTTCTGCCTTTTCGTTCCTTAGCACAAAGATCTGATGCYACCTTTTGCATATTAAAAACATGCTTTTCTGAAGTGAGAAGGAACTTGGTTATTGGGGCATACCAAGAAATTAATTCCACCTTCAGGATGACAGAGTGCACTTATTAAATATTTCCTCCTGCTTCTTGGTGTGTTTGAAATATAAACTTCATTCTCCACTATTTACCACTATAAACCCTAATTTGCTGCTTTAACAAGTGTTGTTCTTGGCTGGTGTATGCTGACACTGAATTCTGCACAGAAACATCAACTGTCTGATTTGATACCTCTGAGACTCTGATGGCAGTTGTGTATGTTTAGAAAATTTGTTAATAAATGTTATATATTTTCACTAGATTATGTATAGGGTAATGGTATGTATATAGCGGTAGAACTATTTGAGAGGAATCAGGAAGTTCAAGGCAGTATTTTTGACATCAAAGTAATACATTCCTTGACAAATGTTGGTATCTTTGTGCTTGATAGAACATTTAGCAACTTCTTCCTCACTTAGGAACTGCCTTAAAGTTACTGGCTTCAACAGGAGTTTTGTGTGAGGAAGTCCTAGTTTTGCACTCTCTAAACACTTCATGAGAATAATGATACAAGTTTCTTCTCACTGTGGATATGTACACTGTAGTTTATGATCAGTGAGTCAAATATTAATTCACTTGTGATATTGTCTTTTTTTTCTTATTTCTTTCTGTTGTAACTTCAGTCATGCATTAAGATTATGTCGGTGAAGATGTGTTACAATGTAGGAGATTAATATTGTTCAAATGATTTGTTTGGTGAACAGCAAACAAAAATATAAATCTTAAAAAAGATAAGAAATAAATTTGTTTCTGGCAGAGTTCTTTTCCATTAAGGGTAGTCTGCTCAGATGCTTGGGTATAACCATCAGCTCTCTTTATTTGTTCCCAGTTTGTCAATTCCAGATTTCACAGTAAAATCCGCAGCATTTATGCAAGAGCACAAAGCAAAGGGCAGCTGCTCTGTATGGGCTGCTCAGAGCCTATTAAGCTGTAGGGAGGTGTGTGCTGCCAGTGGCCATTGGGCTGGAGAGACCGGATAATGAACGTCCCTCTGACTTGTTACAGGCAGCTCTGTTCTTCAGTCTAAAATAAATCCCAAGCTGTGCCGTGGCCGGGCTCCTTAGACRAGGTGCTGAATGCAGGAGCCAGCCAGGCCTTTAGACGTTTCAACTATTTTGTAACTACAGCCTGAATGCACCTCTGTGTCTTGGCCTTCTTCCAAAGAATATTTTATGTGTTTTCAGGTCCCCCTTAGGTTCTGGTCTTGCTTATCCAGGTTCCCTTTTCATACAGTCTGAATGGGTGCTGAGAGGACACCTTGATTTTATCGTCCCCTTCTAACTCGGAATCCTACAGAAACAGCMCATGTCTCTACTAAAGCTACAGCAAGGACCGAAGGAAATGGCAGCTGTCCCCTGTTGAGAGGACATCAAAGCAATTTCTAAAACTGAAGATATAGTTATTACAGAGACCCGTGGCTTTCCCTTCTCATTGCTTGGCTTTCTGCCACTTTGTGCCGTCAGTCTGGGACCGGTGATTTACATTCAGCAGCTTTCTTCCAAGTAATGTTATTTTTTTGAGAGGAGGCACAGCACTGAATGACCTTCCATCTCCCAGCTGTGAATGGAAGTATTTGGCTAGTCAGCAAATATTTGATGTGGTGCCTTTGGAGATGACCTTATGGCCTACGTTTGAGCTTGCAGTGGTGAAAGGAGACGATTTCTGCACTTGACCCAGCAGAGGGCATGAGTTGGCTCCCGGAATTCGTGCCAGATCCAAGTGCATGTGGAAAGCACAGCTCATTGTTTATGCATCGCTTTAATTTCTGCCACTGATAAGGCACACTAGGGCATGTATTTTGGAGATTATCACACTGCTTGGGTGATTAGAGTCCGGGGACAACCTGAAGTATGTGATAATCACTCAGAAATCCACTGCCAGGTGGATCTTGTGGTTTAAGGAGATCGTGTCCTTTCCTTCTGTAATTTGGGATGCTGCAGCAAAAGTCAGGTGCTGCCATTGCTGTGGGGAGGTGGGATGCCCAGAAAAGTGGAGAGCCCTGCCCAGAGCATGGCTTCAACCACCCCGGAGTGAAGGTGGCTTTCACAAAGAGCTGGGTTGGCCACATCATGCTGCATCTGCTCCTCCCACTTCTCAGATCTGCAGCGTCTGTCAGGGGCTGAGATAACATGATTATCCCCAGGATGAGATTACCCAAAGGTGATTTTTTCTTTTCTTGCTGTGACAGGTGATGGGAACTGACTTTTCACCTTTGGAGTCACACTGACGGAATAGGGTTTTCTTCAGGAAACTAAAGATAGGAGCCATAGTTGTGTTATGTGTCCCCTCCCACCTCATTTTCCTATATCTATATCTTGGATCACCAATACTCTGCTCTGAGGGACTCTCAAATTGTGCTCTTTGGCTGTTGTGAGTGCAGTGGGACAGTCACCAGGCATCTATGATTGTGAGAGTGGCTCCTGGCTCTGTGGGGACATGTGCGGGTGGAGACATTTGATGAGACAGGCAGCACCAGTCTCCTTGAAGGAGTTTTTTGTCTCCAATTTTGAAGCAATGTTTGTATCAGTGTTGGTAAGGATATATCAGTGTCAGAATAGCAGGCTTAGACAATGCTCATTTAAAAAATGAACATTATGTCAATTTATTGATCATATTTAAAGCAGCAGTGGCAATGCCTACAAGAGGGCCTGTGAAGGAATTATGGGTTACATAGAGTACTTAGACTTGGTCCTGTGTTTTCTGCAGTGCGGTGGGTAGATGAGCCTGCAGTACACATCAGAAGGTCATGTGCAAGGAATTAGGAGAAGTAAATCTAATTATTACTCTTGCAAAGACTGTTTGTTGTCTCTTGATTAGCTTTTTCCATCATATGCTGTAACAACATGAGTTGTCTGACATGTTGGAGGGTAAGTATGATTTTGCACTGATTTGATTTTTGATGTGGCGTGCTTAATTCCTATAAAAAGGTATGGAAGAATTTGAAAAGGAAAACAGTATGATACAGATATATTTGGTGACAGATCAACAGATCTTAGTGTTTTGTAAGAGATCAACATTATTTTTTCTAAGGGAAAATTGCACAAAGAGACTCCCACCATACAGCAGCACAGAATATTACACCTGCTCAATAAATCAGGTAATCTGTGATCAGAGCCAGTCTCTGCACATTGCAGCAGGCTCTTGAAACTCTTTCAGTGTCCAGTGGTCCTTTCGCTCAGTGCTTAATGATAGTCACATAGAATTATCTGTGGCAGCTTTTGAGGTTCACTGTAATTCATACAGAATCACAACTCTGTGAATCACAGAATCAACTAGGCTGGAAAAGACCTGTGAGATCCCCCGAGAGCACAGGGGAACGAGCCACCCAGCTGGGCCTCTCCTCTTAACTGGTCATATACCCCACCAGCCCCTTTCCTCGGGGAAAAAGAGGAATTTGTGTTTTCTGCTTCAGAGGATGAAATTAATTTTGTAAAATGCAGGCTATTCAGGGCTCGCCTGAGGTCTGCTCACAGGGAGCAGGCTGTGCCTCTGGTCAGGTGGCCTGTAGCAAAGCTCAGCTGTGGGGAAACAGTCTGATGGTAATGAATGAGCCACAAATCTGCCTGTGTAACTGCTGTGGCTGCATTATCCTATTTTCAGTGTCTGTCAGTGGAAGTTTTGCCCCAATTTCTTCTCTGTTTCCCTTTCAAATAGTAATTCCACAAATGACTGTATGGAAAAGCTAGATTAAAAAGTCACATAAGCTGCTTTAGCAGCCATTAGTTTAAATACACTCAGCAGTGTAAACATTCATATGCCAAATCAATTCAGTAAATGGAGACAGGTCACTGTATTAAATGGACTGGTGGGTACTCAGGACACCAGATCCCCTCAGCAAGAGATGTAGGACTATTCTCTCTCCAGCACTTTGCTCTTACTAGAAACAGTTTATTAAAGAAATTRTTTTATTTTATCATTACTTRRAAGTAGTGATGGTGGCCTGGTTAGAGAGGTCCCCAAGATTTTTAACACATCTCCAGTACTGGGAGGACAGTGCTTGCTCCTAGCAGATGGAGGTACTCTTGAGTTGGGAACAGCTAAGTGGGTACAACTCCCTGTCTTTGGCTCTCATCCTTACATGCATGTGCTTCTGGAGTGAGAGACAGCCTGGAAAACTAACAGCAAGAGAAACTGCCGATGCCTTTCCCTTCCAGGGATGCCATGGTGGGAGAAAAGGGCTTTTCTATTGGCATACTTGGCCAGTGCTGCTTGGACAGTTGCACTAAGTAAACGATGAGGGTGACAAACAGTGGCATGGGCACCGGGYGCCCTGCAGTCCTTGAGATAAAAGGCTGTCTCTGCTGTGCCTTGTGGATGCTAGTCCCAAATCCTTTCACTGAGTGGGGTAAACCTGTCCTGGTGGGCTGTGGGAAAGGACTTGCTAACACCTTTGGCAGGTTACATCTGAATGTGTACCTGGAGTGCTCTGTGCCCATGCTGCGTGAACAGAGATTGTGGGCTCTGACTCTCCTGTAACAAGGGGGAAATAAGATGGTAGGAATGTTGACTTTTCAGAAAGAGCAAAACTGAGAGATGCCCAGTGATTTTTTTTTTCCTGGCTGTGAGATTGTCACAGGCTGAGCAGATCAAATGGCCATACATGTTTTTGCCTCTGCTGTGTATGCTCCTGCCATTGATCCTTCCCTCAGCAACACTTTTGCGCAGTAGACAGGGTTCTATGTGATTAAYCTGGATAAATTGTGTGCATGTTATTTGTGTTCTTCATGGCTGGTCACAGTGGGAATGTGACCCAGTAGCTGCTCTCAGGCCTCTGGAAAAGGCAGCCTGAAGAGGCTGTGAGCCCCCAGCAGAACCTGGCAGCCCCTTGCAGAAGTTAGATAAGTTACTCATGTGTTTCTACATGAGTATATACTTATATATGAGAAGTCCTCAATCCTCTTCAACACATAGACCAGTTGTTTCATTACAAATAAAATCAATGTGATATGAGTTTGATTTCAGTGCTGTCTTGAGGGGAGGGTGAGGAAAAATCTAATGTGAATTTGGTTCATCCCTATTCATTCCATGGTAAAAAATAAAAAAGAAAAGAAAGTGCCAGTGCTTTTGTCAGGGGACTTGCAGTGCTGAGGACATTAGAAAGTGCCTGGGCATTGGCTAAACCTAAAAGTCTTAGTGCAGTATTAACAAAATATTTTTCTCATTACACTTCCATTTTTGAAGTTTTTAATGACAGGGAAAAAAACTAGCTGAGAAAAAAAGGTTGATTGAGGTTTCCTTGGGGCCCACTAAGGCTGCCCCAGYGATGGGAAAAGTCATAGGGCAACCTCAGATGTGCACCAGCTGTGCAGCTTTTCTGGCTGTGGGCATAGGATGTGGTGACTTGGCATAGGGCCACTTATTTTGCCCCTCTGGTGTAAGTTTGCCATTTTAATGTAGTCTGGTGATGGTAGCACAGGACCAAATAAAGAGAATTTGAGTTGTGAGGGAGAAGAGTTTTCATTTGCATGCCAGTTCTGGTCAGTGTTATTATTCCTGTGTCCCCCCCCCAAATGCTTGTGCAGGCAGTGAATTATGATAAACCAGTAATAAGGGGTTTTCCTCAGAGGCTGCAGTACTAGGGAAGCAGAGTACAGCGCCAGCATGGAGCAGGGTTACACTGACACAGCCTGAGGGCTTCCCCTGCGCAGGCATGGGCATCGCTGGTGTCACCTGCTGTGCTTCGGTCACCACAGCCACCCTCTGACTCTCCTGCCACTGTCACACAGGCAGTCACGAGCTGTTGTCTTAACCTGGGATATGTGTCTAAGACATGCTGACTCTTCACTATTACAGGCGATGTCCCCACTCGCCTAATAACATTTATCTCTTTCTTCCAGTTTCAAAGATTGCGCTTTCTTATGTTATGATGGGGTCTTGGTTTTTGTTTGTTTGTTTTTAATAATAAATAAAGAGGAGAGCAAAATCTTTACAGCCTCCTTCATCTGGAGTGACTTATTTCATACTCTATGTCCCACAGTACCATTGCAGAGCTTAAGAAGATTTAATTAACCTGTTTTTCACGAGGATGAGAGCTTAGATAATTGCTTAATTTGCTAATCCCTTTAAAAGTACCAGTGAGCAAGTTTTAAAAATTCTGCAGAATGAAAGTAAACAGATTTTATTCCAAAGGGCCAAGCTTATGAAAGCCAGGTGACTTATTGTGTAACCGACTTGGGATGTTTGTCCATCACCTACTGTAGGGAATTTGGTCAGAGTGAAAGAGGTTGCTGAAGTAAAGAGTTGAATAGGTTTGCAAATGTAATATAGCAAAACTGAAGAAATTTCGCCTCTAAATATGCAATTCTATCACTGTGTCCTTTTCTTTCACTGTTGTATCCCCCCTCCTCTCTATGGTGCTGCTTCTTCCCTCATGTCTCAGTGAGACTCCTGCTGTGGTCCATGACGTGCTCAGTCTAACATCAGAAGACTCAAAACAAATACTTGGAGTTTATATTTCCTCCAGATATGTCCTGTACTGGTTGCTATCTTATTGCTCCTTGATTTTGTAGCCAGACGTAGTTGAAAATGTTTTGTTTACTATTCTTCTATACAACTTTTACAGAAAATGAAAGAAATTTGATGCTTCTTAAGTAAAAACATTCTGGGAGCAAGCAGCACGAGGGTACCATGGGCTCTCTGGAATTCCTGCTTACAGTCAGTTTGATTCTGCTTTTGATGTAGAACCTCAGTTCCATTTTATCAACGTGTTTGTTTATTTTGCTGGGGTTTCATAGCTTTTTAAGCAGAAGCTCACCACATGTTTTGGTAGTGGCCATAACAGTACACACGAACATTTTCTGATTCATTATTTCTCCTTTSACCGGCTCTGTCTATCCTCTCCTTCTAATCTGTATTTAACAGATGTGTGTATCTCAGTAATGAACATTTGAGAATATCGCAATCTGTGTATGTGGCAGTCCTCCAAATGAAGGAGGAAAACTGTGGGAAGAGTTCCTGGGTACTCATTTTACTGCTCAGCATTAGGCATCTGTTTAATTGTTCTAACAAGCTGAAACAAAATGGACAGGGAGACACAATCAGATATATTTTAATTTGCATTTCTATGACGTTTCCCATGCCAGGGTTGGGTTTGGCAGTCATTCTATCCCTGGAGTATGAAAAAATGCCAGGCTTGCTGAGCAGGGGCTTCTCTTATCTCCATGTGCTGTTTGAAAAGGGCAAAAGTAGAGAAACTTGCAGCCTTATTAAATCTAGTACTAAATTTTGAGATGAACCTGTAATTTAAATAGGTGTTGCACCTGATGGTTGTTTACTTCAGGATGATTTGGTTATTGGGATTCATTGCTGTTATGCTCCTCAGGCAAACTGGTGAAAAACAGAGTTGGTCAGAATAAGTGCTGTTGCAGAGGCAGAAATAGAACGTACAGGGTAATGAGTAAGTATGTAACCTATACATATCCAAGGTAAAATGCATGGAGTGATTTGGTCCTGGCAGCTGTATAGCTGGCTGTGGTCAGAGCTGGCACTGATTCCCTGGGACCCATTACGGTTATCCCTGTCTGAGCGTGGGAGATCTCCTGAAACCCCTGCTTTGGTGCTGAGGACATATTTCTTCCTCCAGCAATTGCCAAGCAAAAGGCAGGGTTCTCTGCAGCTGTTTTACTGAAGTAATTCGTGTTCTAGGTTTTGAGCCTGTTTTAGCTCTTCTCACTACTGACTTACGATGATCTAGTGGTGGTTCTCCCCTAATTAGGGGATGTATCAGTTTTCCTTGTGAAGGTCTCATGATGCCTACAAAGGGTTGTCCTGGAAAAACTAGTGGGAGTTTGATTCACAGAAAGGCCTTCCTGTTCAGTGTTAATCATTTGCAAATATAGCCAGGATAAAGGAGCTGCATGAGCAGCCCCAATTTCTTGTTGTGCTTTTTGGGATGGCAGTTTGTAGGAGGAGTGTGACCAATCTACTCATGCGTGGCAGACTAATGGCTCCCAAGTCCCAGGTTTCCAAAAAGCTGTTGACAATTGTCTGCTATGGAGGCCATCTCTTAATATGCGCTGAACAGCTTACTATACTTAAAAAAAAAAAAAAAGTGTGGGAATATTTCTAGCTCTTTCTAGCTTTCTTTAGGGTGTGGTTTGTTTTTCTTTTTTTACTGACTGTTCCTGCATGGTTAACTGGAGTCAACTTGAGGTTAAAGCTAATTTAAACTAGATGCTATATTTAGCTTTTATGGTGCTAAAAGGATTATAGGAAAATAGATACTACATAAGTGGCCATAATCTTCTCACTGCTTGTGTTACTTGAGTGGCAGAGAATGGGGTGCCAATCTGAGATTAAAAATCTAATTTTAGGGAGTTAACAAGAGTCACATTGAAGCAAAAAGGTAAAGATGGATTAAATTTTGTGGACTTAATTTTTTTAATTGGGCCTCTGACTTGCTTAAAACCTTGCAATCACAGCTTTGACCAAAGCCTGTGATTCTAAGTTATGTACTGTTTCCATCCACCGATTTAATAAAATCAAACTAAACACTTCAGTTATTCCCTTGATGGAACAGGCAGGATACATTTTCAGAGGTCAGTGTTTTCCCCCTGCCTGAAGTTTGGCAAGCCAGCTTGGTGCCATTATTTTTGATTGCTGGAGGCAGTAGTTAGCCAACTCCTCATCTGTATTCTTTCCACCATGACGGTGACAAGAAAGCCCAGCCTGGGATGTGAGGAACCAGTGCAGACAGCAGCTCTGCGGCTCCAGTACTACCTCTTGGTCACAGTACCTTGCCTGAAAAGATCTCCCAGTTCATTTCTTTTCCCTCACCTGGAGAGAAAAAGAAAAGATAAGTAGACTAGTGACAAGTAATGTTGTTTGCAGCCCTGGCCTTATGGCTCTAGCAGGAGGGTGGGTTACTTCTGAAAAGAGACACAAAAAAATTTGAAACCATGGAATTCCCATCACTGTGTTACAGATGAACCAGCTACTCTGAGCTAAATTGTCAGTGCAACTGAGAAATAACTGGCTTCTAGCACCCAGGCACTGCATGAGCCTGGTGACTTGGTGAGATGTAATGCACATCACTGSCTTACTGGGGGTTATTCCACATTCTTCCAGTCATGTGTAATGGCTACCAGCAGGAGGAGGGACAGATCTTGCATTCTGACTGCAATCAAAACACAAGCAAATTCAGCATCGGGAGAGTATCTGAACTGGACTCCCTTTTATTCCTGCTTGTTTGTAGGCTTTWAAATAACAATTAAACCCTCTTAATGGGATTTGTGTACCATATGGCACCTTTCTCACAGGATGACTCTTTCTTGTTGCTATCCTRTCATTTGTCCGTAGCTACAAATAGCTTTCAGCCAGAAAAACAAGACACACCATTTAAAGACACCCAAGGAGAGAACACCATCGCTTTGGATAATTATTTGTATATCTTGTCTGAGGCATTGTGTTCTCTTGTGGTGGTAATTCAGTGGAGTAGATTTCAGTGGTGTCCTGGTTTAACCCCAGCTGGTGACTAAGCCCCACACAGCTGCTTGCTCACTCCCCCGCAGTGGGATGGGGAGGAATTGGAAGAGTAAAAGTGAGAAAACTTGTGAGTGGAGATAAAGACAGTTTAATAGGTAAAGCAAAAGCCACGTCCATAAGCAAAGCAAGACAAGGAATTCATTCACCACTCCCTATGGGCAGGTAGGAGTTCAGCCATCCCCAGGAAAGCTGGGTTTCATCACGTGTAACAGTTACTTGGGAAGAAAAATGCCATCACTCTGAATGTCCCACTCTTCTTTCTCCCAGCTTTATATACTGAGCGTAATGTCATATGGTCTGGAATATCTCTTTGGTCAATTGGGGTCAGCTGTCCTAGTTGTGTCCTCTCCCAGCTCCTTGTGCACCCCCAGCCTCCTCACTGGTGGGGTGGGSTGAGGAGCAGAAAAGGCCTTGGCTTTGTGTGAGTGCTGATCAGCAATAAGGAAAACATCCCTGTATTATAAACACTGAACCCAAAACATTGCTGTATACCAGTTACTATGAAGAAAACTAATTCTAACCCAGCCAAAACCAGCACAAGTGGCAAGTTCAGGCCTCTGAAATGTTCTAGCAAAAAGAAGTTAATAAATGCTCAATGTAAGCATAGACTATTGGGTGATAGGATTCCCTTGTTTTGTTTGTAATATTCTCATTTCTGCTGGCAGTGAATTCAGAGAAAAAGTAACTGCAAAAGGACACCAAGTTTATAATTTGATCCATATCATAAAAGACACACCAAGGTATGGCTTGTCTTACTGATGCTTGCAATGCTCGCTTTTCTTTTCATTTCCTCCTAATCCCATTTCAGAGCTCTGAGGTTCAGCCAGTAGTGCAGTTACACAGCTGTTTGGTGGTACATGGAGCCTTTAATTATGGGCAGCGCTGTGGGATTAATGTTTCTAATTTCAGCTGCTGAGTAGGTTTTTACTGGAGTCAAGAACCTTGGTTTTTTCTACTGATGCTTCTGGTCGAAGCTCATTGCTGCTTCATGTGTTGTATTTATAAGTATGGCTGATATATACATTTGATTTCAAACACCATCTTTATGTAATCGTGTCAGAGTGCTGATACTCTGCTCTCCCCATCTGTCTATCTCACAGTAGGTGTATCTGTCTGTCTGCAATGCCCTCCAGTGTGCAGTTCCCCCTGGAGGATCCTGCCTCTGAATAAGCACCTAGTGCCTTCTAAATTTTTAGACCAGTGAAGTTGGCTAAGGTGACTTCCTTCAGCAAGCACATTGGGATCAGGTCTGACCATGTCTGTGACATGCTCCACTTCCCAGCTGCTCTGTGGATGAGTTTGGAGAAAGCACTGGAATGTTTCAAAATCGTTTTGGCCTTAATGTAAAGGAAAGCATTCTTAGCTTCGCAAGAGTTGATCACTCTCCACTGCTACCCAAGAAAAAGATTTTACACTTGGTTTGCATCCTTAGGAATGCAAACCTAGGAGAGATCATGATCTCTCAAACATCTATCAAAATCTTACCTGACTRTCAGGGCTGACTGCCTGTGTCAGAACGGGACCTAAGGTTACCCTTTCTCCCTGACCATCAGGCCAGTGTGGCTCCACAATGCTAACACTGCATCCTTGCCAGTCATAACCCCTGTAGCATCATTTGAACCATCATGGAAGTATTGCAGGCACGTTGATTACAGTATAGGCAGTCCTGTTTCACCCAGGGCTGAGGAAATAAAGGTGTACATAGGGGAACTAAGGAGTCAGAGCTTACCGAGCTAGGAAGGACAACCATRATCATCTAGTGTGAAACCAGGCTAAAAGTGTATCTTCAGAGCTATCTGTCTTTGTCTAAAAGGCTGCAAGCGATGGTGGTTTCACTAGTTCCCTTSATAAGCCGTTTCTGTCTTTCATTACTTTGTTGCTGGGAAATTTCCCCTTATTTCAAGGTTGAATTTTTCTAACTTCAACTTTAATTCATTGAATCTTTGTCAGCCACATTGGAAAGCTCCTCACGTATACCTTCCCCAAGAGCAATTACTTACACAGTGTGATGAAGGTGTGTCTATGCTTTCTCTTCAGTGAGCTGAATATCTTGAGCTTCTTACCCATCACGTCAGAAGGCACGGGCATTTTTGTTAAAGCCAGAGAATTCATTTGTGACACTCACTTGAACTCTGTCCAATGTCTTCAAATCCTCTTAAAATGCAGACACCAGGACAGGATTCAGTAACCTAGTAAGGGTCTTGGCAGTGCTGCCAAACGATGCTGAAATCCTTCGTTATTTCTGCTTTGTATTATTCTCCCCCTCCCATATTCAAGAATCTCATTAGTCCTTTTTGCAACAGCATTGCCCAGACAGCTTACATTGAGGCGATTATCTATAATGACCCCTAAATCCTTTTCTGAGCTCTGTTTTTCAAAGCAAAGTCTTCCATCATGTRAATATAAGCAACTGCTGTTCTTGGATCTCAAACACTTGATCTTACCAAAATACATTTTTTTCAGGTTACAACTCTTTATGCTGATGGCTCAGGTCATCCTGTAATGAGAAGCCATCTATCTCTTAGTTACTACTCCACACAGTTTTATGTCACCTAAATATGTGACTATAGCATAGAGAAGCAAAACCAAAAATTTGATCAAGAAAAAGTCTCTGGCTTAAAAATGTCCCCATTCAGTGGTAGCTGCCTATGGACTGTATTTTAAGTGTACCAGTAGCCTAGTATTCACTCCATAGAATATGTTATGTGGAAATTCCATAAGAGGTGTAATTAGTTGTATTTTACTCACCCTTAGAAGTATCCTGGAGGAATTCAAGTGTTCATTAGCAACACATGAGCTTTTGCATTTTGTCCTGGAAACAAATCTCTAGATCTAAATTTCTTCCCATCTAGTCAAGTCAAATCAATACCAAATTACTTGTTCTCATTCAGTTGGCAAAACCCGGTCAAACCATTAAATAAAAACGATTATTCTTAATTGGTAGTACAAGAATGTGACTGTAGGAAAGTCTTTTCSAGCTTAAATGATTCAGTGATTCTTAGTTGCCTAGTCCCAGGTTTTGAATCCTTGCTGAAAACAGGCTGCAGTGAAATGACTCCATATGCTCACAAAGGATATGAAACAAAAAAGCCCCCTCTTTTCAGATTTATAGTCTGTTTAAGGTGATTTTCCTGAACTACACCATGAGGTGCTACAGCAACATTCCTGTGCTGAGACACAAGCAAAACTGCAGAGTGCTGATCAGCTTTAAAGTTTGAACTGACTCCGGTTCAGTAGTGAAAGTGTTTTGCCTTCCCTCTGTCTGTCTCCCTCTGGCATTTTCCCTGCCCCATCTGTAGTTAATACCACCCTTAAGCTTCTGCTTGGACAGTTGCTTTTCAGCACAATGGTCTCCCAGCTAATGTGATATAATTTGCTTGCAAAACTGCTTGTCTTTGAATGATGGGTCAGCTTACTGAAAAAGAAATCAAGAATGTTGCTGTAGCATCTCACTGTATAGTTTAGTGGAGCAAGTGTTGGGACAGTGGACACAAATCATCGGACACCATGGAAAAGCTGTTTTCTCACTGTTCACCATGAAAATGAAGAGTGGCTTCTCCAGCAACTAGAGCCTCCAACTGTCGCCTGTCAAAATACAGTTTGTTTTCACTGTCAAGATCTAAAGCACATTGAAAATTTAGCACTTTTGCTGTAGCACTTGGAAGTTTTCTCTCTGCTTCCACTTATGAAATATTCTTTGCTGGTTTTTATATCATAGGATCATAGAATGGCTTGATTTGGTTTGGAAGGGACCTTAAAGATCATCTAGTTCTAACACCTCAGCCATGATCAATGACACCTTTAACTAGACCAGGTTGCTCAGAGCCCTATCAAACCTGGCCTATATGTAAGTGAACTATCACTGTCACCACTTCAGTCCTTTCTTTAAAAATAAGATATATGTGTTTTTAGGCCACAAATGTTTGTCTTCCTAGAGTCACATTCTTGTACTACCAACTAGAAATAATTAGTTTTAAAACTTGACTTTTGATAGCACTGTGAAAATATACTAAATCTTGCTTTACAGCTACACAATTATTTTTCCAATTTTCAAGAACAAATTGTTATTAAAGAAAAACACATTTTCTACCATTAGAGACCTACTGAACTAGGTATTGTCCCCTGAAACATRTTTCTAAATAGTGTTTAATTAGTTTACATTAATTTGAAACCCGGGTTAATTAAAATTAGACTCCTTTAAAACAGGTAATTGAATTTGCATCTGAAATACTTCTCAACATTAAATTGACATTTAGGTGCAAAATCTTAATTGTATTGACCATTTCTGTGGGTCAGAGTCTCAAAGGAGGTAGCAGCTCTCTGCAGCTCCCTTTGCCTCATCTCTTTGGCACTGTTCAGGGGTTTTGTCTCTAACCAGTGAGCCCTGTGCTTGTCTCCTGCTTCTTCTGAAGCACGGAAAGCCTGTAGCCCAGCACAGCACCAGTTGTCCTCTTCTCACAGTTCTATGATCTGATGTTCTGTTCTGAACAAAACCTGCTTTGGAAAATTTCCTATATGGCTAACACTGGAAGAAATTACAGTTTGACGAAATCCAAGGGTTTCAAAGGGTTAAAAAAAAAATTCTTAAGTCTTGTGTGTACAATTGTATTAATAATCATTCAGACTGGCATCGCATTGAGATGCATTTTTGTGCTTCCTGGTGCTGTTATTGGATCCTTTTGTCTTTTAATGATATACACAAAAGATTACTTTATATTAGTAAAATTCCAAACAGCACCTAATATAGATGTGTGGGCGTGTGTGTTTACCATTTGAAAATTCTTATTATTTTACATAATCTTAATGCACCAGGTCCGTCCTCTCTTTTTCTCTGCAGAAAGTGGAATGCCTGTTTTCATAACAAAAAGCTTCTGATGATTTACTGTATTAGCCTGTCAAGGGTAGCTCATACAGACCATTGATTGTAATCCTCTGAACAATCTTGAGTGTGAATATGTATAAAAAAGCAGATGGTACCAAATATTTTTGCAGGTTAATTCCAACATGCAAGCTCTCACTATCATAGGCTGAAGTGAGTCTCTACTTTGTCATCCTCACAGGTGAAACATGAACAAAAATTTAAGTGAGACATAACAGGARGGATAAGTATTGTGACTAACGCTTGCCATCATCATATTATAAGGATCTTACATTATACTTTTTGTGTTTTTATCCCAGCTTGTTGAACCAAACCAATCATTAGCACTTAGGTCCATGTTTAAGAATTTGGCAGTCCTTTTGTTCTCTGTGGTGTCAAAATCTCACTGCACTGTTTTACAGTAATGCAATTCAAAGTGATGGGATAGACTGGGAACAGTGCGGATTGCTCCTCTGACCCTATTGCTGAATTGGTGTGTAATGCCCCCATCAGTACTGGGGCTGCTAGGAAAAACACATCAGGAAGTGGGTGAAGCAGATGAAGAATGTGCACTGCAGAAAAACCTGACTCCCTTTTATTGAACTGTAGGGTGTCTGTAAGTGTGAGCAGTGCGGGAAAGCTGAGTCAGCAAGATCTGGATTTGCAGCATTATTGAGGACACAGTAACTTCATTTGGAGTTGTGGGTGTTTAATAACCTTGAAAATAGAACTGCAAGAGATGCTATTTAAGGTGTGAGGCATTTCTGTCTGCTGAAAGAAAACCTGAAGAAATTACGCTTTGTGTCTAGAGATAAGGAGGAAAAATTGCCTTCTGTTTCTTCTTTGAAAGTCTGTTTTTCCTCAGTGTGTCAAAACGCTCACTCTGACACAAATGAGCAGAATTAGTTTGCCTGTAAGAGGGACAGTAGGGTGGTTAAGTGATATTGGACATAATACTGCAGATCACTGGGTGTTAAGAGTGGCTGGATGCTGAATGAAGTAATTGAACCCTGAGGAGACACACACCTTCCTCTTCTATTTTGATTGTATTCAAAACCTCCCCAACAAAGGGTTGCAATGGCTAATGTGGCGTAACCTGAAGTGTCATTTAATTATTTTTAAACGTGGGCACATTGTTGTTGTAGTCACTCTCATCTTTAGTGATGGGACAGGTATTAATCACTGATGTTCATGTTGGCTGTACTGGCTCAAGCTGTCTCTCCTTTTTTTTTCCTTATGTGGTTTGCTTTAGATAATAGGTAGGATACTACCTGTATGGGAGTGTCTTGCATCCCCTGTATAACTCCCTGGCTTATACTTTGGTTAGGGCAATGTAAATCCTGTTTCTAGTCATCTGGGATTCTCCAGAGCGCAAAACATGATGGGATTTTGTATGCTTCAGCCTAAACTACTCAAGATAGGGGACCTTGTGACAGGTGTTATGATGATGGTAACAGAGATCCTTTGGCAAGACCTGGACAACCAGTAGTGCCAAAGGGCACTGGGCCAGCACATTGTGGTGAAGGCTGACTGTCCTAGGGATAAACTGTGTAATTACCTGGAAGTGTGTGTTGGGCTTCTTGGTGCACTGCAGTTTGCTTTCAGACATTTTCCTGAAGCTCAGCACACTTGTGGAGGCCCTTGTTAGTGGTCATCAGCCACTTCTTAATGTGGATAAACTAGTGGTGAAACTAGTTATAGCTAGAGGAGTGACCAGTTATCAGTTACAGCTAGAACTTGGTGACCAGTTCCTGGAAACTCTCATGTTTATGTTCGCCTCTTTGTTTTTTTTTTTGTTTCAATTCTTTTTGGCGGAGAGAGTGAGATTGTCCATGATCCAATAAATGAGCCGTGAGCAACCTCATTTCCTACACTCTTTGGTAGGAAGTCAGCAGCCAAGGCTACGAACTAGAATTTGAACAGTTTGTTTAAATGCTTTGTTTGCCTCTCTGCAGTCAGTCAGGAGCCTTTGTAACTTGTATTAAGGAGCCCTCAGGCTGGGACAGCTGTGGGCCAGACTGGCTGAGAAGCATTTGTTGAAGATATTTAGGGTGGAGATAAATGACAGGAGAAATTATTCAGGTTTTATATACATCTTTAGGTTTGGAGGTGCAAAGGGAAACCAGGTGGGACTTGGACCAGATGGGAGCAACACAGTGCACAGAAAATCATCTGAAGTGAGGTCTTGCTCTCTCTTGAGTGGGACAGCCTGTTCTCATGTCACTGTAATGCACTGTCTCTGCTTAGTCCCAAGCTTACAGCACTACACGGGGCTTTATGAACATGTTCTGTGTTCTTCACAGTCCATCTGTCAGTTTTGCACCATCCCTAGGTCTGAAAGGTTTCAGTGACTTTGTTACCTTGTATTTCTTCAGTGGGGCTGTAGAGGACAGCTTTGGTTGCTACTTGGGGCAGAGGTCATTTGTCTCAAGGCTTAAATACCATTTACCAACTTTATGCTCACTAAGTCACAATACTCAGCTTTACCCATCACTAGTTTTCAGTAATCAATATGAAAAAGAATGCACAATCCTAAGCAGAGGCCCATTTAGATTTGCAGCTGTCCAACACAATGAAGAAATAGCTCTGCTGCTTTCTATTCCCACTATAGAAAATTTATAGAAAGGGCAAGTCAAAAATCAATCTGAAAATGGACTAAAAGCCAAAGCCTGAGATGAGTTCCTGATGTATGTTTCCTTTAAGGCAAAGGGACTCAGTCCCTAAACAAATGTCTTTAGCTGTTATTTATTACAGTATTACAGTCTTTTTATGTAGGCTATAATATGTTTCAGTAGGCAGACATGAAGAACACTCCTCAAAGCATGAACTTTAGAAAATACACATCTCAAATTAATTTTATTGTATGTTCCATTGTTCTTGTGCTATTGGAAGCAGCAAACAATCATTCCATCTCACATCCCCTGAATCCCTGGTTCAATAAGGCTGTCTCTGTTCTCACTAGCCACCTCTTCTGAGCCAACACTCTCCTTCATTTCATCCCTACTGTGTTCAAGCTTCTTCCTGCATTTGATCATCACTGTGGCCCTTTTCTAGTTTATCTATATCCTCTCTGAGTTGGAATGGCCCAAACGATGCACCCTATTCAATAAGTCTGAATAAGTGATTTTCAAATGGTGTGACCATATGTCCTCTTTTGTTACCTATTCCTTTTCTAGTGTTTTTTAGCATTCTGCTGGTATTTGTCAGTGTGACCCTGCTGACAAGTGAGCTGGTGATTGCAAGACCTACCCAGGCCTCTTTCCCGAGAGAGAAATAATTGCACATTCAGAGCCTGTCACTGTAGATACATACTTAAAGGTAATTTTGTGGCCAGACACATTATTTTGCACTTATCAGTGCAAACATTTTGTCATCTGCTCACTTTATATTACATGTACCTAAGATGTAAGTCTTAGCTGTCAGCTTTAGATGTCATTATTCTGAATAATTTTGTCATGGCATTATTCAGTGCTCTGTCAGGTAGTTTGTGACCAAATTAAGCCTCATGAAGTTCCAAAGCACATCTCTGAATGGGATCCTGCTGGTTAACTTCTGACAAAAAGACATTTATTCCCTATCTCTAGACATGAGAGGAATGTCCCTTCTACCCACTGATTGTTTAGCTGTAAGAATTGTACCATCTACCTTTTTGTAACCCATAAACAACTGGTTTCCTCTTTAATATGTTGGAAGGCATCGAAAGGACAGATCAACTTTTTCTTTGGTTAGTTTCAAAAACCCTTTCACTGTCAATGCTTGGAAATGAACCATATGATCCTTGTAAGGATCAATTAGGTTTGCTTTTTTTGTACACACAATCTCTCCTAATCTGTGTCGTGCACATACTTTTTTACAAATGGGCAATTCTGAGACACATCTTGTAATAACAGGCAACATCAACGGACAGTTTTTCATCCCGTAGGCAATATGAGCAACATGAGCAAATACAAGTGTTTAAAATGGACATTTCTGATAGTTTAAAATACGTATGAATTCTGATAAATATAAAAGTGATTTTTTTAATTGCTCAGACTCTTTAATCACAACTGATTCAGTGATTGCTCTCACTTATGTAGAGCATGGGGGGAATTTAATGGAAGACGTGAAGTTAATTTTTATTCTTATGACATTTTTAGAACAGAATCTGACTCATACATCCCTTTAATTTTTGCTCAATGTTCAACAAAGAGATGAATGTTTTTTATGATGGACTATAAGCTTTTGATTGTCCTGCTAAGCAGCAGCTGCAAAATCTGATGCAGTTTAGTGTGTGGCAAAGCTGAATGTCACACAGTAACTCATTTGAATAGGAGCCAAGCTAATATTCCTTACTGGGGTAACATGCTCACTAAAATGTTTTTATGGAACTAGGATGTCAGATTCATGATGGAAATCTTGAAATTCCTGTTTTGGGTACGTTGAAAATGAGTTGTTCAGATGAACAAGCTATTTATACAGACATGTGGTCTAATACTGGATACTGGTTTAATCTTTCAGTAATCCAGACATTACCATATGGACAAACTGCACAGATTGATCTGATGAGGTCTCACTGGATAAATGAGTATCCCGCTTCAGTTAATTTTCTGAGCTTTTATGTTCGCTTTTATCAGGAGAAAAAAAAATGCTTTCCAGCACATAGTTTATTTGCAGTGACATATAAAATGAGACTGATGACAATCAACACAGGTTTAAGGCAGCTTGTTTGACAAGCAGCTCCTGATGGTTTGGACAGTTTTCTGGAGGGCTTTCTTTCCATACTTCATTGTTTGTAGCCAATGCACAACCTTTCCAATGTGGAACCCCCTTTGCACATACGTATTAGAGAATGCACACAGTTTTCTCTTGTGTTTTGCTTTCAGTGATGTACCCGCAGTAATTTTGCTTAATGCCATAATGGATTATTTAGTTTTGTTATCAACCTCTGCTTTCTCAATCTTCTGTCCTGTGAGGAACTGCCATATTCCTCCCCTGTAATTCTCATTCCCCAGGGCATATACAAAGGCATCCACCGTTGGCACAGTCTTGGCAATAAGGGCAGGAATCTGTCATGAGACACAATATTTGTTAATAGGAAAACATACCGAGAAGCCAGTGGGCTGATTTCAGCCTAGGTTCAGTTTCCCTTTACCAAAAATATGCCTGTATCAAATGGCAGGAGCTTGCCAAAGAGATGAGAAGTGAAAGCAATTTGGCTGGTTGGAAGTCCTTGCTCAGGAAATTATAGTCTTCAGGAGAAAGAATTTAGGTTGGTATTGCCTGAAACAGGGATAATTCAGTTGAGAGTGAATACAAATGCTTAGGAGGAGTGAAAGGTGTGCCATGGACACCTTCTGATGGATAAATGGGCTGATGTTGCCAACACATTTTATATGGGATACTGAATACAGTAATGCATTTGGTGACCTGAAACTGGGCTGATTTTGGGGGATTAAATGAAAGTTGAAAGGTTTGATGTGATATCACTGAGTTCCAGAGGTGGTTTCAGAGCCAAGACTCATAGAAGAAAGGGGAAAGATGAGGCAGCATAACCTTAGGAGAGATCAGTTACAACTTCCTCCTCAAGGAGAGAAAAGTATTAGAAATATGAATGAGACAAACAGTTTCTTCAAAACTGAACATTTTGTGCTGGTACCTCACTCTGGGAAGGACACAAAAAGCTCCTACACGCCATAAAGCAGTACAGGCTACAGACCCATAATTAACTGCTGAAGGAATAAACTCCTGACTTCCTAAGTTTTTGCTTGAACAAAGCAGTAATGCAGTGCCTGTTTACATCACTGTGCTTAGATCTTTTGACTTAAAAATGGTAGATGCACAGAATGCTTTGAGGAACAGTCTACTTGATATATATTAACAAGTAAATCCAATTGTGAGTAAACTGGCATTGTTTCATAGGGACAGAGAGGGGAGAGTAAGGAGTCATTGTTTGGGTTCTGAGGTGGCACAGACGTACCATGCGGTATTTTGGTGGAATGAACATCACATTTTCGACTGCTGCGTAGGAGCATAAAAGGCAATAGGGACCCCAGCAAATGACCAGCGTCTTCAATGGTAAACCAGTGTTAAACTGAAAAACAAGAGCCGTAAGTTTCTTTGTGTTTCACAATCACACTGCAACAAATGGAAGAGAGTGGTCCTATGAGACCGTGGTTGGTGTTCAGCAGCAGGAGAGGATCAGCCAACAGGATATGAGATACCACAGTGCAGCAGCACCAAAGCCCTGCTCCTGGGGATGGGCGGGGAGTGGCAGAGGTGGCAAAACACCTCATGGTAGATCAGATAAATCRGTGTGTAATAGATATAGAAGTCACAGCCAGTAATCGCTGCTGAGGAAAGAGAGCAATGTGAAAATTTAAAAACAGATAAAAAGGAATGATATCTTGCTGACTTCTTAGATGGTCTTGCAGACAAACTGTGTGAAGCCACTACTATGGCAGTGCAACAGATGGATGCAGTAGCTATGTTGTGGTAGTAGGATTCCTCTGTCCTTTGTGCTAGGGCCCTATCCATGGTGTTTGTGGCCAGCTGTTCCCAAGGATCTTATAAATATTAATGACTAAGGAAGTGATAATTTCATCCTTAAATTTTCTGCATTGTAACTTATTTGCACATCTACAGAATATCACAAGAAAGAAATCACATGCTAGTGCATATAAACTCACTGGAAGAAGGTAATAGACATAATAATGAACACTGAGATTTGTTCAAGAAATTTATAGAGGGCACATGTATTTATTGCTGTCAGCTGCAAACAAGTCTGCCTGACTGTCTCTTTGTTGATATAACATCTCCCTTGAGAAGTGACTGTCTTTGCTGAGTGCAGGGGTCGAGATGTGCCCACCAGCCATGCACAGTGCCCCAGACTGTATGGCCTGCACCTCAGCAAACAACCCATATAATCACCACATTACATTGCCATAAACCTGCTACACCAGAACAATCCCTTTGTTTCCAGCTCATGAAGATTTCTGAATTTCCTCAGCCAAGTATAAACACAATGTATTATGGGAAGGCCCTTCTTCCTCCATGGGGTGCCTGCATGTTTCCTTGCAGAGCTGTAGTTCTGTCTGACTTCCTCAGTGATAAGCCAAGGGCTGGTAGCAAAGCAGGGGATAACAGTCTTTCCAYAGAGAAATTTATCTGGATAAATATTAATATGCTATTGGCAAATATTCTGCATGCTGTGTGTTGGTTTTGTGAGGAGAGTTGGACCAGTGTTGATGGAGGAAAATCTTCAGGATCATTGGTTCAACTCCCTTTTTGGTGGGGAACTGTTTACAGCACTAGGTTGGGGCAGATGTGGTCATCTGGTAAAATGTTGAAATCTTCAAGGATGGTGTTTCCATGAACTTTCTGAATGGCCCCATCCTGTGTTGCACTGCCCTCCTACTCAAGTAGCACTGGGGAGTTAGCACAGAAGGAGCTGAGCCAAAGTCCTTGAGAAAGAAACTGGTTTTTCAAGGACTTTGTACTGGATGCAGGCCTATTTTGGCAAGGTGATTGCAGGGGCTGAGAGAGCTTTCTTACCTTATAGTGCCCAGTTTTCCTGAACTTTTGGTGTATGGACTGATAGGCCGTCAGCATGATGAAGCCCGGGATCATGAAGTTGAAAATGGACAGAGCAAGAAGGAATGTGACATAATTTCTGAAAAGGGTGAGGAGGGGGAAAAAAAAAAGAGGTTGTTAATTCCTTTCTTATGCATCTCCATAAACTTCCTGTAAATATTTAYCAACTTGTATTTTTAAAATTGCTAAAACCAGCTTTGTTGACATGCTTTAGGTGCTGCATTTGCTGATGGCCAGTTAGTTGTGCCATGCTGTTGTGTGTGGGACGGATAGTATTGCAGAAAATCACAACAGGTTTTAGTATTCCAAATCCAAACATCCCTACTCAGATATTTTGTGGTGGACTGCATAAAGCCAAAGCTGTTCTGAAAGAGTTTCAAGTCCTAAACCCAGAAAAGATGAGCAAGGGAGTAGCAGAAAGCTAAGCACCAGCCTCTCCCACAGAGGAAGCTGTTCCATGTGCCACTRTGCACGTCAAGGCGGCCTTGGGTGATGCCTGCCTTGTCCCAGTCGCTGGGGAGGGACATCTGCCCCAGCAACAGTGGTGGGCACTGTAGGGGTTTTGTGTGCCACTGAGGCCATCCTAGGGGACGGTAGCCTCCACCCCGCTCCCTTGGGAGCTGGCCCTGGCCCTCACCTGTCCCCTTTGCTGTAGTCCAGGGTGCAGCAGGTTCGGAGGGGTTCGTAGTCGTATTCCCCCCAGCCCACTAAGGGCATCACAGCCCAGAAGGCMGCAAACAGCCATGCGAACACCATCATGGAGGCGGCCGTGCTCCACTGCAGCCTGCTCCCTGCGGAAACAGAAAGGGGGGGTCTCCATGCCTCAAACAAAACCACTGGAAAAAGCTGTCTGGCCCTTGGGCCTCAGGCAGAAACAAGCAGTTGTCTGTGTTTTGTATCCTGAAGCTGACCTGAGTCTGGAGGAATCAGTTTTGCCTAAAATATGAAGGAAGCCTTTAGACTTTAGAAAACAGCAAACTGTAGTTCCCTTTTGCGTGTTTTACTTGAACAAATGCTGTATTGCTGCTCAGCTTTGTACCACACTGGAGATGCAGCTGCTGTTACAAACATTGTATTCTTGGTTTTGGGAATGTGTTTGACGACACAGATGAGGCAGAGAGTAAAATGAACAGGGTGATACAATAAATGGTGTTTGAAGAAACAGAGCCCCATGGCAGAATGTGGGTCAGATCAGAAATGTGACTCTGCACACACTCCCCAGCCCCTGCCTACTTCCTTCCTGCCTGGCTGGGAGTGCAGGGCACGTATGGATATCTAATATACCCTGTTCTAAAAATCACTGTTCATCAATATATATGTGAATGTGTATACACAACCTGACAACAGAGCTTATTCTAAAAATTGTCCTAAAAAGGACAAGTAATTTTGCCCTTAAGATCGTCACTTAGCCTATAACAGGAAATGTGAAGCTCAGCATTGCTCAGCATTAGCTATTGTTTTCTAATTTTATAACAAAAATGTTCACTTGTGCCTATTTCATCTGGTTCCATAAAATACCATAGGAATGAAATGAAAGATTGGAAACTTCGTAGGACACAGGAAGTATATCTTCATGGAGAAGGCAGGCAGGCTTCCCTGCTGCTGCAGGATATTGTGTTAGCCTGGCTGCTTGCATGTAAAAAGGTCTGGATAATTTTGTTTTGGAGACCAATGTCTGTCGTCATGCCCATTCTGCATCACCCATGACGCCAGCGGCACCAGCAAGGAGAACCTTGACTTTTCCCACCACTCCTTTCTAATCAAATCCCCCATTAGGGAGAAGTAATGATGTAATTTTCTGTGAGGCTGGGAAGCAGTCTTTTTGCCTGCTCTTAGACAGCAGCATCAGGATAGCAGGCAGGAAGATTCAGGCCAATTCTGACCTTTCCCAGAAAGGGAAGGACTGGGGGTGAGGTGCATGAGGCGAGTCGCTGCCGTGGGATCAGATGTGGCAGACTCGTGGGTGAAGGGCATGTGGGGGCCACGCAGCCTGGAGAACCCCATAAGGCAGAAGCTCCAGGAAGAACCACAAACTCTACAGTACCTGTTTTGTGTTGTACTGTTCTTGTATATTTTAAAGGAGGAAAATAAAGTATGTTAGTGAAATTGCCTTTTTACAGGAATGCTGGTTCTATCTCTGTCCTTTTTCTTATCTTCTAAGAAGGATAAGGTTCTTCAGGGAAAAGAATTAGAGTTTGAATTGCATTGAAAATCAACTTGGAAAATTTGTTTGGTGCAGGTGTTCAAAAATTAGTCATGGGAAAATACAGCTGTACACGTAATTTAAATATGAAGGAAAATTAAAGAAAATCCTTTGTATGAAATACTCTAGTTTCTCTATTTGGTAGCTACAAAAAATATTTTGATGTTTTAGTAATTTAAAACATTATTTAGTAATAATTGCTAATGAAGAATTATTAATAATGACTAATATCTGTCTTTCATACAATTGCTACATAGAAGATATACTTTGGCTGCAAAGGCTTAAGTATTGCTTTGTAGTACTGACATAATATGACTCTAGAATGACACAGATGAAAATAAAAGAGTAGTTTTTGATTTAGGGGACTAGCAATACAAATACAACTTTTTAGTAATTTGTAATTATTCTTAAACTCCCAGTCCAAAGAAGCAATGTAGCCTAAGCACCTTTTTACTTTAGTGTTTGTGCCTTTTCTATGAAAAACTGTAAGGAAAAGTTTATTTTAGTTACTTTTCCATGCGTGTTAGGGGTCACCATTTTCTTATTAGATGTAGAATAAAAGGACTATGGAATAATGGAGTCTGGCACCAGGCATGTCTCAAAAGACCTGCCTTTGGAAAGCTCATTTCTGTGAATGAGCTCATCTGTTCTCTCTCCTCACACTTAAGGAGTCCCACTTTGGACACTAGAACAGGAGAAAATCAGAACTAACAAAATGAAATTTTTCCTTTTGGCTTTGACATTTTGCAAAATGAGATTAATTGTGCAGTAGACCTGGTGACATCACCTGCTTGTTGACCCTCCAGAAAATATTTACTCACACGTCAGAAGTAGCTAAAAATGTATGAATGTAAAATTAAAGAAGCTTGAGATTATTTTAGTTTTACCCAGAAAAAACACTTTCAGTACGAGAAGAAAAACCACTTTCAGTACAAGAACAGTGAAAGAATCATGCTCYGTTCACATGGCAAAAATGTCCTCCCCCGAGAAGGCTGGCAGCAAGAGAACAAGTTGAGAGCAATTCAGTTGCTTTTGTGCCCAGCAGGCCATTTACCTTAAATGCCTTTTTTTGGTCTGATAAAATTTAATGTAGTAGCCATGTAGATCCTAATTCAATTAAGTGTATATGTTTGGAGTTCAGCATATGCTTACAGACATAATTCCTAATTAGGACCCAGTGCTGGCAGTTTGGTCCTATTAAGTCTAATCACTCTTGTGCTCTGGTTTTCTCTCTTTGAAAAGCAAAAGGGAAGCTTCTCTTTTCCACACAGTGAAATATTACTACAGGGAATTCTAAATAGTTTTAAAAATTGCTTTGGAACAGAGAGAGGTCACTCTCATAAACAAACCCTACTCCCCCCCCCCCCATATTTCAAAGGTTACTAAAATTGTGATGTCAAAAGCTGAATTTTGAGGAAGCTAGATAAAGCATGGAGCCTTAATTCTTTTGATTATGATGGCCAGTTTTTAGTGACATAATTATAAACATATCTCTATTTTTAGTTTGTGAAAACATTTATGAATGTGTATTTTTTTACGATTTATATTTATTTTCAAACATTTAGCTRATTTTCACAGGAAGAGAAAAAAATGCATCTCTGACACAGTGGCTACCTTTCAGTTAGATTTCAGCCTGCTCTTCAAAAGGAGTGTCTCAAACAAAAGGTCAACAGGATTTTCTATGGTGGAGGGAAAAAAGGTCCCTCATTCTTGCAAATGGTTAAGTTATAATAGCTGTATAAATTTTAATTATAACGTATTCCAGAACAATATGGCTTGTACCAGGCTTTGTGGCATGCATCATTTAAACTTAGCCAAGTTTGTCAAAGACAAAAATATCTGAAAACCTTATGAGCAAATATATATATCAATCATAACTGAAATAGGTGTTAGTACCTACTTCATCTGCAGTGCAAAAAGCAGTCAGTCAGTAGTGCTCACAAGTATTCATTTTTTGTAGAAATAAGAAAGCTGAAATGTGTAATGGCTTCTTTTGTGCATATAATTAGAAAAAGCTCTTTAAAATAATGTAATTAGGGATTTTTTTTTACTCCATTGTTTTTTTTTTTTCTCTGTGTTTCTCCATGGTCATGGATCTGACCTGTTGATCACCTCCTGCTTCAGTGGAAAATGCAAGATCTATATAAACACTGACATTTTGTCAGGAAAACCGATACAGGCGCAAAACTAGATGAAGGGAATGTGGCAGGGTGGCTGCAGTCAGTGTGACAGAAATTTAGGACTTATTCCTAATTTGACAGAGCTGACAGCTGTAATTGGAGCAAACGGTAGTTTGGTAATCTTTGGATACTGATATAACAACCCAGGTTTCCTTGATTGTTAAGGATTAGATAAAACTCACTGTGGTTCTACTTTTTGAAATTGAATGCTGCTGTGAAATCCTTGCTGGTTTTATTTGTCTTCTCTTCTGTAATATTGAGCAAAGTACTGATATAAATCACTTCAGATTTTCTGTTTGCCACTAATTCTTAAATGCAAGTGTAAAATCTTCTACATTTTTTTTTCTTTCCTTTTAAATCTGTAACTGTATGCTGTGCTTATGAACTGACCAGGATCCTTCCCCTCTCCACAAACTTCTGATGGCAGTGTGAATGGCCAGAGAGGGAGAACTAACACTGTCTATGTTAATCTAAACTGTCACCTTCTGAGTACTTGGCTGCTGATAGCTTCCTCGGAGTTTGCCCTTTCCTTCTTCACTCTCAGGCACTAACAGAAAACTACTTCTGTTTTCTCCTTTTCCTCCTAATGACTAAATTTTGAAATACAATTATCTGTTTTCCCATCTTGCTAGAGATTGACATTGATACCCTTCACACTCCCCTGGCTTTTCTCCTCTTATTGCATACTTCTAGATTATTTCTGTAGTTCTCTCCTCTTTGCTGTAAAAGTAGCATCTTATTCAGGGGATGAAAAGAGAGTTGCCCAGTGGGGTTGCCTGGAAGGAAAAAAATCAAGAGAGGGGAGAGTAAAATATTTTGAAACACTACCTCTGTCATGTGAGGTGGTAATGCTATTTTCTTCCCAATGCAAGCAATATCAACCTGATTTCTGATGAGTGACTTGTCTAGTTATCAGTACACCTTAAAGGCTAGTGCTTTGTCACTGAGGGTTGTGCTGACTTCCAAATTTAAAAACTTGGTCATTTTTCAGAATGTTGGTGAACAAATTTGCGTTATTAGCATCCAAAAGGATGACATCTAAAGTCACAAGTTTTCCTATCATCATAGTGATACCTCACATTCTCATCAGCTCTTTCTTTCCCAGAAATATGGATAGTGGATAATCAAGTGCCAAGCTGAGTAATGCCACAACAAAGGATTTCTTGGGRAACTCTAACGATGTAACAAAAAAATTGGGGATGATGTAATTGAGTCTGGAAGGAGTACCAGATCCTGGGAAATGAAGGTAAAAGGCTGATAGCTTTGTTTTTTAGGCAAAGGTATTTTTTACCTTCTGTACAGGCATGCAACTCGCACCGGTGTCAACAGGACTTTAATGTATGGATTGAGAACACAGTATAGCCTGTAGGCTTGGTATAGCACATCTATGAAATATGACTTAATCTTCCTTGCAATCAGCATGTGAAGAATGAAACTAGAAGGGGCTGGTTTTACTGGAATAACCACAGGGCATGAGCACCTTCTGGGTTTTTGGTTTTGTTTTGTTGTTCAAAATGTTCACTAGAGGAGCCATGTTTGGCCATCAGTAAGTAACAATCTGAGCAAAATAAAGAAGCTTGTGCCCTTAGGGTCCTTCTGCCTGTGCTCTTAGTGTAGAGTATGCTCTTGACTGGAGGAGCGCATGACACAAAAGCATTAAAGTCAATGTGGCAGAGAGTAAAATGTGTTTCCCAGACATGCTTATTTTCAGGCTCTCTCTCATAAAATACAGATGCTACTCTTCCAGCTCTAAATGCATTTCAGTGTCCAAGGAGTGTTATTATGGATTTAGCTCACAGCCTGCATTATTTGGGGCCTTTGTCTGGACATGAAAAAAAAATTTCTTTGCCTGAGCTGAATTCCTGCAAAAATTGCAGAACAAAAGAAGTTGGCAGCCTTTCCACCCTCGCCAGGATCATCAGATTGAACATATTTCATGTTGGGGTGTGTTTTGCCTTATGCTGCTAGAATCACGTGGAGGCTGTGCCTGAAAGGCTGTGTGGGTACAAATGTCTCTTGCACCCCAAAATGCCTGTGTGTTGCAGAAAGGAGCTGCTGAGCTCCGTCTGCCCGATCATGCCTCTGCACAGGCTCTGTTCCAGCCACCRTCTCTGCAGAGGCAGCTCTCTACTTACACCAAATTTATCTGTAATTAGTAAACTCTGCATGGACATGATGATGTGTTTAGTGCATAGCAGGGTGTTGGATGAAAGCCCAAGGTGAATAGATTTTTCTTCAATATGAGGAGTTGGACAAGGATGCGATCTGGACAAGGAAATATCTCCTGAAGGTGGTTGGTGATTGCCTCCTGTATGGGAAGAGGTCTTTCGGAGAAATTGTCTATATTTGCTCTATCTAGTGTGTAAGATAAACAAACTTATGTATAAGATACACAAATAATAACCATGTGCTTGCTTTGATTCTCAGACACCTAAGCAGGCTGCCTTGTAGCAGGATGTGGGTAAAATTGTGAGGTAAATTGCAGCCCTTACTTGTACAGTAGTGATGGTATCGGTCCCAGGCAACGGCAGCGCTGGAGCTTATGCTGGCTAGTGCTGTCAGGAAGCCATGGAATCCGTGGATTTGACAGCCGTCAGAGCCATAGGGCCAGTATCTGTCAACAAACGAGGAATATGTTAAGAAAATGACAGAAAAAGGTGAAGACATGTTTGGAAATTGCATTAATGGAGAAGGTAAAATGATAGCCTGTGCTCGTACTATCTGTCTGACAAACACTGAAAGATATTACTGTGCTTGCCTTTAGGTATTTGAGGGCATTTTTCTTGCTGTGGTGTCTCTTACAGTACAACAGCTATTTGTACTCTTAATATGGAGAAGAAAATATATCCCTGCATTTGTATATTGAAAAACTGGGGTTTTTAAATTTGAAATCTACATTTCATCCAGTTATCCAGATCGTCAAGATTTGCCTGCTTTGTGAGAAGCCAATTTGTCAATGTGTGCAAGTCRGTGCTTGCCATGTAACACAGTACAAAAGCTCACCACAAATAAAAATACTCYTGATAGCAAGACTGAGGCCTCCAAGTATCTTTGCAGACATAGAATGAAAAGGAGCCATGACTTTTTTTTCTGTGTTCATCTAATCTGACTCTCATGCTTTTAAAGCTGTGAGGTGGAAGTCTTCAGCAATCCCCTTTCTCATGTATTTACAGAACACCAGTATAATCCATAAGGAGACTGCCCCTGGAACAGGAGATAGGTTACTGCTTGAGAGACTGGGAAACTTGTGCTCCTATTTAAAAGAAAAGGTTCAGTGATTGTTAAAACCAAGCTCATTTTGATGTATTGACCTTAGCTTCTCAGCTCCAGTTCAGCAAAGGCACCTCTATTGGCTTCAGTTAGACATAAGCACCTAAAAAAAGACTGACCTATACAGGAGGTAAAATATTATTCAATAATGCCCCTTTGAAGGTTATTATTTACTTGCTAATTTGCAAATTTTTTTTAGCCATTAAGAGAGAATAAAATGGTCATGTTCTGGCTTGAAATGTATTTCTGTTTTCCATGAAAGGTCTTCCTGAGGTGTAAAGATATGCTACCTAGGTGAAATTATTCACCCTATTTTATAGSGTGGTGGCAGGTTTTTGAGTATGGTTTGCTTGTATTTGCTTGTTGTAATTATTTACTAAAATGCTTGATGTTGTTTCTGTCCTCAGATTAAATGATTGTGTGTGTGAAAATGTAGAAAATCAATTGTGTCATAACTGATGTGAATTCCCTGGAAACAGATCTGCATTTTCATTTTCCACAGACTTCTTAAATGAGTGCTTTAATGGAAAGGTTTATTAAAAAAAACCCCAAACAGATAAAGACTTGCAGACAAATTTGGGGTCAATCTAGATGTTTAGTGAAATGATACTTTGATGTTCAAGTAGCTTCTATAACCACTGGTAAAGCTCTCCAGTTAAATGTCTTCTCTAGTCAGCCTCAGTGACCATATGCAGTATGGTCCTTGCCTGGTAGAACCATATAGAGTTTCATTTTGCCGTTTCAGCTTGAGGGAATGAGAAGCTTGGCTCTGTGTTATAGAAAGAGAATCATGTAATTACTTTGGCCTCTTAGAACTTAAGGTGTTAATTTTCGTGAGGTTCTTCCGAGCATGCTTTAGGAAAACCTTTCCGACACACCTGAGGAAGCTGGAAAAGGCAGCGATGAAGGCGTTGATGCAGATCCCGCAGTCGGCCAGGGCAATGCTGAGAACCAGCAGATTGCTCGGTGTCCGCAGCTCTTTGATTTTTCGGAAAGAAAGAATTGTCAAGCCATTCAGACAGAAACCAAGCAGGGCTGAAAGACAGAATTGTTTGGTGTGAGTCAACTGGAAATGGAAAATATCTACAATGGTACTGCTGTTTTCTTTGATGAAAGAACAATAATTACAGTGGAATCTTACGCCCAGGGAATACATCTGCAGTGGTCAGTCTGCACGCGAGTTACCAAGGCTTTCAGAAGAGMAGCTGTAGGTAACAGCTCAAGCCAATGCTTCAGACTTCAACAGTCATGTGGAGCAGAAATAGTTTGATCTTATTTGCAATTCTGCCTTTTGTTATGAGAGAAACTGGATTGTCAGGCTCAATGCAGGGAACCTGGTTCAGGGTTCAGAGCAACGGAGGTGCAGAGGAGGCAGTTTCAGGAGGGCTGACAGCCACATGCTGCTTGTGCACACACCTCCAGGCCTGACTTTGATAGAGAAATGGGTTGTGTTTAATATAACATTCTTTTTTGTTTAAGCACATAAATCCCTTAGCCATGTTTCAGTCAGGCTGCCTCCCTTTGGGCTTCTGTCTCAGGTTAGCCCACACAGTGCTTGAATCACACCAGCTCAATCTTATTACTACCCCTCGTCAATAGACTATACATGGAAAGGAATAATCTAATTATGAAAAGCAGTCACTGGTCACTGGGAGATTTAAAAAAAATAAGTTAATGTTGGTCCTCAGAGAGGAACATCCAAGCAACCTGAGCTATTCCCTCAGCACAGAGCTGTGCCACCCTGAAACCCATCCTTCACTGGTTTAAACTCAAGCTTTGTCCTTTAATGCCCTTTTCAAGGCCACCTGAATTATTTTAGCTCTGATGAGGCTCTGACTCAACATCCAATCTCTAAGTTTCAGTTAGATGAGAGGCACTGTGTCTTTTTATTTGTGTTCTTCTTGGAAAAAGAAATTATGTGGCACAGAAAAAACCCATATCTCCTAATTCTGTAAAGTAGTGTAGTTACTTATGCTTATTGTCTTAATTCGGCAGTTACATAAGATGGATGATTTTTTTCTAGTCAGAAATTCTGCTTCTATCTTAATTGCATTAATGACCGATGACATAACCATAGTAACAGCTGATGTGTGTCTATCATTACACAACATATAACAAAATATTTCCAGGAGAAATATTTGGAGCCATTTGAGATCTGCTATTCTTATTTCCTCCCTGCCAGATTACCTCCCACCCACAGGGTAAAACTGCTGTCAACTCTCCCAAATGCAGAGAAGCCTTTAGGAGAGATATGTTGTGAGCATATTTAGAGTAGAGCTGAAGAGTTATTACAATATCAGCTTTTTTTCTATCTTTCCCCTGTTTTTGGAAGCCTTAGGCTTTACCAGATTTTGCCTTCTTGAAGATCAGCATGAGTGTACAAATAGAGAACTTACTAAATTAAAAAAAAAAGCTTTGAATTTTCATTTTTAGATCAGCAAATGTGTCCACTTAATAAAGTGAATGCAACTCATCACTACAAGCTTTTTTGCAAACTGCACTTAGAAGCTGCCGTAAAAAAGAGCGGGATCCTCATTGCCTTTATCTCAGAGTCTTTCAGAAAGTGAATTAATCTTTGATTATTTAGCTTGATCTTCTAAGTCAAATGACAAAGTTTTACTGCCCATCTCCTGGTCACATTCTGCCTAAAACCCTATGGAAAATACTTGTGTTTAGTAAAACATAAATGTGTTACACCACACCTGGTTTTAACTGAAGGTTACCGGAGGTTCTGTGCTTGAACTTCAACAGGTGCAGGTCCCCAGCAGTCCGCAGCCCCAGGCACAGGTCAGGGCTGGCAGGGCCGTGGTACCACGGGCAGGTCCCCAGCAGGAGCCGGCTGTAGGGCTCTGCCAGCACCCAGCACTGTCCCTGTCCCTGTCCTGCTGCCGCTTCCCACCCCGTAGTATCAGAGTGCAAAGTCCTGCCAGGCTCTGCCAGGCTGAGAGGCTGTTGGTCAGGCTTAGCCCTGGACTCTGTTTAGGCAGCCCCTGGGCAAGATGTAGAAGCTTTTTCCTCTCTTCCAAGGAAGAGTGTCTGACACAGCATTTCCAGCTTTCCTTTGCAGCCAGAGATGAGCTTGGCTGCGATGAGAGCGTGAGCACGCATGCCCCATGTTCATGGGGTGAGCTAACGAGCTTTTATCGCATTCTGATGGTGCTTACAGCTTCTCCTCCTCTGCTGTTGGGCCCCACGATTCCTGCATCCTAGCTGAGCTGCACTGTGCAGGGATGGGATCCCAGGCCCTGAGACTGACACCAACATAACCCTACCTACAAGCCTTTGCTGGCTGCCAGGTAGATATAAATTCACAGTTTTGTTGCAGTCTCTCAACAAGCGGCATATGCCTTAAGAAAAGATCACATTGGCTAAATTAAATTTACCCAGCAGCCATTAATTGCAGTGCTACCAATGCGATCTGGATGTATGCTAACAGTTTACAGGCTATTTTGGAGCTATCATGTTTGATTATAAGACAGCCATTACAACCCACAAAACAAGCAGTCCAATTTTATTGAGAGATTATCAGTCATTTCAACATCTTTCCCCAGAGGAAGATAAAATTGCCTTTAAAAGTCAACAGCAAAATCTTATATACCAAATTCTTGAGAAGAGAGCTAAGTAGCAAGTACTTCACTGCCACAGCTATGCATAGAGAGCAGATCTTCACTGCAAAGAGCTTGCAGCTCACCCTGATTTACTCACCAGAAGTACTGGTGATGTAGCTGCAGTAACCAGGGTCAGCATACCACAAATGCTGCTGTTTACTTCAATTTTCCTTCCCCATCTCACCAGGAATAATAGGGGAAAAAAAATCCTGTCGCTGCTGAGGTCCCACACTGAACTTACCTTCTACCAGCAGGGCAGTGCCAATGGCAAACACTTCTATCTCAGTGAAGCCTTCAGGGAGAGGATGTGCAGTGACCATTCTTTATGGCAAATATGCCAAAAAATTTAACCTCTGCCCTCTGTTATAGCTCTAGGGCTGTCTTTTCTCCGGATCCCTCTACTTCCAGTAGCCCAAGGCTTCTTAAAGGAGCAGCTCACGTGCAGACACATGCTGTTATTATATAAAAGCTTTGGGGTTTTTACTCCCACCACTACAATCTCTGCAGGAATGTTATTAATGATGGGACTAGCATCAACCCGCACTCCCCCTTCCCCTGCAAATCGTATTTCAGACACCAGCAAAATGAAAGCATTCATTGCAATTACAACAAGTTCTTTGTAGACGCAAGATTAAGAAACCTGTCCAGTAAATTTTGCAACACTGGAAAAGAATTAAATGTTGTGGAACAAAGGAAACATGTACTATGTAATTGGGGAGTGACCTGAAAAACAAAGGGGCACTCAGTGAGTTGATAATTAGAGGAAAAGTATGAACCAATAATTTCTGCAGCTTGTAGGTCTTCGCCTCACCCATTTTTTTAGAAACTGGCCAGTGTGTTTTTCTGGCAATGACTGTGCTGTATATTAACATATCTCCTCTTTGTAACTGAGGCTTAAATTAATTGGCACATTGGCAYGGCCTGATTAAAGACAAACACTTGCAAATTACTGATTTGGGGCCCTAAACATACAAGGATGTGTGTGAGTTGCCAAGTGGTGAGTGCTCACAGGAATTACCTCACTGTCCTTTTGGAGATGTTTGAGGACTGGGTGTACGGTGGCTCTGGAGTGTGTGCAGTGTGCAGCTTGTCCAACCTCCAGCTCATTACCTGCTGGATCACTTCCCACCACAAGGAAACCACAGGATGGAGCTGAGATGGGCACGAGCCCTTACCATTTCCCAGCCGGGTCAACCATTTTCCTTTCATGTATTGTGCTATTGATTGATTAATTAACTCTTCGGAAATTTGAATGCCTGGATCCTGCAGAATTAAAGACAGCCAGCTTTCAGAGTTCAAGTGAAACAAATGGTATTTATTTAGTTATACAACTATTACTTATGTAATTTTCAATGCCTGTCCATTAAAAGTGAGCAACTTGGCCATACTTCTACATTTTGAACCTACATTTAGTGTAGTAACAACTATGGTAATTACTATATAGGGTTGTTTTCTTTTAATGGTACTTTATCTCACCCTTTTYAGTGCATTTGTTTCTTTTTCTTCACTTTTCATTCCTTACCACTTTTCCCCAGACCTACTCAGTGCCTAAACAAGGTGCCACTAGCATGATAGTTGTTACTTTGACACATAACTTTCTTCATGCTGATAATCCTACCGCAAAATGGGAGCTGAAGCACAAGGGATATTAGCTTCCCCCAGCTCAGGCTCCACACTGTGCTGACCTAGCTCCCAGCTGATTGGCGTGTCAGGCAGCATGAATTTACTCCAGATGCCACCAGAGGTTGTTCAGTTCTCCTGACTGCATAGTGGAGGTGCTTTTACAGTCAGTGATGTTGGTTGAAGATAGTGGTGGATTTTTTGCAGTTTTCCTGAAATCTGTGCTTACAGGCTGTGATGCCCAAGAGAACTGATTAGAGCTTCAAGGCTGTTGTGAAACCATCTTGCTGTGTTTTTTTGATCTCTGGTATTCAATTTACAGCTCTTTTTGATGTAGGTAATTGCCTTGATGGATAGGCTCTTGGATTTTGAAGTAGGATTCAGGAGGGCATGATATTTGTTAGGCTATACGGGTGTTTGGTTTAAGCAGAGTAAAGTTACATTGCACCACATAAATCCCTCATTATGTTTGTCTTTCACTCACCTACATGTCTTGATGACAAAGAAGGTGACGGTCCTGCCTCCTAGCAGGGCAAATGAGTAATCTAAACCTGTGTTTTAATAGTGATCAATTGCATGTTCTTGCAAAAAATTAGTGGTAGATCTTGTAAATGTGCTGTAAATCTTTCTAGTGTGATAGTTCTGAAAATGGATGGCTCAT
This sequence comes from Amblyornis subalaris, assembly GCA_018881555.1. Taxonomy (NCBI): domain Eukaryota; kingdom Metazoa; phylum Chordata; class Aves; order Passeriformes; family Ptilonorhynchidae; genus Amblyornis; species Amblyornis subalaris. The sequence continues at coordinate 16,329,833 of JACAXG010000003.1, read as the reverse complement.
TCTAATGCTTGTCAACATAAAGCTGCACAGCTCTTCTACACTGGGSATAAAGGACAGAGATATTTGAACTTCCCTCATGAGGGCTGTCAGGTACTATTGGTTGCCTGCCACTGTACTTCACCTTTGCTTCCAAGCAAATCTCCCAAATGTGTTACACTGCTGGCAGTTTCTGTGGTGCAGACTTTACTCATTCCAAAACAACTTCTTCCATGAAAGTAGGCTACTACTCTAGCCCCTTGGATTTAACAGACCTTTATTAGAATGATTATTATTAACTTGTTGGCTGCTTTTCTTCAAGTATCTTAGCAATTTCCATGTCTAAATCTCATTTACTTTATCAGTGCAAGGTCTAATTACACAAGTCAGACATAGGCAAACTTTCCAGTTGTGGTTCAGCATCTCACTCAAGAGAAATTTATGTCAACAGAAACTTTATGCATCAGTCTCTTAATACCTTTTTTGATGCTGTGTTAAGCTGACTTTCTAATGTTTTCTTGGGCTAGTATGGGATGACATATGGTCCAATATGGCTGGTAAATTCAATTATAAGTTCAGGTTATAAATGATTTTCTTCAAGCAAAGAGGAGGTGCAAATAGGGAATAAATTATTGACTTTGATAGAATCTTCAAATGATAGGTTTTTTTTCAGTTGGTAAAACAAAGCTGCATTCATTTCCTTTCCCTGCTTTTTATGTAAGACATAACCTCACATCGTGTATTCCTGTGAAGTCAGGGAAAACATGCAAATGATAACAGGTTTGCCAAAGACATTTATTAACTCCTTAAACGATGAAGTTTTTAGTGATCCCTTTCTACTTTATGCACTCTTTCAATAACTACTTGCTCTTTCCAAATTCAGGGGGAAAGGTCTTTTGCTCAACCTGATGTTATCTTGCAGCTTCATATTTTGAATTCCACTGATCTCCTTTCTGCATCAATAAAACATCCATTTCCTTTTACCCTCTCACTTAAGAATATTTCACTGGTTACTTATCTGTTTGCAAAGAATATGCAGAATAAAGATATGATAGGTTCTTGCCAGATGTCCCTATGGATTTCATAGAACTGTATGGATTTGGTAGGAGCATATTAATCTTTGTAAAATATGCATTGGTACAAGCACAACAAAAAAAGGTGCACTGCAAAGATAACAGAGTGCTCATGCACTCTGAATTTTCTTCAAGCAATCAATGCAGATTACTGACACAGTATTTTGTATTCACAGCGAGAACTTTGCTAAATTGACGTATTATTATTCATCTGCCTTCCTAATCCTTTCTTCTGATTCAGGTTTAGCCTCTTTATGTTGAAATATGCCTTTAAATGACAAACTGCAGCATTTCAGCAGAAGTGGGCTGGGAATGCAGCCACACAGGACTGCAGTTTGGTATCACTGAAATGAGTGGTAATCTTGGTCCTTGTGGGAAAGGCTCCTCGCCAAGGAAAGGAAACAGAAAGCATATTGTCTGGAGAGCTTCTAGTTGCAGTTGTGTAAATTTGTTTCAGTTTGGTAAGAGTGATTGGGAATATGACCCAGACTGTAAATAGGCACCTGGTGTTGGCCATAGGAGGGATGACGGAGAGAAAGAGTCCTCAGAGCAGCATGTGGACTGCAGCCACATCATAACCATTCTCCTCAAGAGTCTGGCAGTGTAACACTTTCCTCAACTTGAGTTTCTCTGCAGTTGCCCCCAGAGCTGTGTGAGGAAGTGTAGTGGTGAAGCGCTGGGCAGGGCCAAGGAGGTTTGGAGGAGGCAGGAGCCAGTGGCTGTGCTTTTGGGGAGCGAGTGTGGCAGCCCCAGGTGTGGTGGGGAGGACATGAGGGACCCAGAGCAGGATGGGGAGCCAGGGGTGGGAGGTGCTGCCTGTGCAGAGGAAGGTAGAGGAAGGGAAAGCTCCTTGGCCATGCTCAGCAAAAATGAAGGAGCTGTAAATTCAGTGAGAAGTAAGAAAGCCAGGAGGGGCATCTTCAGAGTTGGAGCCAGAGCAGTGCTGTGTGAAAGTCTCTTCAAAAAAGGACACAGATCCCTCACCTGCTCCCCCAGTGTCACACGTTAGCCCTGTGATTGGCTCCATGAGGATGCAGTGCTGCTGTGGCCTGGTTTCCACCCGGGACCAGGCGGCGCTGGGACTGGCTTTCCTGCACACTGCTGCACCTCAGTCTTCAGAGAGTCAGAATTTGCTGTAGAGCTGAGAAGCATTGCCTTTACTGTTTGAGTTGCCTCTCTAGAGGCARGTAGCTTAATTCACTGTAAATTTAATACATATTTGATAAATATATGTATATCCACCCAGGCTAGAATAATAAAGTTACTAGAACATTAATTGCATCCTAGACTTCTTAGTCTTTGCTGGATGTACCAATCATGATCGTTATCAAATATGTCGAATTGTTGCCTTGATCTCTTACTTGCCTCTCAAAATGCATTTTAGACACCTATAAAGGTATTTTGCTTTCAGTTAGCCTACTAGTTTTAGGGTCATTTACATATTCATAATATAATGAAATATGCTCTCTCTCTCTCTGCTGGATAGTGACATATTCCAGGACTTTGGAGAAGGCAGTCCTACAGAATGCAGGATATACCTAACCCTGTTAGTGTATTTCTCCCTTGGGGTTGAGACCTTCCCACTGCAGAATAATAACTCTTCCAGGGATTACAGTTCAAAGACCAGTACCCAGTTATCAAAAAACCCTCTGCTTTCAAGAGGGGCTTTAGTTGTATTAAGAGAGGATTTGCACACGCACTCTCCTGTTTATTATTGCTCTTGTAAAGAAGCAACGTGATTCTCTCTGAACCATTCCTCAATGCATCTATGCTGCCGACCATGTATATAAATGAACTTCTAGACCATGTATGACAAAAGCACATCTTTTTTCCTGTCACTGTGGTATTGTATATCTTGTTTGTCTTAGTCTTCTACCAGTGTCTCTGTGTCAGGATTTCCCCAAACTCCCTGCTGATACTTCCCTCACAAACATTACTTAAGTCTGATTTCTGCATAGCTTTCCTCAACTTCAGTGTAAGATCTGYGTTTATTTTTAGAGGGATTAATCACACCTACATTTTTTCCTCATATAAAACCCAAATGTACTAATTATCTAGTCTAAGCTAGGCTTTGTTTACTGTTACTGGATGGAATGGGCAGAATGAAGAAATTAAAATACACAAGGCAAAATCTTTCTTTTTCCCATTCTTTGTACCTTTCCTCCTATTTTCTGTTTGCTTTTTGTTTGTTTGTTTATTTTGTTTGTTTTCCCCAAATTTTTCTTGGTCCTCTAAGACTTGCAGCTTCCAAGAAGTTTACTAGAACTGCCTCAAAGACATGTACTTGGCCTGCAAAATCTCAGGGCTGTAGTCCGGTAAATTGGAGTAGGAAAGCTGGTGATTGTCAGACTGGAAAGAGGGCAGAGAGTTGCTGTGTAAAACATTGTGCTTCATCTGCATTCAGGAGCCAGACAAACAATGCTGGAAGTTTTTCTTGCATGCTTGAGGAAGCAAAATAAAACAGCCACTGTTTGCTAAGCAGAGATGACTCTGCAGGGCTTAGACTAATACTATTAAGGTCCAAATCAGAAAAGGTGGTTGCAGTCAGCAATATTACTGCATGACCCCCTCTGTCATGCAGCTAAGCCCAAAGTTAGCTGCTTTGTTGAACTGAGGGAACCTTACTGGATTTTAGGAAATGAAGGTACAATAGAGATAAGGGGCCAGGAATATAAACCTAAGAAAGCTTCACTCATTTAAAATACATCAGATATGACCATGGTATGTCCAGTCATTAAAYTGGACTATCGTGGACTGGTATATGGCTGAAGCATCTCAGAGCAGCATAGTACTTTTTTCWGTGAGAATGATGCTGCTGGACAGACCTAGATGCTGTTCTAGGTGTATGTTTTGGTAACTCCATGGGTGTGTGCATGTGTGTACAGACACATAACTACTTCTCTAGACTTACTCTGTGTTTGGTTTCCTTTTTCAGAAGACCTGTAAAAATTCCCWATTAGCTACTATTTTGATCAGAAATCAGTCAAGAGCTTATGGCTAGCAGAGCATATATATTAATTTTTCTGTTCATGATAACTTAAGCTGAAAGTGTGAAATAGTGAGCACCTTGTAAGTCATGCATTCCAGCAGTGAGAATTTGTTGCAGTGCTCCTCTTTTCCTCCTCTTCTTCCTCTCTATGCCAGCAGCTATAATGTCAAGAGAGCTGGCATAGCAGAAAGGTGATAGGCAACAGTAGCATGTAYGAGTGATACTTGTTTGGAGCTTTAAAGGTCTTTTTGTGTGTGTAACAAAACTAGTCAGAAACATTAGTACTCTCAAAAAGATTTACTCCGCAACTCAGTTGTGTTTTTCATGTTTATGGGTTTTTTTTTTTTTTTTTACATTACCTTGGTGGATAGTTTTACAGTAGTTAAAACATTTACTGAATGGAATTACACATATTTTTTGTGCGTTTATTGTTTGTGGGTGGAAGCATCTTCCAGCTTTCATCTAGTGGGCAACACAAATTCACTCTCCCATTTAGTGCTCAAGACTAAGCCTCAAAGTCAGGTTTGTTTGCAGAGGACTTTAAGAGAGATAATCAGTTCGTCTGCTGCTTTCCCTCTGCAGAGGAGTTTCCAAAGTGTTTRTCTCAGAGAATTTTGCTCTGGGGTCCTGAATGTCCAGTCCTGGTGGAATTTGCCTGTGGCTGTGGGGCCTTTGGAGAAGAAGAGTAGAAGAGCTATGGCCATGGTGGCTGGCCCACTCCTCCCTTAAGGTGAGGCAAGAGTTAGTGCCAGCCTTGCCTTACTGGTTGCTGAGGGGCTCRTTCTGCCGCTGGAGGTTCTGCAACAGTGTCATGGACGCCCAGCACTTCACATTTGTGTCAGTCATGACGAGGCCTCTCTCGGTGCCTGAGCYCAAAGGGAGCAGAGAGGGAGGCACCAGGTGGGTTGGTTTACACCCCTCCATCCTCTGCTAGACTTTGCCTTGCTGAGCACTGCTGGTCACAGCGGGGCCTTGTGGGGCAGCTTCTGCTGCTGGACAGGAATGGGTCAAGCGTGGCCTTTGAAAGGGAGGAGTGTGAGCTTATCTCCCTGTGGGTCAGAGGTCTGTCCTCACTTCTGTACTGCCTGTAACAACCAAAGGAATTACCACTGATAGACTTTTAATGTTCCATGCCAAAACCTGTTTGGGTTTGTTTTATTTCTTCAGCTTGTCTAGAGGTCTATTAATGACTTTGGTCCTATAGGTCTGGAGGAGCTGCCTTCATCAGCATTAAGTGCAAGATCCAATTTAGAATGACGTAATGCATTAACGTGCTCTCGACTTGCATCAGTGGGAAGGATTTTCCACTTTACAAGATGTGCCCTGCCAGAAGCTTCTTGGAGATGCATTTACCTAATGAAATTGATTTATTGTCTGGCCTGCGTTGCCTGCTAATAAAACCTTTCATACAAAATCATGATAATAAGGTATTTTATAGCTTTCATTTATGATAAAATATGCTGTTTGATTTGCTTTATGCCATATTTTTCTAAGTATATGGAGAAAAGAAGTAAAAATAAATTCTGTCCAATTGCCGTATTAAAAATGAGTGACTTAGTGGAGCATGCTGTGTTTGTCACTCACTTTAAAACTCACGGGTAGAATCTGGCTTCAAAATATTTATATAAGAACAAAACCAGAAACTATGATGTCAAATAATTAACTTAATCTTATTAAACACAGAGCAAATATTTTTCTCTGAATTATACCGTACCTAAGAAAGATAAAGATTGCCATGTGCTGAACTTTGCTGACGGTAGACTTTGACCTCATTTGCTTTGCATTTACTTACACCAAAAATATAAACAGGGGATCTGGTTTATCTCAGAGAATGCAAAACAAATTCTTACACTTCAGATGAATGACACTTGCTGACTGCTTCTTTGTATGTTTTTTCCTACAGCTGATATTTTTAGTTTGGTGCAGAGAAGAAACTGTTTACTTCACTTTCTAAGTAAACAGAAAGGAGCACAATTTTTATGATTTGGAGTGCAGAATTGTAAGAGAAGAGCCTAACTCCTACTAATTTCATTATGGAATGGAATTGTCTGTCATGAAAAAAATTGTTTTTACTCTGCACTGCAAAAGGTGGTATTGATTTTTAAAGTCTCAAATAAATATCACCTGCACTTACAAGGAAATTATCTAATGAGTGTTCATTTTACATTAAGTAGCATAATGAGCGAATAACTGTTCAGTAGTTGGGAGGAGGTGATACACTTAAGCCTTAAAAATACTATGAAAACCTAGAATAGCTGTTGCACTGCAACAGGACAAGCCAGAATTGTGTGTAGAAGTGAATTCATAGTCTGTTGAACACTGTAGCCAGAATTTGCTTCCAGTTTTATTTCTTCCATCTCCCTGAATTATGGAGGGAGCATGGATGTAAGCAGAAGCATCTTCTTGCAGCCCACTCACCAATGCTGCCTCACACAGTCCTTGAAGTGCAGGTACTGGCACCTACCCTTATGTTTTAAACATCTCATTTCATTGCCTTTGTTTCACTAATTCTCTCTGTTCTCTTCTGCTTGCTCCTTTGTGAGACTTCACCTTGAGTACTGCATCCAGTTCAGGGACCCCCAACAAAAGAAGGACATGGACCTGCTGGAGCAAGTCCAGAGGAGGGCCATGAAGATGATCAGAGGCTGAAKCACCTCTGAAGACAAGCTGAGAAAGTTGGTGTTGTTCAAGAAGAGAAGGTTCTGGGGAGACCTTGGAGCAGCCTTCCACTACCCAAAGGGAGCCTATGAGAAAGCTGGAGAGACTCTGCACAAGGCGATATAGGGACAGGACAAGAGGGAATCACTTTAAACTGGCAGAGGACAGACTTAGATTATAATATTAGGAAGAAATTCTTTACTATTTATGAAGCAGGGAAGCACTGGAACTGAATGTCCACAGAAGGTGTGGATGCCCCATCCCTGGACRTGCTCAAGACCAGGTTGGATGGGGCTTTGAGCAACTGGTTGTAGCGGAAGTTGTGCCTGCCCGCAGCAGCAAGTTTGGAACTAGGTGATCTTTAAGGTGCCTTCCAAATTAAGCCAAGCCATTCTATGATTCTATGATCTATGAAGTCTGCAAACCAGGGGAAAATACCTGCTCCCTGTACACCAAGGCCTTCCTCCTCCTCTTCCTCCTCCAGTTTCTTATGTCCAAAGCCTACCTGAGCTGGTTTTCTCACCTCCTGATGAACCTGTTGTCAAGTTTCCTCAGGGTGAGGGCAGTCCCACTCTCATGACCATTCAGATCAAGCTTAACATGGGTGTATTTGTGGCTTGATGCTTAACTCATCATTTGCATAATTTGGTGGTGATGTATCAATGAAGGATTCTAAAATAATATAGTCAATGCAGAGGGAAAACTCAAACATGCAAGTGCTGATAAAATGTAACTGGGTTATCGGTCCTTCTCCCTTCCTTTTCCTCCTTTCAGAGACACACTTGTGAATACACTCCAAGGTGCGAAACCTGCTAATGTTACCTCTTTTATTTATCTGGTTTTATTAATCTCTCAGCCTACCTCCAGGTCTTTCTCTTTCTCCTTCAGAAATGAGTCTGTCATGTTAAGTAAATAGCAGCTTTCTTGACAAAGTGCAGAGCAGTAGCTGCTGCTAAGGCATGCTTTATTGACTGCTGTTGATTTTTACAAATTAAGTTTACTTCTACTGCTCCTGGCATTTAGTTGTAACTTAGATGTTTCATTAGTGAGGCAAAATTGAGGTTCACGAAAGCAAACCTTACCATRCAGTTACTGGCTGCTTTCTACAAGTTTATTATCCCAGAGCTCTAGTGGAGGGAAACCATTTTATTGGATGCCTTGAAAAAAAAATTGATGCAAGAGGTTAATTATGTTGCATTGCTTTTTCAAGTAGAATTTAACCTCAGATGTTTCAGTCAATGTTGCGAGTATTGAGCTGAGGCAGAGTCTGGGCAGCAAAGCAAGTTGACCAATGAGTACACTAAAAAAACCAATAAGCTTGGTCTTAGCTTGGAGATCGTTAAGGGAACTGAGAAATCRTTAAATCTAAAATGGGACCTAATGGAAGTCAATGAGAGAACAACTATGGATATTTAATGAGCAGCACTGCATTATGTTCTCATCTCTTCAGAAATAAATAATGAGATACTTGGATTTCCCTTTGAACATCAGTAAACATAGAATGTAAAAATACCAGGGGGAAAAGTAATCCTTTGGGCCATCCTCTCAGTAAATGATTTCTGCAAGCCTTAATTAATTACAGGAGTAACTTATGAAACAAGCTTATGTGAAACTATGGCACCATAAAATGTCTGTTTAACAGTTAGCCCCAAACCACATCTAGATTACCTTGAAACTTTGAAAGTGCAGTACCCAGATTTATTGAAAAATTGCCAGTAATTTCATTCTGCTGAAGAACACAGGATGAATTCTGCATAAGAACAGCTCCACTCCAGAAATCCTGGTGAGCAATCTTTCTTAGGAACAACGTTGCTGTAGCATACTCATTAACCTTCATGTAGTTTGTACRTAGATAGGCGTGTTATTGCGGCACTTCAGCGTGGTAACTTCTGATTACTTGTTTGAAAGGAAAAGGAAAATCAACAGGTCCACAACAGGGAGGAATGCTGGAAAAGTGAGGTGGGAGATGGTGAACTCTGGAGCTGAAGCCACCCAAGCCAATGTATCCTATAAGTATCCTCCTCACAAAGGTGGATCCTCAGCCTGGACAGGAGAACAGGAGGCAGTGGGGAAGCGGTGGAGATGTGAGGGTAGTTACACACCATGTAGACTCTTGCATGCAGCTTTGCTGGAGAACTGGACTCCCTTAATTGCCTCTGTTCCAACAGGAAAAGAGCAGCTTTAGCAACTGGCAACTCAAGTTATGCATATTTTGGAACACCCTGCCCATCTTGACAGTCTTTTGTCAGGGATCTGATATGGCTGCGCAAGCATGGAAAAGATTTGAGTTTTGAGGAGTAATGTTCACAGCAGCTCTTCAAAACCTGTCTCTCACAGCACTTTCAGGTGGAAGCTTTCCATGTTGAATGATCCGTGGTGGGGTTCTTCTGGTGTGGGTTTGTTTGTTTTTGTGGTTTGGTTTTAGTTTTGTTTTGTTTAATCTTCTAACCTTCAAAATGTCTTTTGGACTGGATTGTTCATGTTTCTTCCTTGGCTTTAAAGCAGTTCATATGATTTGATTCTTCTATGCATCTCTGCAGAACAGAGCAGCTCTTGATACAACCAGGCTTTTCAAATGGTACAGGCCTGTAGTTCTCTCCTAGGAAAATCTGAATTTAGATGTCCACAAGAAGTGGAAAGAAGAGCCACAGGAACTTCAAACTCTGACAGAAGAGATTGTAATGGGCACTTTTTTCTGATCAATATAACTTTAATTAAGATCTAAAAAACCCTAATGTTCAGAGAAATCTTTGCAGTTGTAATTTCTTTCCTCTTCTTCTCTGACCTTAGAGGAAAGAGGAAARCTGGGCAGTGACTGATGCTGAAAAGCCAACAGAATTCTGGGTGGCTTCTTCCTCAGTTAGCCACATGTTATCCCACAGTCCCATTTCTTTGGGTGAAGCAGATGGCAGAGTTCCTACTGAGTTAGCAGGGTCCAGGATTTTAGTAGAATTGCTCATGTTTTGTGCTGAAGTGAGGCATATGAGACTCTCCCCTGCAACACTGTTGGCACTGAAGCTTTCCTGAGCTCCAGAACTGGAGGAGATAATATTTTCCTAGAGCATCTCTGAAGGAGAAGTGTCTGCTTAGTGTTTTATCGTGTTTCTTCAGCTCCATTCATTCCCTCCCTCAACTTTTAACTCGTGTTTTCTGTTTTGTGTCTGGCACAGGGGTCAATTTTTCTGCCAAAGCTATAATGCAGTATGTCTGGGAAGTGGCGGAGTAGCATTCTCATCAGGTTGAAAGTAATCAACTCCAAAGCTTTTTACTTTTATGAGAGTGTTGTGCATTTGTGGTGTAAGTAATTCATATACTTTCACACTCATCAGAAAATACTAGTCTTTATAAACATGAGATGTCCTTGTTGGTATGAACAGAATTCTGCTCCCTATCAAGTAGCAACTTCTTAAACTTTGTGCRTATTTGTGGTCTACTTTTCTCACATGTATTGTGTTGTTCTGAGTCAGATGAAGAGTGCTGAAAACATGGGTAGTCTCCAGCAGCTCTGCAGTTATGGCTGCCTTTGCAGCCGTAATACAAGGAAAACAAATGTCTTCAAGGGGAGAGGACAAAAATAATTTGACACTTGGTCTTCGGTTGACCTTAAGACAGAGCTGAGCTTTTCTTAGCATTCCTGAAGCTGCCCCACAGCCCTGCATCAGGTGGCACTCCCCAAAAGGGTCCCTTATCTGAGCTTTGCTGTGTCAGCAAGTCAGAGCACAGTGGTCAGTCCTGCAGGAGTGTGCTAGCCATGGTATAAACTGAAATACGTGCACATTTACTGGGTTATTACCTGTTTATCAATATCAGGCTTGTTGCCAACAGTTCAATAATTACTTTATCAAACTAGGAGGTTTTTTTAAAAAAATAAAGCCTTTTAATAGCATCGCTATATTTATTTTAGTATTCTTATATATAAGGCTTACGTTCCATTAGCACAAATAACTGTTTTAAATCTGCCCAATATCCCTGTGAGGAAGTAAATTATTGCTAATTCCTGGTCAGATAACAGTTATCTTGCCTGTGACGTAGGTCCCCAAAWATATATACTTGCTTTTTCTTGCACAAGGACCACAGATCGCCCGAGGAGGGTGTTTTGAAGGGGCTGCTGAAGGAAGAAATGCTGTTAGTACGGTTCCAGGAAGCAATAAGCACCTTCATGAAAATAACTCAAGTCCCCATCCTTAATCCCTGCCTATCCTTTTTTATCTGATGGACTCAGCGAGGGCTGGAAGATCACAGTGTGGCTGAAAACAAAAGCGAGTTAACAAGATGTGACCGGCCGATGGATAAAACAATAGGCGAAGCCCTCCACGTTGCCTAGAGCCCAGGTGTCCCTGCACGCACAGGTAGCCATGTGGATCGCGGTGAGTCTGCTGTGCTGCTCGGCGCTGGCGGCGCTGCCCCGGGCGGGCGGCTCGTGCCCCTCGCAGTGCAGCTGCGCCTTCCACGGCCTCAGCGAGGGCACCAAAGCCAGGTACGCCCGACGCTCCGCGGGGTCGCTGCTCTCTCTCCAGGCGCCGGGGGGTTTACTCCTTCTCCTCTGGAAGGATGCTCGGAGGAGAAAATATTGTGTCCGGACTTTGTGTCCATTATTTTTCCAGTTGCTCTGTGCTCTAGCTATATTTGCAGAGGATTAGCTTCTGAAAACGCAGTAAGCTGATTTCAGAGAAAGCGTTTGGGCATCTCCTCTGTGAGAACAGAAGTGACATAATTACTGCTGGTGCAATGGCAAAAAGGGAATAAAATTGAAGCAACATTTTATTTTATTTTTACCTTTATGCTGAAAATTCTAGTTCTAAAAGGTTTTATTCTGCTCTGTTGGTTTGTTGCTAAAGCGTAACTAGATTTGATTTATGTCATGGTACCAAACCCAGCAATGCGATTTGCTTAAAAAAATCCTTCAGCTGGAGATTTTAGGCAAAGCAACAGATGCTAGATGAGAATGAACTAAAAAACCAGAYAGTAATAATAAAAATAAAAGAAGTTCATTCTCAGACTGGAAACTTTCTATTAGAAAAGAAGACTAGACCAGAAGGACATCCATCTTTGAATGCAACGCCATTGTACGTACGTTTCTCTGGAGGACTGTTATAAAAAAGTCCTTCTGACGGGTAATCACAAAGTATCTGACTTAATGAAAATAGAGGCTATATTTTTATAAGGTGTGCTTCACAGTTTTGTGACAGAGATACAGTATTTGCAAAATCTTTTGTAGTACRTTTTTTCTAGACTGAAATGAAATGTTTTGGAACCCCATGAAATTCATCTACTTTCTTATCTCTTTTATGGTGTTATAGATTTAATATTAGAAACTTTCCCAGTAAGAAGCACAGTAGAGACACAAGTAGCCTGCAATTGTTAAAAGGGAGTGCAACAGCGTGAGAGCCAATTATTGCTCCATAAATGTGACAGTTCCCAGGGGAATTTCCTCTCAGTGACTGGAAAAAGCTGTTGTGCATTTTAGCAAGATATATAATAAAGCAAATATYCATTAGTCCCTTAAGGAGCATAATGCCACCTTTTTTTCTGCATTATGATTCATATTTCTCACTAGAAGGAGATTATCCCATAGATTAAATGTTTGCTGCTCACTGACATAGTTTAGGGACGCTATGAGAAGCATGCTGCTTTACTGCCATGGTATTTCTGTTAGCAAATAGTTTGTGTCTTGACTACACGAAAAAAAATGTTTTATTGAAAGAGGATTTCTGGATTTTTCTTATTTGATAGATTTTTATCTTCTTCAAAATCTCAACTTTCAGCTGAGGGTGGGCAGGATTTAATGCCACAATAAAAGGGTTGGATGAGAGTACTGTGTTTTGATTATAAATTAACAGTTTAACTGTAGGCTCAAATCGCATTTAAATCTGGGAAGCTTGCATGAGCAGTTCAGCAGTGTTATATGTTTTTGTTGATAGTAGAGGAATAATTGCTTTCAGCCAAAACCAATCTGGTTTTGACAGCTTTGTAATATTCTGTTTATAGAGGCAGTGTGATAAGAAAACATTACTTGACTGATCACATTGCATTTCTTGTGGTGTCTTGTTTAGCAGGTGGAGTGGAACACGCCTGTCTAACCTGTTACCTTTTGCAGGTGGCTTTGTATTTTGTCAAGAACTTGCCTTCCCCTACTTGCTGATAGGCAAATTAAAATTCAGTCTGAGAGACCTGTTTTGTCTCCCTTCATTTCTCATGACTGTCTACAATCCCAAGTCACAATTTTTTTTATGAAGGCTGCAAAAATGCAGCATGGGCTTTTCATATTTTGACCTCTAGAGATTAGAAATGGGGAGAAATGATTAAAACACATAAGTCTGCCTTGCTTTCAGTACAGCATTTTCCAAAGAGTTAATTTTCCATCATTTCACTCTCATAATTATATGTGCCTGTGRTGCAGTGACTGCTACCATCTCTCCACACCTTTACTTCATAGTAAAGCAGAGCTCGCTCTAGTGTGTTTCCAATGAGTTGTTAGCTGACTTATCCTCATTTCTCAAACCAAAGTTCCTGTGTCATATTTAATCTATATAACTTCYTGCCCTCCCACATGTCAGTAAGGCTTATTTTTGTATGGCTTTCATTATTCAATTTATGGATCCTTTTGTTTTAACTTGCACTAGAATACTCTGTGTGCATGAATGTTGTCACTGCTGTCTGTCGTAAGTACTCTAAAAATATTGAAAGMAAAACCTAACAGGAACACTATATGGGCCAGATTCAGACTCACACCACTCCAGGAGAGGCACAACACTGTGATCTTTGCAGTCAGAAGGTACATATGAATTACTGCAAGTTGATGTATTTATGGTGATGATGTAGAGATCAGCAGCAAGTAAGAAATGACAAGAAATCTTGTGAAAACAGAAAGGGAGATAAAAATCTTGCATTAAAATGAAGTTTCAAAATCTTTTCAAAATAAAAGGAAGTCAGACACCTTTGTTTGTCTTTCCCCACCAGGACAGTGCTGTGTAATGACCCAGAGATGACCCTCCCTCCTGTGAACATCCCTGTCGATACAATCAAGCTTCGGATAGAAAAGACGGCCATCCGCAGGGTGCCAGGAGAGGCTTTCCACCTACTTCACAACCTGGAATACCTCTGGATGCCCTATAACTCCCTGGCCAGCCTCAGCGGGATCACCTTCAAGGGCCTTCGTCATCTGCAGGAGCTGAGGCTGGATGGGAACAACTTAATATCATTCCCCTGGGAAAGCCTGGCTGGCATGCCACAGCTGAGGCTTCTGGATTTACACAACAACGAACTCACCTCAATCCCTCCAGATGCTGCTCRTTATGTCAAGAATATCACATACCTGGATCTGTCTAGCAATAAGCTGATGACTCTTCCTCAGGCTCTCATTGCCACCTGGGCCAACCTCCAGGCTGTTCCCTACTTCCCCAATGATAACTCCAAGATCATCTTAGGTAAGACAAGTGGCTGTCATTTTTCTGGGGGCACAAATGCCAAGAGTTCCTCATCTTATCGCAGCATTTTCGCCCACTGTAGTTACCACAGCAGGTACACTGCTATTATATGCACACAATTTAACACCCCATATAATGTGTGTAAATTCATTTACATATTAACAAACTCACCTCAGTCTTATCACACCCAGCTTATTATGACATAAATTTGATCATTTGCTTGAATCTTTGTAGCACAAAACTGGTCACTCTTGCTCAAGGCTCTTTTAGTTATTGCCACTGCCATTTTGGACAGAAATACAAATATGTTTATAGCTTCTTATCATTTGTGTGCTCTTTTCTAATAACACTGTGTATGGAATTGACCCATTTTAAGCAGCACTGAATAAAAAGATGGATAATTTATTATGCCCAAATTAAAGAGGAATAATGCCATGACTAAGTATAAAATCTGGGTCAGGACTGCCAGTTTGTCTCTTCACAGAGCCTTATTTATCTGTTCACATGGAATTAAACCCCAGTCTACCCAAACCCACCAAGATTGTGCTGCCTTGGGCAGCTCTAAAGCTACAAGAGTACCCTTTCTGGTGGCAGTTCTAGGCTCCTCAGAGGTATGGCTTTGGGGCAATTGTCCATTTTTGTGTCAGGGTATATTACAGCTGACTCTCAGTTGCAGGATCCCCAGGTGAGGTTTTGAGCACATTTTCTAGTTCAGGGGAGTACTGCGAGGTCTTTTAGCCATCATGGACTGCTTCAAATCCACGGCAGGTTGATGATGGTTCAGAGCTGTTGCCATCTGCTGTCTTCCCTTGCTGGGCACTGACCCAGCTCCCCTGACTGTGTTTGGTCTGTGGGGTGTGGGCATTTGCAGGTACTGCCTCTGCAGCCAGGGGTTTGAGCTCAGGCACCTGCTGATAATCTCATCAGAGGCATTGCAAGTTTCCTCTTGCTCTAGCAAGTACCTGCTGCTCTTTGTTCCCTTGATAAATTCAGGGGGGTAAAGTTTTTAAAACCAGATTGCAGTGGAAAGAGATACAAGACTTTAAAAAGATACAAAATGCCACCTACAAAGCTTTTAGTGTCCTTAGCAGATGTTGTTTAAGGTTTCATTAGCATCAGGAGAAGAGCAGGTGTTTCATTATCCTGTTTTGCCAGATGCAGTAACAAGTCCTTTAAGCCAAAACTGGCAGTTTGGGATTGCCCATTTCATTCATGGCAAGACTGCCTAGATCATACTTTTCCTTTTTTATTTTTAGAGGCAAGTTACATGTAAAAATGTTATTCCATTCAATATAGATTAGGAGAGTGTTTTGTCGGGAACAGATCATGCCTTGATGCACGTGGCCAACCTGAGTGTTTATGTATCCAGCTGTGCACAGGTTGATTGTGCCAGGATCCTAAAAAATTCACATAGGCATATGACTATAATGCTGAAATTAATGCAGTAATGTATAGACACTCCAGCTTCTGGGTTCTATCCTGTGGACACCTATAGGGACCAGATAGATAAAATGCATGTCCCTCACAGGAGCGGGTTGGGAGAACACAGCTGCATGTTCCTGTTTCTCTCTGCTCACGACTGTTTCTCACGGAGGCATTAAAAATCATGAATAATAAAAAGAGTCAGCTGAATCCATTCCTCTGTCTGCAGTGCATCACTGTGACTCCTCTTCAGAGCCCCTGCTTGTAGACTCTTTCAAGAAGAAATAATTCCTATGCTAAGTTGCTGGCTAATAGCCTGTGCCAAGGGTGCAAGCTTTTCCATGTGAGGATTGCCCACGTGAGTCCATGGAACTGTGCTGTGCAGGGCAGCAAAGGGCTCACTGGGGCTTTGTGGGTGCTGCAGCATCAGCTGGAGCTGGGGCACCTGCCAGGGAATCGGGGATCAATTGTTATCTAGTGCATGATGGCAGAAGTAAGCTCCTAGCAAAAAATGCCATGAAACAACAAAGCCAAGCTGAACGTTCCTTACTTGGTCCCCTTCACTGTAACACATTATATTATAAGAATTGACCTCCTGCCAAGACGCATCACTTTCAGATCCTCTTCCAAGCCCAGGGAAGAAGATATGGAATGCACTCAGGAGAAATTTTTCAGCAGCATCTTTAAAACAGTTTGACAGAGTATTAGTACTCTTCCCTTTCAGGCAGGTGCCAGCCCCAAGGCATGTCCTTGGGCTGTGCATGGAAAAGAGGAGGCAAAGCCCCCTTAGAAGGAGCAGAGCTCACTCCTGTGGCAGGCAGGAGGCCTGGGAGCCATGCTCCTGGCTTGGGCTCCACATGTGTKCCCGGGTTTAGATAGTATAAATATCCCTAGTGCCAATTCTATTAGCTAAAATCATTAGAGACCACAAACTGTCCACAGGACAGCTGGATGTGAACATTTGTAAGTAGGATGACACAGATTTAATCAGAATACAGCAATTTCTGTTCATGGATATGCATTGCTCTAGTTCCAAATTTGCTTTTTCAGTACCATCTTCACAGGTCTATTTTTAATAGAGTAATGTCTCATTTTTCAGAATTCAATAGGTGCAAAGTGGGAGAGCAGAATAAAGAAAAAGAAAAACATTCCAGGACTCTGAAACAGGAGTGTGTTTTTCAATATACCCCTTTCTGTGTGTGTATCCTTAATATAGTTATGGTCTTTTCTATACCATAGCTATGTTCTTTTATATACCATAACAGGCATATTCTTCAATTTAATCCTTAAAACAGTTCTTTGATCTTATCCAGTGGAAATTAGCATTTCAGGAAAAACAACTGATTACTAAAAGAATGAAAGTAACTTAGAATAACAGGGCTGTAATAGAACTATTACTGGGAGGTAGGATCACCTACAACTATTGCAGGTGTGAAAAYTGGCACGACAATCTGGCTAATATTTTAAGAATGTCCAGTGAGAAGAATTTTCTGGCCTAAGGAAGAGACTTCATARTCTTCTTGTGCCAAAAGAATCCACGCCCCTTCTCCCATGACTACTTGTTTTTTTCATCCTGGAAATAAATGTGTTTATAATAACAACTTCTTGCTTTGCTTCTTTATGTGCATGAATGACAATGTTTTCATTATATGAATAATCCTGCTTTAAACATACAGAGTACGATTTCAGATCCAGATTTTGAGCCACATTTATTCCATTCTGGCAATTGTGGGATACATTAGGCTCGGCCAACAGCAGTGGGGGATTTTCGGGATGCCTACCACTCCACATATCCCAGCACAGGCAGTTGCTGCAGAGCAGACTGGGAGCCTATTACACTTAGTCCTGCTGAAAAATAGAAACAAAAATTTTGGCACAACCAAAAGGTGCTGTTTGAGTGACTTRGTGCCCTGCTTTCTTTTGACAGGCTTGCAAGACAATCCTTGGGTGTGTGACTGCAGTCTGTACGAAATGGTCCATTTCCTAAATTTCCAGTCTCCTAACATAGCCTTCATTGAGCCCAGGCTGAAATGCTTCACCCCCCGGAGCCTGGCAGGAGTCTTCTTCAGCCAGGTGGAGCTGAGGAAGTGCCAGAGCCCCGTCGTGCACACGTCTGTAGCCAAGGTGAAGACCATCCTGGGCAGCACGGTGCTGCTCCGCTGTGGGACCACGGGGGTGCCCATCCCTGAGCTCAGCTGGAGAAGAGCTGATGGTGCTCAGCTAAACGGCACAGGTGGGTTTGGTTTGAGCTTTTCTGTACACGTGGAATGAGTGAGGGGGACCTGTACCTTTTTTTCCTACAGACTGTCCAGCAAATGGAAGCTTCTATGACAATAGATCCTTCCTGCTGATAGAACCCCCCAAAAAAGAAAGTGGAGCAAGGTTGAGGTTCTCTGTAATTCGCAATAGTACCGTGTGTAATCCACTATTGCATTGGGATTTTCTACARACTATAAAATTACTTACACACTGAGGTAGATATTATCAGATAAATGTGTATTATCATGTGTAAAAAGTTGGGTTTGCTTTGTTTCACAGCAATTGTGGTGGTGAGACAAGTCAAGGGGTTTTCTGCAAATCTGTTGGAGCTGAAGAAATGAAATATTCCCAACTGCAGCAATAAGCTTTCAATTAGTTAGTTATTCAGACACTGAAAAGGCTTTCCACTGAATTATTCTATTATTCTATTSTACTGTTAATCAATTAGCAAACATCTCTGGCAGAGAGATGTCTGATGTGAATTCGTCTGGGATTCAGATCTGCTCTAGAAGAAAGAAAAGGTTGCAAACATACATTACTGATATGTTAAAAGACAAAAAACCRCTAAACTGCTGAAGGATAAATACTTCAGTGGGAATGTCTCCAAGAAATCATTCCCTTCTGATMGATTGACAAGGTCTCCTGGGAAGAAGCTCTGTGGGAGAAACATTGACCACCTGGTCTGAGCACCTCTTGTGTGCTCACCTCTCTTGTGGGAGAAGCCTTCCAACAGGCACTGGTTTTGTGACCGATCATGTTTTCATTTTCATTCACAAGAATGTTTGGAGCTATAATTACAATGTTGGTCCTTTAATGTGTGGGGAATTTAGGGAAAAAACCTTTGCTATACTGAAGACAGTTTTCCTCAGCTTTTTTGCCCTAGAGTTTTCAGTCAGGACCTGAACCTTCATCCCTCCAACCTGCCCCAAATGCTGCTCAATCCTAGTCCGGGCCCTGACTTTCACAGAAGATCTAAAGTCAGCAGATAAATTGCTAACTATGGGGTCTGATCTCCAAAGGGTTACAGGGCTCCTTGGTGCACAGAACAGGGAAGAGAGCAATTTTCTTTCACAGCAGTAGAACCATTTGTAATAAATATAATTTTTTGGGATCTGCACAAGTCATTGCTCTGTTGTGCATGATGTGCAGGATGTACCAGAGCTGCTCCTCATAATGATAATGTGTACCCATCATGCTGCAAACATCCCTCCTACACTTGAGAGAGAGCCACCACAAAAAATAAAAGAGGGAATGATTTCTTGAAAGCCTCTGTTGAGGTTACTTTGAGCTACAACTGAGCATGATGTATTTTGTGCCCCATTAAATCAGATGTTAGCACCTTTCAATAAAAAGTTGGCTGAAAAGGTATGTTATTTCTCAGCAGTGGCAGCTTCTGTGCCAGTGTTATAATGTGACTATTTGAAATGTTGATGTTCTGAACAGAAAGGAGGGAGAAACAGCCCACAGTCTGTATCTACAGGTAATTGCCATAGGTAGGCCCATAGCTTTATGTTTTTTAATATACCTATTCAGTAAATAATTAAAATGAAAAAGTAACCTCTGCTACCTTGAATTTCACTGCCATTGGAAGGGGCCCTGGCTGTCAAGGCTGGATCCTTACCCCAAGAAGGCTTGGGAGAAGTTTGCATCCTGTCTTACCTTTGCCTTTCTGACACCTCCCTGGTTTACCTTTCAATGGGAAGGGCTGAGACAGTAGTTCCCATCCTAAGCAGGCTGGTTAAATAATAAAAAGGGTGATTTACCCTTCCATATGATCCTAACTCTTTTTTTTTTCCCTCACACAAATAGAAAAAGGCAAAAAAGTTACTTTTAGCCTCCAAGTAAGTCAAGTGAGAAAATCAACACTCAGGTGTGTACAAATCATTTCGTGAGAAGTAATCGGCCTTGTATAAGAATAAAGACCTGCAACAATTAAGCAGTAGAAGGGATATTATTTTTCAACCATTTTTTCATATACTCTAGGCTAGTCCATGTGTGTTTATTAGAATAAAATCTCCACTGTTTGTATTTTCTTTGCCTCTGAGGACTGCATCTAGTGTTCAAATAGATCATGTTACTGCCTGCTCCTTCCACTCTTTTAAGTATTGTACCTMCATAAGAATTGTCAAGCTTTTTTTTTTTAATGGAAGAACCTTTCCGCTTATGTTTTCAAACTGTACATCAGTTTGGAGGAAATAGCATCAAATGTTTCASGTATATTCATTTTGAAGCAGTTTAAATCCGGACATAATCTAATTATAGTATTACTGTCTTTAGATTTACTTTGATTTTGTAATGTTCTTGGTGGCAAACAGAAACAATGATTCTACTGTATCAAGCAGATATTTGGTTGGTGGAGTCTTAATATTTTACAAATGTGTTATTAATTCTATTTATTATTGCCTATTTATTTAACATTTTTCCTACCTTGCAGTTCACCAGGAGATTTCCAGTGAYGGGATGAGCTGGTCTATTCTGGGCCTGCCTGTAGTCTCTTACCTTGACTCTGGAGAGTACATCTGTAAAGCAAAGAATTTCCTGGGGGCAACAGAGGCGTTCATCTCTCTCATCATCACAGACTCAGAAAGCACGGACGACCCCAACTCTAATGCCAAAGGCACGTGGAATGGGAAGGCGAGCGGGATGGAGGCAGCCGCCTACAATGACAAACTAGTAGCAAGGTACGTTATCACCACCTCCACTGTGCCCACCCTGGGGGCTGGAGCGGGCACCGGAGACAGCCTCCTCCTCCCGGACGTGGCACAAGACAGCAAMCCCCAGAACCTGCTGGTGAGCCCCGCCACGGGCCAGCAGGAGCCGGAGCGCATGGTGAGGTCTGTCAGGGTGATAGGGGACACCGACCAGAGCATCACCCTGGCCTGGAAGGCGCCTCTGGCAAAGAACACGACAGTGTTCAGCGTCCTCTATGCCATCTTTGGGGAGAGGGACATGCGGCGGATCAAYGTGGAGCCGGGGAAGACCAAGGTCACTGTTTATGGGCTGCTGCCAAAGACCAAATACATCGTGTGTGTCTGTGTGAAAGGGCTGATCCCCAGGAAGGAGCAGTGCATCATATTTTCCACAGATGAAGTTGCCAGCGCAGGAGGGACGCAGAAGCTCATCAATGTGGTTGTCATCAGCGTGGCCTGTGTCATTGCTGTTCCTCTGACGCTGGTGGTCTGCTGCGGAGCGCTGAAACGGCGCTGCAAAAAATGCTTTGTACGGAAACCCAAGGAAATTCAGGAATCCTATGTCACCTTTGAGAGCCTGTCTCCTGGGGCCAAGGCGAAAGGCGTGGAGGGAGAATACTTGACTAGACATACCCCCGAYGAGTCGAACAGGCTGCTGTCTGCCCGGTCCAGCGTGGACTCGGAAGCCATACCAAAGATAGAGGGACAGCCTAATGAATACTTTTGCTGATAGGAACTGRGCTGACTGTCAGCTCTCTCAGTGGGAACATGTGGCTGTATCTGTGACTCTGCTCCAGCACTGCAGGCCACCCTGTCCACGCTTYTGTCTCCGACATGTTCTGGAAGAGGATGCAAGAGGGTGGATGGTGCCCAAGCTTTACAGAAACATGTTGCTCACACTACTTGGGGTTTGCTGCTTTGTACCCAGTCAAAAGCTTCTGTGATAATGTAATGGCCTCGTTCTCCTGGACCACTTTTTTTTTGTTTTTTTTCCTGTGAAATGAAGTGTGCACACTAAGTGTGAGGACATTAAGCAACATTTCTGAGCGTGCTCTGCTTGCTGTTGTTTAGTACCTGCTCTGCAATATACTAGTATTTTATTCTCAGTTCTTTTGATGTTCTTTTGGTTGACAAASAGGTGAGTGTTTAGTAGTTTTAATACAAATATCTAAGAAGGTGAAGATTGAGAGTCTCATCTTTTACATCCCCCATGTTTGCACGAAACATGCAGCTTGGTGCTTAATAGATCACTAAATACAGCAACCCTTTCTAATATGTCCAATATAATCACAACTCTATGCTCTGAATTCAGAGAAATGTGCAAAGGAGATAGAAATCAAGAAACAAAACCCAATCCACTCCTAAGAATGCATAATAAAGAGCATTTTCTGATTCCATTTTGGCCTAAACTCTATTCTTACGATATTATTGAACAACAGCAGAAGTCTTTCAGTATCAGTCCTAGCTGGCATTTTGTATCTGTATTGTAACTACTAGAATATGTTTTACATCAGCTGTGTTAGATAAAAACCATACAATAGCCTACTTTGCGTATTGTGTGTGGTATTGTAATGCTTTGTAATCATACTGGAAAACCTGCATTAGAGAGTTTTGCAAAAATCTCCCAAACCAGCCCTGTCATTGCTGCCTGTGCTCCTGGCAAAACTGATGGTGAACACCCACATGGTCAGCCAGGCACTTGTGACTTGGTCATGAAAATAAGTTGCTCTGTGCAGAGCAGAAGAAAAGGATGTGGTGTCAAACCACTGGCCATGCACCCATCAGCCATTCCTGACTGTGGTCTCAGTGGTGGCAGAGGCTCGGTGCAGACTTTTGGGTTTCAAACATTTTACAAGTTCAAGGACCCTGAAAAAAACCTGTCCAATATGTACTTTCATAGTCAGGGTGAACTGATCAGTCATTTAAGTTCTGCAGCTTCACTGGAATTTGGATCTGAGTGCTTATCACAAAGTACTTCTCAGATGTATAATYTTCCACTTGAGTCCCTCATGTAGTAATACTGTACATAACATTTTTCTCTTTGTAATAAATATTATTAATGAAGAAAATTATATATGTTCTGTCAAATGTTGAATGGGAAAGATCCAGCCAAGTTGAAATGGCAATGGATAAAGCTTGCTGAATTGTTTTGAAATGTGTGTTTGTAAATTTATTGGAAGGACTTCCACTCACATTCTGGATGTGTATGTACAGTGTGGGTTAACAAAATTTACTGGTTGGAATGAAGCCCTGTATGGATTTTGCAAGTCCTCCTTGTACAGAAGGGTTTCAGTTATGTCAGGTTACTTGGCCCGATGGAAAAAGCAAGTCATTTCATCTCAACATAAATACCAGCAGCAGAGGTACGTCACAATAGTTTCTGACAGGACTCCCTGTATTCCTTACATTAATGATAAGGAATTTCTCTTGTATTGGGAGAATTTGTCAATCCCTGTATAAAATAATTCATGCTACTTCTATCACTGGACTGTGTAGATTTTTAGGTTTACAGATAAAGTTTTGTAAAATTATATATTTTAATGCGACAAATTAACTGATGAAATACGTGGTATGTAATAGATCTGTTACTCATTTATAAAGTTCATTTGTCTCAGCCCGATTTTTAGAGTCTCCCTCCAAGGCAGAACAAAAATGTTCTTCCAGTAGCAATTCTTGTGCTGAGCTGCAAGGATGGCTGTGAGTAAGCCTGGTTCCTGCCCACGTATGCGGCAGGAGCACTGGGATGTGCGGAACGCAGCCTGCCACGGCCCTGGATGGGTAAGCTCCTGAAGAACCAAGGCTGTCCTAAAGTTCTCCTGCTGTGAATGGAGTGGACCTACTGCCCAAGGACTTTCCTGTAAGTCTGGTCTGCAGGAGCCGACTGGGAACCAGAGGTATTCACCTTTCAGCTGACTGGAGACATGAGCTGGGTCCTTTGCCACACCCAGCCCTGGTGAGGAGCAGCTCTCAGCTACTGTGACCCTTGGTCTGTGAGCTGGCTGTGGAAAAGGCACCAGCTGGGCCAGCACTGGTGCTCTTGGCTTGCGAGGAGGGGAGGATGGAGGGATCACCCTGTGACATTCATTGTGGATGTGTTAAATTTTACAGACTGATCTGTTCAATTCTACAGACTCTATTGGATATTTTTTGCACTTTGAATAAATAGTGATCCCAAATAGCATAAACAGGATTTTTCTTTTCTCAGTCGTGTGGCCA
The DNA here is from genome assembly GCA_018881555.1 of Amblyornis subalaris. Lineage (NCBI taxonomy): Eukaryota > Metazoa > Chordata > Aves > Passeriformes > Ptilonorhynchidae > Amblyornis > Amblyornis subalaris. The sequence continues at coordinate 16,306,123 of JACAXG010000003.1, read as the reverse complement.
TTCTCACTGCCTCATAGATGAGGCATTGCAGTTTATCACCCCAACTGCTGCTGTTCAAGACAAGCCTTTCTCTCTACTGCACTGGTGGTTCATACAGGATGGGCAATAGGTAGAAACTTGTACAAGCTCTGTCTYGTCTGGCATTGGTCAGAGGAGAAACCCTCTACTTACTAAACTGTCAGTGAAATTTCAAACCATTAAGGAAATGGATTTTCTCCTGAATGCAACTTCAAGGCTCTGGGTCAGGTTTTCAGTGGTATCAGACACGTAAAGATAAATTCCTCACTGGATTTTCTGTTGTTGTTGCAATGGAATGGCTGTTAAGCACCTAGTTTCAACAGAGTAAGGAGGATATTCATTCATAATCTCTTTGTGTCAGGTTTTGAAAAAAAATAGGGGTTTTTGGGGTGTATTTCAAATATTTTGGCACTTTTAAGCAAYATATTTTGGGATCTCTTTGAGTATAATATTCCTTACTATTATTATTTTCAAATTTCTTCTCAGATGAGTGTTGGACCATGTCAGGAACACTTAGGAATAAAGTAAGGAGTTTTGCACCAGCTGCCTGGGCTGAGCACCTTGGAGAGCAATATGACCCACTCCTAGATGGGCATTTCACGTGATATATAACCAAAACAAGCTCCTCCTTCCACAGTATGTTAGTACTTATTTTGGACATTAGAGTAGTGTAAAATTGAAAAAATAAGGATAATGTTTAAAAGGTAATGATGTTTTCAAAATTAATTTCAATAGCTTTGAACTGTACCTAAAAATTGTCATTATTTCTTTTTCTCAAAAGGATCTGCAGGAAAGCAGCTACCAAAATGAGGGAACCAAGCAGAATGTAAATGAAATAATGTGCCCAAAGTGGTTAAAATGTGCAGCTGAAGTACAAGAACAAACATAAAAATACATGTTGAGGCTTCAAAATATGTTTTTCCAAACATCTTAAAAAGTGTCCAGATTACCAGGTTAGTAGATCCAGACAAAGGCTAATATTGGCTCTCAATTATAAAGTCTCTGCAAATATTTTTAATGCCACATATGTATGAAAATTCCACAAATGCAATGTTCAGGCTGACCAACGTCTTATCCCCACAGTGTGATTTAAGCATGTTGGAAGGCTGTAATTACATTATATAATGGTCACTTTCACATTTATTTCCATGTGCCCATGGAATAGACTAAAGGGTCTTTAAATGATAAAAAAAAAAAGGACACAAAAGTGTGCATGTACATAGCTACAAATTTGAGGGGAAAAAATTAAGAACAACCCAAAAGTGTCATGAAGGACAGTAAAACATTTTTCAAGATATTTTCAAAAATGAATGGACACTGAGGAATGACTTTGAAATTATTCCAATGCTGAAATAAAAGGTAAATATTAAAAAGGTCTTGAAGGAGCTGATGTCAAAGTCCCTCAAAGTCAGAATTGACTGGGAAAGCCTGCACAGTTTCAGGATGTATTTAATCAGTGGTCAGTGCTGCAGTACTCTGGYCTAGTGTGAGCTTCACCAGCTTTAAAGTCCATGAACAGAAGACAAAAACTGTTGCCTGAAACAGCAAAAGAACTGTTTCCCGTTTTATTTTCCCACTACTCAAAATTAAAAGGAAGGAATTTAGCAATTGCCAGTAATGGTTCAAAGAGATGAGAAATAAGTGTGTACAGACCAGAGAGCAGGAGAAGGAGCTTCTCAGAGCGGCAGCAAGCCTTGGAGTGGTGCCCGTGTTTCCCAAAAGTCAGGGATGCCACTGGGCAGCCCAAGCCACTATTTTAGGGGCACATAAAGTAAAAACTGGGGTTTAAAAGAACAGTTGCCTACTGGTGGTGATGTGGGGCTGCTGTGRCTACAGTAACAACCCACAGGAGGGTGCTGGCCCTTGGCTCCTGGATTTGGCATGGGAAATGGACCCTGCTCCTGCCCTGAGGTGCCCTGAGTGAGAAACAAAGCCTTGCCTTTCCTGCAGAAGGTGAAGGGGGTGGGTTGTGCCCCTCTGTCAGCTCTCTGTGGCATTTGCTGCAGTGGGGCACGATCTGTGGTGCCCCAGGGAACCCTGTGAGGGGCACTGGGTTACTCAAAAAATTTGGGGAAAGACTCACAGGTTTGCACTGCTGCTGCTGTTGAAGGCTTGTGAAAGAAATGTCCTATTTGCCTCTTTTCATATCACCCTCCTCTCTTTCAAAGCTGCTTTCTCAAGCCTGTACCATTTGGTGCTACACAGAATCATTGAATCATTAAAGTTGCAAAAGACCTCCAAGATCCTCAAGCCCAAGCTTGGACTGAATATCACCATGCCCACTAAACCATATCACATCAACTYGTTTTTTAAACACTTTGATACATGCACTGTGTCTGAAACACCCAACTGCAGCCTTCAACTCTTAAGTCCTGYCCAGCAGTGATTTCTAACACCGAAAGCCCTGGCAGAGGGACTAATTGAAATCAGCCCAGACTTGATTTCTTACAAGAAGAAATGTCATTTCAAGATGGAGTTTGACTCCCCCACCATAGCTGGGAGCACACAAGGGGTGTATTCTTGGCATTTGCTTTGGCAATCAGCGCAGTCTCTTAAACTCCACTTCCCATGGACTAGCAGACAYTGTCTCTGTGGAGATTTATTTTGACAGCTTGGGTTTTAGACAGCTTGTTCTGCATTTTGGCTTCAGCCAGGATGCCACATGATGTTAAAGAGCAGCTGAACTGAGTGGACATCTGCTGTCACAATAGTGACCATTAAAWTTACAAGCAGGCATAAACTGGGCTGAATTAAAAAGGCAGCAAAATCCCACTCCAGTAGGGAACACAATGGCTGTGGCCAATACTGGGCGATTTTTTCCTTTACTTCCCCCTCCCCCCCCTTTCTCCTCCCCCTCCTCTCTACCCTAATTCATCTAACTTTGATAAGTAATTCACCACTAGACTCTCAGGTTAATACTGACCCTTCTGAGTACACTTGGAGTTTGGATATATTTAGATAAATGGCCTCTCAAGCTGCAAATAAATATCAACCTGAAAATAGCCAGAGAATTGGCCCCTGGTACTGATGAACACCACTCTTTGAACAGCCATTTTCCAGCCTTATAGAAGATAGGTGGGACTGGAAGGAATTCTCATGTGGGAAAAGAAAAAATCTGCAGTTCTTTTTTATTATTTTTTCCTGTTAAGCAAGTAATTTATTTAAAATAATATATTTCTAACAGAGAACCCTGGATAACATTTTGCTTCCTGCATCCCAGGACAYTGGGCATTCTGCACCTGTCCTGTGCCCAAAGTTGCACACGGAGGGAAACTCCAGTAGTTTTTGCTTTGTATATAAGCCTGCAAATAAATAACACTTCATTTTCATGAAAGATTTTTTGAAGATGTGACTTAGCTGCCACATACTTTAAGACCCTCCCTGTGGGCCATGGAGGARGGGTGTGAAGGTGGCCAAGAAAGGGCCTTCCTTGAAAGGCCTTTCTTTCAAGCAAAGGAGATTTGGGGCYTTAGAAGTGGTGAATCCGTCCTGCTGGCCCTCCTGGTGCCATTGGGACAGTCAAAGCATCCCAACCCAGAGCCTCCCTGGTGCCCTGTGTGCAGTTCACTAAGTGGGCAGTTTTCTATCACATCCCCCTCGGATCCCAGGCACTGATGGGTGTCTCCATCCCTCGTGGCTCCCACCTGTCTAGCTAGACTGAAAAAGCCAATGATCTGGGTGGACTTCACGATTTATCCCATCACAGGAAGGCATCCCATCACCTCTAAAGCTGAACACATCAAGACACTGATTTTCTTCTGCCTCTGCTGAAAGCTTTTTTCTCCCAGGCCCTGCAGCTCACACATGGGCAAACTCTAGGATTTGCTCCTGACACCCAGGAGTTTTCTAACTACCTACATCATAAGTAGTTTGCTACTGTTATTGTTTATTGTAAAGAGTAAAATTATTTTATATTATTTAATTTATTGTATTATTACATATTATATTAGATTATTTCTTATTTGTATTATTGTATTATTGTAAAATTATATTATTATTGTAAAGTGTAAAAATMTTGTTATTATGAAATAATAATATCATTGTTATATTAGGGAATATTCTCATGGCAGACTACAGAAGAAGAGCAAAGGCACTGGTGACTGTGGCATTTGTCACCCACGCTGGATGGGCAKGGGGGGCCCTGAGTCCCTCTGCTTCAGTGGCTGATGGATGATGTGGAAGGACATATCCTCCCGTGGCAGCTGCCACTGTTGCTCCTGCAACATCCGCAGTTTAGCCAGAAACCCTGCTGATGGATGTGCCCTCTACTGCTTAAGTGACACAGGTGGTGCACAAGGAGCGTCCCCCTCAGGTGACAGGGGCTGTACTGGTGCCACTCCCACCGCAACAGCAGCAGCTTGACCAAGAAACGTCCTCAGCAGCCACTGCCCCCCTGGTCGGGAATTTGTAGCTGCTGCATCTGCTGTGCTACAGACCAGCAGCCTTTCCCCTTCACTCCTGGCTCACTGATGTTTAAATGTAGGGCAGTTCTTGGAAAATCAAATACTGCACCATGGACGAATAAGGAACATTTCGCTTAAAAACCCCAAGACATAAAACTCCCACGTTTGTGGTTAGATGTGAGGCACTGCCAGCAACAGCATCCCCATGGGCCCACTACTTGTGGCCTGCTCCTTGTACATGGGGACAGTCAGAGAGTGCTGTATCGTCCCCAGCAGTCTCCCTACCAGTTCATTTTGCTGATTAGCCATGAAATAAAAGCTCCTGTCGATTTAAACACTGCAGATTCAAGCCTGTGTTGTCTGTAGGCTGACAGTAGCACACACCCTGAGAGCCACATATAGCTCTAAGCCACCACACTATAAATATTGTTCTATCCTGGTCCCATAGGTTAGAGGTTAAGCAGGTTCAGGCTAATCTTGTTTTGTGACCCAGCATCACACACAAGCAGTGAGGTGCAGCCCTTTTCCAAGGCATGCTCCTGTGCAGGCTGTAGTGAAGCCCATCCACACTAGATGGCCCCAGGAGAACGTAGAACTCCTTGGAAATCATAACTGAAACCTGCTATTTTGGATTAAAAAAGGTCAATAAATTTGGTTACTCAAAATCCCTTCTCATAGAACTACTTAGGCTTTCAAAGTGCCTGAAAGGCAGTTGGCACATGTCTTACAAGGGAAGCCAGAGAATAGCACTGAAATTTTATATTTATACAAAAGAGGTTGACTTCCAAGACACTCTTTTCACAGAAAAGCCCACGGACTGGCCACAGCTATGTTGCTATTTCATTACCAACGTGTAAGAATTGAGCTGGTGTGGGGGGAGGAGTTGTTCCAGAGGAAAAAAGTGCCATACTTATGTTTCTTTGCCATAACATCTAATTTGGGGGGTAGGTTTCGTGCTCACCACAGGTACAGAGTACACCTTGCACAGTGCTGAGGGCAGGGTTTGGGGGAGGATCGATTGTGTAACAGGGCAGTATGACAAATTCCAGCTGTGAAGTCTGGCCCTTACTGTGGCTTTCTGTCTTGATAAATGCCATTAAAACATAGGAGATAGAGACAGACCCCTTGATATTAAAAAAAAGAAATTAGGCCTGGTTAATTACTTGTAAGGGCTTGGCAACAAAAATGGTTTGGCTCCATCTTCATATTCCCAACCAAATAAATACGTCTGTCAGAATCCCCTTAGCTGGAGGATAAAKGCCAAGAGTGGTCCTGGGGGTGAATTTTAGCACTTGGACACAGACTGTGAACCATACTACGTCTTCCTTAGGGCTGGGTCCCCAGCAGGATTTATTTCTGCGTCAAGGAAGATTACAGCTAATAGGATTTGCTCCTTGGAGGCTGTTGGCGTGTTTGGTGCAAACCCCTGCACAGTGCTCTCTTAAAGGAGAATATGGACCCTGTTTGTCATATTTTTCTTCTTCTTCTGGCCTTCCACAAGATAAACCCATCTGTTTCATCTTGTATCACAGGATGCTCTTGTTCTCAGGACAGCTTTGGAAGGTAAGAACAGTAGTTACCCTGTTGTAGCATCAGTGAAGTGGCTCAGACAGCCCCAATAGGTACTTGCTGATGATGTGAGCACCAAAACCAAACAGACTGAYGCATGGAGGGCCTCCTCTAATACTTGAATAGTACTACCTTGAGCAGAGAATGAGATTTTTCTTATTTCCCTGAAATACGTAGTTACATACAGAGCCTTTTTTATGACTCAACTGCATTCTTTATGAAAAAATTGGTGTAAAACCCAGGGAAGGATGGACATATGGCTTATGCATGCCCTACATACAATACCTTATAATTATTCAAGTGCTTGTAGACCTGTGTAGGGAACTGGTTTTTTAGCCTCAAACGTGGTGTGTGACCTGGAAAATTTTCTGGTTTCCTCCTTAGGAGTTTGCTCTGCATGTCTGCACTGCTGAGGCAGATCCCTGCAAACATCCCTCAGGACATCCGGAAAATTAGAATAGAAAATTCTCACCTAACAGAATTGCCTCGTGGGTCTTTTGAGAACGTCAGTGCCTTGGAGTATCTCTGGCTCAATTTTAACAACATCACAGTGATGCACATCAAGAGCCTGGAATATCTGCCGGCTCTGAAGGAGCTGCGCTTGCAAGGGAACAAATTAAGTTCGGTGCCATGGACAGCATTTCAAGACACCCCGACTCTGAAAATCCTGGATCTGAAGCATAACCGGCTGGATGTCCTCCCAGAACACGCACTCCGCTATCTGCCCAACCTGACCTATTTAGATCTATCCTCAAATCAGCTTACCATCATATCCAGGGATGTCTTCTACAACTGGCCTGTCTACCAGAGAAGCCAGAGGACGGAGGGGCCCATGGAAGCTATTTCCAATGCYGTCCTGGCCCTCCATGACAACCCCTGGATTTGCGACTGTCGCCTGCGGGGATTTGTCCAGTTTATCAAGTCTGTTGGCCCACCTATTATTCTGATGAATTCCTATTTAACTTGCTCAGGCCCGAAATTCAGGACAGGGAAGTTTTTTCATGAAGTGGAGCTTAACAGCTGCACGAAGCCCCTGACCTCAGCCCTTGACACCAACCTGACAGTCCCAGCAGGGTTAAACATCACCCTGACCTGCTTTGTCCAAGCCAGCCCTTCCCCGGCTGTCTGGTGGACCTATGCACTCAAACTTCTAAGGGCATTTAATGGTAAGTAAAGCTTTTTCTTTTTCTTCTTCTTCTTCTTTTTTTTTCATTAAAAATTTATGCTGTGCTAGTCTACTTATGTAGGTCCGTAGGCTATCACAGTCACCACAGCAACTCAGCCCCTTTAGAGCACAACAGTTATTGTGGTGGCAATAATCCAAATGATCTTAATCATCCCATGCATCTAAGCACATCCGACCAGTATAAGAACAGCTGCTTCAAGCAGGTTATCAGTCAAAGACGAAAGGAGCATGGCCTCATTTTTACACAATTACCTTACATGTGGATTTTAAGCAGCAGCTCTTTCCTCATGATGCAGGATGTAGGAGCTATTATGCAGGATGTAGGAGCTATTAATACTGTATTAATTGTACACATTTAGTAAATACATAGTTATCTACACATGCATGTATATTTACTAGATTATATACTATATATTTTTACTACATATTATATACTACATATATATATGCACACACTGTATAATTATATTTACATGTACATGTGTATCAGCCCACACACATACACAGACTTGTATGGTCTTATATTATTCCCAAATATTTCCTCAAGAAATACTACACAAGCCACAAAACTGTGCAGCCATGTTTCCTGTCTGTGTCCATTCATGTTCTATCAGCTGCAACAGAGGTGGTTGTTCTCACTAAGTCTTGCTTATTTATATTCTTTAGTGAAGGTGTCATAACGAGACCTTTCCTCCTTCCTCCCAATCTATCCTCCCTCACATTTATTTTTACTAAGAGCCTTCAATAGGACAAGTTGCTATTTTCATCAGGTAAGGTAATAAGGCATACAGGCAGCACATAGGTTCTGGGTGTTCCTAATAAGCCAGCTAACTAAATAGGATAGCATTAGCCCTTAATCCTGGGCTCATATTTGCTTCAATTGCAGTGCTGTAGCAGCATTTGTGTGCCTTTCCACAAGCACATGCTGAATTACGTGCAGGTTTTTCTCAGCCCCAGCCACGTGTCCCTGTTTGGGCAGATGACAGGAATTCATACTGTTCTTAAAACTGCATCTCACTTCCAGCCCAACACTTCCTGGCTGGCCCAACACATCTTTTTGGCCTGACACTCTTGAGGCTGTCATTTTTCCATACTTAATACTGAGAGAGAATGGAGCATGTGTCCAAAATGTAGCTGTGCCCCCTCAGTGGCTCCCCCGGTTTGCCCTGACTTAAGAATGCCGATGGCAGATGGCACATGGGCAGCTCGGGCTCTGCCCACAGCATTCTCCTCAGCCACTTGTGCTGGGGCAGGGGTCAGACGCACTCCATATTTCCCGTGTTTGGATGTCCCAGTGTGTTTATTGCCTTTCAGACAGACAACAATTTGCTGACAGCTCTGTGGGGCCTGGCACATTCCTGTACCCCTCTGCCTTTTTCCCTGAGCAGGGCGGGTCCTKCGTGTGCCCCGTCCCACACCGGCCTTGGGGCTGTCCCAAGGGCACGCTGGCACGCCGCCGGCGTGGGCGGGAGGGTCTCTCCCTGCGGACACAACTCTCCTCTGCCCGCAGTGTCCACGGAGCCCATCAGCGAGGAGACCGTGCGCTCGGAGCTGCTGATCCCGGCGGCACGGCCGGCAGACGCCGGCAACTACACCTGCACCGCCGCCAACTTCTTGGGCAACACCTCGGTGGCCATCAACCTCCGCGTGGTGGCCCCGTGGGCCTCCACCACGCCCCGCGGCTGGGCGCCCGCCGCGCCCGCGGAGCCGGGTGCGCACGTGGAGGTGCGCATCGCCAAGCAGACGGTCTACGGCATCACCCTGGAGTGGTTCGCGGCGGCGGCGGCCGCGGCGGAGCCGGGAGAAACCTGGTACACCCTCCTGGTGGGCCGCTACGACGCCGCCCAGAAGGACACCATCTACATCGGCCCCGGCGTCAACACCTACTCGGTGACCGACCTGCTGCCCGCCACCAAGTACGAGGTGTGCGTGGCCGTGCGCAACCAGGCTCCCCGCAAGGGCCAGTGCGTCGTGTTCGTCACGGGCAGCGACGTCAGCCAGATGGAGCAGCGCGAGAAGCTCATCCACATCGTGGTCATCGTGTGCGCCATGGTGCTGGCCGTGCCGGCCGGCATGTACGCCTGCACGGCCGAGGCGCTGCCCGGCTGCCTGGCGCGCTGCCCCAGCGCCTGCCCGCGCCGCCGCCGCGGGGCCCAGGCKCAGGCGGCGGGCAGCAAGGAGAGCACGCTGGACAGCCTGCCCGCCGGCAGCGAGGACGGGCTCTGCCGCCCCGASGGCGGCCGCGGCGCCCGGCGGCCTCCGGGCCGCGAGGAGCCCGGCAAGGCCCGGCCGCCGCACAGGAACAGCGCCGACCTCTACTAGCGCGGCCCCGGCCCGCCCCGCGGCCGCRGCCGCACCTCCACACACGCCGTCCAGCCGCAGCGTGTGCTGGTGTTCTCGAAGGACCGCGCCGGGCGGCTCTGTGCTGCAGGGACTCGGGGCACGGCGGGCGCGCCGCCGGTGTTGGCAGCRGGCTTGGGAAGCCCGGGGAATGGAGGTGCCCGGGGAATGCAGGTGCCCGGGCTGTCCGGCCAGAGGTGTGGAGCTGTGCCTCCGTAGCCCCGGGCTGCACCTGCAGCACTGCCGGGGAGCAACGCACACTGACACACCAAGAAAACCAGCACTGACAAAAAAAACCAACCCCCAAACCAATAGCAATGCTCCTGGCCAAAGGCCAGAGGTGTCCCCTCACTCACTCACACAGGTGTGTCTTTAATTTATTCTTGCAGCTCTGCCCGCAGAAGTGCCAGGTACCAGCTTCTGTTTGCCACCGCCTGGGAACGAACAGGGAAGCTGGGCAGAGCTGTGGTCACAGGTCAGCAACAACAAGTGGTGGGGAGGATTGGGTCAACGTGATGGAGAGATTTTATATTACTTGGAGAAAAAATTTTTTTGACCAGAGGTATTGGTTTTGGGGGTCGGTTTTTTTGTTTGTTTTGCAGTTTTGGTTTGTTGCTTTTTTTTTTTTTCTTTCTCCTCAAGGTTTACGCAGCCCTAAGAGATTTACAGCTTTGGTTGTACCACAAAAAGGAAAAGTTCAAGTGCTTACTGAACAGGCGATACAGCCACAGCACAGGCTGGAGGATTTTGAGTTTTTTGGTTTTTTTTGTACTAGGGAGAAGGGGTGAGCTTTTACTTGTGTCCAAACATCTTAGAGGACCGTTTTAGYGTCACACTAACCAGCACGCACACACACAGAGTTTGTCTTTCAGAGACAAAACGCGGAACTGCTGTTTCCCCTTCCACCCTCCCCACCACTTACATCCCTCTTCCCAGGATGCTGCTGTGGCTGCAGGGGATGCTCAGCCTGAACCAGGATGGCGGACAAGTGGACAGGGGCAGAGAACATGGTGGAGCAGGGGTTTGGGAGCTGAAGGTGCAAGGCAGTCACCTTCCCTAAATGCAGACAGGTGCCTGCCCATCCTGCTGCTTTGAAACCAAAGCTCGCCTCCTTGCTAGAGGCAAAAAATCGCAAAGATGCATGTAAAAAAACCTGCCTCTTGCTTGTGGAGCAGCTCAGCGCTGTGATTCTCAGGGGTCTGAGGACATGTGACTTATTATTTTTCTTTTTTTTGATCTCATGCTTTCCAGCACAACCAAAGCATGTGGCCCATAGACCCACAGCCCTTGTTGTATGTGTTGTTATAGATTGTCTCAAAAGGAGGGTACACTGCCCAGCTGTAAGCAGAGAGCGAGCTTGTTGTGAGCTTCATGCTGTCGTAGTTTGGCTTTCTAATTGTATTTTGGCTTTTGGTGTGTGTTTTCATGCCGTCTTTCCTCAGGCCCCATGTTTCCTCCCCCAGCACCTCCCCCTGCTGCAACGTACTGCACAGCTTTCGAGCAGAGCCCTATTTCATCACTGCTGACTCTTGCTGTTAACATTTTACAGGACTTCCTAGTCTTGTCAGTCTTTTAGTGTCAAAGCAATAAACCCGACAGATTTTCAGAATGCACGGATGTCCGCTGACGCGGCGTGGAGATGTTCATCGGGTGAAGCACTGTGCCGTCCCCAAAAGCGTGCCGCGTTCGGCTTCGGTGCCCCACACAAACACTCACAGGCAGCCACACCAGCGACCACGCCGTCGGGTGGTGTCTGGGCAAAACCACATACACCCTGCAAGCACTCACTCACTCACTCACACACACACACACACACACACACACACACACACACACACTCTCCCCCTGGATAGCTCACAAGTGTCTCTGGAGGCAAAAGAGTTGAGAGAGGTTCTTGTATGGAGTTCCACCGGCGAGGTTTAATCCAGCACAGTGAAGGAGTCCAGACACAAGAACAGTAGCGGGTCCAGGGCTTTTATAGTTGGGGTAAAGGGGCGGAGAGAGCCTCAGGGACCAATCGGGTGAGGGCCAGGGGTGGAGAATAGGCGGGGTTACAGAACTTCAACCAATAGGGAAGGGCGAGGGGAGGAGCAGAGGAACAGGGCCAATGGGGCATCGAGTAAGGGAGAACTTGCTAGAACATAACCTTATAGGGGAACAAGAGTGACAGGCCAACAGGGCCAACCAAACAGGGCACATCAACATATTGCTGCTAGGCCTGATGGGGCGGCCTTCCTTCTCACCATGACCACGGGGGAGGCTTTAGACCTCCGAGCCTTGCCACCAGCAGCGCTCTATTGTGTTTGGGCCCTCTGGCCCCACTGGCTCCTTGGTCACTCTTGTGGCTGGTCYAATCACTGCAGCCTCTCCTGCTGCAGGCTCAGCCACCGCAACAGTCCTGTTCTTCATCTCTAGTCTTTTACAGCTGCAAATGGCAAAGAAACCTGGATGCCAAGGAGCTCCATAGTTCGGCTGCAGGGATGGAGGAGGCTGGGCAGGGGGTCTGGAGTGGTGAGGTAGGGGCAGAAGCAGCTGGCCAAGCAGGGAGACCTTGTCCTGGGAAAGCCACCCGTGGAGACAGTGCATCAAAGCACAGTCAGTAACGACTGGCCTTCTTCCACCTCAGTCGGCAGGGAGAAACAACAGCAGCTGTAGAGACAGGAGAGAGCTGCTGAATCACAGCAAGGAAACAGCCAGGGAAAGACAAAGCATCCCATGACCAGGTGGAGGAAGTTCATAACAAATCGCATAGGCAGGGGGCACTGACATCAGACTGAACCTGCTTCCTCCAAGGAACCTTCCTGCCCCTGGGGCTGTGCTGCAGTGGGCTGCACAGTGGAGCTTGGCCAGGGCTCTCTGGTCACAAAACAGGCAATGACAAGGCATCATTGCCAGCAGAAGCACACCATACACAGAAGCACCTTTTGCAGATTTTTTTGATTTATTAAAAAAACTCCTTGAAGTTGAAATACAGAGTAACTGGGAGTCTCACAACATAATAATAAAACATTTTTATTGCCTCTTAAATATAATCTCTAAGACTATAAGCCTGTAATTCCTGTTAAATCTCACTTAATTGAATGGTCTTTATAGGCTTTCCTCATTAGAGAATGAACACTGAATACTGGCAATAACACAACATTGGGAAGACAGTGGTATGGGGAATAAATCACAAACTTCTGGTACCTCAGGGAACACTGCAGAACCTGGCAGACACGCAGCCAGCAGAAGGTGGGTGCTTGCACAGGGCAGCAGGACTGGGGTCAGGGGCTGCACATCCTGTCCCGCGACCAGCTGCGGCCAGGGGACAAGGACGAGGTGATTGCACACGTGAGAACCTGGGCCTCACACCACCCCAGGAGGAGGGATAAGCAAGAAAACAGTGGAGAAAAGGAGGGACGTGACAGGAGAGGCTCTGGGAGCAGCAGTGCTGCCATGGCCCCCAGCTGGGACCCTGCTGCACCTCTTGGCTACAGCTGCTGGCTCAGCTCATGGGTGACATGAGCCATGGTCACCCTCTGGCTTCTAGGCAGATTGAGCTAAAGTTAAAAAATACAAGCCTTTCCTTGTAAGTGGGTAATTTCTTATTCAACCAGCTATCCCCATAACTGATGAATTCCTGGTGCATAAAAAGGGAATTATCCCAGCTACTGGAGTGAGAGGAGAATCCTGAGGGCCAAGTCTGCTGGTTCAACTGAAATGATAGCTGGAGAACGCTTGTGAACCCCCTGAATTAACACGGTGTCCTGTCAGGCTTGCTCCCCATCTTGATGTTCCTGGTACCACTCCATGACAGCACAGCTTCTCTGCAGGGCTGGGGCTCACACAGAGGGTGCAGGTGCTGCTCCCCAGCCAGCCCGGTCCATGCTGCCTTCTCCCCAAGGGATGGGAAAMAGCCAGACCCAGCTGAAAAACATCTCCTCTGAAACAAACATGAGGGAGAATCTGTGGGGTAGATCCAGTGAAAAAAGTGCTCTGCTCTCGGTGCCTTTTTACTGTCATGTAACAGGAAAAAACCCTGTCAGCTGCCCTCCCAATCCCCTGTTGCTTAATTCACTCAAAAATACTGATAGGACAAACGAGAATATTTTATGGAAACCTCCTTTTGCACTCACCAGTCCCTGAAATAAGCCAGGAGAAGTGATGAAATACATTGCTTGACACCTTCTGCTAAGCAGTTTACACTACCACATGATCTTTCCAGACACTTCCCTGACCAACATATGCAACTTTCCAGCACTTGTCTATATTTTCCACTTATCATTTGACTCTCAGTTTTACCTTGTCTTCCCTGTGGTTTTATTCATGTGTTTCTCCTGTTGGGCTCCCTCTCTTTTGGGGCGCAGTGTCAGAAGGAGGCAGTGCTGAGTGAGCGCTGCTATTGAACTTCTGTGCTCAAACCTTGCCCCAGCTGGGCCAGGGCAGGCTGAKGTGCCCCTCCTGTCCCTCCTCAGCAGGCAAGTCCAGGGCAGAAGCAAAGCGCAGCATCATGTCAATGCGCTCTGGCAGAACCCAGCATAAGCTGCAGGAAAATGAAGAACTTCTCCAAGCCTGCCTGCTTACCTTTTGGGCATGACGGTACTCAGGCCACGAGCACATCGCTCCGCCAGCTGTTGTGCTCTGGGGAGAGGGTAGTGTCACTGCTGTAGGAGACCTGCACCTCAACTCAGTGCTGGTGCCACAGCCAGGCCAATGTCTTCAAAAGTGGGTCTGGGATTGGAAGTGATGGGTTTTTGGACGCCCTGAACCCGCCTGCCAGACCAGGTCAGAAGCAGCATCCTTCAGGGCTTTGGCTGCAGAGCATCTTGTCTGCAAACCCAAGCTCTAGGTAGGGACCTCCAAACCAGGGGCAACTCACTTGGGGAGACTGTGGCCGGCGCACTCAGCATCTGTGGTCAGACACAGCTGCGGGGAGGGACCATGGGACATGGCCAAAGGAGCTGCAGTGGCGACTGGACACGGACTGCAGCGCTTCTGAGGGTGGGGTGRCTCAGTAGCACGTGGTACTCGCAGAAGGTGAGGGCTGGCTATCACAGCAAGAGGCTGCTATGGTTCACAGGGTGCTGACAGACACGGGGAAGAAACAGCACGTAAAAATGTCCATGCCCAGCCACAGTCTGCAGTCTCTGGGGGCTGCTGAGAGCACCTAGATGTGGGGCTCCCCGAAAGCTGCGTTCCKCTTCTCAAACCTCATTTTGAGCTCCGACACGAGGGCGTTGTGGGTGCTGCCGTGACCTTTCTTCTTCGGTGGCTTGATTATATGCTTGGGAGTGAGGGAGTCGGACACGGTTGGCACCCGCCACCCTGGGGCATCGCTCCTGGGAGCCAGGGCGGGCGGTGGCGGGGGCAGGGGGGCCGTCGGCGGCACGGGGATGACCTGGATGTTGTTGTTGCTGTTCTCGTTGTGCAGGCTCTTGACGTCCTCCTCAACCACAAACTTCTCCGCAGCATTGCTGGGCCTCTTGAACTTCAGCCACTCCATCCTGACTGTCCGGGATGGCGGCATCTGTCTCTTTTTTATGATCCTTCTCACCGGCATGACTTTGTTGGACCGCTTGTTGCGCCAGAACATGGCAGTAGAGATCATGATAGTTATCAGCACCATTATGCCCATGACACCAGCTAGCACTCCTAAGGCTTTCATGGGGTTATCTTTAGTTTGCATCAAAAAGGCGGCCATAGGCCCTTTGTGAAGAGTCTGTAAAGGAGTACAAAGAAAACACATGACTTACTCTAGGGGACAGACAGTGACCCAGAAATTTTCATTTGTCCAAAATATGTAACAAGCAGGGCTGATTGATGGAAGTTGTCTCTAAAAAAAATGAGAGTCACAGAGCCAGTCCAGGGGTGGAGAATTTAGATAGGGCTGGAGAGTGGGCAAACATTACAGTACTGTGAGGTAGATGACTTGAACACAAAAACTTACAGAACTATTGCCACCAAATTAGGACACATTCCTGCATGTTACCATAGTGTTTAACTTGCAAGAATGGAACAAGAAAATAATTGGCTCAATTACAGAGMATGGCATTGAAAAGGATTAGAAGAAAACTTCTGTTTATAAAATGTCAGTGTACAAATGAGTAGTTAGCAGGTATGTGCTGCATTCTGTTTTCAAGTACTCTTTTACAGACATAACAAAACTCTTTGAGGTAGGGGAGATGAGTAGAGCTAAAGAGCTTTGTTTGTAGAAAGAAAAGAAATCAGCAATGACATAAGCTACATATGGCATATTAAGGACAAATGAATGGCCAGTTCACTTTCCAGCTTAGCACACTGTGCGTCTTGGAGGTCCCCGTATAATTTTGCGGATTTTGCCCTGCGGGTGGAGCCTGGATCTTTTCACACTTTTCCAGTACATGATGGTGGAGATCACCATTGTAACAGAAATGGTGGAAAGGACGCCACTCATGCATATTCCATATATTGTCCATGGACGCTTCTTGAGGCCTAAAATATAGGATTTTACCCTGGACTTGATCTGGAAATATCAAAAATAAGAGAAATGGTCAACCCTCACATGGTTATATTTGAAAGAGGCCAGTATCTATTATAAATACAGCTGGGGAACTAGGCTGAAATGTGTATGGGATAGAGAGCCTATAAAATAAAGGGAGCTAAGTGTTGAACTAGGCACAGGAGAGGAGGCAGTTGCAATGATGTTGAACTGAATCCAGAAACAGTAAAAGAAGTTAGGAAGCACATATAAACACCTGGCTGATTGGGGAATAAGGGGTAGCAGCATGGCACATAGATCACTCTTACTCAGGGCATGGTAGTCCATCCTTGGACTACATTTCCAAGAGAAGTTCATAATGAATACAAGCGGTATCTGAACAGACAGCAGTGCTGTGCAAGGCCAGGAGATCCTTCAGAAATGGCACATTCACATGCAGGTTGTTTACTGAGAGTTGGTCATAAAGTGAYGTGTGGCTGCAGAAAGACAGGGCTGCCCACTGTGCCCCAGTCCCCTGCCCTTGACTCCATGGGGAAATCCTCACCCACACATTGCATGTCTGATAACAGGTGATCTGCATTTTAGTTAGTGGTCTCAGCTCCCGGCTTTTGGTCAACGGGGAGGAAAAGGACACCTCTGGAGCAGGAGTCACCACATACTAAAATAGGTATCAAAGACAGTGTGTATAAGGAGAGCCTGGTGACTAGCTTGGACTTGGCCCTCTGACTTGTAGATCAGATGGATTTCCCTGTATGGCTCTAAACTAGGATGGCCATCTTTTTGCCCTCCCCAGTCTGTGGAGGAAGATGACTAAGAGTATTCCCAGAGTATGCTTCGGAGTACCTCTTGTCGCTTATGTCACATCCAYAAACGTAGGGCATGTAAATTAACTAATAAACACCTCATTGTCTTTACTTTTGTGTTTTCACAACCTATCTCAAACACATTATCAAGCTCACTCTTCTCCTACCCTGAATGTTTCCTATTGCAACAAGAAAGGGGTAAAGAAATGCTAGTGAAACTCACGGACCATGTTACCGGGCAGGTAGGGACAAATTTTCATCGTTTTCTTGTGCAGAGAGTTCTTCCAGTATTTAATTAGGAGTGGACCTGAACTAGAAACCGAAARCAGAGCAGCCCATGACTTTGGTGGAGCTTAGATTCACATCAGCTTTGGTGTTCTACATTACATGGATTTTTTTGTACTTAAATCCCTTGAGATGACAGAAATTCTACCCTGGCTTACTTAACTTCATGTGAAAATCAGATGAATTAAGTGTCAGATAAACCCTGCTAAGTAGTACATGACCTGAGTCCGCTTGTTATGAGTTTTGTCAAGATCTATTTTATAGGAAGGCACTGATGGCTGAGGAGTATTTGACTAGGTATTTGAAAACCTTGCATAAATGAGATTAGACAGAAGTACATGTTACCAGTGTACTACAGCTGCAGGGGTAAGAACAGATAAAACTTGTATGGGGGGTTTTGGCATTTGTCTTTGTTCAGTGCCCTGGTCTCAGCAAGTTTGGCATCTGTTCAGAGTCTCCAGTGATGAAGAGATGATTAATACCAGAACTAGACCCATTAACAGCCAGTTCAGGCTCTATTCTAGTTACTTGACCTCTACTGTACAAAGCTTTGCCTAAGATTAGCCTTGGACAACAACTGTTCTGTAATGTCTGCATGAAAATATCAGGCATTTTCTAAGCACACAGTAGGAGAGTTTCTGTTTGTCATGGCCATGACACTCACAGGATAAATAAGAGGAATAACTTGCAAAACAAACCAGGAATGTCATCATCTTAGCCAGGCTGCAGAGAGGCTTATGGGAAG
Source organism: Amblyornis subalaris (assembly GCA_018881555.1). NCBI lineage: Eukaryota > Metazoa > Chordata > Aves > Passeriformes > Ptilonorhynchidae > Amblyornis > Amblyornis subalaris. The sequence continues at coordinate 16,288,317 of JACAXG010000003.1, read as the reverse complement.
TGCACCTTTGAAACACCTTCAAGTCCTTGTGTCAATTACCAGCAGTGCCATGGAGCTGGGTCAACAAATAGTGCCACTGTGCAATTGCTGAAGCTGTTGTTTTTTCCTAGAACCCATTCTGCATTTTGAAGAGTACTGGTTTTTCTTGTACACATAAAAGAAAAGCAGATACACAATGAAATGAAATGAAATGAAAGTTGTCATATCTTTGTGGGCCAGGACCTGGAAGAAACACTCTCTTTTTTAACAGCCATCAAAGGAGTTAAAATACCAGTGCTCACAGAAGATAATGCTCTGCTGGTTTTTTGCTGTGGCAGTTTCTCAAGAGGCTTTCCCAAAGCACGGCTTGCAGTGAGCAGAGCAASTGGGCTGTGTGGCCAGAAGTTGGACCCAAGAGGAGTGTGGTTGAGCTGTTCAACCACAAGAACAGCTAAGGCTCCCCAGCTATATTTAGGAGTCTAAGTAAGTAGGCAAACCTGTTAAGAGCCCAAGYTATTGCAGATTATTTGTAGACGTGGCACTTAAGAGACTTGGTTTCATGATGGACTTGGCAGTGCTGGGTAACAGTTGAACTCAATCTTAAAGGTCTTCATCAGCCTAAACGATTGGATGATCCTGTTACAGACAACTCAGGCTGTGTTGACTTGAGCAAGTGTATCTGTACAGTGAACCAGCTGGTTCTGAGGAGCCCACTTCCACACATTCAGTGTTCCTGGGGCTTTGTTCTAGCCTGTTGCAGGGAAGGGACTGCCTGATGGTGCCCAGGCACACTAGGTGTGCTCTCCAAACATGTTTTCATCTGAAAGAAGTCMGCTTTGTTTGCTTGGAGCTATCTGAGGCACAGGCCATACCTCAGTGTGTGGGGATGACCAGGAGATTTGCTTCACAAGTGTCTCCTGATCTGAGGTAGAACACAAGCTGCCCTGCAGTGCTTATCCCAAGGCTCAGTGCTATCACTGTATATGAAGGCTGTGTTGGCATCACTTTGCAATACAAACACCAGCATGGGGCGAGACTTCTCAAATCAAACTGATCTTTTTTCAAGTCCATGAAACTGTGGAAAGAAGAGGCTAAGTGCTCTGCAGATGTGGCAAGGGCTTTTTAGTGCCATTAACCAGAGTCCCCGTGGTTGCAGAGCTGGTATGAGAGAGATCTCCATGTTAATTTAAAGATTTTTGAACCTTTCAATTAGGAGAATCTAAAACTGAGACTCACCTGCTATATTTAGAAGTCTAAGTGAGTGGCCAAAGCTATTAAGAACCACAGATTATGCTGTCTAAATATGGACTTAAGCCTCAGTCCGTGAAGAGGTGTAAATAAACGCCCCCTCTACATTTGCAGAACCTCAGTGGTTCATCAAGAAGTCATCAAGAAGCAGAGGGATGCCCCCATCAGGCCAACCTTCAGTATCAGGAGTGGGAATCAGCCTTCTCTGAAACTCTCAGGCAGCAGGAATAGATTTCTGAGTGAGACATATGGATGGAAAAGGACTGGCTTTCCAGCATGTTTTTTATTCTGTTATGAAAGGATTAACAGACAMCCCTCAATGCCAATTTCCATAAAATCAGACTCAGTTAAATTAAAAGGCCTTTGGATTTTTTTAGCACTGTATTATTCCAAGAGAAGAAGGTCCTTTTGATGTGCAATACTGCTGAACTTAGCCACAAGGCATCCATCTCGAAGGGCACAGACTTGTGCTAATTGCAATGGTAAACGTTAATCAGAAAATAYGCCTGTTTAATTACTTACTGTGATTAACACTGCAGGAAACGTCTAGAGGATGCATTCAAAAATATCCTTCTTATCCAAAATCAGTAATACATAAATGCCCACCAAACAGCAAAATAAGAGCCTTTGTACAGCTGGAGCACAGAGGGATGAAATGTACATTTGTAACAGCCTCAGAAAAAGAGAGTGTGTGTTTGCAATATCCCTATACCAAGAGGTTTGTTCTCTTCACAAAGTGTTAGCAGTGACTGTGCTGCCCGTGGGACACAGGGAGTGACCAAGGGTTTTGTACMCTGGCACTGCATCTCACATACATGCAAGCTGAAATCTGTTTCTGCAAAAAGATGTGATGCTATTGGATTAAAAAAACCCAACCCAACCAACCCAAATCATTGCAAGCAATGGAAGAAGTAATGGAGACATGTACAAAATCTTATGGAGGATGTGACATCAGATTAGTAGTCCAGATCCTCCTGAAGAGAGCTACTTGAAGAAAGAAGATGCTGTTGCTATCTCAGGCTCTGTGTTGGGACTTGACATCAAGAAGAGCATGGGAAGAAGGGAAAAACCGTGTGTAAGAGGAAATCCATGTCGTCACAGCCCTCTCTGCCTCSCCTTTAGACTTTATCAGGAGGGGCACTCCCTCACTTTGTGCCAAATCTGTACCTCTGGAGGGGAGAAAAGGAAACAGAGAGGGGACTTCATACAGGACACCATCTTTCATCAGGTGCTGCTGTTGCTTCAAGCACTAGAAGGAAATTCAGGAAACTTTTTATCCTGAAGTATCAGCTGCTTTTGTTTTCCTCCTGTCCTTCATCAGCTGGTTCAGGGACACATGTTGTCCCCCAGCAGAGCAGGTGTGGGGCACTCTCCCTCCTCTCACSCATTAGCCCCGCATGCTGACGGAGAGGTTCCCAGCTAATCCTGGAAGGAAGGGAAGRGAAGGCTGGTGGCCACCAGTGGGGACAGTGCTTGAGGACAGTGGCTGGGTCCACCCGGTGCTTCACACTCCTGAAATGTGCAGCCTGTGAGAAGCCTGGAAGCAAGGTACGGAGAGCAAGTGCTCCCACTGTTGGCTGCAGGCAGCAATTCTTATTTGTCGTATAAAGCCCACCAAAACTTACGTTTCCACGGGAAATCAGAGTTTTAAGCAGTCAGTTTCCTGTATATCTCTAAGAATGGCTAAATCTCTAGACTTACCACAGAGACCCAGCACGCAGAGTCCCCAGCTCCACATGGCTGAGCCTTGCATCAGCAAGCCCAGCCCACGCCGACAGGGCTGGCTGGCCCCAAAGGGCAGCCCCACACCAGGCACTGCCCTGCTAGGGCAGACCCAAGTCCCCTGGCAGTCCAGCAGGCTCTGAACTGTATACAAGGACTGTCATATGAATGTGCCTCATAAGGTGTATCAGTGGAATAAGAGGAGATGGAGAAAACAGAGAAAGATTATAACAGACAAAAGAGCAGAGGGAGCATTGTGACCAAACAAAGAGAAGGCCAGCTGCTGTCTGTAGGATGAGATTTGCATCTTTGCCCAGTATGTGTGTGGTCCAGAGACTGTCAGGCTAATGACGTGTTTCTCATCTACTTTAAAGCCCATTTCCTCCCTGCTGGTACCTACTTAAAGGCATGGCAAGGCAGTTACAATAAATAAGAATCATGCAAGCATGTGCTGAGCACCATAAATCGCTGCTTGTTCTTTGGCTGACGTAAAAGCTGGACTAACAGGGAAATCTCAATCTGCATGTGCAAGACTCTTTTAGAGTCTTCTTGTTTCATATGCTATTAATACTGCAATTATTAAACTCACATCCAAAGTTCTATGCAATTTAAAGCATTTCTAGAAAGTTTTCTCTCACTTTTCCTATGTCACCTACGTTGACTTGTCTGATTTATTTCACTCTGACCCCAGCTAATTTCCACTCACTTTTTGTAAGGGAAAAAGATTTTTTCTTCTCCTGAATGAAAACAAAAAAGCAGAAATTTAGCAGTCAGGATTTACCTTTACTCTCAGGAGTCTATAGTCCTTAATTTATATCTATCTCTAACAATCTCTAACAAGAAACTCATCCCCCAACTACCTTATGMTTCTACCTTTGTACCTTTGCAATATTTCTGATTGAAATACCTTTTATATTTGTGGCTGTAGAATCCAGTTTCACCACAAGGCTCTAGAAACACTCTACTAAACACAGATAGCAAGAAAGTCTCAGACATGGAGCAAGCAATATCTATGCTTTGGTGCCTTTCAAGGATTATTTCCCATAAGGATTTTTCTAAAACATTTGCTTACCTCTTCTGTGATATCGATCTTCAGAACTGCCGTGGTGCTGAAGGAYGGGGAGCCTCGGTCTTTGGCCTGGACTACCAATGACCATATGCAGTCTTTGTTTTTTGTGATGTTGTGGATGATGTCCAGAGAACGGATATAGGATTTCAGCTTGATTTCCCCAGTGCTTTGGTCTATGTCAAAAACATTGGCTGGATCTGCTTGCATGATGGAATAATCCACAATGTTGTTGGGTTCTTCTGCATCTTGGTCTATAGCCTGGTAGGGGAAGGGTAAAAAACAAAGGTGTTATTGTTTGTATCTTTGCTGAGGACAAAAAGCTTCTGAGCATTCACTTCTGATAATATCTGTGCCATGACTGGGCTGCTTTCATTTCATCTTGAAAGCTATGCTACATTTTCTAGCGAAAAACAGCAGGAGTAGGGTTTTTTTTCACAAGTGATTTCTATTTGAGATGAAATAAAATCAGAGGAAAAACTCAACTGTAACCTATGTGTAGAATGCAAATGGTCCACTGCTGGGGAGCTTCTCACACAGTGTGGGGGACAAAGGTGAAGTGATGGAGAGCAACAGGATTAGCTCAATGCCATGAACTATAGCTGCCTTAATTTTTGTGCTCTGGTATTTTATAAGGCTTGATGATATRCATTCAAATATATGTAACACAGGATGTTCTGCTCCTCTGCCTGTGAATTGTTATTGCATTTTTTCACCCTCTGTTCCACACTGGATAAATGCATACAGTTGTACAAAACGAAGGGAAATAACTTGTGTGGTTGAACACAAAGGGGTGTCAGGAGGTTAAGTATTCAAAACCTGTACTTTCATTCACTTATCTTTTTTGGGCTTCTTGTGATCACTGTATAATCCAGGACCCTCCACCAGCTGATGGTCCAAATRCTGTAACAGAACTTTATATTCTGCCTATAGAATTTATTTCTCCTTCTCAGCAGTCAGTAAACACTGTAGTTCACACTTTAATCCATTTGTTACATCCAAGGGGATGTGCAAAATAAAGCTGCAGCAAAAGGCAACTTTCTTTCATTCATCATGACCCCTGAGAGTAAACAGCAGAGCTGGGGCTTTTCCAAAGCACTCTGCTTTGTGACACACGGTGCCATCTCTCACCTCTATCTTCACCGGTGACCCGATGATCATCGTCTTTTCCTGGATGTTTTCATTGAACTCTGGAGAGTGGTCATTGACATCTAGCACGGTGATAAACACTTCAGCCAGGCTGTATTTCCCATCTGTGTCCTCTGCTTTCACATAGAAATTATACTTCGAGTTCACTTCAGCATCTAGTACAGCCCAGGGCTGGGTGTAAATTATACCTGTTGATGGGTGGATTAGGAACCTGGAAAAGAAGCATGAAAAGATTTCTGGGTTTTTGGTTACTTATTGTGTGTTTAGAGCCCACCTTTACCCCAGGCTGTAAACACTGAAATGCTGTGCCCAAACACTGGTACTCTTCACCTCACTCCTCTCTGGCTGATGTTTCCATATCCTTCACTCTACCTAGTCTTTGTCTAGTTCTTAAGGCTTCAAAACCAGAGAACTATCAGTGTCTTATATTTTTCTATCTATTGTGCATTACCCATTTTAGCTGCATTTTCCATTAAAAGTCTCTGTCCTCAGTAAATGCTCAGTGTATGGCCTTCTCCCAGAGTGATTTCTTTGCATTAAAACATTAAACCTATTTTTACTTTTTTTTTCAGTTTAAAAGTAGAGTGTAATAGATTATGTCCTGCATAAATTAGGATTGATTTATATCACCTGAATAGCTAAAGGAAGTGTGAGGCATATCATATTTAAGCTCTCCACTTCTCAGAATGGGTAAGAAAAATGTCTGCTCTCAAACCTCCCAAACTACAGGGCAAATGATCTTCTCCAAAAATAATCCTTTTTCCATAGACTGACACCGGGATGGAGTGGGTGTTCAGATTTATCTATTGCAATTCTACACATTTGTAATTACAGAGACACTGTCAAAAGTGTCAGCCTAAAGTTTGGACTTACAGAGAAGATACCAACACAGTGTCTTTTTAAAATGGACTGCCAGTGTAGGCTCCGAGCAGTAGGGCTTTTAACAGACAAAAGGTTTTATATACCCTTTGAYCAATGTAGAGGATAACAAAATATTTTCTGTATTCCAACTGTGAATGCAATTGAGAGTGATTATAAAAGGGGCATTTAGTAATCCAGAATCTTCAATTGTTCTCATTATGCTTTAAATACAAATACAGGTTTGGATGAAATCCAAGATCTGGAGGTGGAATTAGCTGTGTAGGAGACAGTGCCTGTGCCTGGGTGTCTCCTCAGCACCCAACCCAGCCTAACCATGCAGAGAGCATTCTCATCACTCCCATTTTAGTGGAAGAACACAAGCACTCCCACTGGCATCTTGGATTACCAAGGCAGGATTACCATCATAATGGTTTTATATTAAACAGTTAACACTACTTCTCTTACTCCAGTACAACTCATCTTTCTGCCCAGGCAACTCCACATCAACTGCTGTAATATCCAAGACAGAAAAAACCATGCCTCTAGTTGAAAATCTGCATCAAACTGTGTGTTCAGCAGATCTGGAGGTGCCAAGGCTAGAAAAACAATCCAGCCTTGCAGAGCTATGCCATTCTGGCACGAGAAAAACAAACAAAAATACTTGGAAAAAAAAAGTTCACATCATGATTTCTTCATTTGACAGCATAGGAACAGTGAGTCTGAGCATCCCCATAATGCCAATCAGAATAAAGTTGCACTCACATTTTTTTTACTAAATCCTTTGTCAACAACCTTCACAAGCTTCTTTCCACCAGCTGCCACATTTTAAACCTAAGAGGTCTGCCTGCATGACATGACCTCTTCTTGCTTCTCTCTATGCAGTTAGCAGCTAGCTTAAAGACTTAGTGAAGAGCTCAAAATAATCCATTGTGGAAATTCTCCCATATGTGTATCCTTCTGGCTACAGAAGAGGTTCACCCTTAACATCTTGGATTTTGGRCTTTGTGCCTCCTAAACGGCTTTCACCTTAACAAGGAGAGTTCAGCTTTAGCTCYAGGTGGATAACATACAGAGAACAGACTCTGGGGATGAGTGCCTGAAAAGCTCATTCATTTCCAGCGTTCTGCCCTGCAGCCCCGCCATGTCCAGGAGCTACAGGTTCCAGCAGGAATATCTGTGACAGCCATGTCACTGATCCCAACCATGTTTGGAAGACCCAGCCAACGAGCCAGGGCAAGTGCGGGGAGGGATGTGGTGTGAAGGAACCAGTGTTTCAAGATGTTCTACCCCCAGCACTGACCCCAAAGACACGGAGAGGGAGTGTTACCAAATCAAGTAAGCATCAGATTCCCTTCTTCTCTGATGCAAGACTATYATGTTTAAATATGTAAAATGCTTTTAACACCCAATGCAGCTGACGTCCAAAGCTGAAGTTCATATCCTTGAATGTCTTGTCTTCTTTGATTTATTTTGACAAGAGTTGAAACTGAACTATTTGTACAGCCATATGGAAAGGGAAGGGGAGAGAACAARGGATCTTTTTTTCCACAGAACTAACTTTTCACTAGACCAAAACTTCCTCTTTCTTTTACAAGCGTTTTTCAAATGATGATTGAACAAATCCTGTATATTGATACTTCAGCTGCCTTATGTCTCTTTGGGGGTTTGTGGGTAGAACTCCTTGGGTTCATGAAGCAGATGTTTAATGATCACACTAGTTTTCCTGTTGTGTTCACAGAACTCACAAAGAACATGGCATAAATGTCCTTGGAAATGAGCAGATCAAGAATGAGCCTGCTAGCTTTCTTTTAAAATTCTTTTAGAACTCTGCTTAGAGGTTATGTAGTTTTATTTATTTACTTGTTACTTACAGATCTGCTCCTGTTCCATAGATAGAGTACTTGATTTCTCCCCAAAGCCCTGAATCTGGATCTGTAGCCTTAAGAAAAGAAAGAAAGAGAGTTTTCCTTTACTAAAATGCAGAAAGAAACATTGCATTTTTCTTTTAAAAACAGGCCATGTAAAAACCCAAATGCTTCTCACTCTTTTAGCCATCACATTTTTAGTGGGAAATTGCAAATATGCACCTAGAAAGAGCACAAYCTAACAGCAGGAAATGTCACTGCCAGTCCCAGGAATGCTGTCCCTGGTGCCCGGGGGCTCTGGCAGGGAGAGTGACGCTAGGTGGCCCCATCCATCCACAGTTACCTCATCCTCCTTTGATAGAGATCATCTCAATGACATGAACACACTGCTGGCTCTCAAACCTTCCTAATTAACAGTTAAACATTAATGAATATTCCCTAGACAAAATTATTTACTTTATATAGAGTATTTTAAGCTTCTGCTTGTTTAATTGATCCAATTTAGAGTAATGAATAACAAATGTTTCAATCTATACATTGTATTTCAGCTTTGTTTATAGTTTAATCTCTCTTGTGCCTGTGTGACTTTTAGTAATGCAAATACTTTGCCAGATGATATCTTTGTTTCATACTCTTGTTGGCTTCCTTTCTTAGCTCAGGATTAGGAAAGCTATTGATTTGGTAGCAGCTATTTCCATAAGCTCCTGCTTCTCTGATAGCTCTGAGGAGGTGTTGCACCGTTGTGTCTGGCCATCAGAATTCCTGGTGGCACTGGTTCATTCATTCATCTTCCTGTTTAAATATTTGAAAACTGGAACAATGTCTTTGATTCCTGCAGGGTTAACATAAAACACCTGCAGCCCTACTGATAGGTGTTGTTTTGTTCTTTGGCATGAGCTTGTCAGATCCTCTCAGCCCATAATTTTGACTGCAGCCTACTTTAATACTGTCTAACTTTTCTTAAAACGTTTGCACACCTGGACTTCCTCCAGAGCTGCCATTCTGAGTGCTTGAAAYATCTTAGTTTTTCACATATAGTTGTGAATCTGGGTCAAGTACTGAGTTAACAGCACATGACTAAATTTTACATGGGCTCCTCAGCTACACTGTCCTGGTTCAGAAGTTCTGTTGCTTCTGCAAACATTTTTTAAATTTCTTTTTTTTTTTGCTATCCAACTCCTAGAATTTTTTTATTCCTCTTGCCTCAAAAATAGTAGTGTTTAAGAGTCTCTGTTTTCTACAGCTTTCCTATTAGTTTCCTCTAATAACCTTTTGTCTATTTTTTATGTTTCACTTCTTTGATCCTTCCATCCCTAAAATTTGCCTTCAGCGCTTTATTTTTCTGATTATTTAATTTTCTTTCTTACTTGTTGCCAGCCTGTGTTGGAGATCTCTGGCAACCTGCCTCCAGCATCCTTACCTGTGAGGCCTCTGCAAGGTGACTTGCATCACCCACCGAGCCCCAGGTGGCCAGGAGCTTTCTTGGCTTTGTGACATGAGGTCTGTTTCCAGTCCCAGCAGTTGCAGTAGAGAGAGACAGCTGGAAATGCTCCTCCAGCACTCAGGGCCCCTGTAACACCCTGACTTTCTTTCTATGAAAATGTGAGATACTGGGAAATCTAGAGGCCTATTTTTCCCACTGTGAGAAGATACTTACATAGGGATCTTTTTTTTCCAGCCCTAAGCATTTTAATTTTATATTCTTGCCTTCATTAACTGTTGAATTATGCATTTAGCAGCCATATTTCTCCCAGGAGGAGGAGACTAATACCTACTAAGCAGCCATCTTTTTTTCTTTTTACTCATAGTTAAGCAAGCAAATCCAGTAAATCCAATTCCACTTAGCCATAACTGAATCTTCCTGCTGGACGCTGATTTGGCTGGAGCTTTCTTAGTACTCAAAGGCCATGATTTGTCTTAAAAGCAGATGGCCCTTGTTCTGAAAAATTTTTGCCTAAAACTTTATTTTTGTTTCCAGAAGATTTTTTTTCTGTTGATTCTGGAGAGGAATCGAAGTTTGGTTCAGAAGTCAAATAACCAGTAAGATTTGCTACTTGTCCCTGTCTGCTACTTTTAAGGTACTTGAACTGTCTCCACAGACACTGATGYCTGTATAGCCTGYGTCAAAGTTACAAGATGCTTATATAACCTGAATTAGCTCTTTATACCTATTTTATAAATTTTTTATACAATGTAATAGTCAGTATGTAACTAATTAGTTGCTTAGTGCTTAAATAAGCAGAAACTCACCAGGTGGATAGTTTCAAGATAGACAAGTAAAGCTATAAATTAGTCAAGTATAGCTACACTAGAAAGCTACAAGGCATAACTGATGAAAAGCTGGCAGAGATAAAGCCAATTATCCCCAAACTGGAAGAATTCAGACCGGTTGGATCCAGAAAGGACTATTTCACYAYAACTGYGCATGCTCTGAAGACRAAGTTGAAAAGTTCAAACAGAGGAAGACCTTGAGCCTTCATCAGTGAAGACCCCCAAGACCACCTAAACTGGGGAGGYGCAAGYGCAGTGGAAAAGAACTATTTATAGCCATGCCATAAAAATATGTGAATTATTTTYGGCAYGTATGTGATGATGCTGTAATGACGYAAGAATATTCAGCAGTACCTACTGTATAAATAAGCCACRACACATGACAAAGGTGGGTGAGTTAGGTGGAGATATCCCCCTCACCACCGGCGCTGTAATAAACAAATACCTGCTCAATAGACACCACTCTATCGGGTTTTGTCTTTGGCCTATCTTTTYGGGCATCAACACCCAGAAAAGAGAACATTTCTTAAGAGGTGAATGAAACTTACTGTAACAGCGACTACGTTTGAGCCCCCTGGGGAGTTCTCTGGGATCCTGGCAATGTAGTAGTCAGAGGAGAACTTCGGGACATTGTCATTGGTATCCAGCAAGTGAATCACTACATCAGCTGTTGAGCTGAATTTCTCCGGTGTGTTCACCTCTATTGCGAGAAGCTAAGAAAAGAAAAACAGGAAATCACTACAAAGCAGCTATTATTGCTCTTAAAGGAGCTTCCTCCACCACCCATGGCACATTGGTACATTTTAGCCTGGTTGGACCAGACAGCTCAGAACCAGGGAGATGATGAGCCAGGTCAGCGTGCAGCCTTGGCTTCTTTGTGCACGCTTGTGATGGGCAATCAAGCTGCACAAAGAGGACTTCGAACTGTGTATTCACATTAGTCTTAGTGTGACAGATGTGACAAGTCACAACTAACCAACACAGCTGCAAAAACCATAATAGAAGCCTACAAACATTCATCCCTGGGCAGCTCCTAGAACTTCGGGAAACATAAGCAGTGAATTATTTCAAATAATATAAAATATTGTTTTGAATAACATAAATTTAACCATGATCTTTTGCAGAGGAAATTCTTCATCAGGAAAGAAGTCAGAAACAATAAACTGCACCAAACAGGGTAAAGAGATGAGAGAACCATTGCCCTGGCTTGTTTGGAACGAGCATTACCCACATCCCAAATGGTCAGGCATCAGGCATGTACAGCAGAATCCCATTTCCCAAAGATTGTAAGAACTCCTACTACCTGACTTTGTGGGACTTCTACCCTCATTGCCTCAAGCTGATTAGGACTTTATCAGATACCCAAGGGGGCTTTTGAATTGCCTCACTGTCTCTGAGGAGAACAGAGAGTCCTGACATCACACAGTCTTGAAAGGACAGGCAACCACATAGAGCAAAATGAGTGTCTCTACTGTATCTATTTGCTCCTTACTGAGCAAAATCTACTGGATTTGGGGAGCGTCAGTAGGATGCCTCAGCTGGTAGAGCAGCAAGCTCAGGTGGTGTGTGGCTGAGCAAGAAAGAGCAGCTTCAGCAACAGGTACTAAGAGACACTGAGATTCACAGCATCTGTCCCATAGGTGGCTGCATCACACAGAATCAGCACTAGGCCATCAGTCTTGGGCTCCGTAGGGGCTGAACCCAAAAGGCTAACACCAGGCGCAATGGCCTACTGTTTGGTGTTCATGCTTGGGCAGAGACCTGGATAACACAAAGGACGAGGGCACTAGGAAGACAGAACACCACTAAGGGACTAGTGAGCAGGACATTCACTGAGATATGAGAGGCTCAGCTGAAAAATCTGGCTGCGTGGGTGTCTTCCTGGGAGACACATATCCCAGGAGCTCCCTCAAAGAGGACAAATGCCTAAGTGAGGTTTGGAAGGAAACTGGTGCCGTGGCTGTGTGAGCTCATCCCTCCCGTGCCGCCGTGCCGCAGGTCCCCGCGGGGCAGGCGGGTGCCGCTCACCAGCAGCGGCACTGCCGGCGGGCTGTGGGGCACACGCTGCGCTCGAGTCTCTGCTCTGCCAGACTGGGAGACGTTTGTATCACCTCGAGGTGAAAGGGGAGCAGTTTAAGTAGACAGGGGAAAGGCTATCTCAGTATCATCTCCTAGAGCAGTTCCTGCTGTGTGAACATTTATGATGGTTGGAAATAAAGAGAAGAAATTAATCTCGGAGGATTGCTTGCAATTACTGTAGGACACATCTGCTCTAAAAGGGGAGCCTGGTCACTGCATCCCTCTGCTAACTTTCGTGTTTGGGAGTCTCAGCTGGTGTTACAGCACAAGAAATTTTTGAAGGGACGGTCATACAGACATCAGCAAAAATCTCCTCATGAGAAATCTCAGCTCCTACAGCAGTACAGAGGTAAAATCTTAGTGCTCATTGGGCACATGGAGCTGTAACTGCAGTTAAATAATCTTTGCTGCTGAAATCAGCCCATCTTAATATACCTTATGAAACTTTAGTATTTTTACTTTATTTTCTGCACTCATTTTTTATTCCCTCTCCTTTTAGCAGCCACAGTCCTGCTATGTCAACATACTGACAACATCTTCCTTCAGGGAGGAARTTTTGTCAGCTCACTTGCCTGCAGTGTCTTATGCAGACATATATAGTTTGTTTTATGCAGAAAGAAAAAAAATAGCATAAAATCATTATTTTACAGGATGACATATCAACAATTAATAGTTAAGTGTCAGAAGAGCAAACTGACATGCAATACTAAAAGTAGTAGGTACGTTTTTAAAATAAGAGTTTGATTTTGGCAACTGAAGATAATTGCAGCCTCAGCTGGCCCCAGTCTGCAGGAGATGTGAGTGTCTGCAGCATGTCCAGGCTCCTGTCAAGGCACGATGTGCTCTAAGATGAAGGAGGTGGAGACAGGAGGTTTGGCCCCCAAAGCATGGCAGCCCATAACAAGGTGGGACAGCAGTATCTGGCCCCTGTGGCAGAAGGACTTGAGAGGTGTGTGAATTACCACAGCTGCCATGCTTTGGGAAACCCATTTGAGCTCTTGGACAGCTGAAAATGTCCTGACTACCAACTACGTTTAAGAGCCAGTGACTAACTGGAAGATAGATTTCTCTAGTAGCCTTTGCTTCAGAAAGCTTTTCAGTGCATTTCCCAGTCAAATTAGCTTTAATTACTCTTTGGCATTTTACTCTTCAAAAACAAACCAGAGGAGAGGGATCATTGCTTACAGAAAAAAAACCAACCCGAAAATAACCTCTCAAAGCTGCCGTGAGATACACATTAAATAGAAATATATTTCATCCAAAATTCTAACCAGAATGACTACACTGACAACTAAAACTGGGTAGGAAGTGATTTGAACTTTTCAGGAAAATGAAGCCRGCAGTGAGGTCTTTATAAAGTATTTGCTGCCATATATTGCTACCATATATCCAGCTGCACCTCCTCCATTTGGAATCTAGACAAAGGCTGCACTTTTTAAGCAAAGGCTTATGGTCTCCAGTAGAAATAATTTCAAAAAAGAAAAGAAAAAGGTGAATAACTACTAAAGCTATAAAAATAGATATCCTTTTTGCTGGTAATTAATTCTTTCGGTGTTCATGGCAATCTCATTAACTAGTTTGATTTCTATTGGTATTCATGAGGAGGCCATGTGTAACTCTTTTACAGGTCTTTTGGTAGTTTAACCTGAATAAATGTGCGCTTATTATAATTAGTTTCAGTAGCACTTTATGGCCCTTTCAGAATCTTTCACTTTAATACAGCAATGATGCCTCATATTTTTGTAGCATCTATAACCTATGAARCTCAAAATGGCTTAGGAACATTACAAGAAGAGACCTGAAACGTACTGAAGTGAAACTTGCTAAGGGCAACAAAGCAAACCATYCAGCGAGGGGGAGAACAAAATTCAGGAATTTTGGATTCTGAACTGTGCAAAAAATCCCACTTTCTGTACATTACAAAACTAGGATATGTTAATACTCAGCTATACTCGGCATTTTTTAAAAATATGATTACAGGGATTGTCTRTTCAATTCTTTGTGGTCAGAACTGAACCATCTACACTCATGCTCAGAGGCAGCTGACAGAAAACCAGACTACTTAATTATCTTGTTGATGAGCCAAAGAATCCATCAGGGAAGGTGATAATGCAAGTTTCCAGCTTTTAGATGAAAGCTGGTTCTTGCATGGCTGGCTTAGAGCATGGGTGAGCCTCAGGTCAGCCTGCAAATGGCCATATAGATAGATAGACTCTGACAAAGGCAGTGAGCAATTTTTGGGAATTATCTTCCAGTCCAGTTGGGGTCTTCAGCCTGCCAACATTCAGCCTGCATGATCATGAATCAAATTACTTGGCACTAAGCAGGTAAAGTTCTAGCTGCAGAGAAATTAGGGTTTCATCCTGTGAATTTATCATTGTGAGAGCAGAAATAACACCCTCAAGGTTCAGTCTAGAATGATTCAGAGCCACCAACATGTACAGTTTCCACAGGGAGATAAAAATGAACATTTTGCACTGACTGGACTAAATCAGTTCTCAGATGCATCCATTAAACCTTGTGAAGGTGATGAACCAGAGGCAGAAATGAGTGTCCCTTACACGGAATATCATGTCACTGATAATGCATCCGACAGCTCCAGGTGGATTAAGAAGCTAAATCACATCAGACACAAAAGCCATCATACACATAGCATATACACTGAAAAAGAGGACCTGGAAGCAGAAGTACCTTGAAGGTTAACACCTTGAAGCTTTCATAGTCAATAGCAGCAGAATTTTCCACTATTATTGTAACYTGAGCCTCATTCAGGACAGTTTGAGGAACCACTCGGAAGATGCCACCAGGCCCAACAAGACGGAGGTTGAATTTAGCATTGGCTCCCTGTGAATAAAAGCAGATATGGCATTGATTGTTTTCAGTGAATGGTGCATTTCTTACAGCCTAGATTGCTCTGTTTCCTCAAACTATATAAAACGAGAATGAGTCTTACTGCTTAGAGCCCTCTGTTCTCCATCCCCTGGGCAGGAGACTGCTAAGAAGCTTAGTYGTATAATCCCTCCAGCCCTAGTCACAAGACAGACACAGCTTTTCTTAAAATAGATTGACAAGCTTGGTTATTCTTTCAGTCATAATGGAAAAACCCTRCAGCAGGCCTGGCTAAGAGAGGAGGAGTCTTGTGGCAAGCAGCCTTGGGCTTCATGCCACACACTGTGAGCTAGACAGAGATGACACCGCRTGCACATTGGCAGGCAAGTCTGGCCTCTTCCTGGTTCCTACCAAGGAAAGGGAACTGAACTGCTCGAGTAAGGACAACACAACCCTCAAGAACCCAGTCTCATAGAATGGTTTGTGTTGGAAGGGACTTTTAAGATCACCACATTGCARCCCCCCTGCCCCAGGSAGGGACACTTTCCACTAGCCCAGGTTGCTCAGAGCCCCATCTAGCCTAGCCTTGAACACTTCCAGTGTCCAGTCTGTGCCCTAAGAAGTCACAGCCTGGAATGATGAAGATGCAGAATCACACAGATATCAATTTCCTGACAGAGGTGGTACTCCACATCTTGCACTGACTGAATTAGGCTAGCCCAGAGATGTAAACACTAAACCTTKTGGAAGCTGATGCACCTGTGGGGAGAGAGGAGCTCTGCTTGTTCAGAATAAAATCTGACACACACTTGACAGTTCCAGGTGAAGTGAGAAGGCAAATCCCTTCACACAGATACACCTTCTAGCCAGAGAGGACATGGGAACCRCCAGTATCTAAAAGTGGTGTACTACCGCTTGTGTACAAGTTGGGAAGAGTGAGCCAGAGCCAGCTGGCCAGGCTAATTCTTTTAAGGCAAACAGGAGCATGTAAGAGGAAAGGCGAAATGGGGATTCTCATATTTCTGCCTTACAGGGAAGGTGTGAAAATGAGCTCAGACCACCTCACCAAACTCTCTGGGTTCACCAACTTCTCCATATCATGTTTATACCGTGACAAACAGCCAGATTCACTGCCTGCCTGGTGCCACATTCCCCCTGTAGCATGAATCTTGAGATGAAGAATTTCTAATAATAACTTTCAAACAGTACAACTTTACTTTCAGCTGTATCCCTGGAGGGCTTGTTATGAGCAGTTCTTGATGCAGCCCTAGCTCATGTCAAGAGAAAAAGTACTCAGCAGTAGTCCCTTAAGGGAAACGGAATGACCTTGGATCCAAACTCAGTGGTCTGTGGTGTTTGGTCACACAAACCCATCCCTCAGCTGCAGAGATGATAACAGGCTCTCTCTTGCTGGATAGTAAAGCCAGAGCTGCTGGACTATGGAAAATAGTGCTGATGGGGAAAGTGGACAGTCTGACAATACAAAGGCCTCTGCACATGGGACTGTGCATGACGAGAAGGTGGCATGGGATAGGGAGAGAACTGCCTCCCTCCAACAGCTGAGTGATTTCTGCCAGTGATGTCCACTGAACCCAGATCTGCTTGGAGCAAGCCATGCTGCTGCATGTCTCCAAGCAGACAGCCATGGCACACAGGAACGACTGGAGGAACAGCAGCACTGAGCCCTAAGCTCTGTCCAAGAGGTCTGAGGCAGAAATTTCTGCATAATTTTCTTGCAACTAAGGATGTAATTTCCATAAAACTGTAGACCTTGCCCACAGSTTCCCCTTCCTCACTTGTATCATCCACTCTCCCAAAAGAGTGAGTGTCGAATAGCTGTGACAGAAACAGACACAAGTTTAATTTTCTTCTCTATATAGTCATCTTGCATGGAAGGCAAACATTGCATTCTCTGCCTTAAAAGAAAAGCAACCCATCCCCCCCAGAGTGATGCCTTACACTGTACTAGGAAGCTCCTCGAGAAATCTATATAGTGTATTTATCAATGTTTTCTGCTTATTTTATAGCCTAACTTGCAGCCTGAATATTTTGTCAGCCTAGATATATATTTTGTCTCTAAAGAGAAGAGATGGGTTTTGTTTCTTCCCTTCTGCAGCACCATTCCCCRTGACAATAGCAGGATAGACGTAGCACTGCTTTGAAAGCAGTCATTTATCTGCTCGCTGCAGAGCAGCAGGAGGGAGGGGGAAGGAGCCAGTGGGTTTGATAAAGTACAATACCATCAAACCAGCACAATACTGAGCACAGTTACAGAAGAGAGCTCTTTCCAATAGTAATGCAATTCTCAGATGCATTAAGCTTTTTTCTTGTCACTACCTAACCTGAGGCWAACTCAGATGGATGTCATTCATACAGCATTTAGCTTAGGGGTCCCTATAGCAACCATTGCCATAGTACCTACAGGCATCACAGGTCAGTTAGACAGCAGGCTGAGATGGATGGAGTCCTCTTTGCTTTTCCTTTTTGTGGTTAGAGTTTGTTTGGCTCTGGCATAATTTTTAAGACTACCTAAAAATATCACTCCAGTCGGAATGACTTATCAAAGCATGCACTGCAGACCCTGACTGTAACATAAGGGCCAGAAGGACAGCATATTGTAATAAAAGAAGTCTAAGGGCATGGACTATATTGTTTCCTGTAGGGGCTGGTGAAGATACAGACAGCAATTGCACCTGAAGTTACTAAAGGGCTTGGAACCTCCAAGAAAATCTCCAAAGGGAGTATGTTCTCAGACAATACCCTGGCAACAACTGAATGTAACCAGTAGTTAGGGAAGTTCATAAAGACTGTTCAACCTCAGTTGCCACAAGAACTGGGCTGCAGGTTTAGCAGCACCCTTCCCATTGACATAACAGTATATGACAGACTAACTGTAGTCCTGGGTCCAGGCTCTCTGTGGTATTGGACCCTACTTTGTCTGTCCTAGGCTTTTGGGGAACACAGGTGAAACAGTTGAGTTCCTAAAATGACATTTTCCCATCTGACAGCTCTTTCTAGTCTTTGGGAAAATAGGACAAGAAAACTGAAAGTCTGCATAGTTTCCATTTACCTGATCTGAATCATTGACTGTAATCTTCAGTCCCCTTAAGATTTCACCCTCTGGGGGATGCTCGTACATGGTCAGTTCAAACCTGTTCTGGGGACCGTTTTCTCCGTAGAAGGTTGGTGGATGGTTGTTGAGGTCGACCACCCGTATAGTCACCATGGCAAACGTGTGCTCCGAGGTGTCACCTTCCTGACTGATTTCTGATGCCTGCAGCAGGCAGGAGGGAGAAAAGAATGATGAAGATATTTTCTCTTTCTTCAGATTCATGTTCAGGTATTGTTCCATATGTACAAATCACCCTAACACGCTRACTTGTATGAAGATTCACAGACTTGTATTTCTCTAAAATTCAGACCATTTCACACTGAATTCTATGATGATTAGAAGACTATGGTAATAAACCAGTTCCAATAAAGCCCCAGTTGATTCTCCTGCTCATTTTGTGATCTCAGTAACTCACCCTAGGTGAAAACAGTTCTCTAAATAGAGGCAAGGTAATTGCTTCCCTAAAATGTTGATAGAATAGAAAAGGAAGACAATGTTTAAATTTGCTGTGGTACCACAGGTAGTTCATTGTCTAATTGCTGCAATGACTGCAGCATTGAATACTGTGAGAAAAACTGCACTTGTGGCATTTAGGTAAATATTTGAAAAAGTACATACTTTTTTGAGATTTAGTCTGTGATTTACAATTCTGCTTTGATGATTAGATGACCCTAATTTAAACAGGATATAGTTTAGACAGACAGGCAAACCTCGCTGGTATTTTTCTGAATCAAAAGATCAAATCTTTCTCAGTTTCAACAAATCCAACATGCAGCCTTATTCACTGGATTGAACCTAAGACATTTCTTCTGCCAGGACAGAAACTGGCTGGTATTTTTGTAACAACAGCTATATCTAACATGCCTTTTTGCTCAAAGGGCTCAAAACCAAAGGCACTTTTTTCTGAAGATGCTAGTCTGGTAAGTGAGGTGCCTGTCACTACATATGTTGGGTAATGCAACACCCTTTTCTTTCCTCAAGCAGATTTTGCAGCCTGCATGAGCTCTGGGTCACCACATACATGATTAGGAGATCAGAAAAGCTTGCAAGGATTTAACCCATCCTTCATCTGGGGAGTGGTAGGAGAGTGCAGTGAAGCAGAGCTGATAGAGAGGAAAGGGTGCCTGAGTTTAACTCAGCCCATGAGAACTCCATGTTCTCCCAGGTACAACTCTTGAGCCCAGTAGCAAGCAAGTGCCCTTGGGGATGCTCCACACTGGTTCTGGCAGTGTGCAATTCCTCAAAGCTGCCTTTAGGCAATAACGTCCTTACTGTGACAATAATACGCATTTGCTGAAGAAAACTGATACAGTCTTAACAATTTAATTCTAAATTTTTAAACACATTGTCTTYAGAAACTGCTCAAAATAATGCAGCCTGTCACATGAGTACTGGCTCATCGAGGTGTTAGCTCCTTGAGGTGTAAGCATGTATTTTCACGTGGCTGATCAATGCCTGAGGAGTGGATGCTGATATGACACTGCATGATCTGTCCCAGTCCTATTACTAATCCTGGATGTGACAGTTACCTATCTCATAACATGGAGGTTACAAGACATTAATTCCCAGTTCAGCAATAAAACCTGGAAACACAGAGAACAGGTACCTGCAGACTGTAAAGGACATTGATTCTCTAGACTCAGAAATGAAATTAGGACAAGATGATTTCATTTGAAAGAAGTAATTTGAGATACTAAATATCCCAACAAAAGCAATTTGTTCTGTTTTATACTATCTGGCACTCTGCTCAAATATAGGAGGTAGTTTTTGAAACAGGTAAAGTCAGCTATAAATTGAACAATTTTAGACAATCATGCCTACTCATGGCATTTAAGACCAATAGTCTTAAAGGAGTCACAGTACCTACCTTAACTTTTAGTTCATACACTTCTTTCTTGAGCTGATTTGGGCTTTTTATCACAGAAATGGCTCCAGTTGTGTTGCTGATTTCAAATGAACCTTCACTTCCTGCAATGAAACCAAGATGCTCTAGTTACATGCCACATTTTCTTTCTCTGAACAAGCATAAGCAATCAACTATACACTTCATTAAGCATATCTTTGTGCATATGTCTATAGGTATGGATACCCATATCTATCAGTAGATCTGAAGCCACTCTTCAAAAATGAAGCATTTCTATGACTGGTCACAATGAGATGAAAGCAGATGAGGGCCAAAAAGGGTTTCCTCCCCTAGGAACAGCTCACTGGAGCTCTGCCCCTATGGGCAGCTGTCATCACTTTCCTCTTCCCATCCTGGTCAAGTTCCCTTCAAGCCTTAAAAACCAGGCATGCAAATTTGGTATTTATTTTTATTATGCTGTCTTCTTTATAYGCTGCTTTAGACAAAAATAGACATTTGCCATTGTAATTAGCAAATGCATAATTAAGTCTCTGAGAAACAAGAACATTTCTCTCACTAGTATCAGCTAAGGTGAGAAGTCTGACAAGTTGCCCCAAAGAAACATAGTCACTCTTTCTGCAGACAGCATCTCTGGAAAAGCATCTTCTGGTCTTAAACATACAGTTGTTAAAAAAAGCCTTTCAGCCTTTCAGCCTGTTGCAACGCCATCCTGAACAAAAAGGGTTTTTTGGAGTGTCTGGGGTAAACCCCAGGGTTTCTGCACTGAGGCAGAGTCTGACACAGGCAGGACAGGGCTGCAGGCTGACTTTGCTACTGCCACCCAGTTTCCATTGATCTGGAGAGAACATGAGGTACAGGCCGCAGTCCCTTGCGATTGGTAAATTTGTGCTGAAGCAAATACCAGCTTGCAAAGAGGCAGCAGTGTCCCATGAGGATGTCAGCAACCATCTCACTGTCACGGCCAGAGGCAGGCTGGTGCCCAGGAAGGGCAGCCCTGCACGCTACCTCATGGACAGTATTGGCCACAACCTGTGCTTTGTGGCAGAGTCTACCATTGAAAGGAAAAGAGAGGAAATCCCTTTAAATAAAGGAAATCAAACCTTCAGAAATAAAGGATGATGACCTGAAAGCCCAGTCATTTTTCTTTTTCTCAAACTCATTTCCAATGCTGAATTTTAAACCATCCGATAGTATCCTTTTTTGCTAATACCTACGATAACTGCAACTTCATTAAAGCACACTAGACACAACATTGAACAGATATCGACTCACAATGCCCAATTATTAAGATACATTGTCCTGCAAAGTATATTCTCACTGAGAAGAAGCTTAAGTCAATAGTGGTTTCAAGCCACCATACTTCATGTTATTGTCTAGTTATCGCAGRGGAATTGTTAACCTGGAGTATGCAGCAGTATGTGTGTTCCTCCAAACAGCATGTTCAGAGGAGTGGAGCATTTCCTATTATTATCCCACACTCCCTGGATAAGAAATGTGTATTAAGAACAAATAATTTCCTATTGCTGTTAGTATTCTTTTGCCCTTTGACATCCCAGCCTGCAGTTATTGGAATAATGGCTTGTCACAAATAATGCCAGTGTCTGAGGTGCAGGGGCAGGAACCTGTTGCAATCTTTTGTTCTCTGTTTTTCAACTTTCTATGCGCTAAAAGCATATTCCCTTCCCCTCTTTTCCATTTCACACAGACAAAATCCTTTGTTAATGTGCATGAGAAAAGTCTGCTCCCCATTAAGTAATATTTTGTTCTACTTATCTGTCATCCCTTTCCATCTTCATTTTCCACTCTTTCCTAAACGCTTAGCTTTTTTTATCCCAGAGAAGCTTTTGGTCCTTCTCTATTTTCTTTGGAAATCCAATATCTTTCCTCATTAATCTTATTTCCCTTTGACRTTTTCCCTGGTTCTTCTGCCTTCACTTATTTTCCTTAATTTCTCCTTTGTTCAGCATATTTTCGTCCCACTTACTTGTTTCTACTCCTCATTCTACACCTTTCTTGTTACCTTTTCTCATTTTCCATCTATTGTCTTCTGCAACCGTTTTTCCCTCAATGTTTCTACCTTTCTTTTACCTATCTATTCCCTCGCATTAAGAMGAAACCTCAGCATGGGTCCCATCCCACACCAACACAAAAACTCAGACTAAAGTTGTAGCCTGGAGTTTAGTTGCTCTAAGTTGTTSTCTTCACCACCTAATGAATCATCAATTCAGCTAAGTTTCACATTTATGCTATTAAAAGATGTGCRACAGACACTCTCAGAATAGCTGATGGAAAGCATTAATCTTCTGATAACATCTGCTTTCTTCCACTTCAGTGTACAGCCAGTGTCYCTTCACTGGTAAATAGAATTTCTTCCAAGAAATCAGAGGTTTGACTGTTTAGCCACTTTAATCACAGTGTTAATAAAAATATCCCTCTAAATACCATGTCTTGGTCTCCCAAAGAATTATCTTGCCTCACAGATTGATAGAGATGCTCAGAAGAGTGAATGTGTCTCCCTTTACACTTACTGAAATGACAAGCAGGCTGCCGATGCCTAACAAATCAGCAAYATTAAAAGCTCCAAGCACAGTTCTGTGAAGAACATAGTAAAACTCACTGAACTGTATCTTGGCTATTCTCTGGTAGACAGGGCCCTGAAGTTGTTTGAAGCAYCTGACATTATTTCATGAGATTTTGTCTCAGTTTATTAAGCTCTAGCATATTCTATTCTAATTTAATGCCAGATCTAGTTTTGAGAGCCCTTCAAATTTCATATAAAACAAGTCTACTCACCGTTCACGATGCAGTAATGAATACTGTTAGGCTTTCCTCTGTCTCCATCAAGAGCAACAACAGTAAGGACCTCAGAGCCCTGGGGAGAAATGGGAAATCACAGTCTGTGTGCTGAGATCAGAGCAGTGAAATTGCAACCGCGTATTAATAAACTGAACTCCTGTAAGTCTTTCTGCAGTGAAGTGCTGGGAGCAGAGTGGCTACTTGTGCTTGTGCTGTATGGGGAACACAAGAAGAGCCACTGACTCCAAGCCAGAAAAAAGCATCCATGCTTGGCTTTGCAGAGCAAGGAGCTGAATGCTGCTTCTTGGACTCACTCTGCGTTGTTCCTGCATCAAGGGTTTTAGTTGTTSCCAGTGATGTCTCAGCCCAGGCACTGTATCTCCGTACAAAGTGGGGACAGCCCACTGCTGCTCACTCCCTCTGGACCTGCCATGCAACCTGCCTGGGCCAGGCTGCTGCCTGCACCCATGGCAGAGCCACCTGCTTTGGTGCCTGTGCCTCAGCTGCCCCAGGAGAGCCAGGGTGTGCTGCAGCCTCGAGACATGCCATGTGCCTGCCAAGATCGGASCCAGTTTGCCCAGCATCCAGTCTTCCTGTCCTGTTCTCCAACTCAGCTTTGGGCAAGCCCAGAGGGCCGGCAGGAGCATGGCACCACTGCCCACGGGCTGCTCTGTGCCCACTGCTCTGGGTGTGATTTGGCTGCAGACCCCGGTGGCCACGGGTGCCTCAGCCCTGGGGGCTGGCTGGCCACAGGAGCAGTTGGAATTCGTGGCCAAGGACACCTGCCTGGAGCCACAGATTTGGACAGAGAATTTGGAGTAACCAATCTGAAASCCAAGGTTTAGTTTGGGTCACTACCAAGATTCCCTCTGCTCGCTTCTGTGTAGGCTCCTGCCCCACAGCCACACGGTGTGCTGAGACACAGGCAGCTGCCAAGGAGTCATCAGGTCACTTTGGTCCTTCCTAATTAAGTTCAGACAGGCAATAAAAGCAAACAGAGATCACAGAGCAACTGGGCCCACAGAACATTTAGGGCATAAAATTGTGATGAAAATGATGATGATTTAACTGCCCTTAAAGCTTCAGTGTCTGTCTTTCTGCACAAGTAACATGGCCGTGGGCCATATGTACAGAATTTGTGTACTGAGGTCCATTTGTTCATGTGACTACTCCTATCAGCTCAGAGGGATGATGACTGTCACATTAAAATGCCCACCCAAGTGACACTGAGCTGTGCAATTCAGACCTCTGAACYAAAGTGTTACTGTTTGGGGCTCCAAAACCAGGGAACATTGAAATAACTGTCAGTGAATCACAAGTGGCAACAAGGAACATTTTCATGACAGCCCTTGAGTGAATTTTTCAAATGAGAGCAAGGGTCTGTAAGAGCAACTGGAAATACAGAACTGTATTTATTATCATTTATGCTGGAAGCAGCAATAAAATCTGCCTACTGGGCAAAATGCAGTGCAGTCCCTTTGAAGGTGACAGAGTACTTGTAAATCCCGACAACTCCACCAAGGAGAAAAGAAGCAAGTTTACAAAATTAACACCAAACGTGCAAACACCACTAAAATCAGCTATTGCCTCTTTCTCTGTGGAGTTCATTGTAATGGCAAAACCCACACTGGGAAGGACTGGTTTGTGCTTCCATCATTATATCATAATGGTGTAAGTTATGAGCTCAAGCTGGATGTAATTAACAT
This sequence comes from Amblyornis subalaris, assembly GCA_018881555.1. Classification (NCBI taxonomy): domain Eukaryota; kingdom Metazoa; phylum Chordata; class Aves; order Passeriformes; family Ptilonorhynchidae; genus Amblyornis; species Amblyornis subalaris. The sequence continues at coordinate 16,263,770 of JACAXG010000003.1, read as the reverse complement.
TTATTGATTCCCATTTCCATAGTAAACACTAACTCCTGTGTGCACCTGATAGTTATTTCAAGATCTATATGTAACTATGCAGAATAAATCAATCTACATAATATCATTCATTCTAAACACCTGCAAAGTACACAAGCATTACTTCTCTGCCCTGCTGAAATGTAACAGCCTCTGCAGTGAACTGCAGTATATAGTCATGCAAGGGCTGCAGTGTACATTTCTGGACAGAAAGGAAAGACACRATCTTTCCTGAAACTCAAGGGAAGGTCAGATGAACAGAGTGCAGTCACACTGCTAAACTGATCAATAGCCTAATGTTGGGTAATTTCATGGGTAGATACCATTTCTTGTCCTATGTGTGATGAAAATTTTAATTAAATCTTATGTATCAAGGTGAAAGCTGATCCATGCATAATTGTGTCAGTGTTTAGATATAGAGAAAACTCATTAGTTTGCAGCTTCAAGAATAATATGTGGCTGAAAGTAACTGGTTCTCCTAAGTATGTCCCTGCTTGATTGATAATCTGGTGGAGTTTAGGTCTAGGAGGCCCATTCTGCCCAGCCAGCCATCGCTGAGCAGAAAGCATCCTGCATTTTGGGGATGTCAGAGTTGCTTCTGCCCAGGTGATGTCCATGGGACAGCACAGAGAGTCTGGAGTATTTGGGCATTAATTCTGCCCACACCTTGTACAAACAAGAGTTGGTACCAGACTGATCACAGCTAGAAAATAAAAGCACTGTGAGGCCACACAGCACACAAATACACCAAGGCTTCTAATATGATGTGTTCAGGTGAGGTGACTGGCAGCCTGCTTAAGCCTTCAGCCAAGTGCCTCTGGAGGTCTGAGCTACAGAAGAGCTCTTAGTCACTGTCTAGGCTTARACCAACGTAAATGGGCAGAATCCTTGTTCATCTTAATGACAACAACATGAAAAATTCGCAATAGACATAAGTAAGAAGTCTGAGATTTGGTCAGCTCATTTCACCTAGGAGTCAAACCAGAGTTTAGTTCCCATTTCCAGTAAAGCCTGTGCTTGAAACCATGGGGCCATCTTKACTGAGATGGGAAAGGCTGCACCTGTTCTCCCACAGAGGAAAACCAGAACTTACTGCTAGCGTATCCTCATAGACATATCCATAGTAGGGAGTCCCGATGAACATAGGAGGCGTGTCCTGAACATCCTCCACATTGATAGTAACTGTGGTTGTTGCTGAAAACACTTTGTTGTCTCCCCTGAGCTTCCCACCACCATCCTAGAAGAGAAATCATTATCAGATGCCTGTGCTGAAACATGTCTGCACATCAGCTCACGGCGTTGTGTGGACCTCATGAGCCTTCAGGAGCACAGTTCCAGGAATCCTTTCTCTCTCTCAACACACCGATTAATCTGTGCTGCCCTGTTCCCTTCTCTTTTCCATTTGTCCTGCTCTCTCTCTGATTAGGAAGACAGCTTGCAATGCCTCCTAACTAATTTCTTATATTAAAAATGATTGAGCCCATATATGCAGTCATAAATGATCTTTCGAGAGGGAACAGGGAATTCAAGGATTTTTCAGGAAAAAAGAATGCTGGAAACTGATGCAAAAAGTTAGCAATTAAAATCTAAAACTTTTCATCCCACATATAGCTGTCATAAACACAAAACAGTGCACRGTAGCAAGGTAGTGCATCTCTAGGGGGAAATAAACAGTGTACATGCTCAAAGTCTCCTAGGAACTCCTATGTGATAAAGTGCAAGCACAGAGGAGCTGTGCAGTCAAAACCTGTGAGATAGCCACACKGTGTAAACAGTCTCTGGGGACTTGGCTACAACTGACTCTGCACGACTGATATAGCAGAGCCAATTAGAAACATGACTCGCAATTTCAGAAGCTTTTAACACCCTCAGTCTCAGAGCACCAGCTGTAGGTCAGTAGTGATGCTGGTGTGTAAGAGTGTGAATTGTTCAATGTGTCCGCAGTACCAATTCTAAAAATACTAATTTAAAAAAAAAATACACTCATTTTTTTTCCTCCTTATTGCCCCAAAGGCAGAATTTAAGCCAAATTTTGTTACTTCTCAAATGAACCTTGGCTAAATAAATACATGAAAAGGTCTATACATTTTTCATAAAATATGAGAAACCTGAAGTCCCCCTAAGTAACAGCAAAACTGCCCTTTTTCCAGCCACGTGAGTCTGTCTGTGTGACAGGTCCCCACAGGATTCTGAGAGACTTACTGCAGAATCTATAAACTTTTAATGCCCAATATGAATCCTCACCCAAGTCACAGGCACAGCACTGCTGGGAATGACAGTGGCAAGAAGGGATGTGCAGCAATATTTGCAGGATTTAAATAAGCTCCTGCCATGAGGCAGCAGAGAATTGAAAGAAAGAAACATCCACAGATATTTCCAGAAAAGAAGTCCATCACTTGTGCTGTGCTGGGTCCAGCTGTGCCCTGTGTCTTACTGCAGGTAAYGACTGCCACCCGTCTGCCTGCCAGGGCTTTGTACTTGAGGTGGTAGGACCATGTCCTGGGCAGCATGAGGGAGCCCTGAGCTCACAGGTTGATGCTTCTTGAAGCTGGGGCTAGATACACCACCCCTTCACTTCTAGGTGACTCTCATAGCACAGGTGACATGAATGAAATGTGGGAAACCCACTCCGAAATCCTCCCGATGTTGTTCAGCAGCAGACACGGGTTACCTTTCCTCTCTCACTTATCCATGTTACCCCCCACACCTCCAGATGTTACAGAAGGAGTAACTCTGCCGCCCCAAAGTTACACTTCGTGTTTCAGCAACACTTGTATTCAACTGAACCAGTCCTACCCAAACACAACACCCCACCTCCTCTAGTCTCAGATAAAAGCCTTTTACCTTGGCTACGACGACAACAAAATGTGTTCTTGATTTCTCATAGTCCAGGGTGACCCCTGCTTTGATGCGCAGGACACCACTGTGCCGGTCTATTGTAAACTTATTAGCATGGATGTTCTAGAAGAAAAGAAAAGAAGAAACAGATTACAGGTATGGAAATAAGATTGCCCTAGGGGTTCATCTTTTATTTCATCTGCTAAGGGAGAAGACTAGAATAATGATACGGCTTGGGTGAATAATGTATTTGATGAATTTCACCTCTGTGTGTTTATGAACAATTCATGAACCAACCACAAGTCTCTCATTATTCAGAATAAATCAGTTACCTATAATGTAGGTATTTTAATCTTTTAGTATTTCACTGTGAAACCTTAAACTTTGGTTAACACAGTTAATTGCACAGAAAGAGGTAGGGAGACTTGACAGAAAAAAAGATGAGAGGAAAAGGAAGAAAAGAAAGGTGTTACCCCTTAGTGTTTCAAAGTTCTACTGGTTTAAAAAAAAAGCAGCAGGGAGATTGCATGTATAGATTATTGTCAATACAGTGGTGGTTTGGTGATTTTTGTGATATACAAACAAAATCTAAGACATCTGATTTTCAAAGAGGCCTAAAAAATGCCTTCTCCCATTCTTCTGAACCGGAGATACCTGTACAAACACCTCTCCTCTGGTGTCCATTCACAATGGCCACTGTCAGATAATCTTGGCCATTTCAGYAGACATCACCACCTGCCTATGTCAGACTTGTGGAGAGGTTTTCTTCTGTGCAACTTGAGAATTCTCAGAGATTGTGCTAAAAGACATGGCAAGATTTTTTCAACAAATAGACATATTTAGTATCCTTTCTGCCACACAAATACGTAAACTAGACATACAATTTTGAAATTGCTGTCCCCTGGTTCATAAACTACCAGCTCTCTGGAAAAAGGCCTCTGCAAAATTGAATCCTGCACATGGATCATAATTTGTGAAATCAAAGCTGAATTTCAACAAGGTACTCAAGGTGTTCTTTCAGAGTATGCCCAAGCTCTTAACAGGATTAGCTTTAGTGCTATGTAAATATATTTTAACTTATTTCCATATTTGTATCCAAAATTAAATATTGCAACAAATTTGCTTTGGTTTTTTGTTTGCTTTTTTTCCTGTTGCATCTTGAATAAACTAATCTGGATGAAACTGCCTGTAGGAAGAAAGAATTTGAAGGACATAATGCAAAAAAATTGCCTTTTGGGCATACAGAAGATCCATAATACAGAAGTTCTGCTTTAAATCTGGAGCCGTTTCAGTCCTTCACCAGTGGCAGCAGCTGAAAGGCTGGTTTCAGCCTTTGTCAGTGAGAGGACTTAGTACCTCTCATTTCACACTGTGACCCAGGTATCAATTATACAGCAGTCTGCTATACTAAAGGGCACATTTGGGTTTCCAGTGTGTTTTGCTTCCTAAAGAAAGCTATTTCATGCTTTAGAAATCCCATAAGCATACAAGATTACCAGCTAATCTTGCTCTCCCTGTCACTCCAAAGGAAGGGCCAGTAAGAGCCCTGCTGTGAGGAGTCCTGCTGGAAAGCACAGGAGTGTCACAGGCAACTCCAGYTCCCCTTCCTGCCTGCTGGACTGCCCTTGGCTGCTTGTAATCAGACAACTTCCCRTTTGCCAATGCTTGCTTTCTTGTGCATGGTACAAAATTGGTCCTTCAGGTACTAGCAGCAGGCTGAGCCCTCAGAATCTTTTTAAAAATCTGCTTTCTGAGATCTCAGTAAATGTGAGATGATTTGTGAAGGTACAGACAATACGTTACCTGCAAGAAGTAGGTGATACTTCCTCCAGAACCCGTGTCTTTGTCTACTGCCTCAATCTTAAAGATACTGCTGCTGGAAGGAGTGTTCTGTGACCAGAAAGAGTAACCAGAGTCAAATAGAAGTAGAAAACCAGGTGAATTAGAAGAAATGAAAAATGAGCATGCAGGGAGGCAGAAAAACAGTGATGGTAGAAAGAATGTAAAAGCACTGAGGGAACCAAAGAGCAGAAAGAAAAGAGGGAAGAGGTTAAAAATGGAGAACAAGAAGGAAGAAACACTTTGTGGAATAAAAATAACAGAAAATTTTAGCTGCGACAGAGTGTATCCGATTCCCACTGCAGCCAATTCTAAAAACTCCCAACGATTCACTTCTTGGAGCTTCCCCCCAAAATAGCACACCTTAAGTACCTACAGACTTATTCCCTAAATTTGCAGTGAATATTAAATATATACCCAAACTGTAAACCAAAAGAATGCAAGTCTGTCTTGCACATCTTTTTTGGTTGAAAACATACTAGCCCCTCTTTACATCCTATAGAAATATATATTTCCAGTATGCAAAGGAACTTCACCAACCTCTGGGACTTCAACTATGTAGGGTGTATTGATGAACTCTGGGCTCTCATCATTAGCATCCATTACAAGGATCCTGACTTTTTCAGAAACCTGGAGTAGAACATGAAGAACATATTATGACTCAAGCTGTTTTTCAACATGGACCCATTCATTTGCCTAGTAAGGTGTAGTCAAAGGCAATGACAAACTCTGCTGCAATAGAACGTCTGTGCACTACCAAAACTGAGCACATATAAGAAAATACAGAATATCCTATAATCCAGAAGAATTTGCTTTGTGGAGAACATCCAGATATCTCCACACTAAAGAAGGAGTCTCAGAGTATTTTATAAATTACAGATTTGGGCTGATTTTCAAGGTTTTTTAATTCTTTATGGCATTTAAAATACCATGATGCATTTTATGATAATACGGAAAAGACTGTAAAAGTTGGTACTTGACACCCAAGAGCATTCATTAATGCCTTGTTTGATATCATGATATTAGGTTAATAGCACACATAATCTGGATGTACAGATACATGCTACTAATATGTAACAATCCATCTTGAACAAAGTGTGTGTTTTTCCTATAAAAATTCAGAAGCAAACATATTTGACCAACAAAACTTCCCGGTTCTTTGCAAGTGGACATGTGGATGTGATCCCATTATTTCCTGTTTACAGAGGTTGCCAGGGCAGTTGTGTCTGTAGGGTGCTGGCACCTCCTGAATATTTCTTGTAATAATCTCAATTAATTTGTTTGAGATGAGGAAGAGCTCTAGATTTATCCAGTCTTGTGGTTAATAAGAGAGTCCCTGTTTTGTGGTACCTCTAGTGATGAAGCCCATGTCCTCCTACGTTCTGGCTGTGACAGCATCAGTCTGTAAATTCAGAATGCCAAGAAAATTTGTGGAAGCAGGACTAGATGCTCAGTGCCTCAGATAAGTCTTTAATAATTAGATGTGATCAAAGCTTTATCTAGCAGCAGACAAGAAAACCCTCACCACCTTAGCCAAAGCAAATCTTCTTAATGTCATGCTAGAAAAACACTGTGGGGGTGGGGGACAGTCAGCTCTTGGGTGCCCAAGACTAGTTCCTATAATGTCACACATTTCTCAAAAAAGCCTCCAGATCTTAAGCACAAATCCTACTGTGCTGGCAGTGAAACTTCATAGGAAGCTGCTGTAATTCTGCAGGCTGCTAAGTCGGTCTCTCAGCTCACACTACATTGTAATTATTCTCAAATAGCTGAGCAGGGAGATGAAGTGAGACTTGAGTTACAGAGTTCAGTGGCTCTTGGAACAGGAGGTAAGACTCTAATGAGATTATGTTTTCTGATCAAATGAGATGGTCCCTGCAAGGTAATTTAATAGGAGGAGGTATGTGGGGACAGACAGTTTGACAAGCTACAGCATAATTAAATACTTACTGTACTCAGGCCATCTGAAATACTGACAATAACTTCAATCTCATCTTCCTTCTGTAAATCAAGACAATTCTTTTGTTAGAGAGATGGTGTGTTTGTCCTGATTGAAAAAGGGACTTCAGATGTGTCTAGGCAGGCAGATGAAAGTAACAACTAACACCACAAAGCAATCCCAGCAGAGGTCAGGAAGACCCCTCAGAAGCTCCAGCCGCAGGCTCCTTGAACTTTCTGTGGCTACTGTCAAGAGATGGTTGCTCTGGTAATCCCTGTTGCTTCTTAAACTGCTAATGAAGATCAGTCACCTTTTTCAAGAAACATTCCCTAAAAAAGGCACATTTGGTTCAAAATTGTTCTGTCTCTGTATACAGCATTTTGAAAAGTTTACAAAGTACTGTGTACACTTCTCTGTGAGGAGATATGAAGGGTTCAATGCCTGTGTTCCCAGAATAAGGCTGCCTTTAGGCTGCTGTTGCTGGGACCATCTTTAACCAACATGGTTACATTGGCTAAAGGGCTATGATGCACTAGGGAAATGTCCTGGAACACTGCTTACACTCTACTTCTCCTCACAGGAGAGTCCCCTGTCTGAGGACTGGAACTGCCCCATAGCTCTTGATGGGGTGTGGGTGGGGGAAGGTAGAAACAAAGAATAAACTTCTCTTTTGACAAAAGCTGGACAGACAGCAGCTGAAAAATTTGAGAGAAATGTTAGTGGCACAAGTCGACTGGAAAACACCATGATGAGTGAAGTATAATGTCTTAGAATTGCTAAGTATATTACATGCTTCAGGGGCAAATAAGCTGGCATTGTCCCTCAAAGCCACAGATCAAATTAAACTGAAAGAAATTCCACAAACACCTGGAGTGGTGCCATTTAATTGTACCTCTCTGTCAAGCTCCTCGATCAGCGTAACATTTCCAAGATTCTTGTCAACAGAAAAGTAGCGCCTTGATCCAGCTTCGTAGGTCAGGTCATATGTCACGGGATCTCCTTCTGGATCAGTTCCATTCAGAGTGTACACATGGGTACCTGAAAAATTGATATTCAACAGCATTTCCCTGTGGTTACTTCCATCAGTAAGTATTTCACCGGTCTGTTCCTTAGGAACTTGGCTACCCTGTGGCAGGGAAAGGTTTTGTCGGTCAAACCCACTTACTGGGAAACAGGGATAAGCAGACAGTTCAATAGTTCTGATGGCAACTTTTTAGCCAACTGGTTAAATCAAGTTCGTCAGTGCTGGTCTCTGTGACTTCAGGCTCTTTCCTGTGCAACTGCACCCAAGTCAATACTGCTCCCATCCAAGTGTTCACATAGGTGATAAGCTCTTGACTCAGGCCAGGTGAGCCAGAAGTGATGCTGTTGTACAATTGGGTGACAATCCCAGCAGTATCAAAGGGCCCTCACAGACCTCAGACCACAAGAACAACAGAATTGGAAACTAGCAGGCAGAGAATCAGGCAACTGAAGGGAGAGTTCCTGCAGGACTGGACCCAAGCTCTGGAACTCAGGAGGTGCAAGGACATTGTCATACTTTCCCACTTTCAGAATTAATCGATGTAAAAGTCTACTTTCCTACTTCACTCCCACTCATTAGCTCTCTCTCATCACATTCTYTACTTGACACACCCACTCATGCTTATACCAATTAATAAGTTTTCCAAACTCGTCAGTGTATTTCCTTCAGAAGCTGGAGAAAGAGGTTGTTATTTCTATTTTTAAACATTGAGAAGTTGGTACCGGTTTTTTCAGCAAACTGACTTTGTGTATTACAGATGATACTTCCTGGGGGAGTTATAACACCCATGTTTTCAAAATGTGGTGAGAGTGTTGATTAGCATTATTTTTTTAAACCTACATGTCTGTCATTCTACTGTGCTTTAATACCTTCATCCAAATAACTTCAAGCAGTTTACAAACACCAGTTAACTGAGCCTGAAATATTAACCACTGTTGTTCTTTCCTTCCAATCCGCTGTGCCTTGGGTAAATTACCTGAGATATTCAAGTTGTAGAGGTTAAGCACAGAATCTGTGCTTTACATCTAACAAAGTCCTCTGCACTGGAAATGCTGTAGCCAAGCGACTCACTGGTTAGCAGTGAGTTTTGCTCATGCATGCAAACCAAATATAGGATGGAAGGATCCCTGCTAAGAAAGTTAGCATAAAGTTACAGAAGAACACTGTTAAAGGGAACTCAGAAGACTCTCAGCTTTAAACCACTCTGGCCCTGAGTTTGAGAGATTTTAAATTCAGTACTCAAAAGTCGTAATCTTTTTCTCATCTCCCCTCTTCAGTGGCAGAGATCACTGACCAGATCTATAGGCTCGTGTTTAATTCTAGAGCTTTGGCTGATGCCCACAGCACTGACAGCTCAGTTTCTCAAATGTTTCCCCAGTTTTGCAAGGCAGCCTTTCAGACCTCATTTGCTTATTCCTTGGCACGCAAACTGTGAACCTTCTCAGGGGGCTTAATGGACAAGCAATATCCAGGCATCAGTGGTGATATTTAGAAAACAYGGCCATCTTCTTGGCATAGCAAGAGATTATGCCAAACCATTTGGAATCTGTGCTCACATAGGAGTAAACTCTCTTATGATAATTACCAGGCCAGTATGTGGGCAAATTCGTACAGAAAAATGTTCACATTGCAAAAATCAATGTGCCCACATCGGTGGAGAGCACCAACAAGAGACCCTGTTAGGAGCTGGTTCAGCCAGCCTAGAAATAATGAAGATTGCAAAACAGTTCGCAAAGCTACAAAACATTTTCCACATTTTTCCTGTACTTTTCCCACAAAACAGAGTAGAAAATAACAACATATCTGCAACTGTGATCCCTGAAAATTATTAAGGAAAGACAATGAGCATTATGATGAGACATTTCTGACTACAACAACTGTGTAAGTACAAGGAAATGCAAGGAGAGGAATAACCCAAGRGTGCTATAAAATAGTATCCTGAAAGGACACCTGCTTCCTGACACAGTAAGAGACAGAAATTGAAAACTGTTGAGGGTTCTACAGCACCAGCACTGGCTCATCTATTCCTGTTTTTCAAAAGCTTTGTCTTAATATCACAGCTGGCTCCAACTGGAGAATTCAGGTGTCAATTGTCCGCACCTCACATCATTATAAACAGTGCTTTTCTGCAGCCTTTTTTGGTCATTAGTTGTTTCTACTTAGTTGCTTTTCTGCCCTTCTCACTAACTGCTGGCTGTTCTGCCTGTTTCTAGCTCACATGGATGTCTGCAGCAGCTGCTAAGCAGTGCTCTCTGTGCTGTGGAGAAACAGGATGGCCACCACATCTGGGGTTCCTTGGAGCCTGAGAGCAACCACCAGGCACAAGGTCTCTGCTGTGACTCATGCTGCCCTGAAATACCAATGCTAGTAGTACATGAATGCCAGCCACTCCTTGGGGGGCAAAGGACTGGAGAGGAATAGACTATGAGAGTTTATGTGAGCACGTTTGAAGCTGGGCTTTTTCCAATCTCACAATTTTCTTTCCTACATTTTCTTAGAATTTTCTGATAAGGAAAACAGAAACTTTCTCGCTGCTAAATGTGAGAAGAAACATTGGTATTGGTACAGACTGAGATTACTGAGGTTTCTGAGCAAGTAATGAAGGATGCCATTGATCTTTACACTGGACTGTTTGCTTTTTAGCTGAAGCTGATACTTCATTTTTCATAATACAGAACACTTGCATGCCTTTTAAATTAGATTGTGGATCAAAATTTATTTTTGAAGTCATTGTAATTCCTTATTTTTTCCAAACTGTAATTTCACTGCACAGTATTCTCCATATCATTAACACCCCCGGGAACACTTCTCGGCACAGTGTTAATGCCAATTAAAAATCTGTTCTCAGTGTGCTGCCTCTACTTGCTGAAAAGGAAATAAATTAAAAAGACAGCTAAAATCATATCAGAGAACACCAAGTAAACAGCCTCTCCCTGTCGGAAAAATAGGGGAATAGAAGAGTCTTTACTTGAGGATATGGCAAATGCCATAGTTAGAAGAGCTGGATRCTCTGAGTACCCAGGGGATGATGCAGCAGTCTGGGAGAGAGGAGTCCTGGGGACCTACTCGCTGCTTGCTGCTATGGCTTCCTCCCAGGAGCCATGCCAGGTTTTCACTCTGTTTTGCTATTYCATCTTAAAAGTCATTTGCTCTCTGCTCCTGCCACTGGCTGTCTCATGATGCCATTGCTCCATTTTACTTCATTTTTGACTCTAATCACAGCTAGTGCCCTGGGCTCTGGGGCTGGTTTTGCTCTCTATTGAAGACACACTCTCCCTCTCTGCTGTGCAGCACTCAGCAATCAGATCCCTTCCCTATCAGTTTAACAAGCCAAGCACATTTTGGATTCATGGTCAGTCCTGCCGTTGTCCTTTGCCACCACAGCTGACATCTGTTAACAAGATGCTGAGAGGGACATGCATGGCCACGCTCCCAGGACGAGACACCTCTGTTCCTAATGCCAGAGCAAATACCACTTTGCCTGGGGTCACATGCCTGCTCTCCACCCGTCTCAGCCGTGGGCCCATTTCCCCAGCAGAAAAGGAGATGGACAGTTCACACAGAGCCCACAGACAGCTGTTTGACACTCCAAACTCATCCCAAGCAAAGGGGAGCTCAGGCTACKGGGGGACATGGACCACACACCACAACTACTGCCAGCTACTGCTTCTTCTGGACTATGCCCAGGCAACCCCTGCTCCCTCCTTGCACCCTGGTACACCAGCTGGCTGGCAAAGCAAAGACATGGCATGATCAGCAACCCAAAAGCCACGACTGCTACAGCAGCAGCCGAAACAGGGCCTGCAGCTGCCAGTCATGGAGAGAGGGGATATGGCAGCAAGGGCTCAGCACAGGGCCCGGAACATCACCCCATGGACAGCAGCAGTGTATACCTGAGGCACCCACAGCAACAAACTCCAAGGAGAAACCATCTGAGTGCAATTTTCTGATGTATCTACAGTTTCTGTCAGAAGAATTAAAACAAAATTGAAGGCTGTAACACCTGTGAGTCCTCAGAGCATCCCTGTGCAGTGCTTGGCTTTGCAGGGGGCTTTGTTCTGTGCACTGCTGGCAGTGCCGCAGGGGTGCAGAAGGCAGGCTGTTTAACACTTCTGTTCTGGCAGCTCCCAGCTTTCCTAGAGGTGGATCAGCATGACAGAAACAAGGAAGGTATGATAGGTACAAGAGGGGACAAGAGGGCTCTCCACAGTCAGCTGTGAGTGACGGGAAGAAAAGACACCAGGAGTGCGTAGGAATAGAGGAGGCTTGAAGGATGGAGGGACCTGAAAGGATCAGTCACCCAGTGCTGGGTAGCTGGCAGCTGTAGCTTGGATCAAAGAATTGCCACTACAAACTAGCTTTTAATGGGAGTAGGGCCTACTTGGGGGCAAGGGGAAAAACAGAAAGGAAAATGCAAAGAGTCATGCAGAGATCTCCAGAGCACTGACGATGCTTGGGCTTTGAGAGAGTAATGAACTTAGGCCTTCTGAGTATGCTTCAATCCCCTGCTCTGCAGCTGTTCCCAGCCCCACTCTGTCCCCACTATGAGGCTTACAGGGATTATGAGGTAAGATGAAACAAACAACCTGAAATAGCATCCCACTCCTGCCTTAAGACCCTGATTAGGAGCACACACACATTTTGTGTGTACACAGGCGAAGATCTAATGACCCACCTGCCCTGCCAAACCACAAACCACAACTGCTATTTCAGTCCATAACTTTTCCCATTCTTCTTAAATCTGGCTCTAGAAGGGGCTGTTGTTCTGGCCATTCTTACCTTGAGGGGTTTCATGCTCTGCAGCAATAAATAGGACTTGGAAATCTGTAGATACTTTCAAACATTCACACAGAAATAGTATTTGCTGGTTTTAGGATAACTTATGGTACAATGTATGCAACTTGGTAGATCAGTTACAACTATCTGTAAATAAGCAAAATTGGACAAGGTCAAGTGAAGGGTGGTAGGAGAATGGTAGTGAATTTGATGTGTTCACACAGCTGCAGCACTGCAATTTCTCTTTCTACAGTCACACAGAGAATCCATCGTCTCCTTTCAGAGTTCCAAAATGCTGCATGTCCCTTGCCTACAGATGTCTGGGAATATAACTAACACATACTACTTTGCCAACTGCTTGCAATCTCAGCAGGGCCAAAGACTGTAAAATTTCTGGAGGTTTATTAAAGCTGCTGTCCATGGCATTGCACAGATCAGACACCAGCTGCTGCCAAGAACAGCATCCTGCCCATGACTCCAAATTTTACGTAGGGACAGGGAAGACTTAATAGCAAGCTGCCCGTTTTTGCAGCACATAAACCTGAGTGAAGCCATCTAGAATCAAACATATGGAAGTTTTAATTCCCCTGTTTTGTCACTGATCATCCTGCTCAAACTGAAAGACGACTGCTGGAGCGTGGATGCTTGGGACTACACACAGACACGGGAGATCAGATTCCTTCTGCTGCTTCTGGAGGAGATCAGAGCAAGTGATGAAGAATAACCTCCTCTGCAGTGCACTATCCATCAGTGGGGCCACAGAAAAGGGCCAGGCGGGTAGCYCTTTAGCAGGGGCAGTGTGTGAGCCCTCACTGAACTCTGGCACGAAGCTGTGGATGTGGTCTGTGAAGACTGGTCCTCTTGCCCTGTACAAAGCTGCATGCACACCCAGCACTGCAGCACTGAAGTGTCAGTGATGTTTGTGCCCTCCTCTGGGAGTGTCTCTGCCAGAGCATCCCCGAGAAGTGGCTGTGCTGATGCGGGCAGCAGCAGCAGTTTGCATTAAGCAAACCCCAAGCGACCATATTCTGATGGAACTTCCAAAAGTGCTTTCAGAAGAGAGGACCTTGCAGTATCTATAGCTGCTTATCAAGGTGTTCTGGGAATTAGCCCAATGGAACACTAGCAGCTGTGTGACAAAGCAACCACATTTGGACTTCTAAAAGTGAGGTCTTATCTCTCTTTCCCAAGGGTTTCTACAGGTCCTTTGGAACRTTCAGAGAGAAGTTGCTTCTCTCTTGTCTTTTAAAGCACATTTATACATCAAATACAAGAAGTACAAGCCAATTTAAACACATGTAAGCACATTCTGGATGAAGCCAGTAGGCATGAGGCAAATCAGCACTCAAGACAGAGCAGCGTGAGCTTTATCGCTGCTGCAACCAAAGCACAAACTCCGCAGAGACCTCTATGTACCCAGTCTGGTTGCTAATGTTACAAAAGCCTATCACATATTTCTCATGATTCTTACTCAGGCTAATTAGGAGAGCACAAACACAGGCTCTGATCCCTCACACTGCTGTTTTGCTGCTGAGGCACACTCTCCTTTTTGGCTGCTGGAGCACCAGATCAGATGCAGTGGAAATTACTGCTGTACTTCACTGCTRCGGGGAGTGCTGTCATCTGAGAGACCATGTGGCGCTGCAGTCCTGACAGGAACGACATTTTTTGCCCATGTTGTGGCTCTGTGCCATCTTTAGCTCCCCATCCCCATGCAGGTGCCTGGAGGCTCCCAGTGGTGGCAGGGAGAGGCTGATGCTCTAAACGTCTGCAGGCTGGCACCACACCAGGGAGCGGGAGTTTGATGGCAAGCGAGTTGTACTGCCTGTGGTTTCAGTGGTGGAGTTGGCAAGCACCACCCCAAATGAACTGAGTTGGGGTCCCATTTTGTGGCTGTCTGGCATTACAAGCTTTATCTATGCTTGGACAAGTGATTCCACTGGCTAATCTTACTCCAGCAATCAGCAGAACTGTAGGGATCGCCAAGACTGAACTAAGTGTTGTTTCCATGTGAAGCCAGGCACAAGTAGAACAAAAATTGCAGCTCCTTGGTCTGCCTCTGGCTTTTGGAAGTGCCACTACATTACTACATTACTGTTGGTCTTCAAGCTGAGGTCTCCACTTAGGCTTGACCAAGCTTATAGCAAATTCCTGTTGCATCATACGCAAGCTCCTTTTAAGTTCATCAGCGAGACATGTCACATCTATGCTATGTGCTGCCTTCTCCCCCTCCTCTTCTCAAGCTGAGCAGGTAAAGGAGAATTTGCTGCTTCCAAATCTTTCTCTCCCCACCCTCAAGCAGGCCCAGTGTGGATCTGGGATGACAGTAACACCACTGGGTCAGAAACGGAGACTTTGAGCAAACCCAGGCAGCTGCTTCCCAGAGCAGAGAGTGACCTTGGGCCTGTTTAGGAATGCGTGGGTGGCAGTGCCAGGCTTTCAGAGGAGGCTGTGCCCTCTGATCCTTCCCTCACCCCGGCCTTCCCCAGCTGCCTAAGCCCTGGGAGGGGTGTGTTTGGGTGCACCCCCTGTGCAGCATCTCTCTCCTCTGTGCATGAGGTATGATTAAAGGGGTGTTCTTGTACTTAGTTTGCATTAACCAAATATTTTTCTGATTTAGCCTGTAAAAGCTACAGACAAACAGCAGAAAATCCTAAACAAATTCTCAGTGCAAAGTTTGAAGAAAAGGTGGTGTTCATCACTGTAATGTATTTTTCATATAATTTTTTAGGTGTCAGGAGATTATTTTTCCCCTACGGAAAATATTGATTATAAATCACCTTTTGTTCTTATTTAATTTTACTTACTGCAACTACAGTTAAAAGAAGCATAAAYAGACCTGCCTCAAAGTGCTGAAATCTGAAAACCATATCAATTTTTGAATTTCCAATAATACAAAACTAAACCTTTTCAAAAAGCATCAGTTATTTAGACAAAGCAATTTTCACTGCAAGTGGAAACATTTTCTACCATTTGTACTGTAAACGTGAAAAATGTGATGACTGTTTAAAGAAAATCATGCCTCTTACTTTTCAGTGTACAGCTTGCTTTTATCAAGGCTGATAAAATTACTAGCGACTAGGCTTTCTTCTCATAAACATTTACAGAATTGGTAAGAAGCCTCTCACCACCATGGATTTATTTCTGATCCCAAAGGTCTGTGCTCTGAAGCTGTGAACAGACTGGTGGACCAAAGAGAAGGGAACTAGAATTCTTGTTTTAAATTGCAGCTACAATTCAAACATGTCATTTTAAACTGAGGCCAATTAGAATCTTGAGAGAAAAATACGTTAAGATCACAGTATATAACAACAGTCTACTACAATATATGTGTTAATCATAAGGGCAAGCAACTCCAGTTTCACAGTTTAAAATACAAATTTTAATACTGACCAACAGGCGTGTCCTCCGAAAGGCTGAGAAGTGCCATGTTCCCGTTTGTGCTTCTGGCTCCATTATCAAAGAAATAGGGGGCATAATTTGCCTGAACTGCAATTAAAACAAAACAGAAGCCAAACAAAAGGATTTTGTAGGTGGCAGTTATTCGGCTGACTCAGTTACCTGACTCTCAGTAAACAGGAGCTGTTTTGGGAATACTATGAGTGCATAACACACCCAGTTGCTGCAATGGGCTTTCAGAATTGTATCTGTATGGATATTTTTAATAAAATTATTTCTACATGTCACTGTGCCAGTATTCACACAGCAGGAAATAGAGAGAGTATATAAAAAAAACTCCTAACCAACAGAAACAAAACAATTAGCAGGATCTCCCTAAAACACCTCAACCAGTTCCAGACAGCTTCACTGAAAAATTAACCTTTTCAGCTTGCAATGATGGAACACCTCTCCCCTACTCTACACATACAGGTCTGAAACTTGCCCAGTGTCTCAGTACCTTACCCAGTATTCTTAGCCAGTGTTCTAAGCACATTCTGTCTTAAAATTATGCCTACTACATGAGCAATTAGCCATAATTAAATAGTTACTTACTTGCTGCCAGACAACAGCAAAGTTAAAAAAAAGAACAAAACAAGAAACAACAAATTAGTTGTCATTCTACTGACTGGCTGTTAGAGATTCAAAATAGCCCATTTGAAACAAAACTCCAGGTATATAAACACAGAGGGTAACATTTGCACAAGGATCAGTTGCCAAGGAAAATATTTCAGAGCAACATTACCACATCAGTAAGGATTACTACAGGATTTAAGGTTATGCTTATATTCTCCTATATTTTTACTTAACAAAGCGATTATTGTACTCACCCAGGCAAACATGCACCAAACTGAGAAGTAAGGAGGGGTTGAAATGCCTTACATGCTTCATCCCACTGAAGAAAGAACCAATTTCTTCTGTGTTTTAAGGGCTTGTTTTTTGGTTTTGTTTTTCCTCTCTGAAATGTCCAGGAAAGTGTCCTTCAGACTGATGTAGTGAAGAAATGTGCAAGAGGCAGTAACAGATGCTAAGATGTTAAGCGGATGACACGTCTTAATTTCTGAGGAATTTAAAGAAGCTCCTTCCTACCACCTAATTAGACCAATTACTTTGCAGGGAGCTGTGGGACTCATCTCTGAGACAAGATTTGGAGGAATCAGTGTAACTCTCACAGGTTTTGCTGTTGGTACTGTATTTGTGCTGTCCAAACACATAAGTCAGGGAAAAGGTAAAGTAGAAATTTGTTTTCTTTCTGAACTCTGTCTTTAATTCTCTAAGCCTGTTCTTTGTTTTTGAAAGCTAAAAGAAGTTTCTTTTTATTTTAGCTTTGGTAGTCTTGAGAAACTACAAAAGAAGAAAATCTAAACCAAAAAAATAAACGTGATTGTTACCATTTTGAAGAAAAGAATGATAATAGCAAAAAACTACACAACATTGCATATTAAAATTGCTGAAGTCAGGATGTTTTTTTTATGAGTTGGCCTGATCATTTAATTCTTAAACTGCATGAATTGCTGAAAGCATCTTTTACTTCCAGCAGGCAATTTTCAACCAACATACTAAAAAGTGTGTTTAACCATCAACACATCGAAAAAGTTAACAGAGTAGCTTTTTAAAATTGTCTGTTTTGACATATAAAAGGTGTTTGCGCTAACTTAAAATATTTATCATCCAATATCCTATTAGGTTAAAAATCAGCCAATCTGGGACTATGTTCACAGATAAACCTGCTTGAAAGGAGCTCCATCAGAGATAATACGTTTGACTCGATGGTCCTTGTGGGTCCCTTCCAACTCAGACGATTCTGTGACGATGTGATTCCGCAATACTTGGCTGCCAAGCACGGAGGTGTTTACATTGTAGCTGAGCTGGTTAAAGCTGACCTGCGGCAAAGCACTTGCCCTTTAAGGAGGTGTTAATGGAGTTTTCTGGGGTTATTTAATTAACACCCAGAGTGAAAGAAACGTCTAAGAAATTAACCAGTCAAAGAGCTCCCCATCTCAATGCTTTAAAAAGTGGGGGAAGCTGCACATCCTGCCCGGCAGTGACCCTAGTCACTGGTGCTGGCTGCAGTAGCACAGGTGAGATGGGCACACGCAGTGGAGACACTGAAAGCAAGTGCAGAGCCAGGAAGCAGCTTGACACAGGGCAACAGTGGAGATCTTTGGCTCCCTCATTCATCCACACGTTTTATCACTATTTGCTAAAGTTTCACAAGGGAGCAGATCAGTGTTCCCTAGGCATAACCCCCCAGACAGAGTCTCCCCTCCCAGCCCCTGCCTGCAGGGTGGCAGAGCTGAAGATGGGCAGCACTCCAGGGATAACTTTCATCACACGTGGAGGGGAGGGACAGGCTGGGTAGTTCCTATATATTTTTTCTACAGAGGTAGCTGGCAGTTGGATCGTGTCACACATTTATAGCCTACCTTACCCTGACCTCGGCAGGGTAAACAAATGCTGGAGGGGCCATGGGAGAGGCCTTTGCTACAGACACAGCGCTGTGATGCTCCCGTGCTGTGGGCAGGGCTTGTCTGCACCTGTAGATCCCCTGGGATCTACAGTGCTGCTGGAAGGACACCTCTGCCTGCAGAACAAATCGACTGTAAGGCTCCCAGAAAGGGAAAAGCAAAACTCTTGGGCCAATATAAACAAAACTCGCCACTCATAATGGAACTTGCCAGAGAATGGTACAGAGAGCAAAAGACTGAAAAGGCTGCAAATGGATCAGACATATTAATGAAGATTGGGTTCACTGATGACTAAATAATGGAATGATACAGATGCAAACCCTGGTTCAGTACAGCACTACATTACCACCTGCCAGAATCTCAGAAGTTAAACCAAGCGAAGGCTCTTTGTCATCTTGATGCCTTTCTAGCCATCTCCTATGAGATCAGACCTTTGTTCTGATTCTGTATGACTATTCCTGTAAAGCACTATTTGCAAAAGCTCCATGATGAACCGACGTGTGACTGCAGCAGTGGCCTGTAAAGCTCAGGGAAACCTGCGGCAGGCAACTGAGAAAAACAAATGTATTTTTAGTGCATTTAAATTCATGACATGGGGATCCAAAGCTGAAAACTGTGTGGGAGCAGATACACATATAGAAGATGGATATAAATTTAGTCCCTGTTGCAGATTTAATCATGCCACCTCTGTCAAAAGTAGTATTAAACCACTGATAAAAATCACAGAAATAGACCAGCATGGTGCCCAAAAGAAAACGTAAATAGCACCTAAATGTCCTCTCATCTGCCTCCTCAATCCAGAACTAACAACACGCTTTTTTTCTACTGAGCATTTTCCTAGGACAAGTGATGGAGAGCTCTTGTCAAAGTTAATAGCTGTCTGTTCCCCTGGGTGCATCCCCTGGGGATCTGAATCTCTAGGGCCTGCATCTCCAAGGATGCAAAATGTCTCCCTCCTGAATTTCAATGAGTTTGAGCTCTTAATCCCCTTACAGTTTGAAAACCTAGCTAATATGTGTCTATGCACAGTCGGATCCATACCTAACACAGCAACGTTCGACAGAGTATTTTTTCCTGTCAGAAAATATACTTTGATCAAAGCCAACACAGCTCATGGATCCAGGCTTATTTTGATGAATTTTCTCCTTTGGTAGAAAAGGGGCGGGAGGGGGTTTCAGGAAAGCAGTATCTTCTGTCCCAACATTTTTGGGAATGGAAGGATCCCTCTCTCTATGTGGAAGAAACTTTCTATTTCATATATTTTTAGCACATCAAGTAGCAAGAAACATAAAAGAAGAATGAAATATGCTCATCTGATCCCAAATATACCCATCTGATCTGAACCAACGGGTTTCCCAGGGTGCTGTTTGTTTACTATTCAGTAAGAAAAACATCCAGAAAAGATTCAATATCTTCAGAACAGAAGTTCTGGACTTGGGTCACTGATTAGCAATATCTACCAGAGCTTGTTAGACAACCTGAATTTTTATACAAGAGAAGTTTAAATGTTGAAGGACACTACCATGATGCAAAGAATATTTTTGCAGACTTCCCCCCTTCTGACTGCAGCTGGAGTGTATTAGGGCCAGTGCAGCATGGTTGTAACTGCTGTATTGGGCATTGTGGAGCACCCTGTGATGCCCTGAGCCATGGAGGCTTTTCTTCCCCACTTTTCTTCCCCAAAACCACTTCCCAAAACAAAACTAGATCCTTGACAGGCAGAGGGACCAGACACAAAACCAGCCACACACGAGCCTTGCCAGCTCCTGCCCTTTCATCTCTCCAAGACTTTGAGAATCTTGGAAAAACCTGCGCCTCACCATGTTCATTTTTCTTAGCCCTAACCTCCAACTTAAGCCTAAGACTAGTTGTCTTCCTTAATCAAACATGGTTAAGGCTGACAAGAAATGGGCTTTCACCAGCAGCAAGAACTGCACTTTTTCCGTTTCCACAACCCTGAACCAGGGAATTGTGGGCCCCACCGAGGACAGCTGTTCTTGAGCCCAGTCCCAAAGCACAGCTTAAAATGTTGGCCGGACTAGAACTGGCAGCAGATGCCAACACTAAAAGGGCACCTAAACTGCCCCAGGAGCACAGCCCCTCACACTACACACCAATGCCACCTCGAGTGCGGGGTGGGAGCGGGAGGAGCCAGTTCGCAGCGGAGGGAGCCAGTGCCCTGTTGTGTCACTGGAATCCCAGCTGGCACCYCCTGCCACCTGTGCTGGCAGGCTCAGCAGAGGGCACCGACTGAGCTGGCACAGAGAGAAATTACTCTTTCCACATCATGTGTGGCCCTTCCACCTCAGGGCAATCACATTAGAGCTGCCCACCTGGGGAGTGCCTGCTTGGCATATAAATGTGAGGTTTTTACGAGTTGCATTTCAATCAGTTTTTGGATGCTTATACACATTTGTAATTTAAAAATACTGAGAAAAAGAAAACGAAAGAAATAAGAGATATTATTTTCCACTGTCCTGCTTTGCTTTATAATAACTATATACTGTCTTCAGATTTTATGTTTCCATTTTCCTCTGTTCTAGACTCTGGACAGAATTGATAAGTAATGAAGTTCATACTCATATAACAACAGTTCAAGCTACTTTTTTTATTTTGCTTGTCCTCCAATTCTGGGTGCATATGACATTAAATGTTACCTTGGAGAGGAGTTTTCAGCATTTTTGCGTGTAAATAAATTCAACATAAAAAGTGCTGCACACTTATAAACCTCAGCACGTGCAGAAAGCTTCCAAATCACACTCTGGCCTTCCCTTTGTAAATCACATGCTAAGAGGGGCTGTGGGACTTACCATCAATACCTGGAGGCATTATACACAATTCACTCAGAATTGCTCATGCAATTCCACGAAGGAGAGAAGTGGAGCCTCAGTCAAATTTTCTCAAAACTCTCCCTATTCTCACATCTTTGAAAGTGATTGGGACGTTCTTATTTAGCCTTGAAAACAAAGGAAGGGGAGCAGGATGGGGCTGTGACATACACCATTGGTAAGAAAGACAGCCTAACAACCCTGAGCCCAGCTGGGCTGTTCCTTGCACATTGAAGGGTCAGTTCAGTAGCAAGTCCCACAGCATGGTGCGAGCAAGAATTGTCCAAGCTGATCTCCAAAAACCTTAAGAGCAGCAGGACATGCTGAAGTAACATAAATGTAATGACCACACTTGTTGCCTGGATGTTTGCTCCCTGGCTGGCACCTGGGAGGGGCCATAGCAGTCTTTGTTTCAGCAGAGCTGAGATACAGTTAAATGCACAGCTCCCACCACAAACCAACCAAAACACTCTTGCCTGCCCAAACTGCTTCCCTCAAACTCTCCCTGCAAAGGGCTGACAGATGATTTATACTGGGCATATCATCACTCTCCACCAATTTCCATTACTAAAGAGTACAAGCGATGCTGAAAATCAGGGAACAACTGTTGATGACCATTTCAGGTGACTGGTTTTGGTGGTGAAGAATTTTACATGACCTAGCCTTTGCATCTTCCTAGTACGGCTCCATCCAACCTGATTGTTTCCAGGGACAGACATCCACAGCTTCTCAGGGCAGCCTGTTYCAGTGTTTCACCACCCACATCAGAACAAAATGTAGTCTGATAAAACACAGCATGAAGAAGACTTTGTAACTCAACTGATTCAGGAAGATGCAACCCACAAAACAGAATTCCTCATTCATGGAAAGGAAAACTAAGACGTAAAGAGGTGACTACAAGCTTTACATCAATTTGAACCCCTTGGAGTGTTCCAATTTGGATAACAAGAATGGAAACACCCAGCCATGATGTCCTTATCTCCAAAGGAATTAAGAAATTACAATGTCAGGAAAACAACGAAAGCAGACACCCTATACAGAGCAATTTTAGCATTTCCACAGTGGCTTTAAAACAGAGGACAAAGTGCTTTCCAAACAAACTGTGGTGGCCATTTTTTCCACACAGGTAAAGAGATGGCACTTTCATCCCATCAGCAAAAAATGCTAGTCTACAAACCAAAAATCTCAGAGCATTTGCCTGCGTGATTTATCATGAGTTATTGTCATTCGCTGTGGGTGGCAGCAGAGGTTTGGGGAATTCCTGGGAGAAAGAAGTAACTTCATCTCAGATACAGCTTCTCCTGGTTTTAGTCTGCCAAAAAGTGTTTTATAGCGTTTGCAAAAAAGGCGCTGCAGGTAACTGAGGAAAGGGGAACATTTTCTGCAGCTGCTAAGTAATTAAAGTTCCTGCTATCCATTTTACTAGCTTAGAGGCTTTTAAAGGCCACTGCAAAATCCATTTACAATTCAGTAACTTTACTTCTTTGGAAGCTAYGAATCACTCTCCTCCTTTTTTTTGACAGGGATAGAAAATGAACAAATAGTCCCTAGAATATCCAGGTATATTTAGATAGCCTACATTCACTTCAGCAGCCTGATCTGTGATGGATGTGGTGCCGTGGAGCATGACACAATCTGTGTGAAGGATGCCATTTGGCAGCAGACAGGCAGTCCAAGTTATTTATGAAAGAACTAGTATTGCTCATTGTTTCGCCTGTAAAAATTATACATACAACTCAGAGTTGGGGTGTGAATAATGAATAAATCAAGATTTTATAGTTTACTCAGTGTGGCTGAGAAAAAGAACAAGACTTGTTTAAGCAGAGCAAAGAAACGCTTGTGTTCTCCCCATAAATCCCCTGGCCGGTGTGCATGCCATGGACGTCCCTGTACAGATGTCCTGCTGACAAGACTGTAACACGACTTGTTGAACCAGGGGATGCACGAAAGTTAAACATGCTCCTTTCRCTGCCATGTATAACCAAACTCAGCTGTTCAGTACAGGAATGGCATGAATGCAAAGACTACAGGTGAAGTAAAGCCCTYGCTAGCGATCAGCTCTAGACCACACCAGCACTTTGGCCACAGGGGCTGATGCAGTCCCTGGATTTTACTCAGGTAAATGTATGACACTATGACTGCAGGTGCGTCTTCCTATGACCTCTTGGGAAAGCAGGGGTGTGCCTTAAACSATTCTCAAAAAGGAATCCCACAACTCAGCAAGTCTCACACCGGAAAATGTGACAAAGTACTTACCTTGTTAAGATATGGCAGATCCAACTGGCCAGGGCATACCTCAGCCTTTCCCTTTGATTGCTGTATCCAGAGGAAACCTTGGTATCCAGGCAGCCTTACACAAAAGCAGTGCTTGTCCTTAAACTAGAAAATAAAACACGTTTCAACAAATTTTCTATTACAAGAAGGTTAAATACTCAGCTTTGAAGTAATTTACCTCCAAAACATGTGGGACTCTCACTCTATCCCCACTTACATTTTCCATCAACTATCTACTCTTTGATTGGAGAGATTTCTACAATCAATAGTCCTGTATATATGATGGTTCTCAAAACAAGTATTTTAACCTGGCTAGAGCCCAAAGATTGTCTCTTTGTGCCTACTAGCTCTACCTATGAGCACTGTGCTCTCACCATCTCCTCCCACACTTTCTAGTACTTTATCTCGAAATAATGTACTTACTTGCCTTTTTTTTTTAAACAATCTATCAATAAAATAAATCAGGAGAACTACATAGTAAGAATCTCAACACTAGATGCTAAGTTGAGGAATGGATAAAATATCTGAGAAGAGACTTCCACATCTGCTAACTAAGATTACATGATCCAAAGTTATTGCAGTGAACGCTGAAATACAAATTAAATGACAGAAAAATCCCTTCTCATACTGTGGCTTTAAGATGATTATATGGCCTTGAAATGGAGATGTTCAAGTCCTGTAAGCGTCCTTGTACAAAAATAATGTCTGAAAACAAAAAAGGCAATGCAGCACCATTGTATAGCATGTTTTTGAAAATGTGCACTCCAGTCAGTCTCATGGACAGAAGCTCATGGAGACAAATTAATGTAGTTCAGCACTTGAGGAAATTCAGACAGAAGAATTTCTTTGAGATTCCACATAGACAAAGAATGGGTAGGGGACCATCATGCCAGCAGACAAAATACTGCTTTTCTATTCAGTGACAACCGACAAGGAAGAAGACTTGACAAGGTTAGGAACAAAAGAAAGCCTGGGAAGAATGAAAAGTGCAAAACACATTTTATAATAAAACTATGAAGAGCAGGTTGACTTTACTTCTCAGACTCAAGGATCTGTTTTAAAAACTGCTGAGTCTTGACTCAAATGGAAATTTAAGAGGAGTTCCTTTCAAAGACTATCAAAGGTGGAGCTTACGAGGTTAAGGTCTACACTCACATAGTGGTTTCTCTCTTTCCACACACCTGAAGATGGGTGCAGAATAAAGCAGCAGTATTGGTATATATTTAACTAAGTAAAAGGAAAATGCTGCATTGTTTAACCTTGGTATATTAAAACAACGTCAAGATAAGAGCTCACAGACAATTGCCATCATTTATTGCTTCCCAAGTAATGGAAGTTAACACCTGAGTCAAAAAGAACACTTCGAAGAGGGACTTGAGACACTGCTGCATTATCCCAGCTCATACAGAATCTTGTTTTTAACCATCTCACTGTTTATCTGATAGCATTCGTAAACAGACGGACTTCTTCACACTTTTTTTTTTTTCTATGAAAACATCTTTCTTTACAGGCATATTAATCCCTTGGGGAAAATCCTGTGATGCAAATAGGTTTTAGCACTGCTCAGTGAACAGGCCACACAACTGGCACTGACTGTGACACAGGGATCTGGGACAATGCAAACGGGAAGCTTTATGTGGAGGACCCACCTAGCAAAGACAGCATTCTCCAGTGCACTTCAGTTTTGGGAGACAACACGAAGCACATGCTACAGAGATTTGACTTTCAGAGACCAGACAAGCACCAAATGGTGCCTGAGGAATATGTCTTTTTGCCCTCCGAGGTTGGCATCAGTGCTGAAGACCAAACATGACAAATCCCAGCACAAAAGCACTTTTCTTCACTGACATAAGCAGCATCTTGCTTGTCAGATGCTTGAGGGAAACCCTGGTGCTGTTTGGCTTTTGCACTCGGAGATCCTTTAGCCAGGATGTAGCCATTGCTGTGACTGCACGACACTTACCACAAAGGGATGTGCACTGCAATAGTTAAATGATTGTACAAGTGCCTAGTGGGCACTTAATGAACAGGCATTTTTGAACAAGCTTGGGCTAGAATGCCTCCTAGACCAGGTGTAAATCATCACCCCCGAGTAACTGTGCTGTACTGCCAGCTGGGAGCAACCAGCTCTTGAACTGACATCCCAGCTGCAGGGTGAGTATCTGACAGAAACTGGCCTTGGTACGACAGATTCTTGTGAGAACAGAGATTGTTGTGAACCTGTCAGGCGGCAGAAGCCAGACCAATCACGTGCAGCTGAGGATTGCTCATAGGTACATAGTGACCTGATTTCTCTGATAACGTGTTCAGAGCCTGACCAGATGGCATTGTGAGTGTAAGGTACTTATCCTAAAGGAAATCTGTCCTTAGCTTCCTTGTGGAGCATCAGCCTGAAAATGTGGAACTAAATCCCTCACACTTGAAGATATTCAGTCAGTATGYCTGAAACGCACAAACAAGTGTCGGCACAAAGGCTGAATGACGACTTGAACAAATCCATATCCAGATACTGAACTTTTCTAGCAGAGACCCCACCACTGAGACATTGAGAACAGAAGTAATTTTTGTGAATTCCTTCTGTGCCGATAGCCCTGCTCTAAGATCAGAATACAAAGCATGATGGAACAGCTGTGTTCAAGACCAAGGTAGATTATATAATGGCTGCTCTAAGTCTTATAATACTGAAGGCTACTGGGAACCACAGGCATACATGGATTGGAATCAACATCCTTGCTCATGCCATTTCATGTGGCACTAGGGAGCTCTCTTTGCTCCCCAACAATTAAAAAAATGAGTTCTGCAGAGCAATTAGCTATAGTGGAGATAACTACTCACATCTAATAACAACTAGCTGATCTGAGGCAAAAAAAGACTGTGTAAATGGGTTTTCCCCTCACCTTCAACAGGGACAAAAGAGATAAGCTTTGGATAAATTCTTCTCAGAATAAACTTCAGTAAAAAGTGTATACGCACCTGACCTGCCTCCACCATCTGACACTATTTTCCTAAAGCTATTCATGAGGGAGTAGTTGCAATAACTTTGGACAAAACAGAGTCAGGCAACAGGCCTTCAGACTCGATCCAATTAATACTGAAGCCCCCCTAAGTCTCCTACTCAGATTTGGCAAGAGTTAGMTGTGTATCTACAACAGGAAGTATTTATCCTTTTGCTTTTACATTTCAGCTGAGTTTATTATTTGAGAGGACATTGTTCATGGAGGATTTTAGTTTTTCTCGGCAAACAGAATCACAAGAAGTTGCCCCCGTAGTCCATACCTTGGATAAAAAGAACTTCTCCAGAGCCAAATCCTGAATTCTTTGAGGATACCTGGGTTCTTGCATCAGTTGTGAGCCACACAGTCTAGAGGGTTGAAAAGCCAACATCAAGAGCCCCCATCACAGCTTTTGGGATCATATTTTGTATAAAGAATACATATTTTTATTTCTTCTACTACCCACTAGAAAAACAGAATCCCAAACCTTGCCTCTACACCAACACTCCCTGTCAGCAGGGATCATTTCTCCTGTGCTCCCGACAACTCACAGTCATAGTGCCAAACAACACAGACTGATTTGGTGTTAGCTGGTGGTATTAAGCTGTAAACAAAGTGAGGAGACACCTGGCTCACTTAATTGACAAGGTCAGACCAGGATTCAACATCTGTTCTGTCAGGCATAGAGATACTTCAGAAACATCTTTATTGCAACTTCATTGCAATTTTGTTACTTGAGAGCCCAATGCACACAAAACCACAACACACAAAAAATGCATTTGTCAGCTTGGACAAGAAAAATTTACTACTTTATATAAGCATGCAGCTTGAGTACTTTGAAAAGCCATTGAACAAATTATGTTTCTTCCTGGTAATGCCAGACAAAGACATGTAGAAGTGAAAGGAAAACAAAAGGAAGAACAGATGCCTGTAAGTGAAACCATGATCAGATGGTAGCTCTGTTCTACCACATGGGGAAATGGCCTGGTATGTAAGAGTCAAACTCTGTTGAGGAATTACTTTCAAGAGGACACACAACATTCTGATGAAGCAAAAAAAAGCATTTGGGCAGCAGTCACAATCCATGCTGAAATTATCTGGAGATACCCGCTTTAGTCTGCTCAGCCAAGACTAGGACTTCACACAAGTAGCATCCTTAAGTTGAAGAGCCCCCAACCAGAGGCTGAGACCAGTCTGGGAAACTTACTGAGTAAAAATACTTAAGTGCATTCAATTAAGTCCTAGGATCTCTCCAGAGATCCAGAGTATTTCTGTAATAATTGTGTTAATGGTCTCTGGGGCTTATGCTTTTGTTATCAGAAGGAACATTTTGCCTGAAGGAGGGGTGGAGAGTTTGGACCACGCTGTTTGGAGGGTGTAAGGCAAAGACAAAAATCATACAGCATTTTTCAGATATAAAAGGGCTTAAGCTCATATTAGAGAACAGACTCTTCAAACCTGTTAGTGATGCTTCATACAGAGCTGTAAACACATGGCCATATTTTAGAGAGTAAAACCCTGCTGCAAACACGTTTCACACCAAAAATGCTTTTTACATTTACTTGTAATTTATATTCTACAGATTCTTTGTGCAAGCTCCAGTAGATAACAGAAATAAAATATGTTGGCCCCCTAACCAGCAACAGAACAATGAAACAGTTCCTTCACCAACCTCCTGATTCAGAGATCTTGCAAGGAGGACTGACAGCTCCTTTATCCTTGATATAAAAATGCTATGCATGGTCACCTCTTCAAAAATAGGAAGCTGAGTGTCAGATCTACCTAATCTCAAAACCAATATGAAAACAAAGTAATAGCAAGCACACAGAAGAACCAGAAATAGGTTGAATTGCTCAGTACAATAGAAACGTTGCCAACGAGAGCAGGACCACAAGTGCCCATAAACTTGACCTTTGGGAATTGCATTTGCCTGTGTATGTTACAATAGACCTCTGACTGTTCCCATTCAACTCCCCCAAATTGTTAAGGGCACTGAGACCATTTCTATCAAACTGACAATTATGTTAAGAAAAAGAGTAGTACTATGAGTACTGAGAGAAAAATTACTATTTGCAATCTGCAATTTGCCCAGCAGCAGAAAAGGTTTCTACTCCTCCTCATATTCACTAGAAGGAAAACCGAATTTATGAACAACCAAGCAATTCAGTTTTAAGGACTCTCCCCCAGGCAGAGAAATTGCAGCATATGCAGAGGACAGTTAGGAAAGGACAGAAGATACATGAGTGAAGTATCAGAGGGTGCTTCAGTTTCTGTTTTTCAGCCCTTTGGTATTATTCCTAGCATTTATTTCATGCTCCAGTAAGCTTTGTTTATTGAGGTGATCACACAACTCGAGTGTCTTGAAAGATCAGCTGCCTTCTGGCTTCAGAGGAACAGATGAAATCTGATTAGCTTTAATATCTTTACAGTATACTCTTTAATAACCACTTGATGACACTCATAAGGAAGTTTAAAAACAGGCCACTTTGATTTTAAAGTTGGATTTAGCCCCCTCAGAAGACATTGAAAAGCTTACTTGAATCTAGCTCGTTACCACTATTTTAACAACCTGCTTATCTAGTTCCTCAGCCCTTTCTAAATGATGAGATTTTTATAATCTGTAGAAATCTACTTCCAAGTGGATTGCAAGCATCGAGCACAAAGGGTGCAGGAAAAATCATCCTGTGCCTGGCTACAAGCAAACCCTTTTGTTAATATAAAATAAATCATTCAAAGAAAAGGTTAAATATGCATGTACACTGATAACTAGAAACAATACCATCAGCCCTTTACCACCTTTTAGACAATCTAGAAATGCAAAACAACGCAATTCAGCCACCTCTCCAACCAGCTCTTCTCATTCTCTTTCTTGAGGAGCTAAATCCCTGTTTAGTGCAGAGAAATATTAAACTGACACAAAGTCTGGTGGCAGCCAGACAATTTTGCCTGACTCTTTAGCTGCCAGGTTAATGCAAACAAAGGTGCCTGAGTGAAGGAATGAGTAAACAGTACTGAAGCCTTTCTCCAAAAAGCAATACACACTCATGTCCCGTCTGCGAAAGGAGGGCCCTCAAGCAAATGAAGCACTGAGAACTGTGCATGTAGGCAGATGCTTTTTGTCCTCCTCTCAGTCTGCTCATTTTAGCTGTGGAAGGGGTCCAGAAGCCACCAGACGACAAGGCTTGCAGTATTTTTTTCCCACTGGAGTAATTTTGAAATTTATACCTGCAAAACAAAGATGGAAAAGAGAGAAAATGGAGAGATTTGTTTAATTGGGAGTGTGGAGAATGCAGAAAACTTTAATACCTGAAGCTCAGCCATGTTTGTAGGGGCAGGCTTAGATTAGCAGTGACCTGAAAATAAAAAGGGATGTGATGGCAATTTTTTTTCTTTTCATTAAGTTGCTGGAGGTCACTGATTCCTAGCAGCCTATCYCCCTTAGTGAGGGTACACAATCATTGAAAGTTTGCTGCTGCTGGAAGATTCCACAGTCTTCATCCACAGATGAAGGTCTTCATAGACACAGGGACGGTGCTTCTGTCTCTCCAGAGCTTGAATTCCACAATTGACACATTAAACAGTATCTTTGCCTTACTATCATCCCATCCTCCCTCTTCCCTGGACAGAAGCCACAGACTGATGTTGGCTTGAAGCATTTGCTTTCTGGGACAGCAATTGTGTCTGATGGAATGACAACACTGTAGGAAATCGGTAGGTTTGCTTCATAAGAAGTAGCCAGTATGGTTAAATCAACCCCCTCCTTAAGCCACACTGAGTTGGCCTCCAAGTGGCTTTGCAGCTTCCCCATGGAACACGCCCAGCACAAAGAACAGTGCAGAGCAATGCTGAAAAACAGTCCCTACGCTTTGCCTGCAGACTACAGAGCAAGTAACATCCCTCTAGAAAAGACAGCACAAGTCACCCAGAAATCTCATAGCAACAATACGAAATGAAGCTAACACTGCACAATTCCAGTCCAGAACTGCACATTAAACAGAACGGTTTAGCTTTGGACAGTTGCTGCATTAGACCCAAGCTTTTACATCTGCCTCTCAGATGTAAGAGTAGAAACCAATTCAGACCAAGCATTTTCATACAAGCAGATATGAGGAAGTCATTTGCAGAAGAAAGGTGCACCCTATACAGAAGCAAATAAACAGCAATCCCTGACCTAAAAAAGGTTTGGCTGCAGGTAAGGACAGGAGACGATTACAGTAAGCATGTTGGAGTGCTCAGAGAACCAGGGCAGACTCTAACAGGGGACAAGCAAAGATCATAAAGTATTACTGTGTTTGCAAGAGAGGAAGGCATTTCAGATTCCCTTTGTAGGAGATCTTTGTGGTGAATTTACAGGTTTTAATGGAGTGCGTCCTTTGTACTCCTTTCTTCCCCTCAGCATATTTTCCATTGCTCCGTGAGACCAGCATCACTGTACTTCATCCACAGGAAACAGCAGCCTGCTTTCAAAGGAACATTCTCTTTGGAAGCACTTTTATCAGAGAGATTTCATGCCTGTTGCATGTAAAAAAGCCTGAAACACCCACTATTTTGTCAGCTAGCAGAAGGTACTCAGATTGAAAAGAAATAGGTGTGCTCATCGCAGGAAGTCTCAGTAACGTGGCAAGGTTCAGGCAGGCAGCAGCACCTGTGATCCAGCTCAGGCCGGGGGTGACAGAAGCCACCTCTGTGCCTCTGGCATTGCACTCCCAGGCCTTGTGGGTAGGCTGGGAGCTTGCTATTGCTCAAGCCCTCAGTTGCTACTACACCTGCTGATTGGATGAGGAGCCCCAGACAGCTAGAAACCCCTGATCCACAATAATTCTGCAATGTGTTCCCTGCTTCTGGTACCAGTAGGATTCTGCCTATAAAACAGAGCCCATGATTCAGCACTGGGAGACTGGAAAGGAGGAAAAGACACCAGTTAAAGGAAAACTGTAGAGTAACAAAAGGATTTCTACCTAAGTTATCTAAATACAAAGAGGAATAAAGCATTTAAGATATCTTATCAGCTAGAATGAATTTGCTTGGAACTTCAAATTAGTAATTTTATGATGAAAAGATTAGAAATAGGAAACAGACTATTTTAGATCAAATTCTGTATCGTTACAGTTTAACAGAAGTTATCAGCTAGACATTTTATTGAATTTAGAAACATTAAGATGCTGTTATTCTAAAGAGCATACCTAATCCTTTTATCCTAGACTTGTTCATGGTTTAGCTTTTTTTTCACTGGGGTCTCAGTGAAACCCCAGTGAGATATTATGGACTTTTACTTGCACAGTCTTTAGACACACATGTTTAGGACAAATTCAATCTCAGTTMATTCTCATTCCCGGTAGAGCTGTGGGGTCAAAAATTGGCCTTTTGGGAATGTACAGAACCACACTTTGGCTGATCTCTCAAAACATGAAGATGAACAGAGGCACAGGTAGATGGTGATGGAATACAGCAAGGCAAAGCCAGGATAATATTTCACTTTTGSAACCTCTGTTCTTATCAATCAGGAACTACTCCTTGATGCTCCTCTCCTTTAATCAGACTAGATCATATTTCTCTTGATTGTTTTACACTGTGGGCATTAAATGGATTCTCTTCTAATCTTCTCTCTTCCCAATCCAAATACTCAGGAAGTTTCCTGAGAAAAAGAGAACAATTTCTCAGGGATACAATGAAGATAATATTTACCTGCATGGAAAATTCTGTCAAGATTGCACATGGAAAAACCTCAAAGTGCTATGATTTATCTGCAATGATTACCTAATTCATGTAATGAAACTGTAAACATTTTTACCTTTCTGTGCTTTTTTCTTGGGTAATTTTGAGCAGCAGACTTTCCTGATCTTCTGACCTAAGGGTGAAAAATAATACATTACCAGTGGAGATAGATAATGCAAATAACTCTACATATACATTGAATGTGTTAGAGTCCACAGACATTTTCAGTACTGTATTTACCACGGAATTCCTTGTATGGAGAGATCTGTAAAACAAAGGATTATCATGACTGATTTTTAAATCTCTGCACAGYTTTGTCCCTAGTGTGGAACAGGAACTAATTTACTCTTTTCCATCATCACTCATAGATACATCAGATACAATGTGAAGATTTCCTCATCCTTTGAAATGTCACATTGGCAGGCAATACAATTATAGTTACACCACTTAATGAAAATATAAAGAATTACCAAGAGAAAAAAAGAGCATCTCTGTGTCCAGATGCACAGGAGTGTAGAATAAATTGCTTTGGATGGGCAAAGCCACTTAATTATTCCCTCCCTAAATAAGCGAGCTGTTGATTGCAATTGACATAGTACATGCTGGACACAATAAAGGGAAAAGAAAGCTTGACTCTGGAGCTGAGGTGGAGCAGATAGGACAGAGGTAGATGATTTCTCATCAGCAAAACCTAACATATGGTCAATGTTTCTGGAAATCTCCAAGGCACAGTTTACAGCCAAGGCTAGTGATGGTGGCTGAGCTGTCTTGTCACCGTAATTTAATTTTTATGTAACAGGTTTAACATGCAAAGTACATTCATCTTGCACATCCAGACACTTTTACTTTCACATGAGTGCTTACAGATAAGGAACAGTGTCCTTTGCACGCTTCCTCCGCACCTTCTGACTCACTGAAATACCATGCAAATCAACCAAAAGGGAACACTGTTACAGGATCTTGCAGGTATTCATTTGTGTTTGATACTGCTGTCTCCTGTCCTTCCTGGACAGGCTTCTGTTAYGCTCCTGAAGACACATCTAGAAATTCTCCTACTCCCTTTGTATTGTTCCTTAAGTTTTCCTCAACAGTCATGTAAAACCTGAACAAAAAGAAGTAGAAAAGGCAAAGGGAGCAGAAGGACTTCAGGTACCACTGCTCTGGTAAATAGCTCTACCACTCAAAACAGACTCCAGTAAATGAGAAAACTGGGCAGCTGACTTGGCCAATTAGAAAGAGAGCTTCCACATGCTTCTCCATGCTCATATTTACACATAAAGTGATTCTCACAAGGTTTCTAGAAAATATCAGGCATAGCAAGTGTGCTGTTCCTGACCTTTGAACATTTAACTTATTTGTTTTTTCCTTATCTCATACTTATTCTCTACATCTTGTATAAAATACACACTGTGAAAAAATCATGGTAGGTCTCAGTGATTTATGATACCAAACCTCAAATCTGCACAAGTAACTCAGAAGTCATACCTCAGAATTTAAATCTCTACTGAACTGTCGTCCTGCAAATGCAGAATGACATCTCCAGAGATGTGGCTATAGACAGATGGAAAATCCTCTGTTTTGAACATTTTAATGGCTCTGTAAATTTGGAATACTGCAAAATGGTAACTAGGTGCCACAYGGTAATACAATGAAGTATGGAATATCAGTGGCAAAAAACTCCAACCAACCAAAAAAATAAAAGAAAAAGAAGTTCAGACTGATTGAAGGTCAGAAGAGTTAGTCTCACCTGTTTCACTGTTCTACAAAGAACTGTACTACTTCTCATTTACTCCCATTCTAGTGATCTGACTGATTCATGTTCCCTTGTTCCATAAACTTTTTCCATTAACACATTTCCCACTATTGAGAAAATGATATTATTTTTACACTGGCAGATGATTACCTACTGGAAAAATGTAACAGGAATTTTTTTCACAAGAGCAGGTTTCAGAACACAGATTAAGGTAAAAGTTAATCATACTGTACTACAGGCAACAGGCAATAACAAAGTAAGCACTACTGTACAAACCAAAGCACTGATATGCAACTAYGTTCTGCAGTCTAAGTGCTTTTCTAAGTTCAATCCTCCTTTTCAGTTGTCAAGCTCTGTTTCCTTTAATTAAAATCAACATAGTAAATAAGTATTTTATATCAAAAAAGAACAGGAAAAGAGAAAGCTGTGTAGAAGACTATATATACTGTACCTTCTGCAGCAAAGGCATTGAAGCACAAAAGATAGACAAACAAAAAGCCACAAAGCGCCAGGAGCTTCATCCTTCCAACTAGTCACGAGATGTTTCCAAGGAGGCTGAAGGAGTGTCCTGGTCTCCTCCAGCACAACCTCACCTTTTTATAAGATAGAGTCAAAGGAATGCTATGTGCAGAATGGGTGGAGATTTGGCCTTTGTATTGCACTTCAACAGATGAAAAGAAACAGCACTTCCTATTTTGAGAAGCAGTTTACTCACAACCAGGCAGCTGCATAGAGTGTGTCCTACCACTTACACGGGAGCAGCTGGCTTGGAGTATTAAACGGATGCTCTGATGCAGAGTCCTTGTCCTGTGCTTCACAGCAGCATGTCCAGGGGACCTGGTGTGCTCCTCTGCATGCCTGGAAAGGCAGAGAGCACAGCTGAACTGAATCTGCATGGACAGTTATCGGGGCCTGAAAAGGCAAACCAAACTCAAGGTGTTTTCATCAAAGCAAAGCAATTGCCAGCGTGTTAACAGAATTAACAAGACASCTGGTTAAGCAGCAGATTTCTGAGTTTATTATTAACTTCTCAGTATCTATTATATCTGGATAATTAAGTTACGGAGATTCCAACTAAAAGATTAAGAAGTCATCAAATTCAACATAGTATCAAGGTTCACAGAATGTGCTTTAAAAAACAAAAAGTCCTTCAAGGAGGAATCAACTGGCAAACTGAGTCTCTTAAAAAGGGCAAAAGTTCAGGTTTGGCAGTATCTGATTCTCACAGCTTAATCTGATAAGACTTGGGTCTCAAACACCAGAATACGTTATGAGCTATGTAGCCTTAAAAGGTGGCAGCAGTATCTGCAAGCCACCCAGACTTGGAATTATAGCAGGATAGAAGGCTTCACTCTGGTGCGCATATATTGCCCCCACCCTCAATTTCAAAGGTTTCCTATTTCAGGTTTGGGATTTGGCTTGTTTCTTGCACTGCATCAGCAGCCTTCCAGATTGGGTTACCCCTTTATCTACCAAATGTAGCCCCAAAAGCTTATTTCTGCAGTCCCACTCAACAATATCCATATCTGGTGAAGATTGCTAATGCCTGACAGTCTTTTTTGTTTGCCAAGGCTGACATTAGCAAGGTTCAAGAATCAAATCAGTAACAGAACTTGCTACAGATAGCGTTATCTTCAAAGGGCTTTATGAAAGCCCTCCCTCACCATTGGCACCTCAGTTGTTCAGCCTGTAGTCATATCACTACTGAGCATCTCAGGAACACATTTTATAGGTCACTTGATGCAGAGAAAAATGAATGACAATAGAGCAGCAAATCTTGTTTTTATGATCTCAGGCTTCTTCTGAATATTGAAATAAATGGGTGTGAGCCCTCATCTTGTACTTTTAAAGTCAACACTTTTGCTGGTTAACACAATCAAATAACATAAATCCCAACATAAACTGAGCATGTAAAATGGAGCTGGTCAGCCTATTCACAAAGGGTTGCAGAAGATCTGAAATGTTAGTAAGGCACACCAAAGGGTTGGTAAGAGAGTAATTTTTCTGCAACATTCAACCAGGCCGTCTGAGTAGTGGTAGCACTGAAGCAAGTATCTCACTTGGTGACTACAGTATTTTATCTCCATTATGCTTTCTGAGAAAGTTCTAGCAAGCTCATGTACTGGGGGGAGTGAGCGAATGGCTGTGTGGAGCTTAGTTTCCAGCTGGGGTTAAACCACAACAATACCCAAATAATTTTTCATGTCTTTTTAGCATTAAATAGAAATATCACCACCTCTTCCTGTACGCGTGATAAGAAATAAAAAATGAATACAGAAAAGTAGCCAGGAAAGATGGGCGATGATTTGCATAAGAGAACCTCATCACATGATGGCTACTGACATTTCCAACTGTGCTCATTTAAACAAAAAAGTGCTGGAATGTTACATGCACTACATGTGCTGCCAACACTTACCTCAACCGCCCCCCCCCCCCATCTTTCTTCTGAAAAATTTACAACATACTATTGGCAACAGAAGTATGTACAAAGACTTGTTTTTCTAAATATACATAACCGCATTGTAACTTTACCAATCACCCCAAGCAAGTAAACAGCATGTGCTACCTGAATGCCCCACTTGTTTTCTGCATGGAAGAGGCAGGCTGCTACTTGGTCTCTTCGGTTACAACAATCCAAGCTTTCCAGCTACTATGATGGGAAATGAGGCAAACCTGTACAGTCATCACTGCACACCCAAAAGCCCCAGAGAGGGGTTTGACAGGAACAAGAACAGGTGCCCATTTTTTCAAGGACAGCAACTGTTTGAGAGTTTGTGCTGGCTTACTGTCGGGCTGCTCTTGGAATGCAAACAGAAAACCTGAAAACTTTCTAGAACTATAATACTGTATGGATTCATCAATAGGACTTACTGGGGTGATGATGTTGTAGGCAATTTATTTATTTATTTTCACCAATTAAGAGGTCTAGTTGCAAACCTTGAGAGATTCTTTAGAGTAGGTATTGGGGTCTGTGCACTATATGTTGCTTAGCAGCTTTGATAGCAAACATAGCTGAGGAAGATTTTTTTCTCCGAGACTGAATAATTTCAGAAGAAATTTAGGTGCTTTATATCTCAAATTTCAGATTGTAAAAGCTGATCAATGCTGTGGTTACACCCTCTAATTCTTAATTCCCTGTTTCATATGCTTCTGAAAATGCTAATGTTACAAAAATGTTAAGCAATCTGAAAATGGAAGACTAGAAGCAATGACATAGCATAATCTTAAGACTTCTCCTGAGATAAAAGTCTTTACCAAATAAGGTTGCAGAACACAAAAAATAGTAAGACAGAATTGTGTCAAGTGGGTGGCTGGAGACAGGAGATGGAATAAAAACACAGATTACTACACAGTTTGCTAACCTGTGCATTTAGAGTCTGTCAGCTGGAAGTCTGAGGCATTTGTATGATAGTCTTCTTTAAGGCATTAATTTTATGAAAGGAGCCGCAGCTGTTGTACATTTCTGCAGCTGACGAAAGGCTGTTGCTGTTTGCCAATGTGAGCTGGGAAGGAACTGGAGTGCAGAGGTATTTCTCTATCATCCAGGGAAAAGAGGGATATATCCTGAGATCTGCATTATGTTTGCATTAATACCTGGTGTTCAAAAGCCACACCGGATGTCTCTCAAAATCTTAAAGAAAGTAGTTCGAGTTCCTAACATTAAATTAAGGCATGATCCAGTGTCCTTTTGTGCTTGCCAAAAAGAAACTAGATAAACTCTCAAACTTGCAATCTTCATAGAATCATTATTTCTGGAGGTGGTGTGCTAATACAAGATTCATTAATATGTTTTAAAGGTTATGCCATTCTAAGAAGAATCTGCATTTTGTACATGAAAATTTCTTCTAACCAGGGTGAAGCAGCTGTTTGTGACATAAGGAGAATAAAATAGTTGGAGCAAATGGTCTTGTTAAATTTAGAGATAAATGAAACTAACTTTTGAGCTGCGAGAAGGCAGGAAGCATTAGGAACTTTCAGGATACAAAGTTAATTAAATTCAATAGACAAGTTATGGTGAACCAACGTAGTTATCCGGGAACATATGGTGGCCTCTGTTTTTGAGGAAGGGAACGTAGTGTAGAAACTGAAGGCTGTAGTTGTAGCCACTATATTAGAGGCAGTAATGACAACATCTGGGATATAGTTACTAACAAAGATCAGGATGAAGAACAAGACTGAGGTTATCATTTCTCCCAACAGTTTATGGTGAGCTGGTAATCACTTTCGAGACTATGGACCTGGGACAGGTTTTAAAGCATCTTTGACACAGCTTTTTCAACAAGTGTCCTGCCACCCCTCAGTTTGTGCCCTGCAGGTAAAGCCTCTGCAGAGCTGCCAGCTTTGTGTCTGTGAGTCTCATGTGTGCTGATCAGGGTGTCTAAGCCCTGTGTCCTCACTCTGTTGCCTTCACAGGTCACTGTCCTGGATAGCTCTATTACAATGGAACTTGCAGCTCTCTTATTTTGCTTGGTTTCAACTTTCCTCCTGCTGGCAGTGTGGTGAAGGTAGAACAACAGATGCTTTCTCTTTCCCCCTGTTTTCTTAATATGTTCTAATTTTTCAAGGCCTTAGATGTGGTTTATCTGATCGCTGTAGGCTTCTTAACAGCACAGTGAAATGAGGCAAGGGTTCAGTCCAAAAACATTTACATTGGGTGCAGTGTTCAGTGTGCTATGCCTGATGGAAACATTTCTTTCTTGTGGTAGCCCAGTCCTCTAGTTCAAGCAAGATGTGATTTAAGGGACTGTTTTTTACAGCTAATCTGCCAGAGCTCACTCCCGTGACAAGGTGTTGGGAGGAGCTGTGTAACCTTCTCATTATGGAGTGTAACCTTCTCATTACAGAGGCAGATCTGTTCCCACTGCGTGTCACTTCCCCCAAAGTAGGGAGAAAACAGGCACCTAAGCAGGGAAGGGTATCCCTCCTGCCAGTTACCATGGCTTGTCCTTTGCTTTCTCTTTCAGCATGAAGATAGAAGAATATGAAGTCTATCTGGTCCTCTGTACAAAGTAATAGTCCGGTTGCCCAATGCTTAGTTCCAGAAAACTTATTAAGAGGAAATAAAGTGGTACAATGACAGATGTCTGGGCAGGCATCTCACTCTTTTTTTTTTCTGAATAGATAAGGTGTTTACTTCAGCTGGCAAGTCTCCAGAACAGAAAATACTGTGCAGATGTCAGCCCTAGGCTTTTAGAAAGATTTTGAGATTGTTCTGCATATTCGTCTTTCTTAAAAACACAGATAAGCCCAACTCTGCTATCTGACAGGAAGTGGTTGCAGAGAAGGCAGAGCGATTTTGTCCTGAGTTGGTACAGATGCTGTTGCTTGGCCATTGTCACCTCTTTCTGGTTATTCTGTACCTTGTAGATATGCTGATCATTTAATGCAACCAAAATTAGTTGGTAATAAAGTCCAGAGCTTAAACTAAGGAATTTAGAAGCTAACGGTCCCTGCATTTTTATAACTTCTAATAGTATGCATTTCAACTTTTCTTCCTCCTGCAGAAGGGTCGCAGAGGTCTCTCCTGCAGAGAGACATTTGAGGAGAACGGTTCCAGTGCTGATTTAGTGTCAGCTCGCTAAAATCCCATATCCAGTTCACTGGGCACCATTTCAATGCATTAAAGACAGTCTGTCCCCCAAAGCATTTATGGTCACCTCAGTTGTATTCATGTGACTAGGAAGGAGTAGAAGAAAAAACACTTCATCAGCAATGGATTTACAGTTAGGTAGAAGTTTGATTGGACAAAACTCTGCTGAAGCTTTTAAAAGCCCAACTTCTGTCTGAATTCATCTGTGTATGAAACATAAATGACAGAAGAGTGAGATTTTTGCATTTCAGATTAGCTTGTAGTTCTCATCCCCTTGGGACTCAAATATAATTTGCAAACACATGTGGAATTTTGTTTTCTTACATTATCTTGGGTGGGAGGAGGAATCTGATCAGTGAGTCTTGCTCTTACAAGTTCTTCAGAAGTCCTGAAGGAATGCAGTGCTACAAGACATGCAGTTCATGTTTGATTTTGCAGTTTGTTGTTTTGTTTTGAACTCGTGGCATCATTTTTCGAAAAGATGGTGATGGAGGAGGATGTATTGCACCGCTTAGGAAGCAAAAAGCGATCTTCATCTCTTGCTGGACCATCACTAGAGTCAGGAGTAAGGTGAATTGGTAGGGGCAGTAGATGTGCAACATCTTGTGTCCAGTCTAGGGGGGATGATGCAGTGCATTCAGACTTGCATGCAGTAAAGGAAGACCTGAAACTCCAAGGCCATTACCTTGGTACAAGTGTATCATACCTCTGCTATCTCACAATTGCAGTGGTGCTGAGTTAGTGTCTAGGAAGAAGTCTGGTACTTCTATAGATACCCAGACCACCACGAAATTTATAAAAATGTATTGTTACTATTTTTCATAGAAGTTACATTTAATCTTGCATTTTCCAGCTAAAAAATTAATTATATTTTTTCTCTGATAGTGGTCAGAAGCTTTTTTTTCTTCCCTGTCCCACTTAAATTTTTTGTTGACCAACTTTCCAAAAACACGTCATGCTTTTTCTTTAAATGAAACTGCAGTAATTAAAAAACCAGTTTCAGTAATTCTTTCTGGTTTCTTCAGTAGCAAGAATACATAATGTAATTATGTAGTACATAATGTATTACAAGATTGCTCATTCATACAAAGAAAAACACCACCACTATCTTCCAGTGAAGGCTTAGCTCCTGCGTACAAAGAAAATGCCTTTCAGCAGTACTAAATATTTCTTTCATAGAAGAAATGCCTTACAGCAGTGCTAAAGATTTGTTCAGAAGCTTAATGATGTCTGCAGGAACACACCAAATGGTGTCAAAACTGAGTGAAGGAATTAACAAAGATGGTATGTCTTTTTGGACCTATTCCTGTTCATCATTGGCGCAGGAGAGGAGGTTAGAGGTAAAAGCCATCACTCTCAGACATGTTGGGTTTGCATGAACAAGACATGTTTCGATAGCATCAGTTCTGTTCTACCTGGTAAAACGGGTGGGCGAAGGCTGGGCTAGTGCCTGATGTCACACCTTGTGCCCGGAGGTCACGTGCCTTTGCAGCTGCTGCCCCTCCAGTGCCAGGTGACAGGTCTCAACAGCCACCCTCACCACAGCTGCCACAGACTGATGTATTGTTTCCTGTGTTGCAAGAGCCTGCCTTCTTTCCTCATGATGACTAAAAGTCCCCAAGATGATTGAATATTGAAACAAAGATCTGGTTCTTACTTAAATACTCTGTCCAGGGGTTATTTAAGTGCATTCCTCTTTTTTATTTCCAGTTCCAATTTCAAAATTCAAAGTGAACTTATGGCAACCATTTCTAAATTCCAAGTTTGCTATAAACTGAAGTTCAAGAAAAATTATACTGCATTGCTAAGTTATTTTCAAATATTGAGGAGTTAAAAAAAATTATTCTGCTTTTTAATGACAGCAGGAATAGGGAGGACTAATCTTTGTCTTGGGACCAACTCAAGTTGCATAAAGACACCAGCAAGTCCTGTTATTGTGTTATAGGTGAACTATTATATAGGTTTTATGAAGGTAAGTGCATATTAGCTGAGCTTTCAACAGCATTACAGGTGGGGCAAGCTGGATGAAAATTGCAAAGCTAATTACATTAAATATTTTCTTAAGGAGAGATCTAAATCTCTCTTCTTAAGGTGAGATCTTAAGTTTGCTATGCAAACTTAAAATATATGTGTCAGTCAGATCTGGCCTTCTTACTTATACTAGCTGACTGTGAAGAACACTTTGTTAGGAAAATAAGTGGTTTACATTCTTGGTAAAGTTGAAGTAAATGATTAAACATTATGCAACTGCTTATTTAGATCATGATTTAAAAGAATTACTTGAAACACCATGAAAATCCTTAGACACCAGCTATAATCAGTATTAAAGATCAGATATTAATGGTGGACTAAACATGTTTATGCCTTTAATGTTCTCCGGCACACGTAATATGGCATTACTGTAAAAGGTGGGGAATTTTTAGCCAAATTCTATTAACTTATCAGTGAGTGATGCCTGGACTGTAAAAAATCCCACAGAATTTTATGGTCAGAAGTAGGTGTTCCAGTCGTCATTTGATACACATGTAACTGACAAAACAGAAGCACTGACTGTAGCACTGGTTTTAGATTTTCATCCCCCATCAAATCAGAGTTGCCTTAATTAAGATAAATTTTAATTTTTGACTTAAGACTTCAAATGTAAAGGAACTACTCTGTTTTTTTTTTCCTTTTTCGGAGACCAACTCTAGGCATCAATAGGAAAATAATGCTAGTGCCGACTTCTCATCCACGGGTCAAGATACACCTTTTAACAAGACTGAGCACAAGTGATGCTGATGTTTCTTCAGGCACTATTTGGCCTGGCTTTTCTCAAAAGGTTACTAGATTTCCTGTTGGTCTCACTTTCCATGCCAACACCTCCTGTAAGAAGTGTGTTGGTTTCTACACCTCACTATTTCAAAGAGTCTGGAATCTCTCACTTGGTTCATAGTCAACCTCTAAAACTTCACCCTCAGAATCCAGACAAAAAGTGTTTTGCCCAAGTTATCTTTTGTAACAGGCACATTATGTTAGAATTTTAAGACAGCTCCCTGTAGAGTTCAGAACTTGAGGACAAGCACACTTCTGTCTTCAGCTACAGCAACAGTATGTAGAAATTAATGGTATCAAACTGCTTAAAAGGACAAAACCCTCTGAACAGGCTACTTACAACTGACATGATCCACAGATTTCTTCCTTCTAAGTACTACATATGTTCCTCCAGCTGTAACAGTGCCAGGAACGAGATTGTGCCTTATAATCTTTGGGCACAAAGGAGCTGCAACAAGATTCTTCACAATCCACTCTTTCTTCCCTCTGTTTGAAGAGTCGAAAAATACTACAGCGTATGACAGACATAAAAGCAGCACTGGCTGCAATCAGTGGCCAACAGGTTACACCAACAGCACCACTTMAATCAAGTGTAGCCAGTATCTTCCAGCTGGGAAACACCCCCAAAAAGGTGCTAATCAGTGAAACTGAGAATCATCTTTGCAGACTTTTTTACAGAGGAGTATGTACTCTCTTACAAAGGAAATTGTAATCATAACCAAAAAATATTGATAGTACTCTTCACCAAGTTGTTAGTGCAGGGGTACTAAAATATTTCTGTTGACACAGGGAAAGTGAGAGTAGTCCACTTATGAGGCTACGATTTTATTGTTCATAGGTCAATACATAAACATAACATATTTATCAGAAACTGAAAATC
The DNA here is from genome assembly GCA_018881555.1 of Amblyornis subalaris. NCBI lineage: Eukaryota > Metazoa > Chordata > Aves > Passeriformes > Ptilonorhynchidae > Amblyornis > Amblyornis subalaris. The sequence goes on along the minus strand of JACAXG010000003.1, from coordinate 16,220,586 downwards.
TGAGCTGTTGACATGAGGTCAAAATTTTTGTGGCCTAAGAACTCACCTTGTATTCCAACATAAGCAATAGAGTTTGTAAAGTATAAATTTCTTACTGTTAAATCAATTTCACTGTTAGAAAACATTTCTTTTAGACCAAGTTTAACATATCAATTTGGAGACAAGTTAAACAGACTAAAGCATACAACAGTATGGTAAATTTATGATCCTGGGATTTACAGCACACCATCCTCAATTTCCAACTTCTGTGCCAATTGTACAAACTTCTTACAGAAGAGCACTAGGAGCTCTCCTGAAGGAGAAACGTTCATCTGCAGTACAGAAATTCAGTCATCAGAAGAAAGACACAGCTATATTGCCATCCAACAATTTTATAAATCCAGTATCAAAATAACCTAGCTATTATAGCCAGTCAACATTAAAGCAAGGAATCCTCACGTGTATTCCAGAAAGAGACGGAAGCGCATATGGGACAAATCCTGCATAATTTCCGTATCTTGTCTCCTTTATACTTTTTGGTCACCTAACCTGTCAAATCCAATGCATTTCTGACAACTGTTTAAACCTTTCAGAAATTTCTGCCCAGGTCAAAGTCATTATCGCATTTAGTGCCGTATCCAATTTATTCAGTTCTTCTGAAGATATCACTGAAATAAAATTTATGAAACTTAACTGAAAATTGATGCATCTAAGCAGCATCTCATCAAGTAGCTTGTGTCCCTATCCACGTATGGGATATCAGTTCAGAATTTACTTCCTTTACTATGCAACAACAGTAAAAAAAAAAGTAAGTAAGAGTTTAACTGCCATCAAACCCATTAAAAAGCAGGTAGGACTATTTTACTCATATATTAAAAATAATTTACTTTTCCAAAATAATGTACAATTAGAAGCAGTTCAGATTATTTTCAACATGGAGCTGGAAAGTGTTTGAAGAAAAACTAAGACTGAATCACATTGCACTGAAACAATATACTGAAATGCTTTAAAATTCTCACTTCAAGCAATACTGCTTTAACGATGAATTTTTATTTAATATGTGCACTAAGTAGGCTGTCAGACAGTTGCAGAGATGAGTCTCTGTTTACTTTTTCCTGCCACCTCCACCACCTGCAAGCATGGTGGCCACCCGAATGAAGATGTTCAGTGTATCGGTGTAGATACCCATGCATCTAGGAAACAAGAAATCAGAGTTAATATTGCTGAACAGAAATAGTATCATTTGGTGTTTCACACCATTATACTTCATTTTAAGAGCCTGCATGAACCATCTGTAACAAAACCCAACTATGTCAAAGAACACCTTTACAAGGTAGTACCACCTCTGCCAGCAAGAACTATTTACAGAAGTCCTAGCCAACAGTATACTGTTCTCATACAGAGGCCTCTGCTTTTATATAGTACTTTGATCTGTTTATCTCCAAGATTTTTGAGGAAGGTCATTACTTTTCTACTTTAATTAGAACACAGAACCAAGGAGGTAAGAATTCACCTAAGATCAGACAGACATTTACAAGACAGTTACTTGTAAGTCAAGACTTGGTCTTCACTGAGAGTCAATCCTTCCTTCTGTATCTATCACACCATTGCAGCTTTTTTATTTAGTGACAAAGACTAATAAATAAAAAATGACTATAGAAAGATTAATATTTTTTGTCTCAACTGGTACTGGCAAGTTATTTTCAGAAAGCAGCTATAAATTCTCCCAGCAATGCTTTAGAAAACAAAAATACTTTTTAGAATGTACTGCTGGAGGCATGTGACACCACACATTCAATTCTGTTTCTCACAATTCAGACAGATGATTTCAGTTTTAACTTCAGTAGCAATTTTCTCACTGTTCTTTTCAAACCCTGTGATTCTTCACATTTAACATCTATACTTTTGAACAATAAACAAAAGGCTATTTTGAAACCATAGTTCAACGTAACTCGAGGCAAATTCTTAGAAGACACGGAGATGAGCTGCGGCAACACAAACACTTACGCATTGATGGGGTCGTATTTGGTTACTCCGTAGTAGGGCAGGATCTCTGCCCGTTTGATAACCAGCTGTGTGTCATAGAGCAGGAACATGCCAAAGAGCACCAGGCCGCCATAGACCGCCACCGAATACAGGCCGGCACCAAAAGCAGAGGTGGGAGGCAAGAACATGGATCCTGGAGAGGAATGTACAACAGTGTGAACAGAAACTATGTCCATCTGATACTCTGAGTTAGGTCAGACTTCAGTCACTGCAGCACACATTTTTCAGTACGCATTCAGTTCTCAATTTGTAAGTGTGTTTTTGACACCAAGAGCTTTAACACACACACACTGAAGGTGTCACACACACAACTTGATCTGGTAATTTTAAACACCCTAAGGAACAATGTATTTTTCTTCAGGTGAAAGTACTTCTCAATGCATGAAGGAAAAAAAAGTGGATTGAGAATGAAGATCACATTTACTGCCCGCCCTACTCATTGGCAGTAACTAAAAATACAAGCCACCACTATCGGCCATTTGTCAGACTAACGTCTGCCAGAACCGTAACTTCACATTTGTTTTCTAGAACAAATACAACAGGATATTTTCTGCTGTGCTAGAGTTCCAAGGGCTATAATTAAGGCAAATCTTGACTGGACAGACCAGCCTGCAACTAACTGTGAGCTGCACCTTAGTAGCTTAAGTTTATAACCTACTTTACATGACAGTATTTAAATAGTATCTTACCAATTGAAGAAGCAATAACAAAGCCCAAGCCTATGCCAAGTGGTCCTCCCATGTTCAGAAATTTTTCACTTGGAGCACACATGGCCACAGTGGAGAGCCCTCCGACGATTCCAGCAGTGTACCAGGCAGCTCTGATCAGCAGGGGACCACCCAAGAAGGCCAGAGGAGCCACCACTGCACCCATGACACCTAGCCAAAGCAAAACGAAACACATGTGAGACTTGGAACACCACATGTCAAACCCATTTGATTTTTTTATCTCCAGTCAGATGACATGGCTCAAACTAATCCACACACAACAAAATACCAATGCACTTGATTGTGCTCTTATCTAGAAGGGAGCACAATCAATTAGCAACCTTGAATTCCATTATGTACTTTTATGTAGCTCTTCAGGGAGCTGGTCTTGGGAAAAAAAGACTAACAAAAGTCAACATACTGATTGGTTCAAAGCAGAGCTGGTAAGAAGAGATATTCAGCATGGACTAATCAAGTACATAATAGCACTAGGAGCACGCAACACTGAAAAGCAGGACAGATTTCTGGTACAACAATTAGTTAGGCAAGTGAGTCACATTTTTTGCTAGAGTCTTGTAGGAAATGTCTATCTAGTCCATTACTATCATATTAGGTTGTTTCACTTCATAACAATCACTGCAATAAACATAATTTCTTCTTGGCAGACATGTTAGTTCTGGAGAGGCAAATATGATTCCAATGCCCAACATCCACTTGTCTTTTCCAAACTATAAAACATTTCTGGCAAAACAGTTTTGAGTAATGAGAGCCATTGTTATTTGAAGCAGGTATCATTACTGAGAAACTGCTCTGTACTCACAGCTTAAATAGCTGATAGACACACATCTCAAAAGTAAATTAATACTAAAATATCTTTTTTTCTAGTCAGATATTCAAATACTTCCTATCCTGTGCAGCTGAAGAATGGTTAGTGTAGGCAAGAGTGCTTAAAGAAGTTGTAGTGTTAGAAAGCAGTCACAAAACCAAAGCAGCTACAAAACCAATTAGTTCTATCCAACGTGGAGTATACATACCTCAAGTTTAACTTGAGAATGACTTTTAGAGGATTATGAAAAACACTACAGTTCTGTTAAGGACACTTAAGACATCTTTCTCTAACATTCAGGAGTTCTCTTTGATCTCTGAATAATATCAACTCTCCTACAGCAATATATAAAAATTTCCTTTAAAGCCAAAGTTTTGTTAAAGTAAGAATCTGGTCACACTGAAGCACAGACATCTGTCCAACAAACACTAACATCACATACCTGAATGCATCATCCATGCTGCATGTTTAGCTACTGGACTATTTTCATAGGATATGGACCTGACCAACATTCCAGCACCAATCATAGCTGCAAAAGTTGCACCAATTGCCTGAAGAAACAGCATTACAGAGCTCAAGTTAGCATATGAACATATGGTCTCTGTTCTAATCTCCTCGTCTAAAACTCAACACTGTAATTCTGAAATCAGCAACCTAATTCATAATTAGAGTATTCATCAATTTTACTCCTGTAAGGTTACAGTCAAATCTTTACACATCTTAGCTCGCAGTAATTTTCATTTTACTTTTACTCAGTTTTCTAGAAATCCAAATTTAATGGTTAAGTTGGCAACCATCTCTTGGCTGTGTCAAGTAAGAGAAGGAAAACACATGGTTCTGCCCCTTACTCTAATTCTCATTAAGTACCTGAAACGTGTAAGCCTTATTTCTTTTCTTGTACATTTCTCCACCCAAAGCCAATACCCAGTTTACAGGCTTTTGCTACCAAAGATTTTTTAACCCCACTGCCTCTTCTTACTGATGATTCCAAGCGGAATCATCCAGCATCTACCAAACTGGTCAAAAACATACAACTTTTATCACTAAGGATGCATTATTAAATTAATCTCCCCAAGTTATGCAGGCATTGACATTTGACTATTATTGTTTCACTCCATTTAACACTCTGAATACGTACTAAGCCTACCAGTGTTGCTTCACCCTTGGCAAACAGGAGACAGCTTTCAAAGAGCTACACAGGAGAGGATAGGGAAGAGTACTGTATAGGGACCTCGCTTTCTATTTACAGACAGAAACAGAAACAGTGCCAATAGCTTTAGGTAGCTATTTCTAAGAGGTTCTTAGCTAGTAAGGATAGCACAGCACTTTTTTGCTCATGTAGTTTGTCTTTGACAAACTATCAAAGTAGTATAGAAACTACATGTCAACACGTGATTAGAATCACCAAATCTTACATCACAAAACATCATCAGGGTACCTGAACTGTCTTTATAGATAAGGACACTAACGTAGGTTAAGTTTTGTCTTACTTTCCACCAAGTAGTTTACATTTCTCGTTTTTTTTATATGAACCATTACATTTGGGGGCATTTCTCAGTAAATACTTCTATTTTTATAACACAAGCTTACCAGCCAGGAGCCCTTTGTCATAAGGTTCATGAGTGCTGGAGATCTGCTCACTGCTGCAGCAGACAGTGCCGTCATGCCAATGCTCCCCGCAAAGTACATGTACGTAGACTGAATTCTGTCCTTCACATACTGTGGCCAAATACTGAAAAATAAGCAGTCAAACACAGCTGTGCAGATACCAGGTTCAGAATGGAGAGCAACCAAAACCACAATCAAGCTGTTAAATGCATTCGTAGCCATGGATATAAGGGAGGTTTCACAGTAGTGATGTGGTCTAGCAACTTCTGCCCAGAGTTTACAAGGGGGAGTAAACTTGTAAATCTTCATGGTATAATCTAATGTTAATTGAGTAGAAACACTGAAAATTACAAATAATGCTAACTATAATTCCATTCTAAGGAGGAAGCATATGCAGAAAACAGAATAATGAATGCTTTCGATGACAGAAGAACAGAGAATGGTGTGTATATATAACAAAATGGTTTCAGGAAAAAGGTCTACAGAACATGTAATGGGCACTGAGCAGCTGGCAGAGCAGCTCACAAATTGCTGAGTCACAGTGCACATGATTATGTTTCACCAGAGAATATAAACGTCATTTTGAGAGCTCTAATGACAGCAACAGGCCTAGACATGAATGAGTTTCTGCAGTATCATTTGCTCACACTACAGACCAAAAACTCTCCCCACTAACTCTAAACATAGTGCACACATTTTTTTCCATTTCACTCTTTTGACCATTACTTCAAGGCTCATGGAGAAAAAAATTCGACATAGCTCTATAACAACTTTCTCATAGACACAACTAGCACACATTCAGTATATATGCAGACAGCCACTTCCAAATACAAATGCAAAGTAAAGCCAATTGTTTCCAACACACATTTCTGCCAAGCCCATGCTTATTACTACCCATCTTTTAAATCTAACCAACAATTTTGCCATCAACCAGGGTTTTTTTGACCAAAAAGCAGTTCACCAAAGTTTTAAGAAGAACATGTTTATTAGATCRAAGCTTAGATGAAGATACTGTGTTTAATGGAGACTTCTTCCAACAGCTGTATTAAAGTTTAATGAACAGTTTCATAGCTACACCAGGAAAAGTAGTCTTAGTAATATGTTTTTCATAAGACCACACTCCCTAAATTATCTGGAGCACCTCTTGTAAGACAAGTTTATATGCTCTTCACAAATTTCAGATTTAGAAAAAAACCCCTCACTTAGGTCAATACCCACTTAAGCCTGATGAATTCTAATTTTGCTTTAAAAACCTGCAGAGACATAGCTGGAGGCTTTCTGTTCAGAGCTTAGAAAAGTCTAAGCTGGGTGTACACTGCGTGATAGCAGCTAAGGAAGAGACAGATAAAGAAGAGGAGATTTGCTTAATGCACTCTTTAATTAAAAAAGAAAACCATCTTACTTACGCAGCCCTTTCAATAGCTCCAATCTCACTGGACATGCCCATTCCATAGTAACAGAGGGCTCCCAGGCCAACAGCAGCCCCTCCAGCAACAAAAAATTTCCCCAGGCGGTCAGCTGTATAAAGAAATAAAAAAGAAAGCACTCCTGAGAGTGTGTTTCTTGGACAGTTAACAACATCTTTGTGAATTTTGCTGTATCTGCAATAGCTGATCCATGTTAATCCTCCTTCTTAAAGCTCCACTTAATTTCCTGTCAGTTCATTACCAGTTTCAATGGTTTGAAGGAAACATATTCCTTCAAGGAAGTTTTAAGTTAAGGTTCAAAGATTCTCAGTATCTAAAGCAGAGCAACTCTACCTTTAAGTGCAGTTTCTGCAGATGGCTCAAACGCTGCTTCTTTCACTTCCTGGCCAAGTTTTCCACGCCTTACACCCGTTCTTACTCTGGTGGCATAACTCTGTTAGATTCAGAAATAACATAAGAAAAATTTGATGAAATAAAATAGAAGACATTCTTATCAATTTACTTGCTACACTTAAAATTGTTACATAATCTCCTATTTATCTGCGTTTACCTCCCAAACATACAAAATAACTGTGCTCCAGGTGAACAAATCAAACATTGAAATTTAGGAGCCTTTGTGAAAAACATTCACATATTCTGGAAGTGCAGAACCAATGCAGTAAATTCCAGAAGCTAAAATTTCCAGACTGCATTTCTCCTGCACTAGTCCCGATGTACTAAACACTGCCACAAGCCTTTTTGATAAATGTAAAAACATAATCTTTACTTCTTTATTTTGTAAACAAGTATTTTGCTTTCTACATTAAAACATGCTTCATGTAAACACTTTAGCGTAAAAAATATTCTTGCACAATACTTACACTTTGCAGACACTAAAGTTGGAAAAGCAGCACAAATTCTTTGCTTTTGACTCTAACCTTGATTTGTAGAACTAACCTTGAATGAAGGATTAGAAACTGTAGATTTTTAAGACTAACAGGCTCTAAGTAATTATAGTATGCTGCTCAAAGCCTTAGTAGGTTGCAAGAGCAACACAGAATGAACTAATATTTAAGTTCAAAAACAACTTGTGAAGCTCCTTGACTACTTTTTACAGGAATTTTTAAATTAAAATTGCATCTGAGCAACCAAGGACTCACACCAAGCTGTGAGTTTAACATGAAAACACAAAATCTACAAGCATTGCCCTCATCAGCCATTAGAGCACTACAATTGCTCTAACGTGGGACGCAGCTCAAAACATGCTGGGTCTAAAATAATTGAAAAGAAAGTGTTTATTTTAATGTTATATTTTAGACCCTAGTTTGGGAACAGGAAGACAGGACAAGAATTTCTGTTCCTCCCACCTTATGTAGCAAGGCCTGTCCATCCCTACCTCCCTCTTTTAAGGCATTTTTCCCATTAATTTCAAGAGACAAGTCAGTCATCAGAACAGAAGATATCACTTCCATTGCTCTAAACTCCCTGTGTTTTGCTTGAGGAACATTCTTCCTTTGGTAAATTAGAGCAGGTACCTCAAACAAGCAGAGGGCTCATGATCATTCGAAGCAGGAACTCTGTGCAAAGTCATTCTTTTGGCAACACACTCAACCCTTCAAAATACGTGCAGTCAGGGCCATCAGAAAGAGTTACCTTACCTGGTTAGGCTGCCACAGCCTGTATGTTTTTATACTGGAGCTCCTCAAGGCTGGGGAAGCCTGAGTAATGGTGGGGTGGATAGCCTGCCATGGCAGTGCCCTCAGGCACACCAGCCTGGCAGCCAGCATGATTGCCGAGATAACTTTTTACACTGTGTTCCTAAAAATGCACAAGAAAACATATTTCATGGCTTTGTTATATGGTTTTCAGACAAAGTACACTTACTACTTATTCCCAAATACAACAAAAGTAGTAACAAAACACAAACAAACAAAGTCTGTGGTAAAAACAGTATTATCCCTAAAGTACTGTAGTAAGTAGAATCTTGTTAAATACACAGTTTAACTGTTTTACTTGTCTCCCAATACCATCAGAAACTTCTCATAATTTACTCAAAACCAGAACGACATACCACTTTCGTACGTATACATTAAATCAAGAGACCCTTTATGTACTTACATTTGATTTATTCTGACAACCAACCTTCATTTTGGGACATAACACTGCACGACTACTCTGCTCTCCAAACAAATATTCAAAAAGATACTCAAATTTACTTCAACTCCATTTAAGTATAAATCCAAATTAACAAACGGCACAACACGTGGTGGAATTTACTTTCAGAGAGATTTCAAGCTATCCTTTAAAGAATTTGTTAGCTTTATGGCCACAGCACTCAGTCAAGGTCACAGCCCAGAACACAGTTCAGGTCATCCTCAGCAACTTAGACCAGAGAACAGTGACACCATTCATGGGTAAATGGACAGCACCTGCAGAACCAGCCGGTCTGTTTCACTGGCAGCATGAAAACTGCCAGCTCACTACCACCAATTGTGCGCGTTAGACAAAAAAATCCAAGGCCTTGTAGGCACACAGACTTTGATTACAATTAGGCACAACCCCTGACATCACAAGACAGCCCAACCACCAGTGCCTTTTTTCAAATGACTGCCCATACCTTACGTGTACAGCGTTCAATATAAGCTAAGACAAAAGGGAAAGTTGCCTAAAGAAAGGCAGCTTTAAGCACGGGTGCGGAACAAGCACGCACAGCACTGGATAGCTCGCGTTAACCACAGCGAACTGGCAGCGGGAACATAATCCTGTTGCTAGAAACCCACTTCGCTCTGCAGCGCGGTTATGAAATCCCGCTTTTGTAAGGGGAAGTACTTTATGAGGTACATCCTGATCGAGCCACTAAACGCAGCTCTTCCCCCGGGATGACACGGTCTGCAGGAACTTACAGGGCCAACTCCGCGATTTTAACTTTTCAGCTTAGTTTTTTTTTTTGGAACCCAGTATTTAGAACAAGGGAACTTCAAGCGCTTTATCAAGAGCAAGGAGTGAAAAATGCAGAGAGCTAAAAACAGAACAACATTCCCACATATTAACTGGCAATAGCGCAACGCAGCGCTGCGGAGTCACTGCCGCACCAGCGCACGCGGAAACCCCTCCCAGCCCCGCAAGAGCGGCGGCCAGCGCCCGCCTCAGTCTGGGTCGTGCCGCGAGCCCTCGCCCACTTTCGGCCCACGCTCGGCCCACGCCCGTCCCGCGGCCCCGGCCCCGCACCTGCCCCGCACGGTCCCCGCCGGCTCCGCCAGGCCCAGCCCCCGGCACCGGAAGTGACGCCAGGCCGCCCCGCGTGCCCCCGGCCACTGGCTCGCCCCCGCCACGTGACCGCGGGGCCCGCGGGCGCCATTGGCGGCGGGGGCGGTGACGCGGCGCGCGGCGGCGGCCATCTTTGGCCAGGGCAGGGAAGGTTCTGGAAGCCCGCGCGCGGCCGGGGCGGCAGGGGGCGCATGCGGGGCGGGCCCGCAGCCCGGGGCACTCCCGCTCAATGGTGTGGGAACAGAGGGGTTATTAATGCGAGAGGAATATAGGAATATATCAATATATCAATGTGATAGGAATAAGTGCACGTTCTGTGAGCAGAACATTAAAGTGCCAGCCTGCTGACGGTGCCCGGGCCCAGATCACGGCCTCTGCCCCCTCTGCCCCCTCTGCCACTCACTGCCTGTGAATTTAAATCTTGCCCTTCCCAGCGTGTCAGAACCTTTGCATTTCCTTCCCTTACACAGCAATTCAGAACCGGGAGGTAAATCTCACCCTCTGATAACCTCTCTTTGGAGTTACACCTCACTTCCGTGTGGATATAGCACATGCTTTAAGGCTGATGCTCACATGCCAGATAAGCACAAAATACGGTGATGGGTACATAAATTACAGAAATGGATGCTGCCAGCTCTAATCCCAGCCTTGCACAGGCACTCCACAGCCCTTCCAGGGGCTAAACATTCCCCTTTGGGCTAAACTATTTCTCTACTGGCAGCTTCCTTCCAGCCTCGCTCCAAATGGAGCTCTCAGATTTTTTCCAAGCTTAACCCTAATCCTTAACTGAGCCTTATGAAAGACAGAGCAGTACTTCCCTGGACTATCAATTCCTCAGGGAAAGTTTGCTTTGGGAGCCTCTTTCCAGCTTCACTCCGGCCACAGCTCTGAGGTTTCTTTCAACCTTAACACTACATATGGACATAGTTCTTCACTGCCAAGTAAAACAGACTGGGAGAGTCTTGAGCAGGATCAAAGACAAATATAATAAGAATGTGTTGAATATAATACTAAGTCCAGAAAGAGAATAAGAGTTACAGAAATGCTTTTGAGAATTGTGAGATTAGCCTTTCTATATCTCGGAACCCCTTGTTTCAACTCTAAGAGAGGAAATACAGTGACCTGCTAGTTCACAAAATGAAAGTCAGATAAGAGAGATCAGATGTGGAAGAGGTCTGAAAGTGCACCAGCATGTAAGATCTTGAAGAAGAATTTGAAGAATGAAGCAGAAGAATACATGACAGAAGGGTGGAAATTCCATGAGAGGGGGCCAAATCTAATGGGATTTGGGGTCTGATTCTTACTTCATCTGAAACTTGTTTGCTTTCTGTTGGAGCAAGCGAAAATCCAGTGCTTTGGTGTCTATTGCTCTGAGGTCTCCTACAACGCAAGAAAAAAATTTCAGTTTCAGGCCATGAATATGTTGTTTATTTAGAGACTTGTAGTGCTTATTTCAGAGTTTGTAACACTCTATAATTGTTAGGTACTAAAGGATTCATTATAATAATTAATATTTAAATTTATAATTAAGTTATTAATAGTAATAATTTATGCAAGGAATCAAACTTATCTCTTTTACTACAGCATATAATCATGTAAAGAACTCTCCTGAGACTTTCAAATAAGATACTCAACTCAGCTTTTCCCCAAACTGTTTCTTAAATAGATAATTTTGTCAGAAGCAACCCAAATCTACACAGGGCCCAACCCTGCAGCACAAACTCAGCTGTTGAAGCTTTCTCACAGAAACTTGCCTGCTAAGAGATGCTCCTTTTGTCCTAGATGGTGAACACCTGTAAATGCTCTGCTGGCCAAATCCCCACGTGAGACTCTTCTCGGTGATTTCCAGTGACAGGACAATAGGCAATGGACCTAAACTGAAATACAAGACTTTTTTTTAAACGTAAGACTTTTTTAGTGATTTTTTTTTTCTTTACTGTAAGAGTGATTGAACAGTGGGACAGGTTGCTCAGAGCATTGTGGAGTCCTTCTATGGAGATTTTTCCTTACTGGACATAGTCCTGAGCAACCTGCTTGTGCAGGAGGCTTGGCCTAGATGATCTCAGAGGTCCCTGCCAACCTGAGCTATTCTATGAGTCTACGAAGTATTGATGATTCCAGAAGGATCTGAAGCACTTTTGGGTTTCTGGGACTGATATGCACCAGTAAGAAGTGTTTGGAAAACAGTAAACATTGTCTCCAGGCACTCTGTAAAAAAAAAGTTATTTTCAAAGCAACAATAATAATAATAATAAAAAAGAAAACTCACAAACATTCTGTTTTTTGAAAATAGGTGGACAATTCCTCAGTAATCAAAAGTATAAACAGGAAAACTTGTACTGATATAAAAATTTCTTACAATTTTTTTTTTCAATAGGCCACATTTTCAACAACGTGTTTTGCATTGGTTGGAAGTCTTATGTTTCTCTAGGCAGGATCAAATATGTTTGATATTAGAGGGTTAACATCTAATTAGAAATTCTGCAAGATCAGAAAATGCCATTGTGAAGAGACTTGAGTATCCTGAAGGGAAGTGTGAAGTCAGGCTCCCTGCCTCTCTCCCAGAAAGGAACCAGGTGAAGAGCAGCCCTTACTCATCTGCTTCCCAGCCCTGCTGGTTCCCAGCAGTGAGATTCCCCATAAATGGCTGATGCCAGAGCTTAAGGGATGGTGGTCTCCAGCTGCCATGGCCAAGAGGAAAGCTGATCTGACTGCCTGATTCCAAGAGACCAGTCCAAGCTCTGCTCCCCAAGTTGTGTGTGAGAAACATTATGTATTTTCAAAAACTAAAGCCAGCCTGTTCTTAGAGATAAAGAGTTTCTGAAGAGATTTTGTTGCCTTGCCCTGAAATGGAGGCTCCCAAGCAATGCAGTCATCTTCCAGGAGACACCATGGGGTGTATTTTTCAACCATGCACCCTGCCTTGCCAGCCACCTGAAACGGGTCAGCAAAAACACACTCACATAGAGCCCTCTGCAATCCTGGAAAGCCACAGGAGCCACAACAAGCCCATTATTGTGCTAATAAATAGGGTCAATGTCAATTTTGAAGCTTAAGCTTTTAACTCAGCAGCTCTGGCACCCTCCTGCAAGAAAAAACATCTCAGTTGTTCACATGGTTGTGTTCATCAGCAGGAAATAAATAAATCTGTGCTTAGCACCATTTCTCCTTGGGGTAAACTTTGCCATTGAAGTTTTCAAATTAGAGCTGAAGAAAAATATTTTGAAGGTTTTCTGGCTGTGCTGACTCTAGCACTCYACATATCTCTCCCAGCAGATCACAGGGGACTTTTGGACTTAATCTGTTCCTGCAGTAAGCATGTGACAAATGCATATTCATTAAGCAACATGTTCTTACTTTAGATTAGATATCATCAAACCCTGTAGTGTGGAGGGAATTTGGGGAGACAGTACTGATGACTTTCTTAAAGCCTGGCAAGAAAAAATTGCCATTAAATAGAGTATTACTTTACCATGGAAGAATAACTCCTTCCATGAAGGAATTTATGCAGCAAGAGCAGGCTGGGATGTGCCAGAAGTAAAGCAGTGTCCATATTTTCTACAGGTGTGATAATTTTCAGGGTCTTGGATTATTTGGACAGATCTCAAAACATTTCAAATAGACAGTAGCCTCATTCCAGTGGTACTGAACTGTGCTGACTCTGAGATGTCTTCCTTTTTTCTGTTACAAAGTTTGCATCTTGCTAGTTTTAAAAAGCGTTGCACTGAAATTTGAACTGCAGCTTGTGTATTTTGAGGACTTTCATATATATTTACATTAAACAAAAGTACTTGCAGTCTGGAATTGGAGAAAGTTTGTCTGTGTTTATGAGGAAATTCCCGACGCACTGTCATAACAAGCACCAGCTATAAGGAATTTCACATGTTTCATCTGTCTTGCTAAAGTAAAATGAATCCATCATGGCAGACACTTCTGGTATCAAATAATGTCTTCTGGGATATTTAAGCGATGGCTGGATTTTTTTGTCTGTAAAAGATGTTTCGAGTACAGCAAAAATAGCCTACAGTTACCACAGACATTGTAAAAATTAATTTATATATACATTTGTTTTTAAAAAATCATTTAAGAATAGAAAACAAACAGTATATCTGTTTGCAGTCTCTGCAACAGCCTGAAAAATAAAACAAAACATCTCAAAGAATAAAAATCGTAGCTATTTTAAATACTGCTAGAGGTGTTGTGCTGTTGTCAGTACTTTTCTTGACAAAAGGTGCTCTGAGCACACGTACAAGTTTGCTCTGCAAGCACTCTGCAAACTTCAAACTTGAAACAGAAGAACTCTTTCAGGTAGAATATATGGAAACCTGTGTTTCATGGAGTAGCTTTATGGGAGAAACAGGCTCTGTTGGGGTTTTCTTCAGTCAGTACAATGTTTTACTTCTTGGGCACACTGAAGAAAGGAGCATCATATCAAGCTGTGTTGATGAAGCAGATTATGGTCTTCAGAGTCCTAAGGGGGAAAATAAACAGCCAGATCTACTGAAAAATTGCTGCACCTAGGTTTTTTGATCACTCCTATTTAGGCCCTATTTTTAGAAATGTCATTGTTTTTCTATTTTCTGAGAGGAAACATCACCCAGGTTGTATTGAATATTTTTTGTAGGTCTGATTCTCTATGGTCCTATCAATAAGCCTGATGAATTTGTGCCTCTAATCTGCATCTGCTTCCTTAGGGAAGAGGCACAGCTACCTTTGCCTTATTAGCAGTACCCCCTTGTTTGACCTAGCACCCCCATTTCCTCTTGCTCTGGCTCTTTTCCCAGCAAGTGTCCACCTGGCCTTTTCTCACCACTTGTGACATTCTCCCAGGCTTCCCCTTGGTCACAATTCCAACACTCTTCTGCCTGCTTCCAAACCTGCTGCATTTTATCATTGCTTTCTCTCTGACCTTCAGTCCCTTCCCCCTTCTGCACTGCGCCCCCTTTCCCATACCAGCTGGCATTCATTCTGGCCTCGACAGTTTGTAGCTATTTAAACAAGTGGTTTTTTGCCCTGTCAAATGTTAATGCTAAAACTTTATCAACTAGTAAAATAAACTTCCAAAATCAGAAGCTTGATATCAAGACCTATCTTTTCCATTAATTTTATATTTTGCTTCTCATTTAGAAAATGGGGGCTAGAGCATTCATTTCTATTCCCAAATTTAACCAAGTTTAAAGTACATGAAGGTTAATAGACTTGGATGTCAAATCACCAGTTCAGTAGATCACTTACGCTTGTGAGTAACTATTGAGTAACACTCTCATGTATTGAAGTTAAACTAGATGCTCAGAACTTGTTTCTTCAGTTACTCAGGAGAAGAGCTTTGGTTTCTCAAGTGCTCAGAGATAAATGAAGATGAGTGCTCTGGTGAACAAGGACCTGACATTGTTTAGTTATAAATGAATACAGAAGGTAGAACATTTTGTTCACTCAAGATTCTATTTGAATAAGTTGTACATAAAAGGACATTTCTTTGTCTTGAACCCTGTTTTAGAGGCTATAGCATGAATTATTTATTTACACCAGACAATAAAAAAAGCTAAAACAGTTTAAAAATATTTTTCAGTGAAAGGGTGAATTCTACATTTACAGCCTGAGACCTCTGAACCTCCAAGAAATTGCTATTCATTTTGTTTAAGTACAACAAATATTCATTTTCCTAAATGCCTGTGGACTCTATGCTGCAACAAAAAAAAGACCCGGGGCTTTTTCTGAAATTGCTGTTTGTGCTTTCTAATTACTTTTAACATGCAGAGCACTGTTCTTCTGCAACTTCTTGAAAAAAAACCTATTTGAAATTCAGTAAGCTTTGATTTAAAGTGATTGGTTTCCACCTGGATGGAGTGAAATTTTCTTCTTGCAAAGTTTATTAGTACATTAAAAGATGCAAATTAATTCATAATTCTTTCAGCTCATTCTCTTGGGAACAATTATACAAGGAAATTATTAATGTACAAGAAAACAACAGTTAAAAATCTCAAAGGGCAACAGAGGTGTGGAATATATGAAAACATTTAGACCTAGCTAATAGCAGAACTCAGTCATAATAATAACAGTTCATAAACCAATTCTAATTTTTTTTCATTTGTAAACTGATAGCAGCCACATGGTGCAGACAAGAAATCAAAGACGGGCAAAAGGGGTTTGCAGTCAAAGGCTGTGTTCTCAATGAAGTGCTGAGGAAACACAGAGTGAAGAGTTGAACACGTGCTACGGCGGCTTCAAGGGATCACAGCCAAAGGTGAGGCGTCAGCGAGCTCACCTCTGCCCGTGTGTGCCCACGCCATCCCGTGGTGATTGCGTGCAAGGCTATCGCTCAGTGTGAGCCTCGGCACTCTGATGAACAAGCCCCGTGCTTTTCATCTGGGTAATGAAAATCCCCCAGGATGCAAGTAACATTTGATGAAAAAAGAGCAAACAGACTTCCTTTTTAGGCTTCTTTGATCCACCTATTTTTTTTCCTTTTAGGTAAGGTGTTAAACAACTCAGCTACTTTCCATTTTCCTTTTCATAATTTATCCAGCATGCTTTTAGTATTACATAGCTGATGAACATTTCAAGTCTTTTTACAATCAAAGTCATAACACAGTCTTATCACCAGATACCTGTAATGACTCTGGGCTATCTGCTCCCAGCACTCCCTGACACATGGCTATCAGTGAAAAGACTGAGAGGGAAACACATGCTCTCAAGATATTGTAAAACGAGCACCACTGCTGAGAGAAGTTTGCCCACAACACATGGACATTATCCTGTCCTAAAGAACTTGCCCTTTTATAACCTTAAGCACAGCCACATAAACATAATACACATAGACCAAACCTCTGCTGACATAGCTTAATACACTGGGGCAAGACAGAGGCATCGCATGAACTGAGAAGAGAACAAGGTTACATTATGGAGATGCAGGAGTAAAATAACTTGTATTAGACTTGCTCATGTTTTTCTCTACAGATTGTAAGGAGTACTGTTTACAAATGAAAAATGTTTACATTTGAAAAAATAGGATGCTCTACAAATATTTCTCTCCATTTTCAGAATAGCATAAGAACTGAAATAATAAAAATCTAAATAACATGGTTTGACAAAAAAAAAATCCTTAAGAGTGGACACAGTACTGTTGTACATACAAATCACCCAGACAGAAACCCAGGTTCTAAATACAGCAATATTTATTGAATTTTGTAGGGACAGTGAGCCAATTCCAAAACAACCTCCCTCAAAAATATTCCGAAATTCCAAAGCAAAGACTTTGTTTTGATGAGGCATGTAAAGGAAAGGATAAGTTTCTACATGTTGAAAATACTGGTCTAATTCCTGTTCTGTCCTGCTTTTGCAGTTGCCTGACTGAATGAATGTATTTCCTTTTGCCAATTGAAAATAAGCTTCCAGGGAACAATTCTATCTCACAGTTCAGCTAAAACTACTCAGAGAAATCGATGATTATTACCTATCTAATACCATCATTCTGCATATTTGGAGGAACATACGGACTTACTGGAAAAATAATTAATTTAACACCCCTGTGCAACTCAAATTCCACTAGCCTCCTTTAGCTGTTTTGTTCTCTGATGGTTTCTGCTAGAGACCAAAATACCCATGAACTGGGAGGGAAAGAGGTGTCAAAGAATCAGAACATTTCTGAGTGAGAATACTGACAAGAGGCCATTATGGTTAAACAGTTTTCAAATGAAAATTTAATTTATTAAAATGCAAAACCATTTTTTTTTCCAGAGGTCAGAAGAATAACGGTTATTTTTAATGTCATGTTTATTTTTGCCCTTAAAAAAACCAAACAAAGCCACAATATAGAAAACTCCAGAGAAAGGATAATGTCTTATGAAGAGGTCTGTGATATGCAGGGGGCAATAAGAGGGTTAGGCCAGTGCAGGATTTTTATAAGCAAAATTTTCATCCTGTAAGACTTTGCTTCAGGCTGTGAAATGTAAAACAAGCTGATGGCATCAATTTGATTCTGAAGGGTCGTGTACCTATATGAGAAACCTGTGATTTAACTTAACCTGGGGTGGCATTTCTGTAACTTTAAAGACAAAATGGACAGTGATACTCCATGTCACCATTGAAGTGATTTCTTGTAAGGCTAGCACCAAGGTTCAATGGCTGAGATCCCTCAGCTGGTGCCTCTGTGATATGCCTCTTTGGCAGCAAACCAACAATGTCAGCCTAGCAGAATGTACGTGCCAGATCCATTTTTTCCCTTTGAAGTGCACAGTCTTAAGGGATCAGGACAAAGCCCTGGAGAAAACAATATTCAAGTTAAATATCATCATTGCTCTCAAGAAATTACTTTAGTAGCTATTCTAATTAATCATGGTCATTCCCTGTCTGTATAGACAGCAGACAGAGAAAAGAAGTGTCACATAAGGACAGCCTTTCAGAAGGAGTTTTCCCCCTTTAGACACAAGCACAGAGGCTTGAGTTAACATACCAACTCAGAAGGCTGCAGATAAAAAAGGTGAGAGCTCCTCTACATACCAGCTCTGGTTTGGTTACTGTATTTTTGGGATTTGGCCCATAGCATTGTAGTCATTCAGAAACTAGCTGCTGATTACTACCACAGCAAAATCTGTGACATAAATGCATGAAACTATGAGACACTGAAAGAAATCACTGTGGAAACGCAGCAATGCCTCATCGATCCAGCAAATTCACTTAGGCCACTGAAGTGTTGCAACCCCGTTATCAAAGCTTTGCTCATCTACCAGAGGTGGCCAAGTGAGACATACCTCAGGTGGTGCAGTTTCCTTCCCAGTAACCAGAAAGCAAATGAACTGAAATTTTGAATCTCAGCATGAAAAATAATCTTTTCTTTGAAATGGATATTGTTTAAGCTGTGATGAGAAATGAGAACGAGTGGTGAGAAAGTGCTATAAAAACACCTTGGTTTAGTTTTAAAGATATTTATGGGAAACCTTACTTATTGCTAAATGATGGAGAACCGTTATAATCTGTTATAGTTAATTTACTACTACATAAGTAAAAATGTGCTAAGAGCAGCAGGCTTGTTAAATTAAAGCTCACTTAATGATTACACAGCATTTGGGAATAACATCCAGTTAAGGAGTAAGCAGTGATGGATGTTTTCTATAGAATCATTCATTTTGGGAAAATAAGATGACCAAAGCCCTTTACGTTTTTGCTCATAATGAAAAGATACAAAATACCAGAAAGCAGACGAGGAGGGATTTCTTCTTTTAGTGAATACTGGAGTACTTACTAGAGCCGATACAAGCACCATGAGAAGGTTATCGGCTCTGATTCTCCACCCTATTACATACAGCAAGTTGTACTGAAGTCAGTACTATTATCTTGCTGAATCATTCTTACAACAGGCTGAAAAAAAACCAGAGAAAATTCTGGTCTGGATACTACCTATTATCTACCCTCTTTGTCATTTTTTTCTTGTAACCCCAGCATCTGAAAATGTGATTATTAAATCAATAGTAATAACAAAATCCCAAGACTCAGAGAAAAGCTAGTATTTTCCTCTTTATGGGAGTGATGATTTTAGCTGAATCAGGGTTATTTTTTGGGTAGGGACTAACCCTGTGTCCTGGTTTAACCCCAGCCAGCAGCCAAGCCCCACACAGCCACTCGCTCGCTTCCCCACCAGCAGGATCAGGGTGATAATCAGAAGGGGAAAAGCTGGAAAACTCATGGGTTGAGATAAAGACAATTTAATAGGGAAAGCAAAAGCCATGCCAGCAAGGAAAGAAAAAACAAGGAATTAATTTAATACTTCCTGTGGGCAAGCAGGTAACCAGCTATTCCCAGGGAAACAGGGCTCTGTCACACCCAGTGGTTACTTGGGAAGACAAACACCATCACTCCAAACATCCCCCCCTTCCTCCTTCTTCCCTCTACTTTAAACACAGAGCATGATGCCAACCCAACCATTCATAAGTGTGAATGTGGCTGTACCCTCATTTATCTCCTTTTCCGTGATGGTACCTCTTGAACAAAAGTGGTGGTTTTGCATTGAGTACTTTTGTGAAAGAACTTGATTTGTAAAAAAAAATAAATGTATATACATACATAAATCTTAAACCTGAAAAGCCTCTACAGCAATTCCAGTATATGAATTTTAGATTTTTTTTTTTGTTACTATCTTTTAATATAGGAGCTTTATAAAAGTATCGCTTCTGTAGTTCAGGGGCCATTTTGTGGCCATCCCAAATAGCAGCAGGAGTGGCTGGCGATGGTTCAAAGCTTGGTCCCCTCTGGATGGCTCTGCTAGAACCTGCTGTAGCATAGCTTTGTACTGAGACGAGGAAAAGGACCATTTTGGGACTAGCAACCCTTCATGTTAGTACATAGGATAAAAAGTACTACCAGGTGCAGAGCTTCCTGCACTCGTTGGGCATGGCAGAATAGCTGCACAGCAGAGGCACCGTGGAGCCCTGGGGTGAGTCTCCGCTGTGGATGACAAGCCAGCTATTTTCTTTTTATACACATGCTGTAATTGTGTGCTGTTGGCCAAGGAGGTTACAGATGTAATCACTCATTTTTTAATGATGCTTCACCATAATGGTTAACACATGGGATCTTAATGAAGACCACATACAGTATTCTCTTTGTCTCGTAAGAAATTTAAAGTACAACTTTTTGTAGTTTGTAGTACAATCACTAAGAAGGCTTGAATTAGTGAAATTACTACATGATTAAGAGTAAAGCATTCTAGCCTTTTCTACTCATTAACAAATGAAGAGTGTCTGTATGTAGAGAAGATTGATTAAAAGTTTATGTTTCTTTTCATGCAGACACCACAGGTAAGGACTCTGAAAAGTACTCAGCACTGATCAAAATGAGAGCTACCAAAAGTTGAGAAATCGTTGTCTTGTGGAGAGAAAAACCTTTCATCCGTGATAAATCATAAGTATTGAAAACATACAGTGGTTTTTCAAACAAGAGTTCTTAATAGTGTCTGCTTATGCAGGACCCATGCAAATCTACGTTTGCAAAAAACACTTTTAATTCCAGAATTTTGTCCTCAGATATTGTAGGTATATCCTGGCTGTATTTGTTATATTCTGAAATTCTTTCAGCTCAGTGTAGACTTATGCACTGAAGATGGGGCCCAAGGAAGACAGAGCCCCTTATTCTCCTGTCCTGTGTCCTATGTCCTATGACTTTTTACTTACACATAACTTGAAGTGGATGGAGCTTTTCTGATTATATAAAGGGGGCTATGTTTATTTGGTTTACAGTGGAAAGTCAGTAACTGTGAAGCAAATACAACCTCCACATAATAACGCTACGTAATTTATTAATCTAAAATCTTCCAACTTACTACGGGTACCCATAAAATCATTTTGGTAAATGCACAGGCTCTGAAGGGCATATTATATACAAAAGCAGTAGAAGCTGCTGCCCGTGAAGACTTAACATAACCAGATAATGTGCTTAATAGTATTTATTCATAAAAGGCAGACTCTGCTCTGCAATTCGGATCTTACAAATAATTTAGCATGCACCCAGGAAAGTTGAGAAATCCTAGTAGCAATAAAACCAAACCAAACAAACATGCAAAGAATTAAGATAAATAGTGCCCATATTTTTGAGCACGAAGTAAATGCCAACATACAACTTTTACATAGGCTATCAGTCTTCAGGACCTCACAGTGTTATTTGGAGTAATTCTACAGAACACTGTTGGGCAGCAACAAGGATCTTGATTCTTGTTGCAATCTTCTAGAATAACACTAAGAAACTCACTGGAAGGTGGGAATTACTAAAGGAACTCAAAGGAACTGGAAGTTGCTGAACATCAAGGACAACTGGTTATATCTGCTTCCTTTGGCTGCCTCTGTCTCACTGTTTCCCCACAGTAAAAATGGGATTTAGTGATAGCTTCTTTTAACATGAACAGAAATAGTTGATTGTAAAAAACAAACCCAATGAAATATTCAGTAATAAAATGGTCAAGTCACTAAATAATGCATCCAGCTGGCTCTAGTGCTTGACCTTTGAAAAATTCCTTGGAGGTGAAGTGCAAACTATTTTTTTTTCCTGATGGTGTATTCCTGGGGAAACACTGCTATGAGAACTCTGTATTTCACAAAGAAAGCAGCTCATTTTTTAGCTTTAATTATGCATGTTCTTCAGTGGGTGGCCTTCTTCCTTCTTAGTAGGTACTGAATCAATACCCTGGCACAGTGCTAATGGGCACTGTGCTACTTGAGGTGCTCTCTTTCAGAAGAGACACTGAAAGCAAGGTCTCATCTCTTTTTGATTTTCCTGGCTCTCATGACATTTTTTCCTTTTTTTTTTTTTTAATAATAAAGGTGTTAGCATCAGTGCCTTGGCTACAGTCCAAGTTGGGTAATTACATTCTGTCTCCCTAAATTTTGCTTTGTGCAGTTTTAATTTAATATGGTGCCTTCTCTTCCTGCCCTAAGTTGTTTTGTGTCAGTGCTGGGCACTATTAAATAACCTCCATATTTCCCCCGAGACAGCTGCATTTAAGCTGTGGGTGAGGCAAAGCCTGCACATGAATTTTGTGAACCGTTCCCAGAGAAGCAAACACAAGCTCACTTGCAATTATTACATGCCAATATTTACCTGGACAAACTCCAGCTTCTCTGCTCCCCTCCAGTAGTTTACTTTCATTTGGAATTTAACTACCCAAATGAAAACAGCAGCTGTAGGGAACACTGTCCCTTCTCAAGGGGTCACAAGGCTCATGCTTGGGAGGACATTTTCAGCAGGCAAAGGAGTTTTATCCTCTGTACAAGAATATAAGCTGCTACAAGCAACCTTCCCCTACAACAACACGTGGCATTTAGCATTAGCTGCAGAGGGATGTTGGGCAGGGTTATCCTGTCTCAGTTGTGTGGCTGCCTTCCCGTTTCGTCCCTCTGGGAGGGTCAGTTTGTTGTTCCAGGGCAACTGAACGGGTCCATGAGCCCCCTCCCGTTCAGCCTCCGTGTTCAGCTCATGGACACAGGGCTACCCCCCAACAGCCAAATTCAAACAGGCTGTCCGTGAGGCTGGAAGCGACGCTAATGCCAGCACATCTCTGGATTTCGTTTACAAAGTGACCTTCTTGAGGGTCTTAATCGTAGCTAAATTGGACACGCGGAAGTTCAGTATTGTGACTCTGAGAAGATACAAGAGCAGTGCGGAGAGGAATGGCTACAATCAGCTATAACAGGGAGTGGGGCTGGTGCCCTGGGAATCCTGAGCGAGGGAGGAGCTGAGAGAGCTCCTCCTGACAGGCAGTGCAGTGCAAGCTCTGCCATGGACACAGAGCTGGTCCTGCAGCTCCCACAAGCACCGACGAGAGACCTTCCCTACAGCACAGGAGCTGCACTCCTGTCCCTGAGGGACCTCGGAGCACCAGGGGCGAGACAGTGCTGTGCCTTGCTCTGGGCAGCTCCTGCCAAGAACATTCATATAGAATAGCTTTGTTGACTGAAGCGTCTGTAATAAAACCCAGCAGTTGCTTGGGAAAGGCTCTGGATTGGAGCTCCCAGGAACCAAGAGAACCAGCCTGCGTTTGGGGTCACAGGGAGAGGGGAAAGTCCAAGTCCTCCTTGAAGCGGTTTGAGAGGCACTGTCAGCGGTCATGGCGCAGCTGTTGGGAGCTAGAGCTCCAGGGCAACTGCTCCATGTGCTATTGCCTGTGCTGCCCTCAATCCTGCATATTGAATACTTCTAGAAATCATGGTATCAGTATCTAGATAAAAAGCATCCAGGAGACATCTACACTAGAACCAGTTAATCCAGAGAAACAAAAGGCGTCAATCTAACATGATTTTTCATTGGCATGAAGCCCTTTGCATGTAGACACTGCTGCTCAGGACTGAGGTCAATCAGGTAGGCATCACTGTCATGAGTTTTTCCAAATGTAGGTGCTTGTAGGAGCTGTAAGAGCTGGGGGAAGATCATGTTACAACACAGAGCACAAGTGATCTTATGTCACAAATCCTTCTGAGAGTGTAAATCAAGGTAGGCAGGTTTTCATCAGCTTGATTAAAGTAGGTTAAAGACAAATATTAAGAATATAAAACTTCAGATGCAAGCTGTGTAACCAGAAGCATCCAAAATAGGCTTATGGCTAGAGCCTATTAAATACTTTTAAATTAATGTATTTGAAGTCTTAACTTGAAAATAAAATCATAAGAGCAAAACTCTATTGCTATAAATCAGCAAGACTCCACTGATTTTCCAATTTACTGTATTTGAGTAATCTTAACTATGTATTATCTCACTCGGCTTTAAAACATTGCCAGAACGGCAAGCTTTGAGGCTTTTTATACTGATAGTATTGTTGCTCTTGCTTCCATCCTTTTTTTTCCTTTTTAAATACAGCATGTTTTTATTGTTTAATTTAAAGCTATTCAACCTTTTTTCCTGCTATCCAAAGACATTTTGTATGTAACAAAACCAACAATTTGGACCCCAAATCACCACCATCTGCTTATTTATAGCATGATCCAACAGTAAAGGGAGCCTCTATTAAGCCCTTAATGAGAGTCACATGACTGTGCAATGAACTTGGTTTTCATTTTCCTCATAAAAGTGATACCATTTCTTTACTGGTCCCTATTATTATTTTGTGATGTTCTGCAACATGAACATTAAAAGGACCTTCATTTCTTGAGACCCATCCCCTTCACCGGATTGTGGCTGTTGCTTTATCAGGTATGTGGTGTGTGTCCTGGTCCTGGCACGCCATTAGGTGCCAGAATTAAATGTCTTTATAGATTTGTTTTTATTCATTCAGTGTCTGAGGGGGAAGGTAAGCTGATAAGTATGTTGCTTTTCAATACGCTGAGGTATCCTTGGTGTGACCGTCAGAAAAAAAACCCCAAACAACAAACACCAAAACTAAAACCAAAACCCTGCAGTACGAGGGTTTCAGTGGGGCAACAAAACTAAACAGCTGAAGAAAAAATGAAGCCAGTCATTGCTGGTAGAAAGCAGAGATTAAATAATTGAAGAAACCTGCCTAGTTTAAGTATCAGCACCAAGAAAAGACTCAAATAGGTTTTAAACTTGCATGAAGTTCCTCATAAACTATGATCCTGAGGGACTTTGACAATAAAAAAATCCCTTCTTTCAAAGAAAGTATGTGGGAAAGAGCAAAGCTATTGACATCCCACTTCAGGTGAATCAGTTTGCCTCTAATGAGAATACATATCAATTGCAGTGCAGTACAAAGACAGACTTCTGCTGCTCTCAGAGTTCACTTGTGACCCTTAACATGCAGTGCATGGAGGTAGGAAGTTTTTACTTTAGAATGTCTTTTATAATCTCATTGTTGCAGCCAAAACTATCCCAACACACTTTTGCAGGCAGAGCTCACTGCACTACAAAGATAGATTTTTTTTTCTACCTTAGATACAAAAGATATTTTACTGGTTTTCATTGAGAAGTATGGCAAGAGCTCCAAGTTCATAGCACAGAACTCTGATGTATGCTATATACCACAGATAAAGTTCCTAGAGTTTACTGTTTCAGTTTTATATACATAGTTACAGTAGAGAGTAAATTAAGAAAAACGAGGTCATTAACATGTATAGTGGTAATTTTTAATACAGTTATGTGCTTACATGCCTCACAGACGTGTTAAGTTCTGTCCATAAAATGGTTCAAGTTTGTAGGGTTATGAGACTTTGCACTGCTTATCCTATTTGCCACTAGGGCTTTACTCCTGCTCGTCACACATGAGCAGGAATTTGTGTATCCAAATTACAGGCCTACAGAACAAGTATCTGAACTCCCTGGCTAGGTTCTCATTTCAGCCATGGAGAGAAACAGTCATTTCTAGATTGACCTCCTCCTAAGGCAGAAATTGAACAAGCACAGATGGGTTATGCTCTGGCAATAGCTACTTTTATCCCTTGCCTACGGGAGAGTGCACACCACTAGCTCTGAGAGACACATTCAACCCTCAGTCTCTGCCTGAGCTCTGCATCTCTTAGAAAATGGTGGCACCCAGCCACTGCTCTTTGTAGGGTATGTTAAATACAGCTTCTCTCTAGCTCTATATGAAACTACTGAGTATGAAGGCAAGGAGGTGGTATCTCAGTACGAATGAGGAGGAAAGCAGGCAAATCTATACCAAATGTGACATATGCTCCATAAAGAAGACACCTTACATCACTCAGGTGGTGGGCACTTCACAAAGAAATCACGTGTAAACCCATTTGAGCAAAATCCTGATTCAACTGAAATCAAATACAAAACATGCAATCCTCATTAGGYTTGGGACTTCAGCCTTTTTCTGAAGAAATGGCACATTTCTAATAAAACTACCACAAAGGAAAGAACTATGACTCTGGGGTGTGATTTCAAGGAATGTCAAGAAGCTTTAGCCCATCTCAATGAGCTTACTGATTGTGATATTCGGCCCACAGAACGTATCAGGGACTACAGATTGAGGCAAATGAGAGCCTCGGTCTTGCTCTCTCAGAAGAATGATGAGTTTGAATCCTCCAGTGAGAAAAGAGCTGCAAGCAGCTCTCCCTTCCATCTCTATAATGCATGGAGAGAAAATAAATCATTATTTTGGCACTATCTCCCAAGGAAAGCATTAGATGCTTTTTATTCAGATGACATTCTTCAAGACTATCCATAGTGTTCGTGCTCTGGCCACAAATTAGTGGCTGCTTATGAGCATTTGGACAATTCTGCCAAATCTAATAATCACCAGTGGTGGTGGGCAGCACAAAAGAAAAAATCAGGTTGTGTGATTTTTGCCAGCCAGCTAATTCTGAGCTCCACAACAGTCAGCGGGAAGAACTTTTAAGTGGTGTGTGTGAATGCAACACGTCAAAGATCCCTGATCTGTGTGCAAGCAAACTGCAGCCTGACACACAAAAGAATGTGTGACCTTTAGCTCCATGAAATACCTGTCAGCCAGCTGGGCTAGGGAAGAATCTACATGCAGTGCCTGTGATACGTTGATTTTCTTTTCAGGTCATCCAGGGTTTGTATCTTTTATTCTAAATGTTAGAAAATGAATTGACTACAACCACAGCACTCATGTAAAAGCAACATATCTGATATGAGTGATACAGATAACAACACCTTTCATCAAAAGATCCCAGGGGTAATATGCATCTTACTCACAATAGTTCCAGTCCTGTAACAAATTCTTGCTTAAATTTATACACAAGCTGCTCCACTGAAATCTAATCATATGTGTAAGCCCTCTCAGAATGAGGGACTAGCACTGAACAAGAATTATGTTTGTCTCTGCTGATAACAAGACTCTCTGTAGGATGAAATACAAAAAGAAACCCTGTTAACTGCTTGAATTCCTTGAAGAATTTTGGATATCAGAACCCTGTTTTGTCCAAACCAAAAGGACCATCATCCTACTCTGTCTGAAAATACTCCAAGATATTTAATGACAGAAGATATGCAGGATTTTCTGCATCTGAGAAGCTGAATATTCTTCTGGGAGAATCTGAGCTTTTAAGTGAACTTTTCAACTGGATGACTAATGCCAGAAAAAACCCCCCACAATACAAATGAGGCATAAGAATGGGAGAAAGAGTACCTGATGTCCTGAGAGACCCCAATTTTATACATCATACCCAGTAACCCCAGAGACAGAAAACTACGTAACATGCCACAATGAAATTCAATAACCCAACCTTTCTCCAGACTATTTTACTAACATGCTGCGTTTCAAGGTCTCTACAGGTGAATTCAGAAGCAAAAGAGAACCTTTTATTTTATTAAAGAAGAATAACTGCTCTTGTAAACATATAAAAAAATGAAAAAGCATTCAGTCTCATTCTCATATAGACTGTCATATAGCACTGGTTCTAAGTCACGATCCCATGAAAAATACATATATAAAACGTGCCACAAATGTGAGAGCAGTCTAAACCTGATTGCGTAGCCTGTCTCATCACACAATTGAGATGTGGAGAATTTGACCAGGCTAGAATTTTGGTGTTGGTCAACATCTCCTATGAGCAGGAAAGAACAAATTTTGAGAGTTGATTTTAAACGTTAATGCTCTTTATTCTCAGATCTAGCAAATGCCAGATGGAGTCACACATGGTCCATCCTGCCTCTCTACTTGCAATGGTGTCCTGGTGGTATAGCTCCAACAGAACTAGTGAGGAGTGATGAAAAGCAAATTTCAGATCTAATTGTCCCTGAAATTCAGGGAAGTTCCAAACCTATATTTGGATTCAGATGTGACCCTATGCCAACATCACACCAAAAGAAAACTTAAACTGGGATTGGTATGTTGATTGCTTTGAAAAATTATCAAATGGAGGTCTCTTTGCAATTTCTTTGGCAACAGCTACCTTTATTGAGCTTCTAAAAACCCATACTTCTAAATATACAAAATAATAAACACATGATAAAAACATTACTCCTATGCTGATTTTTCCCCTTCCCAGCTGTACCCCTTACAACAATTTGCAAGCAGCACAGAAATATTCTTATGATTGTTCTAACAGGCTTCACTGTTCTAACAGTGAAGCAGCATAAATCCCATCCAGCAAACTTGAGATGCAGTGTGCCCTTCTGTTCCACTCACACAGAGGGAGGGCTGTTCTTAACCACCTTAGAATTCAGTTGAGGTAATGCCTCTTAAATACACACCCTCCAAGGCAGTCATTTATTGGTGTTATCAGATAACTGCTTATTTTGAGCTCTTAATGACAATACAGTTGTCTGCCAAGTGTACTAAAGCTCCCTCCTTCTGTACAAGTGGAATTCAGCAAATCAAATCTAGAGGAAGAGATCTAACCTCTAATGGTCTTCAGGGGAAACTTTTTCCTGTCTTTCCTGAACCAGTAAAAGAGCCCAAGCTGTGCTATTTGGCAGCTTAACCTCAGAGGAAGTGCAAAGTAAAGAAATCTTTGAAAAACAAGTAAGTTCAAACACATACCACTGCCAAATCCTCCTCACTTGGAGTAAGTCTGAAGTAACAAATCCAACCTCTACTTCAGGCTGCATACACTACAAAAACCAACCCAACCTGATGTGAAAATCTTGAAACATCATGAAATGAAAAGGTGTATCAATTGTTTACTCAAAGTCTAAACCTACTTTAATGTGACTTAGAGATATTTTTAAAATACTGGGATTTAGGTGGTGAGGGAATAAATGGAATATAATTTAATCTCCCCACCTATCTGGTTGCATTTCAGAAAATTAAACTGTACTATTTCACAGTGGTGGCTTTAGAATCCTGTGTTTCCATGCACTCACAAGTCTCCTGTGTCCTTGGAAAAGACAAAGACTTGCTCTTCACCCAGTCAGTACTGTGGACACAATCAGCAAACACTCAAACCTGTTTGTGTGACACTGCCACACTGCTGCCCTCTCCACGCAGGTACAATGCAGACACTCACAACACACTCGGGACAGGGCTGCCACTCAGCTCGGCCCCAGCCTGGCAAACAGGAGGAGCCAGAGCTGCTCCCACACCTCTGGCTCCTTCAGGGGAGGGAGTCGCCTCAGCAGTCAGTAACCAGGCATATGAAGGCCACTCTGGCTCCTCAGTCCTCTCTCCCAGCCTGATACCTTCCCTACAAGGTGTACTTTATGTTTCAATTACTGAGGAAAGCCATCTGCCAGATCGGCCCCAAACATCCCACAAGCCCAGAATTCCCAAGGTTGATGGCCAACATGCTGGCTCCATCTTCAACAGCTCTAGTCTCTGCCAGCACAACGCAGAACCATGGAATCCCTATTCTCCCAGCACCTCTGCTCTCAGGATTATCATGTTCCTTCCCTTTCATCTTGCTAGGGAAGGTGGGAGAAGACAAAAGATGGCAGCATCCCACCAGAAAGACCCCAGTGTTCATGGAGGCAGTATTGAACAAGTTTTATTGGTTCATGGAAGCAGGAGTAGATCCTTCCACCTCCACCTCGATGCTAGAAGATCCATTCCTCCCTCTGCTCTGCCGTTGGAAACATCTACCCCAGTCCACTTTGCCCAGAAGAGCCTGTCCTCTCACTACTCTGTTGTGGCACTTCCCAAACAACAACAAGTGCCTTCAGAGGCCTGAAGGCAACAAAGGATCAGGCCTGTCACATTTTGTTTTTCCATCCTGCGAAGTCTTTTAAATTTTTCTGCATTTAATAATACACATCCCTGTCTCATGCCCCACTTTCAGAATTAAATCTTTCTGTTTCCTTCCATCCAATTGACAAGATGAGGGTTTTTTTTTCTTAAATATATCTTTTAACAAAACCTACGTGGAATATGCTCATTTGTTTCAGTGATCTGGAAAATGTGCTTTGTCTTTCTTCCAGAGAACACGCACGTTTCAGATTTCCCTTAAGCTTTTTATAATTATTTCTGATCTTGATGGTTGTACTTTGTCAGCCCAGCTGATGCCAGCCAGATGAGAGAAATGATGCGAGGGTGGCTTTTGTCCAGGAGGTAGCAGAGAAGAAAATCAGCAGTAAAATTCTGGTAATTTCTTATTTCATTGTAAAGACGTGTTGTGGGGATTTGCATATTCTGTCTTTGAAGCAAGCAGAGCTGTAATCAGATGATATGGCAAGAAAGGCTTGAAAAGCTATTCAAGGTGTGAACGCTTATTAAACAAACCTTTCATATGAAGAATGCTCAAAGGAAAGCATCATTTCGGGCATCTTGCTCAGTAACCTGAGCAATTCTCACAAAGGAAGACTGGGATACTGAACATAAGTTTATGTGTGAAGTGAACATGCACATGGCCCATCAGTTTAGCCCACAATCCTGGTAGATAACGGGCTTGTTTCCGCAGGGCTCATGGCATGCTGAGAGCTTCTTTCAGCATTTCACTCAGCCCCATCTCTACATCCATCAGCTGGCCTCAGAGTGGAAGGGAGAGATGAATTAGAAAGATACAGCTTGTAATGGCTGAGTCATAGCACTAAACGCCTCTAACTCAAGCTAACAGGGTCATTTAGAAGGGATGACTTGCTGTGCACCCGCTGAAGAAGACAGGAAATTCTGGGTACTTAACATTTTAGAATAAAACTCAGAGTTTCCCTTCAGCTGCGTTTAGTGTCTGAACAAACTCCAGGGCACAAACTCCAGTGCCAATTTAATACAGGCTTCTATTTGCAGACACTCATTAACGTTGTGCACAACTGCTTAAAAAAAGGTTAAAGTCTTGGCAGAAAGCAGCAATAGCAACTATTGGTTCAACTCTAGAAACTCTCCAGCACTTACTCTGAGACTCACCAGTTGGGAAACATCGAGGCATTGAGCAGAGTTTTCAGCAGACACCAAAGCTTAGTGCCACTACCAGTGGCACAGAGGGGCTGCAGGCGCAGGCAGGTCAACATCACATCCCTGCAGTCACCACAGTGTCCCTTGCAGTGCCGGCTGAGGCAGCCTGCAGGGGCAGAGCTGCTGGCATCCCAGCTAACTGCTCTCCAGAAAAATCAAATCTGCTTATATACTTCCCTTAACTGCAGGCTTTAGTTCTTTACAAAAAGCAGAGCTTTAAAATTGAGACACCACCATTGTATACTAGAATATGCTTATACTAGGCCTTGTTCTGTACTAGAATACTACAGATTTCCTCTCTTGTAATTCTTTTGGATGTGAGGTTAATTCTGTTTCTCCCTTTGTAGATACTTGGGCTCATTAAAAAACCCCCATAAAATGTAGAGAAAGTAAGTACCAAAAGTGTGTTCCGTTCATTCGTAACAGCAGTGGCTTTAGAAATAGGTTGGAAGAAGCTCAGGAAAAGTCTCCAATCCATTAGAAATTATCCAGAAACAGAGAAAAACCAAAAATATGAACCTGGAGAGACACAGACATTGCACAAGTTTTGATCAGTTGCTGGGCTTGAGGGCCCAGGCTCACCTGTTATTACCTGCATCTTGTCTTGCTTCAGAGCCACAGTATCTATTAGAGACCTACGAGTTATTTCACTAAGATTAAGAGCAGACATTATTTTGCAAAATGTTAATGAGACATTTTTGAGGGTGTGATTTTGTATGAAATCCTTTTCATCTCTCAAAGTTCTCAAAGCACTTTACTATTCAAATGTAGTAATACAGATGGCTCACACTCTCACTGCTCAGCTGAGGAATGGACAGCAAGAAGTATTTAATAGTTCCCCCTTAACCCTACATAAATATTTAGAAAAGGAATTGAAATGGGAAGGGGAATGTAGGTGGAAAGCATTTATTTATCAGAGTTGAAATTTGACAGGGGGAGCACATCACACTTTCTCATGGTATGATAACATTCCCTTGCTCTAAGTGGCATTCTTAGAGCACATACGGCACATACCGCAAGCAGTCTGAAGTGCTGCAGCCTGGAATCACTGCCTCTCCTGAAGACATTCCTGCAGCAGGAAGACTGGTTTCTAGTTTACACAACTTAGCATGCTTGAAATCCTTAATTATCTAAGGAGCATGGGAGGAACACTAGGGGCCTCAATCCTGCAAGGCAGATGAGATGGTACGAGAGCTGAGTACCCTCTGTCTGCTTCCTGGCACTCCCATTGCAAAGTCCCTAGTGGAACAGCTCCTTAATAGGAGCCGTGAAACGTCACACATGGAAAACCCTGGTGGCTGAAGGGTGCTCAGACATGCAGAACTGTGTTCTCAAGCTAAGGTACAGCTTAGCACCTTGTCTGATGCCTGGAGGTACCTAAGAGTGTCACTACAAAATTCACCAGCTATATTAATTCCTTTTCTATTTACTCCTTCCACTCCTGAAAAACTCCTAACTGGAAACAGGCAGTGAGTTGAACCTGCAGTATTTATTGTCCTAGAATAATTGAAGAATAATGATGATGCAAAGGATCTTGAAAGATCACCAGGTTTAAGTTCCTGCCCCCAAACTCAGGTGTAGACTCAACTACACCTTACAGTATTTTTGGTGAAAAATAATCTAAACTGTTCTTAAAGCCTTTTAGTACTGGTGAGATCACCTACCTAAAGAAGTCTATCTCAGCATCTTCACTGTCAGAAAGCATTTTTCCTCTCAAATGCAAATCTTGTTCTCCTGTCCACTGCAAAAATGTGAATGAATGTACTAAGTGTATCTAGTCTGGACTAATGCTTTCTTTAGAAGACTGGAAGAAATAGGTGTTGTCTGGCATTGCATTTAGGGAGAGGGGCAAGAAAGATGATATTGGGAAGAGAAAGGCAGACAGCTGAAGCATCAGACAAAAATAGAAGTTATTCGTGAGTGATGTCTTATAGAGTGAATGAATGCAGATTTGATGAGGTTCATAAGTTACATCCTACAGGGTCAGCAGGGAAACCCTAATTAGGCAGGATGGCCTTCCTCATTATTAATTAGAGTTATGTGCTTGATTAAATTGGTACAACTCCTCCTAATACTGCAGGAGGCCAACAGGAAGCCGGCAGCACACATCCAACCCGTTTCTGCCTGTCTCCTGCACACACAGGCACATACCACGCGTGGCTGTGCAGCCTCCCTCGCGCACACACAGACACTCGGTGTGGGACAGCTCCAGCTGCCGCCTCTCCTTTCCCAGCGGGGACTGCCTACTGGGTGCCGGGTTCAGAGGAAAGCAGGGATAATGTCCTCCTCTAGATCAGGAAGACACTGTCGAGCCTGCCATGGTCAGATGACAAACGGGGGAAAAACAGTGTAATGGTTGTATGCAAATTAATTGCTCACACCGTTTCCTAACACACGTCTCCCAGCAGATGCCACAGGTAATTAAGGAACTGAGGGTAGTGCTTCTGGGAGCACTCATAAAATACAGCTTTTATCTGGCTGCTTCCAGCCCATGTCTGGTAATGTATAAATAATGTTAACAGCATCCACACAGACGGTCAAAGACTGGATGTGCACTGGGTATATGCGTGCCTGGTGAAATACAGATTTTGCTGCAAACTTGAGATATGTTAGAAGAGGGGGAAAAAAGAAATCCCTTAAATACATATACCTAGGTGCCACCTGTAAGTTACAAGAACTCCTTTTTAGATAAGAAAAGCTGGATATCTAAGGACTTTCTGAATGTCCCTTTAGGCAAACAGCCTTCAGACTGATTCAAGAGAGGTTACGAATATGGGGTGGCAGCTGCTTGACATGGGTCTGGCTCCATACAGCAAGCTGACAGCTTCATATCCCAGGAAACTTCAGCAATGCGACAGCTGTGATAAGCAGGAGAGTCACGATACAACAGTATAGTTAACAACAGCACCCTCTGTAAGCAGGGCCAACATTACTGCAAAGAGAGATGTCAGTGTGCTTACAAAAATAAGCAAGAGATCAAAATTAATTTTTGCTGCATTTGGTTTCCCATACACTCATTTCATTCTTCCAYGTGTGCTTTGTACATGACATGTTCCAGCCATACCCAGCTGCTCCACAAAAGTGCAATGAGCTTATCCCATTTTACTGCCCACAGATCACAGACACACTCTTGCAACTTAAAATGCACCAAGTGTATTGTGAATACTATCCAAAAATGTGGTGACAAAAGGGAGGAACACGAGTTTTGAGGAAGGTATGCAACAAGAGAACACATCTGTGGAGGAGCTAAAACACAACTGTGGAAGTGTGAACCACTGATACTTCCCAAGGATAGTCACAATGGAGGGGCTGCTACAGCTACTTTGTTAGCTTTGGTTCTGTTGTTCGAGATTGTCAAAATRAGAACAGTACCTGAGAGGAACAATTCTGCAAAGCAGGTGAACATCATTTTGTAAGTAAATTCCATTTGCGAGGATGGCTTTTGGTACATTGAAATAAATCACACTGTTGTGGTTTATCCACAAATGTATGCAATATAGCAGGTTCACAGTGGCTACAAAACTGAGAGGGATTCGATTATCTATAAATAATTCCTCATTATGTGTCAGCGTGAGGAAGTACAGACAGATACATGAGCTGAATACAGGAAGGAGATCAAAGGAGCTGAGCTAAATATTCAAATGCAACCAGCTGATAGAGTAAGGAAACATACAGTCAAAAAACTACCCACGGTGGCTGCTGATATTGAGAACTGATGGTGGTCATACATTTTTACTGTTATTTTCCTAATGATAAAAATGCTGGGTTTTAATCTCAAGTTGAAACATTGCTCTGCTTTCCACCAGTTTTTCTAAATTTTCTGTGAAAAGCTATTTTGCGATGCAGCTTTTATGTAAAAATACTGAAAAATGGTTGCAATTCTATCTTATGAAACATCAAAATGTTTTGCCACTGTACAAAGGAAAAAAATGATCTTGAACATGGGAGATATTTTACTAACATCTATCCATGATGCTTTATAAACAAAAATGTGCCTGGCATCTCATCAGCTCATGTTAGTACAAAGTCAGTATCATGAACCAGAAAAACCAATCTAAGTGGGGAAAAAACCCCCACCCAAACCTCAAAATAAGAAAGTACATTCTAAAGTAAGTTTTACTAAAAATCCCCTCATCCTTTTGAAGTTTCCCTTTCACATGTATTTCTCAATAATAGAAGAAAAATATACATTTTAACTGCCAGTGTTTCATGTATCAGCAATTCTTAACTTTCTTTGGCTTTCTGAAAAAAAGCCATGAGAATTGCAGGAAGAACAGACTTTAATTATTGTTTTAGTTTTCAATTAATGTAGTCTATTGTATCTCTTAGCATCAAATTCCTAAAAAGCACTCACCCTATCACATGACTTTCTATAAAATTATTCACAGACTTACAGAGGCACAAATATCAATATACTGAGGAGCTTAATTTTATGTTGTGGTACAAACATTTTCTAAAATAACTTTGTAAAATGTGTTCTTACAGTTTTATACCCATGACCAATACCTAGGCCATTCTAGTTCTATGTTTTTAGCATAGGCAATCCAGTAGTTGAATATCCTAAAGTATGTTGTGAATGGTAAGCTTTTAAGGGTGGACTAAACTCATGGACACTCTGTATTCATTCCAGTAAGACCTAGTAAGTGCACTGTAACTTCAGATTACATAAACCCAAGAAAACTGTGCCATGGCCATCTTCTTGTTTCAGCAGGTCAGAGAAAATATTACGAACCTTCCCCTGGGACTTCTATCTGTGAATATGCTCCTGGGAAAAGTGAAGCAAGGATGCCCTAGTTACTGATTTCTCAGCTACCAATAGTTTTGGCCCACAGTCTGGTTTTGGCTTGGCAGAAATCAGCAGGAACCTGTTGTTTCTTTAAAAGCCCTCCAGATGGAATGAAATGTTCTCGATCTAGGTCCTAACAGCCCTCAGTGTCAAACCCTGCCCTTAGTGGTAATCAGCAGCAGTAGAGATAAGCACTGAGCTACTCTGCAGTGTAGCAAGTTCATGAATCCCCAGGAGAAGTCCCCAAGGAACAACAGCACTGAACCTCACTGGGAGTACAGTAAAGCAAGAAGCTTTGCTTTTTGCATGCACGATTTGAATTTCCAGGGCTGCTTCTTCAGCTCCTTGATAGCCCCTAAATTCTTGCAGGAAGCAGTTGCCTGTGTAACACTGCTCTCCAGGACCTTGGATGGCAGCTTCTCTCAGGCTGTGTTGAAATTAAATAGTAATAGAAAAGTCATCTCTGAAAGTGGATACCAGTTCGAGTTAGAAAAGCTCTCACCAAAATACACTTTCAGAGCAGGCACAGCACATATATTATTGAAAAACTTTGTTTCTATATGGCACGCCAAGTTGGCAGAAATGCAAATTTGAAATTTAGAAATGATTGCTAGGGAGSTAGTCAAGAAGAAGGAACTAGAGAGGAAGGAATTAATAGTATTTGTTTCTTTTAAAGAATAAATCTTGAACTAGTTTTCTTTTTTTATGACAATCTTACACTATTCATTCRTCTTTCTAGGTCAGAAAATAGGAATAAATTTTATGTGACACTCTCTTGTAATCCAGTGGTACAAAATGGACTCTCACAGAAAGCTGCAGTATTTTACTCTGCTGTCCTGGCACATAGTGGGATGCATTTTAGGGTCCATTGTGGTTTGTGTGCTGATATTGTTCCTGGCAAGATCCTTGTGTCTTTTTGAGAAGGCAAAAAATAAGACAGCACAAAAATAATACAAGAGTAAAACTAAGTAACATCAAGGATATTATTTCCCTACGGAAAACTGGGTTGATTTTTCATCCTCTTTGGATTCTGTCATCTTTTTCAAAGTATCTGTTTAACCATAGAACTTATTTAAAGGACAAGCACTAAGGCTATCAGAGTGCACTGCAGCAAATTTTGACCCACTGCTGAGGGAATTGAGGGGATGGAAGTAGGGCTGACACAGCTGTGATTTAAGAAAAACCCCACCAAACCAACACTTTTATAATAATAAAAAAGGAAAAATAAAATGAGCAGAATCTGATTACTACAGAGAAGTCACTGATTTAGCTGAAAAAAATTCCCAAGAAACTTCACTTGTTACCCTCAAAAGCTTTTGTTTTTATTATTCCTCCTTTCTATACAAGGAGAAATAAAATTAGGCAGCCTTTTCCACCTCATGGAAATAACTTGTAGCTCAGGCTTCAAGAGCTGATAATGCTTTTATACTTGAGATGACCACAGCCAGATATCATTCCCATGCTTTATCAGCATGTATGACAGCAAATTCTCCAAGACTAAATCTGGGTTACTGGCTCTGGAGAATCAGTGACAGTTGTCTACACGTTCACACTGTGAGCAGAATGCAGGAGAGCATTAATGACATGCTACTGGTAGGTCATGAATATTAAGATATTTCTGCAAGATCACACAAAAATCCTACAGCATCGTCAGGACCTCAGTCCAAGTATGCAAGTCTGTGTCAAAAAAGAGGAAAGATAAAAAAATTCCAAGTGCAGTTAACTCCTTTCACTCACCATTGTCCAAAGAAGAATCATTTCATGCTGATATAGTTTCACCACAGAAGAGCAGACACGTTTTGAGCAAATTAGAGAATAAGTGCTTGCACAGGATTCAGATGTATAAAAGTAGTTAGGTATATGTTTTGAATATAATTCTCAGTACATACCAGCAAGACACACTATCAGTACCATCTTTCCAGTCTATGGATCCACAGAAGCGAGATAAGTAGGTTCCTGGCTCAGGCATAAAATATCTCTTGAATTCATTACTGGCTATGCCTGAAGAGTCTGCCAAGAGGTAAGTATTAGGTTAAAAGTTATAGGAGATACTAAATCCAACATGGGATTCAGCTTGTGAGACAAGTACGGTAGTGGCACTGTAGTGAACTGACTTCAGATGAGGTTCTTAAGCAGAAATTTAACACAAAAAACCAATTTGTCCATGAAAGAAACAGTCACTATTTGCAAAATTSGTTAAAGAAAGCTCTGTCACTGAGGTCATTGATATCTGACCTCACCACAGCAAGTGTTCCTATTACAACAGACAGTATCAGAATTTTTTTGTTTTAACAAATATAAGTCCATTTAGCTTTTACATAGTGAGTATAAAGTCTCCAGAATTATATACAAAGCTCCTTCCCATGTCAGTTTGCTTTAAATATTTGTAAAATTCTGATTTTATAAGGAGAGTAAAAGGTCACCACAGCACTCAAATAAATTAATAAATAAAATCGCAATAACAAAAAGCACTGCCTGGTTCCACACCTCCAGGACTGCATGAATTATATGATTCCCATGCCATATAGAAGGAAGAATTAAAACTGGACCCACAAAATCCCCAGTAAGGAGCTGGCTGAAACCCAAACACTTATGAATTTTATGGCCTGAGGATTATTCACCCAGTTACACTTTCAATTTTTGACACACAAACAGCAGMGCTCAAGAACATGAGCCAGAAATTTTGGCATTGCTGTGGCAGTTYGTCCTCTCTCCCCAGTTGATCAAGTTCTGCTTGGCTTGATACAGACTGGAGAGAGCAGCTCTGTCTCCCCTGTGCACCTGAAGAGACAGACAAGCAAAATATTAAACAGCTACAGATGCTGAAAGAAAAGCAACTGTTCAGTCAGCTCTTCAGGGTTTTTTCAAAGCCTTGCTTGTAGGACAAAACTGATGAGAATATCTGATGATTATTTGAAAAAAAAGGGAAAGAAAATTTGTCTGATAGGAGCACAGCTAAAGCTTAATCTATTTATGTAACAAAACAGAGGCAAACTGCTGTTAATATGCCAGAAAGGCAGAGAGATTTCTGCTAATCTATTAACAGGGGACAAGCTGCTCTTCTGGCACAGTGAGGGCTGACATCAAACTACCAGTCTGGCAACCCTTTTTGCTCAAATCCCTCACATGCCCCATTCTGTCTAAGACAGGCACTCCTCACTGGTAGGGATCCCAAATGGCTGACAGACCAGAGCAGACCATGTCCTATTTCCCCTTTTTCTTTTTCAAGCTACAACACAAGACTTGTCATTCACAGTCAGTCAGTGCATGGAGCATGGTTTCATCACAGCAGGAAAAACTTCTCCATACCAGGCTGGTTGAGAGGGCATGGAAGAGTTATGTAGTGGGCAGGAGCTGGTGCTCAGTGCCAGAGGTACCTTGATGGGGCTCTCTGCTCCAGCCTCCCCATGCCTATGACAGCTCAGTAGCTGCCTTGTTTCATCCTACTCAAGTAAACAATGCCAACTAAGGTTCACAGCACAGATGCAGCATTCAACAGSAGAAAAGGCAAAGCCCTACAAGTTTCTACCAGTGGAGTAATCC
Source organism: Amblyornis subalaris (assembly GCA_018881555.1). Taxonomy (NCBI): domain Eukaryota; kingdom Metazoa; phylum Chordata; class Aves; order Passeriformes; family Ptilonorhynchidae; genus Amblyornis; species Amblyornis subalaris. The sequence continues at coordinate 16,181,183 of JACAXG010000003.1, read as the reverse complement.
CACAGCACTGCTCTACACYGGAGCAGCATTCTTTGCCTGGGGAAACCAAATCAAACTAAAGAAAACTCCTCTTTTTAAACACACCACACTCAAAGACTAGGCTTAATGTTAAAGATCATAAGGTGCTGAGGGTTCCAGGTCACAACATTCATTTTCCCTGTGAGCTAAAAGCACCTTGGGAGAACACAGTTTTATTGCAATTCACAGATCTCCATTCACAATCACAAGAATAAACAAGAGGAAAAAAAAAGGATTTCTTTCCCTATTACCCTTAGACTGCCCCATACTGCAGGCAGTGAGTGTGTTCCTTCCAACAGCAGTGTATTTCCTCAGTGCTTTTCCAAGTGAGCAGGAAAAAAGAGAATTGCAGAAGGGCTGTCTCCTAACCAGGTTTACCAGGTCCAGAGAAATCCATCTAGGTGTCTGTCACTTCACAACACGCTCCCTGCACTGCAGCTCTCCAGTGTGGGAGGTAACAGCTAGCAGGAAAATCTAAATGTTTTCAGTGTCATTTTTTAGGCCTACGAGATGCAAAGAAGCTGGGTGAGAATCTGCCCATGTGTCTTTGGAAAGTGTTCTTGCTTATGTCTTTGTCAAAGGACTGTTCTCAGTAGAAGTCAACACACCAGAGGTCACAATGAGAAATGGAGAAAGGGAGAAGCCACGGAAGAACCAGCTGCCACACAGACTGCAGTAGCCTTAATGTGGGGAATAAAATAGAGGCCCTTGTCTCTATTYTATTTTGCCTCTCAAAGGTATCCCCTTTGCTTTCACAGCCATACTTTACAGGTGTGTTCCCTGTATGACTTAATTAGCAGCTGTGCAAAGTACACATTAAGGGATCTGACTGTCAGGTCTTCTGCTGTGACTCCATGGCTGTTGAATACAGAACAGCCAGGGAACATAGACGAATCCATGTTCTCCTACAGAAGTTAAAGCATGTCAGCAGCTTTTTTCCAGCATCTTTTGCAATTGACAACCCCAATCTAAGTGTTTCCATCTGTTAATCATGTTGTATCCATGTTCTCTTGAAGGAGACTAAAATGACTAAATGAAATTCTACTCAAAAGTAGAATAATATAGATACTGAAAGGAGACCACTGCAGTGCACTGACATCCTAGATCCAAGAGACTTCATTTTCAGAGGGATGTCCATGAGCAAGGGGGCTGCTGTGCAACTGTTCAGCTTGACAAACCCTCAAAATGTTTCCAGTCTCATGCTCTGCATTGTTCCAGTAAGACATTTACCTGTGTTGCCCCTGCTGAAGTGCATTCTTACATTTGATATGCTGCTCCACTTTTACAATATGTGCCATGGGAGTACTTGAAAAGAGTAGATGGCCACCAAATTCAAAGCAAGGGCTGCTCTGCAATTCTCCTGGGAAAAAGTGAATAGTTATGTCCCCCTTTTTGTTCTCCCCTCTCTCCCACCAAGCCTTCTACTAAACACAATTACATGCAGCATTTGACAACAGAGCTGATAAATTATGTGCTGCTTAAATTGAAAATATGAAGGATAATAGGGATAAATATCAATGCATTCACAGATGACACAAACACATTTCATCACTTTCAAGGCTTTTTGATTGTGCTCAGGGATGACTTGCATGAACTAATTCCTCAGTGCATTGTCTTAAAAAATTCTCTGGAGATAAAATGGACTATGCCTAAGAGGTAGATGACAGAAAAGAAGAAAAACAATGAAAAACCCACAAGTCTCAAAGGGAAAACATCTTAGGGGCATGAAAATCTCTCAGCTGAGAAGTTTAGCTGAGAATTTTCCAGTTGCACTGAAACTAGAAATTGAGTTTGGCTTTCAGGTAACTCCAATTTATTCCCCTCTGACTGAGATTTATATGCTGCCAGAAATACTTGCTTATGACTTATCTATAATAATTACAGGTGAACATTTCTGCAACAAGAAGAGTCTTATTGTTGGCTTCCATTAAACACAAAAGTCAAGCCATCTAAGAGTTGTGGTGGCCTGCTGCCTCTTGTAGACACCACTGTTTCGGAGGGAAATAGCAATTTGAGCAATCCAGAACCTATAGTTAAAAACTCTAATGTAGCTCTATTATCATTCTCCAGGATTAAACCAGTAAGCTTCCCAGAAATCCCTTCAGTGTAAAAAACAGACACAAATCTCAATTTGGTTACAGATGTTGCTAATGGAAAACTTCAGAGAACACATGCTAGCACAGAGAACGCTCCAAGATCAAACCTCTGAATTCAAACTCAGGGGTACATGAGGTTTCATCTCTGCTTTGAGCTTGGTTTAGACTGCTGCACATTTCTTCCTACTTTCCTGTGTGAAGAGCTCAGGATAGTACTACACAGACTCTCACAGATGTCCCGCGCGATTCTCAGCAATTGTGTTAACGCTTGAAATTTAAGGGCATCAAGAGCAGCTTTCAGTTGCTGGCTCTAGATACCTCCTGCATCTCTAAGAAATGGAACAACCACCTGCCTAAGCACAACATTGCATTGACAGACCAGTAAGTTGTGGCTTTTTAGGATACTCTCTGCRTGCAATCACCAGGCTACACATTCAGGACTGCTTTTAGAAACAGCCCAGGGAGGCATCAGTGGGATGCTGCCACCAGGAAAAAGAAAAAGAYTCTGTGGTTGCAGGACAGGTTTGCATTTCCATTTTTTCTCCGTGTCTGAAGTTYRTGCTTGCAACTGTTCTAGTGCCACRTAGGGGGAACATGCACCTACCAGGGGATGGGAAGAGGTACAGACAGAGAGCCACACAATCAACCATCTGTGCTGAAGCCTTTCAGATGGTAACACATATGCTGTCCTTCTGCTTCTCTTGCCCCTCAACACTGACATTGCTGTCATGGCTCTTGATCCCTCTCAAGGCTTTCTGATCTCCTGGAGTACATCAGGGCCTCCCCATGGCTTTGGGGACCTGATGTGTACTCGGTTATATTTTGCTGTCACCTCTCCCCAGCTTCACTCAGCCGCAGGAACGGGCTGCACATCTCCTGAGAGGACCTGCTCTTCACCACGAGTCRCCCACAGGCAGGAAAACAACTGCAGCTACAGAGAAGTTGCATACATTCCTGTATTTTTAACAGGACTCAGTACAGGTACCCATTAGGCCATGGACCATTCATCGAATTGTTTCTGGGGCTGGCCCTTGTGGTTTGGTCTGCGAGTGGGAACACAGGACTGCTCAGCAAGCAACTGCATCTCAGAATCCTTTTAGGGATGAGAACTGGCTTCAAAAGGAACCATCACATGTGCTTGATTTCACAGACACAACTAGTCCTGCGGGCAGGTTTCCTCGTRATGAGTTGGGCTTACCGGGCTGACTCTCCTCAGCAAGGAGTTACCAACTGAGAGCTTGTTAGAAAAGTGCAGCTGCAGTGAAGCACCAGAGCCTGGCCTCTCCTGACACACCACCGTCTGGCACTGGCAAAAACTGAAGAGCACCCGTGGAAAACCTGTCCCATGGCAACTGCCTGATGTTATTCCTCAGGGCCCTGCTTTTGGGCTGAACAAAGCCAAAGCCACAGCCAGGCTCTGCTCAGCGTGGCAACAATTTATGCCATGAAATTTCCAGCAACTCTGAACATATTACAGTGCAACTGGGGGGACAGAGAGGAACTCTGTGCCGCGCTCAACAGCTTGGAGAAACGGGAGCCAGAACCAGAGCCCAGCCAAATGGTTCCCTCCTCTGCAACTCATATGACAAGCAAATATTTTGAGGTCAGGAAAAACCAAGCTTCTGCTGTCTAGAGGTAACCAGTTGCTTTCTATTGATGTGTCGCTTTGTATTGAGTCCTGTGAAACAATTCCAGACATCTTAAAGAAAAAAATGGAAGCACTGAAAAAAATTATATACTCTACTAGCTATGTGCTGATCCAAACTAAACCATATTTATATCTTTGAGAATGAAAAATGTATTATTTGTAATGTTTATTTATCACATAAAAATACTGTGAGGTATATTTATGGCATGAAGTCTTTAATTTTGAATAAATGACAAATATTCATAATATTAGAGATGGAGCTGAGCAGCATAATAAGGCATTAAAGTGCACTTTTCACCTGTTGACATCTCTCTTTAATGATAGAAATTAAAATGTTGAAAATAGAAAGCATTGATATTCTTGAAGGTTAGATCCAAGGGGCTCAGAAACAGTATGTAAGTAGAGAATTAATGTCATAATGTACATAAAAATCTCACATTTCTAGATGAAAAAGCTTGGAAGGCAAATGTTGTGCATTTGTTCATTACAACTTAATTAGTACAGCCTGATATTAAGGACCAACAGTAATGCTGAACATAAATTGAAGACTGTAGGTATATCTATACTTACATATATATGTGTATATATATATATATTTATCTCAAGAGTAATTGCCAATATGATAAGTGTTGAAATAAAGATGTTGAAATGCTTCTTGGATTTAAGTGAAGGAGTAATATCTCCATTTTAAACCTTGCTTCAAAATATCTTTTGCTATTTATTTCTCAGAAAAAAATATCTAAATATAAGTTTGATTTAAATCTTTCCTTAAATCTCCAGTTTTTCTTTACTGAGCTGGGGAAGAGAAAGGAGGAGGACATTTCTGGCACTTTCTGCACTTTTCTCATGTATTTATTAAGAAGTGAAAAGCACCTAAGTGTTCATAGGTACCATGTGCAATTAAAAGTTGTTTAATGCAGGGAGTAAATGATAGATTATTTGAAGTAGCTGACACCCCACAGATGTAAAGGCAGGTAATGACACACTGACAAGCCTGCAATAAATCTCTTCTAACCAATGCAGAGGGCAGCAGTGCAAACCATGTCACCAAAAGTCTTGTCCCCAGGAGATCTCAGCTGTGCAGACCAAGACCACCTGCCTGTCCCTCAGCAGTTGGATTTCCGGGCTGCTGAAACTCCCAGTGCACACAGACACTTTCATTTTTAACTTTGTTTTTCATTTGCAAGCAAGAGATAATTTCTCCTCTGTATTGTTCACCTCTACGTGCTAAGGATTATTTAACCCTTATTCAGTAAATACACTGCATAACATTTGTCTGATAAATGGCAAAGAGAAATGACAGGAAACTAAATGACAAAACAGTCCCCCTCTGCTGTTTTGCACTGGCATTCTCAGTGCAAGTCAGACATCAGACAATGCAGAAATAACCACAAAGTGTTAAAGAGAAACAAAGCTCATGCCTATCAAAACCTGAACAGACACTTATTTTCCAGACCCTACACGCAGCAGGTTACCCGATTCACCTTGCTGGTCGGTCTGCTCCAGGATGTTTTGATGCCATTTTAATATTTCACTGGAGCTGGCAGTAGCCTGCTCCCAATGCAAGTGACCCCAGAGAGCACTATTATTAAAACACGGAGAAGTAAAGAGTATTTTTGGCTCTTACTCTTATTAAGTAACATAGTCTAGCAGGGAGATGGTGGTAGAACTTCAGCAAGGAAAATCAGAACACAATTATGCATGGCCAGAAATGTATTCACTAATAATCCATCATGCTGTCTCTGGCTGCTTTACATGCAGAAAGATCATCTGCTTTAATCTTCTGGTTTCCAGACCCACACAGAGCATCATATATTATGCAAAAAGGTACTCTGGGTGGCACTATTGAGTTCACCATTGCAGCAGCTCTATTGTTGAAAGGGTTTTTTTGTGTTCTCCACACCCTCCCTTGCCAAGTCTATACTAGGCATCCCCTTCCAGAGAAACGTTTTAAAGTATTTGTGTCTCAAAGGAGAGGTTCTTGCTACTCACTGTTTCTCCTCATATCCTGCAGCCACACAGAGATCCTTGCTCCCTCCTGCTCACACTCACGCCTCTGTCCATCACTGCCTTTCTCCTGTGCTGCGGACTCGGTGAGATCCTTCTGTGCAGAAAAAGTAACCAGCAGGATGCAGACTTTTTCATTTCCTCCCCGTTGAACGATTTACTAAATTCACCCTGGGTCGTTCGTGGGATGTTTTTTTTTTGTTCGTTTGTTTTTAAATCAATTTCTACTGGACACAGTGCATGTGTGGTAGAGAAAAACAGTGTCCTTCAGCACCATTCAGGGAGTTTTCAACACTGAACAAAAAGCATTTTCTGCAAGCAAGTATCCTTGATAACAGTCTATGCTAAAAGGAGAGGCTGGGGAAGGAGTCCCGGGCTCATTACAGGCTTCTCTCCCACCCAGACTCCCGTAGCTGCTGCTGCAGAGGTCAAGGACAGATGCCTGTCTGCTCACAGCAGACTTGGGGACAGATCCTCACACGGACTAAACGGACACAGTTCCCTGGCAGTGCAAGGCATTGCACCGTGCTACACCTGCTGAGGAGCTGGCCTAAGATCTTGCTTCTTTTTGTTCTGAGCCGCATAAATTTATCTGACATATCCTTAAAATTGCTTGCGAGAGCAGAGTGCAGCTTCATTCGCTTCCACAGCGTTACCTCAGATGTTCAAGGAGAGAAGCGAAATCGGTGCCTGACTCTTCACAGGCTTGAATCATTTTTGCCTGTGCAGAAGGGCTCTGAACTCCGCCGTGTGTGTAAACGAACCAGCCTCCCTCGGTGCCCACTCGGGATGAGTGGAAGGGCCGTGCCAGGGGCCACGCAGCAGGCAGCCGGCTCCGCCAGGCGCCGCCGCCTCCTCCGACAAGGACAGCCTGGCTCGGGAGCTGACTTCKGCTGTTGTTGTTGTATTAGCAGGGAGCTAAAGGCTCCTCAGGGACTGCTTATACAAAGTGCTTTTGAATCTCTGCTTCGGCATAGATAGCTCCCATTTAAAACTGAAGATGGACCTTTTATCAGAAGATGTGACAGGCTTTCTTAAGGGTAAGTGTCACAGGTGGAGGTATAAAAAGAAGAAAAAAACCGTTTTCTCTATTGTTTCAGTTTCCCCGTAATTTTACCAGGCATTTAGAGGGCGAGATAATGTCAGATACATCTGTCTTTGGCGTTTTTAGGTATGTATCACCTTGAAATCTAAGTGCTCAGGCAATATGTGATAACATCCTGAAATACTTCCACCTCCTCAAGCTTCACTCTCAATTTTCTTCTATTTAATCTCAAATGAGTTCAAGTAACTTCTGATTTTGCATTTATCTAGATCTGAGGTACAGAATAAAAAATAGGCTTCTATAATTTAACAATTGGTAATAACATTATAAGTAAAATTAAAATCTCTAAATCAGGATGAGTACTGCATTAGGAACAACGAATAAAAGATCATAATTTTCTGAGTGTAACAAAGTATGTCAAATGATCACATCACTATTTCTTTTCTTGTGTATCCTCTGGTAATTGAAGGGAGTATTTGGAAACCTAGTTGTCCTTAAAATTATAGCCAACAATAAGTCTACGTGCACATAATGATCAAATGTCAGTATAAAATCACCACCAAAAGGGTTATTGTGCCCTCACATGAGGAGCCACTTGACTCCTATGCAGAAAGAACAAGTAACAAGCCTCCAGAACAAATTCACTCCCACCAAACACACCAAAATGCCAGCAATGCTGCTGAGAGAAGAAYATCTAGTAGAGAATTAAGTTCCATAAAGCCAAAACCTGTCCCCAGAATGCAGAACAGGCAGTAGATTGTGCTGTAATAGAGAAGGAGAGCTCTCTGACACTGCAAAGACAACTGTCATTCAAAAGGAGATCAGAGCATGGTCAGCTACAGCTGTTCAGGTGAACACGTGCAAACTCTTGCAGCTCACTGGATGCTGTGTGGAGACTCAGTTGGGTATAGCACCCTAAMTTAGGTGTTATTCTAATGCAACTGCATGGCTGCCACTTGACTCAGTGCATGGGTCAAGCCTGCTCACATCAAACGGACACTGAATGGCTTAAAGCAGACAAAACCCAAATGGCTCAGATATGAACATGCCCTTGAAATCTCCAGTGCTTGAGATTTAGACCTTAACTTGGCCTATCAGAACAGAAATAACGCTTGGCACTTTTGGCTTTCATCCAAACCAACCTGAAACACACAGATTTTGATCAGGATTTTGAAATGGAAGTCTCCTTTAGCAACTGAGTAAGCTACATAATGTACACATGCAATCACYGGGGCAGGGACATCCCCTATTTGGTGACTACTTACTGTAGGTCCTTTCCTGACATATTTACTGTGATTTTTTCTTCATTAAATTCTACTTTCTCCCATTTCTTTGATTTGCTACAGCTGTTACTGCACAATTTGTCTGGCTTTATCCTTTCTCCTGTCTTTGACAAAATGGCTGCCTTGCAGAAAGCATATAAAAAGTCATGTATTTGTGATGCTGGTAACATCTTTATTTGAAAGTTACTTTTTAGTCAAAGAAGCATAGGTGTCCTAGTAAGCTTTAACCTCAGTTATTTATTTCCATCTCTTGCCTAAAGCATTTAGCCATGGTTTATTTATAGGACAAATGCTTCAGTGAACTCAGAGTACCACCTGGGTGAGGAAATGAGAAAAAATTCCCTTTTTCAGAGTCCCCAGTTCAAGTGCATTACTGTTTCCCTCTTCTCTTTTCCCAGGGACCACATCTGCTTATGGGCTGACTTGGTCCCTACCCTCTGGGCAGAGCACTTTGCTGTGTAACAGCTGCACAACTACAGGGAACAAGTGAAACCCAAGACTGGAGTTACAGAACTAATCTTCTTATTAAAAAAATATGTCACTCAACAACACCTTCTGCACAGAGGAGGCAAACTGTTTCAGTTTTCAAACAAAGTGAAATCCCACATGGAGCGATTTGAATTCAGCCCTCAAGATCTCAGAGAGAAAACAACTCATGCACCACCCTGTGTCACAGGACAGCGGCAAAGCACCGGTTGAACCAGGGAGTGGGGAAGGGGACTTCCCACAATCGCAAACAATCAGGGCAGATTACTCTTTCTGCCGTTAAACTCATTAAATTCATTAAACAATGCTCCACGGCAAGATCTCAAATTAATTTTAGGTCAGTTATGAATATAGCATGAAACAGAAGTACATTTGGATGTACTGTACAAATGGGAAAATAGAGATACTGGAGTGGGCATGGCTGGTTTCTCCCTATATAAGTGATACATCGTAAGATCCCAGTCTCAATTTTCAAAGAGAAAGATGTAATTGCTTTAAAAGGTCTTAGATGACACTAAACCAGAAACCTAGTCTGTCTCCAAACTTCAACTGTTTCTCCCCAAGGAGACAATCAGACATGAAAACCTCAAGGAGAGTGCAATGAACACCTCTCAAAATGAGCAGAAAGCTGTACCATTACTAAGAGAGTGAAATATCATAACACGTGCAAATTTAAAATTACGAGGTAGTGGCCTAATGCATGAGCCTTTCCCCTTCAGAGGGGATCTCCCCATTTTTGTTCCCTCAAATACAGGGAAGAGCAGTGATTTCCCATCAATATTTGCCTGTGGCACACTCTGTTTTGGCTGGCCTGACAGCTCACGTGGAAAAAACCTAAGGTGGACAAAGGGTTACTTCAGTAACATGGTTCTATCAGACTTGGCTTAATATGGACCATTTTCTTCATTTTAGTAAAAAAGCAATGGATTAAAATATGTAAAGTGTAGTGAGGAAGCACTACATTTGCCCTCCACCTCACTGCATTCACTCAAGGCCGAGACTGCCATGTTGCCACCTTTCAGTCAGTTCTCATCACAAGGTGTGCACCCTGCCTTAGACATTTCATCACTTCTTAACTGGGAAAACATTTCTCTCATGATATGGAGGAATATAAGGTGAGTATTACTAAAAACTCTGGTCAATGTAGACCACATGATGTTATGTCCAGTATCACAGAAAGTGAAAAGTATGTGTTACAGCCCCAAGCCTGCTATTTGCCTTCATTTTACTATTCCATACATTTGTGATTTAACTGAGGCACTTCTCCTTTAGAGGCTAGGGCAAATGAGATCATAAGAAACCTAGACAATACCAGGAGATTAGTAACCTTTGCATCTGCCCAGACAAGGTCATACATACAGTGAAAATACTAAACAAGCTTCAAGAACTGTTATGGTCAACTAAACAAAGGACTGGATGCATTATTCTTCTAGCTAGGTCATAAGTATATGATATTTTACACCCTATCTGGTACACAGTTGGAGTCTGCTCTCTTCTGGGGAAAGGAGTCAAGTGTCTTCTGTGTCTTGCACTATTTGTACAGAAGGGGTGAGAAGTACTGGCTGCTTGAAGTACCTTCGTTACGGATATCATCTTGCCGGTGGTCAGGGATTAATAAAGGTCAGTTGACCTTCCTGAGAATACTTCAAGCAGCAGAGGCAGCAAAGAGAAACAAACCCACACAAATTCACAATTCTTTTAGTAGTCATTTGTCAGGAGATAGAATACCATTTGTTGGGAGGAAATGCCTCCCCTGAAGAAACTCTCAAAGCTCTAGGAAAGCACTGTTCTGGCAAAGGATCATTGTTTATAAAGCATTACTACCAAGCAAGGATTGCATAGGGATGTAAGGATGCACACATAAAATATATTTACTACCTGGAATGGAACAAGAACCTGAGGAGAATGCCTGCGTGAGTCGAGCTCTCAATAACAGCAGAGGGGGTACAGCTTGCTCAGCATTCCAGTGACAAGATCAGTCTTCTCTGCCTACGCTTGTCCAGAGCCTGCCAAGATCAGTGCAGGGACTCCCACTGACTGCGAGAGGCTGGAATCCCTGCATCCAAATGAGCATTGCACTTCAGGAGATGCATTGTTTCATGCTTTAAATGCAATATAAACAGTAAAAAAAAAAAAATCACTAGCAGAATTTGGAAACAATTGCTTTTATGCAGCAGCACTTGCCCATACCTGAAAGCTTCCAGCACAGCTTAGATGCATTCCTAGTGTCTTTCTACTAACATGAGTTTAATTCTGTCACTGTGGTATCTGGATGTCTCACTGATAAGCCGAGCTTTAAAGACAGCTCACTATCTGCTGAGAACAATGGGCTTCTTATGTAAGCAGAGATTTTTGTAAAAGAAGTCATGCTTTTTCTGCAAACAGATATTCCCATGCCCATCCGCACAAAAATCCAACCACATTATGGATGGGGAAGGCAAGGGGATGTACAACTGTGGCACCACATCTGGATACACATGCTGCAGCAAACATAGAGAGGAGGGAAGAAATCCCTCACAGTTTCTGGAAATCTGCCCTGAAATAGCAAGAGCATTCTCTCCAGCACTGGAGACTGCATCTACAAACCTAGGTAGCCAATAACACAAAGAGCTATCTAGGATACAAAAGTATTTAGGAAAAAAATTACAGGCATTTACTAATTGTCAGTTAGACATCTGGGAAGCATAATAGAGTCTTTCCTATTTGAGATATCTCTTGATCACCTCCACCATCTTTCTAGCTTTTTGTTGTGGAAAAGCTAAACTACAGTTTGGTCACTGAAGGATGACAGAGACCCAAACTGTCATAACAGGAAAACATGCATTACAACAGCAGCAGCAGCACAAGACTTGTTATTGCTATCATTGTCACACAAAGTTGAGCACTCCTCCAGCACTACAACAAAATGTACATTCTTTACCAGGCATTCTGTATGAAAACCTCACTGTCTTTTCCTTTTTCCATGTATGATGATAGAAACTCATCAATGGTTTCAATTAAAAATCACTTCATTTGGGAGGGCAAAGACTTAAATGCCTCCTTCCATTTTTCCTTATCCATTGGGACCAGGTTTCATTCTGTTCCAAATAACAGAGCACAATGGAGCATTTGTAAGTGTACTCTATCTTTTGTAAATAAATCTGGCAGCATTAGAGATAAATCCCCAGTCCCTTGAGGGTGAGATCAGTGCACAGTTGCATGTTTGTAGAAGTGTACACCTACCATTAGTCTGAAAAAATCAGAACCCACTGACATACGTACCATTAGTCTGAAAAAATCAGAACCTACTGACATAATGGGTAGTTGTGATCAAGGCAGAATAAAGCTTTCTAGCCAGTTCCTAAATTTTTCTGTCACTGTTAATCATCTCTGTTTGGAACAGTGTTTCTTGTTTACTAGCAAACAAGTGCCTGTAGACAGGCTAAGTATTTCTCTCTCGGTGCTACAGTACACTCACACTGTGTACAGGATTCAAACCTGAACTGCCAGCCAGAGAGATGCTCTTTCTCCCTTCTCTCTCCCACAAAGTCAAAGCTGTCTTTCCATGACACAGACCAGCAGGGCTCGCCTAAGGACCCTGTCCTAAGGGTCTCCTCTTTCCTTTGCACAGGCTTGAATTAACGAGCAGCCCCCTCTGCACTGAGCAAGCACAATTAATCAGCATCGCTAAGATGTTGGCAAGACCCGCTCAGGTGCACTGCCAAGGTCACAGCCCTGCTGTGCATCCTGATGGAATGAGAGCAAAGCACGGGGTGTTACTCTGGTGAAAGCCCCACATTTGTCACCTGCTTCTTGCAGGTGTTGCACCGAATGTATCCATCTTCTTGCTTTCACTGAACTATGCTGATAAACAACACATCTCAGAGCTGGAGGAGGACAGGGAAAGGCTAAAACTGAAAGAGTGCAGCTGATGTTATAATGGCAGCTCTCTGGCAGCTGCCTTTGGAGGTTAATTACTTTTCCAAAGAGTAACGATTCATCTTTTCCCCCATACCATAATATCCTGCAATGCTAATTCTCATTTTGAAGACAAGAAAACTAATGACAGAGAAAAGGTTTAATATATATAACTCTAAAGAAAGAATAAATTTGCCATAATGGGGTACTAGACTCCATCAATAAAAACTCCTACCAAAAGATCACAACACAGAGTATTCCCAGAACATAAATATTTTGTAGGATACACCATCATTAGCAAAACCCATCAAGCTTTGTTTCAATAAACAGCATCTGCCAGGAGCATCTTCTCTGAAAYAGACAATATTAAACAAAATTTGGTCTCTCATTTATTGAATGGGCAGCCTTCTGGGCTCATGTCTCAGGAGTCTTCCAAAAGCTTTAAAAAACAAAGAGASCTTTTGAAAGAGGCTCATCTCATTTGCAGCAAGACTTCCCATCTTAATACTCTAACAGGTGTTATCAAAGTATTAATGTTCTGTTCCTGCTGAATATCATTTTACAAAAAGCACCTTTACTCCTGAATCCCCCAGCTATACTAAGCAATTGCCTACCCACCTTACTGTCTTAGCAATACAAAGTAACTCTCATTTTTTTGCTGTTAAAGAAACTAAATGAAGGGAGGAAAACCAGCTGTGAAGGGACTCAGGTATGCAGACTTCGGTGTAGGAGCAGTGTATCCTATCCATATCCCAGTTTAGCAGCGGGAATAATGGCCAGCCCTAGCCGGGTCCTCGGGCTCCCAGCAGAGTCTGCTGCCAGGAGAGAGGGAAAAAGCACCTAGAAAAATCTCTTTCTTCCTCCCTGTGAGATGCACAGAAATAAGCATAGACCAAGTAGGTATCCCAGCGTTACTGCTGGTCTTGGCAGGGGCTGAACCAATGATCCCAAAATGCAAGGTTCCTTCTCGGTTCTGTAAGTTACTTAACTTACTACTCATTAAAACACCTGGTTAAAACACCCATAGCTTCTCTTCTGCTCACACTCACCTCAAATATTTTGCGGTGTTTAAAAAAAAATGTTAACAGCCAAAACATAATGCACCTCATGACAAAATTTCCTCAAGTCAAAAAATCTGAACAATATGAAGTTTCCCCCCGATTTGTGTTCTTTTGGATAGGTTTGTTCTGTCCTTACAGCACTGCTGTTGTGCTGTACAGCTCCATAGCTAAAGGGCACTGGTGCATCTATCATAGAAACACAGAATGGTTTGATTTCGAAGGGACCAACCTAGCTCCAACTCCTCTGCCATCAGCAGGGGCACCTCCCACCAGACCAGGCTGCTCAAAGCCCCATCCAGCCTGGCCTTGAGCACTTCCAGGGATGAGGCATCTGCAGCTTCTCTGAGCAACCTGTGTCAGTGCCTCACCACCCTCACGGTGAAGAATTTCTCCCTTATATCTGACCTAAATCCACCCTCAGACTTCTTCGTATCCTGGGTAACCAGGTCTCCCATTTCCTTCCAGAGAGTATCTACATCTTCCCAAGTCTTCCTTTTATTTTTTTTTATAATTGTTTATATTTTTTATGTTTTTAAAGAGGCAACTAAAAAACAAAGTCATCCTAAGAACACCACTGAAATTCTTTTTTTTCCAACTAACTCCAGCCGTGCTGAAATAGTCACTGCAATACCACAGGCAGAATGCTTTACCTTTTCAGATGCTGGAGCAGCAGGAATGAAATGTCCTCTAACTCATGGCTGAAAATGATAGAAAAATCAATGCAAACCTAGTGAAGAGAAAGCAGTCCCATTACAAGAAAGTAATTTTCAGGCTCTCCTGTGGTACTAGCTTCCAGAAAGCACAACACAGCATGTTGTGGGTAATGCTCTGCCAGCTGAAAAATGTTATGTCAAATATTCCCATCAGAAATTTATTTTAAATGAAGTGTGATGTATGTAGAGATGTTGGAAAGACCTGGTGTCATATCCAGGCATTTCCCTGGATTTTCATAGCAAGCAGGTTAAGGCCAGACCTGTGCCCCAAAGAAAACTGTGAGAAACAAGAGACAAAAAGGCAAAAGCCAAACATTTCAGCCRTGCCTATTGATTTTCTCTGCCTCAGGAATTGTTGGTTCCTGCCAGGGACACTCAGCAGTGCCAGCTGATGGCAGTGCTATCCTGCCAGCCTTTATTCCAAGGCCTCTCTGACCTGCTGCTTCTGCACCTCTGGCCCTGGATGACCAGATGATGACAGACAGAGCCAGCAGCACGTGAAGAACAAACCCCAGACTCCAGATTTTGTACCAGGAAAGCTGATCCACCGCTCATATCTTTGCAGAATGTTATGCTCCACAGTTTTCTTCCCTATGCTTTGGGCACCTGCACTGCTCGGAAGGACATTTCAGCCTCTCACAGCAGCGAAGCTCACCTTGGATGCTGCTTCCAGAACATTTCAAAATGGTCTGACTTCCCTCATGGACATGCAGTCCCACAGGTCAGTGRGTCTCCTTTCTGAGGCACTGGGGAACATCAGGAGAGACTTCTTCCAGCATTAACTCCTTCTGATTTTGCAAACCCTCCAAAGATAACAGATAGTAGCTTTCRTCCAGCTCTGCAAATGGATTAGCAAGCAGCAGCTCCCAAATATTTTAAATTCAAGTGATATTAAACTCAGGTTAAACTCAGTGCTGCAGAAAAGAAATCAATAATGTTTTTCCATGTTGATTTTTCTTTCCTCTCATTTCATTCCTCTCCTACAGCTGCTGCAGGGATACTGACTGCAGTATCCCAGATACTATACTGCAGTTGGCAGCATAACCTTACTTATGACATGCTCAGAAACAGATGTTTTTCTTCACATCTACACTTCCTCTCCTACCTTTGGAGCAGAATGAGATACTCTGCAGCTCTGGTTCAGAGCATAGTTATTAAACAGCYAGGGAAAATGATGCTGGCACAGAAAACTGAGTATCGCTGAATTACTATGAAACGTGCTGATGAGAAAATAGATCTGCTTTGAAGGAGAAAAATGGCCTGTTTTCAGTCAAGAGCTCTTTCCTGTTAAACAGCCCAGCCCATCAGCAAAGTGCTAGCTAGTGTACACAGCAATTTGTAGGCCACACAGAGGGCAGCAGTTTGTGCCTAGAAGCTGTCACACACCTCCCTGGGTGGATGTATCTACCTAAGGACCGTTCACACGGTGAAGAATTTATGAGCTGTGATTATTGGGGATTTGTTGTTTGTTCTTTTTTTTCCCCCTGCTACTCTGTAGAGCAATGGAGCAAAATAATAGAGAGTTTTCCCTGCAGTTTCCCCTGTGCAGGATGTTGATTAAAGCTCTGTAGCTCAGAGAGAGAAAGTCTTACCAGATCCTTCCCGTATGCCCATTTTTGAGAGGCAGAGCACTGCCTTCCAGAGACACCGGCTAATTGCTTTGCTTTGAAGTTTGTTTTGCATTCCATAGAAAACTGCTGCATCAGAGGAAGGGAAAGGCCGACTTGCACAAGCCTCTATATATCTAGCCTAAACACACCAACTTTTTTGAAAAATCCCATGTCTCCAAATCAATCACCCGCAGTAGCACCTTTTATTAATTTTATGAGATTCTGTGACAGAGGAGATTTTATTTCCTTAGCTGAAGGTTCTTCTAATGGAAGTGGTCTTAACAGAAGCTCCATGATGCTTCTTAACAGAAGCAAGCAGAAAATGGTGGGCTCCTGCTTCCTCACCGTAATCACCTCACAAGGACACTTGAGAAGCCCATGAGTGAACCTTCCTATTCCTCACATGCTGGCTGTGCCGTTACAGCCAGGGAAAGCTGCTCAGTGGTGACACAGCACATAGCACCACGAGGCTTTCAAATGCTCACCCATTCATGATGGGTGGCCACAGACACAGATGCTTGCGTCCTGCAGCTCAGGATGGTCCCTGGAGACTGTCAGTAGCTTCTCTAGCCCCTAGGACTATCCAGAATAGTAGGAAAGGAAGTTTTAAACTTGAGTGAAATAAGCAAATAACTGGAAGATTTTATCCCCACTCTCAGTCCTGCAACACCAATATGTAACATAGAAGGATGTAGTTGTAGGATGCAGACATCAGGATGTTTTCTGTCTATCTCTCTCACCTCTTGTGGTCTCTATCACTATTTTCAAGGTCCCTCCTAAGTACACGCACCTTCCCACATAAAAACAGCTCTGATAATGATAAATGACTTGTTAAATGCCACATGGATATTTGCATTAGCCCCAAAACCATCCTCCTTTCTGCATTTAAACCATGAACTGAATAAACTAAGCCTGCCTGTATCCTAGACAACAGCTTCAATGGACTGCAGCTGCAGGCAGGAAAAGGCAGGCAAAGATGAAGCATAACTCAGACCTGTACCTAACTTAAAATGGATTTGGGCCAGCTCTCCTCTGCCTAAGCCTTACCCAGTGTCTAATCAATCTGGGAGCATTTCTTTATTGGTTCATAGATGGGACTTTTATGCAATCTGCCAAGAACACCAGGCTATGTATCTCAGCTTAAGAGATTATAAATAAATAGAAGTGCCTCTTTCTCCTCTTTCAGACAGGAAGAAACATACAGAAGAAAGAGTTAGTACCGCTCTGTGGCGAGTTAGAAGCAAAAAGGAGTGCCTCCAAAACTAATTCAAAACAAAGCCCTAAAACTCATTCTTAACATAATCATTCAAAAGATATTATCCTTTTTTCTTATCCTCACATCAACCACCAGACCACATGGTTTATTTTGCAATCTTCTTTTTGTTTTCCTAACATTTATATACACGGTTATGTTTTTCAGATGTCCTGTATGAAACTAAAAATGTCTGTTTCTGTAAGAAAGATCTTTACATGACTTCTTGATTCCAAAGTTAAACTTTAAGAAAAATTCTAAGACATGGAATAGAATAAAAGGAACAGGAATTGCCATCCTAAAATGGTCATTCTTATAAATGAACTTGAAGACATGAAAGCAGAATCCCATCTTAAATATGATCTCCAATTTAAGATGTCCTCAAGAAAAAAACCAGGGATACAGAACTAAAAAGACAACATAATTATTCAATTGGAAGGAAAAACTGAGGAAAAAAATCCCAGATACCCCACAGACTAGGTCATTTGAGCTGGTGTAGTAAAGGAGCTAAGTGTTACTACAGCCACTTTGCAACTGGACAGTGGGACAGTCAATGCACAGACAGAAGTCTCCATAAAGGCAAATGGTCAGAAACAAAAGGCAGCTTTTCATCCCTTCCTATAACCATCAAGAGAAACACACTCTTCACTTGTCCTCTTCTTTCATTATTTTAGACCATGATAAGCTATAACAAGCTTTTTTCCAGATGTCCATTTCATCACATTTGTCATATTAAATATTCAATTATGTCTTTTTTCATTTTTTTTCCCAGTAATGGGCACTGAATGGGTTGTGTTCTGCTGTTTAATAGCATCCTGATTAAGGAGCCAACCATTCTCTTGCCTTCATTTTATTTCTCACATTCCTTAATCTAGATTTAGTGTGTGTGAGAGTCTAAGTAAGTGCTACCACTCCTTTGATAATGAGCAATTTGTTATCACATTAAAGGTGGCCAAAGTATTCAAGCTAAGAGCTGCCACTAACCTAGATGTAAGCAGAAGGCGTATTCTTGAATTACAAGGTAGATGCAATAGATAGCTATAAAGGAAAGTAAACAATATGAACTTTTTCAAAATCAATTATTATTATTTTGAGGAGTGAGGGAGACAGACCACTTGCAGCTGCCAAAACAGAAGGGGGAGTAATGGATTTACTAAAATACATTAAGACATGAGGAAGAACTACAGGGAAAATGAAGGATGTCAGATGACCTAAGGGGAAAAAAAATAAACAGCCCCCAATCCTCCCCCTCCCTCCTCCCAAAAAACCCCAAAACCCCAACAACAAAACCCAACCAAAAAAAACCCACAAACCCCAAACACAYTGCCCCCAACAGCTACCAGAACAATAATCTGGACTCGTGGATTTGCTGCAGAGAAGGTGCAGAGGCAGGACTGGATCTGGACTAATGTGCTGCTATGCTGAAGCCATCAGGGGACCTGACCCAGCACCAAATTAGAAAAGGGAACTTCTACGGTTGTGGTTTAGAGGCTTTAAATTGCACCAGACTCCATGTTGTGCTAAACAGCCATTCCAGCTCAGGCGAAAGTAAACGCACACTACACCTGAAATGCTTTTAATGTGGCACTCCCCCTCTGCCAGCGCCAGAGTGAAGATCAGAGTTACTCTGCTAGTTCATGAGGTCTTTCCTATGGGAAGGAAGGATTCCTGATGATCCATTCGCAGTGTTACTTGCTCATTTTTTATGTGCAGGATAATGTAAAAGTTTACAAACACAACCGTTGTCAGCTCAGATCTCTGCTGGGGATGCAATACAATGTTGTGCTGCTCTGGGTTCTGCCATGGAACTCAGCCTGTGATCACAAAGGCAGCACTCAGAGAACCCTTCTGTGACAAGGCACTAAATGCTGTAATGAAGTGGGAGACAGGGAAATACTTGACCATAGCGCTCAGATGAGCTAAATACTGTATTTTTTTCCTTAATGTCAGAATCAACATTCACATTTGTCCATCCCACGTTTGTCTATCTGCAGGTGCCAGAATCATATTAATCTTTGTTCAAATTCTTTGTCATTTCAAATTGAACAATGATCCTAAATCATCAGCTGCCTGGATGAACTGTGTACAGATTCAGACATCCTTTGTAAAAGCTAGTTTTGTGACAACAGTTCCTCTCCTGCCTTTCTTTTTGACTGTTCACCTGACAAGATCCACTCAGCTAAGGGTTTAGGGAAATAAGGCAATGTTTTCATAGAAGCACACACACCTGTCATTAAAAATCCTGCCATGTGGAGAGAGTTGGAGCTTAAAACAAGCACTAAGAGTTAAGTTACACCACATGCTGCTCCAGGCAAACTTCAATCATCAGCCTCATAGAGATGTGAAAGATGAAGCCCTTGCAGTGCTGGCCCAGACCCAGGTGCACTTCATTCCCTTGGGGTTCTCTTCACCATGGGGTCACTACTGATGCTGCTGGCCCGTGCACATCACGGCCACTGTGAGGATAACCACAAACAGCCTTGCTGTCTCAGGTAAGAGCTACTACCTATTCAAAACAAGGTACTAGCTCTTGTAGCCATGCCAACTTCTTTCCCTGCTGGGAAAGCTTTGCATATTAAATTCAGGCACAAGTGCAGAACTTTGTGGCAGGTCTTGTCAGCCTTTTCTGGCGCGAGGCTGGCAACCTCCCAGTGCCACTGCCTTGTTGGTGTCCCCTGGATCGCAGGGGTGCCGTGTGTGTTTCGGGACAGGCACTGAGCAGCAAATTGCACAGCTCACACGGGTGTGCCGCACACACTCCGCCACTGCAATCCTGCATCGACTGACTCTCTGCAAGGCAGCAATAATTCCCCGAAGCTGGGGAGTTATACCAATGTATTTAGGAGAAGCATGCTCCAGAAGTCCACCCTCTCACTTCCCTGCTTGAGATGATAAAGCACCGAGGTGTAATTGTGATGGCACTTCTAGATGATTTAACATTGGATGCAGTAAAACACACCAAGCTTTTATGTAGAGGACAAACTGGCTTTGTCTGAAAAACACAGCATCACTTTCCTCTCCAATTTCTAGGAACACATTAGGAACAAAAGAAAAAAAAATTAAAATCCGTAGCCATTGTCAGTGTATTATGTGAACAAAGCCAAAACAAAGCACACGTTATCCAGGAATGTGAATGAAATGCTCCAGAGAAAGACAAAACCAAGTGCCTGTTTTATCCTCCTTCCCTGCAGACTGACTCAGTGCCTACCTGTCCTCTGTGGACAATCAATCAGGCAGCTCTGCTCCCACCTCCATGAGGATCAGCTGCTCTCTACAGAATCTGTCATCTCCCACAATGAATGAGAGAGGCTTCAGCAGAAATCACTTGGGGGCATAGATGCTCAAGATGTAATGAACCTGACAGCAAGCAGCTGCACAGGCTGGATCCATATATTTTGATAGCACATAAAACACAGGGTGAATTGCCCGGGATGTCTCATGAGGCATTTTACCAGTCAAAATTTCATTAAGCATGAGAAAGAAAAATTTAAGAAAACCAATCGCAAAAAAACCCAAACCAAAGCAAGAACAATGAAACCACCCCAAAAAAACAACCAACCAAAACCCAAACCCATACCACCCGGAAATAAACCTAGAATAAAATCCACTCTCCACAGATTATTTTAAAATGCCTCCAAAATATTGCCCACTAATGTCAGTTTTCCTCCTGCATCCTCCTGAAAAATCAGCAAGAAAAACATGTTTATCATGAAATGAATTCTTTATAACCAGGACTCACAGTAATTATCAAATTGTCTTTTCCCAAGGGACATGAATCTTCCAGGCTAGAACCTGGAGAGAGGTGGACACTAACATCTTAAAACCTACTAAGGTGGGCAGTTAGAAATCTCTCTGGTCCATGTTAGCGAAATAGCATAAATGAAGGTCTAATCAAAAGCCACTGAAATCTTTCCATGGTTTTTACAGACTTGGGAACAAAGTTCTGATTAACCTAAGTCCCCGATCCTGCAATTATACTTTGGCAGAGGTCTGTCCCCACAGGTCCAATGTCAATCCTGCTGCTGGGTAGTATTTTAGAAGTCTGAGTAGGAGTTTATGACTGAGGCAAATCTTTATTGTAACCAAGGGATTAGTAAAGACTTTGTGTGGAAGTGAAAGGGATCTGTCCCTCAGTCCCTCTTTGCCTGCCTATGGAAGAGCAGACTGTACTGCTCTGTTGGGTTGCTTGCAACAAGTTCAAAATGGAATTTCTTTCATTAAGCAATTGGCAGCAAAATTGGAAGTTTCCTTTAATTTACACCTGTTCTGTGATTGATGTCTCTGCACACAATCTCCACACAATCCACATACTTAGATTGGCAACGAATGCGTGAGCATTCCAGAGCAGCAGATCCTCAAATACTTTCCCTTCCATATCTTTCTTACTATTATTGAACTGGATTAGAGAAAGGTATGTGTCCAGATCAAAGCATCCTTTCTTGAGGTCTGTACACTCAAGTCTTAGAACGGAGTCTCTAAAAATTGAGTTATACTTACATTTTTACTCTCCTTTTTTGTATATGCATGTCTCTATAARATGATAGAATGGTACTTGTGGCATTAATCTCTGCATTTCCAAAAATGCAGTGCTGAGGATGGGAGAGCATTCCTATTTCTTTCTTTGACCCCATATAAAAGCTTCTCTAGAGGACTCAAATATGACATGCCAGATGGATTTATTTCAGCAATGGACCCTGGCCATAAACTGTCTGTCAGTAATAAGACCTGAAAAGCCTAGGACTGAGCTATTGTGAGTCAGGGCTCTTCACCTGTTATGCTTTGTTGATCCATAGATAACTAATACCATAAATAGGCAACTTTGAATGGCCCAAAAGGTTAATGTCAGTCATTATCTTTCAGGTCTCGTTTACAGATGATTTCCAGATAATTGACAAAAGTGATGAGATTGTTACTAATCTGCTTGAAATTCCCTTCCCTCCAAGAATTCTCCCTAAATTTGTCAATCTTTGCCATCCATATTTGATCATACTTCTCTTTTGATCTAAAGTACTGGCACCAATTGTAAGAAAATAATTCTTTTTGCAGCTTTTCTGTGAAAGAGCACTGTCTTTGTTAGCCAGGCTGACAGAAATGCCTCTAGACTGGTTTTAATTTGCTTAATTATATAACTTCTCTGCATTTTATAGCTTGGCTTTAGGAGAACACAGAGCCTGAGGAAAAAGCCCAGAGTGGACTGCAGCTGTGAAAGGTCTCCCAYTGACCACTGCTATGCCTTATCCCCCCACTGCATCTCTCGGGCAGTCCCTCATCCTTCCAGCTCTTCTAGTCCTTCGTACAGTGAGCCCAGCAGCAGCACTGCCAATTAGTGGAGATTAGCAGACCTTTTTCCTCATAGGTTTCAGTGAAAGAAAAATTTTAAAAAAAGTAAAAAAAAAAAAAAAAAAAAAAAAAAAAAAAAAATCAACCAAGGGTTAGCAGCCAGCCTGCACTTTCTTTTTCACATCTTATTGTGCACCGTAAATAACTACCTATACTTATATTCTGCTGCTCAGCAACAACTTACAACTTTCATCACAGTCTTGCAGTGAGTTGTGTCAATGCCTTTGTCCCATTCTCCAAGTGAGATGTCCAAACACCCATTTTGAAAGCTTATATCACCCTTCTCTCTTGTCTTGACAGCCATCTCATTGCCCCCCACACCCCCTTGTGCATTGTGCATACACCTATCCGCCTTCTTTCACAGCTCTTCAGACGAGTCCTTGACAAATTAATCAGTGCCTTGTSCTCTCTGCACAAGTGGCTGTCAACAAAGCAGATGGTGCTGTCCCTTACAACACCTTGTCTCTTACATCTCCCTCTCTCCGAGCCTGTGTCCTGCAGTTTCCTGACGGGGGCTGCTGCAGGGCTTTAGATATATT
The DNA here is from genome assembly GCA_018881555.1 of Amblyornis subalaris. Taxonomy (NCBI): domain Eukaryota; kingdom Metazoa; phylum Chordata; class Aves; order Passeriformes; family Ptilonorhynchidae; genus Amblyornis; species Amblyornis subalaris. The sequence goes on along the minus strand of JACAXG010000003.1, from coordinate 16,158,188 downwards.
TAATAGTGCTGAGAGAACAGACAGTGCCACAGGACATTGCTTACCTGGTCACAAAGGTAGTTGCAAGAAACAGATGAATGAACAGAAATGCATCAAGAACTCAATCCTCCTGCAAAAGTCTGAGGATAATTAACAAACAGTCCGTTCACATAGAAGAATGCCCCCTGGGAAAGAGAATTTGTGAAGACTCATGAGTACCCATGGTCCCTACTCTGGCAGGTTTGACTTGTGCAGTGAGGGAACTGTCACCCTTCCCTGACATGGCCCATAATTTTCTAACTGAATCTTGGAATCTGGACATCACAAAGCTTAAGCATCTAAAATGTCTTATGGTTACTATGAATTTCCCAGTTCACCAGGAATTCCAGCCCTTGTTTTCCCCTACATTCCCCAAACAGAATGAAAACAGACTAATGAACACGAAACCATAAAGTTTTTGACCAGCTAAACTTTCCCTGCCCTGGTTTTGTTTGTTCTAATACAATCCAAACTCCACTTTCCAGGACTAACTTTTTAAAATGTAATTCATTAATGAGAGATTTAATTTGGAAGAGTCATTCCAATTAATACCAGCAAATATCAGCAGTTCACCTCACCCTTCCTCCCCATTTTGATCTGCAGTAGCACAATAGACACTTAGAGTTCAGTGGAAACTGCTGGAAAAAGAAATTAAGAATCCCTTTGATGCACAATACCTAATCCAAACCCACACAGCAAGTCCTCACAGATTCACAGAGAAGCCTCAGCTGGAAAAAACCCCTCCATTGAGACCACCTACCCTACATCAGCCAACACCAGCTTGTTCCTCTGGAATCAGATATCAGAGCCATCAAAGAACTGTGTAGGAAAAGCTCATCATTAATGCTCAGCTCTGGCTGATGAATCAATATCTGTGATAGGATCAGTGTCATCCGTGAATGAGATTTCTACCGTGGCATGCATTAACAAGAAGCTGAGAAATGGTGCTGTGAACTCAGTGTGTCACTGAAACACCTACACCACATCACGGAGTGGGCGAGGAAGAACAGACTTCACTATTCCTTTTATGTGAACTTGAATGCAAGAGGGGCTGTACCATGTATAAAGCAAACATCCAGTTAATATGCATTTTTTGCTACAGCATTTCTGCCTATATAGAAAGGGCGCTCTCTCCCTGCTCAGGGAATTTCTGAGCTTCCTGATCCCGAAGGACATTGATATACCCAAACAGGGTGAGCTGAGACCCAGCTTGCTGATCTAACAACTGTTGTCCTTAGGCTTATTGCCAGACACAGGCTTTACAGAAATGTAAGCAAAACTAAACTTTGGAGTGACAAAGCTGGGACAGAGGGCCAGAAACAGCCCCAGAGAGTCTGGTAGGCTGCTCTTGCGACCAGAGAAAAGGGAGGTGCAATGGTAACCCCCACTTATGCTTCTCTCCTATTAATACATACCAATGGCTGCTGTCCCAAACACCTCAGTTCCTCCCTTAATAGCTGAAGTAGCCTTACTTTATGGGGCTCCAGGTCATGGTCTTTTATGGTCTTTTTATTGTAACTAACAAGGTGCTGCCCTAGATGGCAGTTGGGTTTGGCTATGCATGGAGGCAATTACCCTGGTGCTGCTTTTACTCCGGAATCAGCCTTCTGTTTGAGGACTCTCAGAAGGGGGTGAAAAAAGAAAGCTCATGACAGCCTGCAAAACTTTTCAGTCATGTTTGAAATCTTAGCCCTTTTTTCTCTCCCACTCAACTAAAGCTCTGGAGTAGATACAACACAAGATACCCGAGTCCTTGGGGAATGGTCCCAGTTTTCAAGAAGGACAAGAAGGAAGATGCCAAACCTACAGGTCTGTCAGTTTCACTTCAGTGCTTGGTAAAGTTATGGAGAAGATTATTCGGGAGGTATTGGAAAACACCGGAAAGACAACGCAGCCATTAGTCACAGCCAGCACGGCTTCACGAGAGGAAAGTCCTGCTTATCAAACCTCATTTCCTTTTATGACAAGGTAACCCCCCTAGCTGATCAAGGGAAACCATTTGACATCCTCTTTTTGGATTTCAGTAAAGCTTTCAATAGTGCCTCTCCACAGGATCCTTCTGGACAAAATGTCCAGAGCTGGATAAACACATCAATGGTGTGACAATGGGGTGACATCAGACTGGCGACCTGTCACTAGTGGGGTTCTACAGGGCTCCATCCTAAGCCCTGTGCTCTTCAGCATCTTCAGAAATGACTTGGATGCAGGACTGGGAGGGACACAGCAAATTTGCAGATGATACAAAACTGGGAGGAGCTGTTGACTCCCTGCAAGGCAGAGAGACCTCAGCTATTTAGAGGGCTGGGGAATCACCAACCATGTGAAGTTCAACAAGGGGAAGTGCTGGATTCTGCACCTGGGATGGGGCAACCCTGGATATACATACTGGGGAATGAGACACTGGAAAGCAGTGCCACAGAAAGGGACCTGGGGGTCTTGGTTGATGACAAGTTGAATGTGAGTCAGCAGTGCCCTGGCAGCCAGGAGGGACATCCATGTCCTGGGGGGCATCAAGTTGGATATTAGAAAAATGATCTTCACCCAGAGGGTGGTTGGGCACTGGAACAGACCCCCCAGGGCAGTGGTCACAGCACCAAGCCTGACACAGTTCAAGAAGTGTTTGGACAATGCACTCAGGCACATAGTGTGACTCTTGGGGATGCCCTGTGCAGGGCCAGGAGTTGGACTCGGTGATCCTTGTGGGTCCCTTCCAGCTCAGCATATTTTGTGATTCTGTAATAATTCTTGATCTATTGTATCTATTCTGTAATAATTCTTGATCAATAGTAGCTATTGCTAATCAGGCAGTTGGGGCCAGATCTAGGGGGAAAAGAAAAGAAAAAATAAAAGAAAAAAAAAAAGAGAAAAAAATAGGAAAAAAAAGAAAAAAAAAGAAAAAAAAAGTATTTCCCATGAACACCATTGCTGTGTCTACAAATGATATTCCTCCTCTGCAATTCAATTCTTCACACACATATACCCGCTCCTGCCCTTTATGTTGTCTCTAAGAGTCTTGACACTGACTTATTCAAGTAGCTTTCACTTCCTTCTTGCAGCAGTTCAAGAGGTCTGAAGTCAACCACAGTGTTAGACAGGAACAAATGCAAATGCCTAGGGCCAGACCTGTTTGGATTTCAGCAAAAATATAAATCACCTCTGATTCTGTTTTTATTTGCTGCCTTAAGCTAGTCATTAAAACATTGAAAACAATCTGGGTGCAATCATTTTCTTCTGATCCAGCTCCTTTCCCCTGTAATCAGCACTSCAGGAGAACATATGGGCTTCCTCTGTCACTTGGCTCCTGATTTACACCACGGTAAATCTACTGAAGTCAACAGAATTCCCCAGGAGCCACACTTGGCTTTGCTGCATGTGAGCAACCGCTGAAGTGAAATGAGCACCTGTGTCACCAAGAGGTCGCCTTGTACGGCTGTTCCTGACGTGGGGAGGACGTGCCAGCGGTGGGAGGGTGCCAACACCTCCAGCCCACACCCCCAAAACGCCGCGGCTGGCAGAGCTGACAATCCACTTCCCTGTGTAAGCGCTTAAACTGTCAAGCGGCCGCCAAGTGCTTCGGAAAGCTGAACACATCTAGTTTGGGAGAAGGAGCTTCAGGAGGTTCTCATAATTCTCAAGTGCGTGTATGTTTGGACAGGGAAAGGTAAAGCTTTTTGTGGTATGTTAAGCAAGGAAGAAATTATCAGGAGGCCAACAAAGACAAAACTTCGCAGAAGTGCACTGTAGGTTTAAAATGCAGGTTAGTCAGGGCTGTCCTCAACAACAACTCTCAGCTAGTGCTCATTATTAGTGTTAATTCAGGTTTCAGCTGCACAGTCTATCAGTTCAAATTGTCTGTGCCTGGGATTTCTGCCAAGCTCCTCCTTCAGAGGCAATTCCTACTCTGCTTCCCTGTTACACCAGGTTTATTTATACTCATCTCCTACTGTCAGCAGACCCCAGCCAGCTAAAAGAATCTAACGGGGTACAACCCTTCCTCTCTCATCTGCATTCCCCATGCTACAATCACTGAAGTTTTACAAAAGATGCGTTTAGAGTTTTCTGCTGTCTAACCTTCTAGAGAAAAAAAATCACCACTGTCTTCTCCACTTGTAAAATGGGTACAGAGATAGTATGAATATTACACTGTTAATCCTCAGCATTTCCATATCAATCAGCTCCACTTGGAACCACAATATTCTCTGAGGCTGATACCTACAGTTTTCTGTTAATGATCCTCACATTCTTAAAACTTCCAGGATAAAAAGAACAGCTTTCTAGAACTGCTTATGTCTAATTCGGTGAAAGAAAGTTCATTAATCTGAAATTCACTTTGTGACAACAGAAAAACTGTTTCTAGGAAAACACTGAGGAAGCCTAGAGACTTTTGTGATAAAACTGGAAATAGGTAAGCCAGAAAAGGAAGGGTTTAGTTTTTTTCATGAAAATCTGGACCTGGGATGTTTCCCCCTATTCCCACCGATTTGTAAACTTGGATGGATGAACATATACCTTGCTTATCCCATGCCTGTGAGATCTGTGCAAGTTTCTAAGGGAAACACGACTACATTTTCCTTGTTGCAGGAGTTACCAGAACTTAGACCCAGTTTTGCATGTGCAAGAAATGCCATACACTCCACTGATCCCAAGCGTCAGGATAGAAACAGGGATAAGAAACAGCTCTCAGCAGCCTATTACCAACAGCAGGATTAGCTCAGGGAATCTCTCACTGACCCTTGGACTTCACTGAGGGTTTATCACAGGAAATGGACACATCCCAGCAGATGCCACCTCTCAGAAGAAAACAGGGCTGAGGAGCCAGCCATCAGCCATCTTCTCAATCAGGTTCTTCCAGGTGCATGACTTTGCTGTCCAGACCCAGCAAGAGGCTGCTCTTTCTGGCAACCCTTCAAATTGTGTGGGAACCTGGGAGCCCTACACAGCTCCTCACAGCTCCCCACCTCAGCAAATCAGATCAGGTTTGTGGCAATTTCAGATGGGTCAGAAAGCTGAGAAACTACAATCACAAGTTTACAGGCAGTAAGCCACGCACATTACTCATGGCTGAGTTTCAGGATTGGGCATCCTATATCTGCTCATCTCTTCTGAAGGAGTAATGGTGTGGGTGGTGTGCATTAGCCAAAGACCAGTGGAGGGAGCAGAGGGCAGGTTCTAGCCAAGGACCACTGGGCACAGCTTTTCACTTAGCAAAGTGCTAAGTGGTGCCGTTGTGCAGGGCAGAGAGGACACCAAATTCCACCATCTGAACCTTGTGGTATCAGAGGCAACAAGCACAACAGGTTATGGTTACAGGTGTCTCAAAGCCATCTCATGAGTGGGACTTTTGGAGGTCCACAGAGCTCCTTTGAATTCAATCAATGCTCATTGATATAAGCAGTAGAGCAAAAACTCCCCTCTCTCTGTCTCTCTCTCTCTCTAGAAGGCCCTGAATACCACTTTTCCCTTGAGGGAAACTAGTTTTACAAATGTTTACAAATCTGAGTTATTGTGACAGAGATTTTGTAAACTGTGAACAAAAGCTGATTTACTCATTGCCATGCCCCTACTGACCTTATTGAAATATCCTCCTAGTGAAAATCAATTTTTCATTTTTAAAACAGAATATTTAATTATCATCCACATTGATTTAAACCTATCTCGAATTGCAGTGATGTTACACTCAGAAAAAATATGAGGCAGAAGTGATCCCTCCTGCAGTAGGCACTTACACCGTGCAAGCATTTCTGACTGGGCAGGTTTTCCTATCAAAAGGCTTTTCCTCAGGAAGGCAACCCAAATGTTTGCTGGAGAGCAGGTGTATTATCCTAGGGGATTCTTAGCTTCAAAATGATGCCTTGCCATCTCTCTTGGGTAGTAATTACAGTTACGGTAAGATGTTAGCCTACTTCCCTCTCTTCTTTGTTTTTTTTTTTTCCTTTTAATTGTGACAATACGTGTAGGTACTTGGAGATGTGTGTGGATGAAGGGTTTCTGGGCAGTCGCAAGCCTTCAGGGAGGGAGCAGCGAGCTGCTGGAACTGCCTCCCACGGCTCTGCTGCTCCTGTGAGCTGAAGCAGGGCGAGTGCCCTTCACCCCTGGAGCTCACCTGACTAAGAGCAGCAAACCAGGCAGCAGGCAGGGAGGTGCCTCTGCCCTGTCAGCTCCTGCCTGTACAGGCTGCAGTCACTGGATGTGGTCTGAGTACATCCTCAAGCTCTCCGCAGGCAGGAAGGCACAGACATCTCTATCTGGTGCATCTAGTCCAAAAAGAGTTGTCTTTAACACCTAGATGAGTTTTTTATTATAAGCCATTTATTTGTTATGCTTTTTAATGATACACCAAATGCTCCAGCATCCATACTTTCTACTGCATTAAGCAGGAAGTCACTGTGCTGAAACACAGTAAAGTAGTAAGAAAGAAATAAATAGATTTCCACTTCAGGGGAAAAAAAATTAAAAATCTGTACTGGCATGCGTTTTCCTCCTTTTCTTTCATGTAATGATTTTACATGGTTGGTCATTACCTGACTGACTGCATGTGTTCACATCAAATAGAAAAAAAAAAATCCCATCCAAATCTAAAAAGGAAGACTCCTTTGTCCCTTTCTAATGGGATGAATATGTAAAATCCATGTGGACCAAGTCAGCCCACTGAATTCCCACATTTCTGCACATTTATTGGCTTGTCAGCTGAAAACCAGGCAAAAGCTCTCAACCAAGGAGCCTGCTGATAAGTGCCTTGGAGATATTTCAAGTGAAAATGAGACCTCCTGTCCTTATGCATTTCTAGCTAAATATGTAATATCTTAACTCTTATAGATAACAGGGGAAGAACAACTGGCTCCCCAGGATAAAAACTTCTTTCATATTAGTAAGCATCCAGGAAAGGAACTGTTTTCTCAGTAAATTATAGAGCTATCTGTTGATACAGGAGAGCTGGCTGCTTGTCTAAATACAAGGATATTAAAAGCAGGGATCACAGTGTAAAATGTGGATAAGAATAAGCAGAATATATCTGAGGTAGGAGTATCTCTATCGTCACATAAAAAATACTGGAAAATAAAGCAATAAATGTTGCAAAGCTGCTGCTTTGGTTTTACTACTTTGGAGCTATCATGCTCTCAAAAGTCAGTTGAAGGAAAATGATAATAATTGTTCACCTCAAGATGCCCTGAATTTGCTCACTCTGGACTTTGCAAAAGAGACTCCCACCAAGTTCAGGGAACAACAGTAGTATTGGGTGTTCCCAACTCTGAAAAAATCAATCGCTGATTGACATAACCCTTAAGAACAAATGAGGCATTCAGGAGAGCTGCTCTTTGCCAGAAAGCAGCATCATTTGTTCACCATCCAAAACCTGGCAAGAGAACTGCCAATTCATGAGCGTCCCCTCTTTTGCCAGTTCTCTGCCTTACTACATCAGCAATTCCCTCACCTCCCCCACTGAAAGTGGAAAATTAATTTCTAACACACACTTATTAAATCGCCATCAAAAACTACTGCTGAACTACTATTTTTGAGGCATCTTTTATCGGTGTCATCTTACAAAAACCAAAAAAAAAGGTCAAATTCAACAGCTAACCAAAATAATACAGAAGAATCTAAGGATCTTTGACTCGTTTCAGTCTGAGGGAATTAACTAACATATTTATTAACCTCCCTGTTCTCCTCTAATTTTTGTGTAGTTGAAGACTCAGCCATGAAATAGAAGGTTTAATAGCAGCTGGTGTTAACAGACTTTGCAGCCACTGTGGGCAAAATGGTATTAGCAGTCTCCCAAGGAATTGCTGCCATCACACAGCAATGTATTTAGAATGAGGTGCTCCAGAATTTCCTCAAAACCATTTGAATTGCCACATCTTTTTTCAAGCAAAACTGTGTTTTCTCTTAATTCCTATGAGACCTTTCTGTGTCTGTATTTAAGAATCCATTAGCAGGACAAATGCAATAGGAAAATAAGTATTTTGACAGTAAGAAAAAGCTGTGAAAGACATGTTCTACTTCTCCATACAGTCAGCAGAAAATCTCAAAGTGAACAGAAGCCTTACCCTACAACCTACTGATGTCTCTCTCTCCATTGTAGGTCCTCACATTTTTCTGCATGGAGCTTTCCCCAGACTTCCCAGCTACACCAGACCAGTGGCTCTCGTGAGACCCAGCATAGGCCAGCTCTTATTTTCCACAATACAACCAAACCCTCATTAATAAAGCCAGCAAAAAGAAAGACACAGTGCACTCTTCAAGTATCCAGCTCTTCAAGGCAGTTCTGTTTAAGGAGATTAATATGCAATCTGCTAATTTTTTTTTAGGAATCAATATTTACTTAAGAACAATAGCTCTTCCAAGACCTTTTAAGTTTATCATACCACTGTGATGCTAATGTCTCTTAATGAAAACAAATCATTCCCCACAAAGGATCAATCTTTTGGGCGTAGTTCTGATTTTGTTTGCACTGTTTTATTCCAGAAGCTGCAGCTAATGGGGTCTCTACTGATTTACACCCACAATCAGGATAAGCTTCTTTCCATTCGCAGCAAGCACAGTGCATGTGGTGCTGCTGGAGCCCAAGTGATTTGGAATACAGCTGAGAGTACTCTCAGAGTCTTTCAGGTTTTTTGAACTTTTATATCATGCTGCTTCTACTCACATAAGACAGAAAATGAAAGCACAGTGTACTTGCATAGCGTAACTAAGCAACAAGGCACAGCAGGGAGACCCAGTTATCTGGTGCTAATCAGACCCCAGGGATGTGAAGCTTATGAATTAAGGGCCATTTTAACATTTATCATATTTCTTTTCATTTAAAGGTAAAAATAAATTATTTCTATAAGCTGCTTTGATCCCTGGAAAATGTCTTCTGACATTAAATCCACTCCATGTGGCTCTCAGAGATTACTGTACCACATACCTGCCACTCAAAACGCTCAGTCCAGAGCATTGGGTGGTCCACATCACCAACCCATTTCAAACATGGTAGTCCAGAGCCACCTCCTCCCAGACGTGGTCTCTGTATGGCACTTCTGCAAGCCCATGAGTCCTGGGCTAGCCTCAGAGGGCAGCCAGAGACCTGCTGGTGCTGGGGTGTAGGACTCGGGAGGCTGCCTTCATGCCCGCAAGGATTCCAAGTTAAATGTCTCCAAGCGGTAAATGAAATTAACTAAAATGACAATATCTAATTTATGACAGTCTGCTAAAAGCTGCATTTCAGCTCTGTTAGAGATGGGAGCAGTGCAGGATTCCTATAACAGGATATATACTGGCATGTCTCTCCCCCACCAAAGTAGTGCAAACGAAAATGGGCACAAGAGAATACTAAATGTAGCCTGGGCTCTTTTGGGCTCAGCTCAAATAGTGACATCCTGTCTTCTTATCACAACTGCCAGGACCACAAGGAACTCTGAGAAACAATGGCTTCACTCAGTTCAGTGGCAGTATCAACAAAGTAGTGTCACACACAGCATGGCTGCAGGTGACAGCACCAAGCCTGAAACACTCCATTAGTGCCATTATGCAGAACTTGTACTTAGCCATTCTGTGGACTAACATATCTTTTGAAAACTATTTCGTGTTTTACTTTATGCTGCCTCAAGGCATGGGCTAAATGTGCTAGTTAACACCTATGTTCACCTCCTAGACTGTGTCTGTGTTTTGGTTTACTCAATCCGTTCCAGTCACTGCAAATCATTCCAGTAAGGAGGCATGCAAAGGCACAGAGACAGCACAAGTGCTGTGTGTAAGATCAGCGATCAAGGCTCTTCAGTGGCTGGACACAAGCTGCAGCAGATGGCAGCTCTGTGGAATGAAAGTTTAATCTTTGAGCTCAGTTATTAGAAACAGGAATGCCCACTGTTGGGCACAGGCCTACACATGCRGCCAAAAGGTTTGTTGCACAGGCAATGCCAGAAGGCAATTATCACAATTAGGTCATCTTTTTGACCCATTTTAAATGGACTAATACCAGCGGTTATTATCAGCTTGTATCTTGTTCCAGCAATGATCTAGATCCTCCTGCACTGAGGATTCAGCACAAGCTGTGAAAGCACAGAGATATTTTTTGTCTAATTTGGAATGGTGCTGAGCTAAGGGAGACGAACAGGGGACTGCAGGTAAGGAACAAGGGCACGAGCCCAGGCCCAGGGGTGACCAAGGYTCACAAATCGACAGCAGAGCTATCTGCAAGGGCTCTTTGTTTTCATGACTGTATAAGTAATGGTAATATCAGCAGTTCATGGCCGCTGCTTCGTCTCCTTGCACAATTTCTTATGGCATGTGGAATAAGGCAAGGGAATACAGCAGTGTGTAATTATCCTTCTCAATTCAAACAYTGCCCTCCTAGGCAAGAGCTGGATCTTAGTGCTGGGAGGTCAGCTTTTTCATTAGCAGTGGATATCCTGGAAGTAGAGACACCCAGAAGCAGAAAACTGAGCTCATTAGAACCAAGCGGGAAAAAGAGCTGCTGCACTTAGAACTTGTTAAAAAAAAGAGTAAAAGAACTCCTTTGCACATTACTTAACACCAAGAAGAAATAAGATTTCCACTTGGAGAATGACAGAGGAAATCGGTTAAACACATTTCCCAGGGGAAGTAGGAGAACGGATTAAGAGTTAAATGCTCRCACTGTTGCTCCTGCAGTGCCAGCATGCAGAAGTAACCACTCCAGGTTTGCCACCATGATCTGTGCCCTCATCCTTGTGTCCCACTGCTTCCAGCTCTTGCTCCAGCACACCACAGCTCCTGCTTACCACCTCAGGGTGCTCCAAACAGAGTTAATGCTTTATGGACCCTCAAACACAAAGTTCAGCTTGCTCCTCTCCAGAAAGCTCCTCCACCACTGCTGCACACAGGGCTATTAGTGGGCACCTTCCTCAGGCTAATAGTGCAATGGAATTTTCTATATTCATTACCATTAAATCAGGCTGAATGGAGGATCAGCCAGTAAATCAAGAGGAAGATCTTGTTATTTCCTAGGTATGGTCTTTGGTTTTTTAGATTATGCAATTCCAGTTCATGGATACACAAATTGCAGAGTGTGAATCATTAATATCCAATTTGGGGAAGTTACTGGAATGTAACTGCTGAGTAAGCAAATGAAAACATAAAGCTATCAGCAGTATTATACTAATTTGGTAGTGCTCCACACAGAATGAGGAGCAGTAGTTTATAGAAACAAAACTTCCTTGCCTAGAGGGCCAGCCTTCCTTTTACCTAAATTCCTAAGAAAAGCCTAATACTATTATTTGGCACTTTTCAGATTAAAGTAATTTGCTTATCTGGAAGACTGAAGACAGTTTGCTAGTAGTGGCAAATGAAAAGACAGCCTGAGGAACCGAGGTACCGAATGCAACTGCTCCACACATCGCTTTGYATGTCTCTTGAGAGCACTGTCACTTAAATCCCACTGTTCACTATTTGGATCCCATTCATGTTTTGCAAGGTACAGAAAAGATATAACAGGATACACAGGAAAAAAAATAAATCTCTCTCTTACATTATGAGCCATTGTTCCTGAATATTATTGGTCTTCTGCCAGCATAAGTGTAGTAAAGATTATTTTTTGGCTGAGATTGATCTGATATGAACAAGTATCCCGTCATAGTCAGAGAACAACTAGAGATGCCTAGAGAAGCCTTGCTTTGATTACATTTCATGGGTCTATACAAGGGATGGGTCAGGCAATGTCTTACTGAACATGAAAATTAAAGATTCTCCAAGGAAATATGAACTGAAATGCAATTGGGCTTTTTACTTTTAATATCCTAGTGTTTGCCATCTGTTATTTGATGTCCTGAATTCTTATTTAAACTGTGTTTGACAAACAGAGCTTGATAGAAGAAAAATTAGAAGTTAAAATGAACACAAACTCTCATAGAAGTCTCATCTGTACATCTTCATCTGCACCAGTCTTATGTAGAGGAGCACAAACATGAGGTTGTCATAAAAAAGCATCAAGTGTGATATTCAACCTTAAGAGAGACTTTTGCTTACAAATATTTTCCTGACATTTCAGGAGGAATCGCGTTTTACTTCTCACCCAAAAACATTGCAGAGGGCAGCTGCTTCCTTCTAAATCTTTACCATGCCACACATGAATGATATTTCAGAAGCACTTTTTGTGGGTTTAAAAGCATCTTCTAAATATAGATACCTTGCTTACAGTCTCCAGAGTAGATGCATGGCTTTAACATCCTTAGATTCACCTGAAGAAGTGGTTCCCCTCAATATCTCACACAAATGAACCTGATATTTTTGTCTTAAGATTTCTTTGGGCCACATTTATTTCTTTCAGTACCTTTTGAGTAAGTTATTTTCTTATGCAAAAGGTGCCTGGAAAGTCTGACACAATATTACACAAGCTTTGGAGCCAGCCTCCCCACCTCCAAGCACAGCACCACTCAGCTAAGCACCTACTTTATTCTAGGTTCTTGTTTCAGGAAAATGTAACTCAGATTAATTGGAAATGAATACTTGGGTGCTTCATACTTCACTAAAAAGTACCAGGTTCTTCAAGAGAGCTGCTGCATGTTGATTTTCACTTGAGATGGGTACATTTGAGCAGAGCTGGGCAGCCATCCCAAAGATTGCTTTTCATGCAGTGTTACCATTAACCATCACACAGCAAAGGGATAAAGAATCCTACTCTGGCACATAAGAACTTGAATTTGCAAAAGCCTCAGTAACAGCTGGTTAGCAATAATATTAATGCCCCCCCAAATACATATCAATACTGAACTGTGGAGCTGGAAGCCCAACAGAAGTCAACAGTCCTGTATCATGAGATTAATGCTCCCTCCAAAAGGAACTGTGCATTTTTCATGCTTCATCTCTATTGTCTGTCTCTTGTATTGACTTAAAAATAATAAAACAGCCTACACATTACGTTGAGGCAAAGTAAAGCTGCAAAGAAATAAGAAAACCAGCTATTACTTCTTTGTGTGTGTGAATGAAATGGAATCTAACTTACAGAACCACGCACAGCAGATGACCTTGTTTGTCTTATTCATTTCTCCAACTTTGTTTCACTTAAGGAGTATGAAAATCAAATTCTTTTTGCCTGGTAACAAATAACCAACACCAGAAACCCTATGAGGGTTGTGAATGTCAGGGGAAATTGATAGTGGGCTGAATGAATTTCCCTAGTGCAACAGCACATCAATTACTCATTCAAATTGTCACCTGAGACCCCTAAAATTCAGACCAGTGTCAAACACTCTCACTCCCTCTCCTCAAGAGAGCTTGTTTATGGTTAGGTCCTCATTCCCCTTCCATTAACTTCAGGCTGACAGCCTACCAGATATAATCCAGTTAGTAACAGTAGAGGACCATCAATACCTCATTTGGGCTTGTCCTTCTCATGCCCCTAAATACAAGTCCTGGATTTTGCAGGGGAAAACTACATTGTTATGTCTTTTCATCACTAACACCAGCTGGATTTGTGCAAAGTTATACGTGAAAAAAAGAGCAAACAAGTGCTGTAGAAAAAAAAAAAAAATCTACTGCATTTGGCCAAGAGATTTCAAATCAGCCCCAGTGCAGACCAGACTTTTTGCAGATTTAAATCCTATTGCACTCCATGAAACCAGCTACTGGTTTTAGCACTATCCTTGTCAGTGAGCTTCACAGGTTCAAATGAGATCACAAATGAGATCTGTGTTTCCCAGAGCTGCCAGGATTTGAGTTAGCAATGAACATAAACGCCAGCCTCAGAGATTTACATCTTCCGACAAATGAGAGGCAGAATCTGTGCTCCAGACTGAGCCCTTGTGCATTCCTCAAGCCCAGTTTTGCCTTGAGAAGGACACCGAGAGGCAGAGGCAGAGTGTGAGGCCCAGGAGCTGTGTGAGTTACACACACTGAGCTGTTGGCCAGTTCTGGAATTGCTGAGCTGTGCTGGGAGGAAGCTCTGTGGCCATATATCATTCTCCTTGGTGACCGCCCTTCCCCCTTCTTCATGGTTTGCCATACCCAAGAGATCAGTTTCTGCTCCCTGACCCAGGACACAGCCCTTGCCTGTTACTGACCATGCCAGTCAGCAAGCAGGTGAAATGGGCTGCATTCATTCCCACGCGATCATGTGCATTCAGTGACAAAACCAAGACCATAATTTTCATGAAAAGCAGCAGACCTTAGTCCAGTCAGGGGAGAAAATTTTAGCATAAAACTAAAACTCTCTTTTAGGAATAATCTCAATATTCTGTGATCAYTCAAATCCCTGGAAAAGCTCGCCCTACTGCTTTCATTTCCTATTTGCTCACTGTGCATGCCTGCCATAGCCAAGAAACGCACTCGCTACTTAATCTGCTTGCGGTCCAGGATCAAGAGCTACATTTTCCATCTACCTATTTAGGTACTCAAGCAGCTTTTTAATTTTTCTCTGTTATTCCTGTGCACTAGGAACTCAGGGACACCTTCAGTAGTGCTCCTGGCCCAAAGCAAGCATCTAGATTACGGAAAGGCATTAGCATGCTTTGAAATTCAGACTGTTTGAGTCATACATCAACCACAATAAAGCTTCTTTGCTTTTCAGTTTTCTGCCACAATGACTTTAATGCTCCTTTGACAGTCTGGTGGAATAGATATTTGCCAGTGTGTTGGCATTGGAGATGGATACAGCCTCCAATGTAGACTGGGGGGAGGAGGAAGGGGCTGTGTAGGCAGGTGCAGTCTACAAAGTATGTCAAGCACTGTTGGACAAATGTACCTGCTAGTACACTGGGGAGGTCTAAAATCAGCTTCATCCCCCTTTTGCTGTTCTAGCACTGTAAGATATATCCATCTGATGAGCTCTGAGGGTAATGCTACAGAGCACYGCAAACTAATATTCTGTGCTCTTTCTGCAGTCCTTGTAATAAATGATGAATTATCAGTTAGCTCAGGAAGAGCCATTTCAAAAGCATTCTCATATGTAGCTGCTTAATCCTAAACCCAGTTTTACCTTTCCTTTCACCTGTAAAGCCAGAAGCAAGTAACACTGTGGAAGGCTGCTAGTAAACTTGAGATACCTTCGTCTTGATTACTGCAAGATCCCAGAGCCGCTCCCCAAGAAGAGCAAGATGCCAGACGCGTGTACCGTACACATGCACAGCATCTAATTATAGCAGCACTTCTCTCGTTAATACTTTCTGACCCTGTAGGTTATTTTCCCTGGGATACTGCTTACAAATTCCCTTCCTCCTCGCCACTGTCCTCTTATGCTGACAAGAGCAGAGAAAAGCTCCTGCTGTGTTCAGAATGCTAATAATTGCCTGAGTTATCAATCAAAACAGATGGAGACAAAAGTAATCAGCATCATCAGAATATCTCTATGATGCAGCAAGGAGGTATGCTGAACTCTGCCCGAATGAAAGGGCCAAGCTAAGAGCTAGCTAGTGCCTGAGAATTACACTAATGTGATGTGACATTTGCTTAAAGCCAAGTCCTTCTGATAATGAGTTTCTGAGTTCTCACAGCAAAGTCACAGCTATTGTTCAAGGTTCAGAAAATCTGCAGATGGCAGGCCAGAATAATAGCAAAAGTGAAAAGAAACAACAGTGAAATGCCAGGGAAAAGGAAGTCAGAACAAGTGAAGTATAACTTTCTAGGGGTTTTGCATTCAAAAGACCATAGGAGGATGTCTCTGCAGACGTATCTCTAGCAAGCTGACTCAGTCATCTGGACCAACACTTCGCTTCAAACATGTCACCTGTCCCCATGCCTTACTGGCTTAGCCGCATCAGACAGTACTTTGCAGCAATTCGTTTCTGTGTGCAGCAAGGGAGACTCATATCCTCCACCATTAGTCATTTAACCAAGCCATCTTTTAACAGGAGCCATCAGTCATTTAGAGGGCATCACATCAATTTGGGCAGTGCAAAGATCTTCAGGAGTCAGATCTCCAAGGCATCAAGCAAGTGAAAATGTTTATTTACCTATTCCTTAAACATCGTGTTTTGTTGTCTCAGATTACACTCATTACACTGTTCTAGTCTCATCATGTAGCAATTTCTGTGTCTCATTCGAAACATAGTTCCATTCATGTGTACGGATTTAAAAATAAAACAAAATAGTTAATTCAGGTCTGTGTTAGCTTGGTTAACTCAGGAGAAGTGGCTGTCAAAACCACATAATTCCTAGGCTTGCTGTTAAAAACGTTAGCAATCCCTGAGCTGTGCTGGTGCCTCTCCCCAGTGTCCATGCTGGCCATGGGGCCACTGTCCCCCAGTCTGCAGAGCCTCTCAGGCTTCAGCCCAAGTGTCTCCTGTGCCAGGAATGAGGGAGGGAAGAGCAGAAACAGTCCTTGCTGATCTCAGTCCACCTGTTGCTATCCCCAGGTTCTTTATCCCGCCTCAGTATAATTTGACACTAGCTCGACAGCTCTTTACTTGCTAAATGTGTAAAATGGCTTTAAAAGCCATTTTGGGGATTAACACACACCCTCCCTCTCAAATTTAATTGAAGCATATAACAAARAAAAGGATCCTTACACACTATCATCTCTAGACAGCTTAAGGATTTAGCTAGACACTGTCAAGGTATCTGAAATCCTCCTCCATTCACATATCACCAGTTGGTGAAGAGATCGTTTCTGTACTAAATTTCAACTTTTCCCCTCTCTTTGGATTATTTATACACTTTCATTAGTCCAAGATCACTCCCTTTGATATAATGACATCTTAGAGAGAGAGGAGAAAAAAAAAAGAAGAAAAGGGTAATTTAATGTGCGTGCACTTGCAAGTGTACAACACATACACATAAAAGTAAAGAAACATTGCCACAAATAGGTATAGAATTTAGATATAGATTCAAAGATGAAGAGTGGAAAAAATCTACACAAGATCCATTAAGCCTATGTGTCCTGCTTTAGCCATGAGTTGTAACCATCAGGTTAATTTGCTTAATTTGTGGTTTTCAGTTCTCTGCTCTCACTATTGGAAGAGGTCCAGCAGCCGTGCCCCCCACCAAGCATTTCAGACTTGGCTGCCTTGCAGGAACACAACAGATGACTCCATTTTGCAAGGCAATGCTGAGGAAATGTCTTTATGGACCCTGAAGCATCTTGAACACTAAGGCTTGCCTCCAGCCAAGCAAGTTAAGGTCCTTCTAATTACACATCTCTACATTTATTCTTCTCCTCCCCTCCTGTAATGAAAGGAGGACTAGGAAATTGCCTTTCACTCTCAAGGAAAATCTGCTTTTTATATTAGGTGGATTAATTAAATTAATTAGTTATTCACACAGCACTTTAAAAACATAAGGATATAAGAACTTCAGTAGGTTTGAAATTATAAAGCGTAGTATAAAGGTGACACCAGTCACATTCAGTTTAGCACTTGCCAAATGCTTCTGCCAAGAATAGGAGCTAGAGGCACACGTGCTGTCCCACCTGTCCCACCAAAATAAAGGCTGGCTCACAGTCATGCTAATGCACATCTCCATGGCACTCATGCCATTTAAGATTATCTGACCTAACCAGGGAGGGTGCGACAGGTCCAAAGGGAATTGTGCCCCTGTGTTGTGTGTCCAAGGCCACGAACTGAGCTGTGCAAGAGAGGCCTGAAGAGCTTCCAGAATCCTCCTTGACAGTAAAAAAGTCTGTTGTTGCTTTCAATGCGCAGTGTCCTGGGTGGCTCAAGGATTTGTGATCGTCACCAAAGGCACTCACGGACAGAATGGTCCTTTTCTGAGCCACGTTAACTGAACAAACCAAAATATGCAAAAGCCACATGAAAACGCCTCAAAACATTACAGTTCACATTTAGGACTAAAGCAGATTTTGTTTTTGAAGTAATTCAGAGTGAGATAGTGAAGAAGAAACATTTTGTGACTTAGTTTCTCAAGCTGTGCTTCAGACATTTATGCATTTTTAGTACCCAAACCATTAATTTTAATATATCCAAGTCAGTGTATAACTTTTAGATAATTTCAAATCCAAACTACTAGAGTATTTAAACTATTAGTCTCAGATCTTGACTATCAAGTACAGTCTTCAGATGAAGTGCTATTCCCATAGCTCAAAAAAGAACTTGTATTAGCTACAAGAGCTTCAAATTACTTGGGCAATTTCTGGACTAACAGGAAAAAGGCAAAATTTGTCACACTAATGATTCATTGTGAATAATTCCCCTCATTCTGCCAGAAATACAGTTGCAAAACCCCCCCAAACCCTCAAGCAAGATGCAGAGAGCTTACTTGCTGCCCAAATTGTGCTCTGATGTGTGACACTATTTATCTGACAGTTTTCATGGACACTAAATGAATTTAGAAGTGGAAAGGAAAACAGAAATGAGGTGACTTCTGTTAAGTTTAGGAAGTTACAAAAAAAAAGAGAAAGGAAAAACAGCTCTCTAGTGCATGTGTAAAAGAATATCTAGGTTATTTCAAAATTAAGAACAATAAACAAGTTTAAAAATAAAAATGTCTTCCTGTTACACTTTGAATATGAGAAGAAACAATCCGTGACATTCTTGATTCACATTCTGAAGTTTAAGAACATATGCATTCATCCTGTTTTATTTCATATACTTAATTGCCCAACTAGGTTAGAAAACACATCATGTTGAATGTGATGTGTTCATTGAAGTGTTTTAAAGCACAAGCTTGATTCACATAGATCCTCACAGGTTGTGCTTCCAAGAAAGAGATATTTTCCCATTTCCACACACTGAGGGTGAGTCCCRAGGTCACGTGAAACGTGGCAGCAATTGACATTCCAGGAGGGTTAGACCACTATTAACACTCCTAGCTCAGCCTAACGCAAAGTGCTAAGCACCATCTAACTCTTACAAGAGTCTAGGAACCACAAAACATCATTAACCAGAAGAAGCATTAAATTCCCCCAAAATTCTGCTTTTATTTTTGTTATGCTACTTTCCTTCAAAGTTGAAAAGTGTGGTAGCTCTTTGAAGTCCTAACAGTCATTATTAAAAAATTCTCTGCTCCCTTTTCTAATTGCTTTTTTTGTTCATGAAAAGTCAATTAAAAATCCCACAGATCGCATTACCAGCATTTCCAGCTTATCTGGCCAGTCCAGGAAAACTGTTTGGATATTGTGTCACCCTCTTTTATTATGTGGCTGCCATCCATTGTTCAAAACAAAGTCTACTAAGCCCAACAACTCAAAGAAGCAGCAACAACTGTGGCTCAATCAATCTTCCTGTCCATATCATTCCCCCTCAGCCTTTATGTATCAGTAAATCTTCCCCACCTTTAACACGCAGGCTCACTAATACAGACCAACTACATCATAAAAGTAATGCTTCTGAAATAAAAGTATGACAACAGCTATTCCCTCTAAATTGTTTTTTTTTACTAATGTAAAGCTGAAAATTTTTGAAAAGAACAGAATTTTTACCCTAATACTTTCTGATAGTCAAAATAATATAATTGTTTTTTAAAGGGTTCGTGTAAAACAACAGCATCTCCATGTATAAGTGATGGAAGAATTCAAACCTAGATGCTTATATAATCTTACCATTGTTTTGTTCCTTTTTTTTTTTCCTGGGAGATATGCCAGCATGAAAAAAAAACCATCCTAAACCAATTTTTAAAACCTTGCTTTTGTACATAGACAGAACTGTTGATTTCATGACTGTTAATTGTTGAAGAAATGTTTTAAGAAGAGGTTAAAGTATTGCCAAAGAATATGTTTTTGATAGGGCTGTTCCTTCCAGGTTGTTGTGAGCATATAAAGAAAGTTCATAAAAGCATTTTTCCATTTTGCTTCCCATTTTAATTGGAACAACAAACTCACTCCAGATACAAAAATTAAATCAGTCTCTGTCCAAAGGACTTAGTGATCTATGGCTCTGTCTACTTAAAAACATTAAATAAACTTTAAAAAGCTTTAAGAGACAAGGTCTAATGAAATAGTTCTTCTGAACATTTCATTGGTGAAAAAAATATATTCAACATCATTAGCAAATGTAGTGAACACAAGAAGATGTTTTGAAAATAAAACCTACTGAATTTCTAACTTCTTCAAAATTTTATCAATTTCATTTGAAATAAAATAAACACCACAAAAGCACAGAAAGAAATATTATGTTTCAGCATGAATGAAGTTTGGAGTGTCTTTCACTATGAAATATTAAAGCATTTTTCATGTGATTTTCACTTGAAAAAAATGCATCTATTATTCAAAAAGATACACAATGAATTTTCTCAGATTTTGGTAGCCTCAAGTGAACTTCAACACTYCCAGAGTACAAGTTAATGAATAAAGAAAACATGACTGAAAAGAGAAGCCGGACAATTCTTTTCCCAGCAAAACAAACAGCAAAGTTTAAAACATTCTTATGATGAAGGATGCAAATAGGGACCATCTCTGCTTTCAGATGTAGTTGAGTTGTTTCCAGTAGTGGAAGAAAGGGAGAAGAGCTTTCCTTTACGTACTTAAAATAAGTTATTTCTTTAAAAAGTAGAGTTTGCATGTTGTTTTCAATTTTAAAAGTGATCTGTTTCAATAAAAGAGAAAAAAAAATGGCACAACATACATACTAGCTTTCAAGCTTTCCATAGCACTGAAGCAATTTCATACCTTTTGGAAAGACAAATGCTGGTGGTTTGGACTCTATGCTGTAAGGACCTTTTCCACAGAGGCCTCTCAGGATGAACATGCTACGTGAAGCAAAGGAGAGAGTGAAGCCCCAGTGCTGGTGGTTTCAGTCCTGCAAACGGGAGTCAGGTTTTGCTGCAGGTGAAACCTCTTGAAGAAAGCCAGGCTTCCCAGGGTGCTGACCACCTCATTTTAGCACAGGTGAGTATCTTTAATTAAAACAAGGACAATTAAAATGCTCACTTAGGATATGGCCCAATTCCTCCTCCACTGAGATCTGATGTGAGGGCCTGGGCATCTGCTGCCTCTCAGCAGCTCTGCAACACTGGTGTCAAAACCAAGATGCTGGTGTGAAGAGGCAAGAATGTGATAATCAATTTGAATTACTGCCTAGAGCTTGTAATTTCTACTCCCGATCTTGCAGAGAAATCCATGACGTTGGAGTTCACGCCTTAAGGAGAGCATGTTGCAGGAGGAGCAAATTAATTTTCAGTTGGGGCTTCTGTACTTCACTGACAAGCTTTATTTGCAAACCTGGCTATTCTCTGGCTTTGCTTTTATTACCTTTTGGTTGTTATTGTACACCCACAGACAATCTAGAAAATAATGGGGGAATTTCCTCTCCAGCCTCTGCTATATTTGGGGCTCACGTGTGCTGGAGACATCAGCTGTTAGCTGAGGCTGCCTAATTTTGTGCTGCATAATGACCTTACAGCAGAGGAATGGGATCCACTCAGAATTCCTTGTAGTGCTCTTACAGGTTTCATTTGCTTGTAAATTTAGGCAGGCAGTGGATGTGCTGGATGCCAAAGTGCTCTGTGCCACTGCGGATCTGCGCTACAATAAACAGCAGAGGTGTCCGTTTCTGCCTGCCCAGGCTCAGCTGAAAGAGAGAAATCAAATGTGGTTTTGCCATTATCTCCCCCAGCTCTCTCCCCAGTCATTAAACAAATGTGACTTTTAGCCACAAAATAGACACAAAACACAGGTGTAGCAGTTTTGCAGTTTCTAAAAAAGCAGTTTTGCAGCCATGCCTTGGAATAGCCTCCCCTGCTTACGAGCATGGCAGAGTAAATAAGCCAGCTGTTTTGATGATGAGTTTTAGTTTCCCACAAAACCCAGCCTGCTGGGCTGGCCCAATCCACTAGTCACCTATCTCTGATGTCCTTTTCCTTTCCTTCACGGCTTTTCCATGTGCAATTACTTCCACTAGGTTTGCAAGATGTGGATTCACACAAAAAGTGCACGAATGCTTAGCGGAATGCTCTTATTCAGCTGTTTAAGGGCATCTTCACCCATGTTTTCACCAACATCTGTGACAACACCAACCCCTCCCTGCAGGCTGAAGAACAAATGGGGAGTTTCCTGCTCCTCCCATGCCAAGGGATGGGCAGGAGAAGGCAGAGGTTTAGCCCTAAGGTGCTACACACGCTCCCTATGGCACAGGGTGTCGCTGAGGTCTGGGCAAATGCAGCTGGGGTGGGATGTGGGAGTGATGCTTTCACAGAGGTGGGATCTTCTCTCCTGCCCCTCTATGAGCCCTGGGGCACTGCACAAAGCAATCTGCTCTCTCTGGAAGCGTGCAGCAGAGGCAATGATCTGCCACACTAAGAAATGTATGGTCCCAGCTCCCACTTAGCTCAGGCCYCAGCGACAACTAGAAGCTCCAGCAGCTGTCTCTGAGGGAGACAAGACATTGCACATTGCTTCTCCCTGTCAGTCAGGAGACAGGAGGAGCTGGAAAGCAGTTGTTTTTCCTATCCATAGAATCATTCCAATCTTGCTCCACTGCCCATGGATCAACAGCCATCACACTGGTCTCATAGGAGGTTTTAGAAACCAGTCCTTTAGTGTCTTAGGGACACCAAATCTATGCACTTCTSCTACACTAAGACCTTCAGGGAAGTAACTGTACTTGCCAGTGTTGGCTGCACCTTCAGCTTCACCATTATCAAGTAGGAGATCAATTAGCATAGACTTCTGTCACTCTCCAAAATACAGAGGTTTCACAGAACATAGACGTTTATTCTATTAGATACCAGTACTTCAACCTTTCCATTACAGCCTAGAGGACAGGCTTTATGAAGCCACAATAAAGATACATGAGAGCTGTACTTGTTACTGTAGTTGAGATTTGGAGAAAAGAGCTTTGTATGTTACAAAGTGGCTTCCACAAAAAAACCCACAATAGACCAGGCATGTTCTTAAAGACAGGTGCAGAGATACATAAGGATACAGTCATATCAAAGAATCAAATACATCCTCTTATGAARTCAGTAAAGATGGTATCTATCAGAGAAGAACTTGTGCTTTTGTGCTGAAGAGATGGGTAAGGAATTCATAGATCAAGCAAATGAGGAAGAAATAGCAGTGAGTCTGACTGGGAGCTGCAAAGAGCAGTCATCATGGAAATTGTCTCTTCATGGGTCCCCAGCCAAGGTCCTCGGAACATCTGCTTTATGTCTCCTGAGGTTAAGAAACACATCAGTGATCACTGCCTTGCAGGCAGGAGCAGCTACAAAACCTAAAGCAAGAGGGTGGGAGGAGAGGAAAGAAGCAGCAGGAGGGAGACTGGTCCAGAAATGCTTCCACAGTGGGAGGCCCTGAGCAGACAGCCCCAGGAGGTACATGCTGTCCTGGGGAAAGATCAGGTGGCCAACAGAGAAGAGTGTTTGGAGGGAGGCTGTCAACTCATTTCACTGTCTCATACTCTAGAGGATGTGCCAGCCCAGCCTTCCTGGAAAACTGCTTCTTTCTGCAGAGACATTAAAAACTGCTGTACAATTTTCAAGTGTTAAAACTCTGACCCTGCCTGGAAAGTTCACAGTATCCAAGTCTTTTTAAATCTTAGCTATTCTATGGAAACAATGACCTGTCTTACGAGTGCTACAAACAACCATGGTTTGTGTGATACAACCCTTTGTCCCACAGAAGCTGGAGGACATAAATAATTTCAGCCAATGCACACCTGCCAAGTTACATCTGGTGTGGTGTTGGCACTAATCTGAGCTGGTTCTTTAACTGGTGACCTACAGGTGAAAATCTCTGCATTCCCCTACCCTGAGCTATCCATTTGTTCAGATTCAATATTTTATGTTCCCTGTGGTGTTGGTGTTCATGCAATATTTAATGAACAGTGCTTTGTGGATYGCAGTGTATCACGTATTTCTGCAGGAATAATGCATACCATGACCACATGAAAGATCTAATGCCATGCTTGTAAAATGCATGTTTTTATTGCACATTAACATGAACCCTATGGAATTAAGTTATAAACCAACATGCCTTACTGCAGACAGGCTAAGGCAGAGAGTGCTGCAGCACTAGTTTGCATTTAGTGCTGTTTGAATCTGAGTGCTGTGGAGTCACCACCCTCAAACTGGTAGGTCATTACTTGACATTTTGTTTAAATCTTACACGAAAGGACTTGTAATGGGTACAACAACATCCATTGCTTGCTCACAAGAAAGAGGGTAGCAACTACAGTTGTACTATGGTTACATTTTTATCGCAAACCAAGGCTGTGGTTCCCATTCAAATTAGTAGGAATTCAGCAAAAATCTCTCCAAAAGCAATTTTATGATGCTGTGATTATTCTTTCATGTTCTTATTCCCTTTGTGATTATGATCATCACTAGCTCCAGGCAGCTGAAAAAGGATTTGTTCAACATCAGCTATTGGAACCACTTTTGGAGGCAAGGCAAGACTTTGATTGCCTTTTTTTATTTTACTCTACTGAAGAGCACGTGCTTCTACGAAAAGTTTAGAGGTTTGCCCAAACCAATTTTTTTTCCAGCTGGACCTTTCAAAATTTTGGGTCTGACCGAACCAAGGTAGCAGATTTATCCAGTGAAATTAAAGTACAAAAGTCTGTTAGTATGTGCAAAAAGATCCTCTGAAAAATCCCAATTTTTCATTTATATTTTTTTTCTATAGAGACCATAAAATAGCTCATATACATCCTGGATACATTTTATTCCTTCCTTTCCATGGGGCATTGTGCCAGAAGATAATCTTACTCTTTTCCCTGTATCTATGCTTGTGCTTTTTTTTGTATTTCCCTGTTTTTAATTAGCCATAAAAATTACATGTGCTTTTGTAACAAGAAGACYATCATCACAAAACAAAGAAAAAGYCAATTAGTTTTTATTGTCTAATAAGTAGTTAAAGTACCTGGGTAATGGAAATGGACAGCTCCATGGATGAGGCATGACATTACAGGGCATCCCAGAGAGAGGATGCAGGGAGTTTGTGTGACACAGCACAGATCAGTCACTCCTGGGGGATGTGTTGGTAATGCTGACAAAAGGCTGCCGACAAATGCCGCTTGTACAACGTGGCTGTGCAGGGATGAAATCTGGGGGGTCAGGAATGACAAGGAATAGAAGGGAAGAGATACAGCTCCTTTAGTATTTGTCCCAGTAAATCCACCCTTCATATTATTCCCCAAACCAACAGAGTAGCTGTAATTGAAATTATTTTTAATTTGTCACCTCAGTTCAGTTACACCAAAAAGCTGTTCTCAGTCTTAAGCACTGACAGGTGCTTGCTACAGTGAAATAGCACATTGTAGGCAGGAGGGCAACCAGGGCAGAATGAATTGCACTGCTTCTCTGGTCTGAAGGGACAAAATCTTTTCTTCCAGCAGGTTTTAACCCTCTGTGGGTAACATTTTACTTGCTACGGTCTATGCAGAGAAAATATGATGCAACATCAATTTTCCCTGCTGCTTTATCTATGGGAAGACTCCGATTTTCCAACTGCAAAGCAGCAAACMAAAGAAAAAACAGTGAACGTCTAAACCCTTGGAGTTAGTTAAGAACTTGGTGGCAGAAAGAAAGGAAGGAATCAACATCTTCAGTTCATCCTAAAAAACTCTGTGACTGCTGGAAAAAAACCCTCACCAAACAAAAAAGCACTGGCTTGATGGAGTCACAGAAAAATGCCCACAGCATGTACACTATAACAAACCCAGGGGTTATACAGTACAGGAGCATTAATAGCACACTTAATGAAAATGTGTACATTGCACTTGGCCACAGTATTTGCTGCTGCACATGACAGGGGACTAATCTACCCCTTGTAATAGCGAGTGCTGAACACAGAGGAAGATTTTGTCACCCAAAGCAACTGTAGTAGGCAATAACACCGCGGAAGTACGAATGCTGATGCGGATCCTGACTGTAAAAAGCTATTTGCAATCTGCAGCAGAGAGTGAGGTACATAGAGAAGAGCTAACAAGGCCATTACAAGGATGTCATTTTAACCTTCTTCCACTCTTCTCACAAACCTTTCTCAGCCAGCTGTCTCATCTGGCAGGCACAACCAGAATTCAGCTCCTGCTTTTGGTTTCCTGGAAAGATCTTTCTGAGGATCTGTGAAGTGAAGAAGCACATAATCCCCCAGGACCTTCCCACAGCCCTCTCCTGCCTAGCCCTTCAAGCAGTCTGGGCAAGACGATGGGGTGTGTGTAAGGAGTCAGACAGCAGCTCTGTGTGTTGCAGAATGAACACCTGCCAGGTTTGCTGCCAGGGATCCCAGCAGCACCTGTGCYGGCGCTGGCAGTAGGGAGAACAAAGCTGTCTTGGCAGAGTTTAGGAGTGTGTCAGCTCCCATCCA
The DNA here is from genome assembly GCA_018881555.1 of Amblyornis subalaris. Classification (NCBI taxonomy): domain Eukaryota; kingdom Metazoa; phylum Chordata; class Aves; order Passeriformes; family Ptilonorhynchidae; genus Amblyornis; species Amblyornis subalaris. The sequence goes on along the minus strand of JACAXG010000003.1, from coordinate 16,132,024 downwards.
CTGGGGGCCAGTCCAGCAACATAAACCTTTAATAACTTCTCAGAGAAGCTATGTCCTCAGGCAGCAAGGACCCACAGGAGCATTCCCATAGGGTGATGGCTATTTGATGAGTATTAGCAATGATACMATTTGACGCTAAATAAAATTTAGGCCTCTGAGGACAAACCATGGTCATATAATTGTGGAAAGTGAAATCTCTTTCCCCTTGCAGTAAGGGTCATGTAATTAATGCAAGCACAAATTAAAATTTAAATAATTGATAATATTATTACTAAAGAGCTATATATAGCAATGTCAAGAGGCCTAGAAAATCTGGCAGTTATTGAATTAAGTGTGTCTAAGGAGCAGCACTAAGCAATCTTCCCACACACATACGCAAAACAAACAATTCCTGGCCCAGCGACATCCCTAGCACAGGAAATGGGGCAGGAGACAACAGAATGATGTTAAATAAGGAATAGGGCCACGTGGCCTGAAGTTGTTCATCAGAAGAGCCATAAGCAACTCAGCTGCATGAAGTGAAGGTAGTGATTTGTGCCATGCAAAGCAGTGGAACAGCTGAGGACTGTAATGAGAGCAAAGAACATTTTCGTAACATTTGAAATGGAYGGAGAACTTCAGCTATGGATTTGAAATGAGCATAAGAGCACCCTCTCCATTCCTGTAGGTCTTTAATATGTGAATAGTCAGGTAGTGCTGACAACCAGCCTACACAGCAACAAGGTGGCATTAATGACTAAATCCTTTGGAGGAAATGGAAGCATAGCAAAGGCCAGARAGAAATAATCAACAGGATGCTGGCTTGATACGTCTGTCAATGAGAGGTTAAGCAGCAGCTGCCAAAGCAGAAGAATTCAATATGTCTCCTGTTGTTTCAAAACCACAGCAGTACTGTGCTGTACAGTACTGTACAGTGCTGTGCAGTTCCAAAAGCTAAGAACACTCCCTGACCTCACAAAGCTCTCGTGTCTCTCAGAATACTCCTCCCTTGTTCAAGAATTATTTCACCTGCTCTGTATCCAACAGCTTCTTTCCTGTTTTCTAACACCGGAAATCTGACAGTGAAACTTCTTTCTCTTGATGTGCCACTCTTGCCCTGTCTGGAATTCGTAAGTGATTACATATGGAATGAAAGCTCTTGGGAGTGGGGAGAGGTACAAAAAATTCTCTTACCGGTGATCGTCACGAACAATCTACATGGGAACTTAGAGCAGTGCTGCTCAAACCCAAGCTCCTGTCACTACTAAAAAGAATTACAATTTAATGAGCTTCTGTTTTCATTAATGGTGTAAGATTAAGGCTGCTTGCCACCAGGTGAATACTAATAGACAATTTTTAAGCAAATGAGGCCCTCATTCCCTTAATTTTAATAAATGATGGAATAAAACATGCTTTCTTATTTTCCACTTTGTGAAGCAGAAGCTTCACTGCAGACTCCTTGCTTCAGCAATTGAAAGCATTTGGGCTCACTTTGTACCTTTCCCTTTAAGGTTTTATTTGGAGAAAAAAGTTTTATGATAGAAAATGAAAGGAAACATTATGGCAAAACGATTAACTGCACAGAAAGCTCCTTTCAGTTTAAATATTCTGCTGCAGTGTGTGAACTGAGGGAGAACAAGAGAAATCAGCCTCGCTCAAAGCAAACTTGAGGCTGACAGGTGAAACTTGGTGGTGTGGCTTATGAGCAAGTTACTGTGAGAAAAGCTGGAGGGGAGATTTCCAGCACATTAACTGAACCATGGGAACTGCTTGTGCTCATGCCTCCTCCAGAGGTAAATGTGTAGCTTGCCTCTAGGTGAGAATGGATCTCGCCATTTCCAACACACAGAGAGTCACTGGGTTGAAAGAGGCACCTGAAGGCAAATAATGAGGTAAATCAGCAGAAGCTTATGAGGAATTCCTCCCAAGGCCTGTTGATGGCAGAAGGTATGAAAATACTTGTTTAGACATCTAATATGTGGACTAACGATTATTCTGAAGCAGGAATCGTACTTTAAGCACTGGATGGGTGCAGAGATGATCTCTGAAAGCTACATATGAATTACAGGCTAGGGAAGATGGAATCAGGATGCAAAGAGCAATAGAACATACTCAGCTGATAGATTGGACAAAAGAACTTCGCAGCAGCTGTTTGAGGAATAATATATTTGTTGAGAATAAAGAAAATAGCATTGTAGCAATTAAAAATACAAAGAAAGCTTGTCAATTATTAGGATGCACACAGTAGGCCATATCTTAAAGATCTTAGAAAATAAATACCTGCAGGTTCTAGAAATATCCAACATAAAATTAGGTCTAATTCAAGTTTAAATAAAAGGCAGGACATTGGTATCTTTCACAGTAAAATAGAGCAGTAAGGAAGGCTTAAAAAGATTAAGAATTCTCTGTTAGTCATCATCAGCTAGAGCTGCTGGATAAGACACCCAACAAGAGATGGTAGATTTTAATTTGGACTGAATGAATCATATATATCACGGGGTCAGTCTCACTCATCTGCACAGGTACTGTAACTGAAATTATGTTTGTGGAGAAGGAAAAGAGGGAACGAAAGCCAGAACCTGCTAAAGTCTCTGTGAAAATTTGGATGGGGTAAGCAGCATTTCTGTATTGTGCAAAACCCTAAGCAAAACTGAAATCAGCTCTTAACTGTCCTGAGCCTAAATGCCATCTTAGAAAGCAGAATTTGTACAACTGCAGCTAAATTAATTGGGATGACAGAAAACATACTACGAGATTTTTTTTTTTCAATTTTGAGTGTAATTACAATCCCCTTTAACCCATTTCTTCCTCATAGTTGTTATATAATTRCATTATTCTGAAGTCAAAACATAATAATAATTTATACTCAGTAAAAACACTCAGATGGTTTTTCAAATGTAAGTATTCCAGAAACAATTACATTTTGCTTTATAAGCAAGAACACTCAGTGCTCTGCTTATTATTGGTGCTCAGAGTACAACAATCATATGTTATTCAGGATACTTACTGTCCACATAGGTGCCTGGCAAATTGCTCTGAACATTTTCTAGTGCAATTATGGACAGATTGCTTAAAGGTTGAGTCCAATAAATGGAATAGCATTGTGACATGGTTTGTACTATTTATAAGAAAATATAAACAGCTTTAAATCCCCTCCATCTAATGGTGTGGAGAGTCTTTAGACTATGTAGTGATTATCAACAGGTAGCTATATTTTTCCTTTTATAATAAAGCTAAAAGGAACAAGCCATGAATGAATGACTAGAGAACAATTACAATTACTGACATTTTTAATTATACAGCACTGGTTGGTAACTTACAGCCTTTTTAATTACAGGTGKTGTTTTTCTTGTTTAATTCTTCTCCGTATTAATTCCTTAATTCAGCTGACTGCTAAACTGCATCTGCTGGCAGGCAGAAGAGGCTGTACAGAGTGGGAAATAGCAGGGGGAATGGAAACACAGATTTTTTGTGGCACTGCAAGCTTAAAACCTTAAATATACTTCCAATAAAGTTCAGAAGCTTTCTCTCCGACTTGCAGATTACAGAAGCCAATAGATCCAATAGAGCAAGAGGACATGGATTTAGCCAGTTTATTTGAACTTGGCTTGTGTCCATGCGCTTTCCTTCTCCTTCAATACTGCACAGGGACACCCACCACCATTTAGAAGAATTATCACACTGGGCTCTAATGACCTACATTCTAATTTTCAGGGAGCAACCTATTGATTCAGTTGCAACTCCAGTGGCAGATGTAATAGAAGACCTGCATGATTTTTCTAGTTGAGATTTTTTTGTGCACTTGGGATCCATTAGTATTTACTAATAAGTCAAACCCACCTAAATGCACAGGGGGAAGTTTGTCCTCAAATTCCATATGTACTTCGATATGGAAGGCTGCTTGGGTGGGGGTCTGAATGTCTGGCTTAGATTTTCAAAGCAAATACCCTTGCACAGACCTAAGTTTACAGATCCTTGCCCTGTTGCCTTCAAGTTTCACTGGGAACTACAGTACCTGCCTTTATATAAACACACAAAATTAGAATAAGTGGAATGATCATTCAGTTTTACTGTACCACAGATAACAATGAGAGAATCAGTTCAAGAGGAAGAAGCACGGAAGAGCATAACACTGCTCATTCTACATCAATGAACAAGTGCAGTGCAGTGAGACCCCAGCTTCATTTTCATTTACAGGGTCCTTCAGAACCGAACCCAGACCCACGCAACCCGAGAGACTGGGACACAGTTAATTTCACACTTGACTTTTTTTCCTTCCTACAGTTTTGCCTTTTGTCTGAAGGTTCAGAGCTTGTCCTACTAATTTTGCTCTGCATTTCAAAAATCCTTCAGAATTTCTGCAAGCAAAACTTTACAGCAGCTTTTGAAGCTTCCCTTAATTTCCAGAGCTGATCAGGAGGGAAGCTGACCCTGCAGGTATTAACTGGCAATTTGGATTAAAATGCCTCATTTAAAGAAATTACTCCATGGATGAATGGTTACCTTGCAGGAAGACAAAAATAAACTGAAGGACCATTGAGCTGGCATATGTTTGTGACCTGCAATAGAAGATCCCTGGGAATAATTGGAAAAAATAGCAAAAATAAACCTACTTTGCAAAAGCAGCAGGATGAACAACAAGCATATCTCTGGTTTAATTCCACATTACATTGGGACCAGAGTCTTTCCTCCTTACTGGAGAGATCTGTGAGAGACTGTGCATTTATTTTAAATTCACAGACTTCAGGAGGAAGGCTTGAGACCATTTTAACATGAAGATTAAAAGTGAAGCAAAGAAAGAATAATAGTCAGATGGTTTGATTTTCCTTATTCTAATACAGTTTCCCTTTCTCACTACAAAAGTGAGGTACACAATGAAGGAGTGACAATAACCACACTATTTTTCCACAAATTTACAACTTACGTATACAAGGCACACAAAATAGAAAAGGGAATACTTCATTTCCATTTGGAAGGATCGTTAATTCAGGGACTGAGAGATGCAGTGATTTGTTCAGAAAGAGCCTGTGCTGTAGAGCAGGAAAATCATGAAATCTCATGCTCATCCTCTCTTTCTCCATGATTAATAATACTATCCTGTTAAAAATTTAAAAACTGCTTTTCAAGGGCACCTGCCCAATATCCTGGCTTCCATCTATTTTTAATGCACATGTGAAAGAAAGGAAACAGTTTCAACACTGAAATGAGGATGAAATCCTTCACCCAGAAGGGTTGGTAGAGAGTAATTACAAAGCTGCCTTGTAGGTACCTTGTGCAAGGCTTGTCAGATCCACGCTTGCAGGGCTCATGGGTCAAGGAAAGCCCTATAATGTCATTTCAGATCTGCATCTTACCTGAGCTCTGCTCCCCAAAAGTAGCCTCTAAGCAAGGCACTTGCTCAGAGATCCGATTCATGGAGAAGGATATCTTGGTATGGCATAACCCATGGATGTGCTGTTTAACAGTGCATGCTCTAACCCTGCTGCAACAAGTGTTGCAGGAAGTTCTGCAACTTTTACGACAAATGCTTCTCAAAGCAGTAACTTGGCTGTAGTCACGTATCTCCTTGCCCACATTAAAAAAAGAAAAATGTACCTTGTTTCTAACACAAATATCTTTTAAACTACAATTTCCCATGCCTACTGAAAAAGCACTTATAAGTTCATTTGGAAGGTCCAGTCAGGTGCAGGAAATGGAAAAAATTTCCCAGGTTTCCCAACACAATTAATCCCCAGTGAATCTTCTGATTAACTCTTTTTTGTCAGGTAATTAAGACCTTTAGCAAATTACCTGTGTGCTCGGGTTATAAATGTCATTTATTTCATAAACCCTTTTTCAAAACTGCCCAGTAATTCTAAAGAGATGCCATGGAGAGGGTGGATGGTGAGGAGATGGTAAAATAGAAAAAGGCTGACAGCTTCTGAAGGGAAAGTGCAGGGAGTGCTACAGACAGGACACCAAAGAGAGAGGAGAGAAGGACACCCAGCCAGGGAAAGAAAAACTGCAGAGCAAGGGAGGGATATAGTGGAGGAAACTGGAGAGGAGAGAAAACATGACATGAAAATGGAGTAAATAATAAGACAACAAGGTTATTCCCAGCAGCCCTACYCATACTAGCCATCAAAACAAACGGGGTTGCTGCAAGCTCTACAACTTCACATTAGTCTTTCCTGTAACCATCACACCCATTTTTAAACACGAGGCCCTACTTCCCTTTTTCTCACCCTCACTTTGACTTTCCCATCCAAGTGATGCTTCTTCTGTTTAGGAGTGCTTCTTCACAGCACTCACAGAGGCCTCAGTCTCCGTGCCTCTAAATGCTACTGGGAGACAAATTGCAGTAAGTAGGAGAGAAAGACAAGAGAGAACTCATAGGCCTGGGATTTTTTTCCATCCATGTATATCATCTAACTTTTTTTAAATAATACATTAATCCATTAAAAAGGGATTTAAGCAAAAGAAATGCCCTTGCTCTTTTTAAAGCAGTTTACACAACTGACTTATCTTCCTCTGACCATTTTGTTGCTCTGTTTATGGTTCTTTCTCTACCTATAAAACTCAAACTTTTTTAATAAAACGCTTGCGTTCCAGAAAAAGGGTTTTTATCTCCTTAATGAATAAAAATGTCTCTAATCCACTTTGCAAAACTTAAAATAAAGCCTATAAATGTATTGTGGGTGTTTGGTGATGTTTGTCTGCTTTACTAGTCATGTAATACAGCACTGCAATGTTTTTTCACCTTGGGTTTTAAAGTACTCTCCCTGGACCTTAACTGCTTGCTGACGGGTTTGGGATTGCAGTGCTTCCCCCCCTCCTTCCTGCCTGGGAGACTTCCACCAAGCCGGATGCTTTGGCAAATAGTTCGAAATCGATGTTTTCAGAAGGGAGGTATTGTCCAAACCGGGGGTGTGTCTCACCGAGCATTGCTGCTGTGCCCCACAGAATCATGGAATATTGTGAGCTGGAAGGGACCCACAAAGATCATCGACTCCAACTCTTGAGCATCACAAATTTACAGATCCTGGAAGTCCCAAAGCAGGCATGTCCTGAACTGCAGCCCAAAGCTTACAGCCAGCTTTGCACTTCACCAACCCTTGGGCTTATCTATGCCAAGCCGTGTCACAAAACATCTGCCATAAAATCTAAGTCAACGCTGGCTGCCTGAAGTCCCTGAGGGCTCACCCAGCCACCACTCTCTGGTGTCCCAAGCTTGGCCCCTGGCGGCGGCAGCGAGGAACTTGCTGCGGGATCTCTGCACTTCCCAAGGGCTCCTGCACCTCTCTGCAGGATGAACCAACACATTCCTCTTTACAGGAGAGAACGTGAGTACTGGGTATGATGCTTCTTTCATGTTTAATATTAAGCCTTCCACTCTGTAAATTAGACTTACTATTTTGAAATATTTTTCTTTGAAAAAAGTAAACATCAAAAAAGTCATGATCTGTCATACAGGTTGGCAACATAGACTGGACTCCCCTCCAACCTTATGTATTGTGTTTCTTTTTCCCCCAGAAAACAGATCAAAGATGTGTTACAAAAATGAAAATCCAAGGCAACAGATTAGAAATATTCTGTGCCAAAACCAGCTAACTGTGCCTTCGGGGAAGGTTGTATTTCAGAGGTTTTGCAGCGTGCTCCAAATGCTCTGCAGGTGCTCACCCTTCACGCTGTGTGCAGCCAGCTCTCAGTTTGCTCCAACACCGACGTGTGGGGTCACTGCTCATCTCATATCCCACTCGGCAAGAAAAAAATCCTGTGTGCTGCTGGAGCCGGGACCTAAGTATCAGGGCCCCATTATCATCGTAGGAGGTATTTTAAAAGCCAGCCTGAAGCCTTAAGGAAATGTTGACTTCTGTCTTGAGGTCAGAAGGAACACAGAGTGAGTACCACCAAATGAATTATTAATTGCTTAGGAAAAAGAATGAGGCTAATTCCATCTTGAACTCTACCAGGATCCCTCAGGATTCTCTATAAAATATTGGTAGGATGGACATCTGATTTTGGAGCCCTGATATATTTGCAGAGTTAACCAAAGTGAAATTTAACTGTAAAAACATTGTTTCAAGAAGAATTTCATGCTGTGAGATGCAAACATTGCTATTTATTTTACTGACTACATGGAAGAAGTGCTTCTGTGATACGAAATGAGCAGGAGCAACATTTTGGTCAACCAGAAATGAGGGAACTGTCAGGAAAACCTAAGCTAAGTGGAATGAAGAAAGAGGTTATATTTTGTTTGTGTCTGTGAAACAAGTCAGGCAGTGAGAGATTTTTAAGTTTAGTTTTAGTCTTAACACGCATTTCATCAAGCTGCCAGAGAAATCTTGAGTTTTTCCTCTCCCTCTTTGATTTACTCCCCTCTACAGAATCACTGTGTAAATCTCCAGTTTTAGCTGCCTTGGAGACAAAGTCACACGACTGAGAAATGGTATATTGCCTAAGAAAGGTAGTGCATCATGAAAGCAGACGTCTCTAATACCCTGCCGAGGGTTTGATTACAGGTTACAAATGTGCAGTGATCCTAGGCCAAAGTCTGCTGTCAGATCCTGCCCACAGCGAGTTCTCCCGTGTTTCCCCAGAGCTGAGCCACAGCTTTAGCACACAGTACTATCCATGCAGTTGAAAAGATCCTTTTCTCTATCTCTTCCTCACGTATTAAAAGTCCCTCAATTTGCTGCACTCAGGTTTAGTATATTTTTCATGTTTGCTGACAACAATTTCCACCTGCAGGAAACCAAAGATGAAAAGACAGTTCCGACTGTGATAGCTGATTGCACTCAGGCCATCTGCATGCTCTTCTTACCATTTTCACCCCTTCCTTGCTGGGTGTGAACTTGCTAAAGCTTCTTCAGCTTGAGGTTTATACCTGGTAAGTGCTATACAAGCATAAAAATTATTTTCTTGAGTCCAGAACAGAAGCAAACACATATTCTTCAAGTCAGTGGCAGTTCTCCTGCTTTATGGAGTCATAGAACACTAAAGGATCTTCTGTGCTGGCTTCCAGCATGTAACAGTTGCAATGAAAAGTCAAATCTTTCACCAAGTGGTAGAATTCAACTCCATTAAAGAAAGACCCTGGTCAGCAGCAGTGCCTTCTGCAAGTCATCGTCAGAGAATTACTGGGTTTTCAGGTGCAGCTCAAGCACTCTTTGCTAATTGTGGAGAATTATTTGTATGCTCTTCAGGGCACCTAAAGCATTTACTACCAGCAATTATTATCAGTTGCTTAGAGAGATCACAAAGGATCTTCCCTCCACACACGAGCTGCCTTAGAGCAGACTGATATTCCAAGATGGCACACTGGACACTTGGTCTGACTGCTATATTTTATGGAAATGACAGATTGCTAATCAGGGAAAAGAAAAATAACTTCTCACCTAATAAAATCATTGATTTCTTTTCTTCCTCTGCAGCATGAGCATCTCACTGTTGATAACTCTCATGCAAGAATTCTGTCTCTGACCCCCTTTGACATCTCCTGTGTGTGGGCGCTGAGACAACTACTGAAATGTGTTAAACATTACACATAGCAAAGATTTCCAGGAAACCATCAGTGTTTTCTTAGAGGTTTAGGAAAGAAGAACTGCCACCTTACCAGTAGAGAACTTTCAAAACCATACAGATATTCCTCAGTCAAAAAAAAAAGATCTAATAAGATCTCATGTTTTTATTTCTTCCCAACAGAAGGTTGGCAATAGGCTACTTTTAGGACTCCTACCATTGGAAAGCAGCACTAAACAACATGTGCTACAGGTGTTACAACCCGTCACTCAGTGAGGACTCTCTCAATGCCAGATGGGTATGTTCAACATTTAATGAGACTGTTCTAGAAGTGTTCTGGCCATTTTGACCATATGGCTTCGCAACCTGCAATGAAAGCTTCCTTCAAACAGTCCATTTGAATAATCCTTAAACACTTACCTACATCTTTAAAACTATAGCATAGGAAAAAAGGTACAATTTACAGTTAAATGGTACTCRTAAAGTATAAACAGTTGGTTTATCACTCTTACAATGGGAGTGATAAACCAACTGTTGTTGCTTGATACTTCTTACCAGGAAGAAAAATAACCTCTCCTCATATTAGCTTGAGCACTTCTTCTAATAAAACAAGTAACCAGAAGTGGATTCATCTGCTTTTAGAGTTGCCAAACACTCCATATATTAGTCATGAATCTCTCTTAATACAGCAAGGACACATGCAAGTTTATAGTGACCTAATGTCACAGGATGATGATGATGATAATAATAATAATAATAATAATAATAATAATAATAATAATAATAATAATAATAATAATAATAATAATAATAATAATAATAATATTGCCATCAATATTAAGGTGTATCCTGTGGTTTTCACAGTAATTTTCCCGATCTCAATCCTCTATTCATCAGTGGAAATTTTGGCCAAATGGAGGTTTGATTTGGTAGTATTGGAAAAGCATCAATCCTTGGGTTAATGAGGAAGAGCAGAATAAATTGTAGAGTATACCTTTAAGAATTAAAATCATATAAATAGTAATAACACACAATAACAAATGTTGGTTTTAGACTAGCATAGATTCAGTAATTTACCTCCTTGTCGAGTGGGTTTTTTAAGGTTATTTGAGCTGGAGAGACTCAAGAAAGCATTCAAACTACTAACTTCGTTCTGTTCCCACAAACTCATATTTCATATTTTGAATTAAATCCAAATTGCCTCCTTGGTGTTGATGGGGTAAAAATTCACTTTCGTCTGTGAGATACAGCAGCACTGCTGTGGAAAAAACAAAACAAACCCAAACCCACTCACATGAACAGATGAGAAATGCAGCCTGACAGAATTTCTGTAGTTTTATATGGGAGGAATTAAAAATAAGGGCATTTCTATAATAGTCACAGACATTCATGACCATTAACTGAACAGAAAATACCAGGTAACATTCAGGACAGAGAGCAGTTTACCTACCACCCCCAATTCAGTTTACAGCTACTGCATGGCATGAGTTTCATTACATCAGTTCATCACTGAAAGCATGGAAATTTCTCCCAGATGTTACCACTGGGGAAGGCATTAAGCTTCCAACCACATTTTGGCACAGTTTGTCATGAACAATATAAAAGCTTTCCTTTGTAGAGTGGGTACTTTATCATAATGATTGGGCCTAGAATTTCTGGGAAAGGGGGGGAAGGAATTTTGCCCTTTTCTTAGCTCTAGATCAGTCACTTATAATGGTGACAGCCACACCACAACCAGCGCTGTGTCTACTGCTGAAGACAGCCATGACTCCTTTCCCTCCTCTCTCTCCCTCCCCAGAGATAATTTTCAGAGCAGGTAGTGATGTGAATACGGTGAATGAACAGACATTTTATGGGTCATTTGTCATAGTTATGCCAAAGCAAGGAAACATCCATCTGCAGTTAAAGAAAGGTAAGAACTTTGGGAAGAAGCCCTAATACTTCTTTTACCTATTTGCTGCATGCATTCTACCTTTCCAGTACTGGATTTAAGAAACATAAATATTCTTTAACTATTTGAAAACTTCTTACCTCCAGGTGATATATTTATTCCTACTAGAGCTAAAATACTGAAAAAAAAAAAAGCTTTCAATTTCTTGGAGCGAGGGCCACATATTGGAAGATAGTAAGCACAGCAGTTAACATCAGAAATTACTGTAAATTGAGTCCTAGCTGTAATTTTCATTTCATTCTTTCCTGATAGATAGGAGCTTGAATTTGATTACACTTGATGTGTACTAAAGCAGAGTTAATAAAGACTAAATATGCAGCTCCCTGAAGAAAGCACACAACAGTTAGGATAAGGAATGAGTTAATTGAGGTTGCAGGTATCCATCAGCTAAGAACACACCAGGAAAGAATCCAATAAGTCAGGGTTTCTGTCTGTTCCTGATTGCACCATTGATTCCCTATATGACTTTTTAAAAGTCATTTCCAACATAGGTGTTTGCTGAGAATTTCGGTGTGTGCGCACATGAAGATCCACGAAGTTGGGACATCAGTGCAAATTAGTTTTCCATTACTGGAACTCGCAACTAAGTTAGGAGATATGGAAATTGATTACATAAAAAGAAAAAATTGTCAAGTGTAGCACATCATTGCCATTAGAGAGCAATCCTTTTCAGAGCAGAGCTTCTCAGAGATATGGTTTGTTATCTGTCTTTCAGTGCTCCAGTGTGTGGAAGAATAGTAATATCTCCTCTATGAACAAAACGTAGGAGCAGCAAGTTACTGTGCCAGGTTCTTGCAGTCCTCAGTGCTGGGAACAAAGAAGTCTGTAGCTAAAATCTGCTGCCCACCTGCAGCTCTGACCTGGCAGGTCAGCCCTCACTAGTCCCAGGCAGCCAGAGGCCACCTGAGCGTAAAATTGTCTTTGCAATTAGCCAGGCATTTTAGAATTGCAGGATTTTTATGCGATTGCTTGGAATATACCAAGCAGTATCATGTGCACAAATGATTCTAAAACATCTCAGAGGCCTTTTATTGTAAGAAACATCTGCTATTTCCAGCTGAAGTCCCCATCCTGCCCCAAATATCTTGTGCCTTGCCTCTACTGAAGAAGCAGCAAAACTACATAGTGGTGGCCTAAACAACAGACCATGGTCTGCAAAATTTTGACTTAAGCAACCCAGCACAATGAATGCTTGCAACATTGTGATGTTTCTGTTGACCAGGGACCAGATCTTCTTCATGATGTCTCACCTGTCTGGGAGTATCCTTCTTGAGGAAGACACCCAGACATCCCATTTAGGTGACTCAACATTATAAAAAGAATCAATGATTCTGCATTTAAGCATTACCATGTTTAGTCACAGGCTGAAAAAGGTGAGCACAAACTGGATCCAATTTTTCTTTAATTCAAACCCCAGGCTCAGTTTTAGCTTGCACACAGCATCCTTGCCTGCATATAATTCCCCAATATGTTTCACCTGGCAGAATGTTTTTGTTCACACTATTATGCCATACACTGTTAAACACCTGCTACATCCATCTCTTGAGGGTGACTGCATTGCTGGGGTAGGTGAAGGGATTTCTCTATCCAGAGTAATCTCTAATCAGCTGTTCCTCTTTCAGAATGAAAGGTGATATATAAATGTAAATGGTATTTCAGTGCCCATCTTTCACTTACTCTTGCAACATGGGGAAATGTGTTTTCTTACAATACATTTCATCTACAGAAAAAGCACTTTCCAGGACATCTTTTACCTTGCTGCTGACACATATTAGCATCTAAAGCAGAAAAGTCTTCTATTCTTATTTTTAAATTATGAAAACACTATTCCTTCTTAAACCTGTCACCTGCTATAGATCTTAATCAGCTTCAGTCCCATTATGGCAATTCCTGCTGCAGTGAAACAGGATTTGGAAAGAATTTGTCACCCACGGAAAAATTACTTTCTTTTCAGTGGGATCCACAGCATTAAAAAAAATATGGTAGCATATGCCCTCCGATATATCTTATTGAATGCTAAATGTTAGAAATGTATAAAACCAAAATTCTGGATAGTTTTCAGCTTCCCATTGAAGTTCTGCCTTGGAAACATTACTAGGGCAGGCTGCCAGATCAAACAGAGTAGAAACACTCTTAGGAAGGACATATTTTTTTGTGTCTTTTGCCTTTACAAAGTGGTTGCAGTCAAAGGATGCCTGGCTGGTGGTACTTAAACAAACAAAGAAGCAGACACTGGGGAGTTTTCTTTTTGTTCTAAATCATCATCTCTCTCCTTCTCTAACTAGCCATGAACACTGTCATGACAGATACACCCCTGAGACTTCCCTGACCTGTGGTCCCATTTGTGGATCATATTTTCCCTTTAAAATGTCTTGATCATTTAAAAAACACCCTACAGAACACCCTATAGAAAATCAGGTATTTGCATGGATGTTGGTTGCTTTGCTGGAAGCTTCCTGTGAAGGTCACGGGTCCTCTTCACCCAGCTACCTCACCCAGCTCAGTCTCTTGCAATTGGCAATATCCAAATTTTTTTGGCAAATCTGCAACCTCAACTACATATTTTTGGGAGAGACAGAAAGATGGCATCTCTGAGACTACAAGGAGTATCTGAAATCCCATTGCCTGTCACCACGGCACATCCTCAAGGGCAGGACACAAAATAAAGCTACCATTCTTCATTGTGCCATTGGCTGGCAGAGTAATCCCAGATAAACCATCTAATTTCACTCAAGTCATCTTTTTTAGGCCATGAAGCAGATCTGATAATTCCTGTATTTTCCAGCCCATTTTGAGAGTACAAAAATCAAAGATGGTCTCAGTCTACATGCAAAATAGTTCCTAAACTGACAATTGAAAACCATAAGTCAACTAAACAGAAGTTTCAAAAATATCTTTGGCATAAAAAGCTTGGCATTTCTGTTGGAATACGGAAAATAACCCGGTTGAAACTTAAGAGTGTTTCTGTCTCTAATGAAAAATGCCAGCATCTCAAATGTCCAGGGGGTAGATGTACCTGGAAATAGCAAGGTATTTCTGTTCTGGAGCTCTCCTTCCAGCTGAGACCTCACACAAAGTGACTGAGATGAGCAAACACCTCAGCTAGGAACCAGATGTTTCTGTAGGACAGACATTATTTGACCTCTGTAAAATTGGCATATTTGGATTAAAAGGGACAGGATGAGAAATCCCATTCTTGTATTCAATATCAGTAATCATCAGTCATCAAACAAGTTAACGAAAGGAGCCAGCAGCCCTGTCACATCAGTGTCTGCCATGTTTGCACTATGGCATTTCCTCTTTGTACACCGAAATGAAGGGCATGGTGATTGCAATTGTGTTAGTCAAATCCAACACACACTATTCTGATCCCTTCCTTTGGTGAAGGACCTCACTACGAGTCTTAATTTCTTTTCCTAGTTGCCCTTATTATTTGTGATTCATTACTGTTTGGAGATAAAGTAGTCCTTAAAAGTTACATATAGCCATGCCAAAATGGTAAATACACAATCATTTGAAATACACTCAGATACCTATAAATCACAGGAATTCTACTGATCCCCAGGTAACTGTATGAATATATATATTGCACCTCTGGAGATTGTATATGGCTCCAAACTCATGTCCCAACAATATTTATACTCACAAGTGGATTTTTGCTAACAATCAGGGTAGAAACGGTATGTCTATAAAGAAGCCCCATATCTTTTCTTGCTTGCTCATCACCAAAATTTTGGTCCACACTGTGTTATTAGCAACCTAGTTCTATTTCATAGTAAAATGCTAAAAACCAAACAAAAAAGCAAAGCTCTGATGAAGGACAGAGGAGCTGGTTCCATATTTCACATCCCATTCATCTCCCAGCTCCTTTGCTTGCCTTCTTGCAACACAGCAGCAATTCTTTTCTACACCACATTTTATGTATCTTTTATATATCACTCATAGGGTACACTGGTATGAGTTTCACACAAGTAAGACTGCATGCACTAAAAATTCCTTACTTCTGACTTATATCGGCATCACATTCTTATTCTCCATTTGCATCCTGTTAGAGGTTACAAAGGTGCAGACAAATAGAGACATACTGCAATTTTCTATGCTGATTGCAAAATAGAAGCAAAACAATTGTGTTTATACGCAGATTAAATGTCTCCTAAAGGATACCTTTACACTGATGCTTCACTGTTCTTTTAGGAGCTCTTTACCAATACCTTGCATTCCCTCAACTGCTCAGTTGGGCTCTATTAAAAAATAAATATCTAGCTCCTGCAAAGTGTGGTTTTGTATTTAACAGTACTGGATTTTAATTATCTCTTTCTCTATTCCCCTTAATTTTAACTATCTTATTGTTTATCTTGATAAATTAACTGTTCTTTTCTCCACTTACATATTACCTCTCCAGTTAATCATTATTATGCTCTACTTTCAACTAGTACTAAAGCTACCTTTTTGACTTCCCTTGTTACTAATTACTTTTAAACTCTCTCCTGCTGAACATTTCTTCTCCAATAGGATCCAGTTTAACACTCCATGTAAGCAACTGGGTACTATAACTGAGATGAGGCTGCATTTTGTTCCTGAGAGAGACAAAATACCTTCCCAAATTTCTGGTTTGACCTTTAAAAGAAAGTTTGCCGGAAAATAAAGGCACGGGCTATGAATTGCACGCAAATTTATACAGGAGATGACTTGCCTCATCTGTACAATATGGCTTCCCAGTTGGTTTGGCAGCAGCCTGAAAATGCAAAACAGGAAGAGCATCTGGACATCTTTTCAGTATCATCACTTAAAGCTCTTCTCTGCAGATGGAGGGCTCAGGGGCTCGATCTTGGCAGGGCTGACCTCACTGAGCAAGAGAGAGCTAGCTCAGGCCACAGAAATGGAGTTTACTTCCTACTTGGGAGAAGGATGACACTGAGTTGCTGCTGCTCTCAGCCAAGCTCTTTCTCTGCCCAAAGCCACCATGAGACAACCCACACAAAGTTCAAAGGAATGGACTTCCCTTGTCCTCTCTCTTATTGACAGCTTCTCTGTAGTAACAGTAAAATTTCCTACCAACAGGTTGGTGAAGTGTAGCATTTTCTCTGCTCAGCTCTTCTGAGATAAAAAACCCCAGAACACCAGTGACTTTGCTTTCCTGAAGGGCTAATTTCTCCACATGCATTTGTACACATTTCCACCAACTACAGGTGCTTCTGCTGCTTTACGTGTTGAAGCCAATTTCTCTAAATCTCTACTTCCCAGCTGTACTTTGCTACATGCCCTAGTAAACCCACTGCACTCCTGAAAAATGTGAATGAGACTAGTAACCTTCCCATTGCTTGACCAAGCATGTCTGGATACTGTGTGTTCACAATCAATGCAAGGGTCCTTCCTGAGGAAAGTGTGAACTTACATGGAGCCAAAGGCAAGTGCGTACTATATACACTCTCCCAGACTGATGATAATTATATCGTACTCTTGAAATGTTTGTTTGTGCTTGAAGCAAGTGCTGTAGATTAACAATATAAACTTTGCCAGTTTGAAAAAGGACTACTGAAAATGTGCAGAGCGTGACACTGTAGTATCATGAGAGCCGATTTTCACACGTGGGTCTGGAAACACGGCAGACAAAATTATCTGAGATCACCTTACGGAGAAAAACAATTACCCCTCACATTAGAGAGGGTTTACTGCTTGAATTAGACCTGACACTACAGAGGCCAGAGCCACTTGCCAGTCAACTGGGTCCACAACAGTGGAAGGGAGAAGGGTAAGTCGGGCTACAGCAAGCACTACTCAAGCTGTGCAGCCGTTCCAGGTGTGGTTTTAATACACAACTTATGGAAAATTACTGCAGACACAGGCTCAGCAGACTCCAAATACATAGGGAAAACTTTTCTAGTACTGCAGTTGTATATATATACACACACAGTGTATATACAGTATAGACACACAGTATATTGGAAATGGATGTCCTGCAAGAGAAATCCAGTACAAACACTGCATGAAATTTGTGAGAATATGTCCTAGTGCTCCAAATGAGCAATAGGGATGTGGAATTACTTGTGCCAGAGGTACCTGTTATGAGAACCAGTAGAAATAGCCCTAAATTCACTGCTCACACAGCTACATATACTGTTCATGTTGCTGCTGTATCAGGAGAGACACAAGCCGGTGAATTGATGTCAGTCATGAGCTCTGCAGTCTCTATACTGCCCTAAGCTGCTTATTTGCAAGAACACTGGAATTTTGCCAGTTACAGATCTGAGGTGATGCCTGGTCTGCTAGCCATGGCACTGAGCTCCTCTGCTTGGTTACCTGCTGCTAAATAGGACTTTGGGTTCTGCAGTTGCTGAACACGCTCCTGTATTTAGCAGCAATACTAAAGGCAGACAGTTCCCTGTACTGAATACATAAATAGTAAGTAGATATATTCCTTCAGAACCAAATGTTAGTACATCACAGGCTCCAGTTTTGCCTACTTTGATTCTGGGAGTACTGAGAAAGTATTGTGCAAAACATATATTTCCAGAATTCCAATTCAGCATCTCTACTATAGAACTGTATCACCTGTCATTTTCCATGAGAGATTCTGCATCATAAAAGCTTGAAACAAACATTTAAAATGACATTATCAAAGGAAGTGAAACTTCTGACTGATGCTCATCAATAGTGGTGACAAGAAAGAAGACTGGAGAGATTTGTCTTTGCATGAACTTGAGAACTAATCTAAGATATAATGATTGATAGTCATCATCTGAGCACTGAGGAGCTGTGTTTGCAGAACTCGGTGGTATAAAGGGCCTCTCTACCCCTGATCCACAGTATGGATGAAGGTTACATACTACAGGAGGAGAATGCAGACCTCACAATAGTTAACACATGCTAGATTTTACCCCTGTTTTGTACATGTGCACTCATAGGCATGTATCTACACTCATTTCTTGTCACAGAACGATGGCCATGATTACCAGCTCTCAGCCGTGTAGGTATAACACAGGAACGGAAGAGCAGAAGCCGACTTTTACCAAATTCCTCTTTAGCAAACAGCAAATTACTTTGTTTTTTTCCTGCGCACATTGACTTTATTGACTGAGACTGAAACCTGACCTAGACAACTCTGTTCTCCTTGAGGAACTCACATCACCACAACCCCACATTTTTAACTCCTGCATCCCAGTATTAGACACTAGTACATTGCAGACTCTCATGCTTGTGTTTGAAAATGTTGCATTAGTAGTTAGTTTCAAGATGCCTTGCAGAGAAATATAAGTAGATTGAGGCATTGACCAATGACTACTGGGGTGAAACTGAACAAGTCAAAATACCAGATTCTGCATCTAGGATGGAGTAACTAACACCAGGCACAAGTATAAATTGGGAGAAGAGTGGCTGGGGAGGAGTCCTGTAGAAACGGACCTCAGATTCAAGTACCTTACAGACCACTACTCTTTGATCAATCAGAAGTGATTTGGGTACATGGGGATGTGAATTGTCTGATGATCACCTGTGTGGAAGGAACTGAAAACATGATAACTTTCCATGTTTGCCCTACAGCTCACTAGAGGCACAGAGAGATGATGACTAGGTATCATCGGTGGCACAAGTACAAATACACTACCACAGCTGCAGGAGAGTGAATCAAAGCTGCTTGCTTAGTGGACAAGATGAGAAAAGAACTGTACTTTATGCCCTTAGCAGTCCCAAATGATACTGCTCCTAAGAGTATTACTGCAACCCTTTAGAATTCAGAATGGATTTTCCTTGTTAGAGATGTGATTTAAAGTGATTGACTTAGTATTCCTAAATGCTTAAGCAGTAAATCTCTTAAAGCTAGTACTAACAGCTATTATCCCTACAGCTCCACGGCACGGGGATAGAAATACCCACCACACAAAGGACTGTCCCTGCTCTGCATGAGAGGCACTGAGCTTGTCGTCAGAGTGATCCCGAGCAATAAGGTCTGTTCCTTCCTTTTGCTTCTAAGGGTACTTGTTGCCCCTGAGGACCAGGGAAGGGGATGTATGGGATGTTTTCTGTAACAGTTGAGTCTGACTGTCCTTAGACATGACAGTATGCAAGGAGAAATATGCTGCTCTGCTTTTGGGACAGAACAAAACACACAGCCTCTTTTCTCAAGGTYTGCAGCAGTGTCAGCTCCAGATGACATTCTGGTCAGAAGGGACAGTGCAGCCCCACACCTCCCTAAGGACTAAGCCAG
Organism: Amblyornis subalaris; assembly: GCA_018881555.1. Lineage (NCBI taxonomy): Eukaryota > Metazoa > Chordata > Aves > Passeriformes > Ptilonorhynchidae > Amblyornis > Amblyornis subalaris. The sequence continues at coordinate 16,112,390 of JACAXG010000003.1, read as the reverse complement.
AACTCTTCACAGAAACAGCAGGAGCAGGAAACTCTCTTACAGAAGCAGCATTTTGACAAGTGCTGTAGTATGGCACAAGGTCAGTCATCTGTGTTATCATGTAAATCAAAGAGAATTTTTAATCATCTGCTCATATGTGCTGATGCCTGGGAAATTTAACAAAGACGCAGAGCAGTACAATTAGCTGAGGAAAGAAAATAATGAGAGCTTAGTTGCATTTAAATGAGAGTTCAGTTGTATTTCAAACCATAGCCGTGGTGCAGGGCACCGGGCTCCGTCTCCAGCTGTTGCGAGGCTTTGTTCCAGCAGGTGTCCCTGTGACACAGGACCTGGCGTCAGCTCCCTCACAGACACATACAGTCCCTGGGTGTCTTCAGGCATTTTCCTGTGTGTCAGCCCAGCTGTAACACGGGTGAAGGCATTGCAGAGGAGCTGGGGGCAGACAGAGTGTTTTTCGCCTTATAAAGTCTACTTTCAGTAATTACCTGCAGGCTTGGTGCAACAAGGGCTCTTCACACTGCTTTCTSTGTACAGCCTAATAATAATAATAACAAGGAAGCTTAAATAATCTGCCTGCAAAATACGTGCCATGATAACACATTTAACAGGAATGATAGTGCCTGGGGAATGCTTATATCCAGCAGGGAACCCCACCCCATGTATCAGCTAGGATAGATTCCTATTCTCCTGTTTGGTGAGGAAAGCTGCTTGGAGAGGACCTGGCTGCTCTGGTCCAGGGAGCTGTTCCACGCAGGCCCTCTGTGCCTCGCCCAATGGCAGACAAATTACAAAATCCTGAATCCACTGAATTCTCTCATCATCTCGAAGTGTACTCCACCTAAATCAGACAAAACTGGAGTTGCTTAGTCCATAATTTGTACATGTACCCTAGTCTGTAGACGCCTGCTTCTTGTTTGGAGCATCTGCCTCCTTTTTGGCTGTGCTAGTCACTAAGTGTTATTTCCTCAGCAAATCAGCAGAAAATAGAGCTCATGAAGTTGGGCATATATCCGTGGTTAGTCTGCAAACAGGATCCGGCAGGCTAGATGGCTCTTCTTGGCCTCTGTTTCGTGATATGTCAATTAAGAACAGCAAGACCTGCCTTCCTGCGGGCTGGAAGGCCGGATTTGGGCACAGACGGTGCACAGAGCAGGCTGAGCTCGATGCTGCCTTTGGAGCTGCTCGCTGCCAGCACGGCTGGGATGCCTCAGCAAGCGCAGGCAAYGGCACGTGAACCAGAACGTGCCAAGTTCTGCCGCGAGTGCCCCGAGTACAGGGATCGACAGCAAGGGTGAGCAGTCTGCTCATAATAGATGGGACGTGCTTATTCCTTGGGTGTTGAGGAAGAGATCTCACAGGCAGGGGAACAAACTGGGAACAACAACACAACCAGCAAAAACAACACAGGGAAAAGGAACCAGGAATGTAGGGCTAAACGCAGATGAACCCATCCATACCAGCTCTTGGGCTTCAGCTGCTGTTATATGCCTAATGGTGTTGATTTATGCCAGCTAAAGTATTGGCCCATGGTACTGAAAAGTGCTAGGGAAAACAATGAAATGGACACATTTAACCTAGTATTTTTTTTTCAAATGAGGTAAAGGATTTAATCTAACCACACCTGGATGTTCACCCAGTTTTAACATTCAGATTTTACTCAAATAGACCTTTGTTGAGAACCAGCTATACTCAAAGACTCCCCCTCAMCCCACTTCCCCCTACTCCTTTGGGTTGATAACAGAAAGTTTGACTTATTTATTTGAGAAGAACCATTTTAAGGTCCCAGGATGCTGGGGTCCCAGGATGAGGGGTTCCTATATTTGCCGTAAGGCCTGGTGCCATGTGACCCAATGAAATGAGAAAATTCTTTAGCTGTCTGACCTGCCATGCAGTATTCTCACCAAGCTCTGATAAACACACACAAAAGAAGTAAAAGGGAAGGTTTTGCTGCCTATCTCAGGCACTTCACAGCCACTGGCAAATTGTAATAATCGTCAGCTCCTACTTTATTGGTATTCAGGACCTGTCAGCATTCCCCCAGCCTCTGATGCTGGATACAATCTGCCATTTAGCCACCACAGTGGAGCATGTTTCTCAAGCCATTACAGCAAGCTCTCAAGGCAGAGGGAAAGTTGCCTCATGAATACTAACATAACTCTGTCATATTGACCTGTCTGTGTTCCTGTAACCCAAAAAGAAAAAAAAACCTTACCCTCCAGGCATCTATTCACCATGTCACGTTTTCTTTTTGAAAGCTTTTCAAGGTAAGACATCCAATTTACTGCCACTTCTTTCTCTGCAACCTGATAAGAACTGATAAAGTTACTAGGCACAAAAACTCTCATGAAATATTCCTATTTCTCAGCACACACAGGAGTTATGCAAGAACAAACAATTCTCAGCAAAAGTGTCACATCATGGGGGACATCACGATGGTTTGGGAAGGTACGAAAAAAGGAAAGCTGTATYTGATAAAACCACCATGCCTCATGCAATAAAGGGCTCTACAGGAATCTGCTCAAAGTCACCCGCACCTGATTCACAACGTTCTGTCAGTCTAAATTTAAGCAGATGGAGTATTTTTTCCTTCAAAGACATCAAAGCAATTGGCAAAGCACTAGCTGTCACAATAGTCCTAGGAAAAATGCATTATCTCCACCTTAACACAGAGGGAAACTGTAGTAATGAAAGGTTCAAGCTATCAAATAGTGAGCAAGRCATCAGGCTGGTATCCTGAATCTATCCTCTTCTGCCCTCTAAAGTATATTTTTTTTCTTTTWTAACTCATTTTTGAACAAAATAACTCCTTCCATGCCTGGGGATTCTGACAAAGTCTGTTCTTAGTACGTCTACTTACTTTTGCTACTCAGAAGTCGGGAACATTAAATATCCTGCAAAACACAACTTGGAAGGCAAGACATTTCCCACAATACCTTGCAGAGGGCACAAATAATGGTGGAAGGCAGACAGATTTTAGACAAATGGTTGGATTTGACTTTTTTTTTTACCCCCAAATTCAGTAAAATTCTATATGCTTTCATCAAGCTAGTCATCACATTCAAAGGCCTGTGGTGCCAAAACCTGGGACACCTGCATTTCCTTCTCATGTGGTCCTCACAGCCCAAAGGTGGGGCTCTGTTGGGAAGCTGAATCCAGCTGAGTCACTCAGACTGGAGGGTCATTTCAAAGAAATTCCACTTTTCCTTTGACTGTGGGGGTGGTTTGTGTCCCTGGAGGTCAGCATGCCTACAAAAGGTCCCAGGTGAAAGCTGGAAGGACACTGTAGGTCAGCTTGGCACCTCTGGAGCTGGTAATTGGTCTGAGTGGAGCTGGTGCTGGACCAGCCCAGGAACACAGTCCCAGGATGATTAGAATGTTTATAAATCCTTATAAGCTTTCTACTAACCCAGTGCCTTACAGCTTTGGTTTAATTATAATGTCATACTCATAACACATAATGTATTCTGGATTCCGAAGGTCTTTTTACCACAGGGGATATTATTTATATGGATTTATATGGTTTTGCTGCTGAAGTTGCATGGAAAGCGTGCCTGAAAATTGAATGCATTGGCAATGTTAATACAATGATTACTTTTGGTTTTCCCACAACAGGTTGGGATTTGATATTAGTTTTCCTGCAGACATATAACTTATTTTATGCACACTGCTTTAAATCAGCTTGGTTAATGTGAAAGACAGGCTTTAAACAGAGCCCAGGTTCATGTACGGCTTCTGGCAAAACCCGCTTTCTTGAGCCATAAAGGTTGGCCCAGGTTTGAACACTCCTGAGCAGTTTGATCATCAGTACGAGAAAAAGAGCAGATATGGAATCTGAATCCTTTCTTCACAGTTTGGATGCAGGACCCTTATTCAGGTCCACCTCTAATTCCTGGATACCATTTGATATATCCTCACACTGAAATATATGGTAAAGACTAAATGAATTTTGGAACTCATTAAAGTCTTGATAGAAAGCAATGAGAAAAGTCATATTTTTAAAAAGGACAAGATGGGCATCAGTTTGTGTTAGAACTGCTCTCCTAAGCAAGTTGGGTGTGACTTTCCAAAGGCATCCTCCTGTTTCCAGGCAACCAGGGCTGCGCTCCTGCCTCTTAAATTGTAACCATCATTGCACTTCGCTTATTAATTCTTCAGTAAATGGAGGAAAGTTTCCATTCCCTTTGATGGCTAATGTACTTTATGGTTCATGAAACAGCCCTGGATTTGGTAGTTTCTATTTAGAAGAAGCTCAGACCTAAGTGAAAGAGCATCCAGGACTTCGAGGTCATAGGAGGACAACAAAGTTCTGCCTGCTGCCACTATGAGAGCTGGGAAAACATTTTCAGATTTTTTTTTTCCATGAAGAAAAATACATGTCCAAGTATTTGGATTGACTGAACGGCTTTTCTAATATTTAATCAGATGGCTTCTGGAAGAAATTCTGCTGGAAAAAAAAACCCAAACCACTTTAAAATGAAGACATTTGGTTTGATGCCTCCAAGAGGAGAGGTTTAATTTTTTTTCTGTCTTAAAGCATTTCTTGCTTTGAAGGTAACAGAAATTTTAGCTTAAATTTGGCAATGACTTACTTTGAAAAAGGTGTTTAACTCATTCTGAAGCGTTTATACATATATATATTATTTAATATTAATTTAAAGCCAGCAAGAGAGTGCCAATTTCAGTCTCTATCAATTCCCATGCAGCAAAAACTCTTCTACTTTTATTTTAAGCAATTAACTTTTGCTTTCTTCTTATAACAACACCATTGCCCTATATGAAATAAGGTAATTTGAATAAAGAAGTACCATTATTTTGTGGGAGGGAAGGAAGGAGACCAACTGTATTTGGAACAGATGCCCAGATGGTTCATTTAGATGATTTATTAAAGTATTTTCAGTTTTGCAATAGACCAGCTAAGAGCTAAGTGACTTCATTACAGTCCAGCATTATGAGTAACTGGAACAGGCACCCAGTCTCTAGAGTACCCTTTGGTGCCTGTAAGGTGAGGTGCACAAAACTTACTTACCTTAGAAATCACCTGTTCTTACTTATCAGGATGCATAAAGACTGCAATTTTGTTATTGCAATTTGGGAGCAATGCAGAATGTTTTATAATCAAAAGTAAAACTGCAAGTTTGGTCTAGTTTCTTATAATCACAGCTTCTTCGCCCATTAAATAATCTTGATTTTCTGGGGTGGGAACAGGGTGTAAACCACACTGCCCACAGAGGGATTTTTTGATGGTTTTCCACCTTTGGAATGATTGAGAGCTACAGAAAGAAGCACAAAAATGTAGGGCAAGCAAATACATTTTAAGTTCCATGTCTCAGTTGGCTCCACCCCTTGTTCACAAGCAATGAAGGTTTAAGGAAGACACTGAGAAGGGGCAGCTCAGGACAGCACTAAGTCTACTAATTGCTGATACTGGTTTTCAGCAGACTTTAAATCCATGGAGAGAGAAATGTAAATGGGCTAACAACAAATAAATGTAGAACCAACTCATCATCTGGTGTAAATCAGAGTATTCCTACTGAAGCAGAGTGCATACATGGCTTATGCCTTGCAAAACATCTGAAGTGGAAACATAGTCTCAAACAAGGGGCTACATGTTCTGAGATAGAGAACATTTGCTGAAGAGATTTACAGCAGGAAAAGACATTCTGGTTTAATCTAATACAGAGATCCAGTTAAGCCATTTTTCAGTGACAATTCAGTTTGATAATTACTGTGTTGTGCTTTGCACATGCTTACATGAAAAATAAAATAAAAGCTAATTTTAGAGTCCTCAATCAAGCCTGCAGTTAGTCCTAAATCCTGATGAGCGGCTCCAGTTATTATCTTCTATTTTTAAAATATTTTGATTGATTTTCCTATTCTAAAGAACTAAACTGTAAATCATTTCTGCTGGTTCCAAAGTTTTTTCTTTTAATCAGTAAGAAACAAATGAGCTCTGATACAAAGAGAGAAAAAAAAAATCACTGACTAAAACCAAGTTCTCCCAGTTACTGGAAATTTCTTCCTGGAGAAAGCACTCCCCATTGTCAAATTGCTCAATAAGAATCTTTTCCTGAACTAATGCTACTTTCTCCACTGCTGTTCATTCATACTCCTTTAGGCTATCATACCTATCACAGTAGTGGTTGACAGCCTTGGTCAGCAAGGCACGCGGAGCTGGTCCCAAAGCACATCTCGTGGCCAGCACGTGGGTACGAGCCTGGGAACTGCAGAACAGCCTCCTGCAGTACGGAGCATCCTGGCAGAACTGGGCTTGTCCTGTGCAGTGGCTGCGAGACTGCTGTGTCCTGCTGAGAACACCCCCAGTGAACACTGACCCACCCCCAGGCTGGAACAAACACGGCAGGAAATGGTTTTCTACTCGATGTTGAGGTCCTTGTTTGGTTCCTCAGTGAGGATTTTCACTTGGATTATTTCAATTTATAAACCTCCAATTTTTTAAAAAAGTACCAATAACTCCACATTCCCTTTTCACTGTGTCAGCTGAATGTCTAATAGATGTTAAACATTATTTGCTTGTTGGCTTTCTACTTTGCCTAGTTTATTCCAACCTATGAAACCTCAGGGACATAAAACATCATAAAAATAAACAGCACCACTAGCAAACCTGTCATTCTCAAGAAGAACATTCACCTCATTAAACTACAGAATTTCCAAAAACCCAATGAAATGCATTTTTTTTCTTCACAAAGAGCAGGAAGGTCTCCATTAATGAAAAGGGATGTGGAGAACCTTCTCTCCTAGATCATTAATGTCAGTCAATCTGCCATGGATTTGCATCAGAGACAATGAGGAAAGACATGATCTCTTCTCAGGAAAATCTGATCAGTGCAAGAGCACAGTTCTGGGGCACTCGCACCTCCTGCAGCAGATCAGATTACTCACTGTTGGAGCTTGTGACAAGCATGGTCACAGCAGGGGTGGCAGGGCTTTGCAGGACTGACCACAGGAATAGAGGTGCATTAGAGTTTCCGCTGTTGGACGATTATTTGCTCTTAGCCTCAGAAAACGGGGGTGTTGTGCACAAGTTAACTAGAGGAAACTGGTAGGAGAAAAGTTATGCTTGCCTTCTCTTTCTCTGGCTAAGCTGTACAGCTGCAAATTGATAATGAAGTCCTTAAAACTAAAGAGCAGCTGGATCTGATTCTGGAACAATCCCCACATCCAGCAGCATTCCATCACCTCGCCTGTAAGTAGGAGGTAGATAAAAAAACCCAGACGAATCTTGGGATGAAATGCAAGAGGGAAGAGCTGGCTGGCTCAAATCAACGGATGGAGAGCCATCTGAGGGAACAGCTTCTTTTCCTTAGAGTTCAGTGTGGTTTTGCAATCTGTTAGTGTGCCTGCGTGTGCCAAAATGCTCTGTTAATGTTACTCCAAACAGGATACACATTGCCTGAAACATTAAGCCTCGTGCGAGATCACCGTCCTACGTGCTCRTGCTTGAGTCAGACAGGAAGAGAACAATGCTGTCCGGGTGGCAGCATCCGAGATGAACTCGTCAGGCTCACCATAACAAACAAACATGCTTGTTGAGGATTGGCTCCTGTCATTAAAATTGCAGGCATGCTCTAGGTTCATCCTTAACTGCTTGCTGCTTCCTGATGATTCCTTGTGTGAGACAAGCTCCAATCCGTGTTGCAGCATGAATCATAATTCACTGTGCAGTTTATCCTCTGAGGCTTGTTTTTTTTTAATTCCACACATCCTTGCATTTACCCTCTTCTAGAGGTTTAAGGGCTTTTCATTCCTTAGGGTTAAAAATGAATGTTTGAACTCCCAAACTCATTGCAGACATTATCAGTTCAACAGCAAGAAATGAAATACAGCTTATTTTACCTATTCAGAGATTTAAATTCATTCTGCCTCTTTCATACGATAAGTTGAGCAAAGAGCCAAGCAACAGTCATTGAAAAATACCTTAATTTGTGATAATGTGAAAAATATAATGAGCTGTAGAACCTGTGTCTGGAAGTTCCCTGGGAATAGGAACATACAGCATTGCGTCCCTCCCAAAATGCTAAATAGTGAGGCTGAGGACTGTGTATTTTTCCCTACATACAGCAGATCACCACCTTAGTCCTTCTGGAACCAGAAAGTGACTTGGAAAACCACTGTCAATTAACAGTTATATCCCAGAGTGACAGACCTTGACCCGGAGTAGTAAATAACATAAAGAAGACATCTTTGTGTCAAGATTCCCCCGTAATAACACCAGGACAGCCGGCATGCATTTTATTTATCTTTCTCTGAAGGAGTAGGACACTAGTTCCTGCCAAAGTTGCTGGTCTTCCTACATGTTGCAGACTTGCTCAAGATTAGGTTTCAGCTCCTACTGCTGGCACGATCTCTTCCTGTCTCTGTTGGTTGTTTCCACCTCCCCTTTTGCTCTAACTGCAGCCTCCTGCACTCTGACTCCACAGACTCAGCTTTCTCACCCACCCCTGTTTTTGCCTACTCCCTTTTCTAGAAATTAGGATGATGATGTTGAACCATGCTGCCCCCTGCCTCTGAACCAAGAATTATCCCATTTAGTACCTTACAGTGACTCTGTTTGGGACTGGAATTCTGGCTCCCACAGGGACTTTCCCTTGTTATTTTCCCCATCTTTCCTGTCCCCTCAATGTGCTGTGTGGGAAACCTGGAAGAGTTACTGCCACCTGGGCAAACACGTAGCTTTCTGGGCAAGACTGAAGACACCACAAGTCTGTGAAAAGTCATGAGCTAAGCACTGAGGGCCTGCTTTACTGAGAATGTATAGACCTTCTTGGTCATTTACTGTCCCCACATTTTTTCATACTCTGAGGAGGAGAATTCTCTCTCTATCAAAAGAACCCATGTGACAGTTACGTGGCTGTCCCACCCTTCCCCTTACACAGTGATAGAAATGCTGTCTCTGCTCTCCCTGCTGCCTCTGTGTGCAAAGAGGAGAGCATGTTCTTGCAGTTCTGTCCCTTTGAAGCCAGCACGTGGGTGCAGAGGGGAGGGCTGGGAGCCCACTGAGCCAAACAGCCTTACCCTGCTGCCACACCCACACGTGGTCCTTCTCGAGTCACAAACAAGCAAAAAGAGGACAATCAACCCAACTCTTTCTTAGGCCTTCTGACTGCAATACATGATCTGTTTGAGGCTGAGAAGGACCCTCACTCCTTGGGACAGGTTTTCCCAGGGCAACTGATAGGTTTGTGAGAAATGACTCTAATGTCATTCAGTGAGGTAAAAATGCAGAGAAAAAATAGCCAAGAAATCAACTTTACTCTGGACCTCCACGATGTGCACCCATGACTGTAATTAAAAGCAGCAGCTGATGTCTTCTGCCCACTCATCTTCTAACAGCTCTCTCCCCAAAACCACGTGCAGCCCTGCAGCCTCAGAGCAGGGCTTGCAGCCCAGATGGCTGCTCTGCTCCCAGCCTCAGGGAAGTGCCAAATCCATATTTGACTTAGCCCTGTCGATTTACACTAAACACCTCAAGAGCAACATGGTTAATGGGGAAAAAAGAAATAGGGCCAAAAAAGAACTGAGAGTGCAAATGAGAACAAGCACAAAACGTGAGAAGCAGAGTTAAAACAGGACAGACTGAAATGGAGGGGAAGGAGGTAACAGCCAGTACACCTGACCAGAGTGCCAACAGGCAAGGGAGGGGTGGCACCTGCTAAATGGGTAACAGCAGCACTTCCAGTTCCTGCAAGTGGAAGAAAGTACCTGAAATACATGTCCAGGGGCTGGTTGAGGAACTCACCTGCACAAGTTACTTTCTTTCTCTGCAGTTTTCTTGCAACTTTCAAGTGAGTGCAGAGCTCTTTGTTACCTGCACACTGGTAATGTCACTGCATATCCTTCCTTGCCCAATGCCTGCTTAGCCTCACCACCTCTAGGCCACAATCTATTGACTTGATGCGGGGTCAGGCCTTACAGCTCTCTGCAATTGATGAACTCCATTCAGCTGCATAAATTGAGCTCAGGGTTTGGCCTTTGTACGTGTACATATTCTAGCAAAGCAATTCCCTGTTCTAGTCTGAGCATTAGAGTTCATATGGTCAGCATCTGAAACTACATGAAGCATAAAGAAACTCATCACCAATTGCAAGAAATAGTGAGGAATAGTGCTATACCATGATCAAGAGTATGAAAGAAGGGCAGAATATGCCTGCTAGTAAAGGAATAGTGACACAAGACATTATGCTCCTGCTCTGGCCACTTTACATTTTGCATAGTTGGTGAAAATCCCACCTTTCAAGGAACAATAAAGTTTTCACTCAATTTTCTCAAGTTCGGCCATTATTTTACAGTGCTCTGAAGTGTGTATGTGACAATAGTCACTATCTATGACAATAAAGCATAACATTTCTTATTAAGTATTACAGTGACGTGAGTAGAAGGGAAGTGATAAATATGATGTACACATGGGGAGTAAAAGCAGAAACCAGGAAAAGCAAGGGGAGGGAAAACATAGCTCCAAGGACTTCAGTTTTGAAAGCTTACCTATGGTCTCTCTGCCTCTGAGATGCTGGGATTTGTTTGGATACCCCTCTGTGTTGTGCCAAGCTCAGCTAAAATAGATCCCATTCATTTCTGTCTATAGGTTACTCCTGATCCCTGGGCAGTTTTCCCGCAAGGCACACAGTTCACTAACGAACCTGACACTGGCAGGGCATTTGAAAACCTRCCCACTCTATACCAGCTGTATAACAAATAGCTGTTCTGCTTCCAGAGGGGCCAAACAGGCCTGTGATTGCAATTGTTATGCAATTACTGTGATTGCAGCTTTGCTGGACGTTTTGCTGAAATGTCGCTGATAATCAGTGAGGAACAGAATGGACTTTTCACAAGTGCCAATACCATCCAGTTAGGACTTACAGTCTGTCTTTATCAACAAGGCAGGTAGCGTTCTGTGCTCATGTTCTGCCACCTGTGGTATTTATTCATTCCCAGTCTGAACCAGAAAGACAAATCTGTTCCAACAATGCTGTAGAGCAACCAAATCTTTAAGGAAGGAATAGCCTGGCTGTAGGCCACACTCCTCTAATTAGCCTGTACAGAGCACACACTAAAAAAGCCACCTAATTAGACACATGGCCAAACTAAAGCTCACACTGCTCAACACCACACAAAAACTCCATCTTTCTCTTCTTACACTCAGCACATTCATATAAGATGCAAAATACATTCAATTTTAAAATACAGGTTAAAAATCTCTGTGCAGGGCAGTAGATACTTGAAAGGTGTGTGTAAAAGAAGAAGAGAGAGCAATGGGTTTGTCACATCCTTGGGAGTCTCTCTTTAGCAAGCACTTTGCAAAATGTCTCTGCAAGTTTGGCCACTCTTGTACTCCGGGGCTGGGGAGAAAACACGGAGTCCCTGGTGGTCCACCTGCTTCCTTTTAGGTACTGCTGCCTCGGGCTCTGGGATTGGTAATTACTTTATGCAGTCAGTACCAGTTGTTGCCTGTTCCATGGTTTTCTCCTTCATGATGGTGATTTGTACCTGTCAACATAATGGCATCAGCAGGTGCAGCCACGGTGCGTGCCAAACTGAACCTGGAACTGTGACAATGATTCCAGCAGCTCATTTCAGGGACTCGATGGTCTCATTTTTTCTCACTGCTCTGAAAATGTGCCCTGTTCCCAAACTGAACAAATCTGCTGTTGTGGAAGTTTTTATGCACTGAGTGTGAGAAATACATTTCTTCCTTAACCATCAGTAACCCTGCTATGGGTTCTATAGTCCTCAACAGAGGAAGAGTTGCACAATTATATCAGCTTTTGTGATGGATACTTTCATCAAGGGCATCAGCGAAAACTTAAGGCTTAAAGATGAAGTATTTACTTATTTTCAATTGAAATTCAAGCCAAGATTGAAATTGAGGTTTCAAATGCTTAAAGGATAGTGGTCACCACACTCTAGCCCTTCTCCACATCACGATGCACAATGCAATTCTTACGTAAGTGAAAAGTTTCACTGCACTTCAGATGTCCACCTGGTGTTACAGATATGATGTAAGAAAGAAGAAATATAGTAGTATTCATGTATAGTTCTCAAACATCTGGTGAAATATATTATTAAAAGTCCACAAAAAAATACAATGTAATGATTTTTCTCATTTTCACAAAAGTTAATGATCTGGATATTTGACTGTTTTTCTCCTATTTTATTCTACTTGGAGCCTTTGTAAATAATTCTTTAACACTTTCATTGCCATCCTGTCACGAGAACCTTGCAAAAACAGCAGAAAAAAAAAGCAAGCTGAAATTCCAAACTAGTAAGTGGATTGCAGGACACAGGTCTTTAAGTAAACACCAATTATTTTGCAACTTTAACAAACTTGAGGAAAATGTGAAAACACCATGCTAAACAGTATAATTGCTCAAGGTTTTATGGTTACGTACTGCAGAGAATTCCAATGAAAGACTAAAATTATCCTAAAGATGGCAGCCATCCATCAGCTTCATACAGTCAGTCCCCTTACTGTCCTTTCTCCTCCAGACATCACAGTATAAGTAGGAGGGCTGAGTCATTCTCTACACTGCTCCTCTCTCAGCCCTACTTTTCTTAATAGCTAAGAAGAGAAAGGAGCTGTGTCTGGCCCTGCCTCATCAGTAGGGCCATTAGACTGACAAAGAACTTCCTGGATTGGGAAGTCTGGGCACTACAGCCAGTCTTAAGTGCTCAGGAGGAAACTACTGAGGGTTAACATCAGTTGCTCTCTCTTCTGCTCAGCTTTCCCTCCTTTCATATTTTGACAGATCTCAAGCCCAGCTTGCTAGTTTGCAAGAGCTGTTACTTGACAGAACAGGAAGAAGCCACTACACAAACACCATCATGTCTCATGCAGAGAACTCAGCCACCTCTCTCTAGTGTGTTCTTCAGTGCCATTGCTCTCTACAGTACTGAAAATCTGGCATCCAGAAGTGATGCAAATGCCTTTTACACAAGGATGAATTTTACTCAAGGTAAGGAAAAATGGTATGCAGTAACTACTTTAATTATGATTTTCAGAAGCTTTGAGATATCACAAGAGGCAATGCAAACCAGGAGCCTTGAGGTTTCTCATTTCTCTACCATCTGCAGCATGCTATGGTGATACAACAAAGATCACAATGCTTAAGAAAACTCCAACTGCAAAAAAGCCACTGCCTTTACTAATCTCTTAAGCTCCCCAAATTTGTCTACTCCTACTCCTTTATTACTGCAGTTTGATATTTGCCTCTGCTCATACTCTAAAACCTCTTGGACAGGCAGACTCTATTTATTTATTTATTTAAACACCTTGTCTAGCTCCAAGGTAGCCGTGAAGAAGTAAATTTGGCTACTGCCAAGTCCAGGTGGAAATGTTTCAAAATCTGAGGCTTGTGTGTTTTTGCGCCTTGAAACACCTAACAATATAGCTGGTAGTGACATTCAGGATGACAAGCTAAGAAATATAACAACAGCAACCTCGTCTAGTAGGTTAGAGGATTTGAGACAAGCATTTTGGAGCATTAAGGGATTACTGCTCACAGAGAGGAAGACCTGTCCTGCACTCTGCTCCRTTTTAGCTGATTCCTTCTCACTTGAAGAGTTCCGGGATGCGGAACTGGTAGGGCACTAGCTCTTTGCCTGCAGAAATTAATACTGAAAATCTCTGCAGCAATAGATGTTGTGCTTGGACCAACTTCAATCATAGCCATAAAGCTTAAAATTAGACATTGCTTGCAGTTTAAACAACTGGATACTTCATTTTCTAAACCATTTTGCAACTTTGTGTGTGGGCTTCCAGTTTGTCAGCTGTAGGAAGAACGCTGAATTTACTTTCACTCATTCCATAAGAAAACTGCGGCAGCAATACCAGCCTGCAGCTTCCATAAGTCTGCAACTGGCTTTGCTTAATGACTCAAAACCACATAAACACCAACTATTTTCCAAGCACCACCAAATGGAATCTCATGAAACCCTTGCTCTTCATTCTCAGTGTTTCTGAAGCACATTACTACAAGCAAATTCCACTGTCTCAGAGACTTGCTGCTCAACCCAGAGAAATTATTTACCTATTGGCAGGCTTGGGAGGGCAGCTGTTTTCTTAGATAGGACACAGACATATGACACCTTTTTGTAAGAAGATGCCATCAGAATACAAGCACAATTACTTTCCTTTAATAGCATGTATTTTTAGCTGGTGTAAAGCACCAGGGTAGCTCCAGGATTCATCAAAGGCCTTTTTACAACGCATTTTCACTGAACTCTGATTCTTTTTCAAGAGGCTCCCCTATGAATGCTGCCTGAAAGCTAAAAGAGAAAGACAAGGCTGATACAGCTCCTTTTTTCCTTTTTCTCTGCCTAGCACAGAATCTCTAATCACAGTTTTTAGACATCTGTGGCTGGATTTGGTGTTACTAAAAAAGCAATGGTAATGAAAAGAGCCATAGCCAAAGTGTGTGGGATATGTCTGTGTAAGGTCCTCCTGCACTCAGCCTTATCTGATTTACTCATCACAATTCTTGATTCCTGCTGCCTACAGAGAATTCCATGGCTTATCTTTCCAAAGCTTTTGACACAACCACACTAAAGGACATTGTCTTACTGTTGATTATCCTTTGGCTGCTGTTACACAACTGCTCTAGGCTAACTTTGAGTCACTTAGGTGACTTGTGTCAAGTCCCATAATTATTTTGGGCTTTGGGTTCCTTGTTCTTGCCTTCTGCATTTGCTCAGCTTCTATCCCAAGTATTTTCTAGTCCCTGACTGATGTTCTATGGTACAGTTACTGTGATCAGTACATATGAAGAACTTCTCATGTCCCTAAGCCACTCCTATTCTGAAGACAAAGACTGCAGTAGAGAAATTCAAGGCCCTTGCCCCATGTCCTACTTGATGTCATTAAAATGTAAATGTTTCTGACTCCTACAGTCCAGCATTCCACCCTCTGCTCAAGAGAGATATGTTGATTAGATCTGTTTGTATAAGAGCTGCTTAATTTCAAATTATCTTAATTCAGCTGCTCTCTCAACCTTCTTATGTGTTCCACTTAGATACCCTTTGAGTGAACTGTCTTTTTACTTAGCACTCTGAGGGCTGGGACTCAGACTGCCCTAGAAGAAAATAAGTAAGTGACAGAAAACATTCTGGTAGCAGTGGCAAAGTAAATAGGGACAAGAAATATCAAACATGCAGCCTCCAAATGCATTAGAGCCTACATTCCTGTCACTGCCTCGCCCCATTTCCTTATACATTTCCTCCTCCTCATGCATTTCTCTTTTGCAATTGAGGAAGACAAACTGGTAGGGGAACAGGTCTGCTTCACTTCCATATACTTGAAAAACTGTAAACCCATGATGGTTACTAGGGCATTTTAAAATTAATTAAACTATATGTACTTGGTTAAGGTGGTTATGCAAATTTGTACATAAATTTATTAAAAAAACCCCAAACACTTTCTTTGTGTGACTCATCTTCAAATATCGCAGCAGTAGACCTCAAAGCTGAAACTTCAATAAAGGGCCCACTGGGTGTCAAGTGTTGCACTTTTTCCACACTAGAACATTGAGCTGTCAACAGAAAGAGTGATCTGAGTTCTAGAAAAGATTCTCGGTGGCACGGCTTTCCCTGCAAATGAGCTCTCTCAAGGATAGTGGAAGAGCCACTCTGGCATGTGAAGTTTCCTCTACATTACGTTTGTAGTTGTAAATCATTAACTGTCCCTGAAATGTTGCTACAGTTGCTAGGCAGAGGCAGTTAATATATAAAACTTCCATGTTGCCAGGAAATCCAGATTTAGGCATTTAAAGCAAAGAGGGTGGGATGCAAAGAGAAAATCTAAAATATACTTAACACTATGTCTTTCTCCCAAAAAATAATTATGCTTAGTGAATTTTTGAGAATCTTTATACTATCACATATGGTACATACTTAATTGGAGGCAGCTGAACCAACAAGAATAATAATATTCCAAAGTTGCTGGGTATTCTGATGTGACATCAGTAGATTTTTTTTCTCATTTAATAGATCATTCTTATTTTTTTCCCATGTCATATCTTTGCAAATAATTTATCCTTCATTTTATTTTTCTATCTAACAACGTGCCTGGCAATTTTTTTCAAGTAGCAGGCTGGCTGATTTACTGTGCAATGTGCCTTGTTGTGCAGTGTACCCAGCAGCTGATGCTGTACAGCATTCACTTGCTTGCACCTTGAGAAGTTACACAGTTCTGAAAATCAGTCCTTTTACTGGGCTGCTGAATTGCAGGTGTATGTGTCATTGTACACCTGAGATATGGAAAGCAGAGAATTAGCCCAAGAATTTGAGTGAGAAGCTGCCCTGCCTCTAGAAGAGAAAAGCCAGTTTCCCTGGATGCATGCTCTAAGTCTTTGCTCCTCATTTCTGAGATGCACAAATTTTTATTTGACAAATTCTATCTAATTTATTTTCTTCCCCTCTTTCTTCTATTATTGTTAAGAGTGCAATGTGCCAAATTAAACTTCAGGACTCTGAAATTAGATGTCTCTCTCAATATGCCATCTTTTTCACTTCCCAGCTTCTCATCCTATACCATTACAATTGCATGCTTGACAGCTTTTTCATATTCATTTCATTTTACTGGATGTGTCTTAAAAGAAAAATAATTATTTTATGTCAAATATAATTGGAAGGGGGGAGGTCTCCAACAATACCATCCACCCACTAAATATGGAAATAAGTTATTTATAAATATGCCCACAATTACTTTTCCCAGAGAAAATATTATTCTTTAATTCTCTAATGACAAAATATTCCACGAGTCCTTTCCCTGTGACTTCTATCTGACTACAAAGTCATATGGTTGGATCTTTGCTGCACTTCAACAGAGATAAGTGCAGATCTTTGTGAATAGCACCAACCAGCATTATGTTAACCTCMTCATTTAAAATGGCCTTTCAATTGCCTGAGCTGACATGATTTTGAGCCATCAACTTTCTCGAAGCTTTCTCATGCTTCCTATGGTGGCAGCAGTAACTTGGAAATAGAAGTTGCTTAAAAATAGTTTAAAAATAATTAAAGGATTGTTTAACTTATATTAAGGTCAATGCCAATTCACTCAGTGCAGATTTTATATGTCAACACCTCTCCTCCCATAAGAACTGACAAACAGATGAACATAACTGGAATAGAAATGCAGAAAGACTTCAGATGTGTTGATCTGTTGATCCAATATGTTATGTTCCCTCTGCATCACCAGTCTGATATACATATCTGCTGTACACTTTTTACTTGTAGCCCTTGTAGGCCTAAAACCAATCTAATGAAAAAACTGCTTTTTCTGGACAGACTCACAGATATAAACAAATTTAGGTTGAAATCTGAATTATTTTGGCCCAGGATAAAAATATTTTGGTTTGGACATGTTGCTACCGAGACACTGCACACCTGTCAGAGACATTCCATCCACCAGGATGGTCAGCATCACTCTTTGTGTCACACACTTGGAATGCACAAGGGCCATCCTTTCCCATGGGATTAAGTCATCTATTGTGACAAGTCCTTCCCATGGGACATAGTGAAAGGTAGATGTAGGGTGAAGGGGAACACGTCTTGACACAGAGAGCTGTTCCCTCCACCTCCCCACTACTGTTTCTCCTTTAAAAAAATATACATCAAGTGCTAACAGATTATTTTTCTGTGAGARGCAAGAAAATACATGGCAAAAAAATGTTTCACTGCAAGACTTTTCCCATAGTCATGCCTCCACTCCTGTCCTGATTAAATGGACACATACAAAGTAGCACTCTTCATATTATCAGGTATTTTCTATGAGCCATTTTTATTCCTTTTATCTTCTTCCTACTTTTGCTCAGGAGCAGAGATTGTTGAACTGCTATTAAACATTATTTCTGGCTGGAAATAGGCAGAAAGGTTGATTTTCATTCCAGCTGGGCAAAATCTTTTAATTTACAGAATCTCCCAAGCCACTCTAATCAATTAGAGAATACATTTATATTTTGTTTTGATCATTAACTAATTTTGATTCTTCCAGTTTGTTGATTAAGCTCTGATTAAGTATCTGCCTGTGACAACATCCAGCCTTTAAGTGGTGTCATATTGTGAAGAATCCATTCAAAATACTTATTTTCTAACTTTACATGACACTGATTTTGAAAACAATAGCATAAAGAACAGTAAAGAAAGAGAGGGATCAACAGCTAGCAAACAAATCCTATTCACAACCAAAAGCTTATTTACATGTATTGTGAATATTTCTATTTTTCTATGGTAAATCTAGGGGTTCAGCTGAGGGATTAGTGAATGGAGAAATAAGCAACTGCCTAGCATACTAATAGGGAAAAGCCCCACAGGGCACTCCACCGTTTCTGTACTACAGACCAAAACAGATTTTTTCAAACAATGTCACTGTCAAGAAAACGCTCACTGAACTAGCACTTTAGCTAGATATATTTTCATCAAAGAACACTCTGATTAAACAAGCTTATCTCTATAAAAGGGCTGTATTTTAAAGGAAGACAAATTAGTTAGGATAACGCAAGGACTGATCCATGCCTTGCCCTATAGCATGAAGGAAATATTAAGAAATCTAGTTTCTTCGTTTTTCCCCTCTACTTTAATCCCATCTTCATTTAGTTGCATTCCTGATTTGTGACCTCCTTTTTGCCTCTGCATTTTCTTTTTTTCTCACCAGAAAAAAATAGGAAGGATGGGAGCATGAGGGATGTCTGACGAATAGATCCGGAAGAACTGACGTGAAGCTCTGGACTCAGCAGGGCCCTGGCTGTCATTCTGCTGCCCATGATGTATTGAAGACCAGCAGCATCAGGCCCAGGATCCCATGGGAACTGTTCCCTTCTCCTCACTGGTCTTTTCTGAGCTGGAAGCTGATGCTCAGATTCTGCGAGATGGTGAGCGCAAGAAATGTGACACCCAAGACCCGAGTTGGGGTGAACAGATGTGATGTTTTAGCAAAGTGGAATAGATACCAGAGGGCAGTGGGAGCAGGAGATTAGGTCCTAGTTTGGAATATGGTCACACACGTAAAAACAGGGCTGAGGTCTTAAAAGGATTTCTCGATAGTGTCAAAAGGATGGGACAGACACACGGTGGTTGTACATGACAGGAATGTGCTGCTGCCAGGCTGCTACGTCACAGCTGCACTGAATTTCTAGACGAGGGGGGGAATCTTGAAAAATGCAAATGTACTACAGATTTAGAAGAACTCTGCTCTCAAATAGCAGGGCCACACTAGCACAGAAATACCTCAGGAAGAAGAGTGGATTATTGTGCATTTGTTTTTAGTTTATGGAAAACATGATAGAATGAATCGCATAACTGGAATGAGCACTGGAATCCATACATTAGTCCTTCTATCTGCTAGAACTGAAAAAGGAAGAAAAAGAGAGAGCTACAGAAAGCTGATATTAAGGGAAGACATTTTATTTTTGTGTAGGGTACAGGGTTAGAAACTTATTATTTGTTGAGGTAAAGTAGGTTTTGCACACGTCTGATTAGCTGCACCTTCCCATTTTACAGTGGTAAAATTAAAAACCAGCAAGGCAAACACAAATTGCATGAGGTCATAGAAGCAGCCTGACACACTGGATGTATGCATATCTCCTCCACACAACAGCATATTCCTAAGATCTTGTGTTTTCCCCATAATCCATAATTTCTGAATAAATTTAAACCCAAGACATATTTAAAGCATTCACTGGTTTGAGCTGACAATAGGGCCTGTGAATTTATATCTCTCTTTCTCTCCGCTCTAATTACCAACATTCTGAGTTGCTTCACGATTAACAACTGCTGCAGGTGATTTGTTGGGAAGCATAAAAATATGAAAAAATATTAGCTTTATAAATAGCAACATAAAATATAAACAGCAATAGATCATGGTTTTGTCATATTAAAAGAAAGTGAAAAAAAAATCTTATGGCAAGTTTTCTGATCCTTTTTTCCCCTAAAATATCGTACACGGATGTGCAAAATGTTTACATTTGTCCCTACTAATAGAAAACCATCATTCTTGTCTGGTTGCACAGTCTGGAGAAGAGGTCTGGTTTGTTAAACAAGTGATTTTGCTTGAAATACCACCAATTACATACTGACCCAGGCTAACAAGTCCATCCATATTACGTGGCACCAAAATTCCCATCTGCTCAGGCAGCGAGCAAAAAAGCACACGCATGCTCTGTGAGATGCTGCCTCCTTGGTGTCAAGGATGCCATCTTGATGCCAAGACCCATTATTCGCTGTATGCTGCAGATGCCACCATGAGAAGTTCAGTTCAGTCATGCCCGCCTAGTAGAGCTCTATATCCATACATTTCTTATGGGTGTTAATGTTGCAGATACTATAAACATTCCCCGTGTCTGATGGTTCTCATACCCCTCATATCCCAGCCCTCAAATCCCTAGTATGGATCTGTAAGCATCATGCCTATAACTGGTTTATCTCAGACAAGAAAAGTACTTTTTCCAGGGCATCCTAGTTGTGACTACCACCCAACCCTAGTCATGACTGCCAAAGAGCTAATCCAAGACAGACAGAAAGAGAACCAAGATCTGTAAACAGTTTCCCATTCAAGAACTGTTGCTTAAATGTAAACTGCTATTTAGCAATCCAAGAGAGGTGGGATTGCATTTTCCACACTGCTTGGATTGTCCAGTATTTTAGAGCAAAAAACCTTGGCTTTCAGGAATCCATGCCTTCTGCAACTAAACCAYTTTTCTCTAAAGGCTGCCTAGAGACTATTACACATGCTCAGGTAACAATGACAGATTTCAGTCTACCAAAGTTAAAATGTTTCACTTCAAACATGTTTTTAGACAGAATGCCAATATCTGTCATAATCAACTTCAAGCTCATGCTGAGTAGCCTTCTTGTCTTTGCTAGTCCTCCTGAGGACTAGGTTAGGCAGTTCTCACAAGGAAGAGTTTCCATTTAAATCTATCAACCCTTCAAATTTTAAGCAGTAGCTACTATATGAGAGAATAGAGATAGCAGGGAAGTTCTGTGGGTGCATTCACACCAATGAGGCCACTCTGGGTTTCCTTATCTGTTGAAGCTGTGGATTTGCAAAACAACAAAGCCTAAACTATCAGCCCAATTAAATGTTCATGAGCAACACTCASGCCAAATAAGATACACCACACTGAATAATCAATTCTATTTGCCAGCCTTGATCATGACAACCTTTTTGTTTCCATTAAAACATTTTATTATATTCTGCTGCACCCCATATTTTATGTTACGTTATATATTTTTTACAGGCCAGGTAAGAAATCTAGTGAAATTACATAATGCTGATCTCACTGCAAAAGACCAAGTATCTTCTCAATTATAAGTAGTTTGCCTATGAAAAGACATTATGAATAGGCTAGAGCCAGGAATTTTTTCATGTCTTTACATGCAGAATAATAGAGTAGAAGCTCATAGTGTCATCTACAAGCATCTTTTATCCTAAGGCCATTTGAATAGGGAACATCCAATGGAACAATCAGGGAAGTCTTCAAAAAGACAGAGGTTTGAGGGAAACACTGGATCCCTCTATGGATACCAGCATGACAGCTTTAATAGTGGGAAGCTGCCTAGCTGATCTCAAGTTATCCTGTGGAGACTCTCCTCTTTTTACAGATATCCAGGGGAATGTGTCATAAAGTGCCTCCACAGGCCTATTTCTATGATGTGGATTTTGACAGAGTCATGAAAGTAAAAGCTTCATAAAATCTGAAGAAACCAGAGTGTAAATTGAATCTAAATGGTCTCCAGCACAGTAAAAACAAAAGCATTTCTTAAAATCAAGTTTTCTTTTCAATCCCTTCACTAGTTTGTACTTGCATCTTACTATGCAGTTTTGCTGATCAAACACTCTTAAAATAAGCCAGTTGAACAGAGCAGGTTCCTATCTTCCAAAGATGAAACAGAATAGGAACTGGAGATGACGAACAATCAGTTACTCATCTTTGCTGTAATTATGGTATTTGGCCAGTAGCTTTTATTGAGGTAGGTTAGAATTTATTGCCCATCTGAGATAACTGCTTCTTTAATGTGAACTTTCTGAAGTTGCATCAACCATTCAAAGGCATAGTAAATTTCCCAGGTGCCCATTTAAGAACATACAGATATGAAAAACTGGGCAATTCATGGAACTGTTTACAGGAAACCCAGGCTTTTAACCCACTATAAAACAGTATACTGGTTCTGCCTTGAATGGTGTGAAAAGAAGCTTGTCCACAATTCCATCATAGAAGTGGTTTTAAAAGTTGTGAAGAAAAAGGAAGCAAAAATATAAAAGAAGGAAAGGTCTGGTTCTCTTACTGTGACACAGAAATATGGCAGTATTATTAAGAAAAGGTGGTAATTCTAAGCATTGCATAAGGAGAGCAAAATCTGACTATCAAGCAGTGGAGAAAACAGAAAATGAATATCTTAATTCACCAGCACTCCTTCCATGATTTCACTAGAACTGTACTCACCACTTCAGCTGAAGTTGCTGCTGCGCACACAGCAGATGCCAAGTCTGCCTGTTAAAAGGCCGTGGTTCCAGGGATGGTGAAAGTTATTGGAAGAACTGACAAAGCACCTTCACAGAACAGTTTAAGAAGGTACACAACATGACCCAGTGAAAGTCAAAGTCTAATCACTAAATCCTCCTGAACCCAGTAGAAATATGCAGAAGGCTACCATGAGCAAAAGCTAGTTATTTTATAAGTTCAAATAGAAGGCAAACTTTAAAAATTAAGAACAAACAGTAAGCCTAAGAGCACTTACAAATGAAGATCTTACCATGGTTTTGGTGAATAAATCCTCTCAGGCTTGGTTTAAATCTGACTCAGTTGCTTTCTGGGCTTTAGCAGACTCTACAGACCCCTCTATGCACCAGGAGAAGTCTCTTTGATGCCTTGCACTTTTGTCAGGTGGTCTGTCCCTGTTCCTTCTCAGCAGTCTCCACTGTGCCACAGACTCCTGTTGCTGGGCTCCCCTGCCTGGGTGCCCCTGTGCTCTGGAAGCTGCTCTCCCAACAGCATGTTCAATAGCTCAAAGGGCAGAAGAGCATCCCTTCCTTTCCAAGAGGTCTCTCATCTCACAGTCATTTTCTTTCTGAAGAACATAACATATAAATAAATAAAATACATATTGAGCCATGATATGGAAGAACTTGTTCAATATAAAGACATTTTTCTGTATCTTTTCCCACATTTGCTTTTATCTCAGAGGTTCTTTAAATTTCTAAAGAATATAATTAATTTGTGACAATTTAAATTAAGTCAATGAAACTCCTTTTATATATATATATATATATATATCAGTCATCATTACAAATAAAATACAGATACTGAAGAGTCCACCATTTTTTGTGGACTGGTACTTTACTCCTTGCTAATGTCAGGCTCATGTAGAGATGTATAATGGGAAGGAAACTTAACCAAATAGCTAATTATTAGTACCCAAAATTTTCTTATATTTGTAACAGAGACCTGATTTGGCATCTTTATCTCTTAATTAAATAACCATTTGGAAAAAAAAAAAATATTTAGTATCCTCCATAACCAGTCTGATCATGGTTTATAACAATGGAATTTGCTTTGGTTCACTACCAGTGAAATTGTTCCAGAATTATATAAAACATTGTAATGGGGGAGAACACAGATTTCATACAGCAACTGTGAGCAAGTGCTGACACTAAATATTTAGGAAGAAATGCTTTTCCTAAAAACTTCTTAGTCAGATGTCCTCTAGAAAGAAGGCCTTTTCACTCACTTGCTTATCATATCTGCCCAGTCACTGCTGTTCTCCAAGTTTTTTAAAGACCCACATGTGAACAGGTAAGAGTTTCAAAGCAGTACCACTGAAAGTGAGGGACTGAGAGCATCAGACTTCATTTGGCAGATGATAGCTTAATAATTAACACATGCCTACATTAGAACCACCTGCAGAAATGCTGCCTCTCTAGTGATGGAGTGTTGCTGGGAGTATTGTGGTGGGAGAGAAGGCTTAGGAAGCAGGGAGAGTGAAGGCTGAAAGGCAATGGGCTTCAAGCTTGTTTCTGCTGCTGTGTAACAACAGTACACACTGCTAATACTGAGTAAGGCTGTTAGACATGAATATCGTTGTTCAGTGCAAGGTTAAAAAACCTGTCTTTGAGGCAGTAGTGTTGTAACACAACTCTTCTCAGGACACAGGGAAGCCACTGCTCACAGGAGGAGGTACTATATTATTAGAGCAACTGGTATAGCTGGAAAGAATAAGTCCGTTTTCCCAGTACCTTATTACTTCTCAGGTGGAATAATGTCCTTAAATCATGTCCTTTCTCATTCTCTTCTTCTCTTGTTTCCAGCTTTTAGGCTGTCATTTTAATGTACTTTTCCCCGCTCTCCCTAAAAACAGGGCTTCTGGCCTTAAGTCTTCAAAATATTGTCTTATAGTCATCTAACGATTAAATAAACTACCAGATTTAGAATGCAATTACTATAACCCATTACTTTTAGAACATCTATAAGACTTGGATGATTACCTCCAGAGATCTCTTCCAAACTCAACTATTTTATGATTCTATGGTTATGACTTAGAATCTTAAAAATTCACAAATCGAGCCATTGTGTCTGCTGAGAAAAGAGAATGCTAGCAGATCTAAACAATTCACTGGTTTTGCCATTCCTGTTTAGGGCCCTCAATACCACTGTTGAGAGAATTCCCCACAACTGGAAGGAGCAGATGCCTGGCAATTGGAAAGAAGTCAGTGAGTCATCTTGGTTTTATACCCAGTCCTTAAGATTTTCCAAATTTTCTCTCCTTTCAAAACCAAGGCATCTCAGAGAAATACATTTTTGTACCAGTGGCTGGCAGAAGGGATGGCTCAGTTGAATTAAGCTAAGAAATCATGCACTGGATTTCAGTGAAAACAAACTGAGCCCTTAATTGACGCAAACTTATTTGGGGATCACTAAATATGTAATGACCAGAATCAGATTATTTTGGACCATGGCTATGTTGTTCCCTACTGTTGGTGCAGTCCTTAGAGCAGATTGCTGAATTACAGCTGCTCACAGCAAACACTGAAAAACAACTTCTCAGCTTTACTGTTCATATGCTCAGGAAGCTCACAACCTTCAGCACAGGGGAAGCAATGAGAATTGCTTATTTATCAGGAGTTTTGATGAAGGGAAAATGCAGTGCCTCTTCTGTTTTTTTTTTTTTTTCTGGATTAAATTTAAAAAACAGAGTTTTTCCATTTTTGTTTGTTTTTCTCTTAGAGGAGTCATTAAAACTGATTGCTCTGGCTGATTTACAAGAACTCAGGTTAAAACAATAAAGAACTAAAATGCTTACTGAGAGGATAATGCAATTTGCTTTGCTAGTTATATCATTGCAGGTGGGCACAGCTCTAAGTCTGAGCATTCCCATAGAAAATATCCCCAAAGCATCATGTTAATAGACAATAGAAAACAGTCAGAACAATTTTCACAGAAAGGATAATTCCTGGAGGCAGAATATTTGCTAATGAAATGAAATAAATTAACTTTTAAAATTAACACTGTGTGACTTATGCAGATATTACAGACTAACTAACCCCTTCACCTCCAGTTAAAAACAGTTTGGTGCTTGCAGGAAGAATAAACTAGATTAGCCCTCTATGCCATCAGGTAATTTTATATTTTGTGACTTTGGGGTAATAAAGCAAAAGAAACCATATGATCTGAGATGAGAATTTCTATACCATTCCTCAACTTAATACAAATCTTCATAATTCCAATCCTTTTCAAACTGACAATACCTTATTGTAAATCAAACCCATGCACATCTCTCCAACAAATACTCAAAAAAAATCCCATATTACTTTAAAGCCAATGATCCAACAATCAGCATCCCTCCACTGCAAGTGCCTGATGGGAAGGTGGCAGAGAATACTTCACCTGCTTGACTAGAGCTGCGTAGCTCTAGCTGGGACAAAATTTGTTATTACAGCTGCGTTTTCCACACTGGAATAGGAAAGTCACCCTGCTGCACATACTTGGTGTAGGCCTTCCCCTTTCTTTAGGTTATTATTGCCAAATCCTAGGAAGGAGGAAGAAACACTCAAATCTGGTGCATCCACCCGCCCCAATTCAACTAAAGCATTTCTAACAGATGGTTCTGTAACCACTCTAAACACCTCCAGTGAGCAAGCTTCCCCAGTCTCTACACGCAATCTATTCTAGTCCTTAATTATCTTTGTCACTGGAGCATTCTTTCTACAAAGCTCCTCCTAAATCTGCTTTTGTTCCACTTTAAGCATATTACTTTTTGTCTCACAACTTGAAGAGAACAGTTTGTTCCTTTTCCTCCTCGCAGAAACTTTTAAAATATTTAAAGCCTGCTGTATGTCTCAGTTGTGTTTTCTTTGGGCTAAAATCCAGTTCCTTCCATTTTTCCTTACAGGCCAGTACAGTATCAGACAAAACACATAAGAGGACGAGAGAGAATATTGAGGTCACATTCTCTACCTCTCTGAGGAAGTTGAAGCAGAGTTAAAGGAGAGTCAAGGCACTTTCCATACAGAAATTGAATTATGCTCACATCTGAAAGCTTCTTCTACTTTGGCACTTCCAGGAGTCTTATCAAACAAATGAACCATCTACGCCTCAGCAAAGTGGCAAAGACAGAGTTCAGAAAGGCTACAGGCAGCTACAATTGCCTCAGAAACAAAATATGAAAGAGCATCAGGAAAAGTTTGTCTCACTTCTTCTAATCAACCCAAAGATTCACATTTACATAGTAGCAAATCTTTCTATTTGGAGAGTTTCTTCTTACAATATGGCAAATATTGTCCAAGTCACCAGGGCTGCTGGACTGGCAATCCCAGCAATCACAGGGTCCAGCTGAGGTATTTTCTTGCCCAATGCATAGGAGAGTGTTTACACTTTCTCTGCCATTTGCTGAGAGATGCTCTAGGCACCTTGTACCAGCACACTTGGTGCTATTAAAGTCATCCTTGTGTTCTTGATTGCTTTAAAATTCATCCTAAGCACTCCCAATTGAGAAAGCAGCATAACAATACTGAGAATTTGTGAATAAACAGATTAATATGAAGGATCAGTTTTCAAAATGGGAGAAACCTTTTACGTCCATTTTAATATGAAAGCGGACTGCATTACCAGTGTTTTGGTCATTTAGTTTCGTACGTGTTAGAATTGTTACTTGACAAATTCAGTACTTGCTACAGTACCTGTGCCTCGGAAAGGCAGGGACAAACAGAAGCAGAGCTCTATCTCTGACAGAGGCACTTTGTTTAGCAACGTGGTGCATCCTAAAGAATATGGGCTGCTTTCTTGCTCACAGAGAGCTGTACGATATTTAAGGCCCACTACAAATGGAGAATACAATTCCTCACTGAGTTAAGAAAGCAATCTCAAAATTAAATCTGCAGTTAGATGTACATGGACAGGCCCCTTATGTTTTTTTGCTAAGGGTCCTGAGGAAGGGGACAGTTACCATGATGAGTTCAAAACAGCCTAGAGGAAAAAAGCATAGCTTCACAATGTCTGATAGAGATTAGAAATGTTTGGTTGCATTCAGAGACAAAACAAGTTAGAAAATCCATAGCTATTTAGGTAAGTACTGAATTTGAAAAAAAAAATCAAATGCACCCTATTTTTCTCTCTATAAATTGACAATAGGATAATTTCTCTAACTTTTCTATATATTTACCCTACAATGGAAAGTTAGAAGATAATTTTTAATGGATTTAAACAGTGAATATATAGGACAGCAGCTAAGCCTCCTAAGAATCCTTCTGATAATTGGGCTTGCTTTAATTATACAGATGAGAAGTCAGCAAATAGCATTTCATATGCAGTCTTTGAGAAAAAAAAATGCAGTGCACAGTCCTAAATACTAGAATTCTAGTATCAAAGGCAACATATTAATCCTTCCACCCCCAGTCTGCTTATTCTGATTTTTAAATGTATGACTGAAAAAATACTGATTTGTGATAGTCAGTGAAACTAGTAAAGAATAAGAAAACCTAGTTTTAAACCACAGCCCCCCAAATGATGTGTTGGATCTCTGTTGCACCTATCCAGCCAGGGGTACACTGGATTTCTTCTCTAGGAAGGGGAGAGGACTCTGAAGTACAGAGCCAACAAAGAATTTCCCTAAGGTAACCCAGAGGCAGGGACAGAGCCATGATGCCTGAGTTTCAAGCCTGTGGTCCTCTGACTACCAATATCAGTAACACTTGCATCAGTGCAGTTTGCTATTGTGCCAGGTAACACCACTCTAGAATCGCTACAGGCAGTTCACACAATCTAAAGAGAGCAAGCAGATTAACTTATGTCATCAGTTAAAAAGTGTAAAATAAAAGTGTAAATAAAGTAGCTGCAAAACAAACATGAAGCAAAACCGTACATTCCACACTGGCCTTAAGCATCTTGCTTTATAACCAATGCTTAATTCAGTGTTACAAAGTTTAAGGTAATTACCTTTAAGGCACAGATGTYTGTCAGGGTGAGTCCTTGTTCGACCCTTGACGGGTGACATTGACAGACAGTTGGCATTTCAGGACAGTCCATGCAGCACTTTCAGGCTGTACAAGTGGGAAAAAAAAAAGAAAAAAGAAAGTAATTATGACCACCAAAGACATAAAGCTCCTTCTGCCTTCATCCTTATTCTATGAGCATTCCCCCTTCACCTTCCACATTATTAACCATGTTTTTAACAATGGAATAAAAGCTAGCACAGAAGCCACTCATCTAAAGCAGATGGGAAATGTCAGGTTGAAATCACAGATTGGAGTGTGAAAATATAAAATAAATCAGTTTTTTGGTCTGATTTGCCAATAAAGTGTGGATACCTATGGGAAACATTCGTTCTCCAAATGGCTTTGGCTAGCATAACTCTAAATACAAAAGCATGCCCTTTTTCTCTTAAAAGTTTGGTAGTTGCATTCACATTATAATTGCTAAGTGATATTTGTGTTCAAAACAACACATTAATCATAAGAGACATGACCTTTAGAAAGATAACATTMTTGCTGCTCTTTTTATTTTGTTTGGTTTTACCTTGGGACAAGACACTGCAAGATACTGCATAAGTTAAGGTAGGTCACACTTAATACAAATGGAAGAAAGGAAAGAGTCATTTAAATCATGCCACCTCTAATTTTGTCCCAGTAAAATACAGTTATATGGAATCGTTCCTATAAGGTCCAGCAGAGCACTGGTGATCTCTAGCCCAACTAGAACTTAATCCAGCTAGTGCCAGAGGGGACAATTAAAAACGCCTCTATAAATATATTAGCCACAAAAGGGGGGCTAAGGAGAATCTTCATCCTATGCTGGATGCAAGGGGAAACACAGTGACAAAGGATGAGGATAATTCTGAAGTACTTAATGTCTTCTTTGCCTCAGTCTTTAACAGTAAGACCAGTTGTTGTCCAGGTACCCAGCTCCCTGGGCTGGAAGACAGAGATGGGGAGCAGAATGAAGCCCCCTTAATCCAAGGGGCAATGGTCAGAGACCTGCTACAAGTGACGGGATGAAAGGAAATGGCTTCAAATAGCACTAGAAGATGGTACAGTTGGATATCAGGAAAAATCTCTTCACCAAAAGGGTTATGAAGCATTGAAACAGGCTGCCCAGGGAATAGGTTGGGAGGTATTTAAAAGATGTGTAGATGTGGTGCTTAGGAACATGGTCTAGTGGTGGCCAGAATATCTGAGATGGGAAAAAAAATGTGGAAAAATTGAAACCAATAACTTTCAGAACAAGTTATTTTTTCATGTGGTTTGAAGTTTTTTAGCTGAGCAAAAGAGACACAGTCAAAGCTGTAAATACATGAAAGATCTCATTGTTCCAATATATCTACAGAAAGTTTGTTATGTTTTACTCCCTTCAAGACTCCATATCATAGAGGTCATTTCAATGAAAGTCATAATGAAAAAGGCTGAAGAAAATATGCACTCTTTTACAGTTGTGCACATGCATGAACATATCTATAATTCATTAAAACTTATGAGAAAAGGGATCAGAAAGGAAAAAAAATTGAAGTTAATTCATATCAACCATCCAAGTTTTTTGGTAAGAACGGACTTAGATCAGTACCCTGCATTTGCAAATCCCATCCCCCATAATATAATTAAGTGATCTGTCAGAAATGAAATTGCGTGCCATGAAATACTGCACAACTCCATAAATAATTAGCATTTCCATTTTCCAAAGCAAATTGATAAAACTGGTATTTGGCTTCGTTTTTGCAGTGCAAGAAGCTCTGTTAGACTTGTGTTGTTAATTCAATCTTCCACAGTTGGACTGATAAAAGCAGAGATTTTCAAATTGAACCCTTCTGCCAGCATGAAGGGCAGGTTTAGAGAAGTTACAGGAGGTTCAGAGTCAACACAAATGCCTTTTAGGATATGACAAATACGATGAGGATTTTTAAATTTTTTTTTTTTTTTAAGCATCTCTTCAAACTAGCAATTCTTCTGTTTATTTCACTGAAGAGGAAAGACACTTTCTGTTTGTGTGGAATATGGCATGGAACTTTCTGCCCATATATTTCAGCAGTCTTGAATCAGGTGTCATTTGCAGCAAAGGTATTCTGCATTTTTGTGATACCAATATAACCCTCCAGAGAAACCCCAACGGAGTACAAACCTCAGTGATCAACTGATTCTGAAAGCAGATCTTGTCCTTGCACTGAAAACAGTAAGTTTATGACAGATACCCATCTGTGCATCTCAGTCACACATCAACCTAGCTTAAGGTCAGATATTTCTGAAAAGCAGATATTCACTTCCTAGGAACTAAAAATAGAAGCAAACCTAAGCAGATGAAGATACATACTTAGGCAGCACTCAGAAAATACTAAAGAATACATGCAGGAATCATAATATGATTTCTGTTGGAAGGGACCTTAAAGATCATCTTTTTCCACTGCCCTGCCATGGGCAGGAACACCCCCTAGACCATGAATCTTAAGTGACTCCTCTGAGCCTTGAGATTGTGGCAAGACTGCTGCTGATGTCAGCTGAGCAGGGCTGGCTGCTGGCTAGAAACATGACAGTTTAAAACCAAGGCAATTGTCAATTTTGGCCCAACCTTTGTTTCTGGAGAATGACATATAAATTAGGAATAGAACTGCTCAAAAATCAAAACCATCCTGCAGAGAGTATCATACTCATTCATATGGAAGAAATGAGTCTTGTCTTATTTCAGTCTTGTTTGCAAGGAAGGCAATTCAAAAATCACCCAGATTAAACCTTTATCAATTTCAGCTGTCTGCATTTCTATTAGTACACTGAATTGTTTTGGGACACAGACTAATGAGAACGATATGACAGCTATAATTTGATTTTGTACCATGGCATAATTTGCAGGTGCTTCCAAAGAATCCAAACACTGATTTAGACATTCAAAGAAATGGAGGAGAAAAAAGGAGGAAAACAGATTTAAAAAAATACACACCTAAAAATGCACACTTTTCAGACAAGGTAGTCACATTACTTGGTTTCCCTCTAATAGACTAATTTAGGTTTAAACTCTAGATCTTCTTTTTATTTATGTTTCACAAGGCAGATGAAAATGGCAAAAACATGAAATTTCCTCTCTGCTGGAAACTGAATGAAGAATTATTATTTTCTTCATTAATAATCATGTATAACATTCTGGTCAAGTAACAAAAAAAAGACACAGGCTCCAAGAAGTCATCTAGCTAATTATATCAATATCATATTATTAATGCACAGACACAACCTTAAATATTTCACACTGAACACTGAAGTGTGTATTAATATGAAAAACTGCTGTTGAGCAAKAGAGGTAAAAACAAACTGCCCATGCAATGTACATGAAGTGGTGCAGCTGGTTCCTTAGGAAACACCGGCTGTTACAGAACGGGCTGGCACGTCTCTTTGGAAAAGGGTTTCTGTGGGACTGCCTCCCCTTGGGCACCTCAGCACCTGCCCAAGCCCTTGGTTTTAGCTCATTCAATGGCATGGGCTCAGCAATCTAAGACTCTCCCACAGCTCCAAGACAGGATGCAGTCACTAATCAAGCTTTCCAGGGTAATTCCAGGTAATTATACATTTCTCCACCAGATATTCATCTACATGGGAATCAGAGCTTTCCTGGGGATACTTCAGGACACAGAATAAAATGCAAATGAAATCCAAAACTTCATTACAAACTTTATCATTACAAACTGTATCACCTTTGACGCTCAGGAAAGGGGTATTTTAACCTTACTTTTCTAACAGAGTATGCTAAAACCAAGTAGACCTCATCCACTTGCATGCAGAAAAGACAAGTGGACAAACCAGAAATAGCAAATATTAGTGACTGTACCACATGTTCTTCAAGAGCTACTGTGGGGTTGACTGCAGTATTTACATGCCTATGTAGGTTACAGTGGTCTAAAATAGAAATGCTCACGTAAGTAGGAGAATTCATATCCTGAGAAAGGTGACACGGAAATGTCTGTCTGTGATTTATTGATTTGTAAAGCCAAGTAAGGTCAGCTCAGCAGCAAGCAGATGTCCTATGCCTTTCTCTTAGGAATGCATAAGGAAATTTCTGGTGTCCAGATAGAAAGCATAACTTTTGTAGGTTCACAGAAGCTGTGGATGAATATGGTCACTACAGAACCATATTTGCATGATTAAAAACACATTTCCAAACACTTCTTGAAGCTATAGAGATCTCCTGCATATATATGAATTTGGAACAGAGCCCATATTGCCCTCAGTCTAACTTGCATTCTTGATTAACCTAGAAGAGTTCACAAATACGTCCCATCATTACATCTCTCTGTCAGTCTGAGTAACTGGCTTTTAAAAAAACACAGCAGGGAAATAAAACCCCACAAAACCAAACTACCCCCCAGAGAAACCGGAAGTACTGTGGTTTTGCCTTTCTATGCCCCTACTGTCTGCTGACAGCACAATGCAGACCAGATTCCTGTTAAATATTTGAGCCTTGGCTGGCTGTCCTGTTAGTCAGCCACCAGGAATGCCATGCAGTGCACCTGAAGGTTGTTCATGATGGAGCTCTGTCTGTTTGGAAGATGGGCAAGAAGCTGAGAAATTTCTGTGGCAGCCACACCAAAAATCTTCCATTTCACAGCTCTTCTGCCTTTCCAGAGACTTGGTAAGAGTTAAAAGAGTATGAGGAGTCTGGTGTAAGGTTCAACAGTTCAGATGTAGCAGCAATGATCTACATGCACCAGGACACATAACTCATCCTTTGAGTGCTGTTACCAGCTTTCAAAAGGAGCAATGAAACACCCCTGGTTCCAAACACTGAAAAGGAGTATAAAACCCAGTGTGCCATGAGAACCAAAGCACCATCAAGGGGATCAGCAGATCTAAATGAGTTTTTAATGGTAATAAGTGCTGACTGACCTTTCCCATTAACTACCTCACATGTCTACAGAAGACACTGGAATACTCATAGCGTACTAGCAATAGGTTAAGTGGACAAACTCATCCTTTAGAAAGAATTAATAGTCCACATTTATAAATACAACTGTTTTACAGAAAGACAATTTTCAACAACATTCTTGAGGTTTCCACCAGCTCAGCTCTGAACAATACCACTGAAAAAGCATTACACTTATGTGGAAAACYCCCCCAAATGTGGGACTTGAATAGAACTGGACAGAATTACCATGCAACTGAGACACTAGCCTGTGGCTGAGAGGTTATTTCCAATAGAAATATTTGCAGCTCTATTAAGGGGTTCCAACAGTAATCTGTGACTCTGGAGACAGGTTCACTCTCCTGCTTTGTAGCACATAACCAGGGAGGTGACTTCATCCAGCTGTGCCTAAACTTCCACCCTGCAAAATGGGAGTATTTTTTCCTAGTTATCTGAATGGAAAAAGATACATTAGGCAATTCTTTCTGTATGCAGTAGGACAAATAAAGCTTCTGTGTGTATACATTTTCTCCTTTCCCCCACTTGCTAGAAGGTATCCATCTTTTTTTGTGTGTCTCCATGACATCCGTGCCAGACAAAACCAGGATGTGCAATTCCTAGTTCAAATAACAGTTGGCCAGCCAGTGGCTTCTTCCTGACTGGCACACCAGCTGCTTCCAGGCAATATGTGCAACAATTCAATTCTGCCAACTTGACCCTTAGTAAACAATGATTTATGGTTTTCTACTCTACTCAGCTTTCACTTTTTTTAAAATCAAAGTACAAGATTCACACTCTGACATTATTACCCTTTGAAGCTAATATTACCTTAAAATATTGTCCTTTACATCAGGAGAAGAATTAATCTGATACCTTCTGGATCTGCAGAGTGGGAAGGTTAGTTACAAGCAGGTAAGAGCACGGCGATACAAATGGAAAATGAAAGAGGAGGATGTACTACTTATGAGGTGCATGCTTTGAAATGGTAGACTGTTATCTGTCTCAGGAATTGGGATGTGAACTGATTGTTCTGGCCTGAGGATGCAGTGAAAGAAAAAGGTTTCTCAGTCAGGTAGAGTAATTCCCTTCTGGGCTTAGTCCGAGGTGTCCCACTCACTTGTACGTTTTGCAATTATGGTTATGGTGGCCATAAGGGAAGCCATACCTAAAATCTGCAAGGAATTTAAGTATCCCATGAACTTATACAACCTTGAAATGCACAAAGTCTTCTCTTCTAGGAAAACATAATTCCAGCCAGTTTAATTGTGTCAGTGTGGACCTTGGCATCTCAGGCCGAATCTCTGGAAACCTCCTTTACACATCAAGACAGACAGAGGGCATGTGGGTCGTACCAAAAGGATGTCTTTTTGAATGGTTTGTGGGCATGGGATATTGCCTGAAGACCGCTGGGAAAGAAAGCATTTGGATACTTCATGAAGACTTACAGTGGGAATTCAGTTTAAGCATGTGCTCCTAGGCAAGTGATAGTTTTCCTAGTATTGCCATTCTGCATATTTTTCAGTCCACTGCGAGAAAAAGAATAAATTCTGAAGCTGGTTTTAATTGCATTACATAAAATACATGCATTATTACTTAATTCATTTAAATACAACTGTCAGCTCTCATGTTCTTACTCTGAGATCCCAAAAGGCACAAAAAAGCCTCTAACATACTGAAATAAAGGTCAGAACTTTATTATATCACTTTGTTTATGCACTGCTCTTTTATCCAAAATATCCCTTAAGGATGTTCTTCACTAATGTTTGTCTGCTACCTAGTCAATAATAAGAAGACTGTATATAATGTGATCATCTCCTAATCATTGCTCAGCTGCTACCAGTAACCTAAAGTGAATACAGAAATTSACCATTTTCAACATAAAGCCAAGTTTTGAGACAGCACTAAGCACATGATTTAAATAAGAGAGGTGTAAGATCCAATACCAGAGATCATACAGAAATTACAAATACCACAACAGGCAGAACAGAACATTTGCTTGCTGGAAACACTTGGCTTCTTCACAGAACCACAGAACGGCTGAGGTTGGCAGGGAACTATGGAAATCAACCAGGCCAACCTCCCTCACTCAAAACAAGGTCTTCTACTGCAGGTTGCTCAAGACTGTGTCCACTCAGGTTCTGAATAACTCTACAACCTCTCTGGTCAACCTGTTTCAGTGTCTGGTCATGTCTACACCAGAAAGTTTTTTTAAATGTTTAAATTTCCTCTGGCTGGCTTTCTGCATCCTGAGATCAGAATCATGTCAGTGAGAGTCGTGTCATTTTATGTCACAAAAAGTCTTTTAAGACAATTAAGACACAGGCAACATGTGCAACATAATGATAGAAGACAACTGACCTCTTGGGATTAGCATTAGAATAACAGTTTTCTGAGATATACTTCGGTGAATCATTTTAGTGGGTTGAGACAAGAACTGCAGAAGATAAGCTGATTTGGTTCGTGGTGTGTTTGTGGCAGTTTTCATTTAGAGGGATAAAAAGAAGTTTCTGGCAGAAGCAAATTAGGTTTGATTATTGTCTACATTTTTCTAGCACATAACAAAAGCCACAAGACCTTCAAACCATATTATAACTGTTCTCAGGCAGCTCTGTGGAGAGTCATGCGATAGTCAGAAATAGCATGACTTAAATGCACTAGAAAACTGTTACATCATTTTATAAAGATGCTTCACTTAGGGTTATTCATTTTATACTTAAAGTCAATTGTACTTCATGCTGAAAAATACATCAGGACTCAACTGCTCTTTTGAAAACAGCAGTGAATTTCTTGAGGGCAAGGAAAGACAAATCATTGACTTTAATAAAAAGCAACCTTGAATCTGATCTGGAATACAATTCCCCATGAAAAAAATAATTGTGCTGATCCTACCAAACAATGACCTTATTCATAACATCCCTAGATGACAACCTCTTTCCTGATTTCACTACACAGAATCATTTCCATGTGGTCTCAGTACCTACAGATTGCCATATCCCAACACCCGTAAGAACGGACTGAGTGCTTTTGTCATCCTTGCATGACATGGAGCCATCATTTAAATAACTTCAGTGTATATGTCTCATATATTTTCTCCTAGAACACCATAATCAAGAATATAAAATAATCCAGTGCCAAGACAAGCCTCCCTTCGCTTTTTTTTAAATGCACTTTTCCATAAAATGATAGAAGCAGCATGTGGGTATTAGAAATCCAAGAACTTAACCCCTTTGAAATGGCTTGGGAGGAGGCCAGGTATCATAACTAATTTAAACCTCTGTGGTCTATTCAGACTCCCTGTTGATCTCAGAAACCTGTGCTGTTTCAGCTATTGTCCGTCTTTGAAACATTAAACTCTGAAGCATCTTTTTACATTCTTGGAAAACACACAGTACTAGGAATATTATGAAAATTTAAGTAATTGATCATCATCATGTTGTCATCAAGAATTTTATACAGAAGCCACAATTATTTTTCATTGCTTAACACTTCTTGCATTTCTCCTGCTCTTCACTGAGATACTCAGAATGTTTTAAGCCATATCACCTCACCCTATTCTCCTCTGTCCGCCTCTCCTCCTTTGTTTTGCAAGACACCTGTGTTTTAATAAATCTTTTAATTTCTATACGTAATCTTGTAACTCTGATCTTTCCCATAGTAGTTTACTGGCCCTAAACTCYTTCCATTTTGGTGTTCATAGCTTTCTCATACAGCAATACCGTGTAAAAAAAGCAATTTTGCAGGCAGAGCCATACTGGAGCCAAGTAAACATAAATTATTAATTCCTATTCCATAATACATGTATCCACAGTACTACTCAAAATCTTTCTGGCCATTTGTGCTGCTTTGTTTCAAATTTCAATTCCCCCTCCCTTATCTAATAACTCTCCATCTGCACAACTGGTTTACAGATTTCTTGTGTTATTGTTGATTATTTGGATTATTTTTCCTAAAACAGTTTTGCTTCATTTTTCTGAGTTGAAAATCACTTTCTTGCATTCTAACCTTTCTATCACCTTTCTCACATCTTTAGCCTTATGTTCTAAAAATGAACAGGAGACTTTCTGTAAACTCCTCAGGTACTGAGTCTGATTTAATTCCTTTTGCACCCATTCCTCAGGCAACCATGCATGATCAATACCATCAGACAATTGTATGATCACAAATTATATCTAGTGTGGACCTGTCATGTGGATAATTGCTCTCCAGTGCAGTGGTCTTTAAACTGGTTTTTGATCTCACACTGCTATCAGTAAATGTTTTTGAATATGCACCCCATATATTTATATTTATAAATAATATACATGTACTACTTTACTGGCATATTATTTACATTATAAAAACATACATAAAAATGAAAATGAAAAGTAAATGGGATAAAGGTGAAATAGGCACTATTTAAAAAAATCTTTTATTAATAGTACATAAAATATTTTCTTCCACACCCCAATGGACAGTTGTACACCCACCCCACTTTGGAGTGCACCTCTCTGGCCCTTGTCCAGGATACATTTCCATGTATTTCTCTGAAGAAGAGAGAAAACAATGCTCAGTATCTCCTCTGTTTAAACAATATGAAGAGTTTGTGACAAACTGAGGAAAAAAAGACCATCACTCAGTCTAGCCTCATTTACCTAGTAATACTGCAGGATTTTAATTTCTGTTTTTATCTTTACATTCTTCCTCTCCTACAGCTGAAAAGAGGTCTTTATATTTCCTCATTTGAATGAATTAAATGAATCGGGATGCCAAACTTGACATTTTTCTTGTTCTTTTCAGCACATGATAACCTTGATTATTTATAAATGAAGTAAAGATGATTTAGATGAAGATGAATAATCAGTGCTAATAGAAGAAATGAGGTGTTGTGTTCAGGAAGTTTCTCCTTTAATTATGTTTCCTTTCAGTAAGCCCACAATAATTCAAACCGCATCATATGAGACACTTAGGTACATTTCATTTTTTACAGCAGCTCCCATTTCAGAGAAGCTCCTTTTTAAAAAGATTTGTTCTGAGGCTTTTTTGGTTGGGTCTTTTTGTTGGTTCGTAGTTTTTTTAATCTGACATAGGCCAGGACTGTTAAAGAAGGATGATAACAAAATAACCTCTCTGCAATAAACATGATCAACGCTGCATCTAAAAATATTATGAACTGATGTGGCAATGGTTCCAGACTTTTCACCAGCTTAAGCATTAATATTTTTGGATTATAGACTGTATTTTATTTTCAGTCAATGTTCACTTTGAGTGAAATGCTGTTCACGGATCACCATTGATATCACATCAGAACTTAGAGCTAAGTCACTGATACTTTTTACCTTATCCTTAGCACTCCATAGCATTTTGTAAGAAATACACATTATAAGCTACCAGACATGGCTGGCGTTCAAAAGGAGGACAGCTTCCCTGCTTAGTGTATTTACTGAATACCATTACACATTGATATCCCATTTTGGTTTAATGATGGATTTTTTATTGTTACAATTAATATACAGCTCAACTCACATAGATCTAACTTCTGGGGGGAAGGAGGGGGGGGGAAGACCAAACCCACCACTACTAAACCAAAAAAGGTGTGCTGGAAACTTGAACAAAAGACAAACACAGTCCAAATCATAAAATAAAGAAAACCAGTAATGCTTTAATTAAACAAGTATTGCAAGTATTTTGTGGTGCATTTCATTATAAAGAAAATACCTGTCAGGCATCCATAAATCTTCCCTGCTTTTCAATGCTAAAAGGAAAGGAAACACAAAATATGTTTTGTTCACCTGCTCCTCATGAGACTTTTTTCTTGTAATAGATCAAAAGCCTTAGTTGGATTGTTTGTCTTTCTGTTTTCTGCCATTGCAAATGTCCTTCTGTGCTCCTGATAGCCTTCAATTCATTTCTCTGGGTTAGAGAAATATTACTCTTGAAGTTGTCCCATAATGCTGTAAACTTTTTTTTGTGTCTCCCTGCATACACCTTTTATTGCCTGTTGTGCCTATCATACTAAGGAACTCATTCCTGTGGGCTCACTCYAGGATATAAATCCAGAGAAGACCACTAAATTACATTTGGGGCTATTGTCTGTACAGGCAGGTCTACTTCCAGGACAGGAGCCTTTTTCTAAAGAATGGAGGAGTAATTCCGATCAAGGCTTGACTGATATAAATCAACACGGAAACAATGGCCCCTGTAAAGCTAAAGTGTCGTCAAACTCACTGACCTTCAACCCTTTGTTAAGACGCTTACTCTCCAATATCAGCATGGAACCATGCAGCTAAAATTCAATTCTTTTTCGACTTGGACAAGCTCTGAATCTACTTTTTAAGTGGGTGAAGTGAAATGTGTCTCTAAGTGCTCCTGGTAGTGGTGGTGAACAAACCTGGAGCCTGCTCTAATTTGAACATCAATGGAAATACAATGCTAGCACAGACAGACCCCAAAAGCTTTATAGGTGTTACTGCCCAAGTCAGCACAAGTCTGTTGATCTGGCAAATTCCCAGCTGAGTTTGCAGGACCTGTACTGTACAAGCTGACCTGACCTGGTATTTATTGAGAGACTACAAATACAGGGTGTAGTAACTTTTCAGAGCAACTTCACTGTCTAAGGAACAATTGAAGAAAGCGGAGAAAAAACATCTCAGAGTGAAGCATTGTGCCAGGTTTTGACAAATGCTGCCTTTTCCATGCCACAGCCACATTTCAGCCAGACTAGTGCTATGTCAATACCATATTAACACCTAACAAAAGCTTTATGCTATGAASAGTGACACTACCCTAAACTACCACTTGGCCAGCACACTTGAATCGTCACCAAAGGGACTTTCCTTTGCGGGTCCATGGTAAACAGTGATATGATACTATGGAAAACTCACACCCTAAGGAAGAGTCTGTGTTGCACAGCAATTTTGATGCTTTTCTAAAACATGCACTGTTTTATTTGGACCATTAACTCCATTCTAGAAAGTGGAAAGTAAGTTCTTTCTGTTATACCTCTAGGTCCAGAACAATTCTCCTTATAATAACCTAGAGGGTATTTCCTTATATTTGAATGTGTTTCCCTAGCCAAAATGAAAAATAATGTCCCAGTGACATTTTCTAAGCAATTGAAAGTAAAGCGTAGCATAGTTTCTACATCATACTAGAAAAGAGCTTCTCACTTCAAAATTCATTTAAGTCCTTAAAAAAAGTGAATCTAGGCCGACATTTTTACACTTGAGGCATTCCTTGGATAAGACATTTGCAGCAACAAGTGATAAACAATTTCCCATGTACACCTGAGAAAGACTTCAGCTTATTTTATTTTGATATATGATTTCATAGTTACGAGACCACTGCATAAAATTTAACACAGTATTTCTCCAAGATCTTTTGCAGAGAATTTAATTTGCATGCTGGAGATTTTTAAAGATCATGGATATGCAAAATACCAGATCAGTGGGTTATTAAAGGCTGATGTGAAGATCAAAAGCCTTCAGTGATCTTTGGGTCAAGAAACCGCAAGAGCCTTTTCCTCCTCTGCAAGCAAAACTGCTTTGGGACCGTGATCAGAGTTACTCAGCTCAAGTGCCATAGCAAAACTCCAAAGCACAAACGTTCAATGCCTCCCTCCTACTGCTGCAGTCTTGAAATAGCCACTGCAGCCATCATGAGTGTGTGCACAGGTAAAACATTAGCATAAGACAGGATATTCACACATGAAATAGGCTGGCTGTATGAAACAAGGTTACTGCTTTCCAGAGAAATCAATGGGAATTTTGCCACTGACTTCAGCAGAAGCAAGATTTCATCCAAAGCACGTAATTCCATGTCTATCAGTGCATAGCCTCATGGTGGCTTTCGACTGAGAAAGTTTGGAGCTGTGGCAGCATGCCAGGAGGGACTGCTCTGCTGCCTGGAATGACAAGAGCTGGATACTTCACTAAACATATGCAAAATTCATTGTGGTTTTTTTTAACACACTTTGGTTATGTGCCCTGCAAGTGATTTGTTTATTGTTAGCTGGGGGCAGGCTTCCCTTGTAACATTTTTAAAGAACTACCCCAATTGAGAATAGAAGGTGTTGATAAGATAGCTAATAATTTGTAGCCAATTTCTCAGATAAATCTGCTAACAGGAGGTCACTCTGTGCTGGGGAATACACCTCACAACACTTCGAGCTCGGCAATAATGAACACAAACACAGAACTGAGGACAGAAATGGCACTGGCAAACCTACAAACTGACCTGTCTACATTCAAGTATCAACCACAACTGCAGTATAAATATTCTGAGCATGAATCTGTCACCACAATTTCTAGATGACTCATTTCTTTTTGATGAGCTGAGCCACAACTCTGGAATTGAGCATCCCTGAACTTCTGGATATTAAAAATTCACATCAATATTTTTATAAGATACTAATTTTTTCTAAGCTACAAATTTATGCTGTGGGGCATTAGATATATTCTGAATACCTGCCAATGTCTAATTTCCTTTTTTTCTTCCTATAAATGAATACTTAGATTGCTCCAAGGCAGCCTTTGGACTATGGCATGCTGCTTTGTTACCTGTTAAAAGGCATGGTCCTAACTACAGACAACAGTGGAGGAAAAGGTTTTCTATCAGGAACAAACATGAGCTTCTTCCAGTAAAAAGTATTTACTTAAAAGGCTTACAAGGTAAAATACTTCATTTTTCACAAGTCAC
Organism: Amblyornis subalaris; assembly: GCA_018881555.1. Taxonomy (NCBI): domain Eukaryota; kingdom Metazoa; phylum Chordata; class Aves; order Passeriformes; family Ptilonorhynchidae; genus Amblyornis; species Amblyornis subalaris. Next base: position 16,070,349 of record JACAXG010000003.1, on the reverse strand, counting down.
CGATTATTTGTATGACAATAAGCAGGGGTGGGCAGAAGCTAATTCCAACTGTAAATGAAAATTTCATATACAAAAGCATTATTGAAATAAGCCCACACTCTGAAAGTAGACTTATTGTGGACTAGTTCTCTCTCCTTTTTAGCTAAATGTGGTTTTCAGAAGGAAAACTCTCTACCTGCATAAGCTATAAAAATCTTGGAATGCTTTTATCACTGTATCCAAGAAACCAAAGAAATATATGTTTTACTCAAAAAGTAGATATCAATCCAAATATTTCAACCTTGCTTGAGTGGTGAGTGTGAATCATGAGTTTCTCTGAAATGTGTTTGTAAGTGTATGCTCTCCCACCAAAAAGCAGCTATGCTTTTTTGAAAATAAAAATACCATCAAAGGATAAGAACTGCAAATGAAGAGGTGAAAAAGTTGGAGGGGAGCTCTGATACTACTAACAAATCTTCTGGCAGTATAAATAGTGATGAAGGACATGGCTTCCAGTGAACCTATGCTGTATACACTTCCTGTAAATGGGGCTAAACATACTTATTATTCTTTTTACTTTTAATTCATTTGGCTGTAGGAACTTACCCACTTCCAGTTTTCTTGAGAGATAAGTACTGTTATAATTGCTGTTTTAAAAGTTGTTCCAGACAGTAAGAGCTTTTCCTCTAACGAATTAACTAAGATCTCTTCTTTTATTAAGTAACTAAGCTCTCAGATGCAGGTTAAAGGCAAGTGTACAACTAAGGCTGTAAGCATCAGCTACAGAAGTTTAAAGGGATGATCATTTCTGCTGCTTGGAAACATCAGTTGACCTCCTTCCAGAAAGCTGAATTCCAGCCACCTTGCTTGGTATTGAAGCTCCAGACATCATCAGCCAGAAGGAGGTGTGAAGAGCTAAAAACCTCAGGCTTTCTTGGAGAGGAAGATCCCAGTCTGTCCACCACAGGACACAAGAGGCAGTGAAACCAGCTGGAACCGTGCCTCATTTGTAAGGCCCACATAACTCTGGCACCAAAGAATCTCCACCGTTCTCCTGAACATGAACAATGCTCTTYGCACCTGACATGAACCATTGTTTTGTGTTCACATAAATGTCGTTGTTTGCACATGAGAGATTTAGAGCTAAAGAAAAATTACAAATTAATTATCTTTCAAATTGAGTTTGTCTTCCCCAGGTTAGATTCCATATACATCTGAGGGAAACTGTGGCCGGAATGATAATATAAACCATATTGCCAAAATCCTTAACCTCACTAGGTCCGCTAATTCAAAGCAACAAATGCTTCCTCACGCCCTCCCAATTTACACGTGAGTTTTGTAATTACCTCCAGTTTTTTAAAAAGTACTTCTTGCCACAGTGAGTATTAAAAGCTAAGTCCTAAAAAAAAGTATATGGGAGGAAATGTCTATTGAAACATTAAGAGGCAGGGGTAAGACTGTTCATTAAATTGGCTCTGTACCTCATCAACCTCCCCAAAAAGCAAAGTCCACAGCTCTCAGGAGACGGGTAGGCACTTAAGCACATCAGAATTACATCTTCCATCTAATGAACATTTACCTCCTTCTAAATGTCACTCTTGGAGGGAGTAACCAGAAAAAATGTCACAGAAGATAACATCCCTTGTGGACATGAGGCAATAAAACCATCACTAGGTCCGGGTGGAAAATCGTTATTCAGAACATCATAGAAGCCCTTCACATACTTCTCTGTGAAATAGTTGCCAAGAGTCCCCCAATGCTGGCAACCGTTCAGTGTGCAATGACAGATTATTTTTTTTACATTATTTTAAAAAATTGATTGCTTGAAAGAAAACAGGGAAAAAAAAAATTGGGCAGCCCCAAATTCTGTTTTTTTAATCTATTGTTTGAGAGAATATTTAATTTCCTTGATTCCATTTCCTTACATTTCAAAGAGTTAATTACCCCAAAAGGGTGATTTTGGAATGATAATAAGATTAAAATTGATATTCATTAAAAATGTGAAGCACCACCTGAACGCTCAGCAGCATCCGTAACACTAACCACAGATGAGCTGTACACTCCACTCGGTGGCCCTGGGAAGCTGACAGGAATAGGTATCTGCCTTTCCAAAGCAGTTACAGCTCAAGTCAGCTTTACCAAGTGTTCAGACTGAAGTCGCTGAATTGAAAAGTTCTGCACATCTCAGAATGAGAAATGAAACTAGATTTTTGTGTCTGCCTCAAACCTAGTGGTATCCCAATGGGAGGCTTGTCAGAAAAGCTGATTAGGATAAATGCTCATAAATCATGACTAACCTGGTTGAATTAGCTCTTCCCTGCAGGCTTATAAAAAGAAAGAATTTTATCTGCTTCTCAGAGAGCCAGCCTAGGAGGCATATGATATCAGATTTATAAATCTGTGCTGAAGTATGAGACATAATAATGACAGTAGGATAATTATCACCATAAAATTAGAAATGCAAACTTCCCTCCCTCCTTGCTGTAAGAGAAATAGTTGACTTTTTCTGTTTGTCAAAGATTTTAAACTCTGCACCTGATAAAATACCATTTGGCAAAAGCTCAAGAGATGAGCACATCAAGGTAAGTATGTCTTTGAGGGGAAAAAGATGTTTGTGAACTAGTTGCCATTTTGATATAGTTATGTATTTAATTAATTAGTGTTACTTGCAAGTTGTAGGTAAAAATGGGAAAAGGCGAGGAGGTATTTAGGATGAGATGTGTGCCCAAGTGCTAAGGGTGCTGGCTGGTGTCATTACAATGGCACTTTCAATCATCTTTGAAAGGTCATGGTGATCAGAGGAGGCTCCCCAGGACAGGAAGAAATCAAATGTCACTCCTACCTTGTAGAAGGGCAAGGAGGAGGATCTAGGGAACTATAGGGTGGTCAACCACAACTCAATCCTTGATGGAGCGAATAATCCTGGAAACTATTTTGAAGCATATAAGACCAAGAAAGTGATTTGGAGTAGTCAGCATGGAATTCTGAACGGGAATTAATAAGAAAAGCAAGGTATCTGAAAAAAGCCCCAACCTAACATTAGTATTAGTAGACAAGCCAAACCTATAGGAAAATACAATTAAACCACAAAACTAAAAATAAATGCCACCAGAGTAATCACAGATGTGGTATATCAATGGCATAATTATCCAGAGTAGAGGAGCCCTTTTGCCTTAAGCATGTGATCCAAACCAAAATTAACCTAATTTAATTAATTTTTGTTTTGAACAATCTCTCACCCAGAGACAAACACTGATGGCTGTAACATTAAACCACCATGACCATGATACTAATGTAACTATCTCAGCGTCACAATATGGGGTGGGAGATAAATTCCTTCAGTACTTGCCCTTGTCAACAGCACGAATGGAGCAGAGAGCCCTCATAGCAATAGCATGGTCTGTTACTCTGTTCCTCATCCCAAAGAATGCTGACTGACTCCTTAACAGCCCGTCTCACAACAAGTAATAACAGGATGAGATTAACAGAAAAGAGTGTAACATGGAACTTGCTCCTCTTATGGTTCATATATTTTTTTGGTTGTTGTTCTAAAAGCATTTTAAGGAGAAGAGAAGGACAAGGAAGGCTTATAGAGTGATCTTTGTCAGGCGGAGAACATGATTTGCACACATATCATTCTAGCAAGAGAAGTCATAAAGATGAAATTGCAGCACTTGACTATTTGCCAGTTAAATATTACTCCCAGAAATGCAGGAGTGATTAAAACAGGGTTGCATGGACGAATTTGCTAAATCCTTCTAAGTCCATTCTTAGTGGCACGAAGCCAGTACTTATCTCCTAAGAGCAAGTCCTAATTTTCAAAGTGAAATGCATTTTTCATTTGTAGACAGTGACCAAATTACCTGCTGGAAAGCTACATTCTGGAAGAAACCAAGAACCTCTTGTGAGGAACTGAGAAACATAATTTGAAAATATTAGGATCTGAGCAGAGGGCTCTATCTACCCCTTCCAAAGTCTGTAGCAAAATTCATGCCTGCTTCAGTGGTCAGAGGCATTGATCCACAAGCCACAGAAGACAGTAAAGTGTAAGCCATGCATGAACTTTTAACAAAATTTCCCACTAATATTAGGGTTTTTTAGCCTCCCATTTGTCTTCATTTAAAGCTCACAGAATCATTATAAATCCAAGGTATTAGATATGCATTGATATTTTGCAGATTCTGAAGCAACAGAAACAAAATGGGTTCTATTCTAAAAAACATTACCAGTATATTTTCTGAATAGGTGTGGTCAAGAATGGAGGTACTATAGTAAGAGAGAAAGTGACTCACAAAATGTAATAGCTTATTAGAAGCTAAAAATACAATAAAAGTATGGTATTTAATCTGAATTACAGCAGTTTTTTAAAATATATTTTCTTCCCATTTGATAAAAAGCATCTATAGAAAAAAGAATTATGATATAACCCAAAATAGCCAATTATAACATCTAAGCTGAAGCCATTTAGTTCAATATCACAGCTTTTTGAAAGCTCTCCCCAGCCTAGATCTAGATTACATTTGAAATGTAAAGTTTTTTGATTAAAGCAGGTGATTGTTAACCTCCCACTGCTATACTGCTATCAGTGAGTGTTCATCTTATTTAGGATGCCAAAAGAAAGGGAGCTACTGATGCCTCTCAAATCTGTGGAAAACTGCACCTTTTTTAAAATATAATTAGATAGGGGAGAGAAAAAGATTGAAGGTACATTTATAAGTGACAAGTGAAATAAAATGAAAAGATCACTTTTTATATTAGAAATGGTAAGGACAAAGTCTTAGGCTTTCTTCAAGGTTAACTCCCTCAAGTCTCACAAAACACAGGCTTAGCATATTGCCCAGCTTACACAGAAGCCCATGCCCAAACCAAACCCTGCCCAAGGGCAGAGCCAAGATCACTTTTACATCTTCATCGCAAACCCCTCATTCTTCGCAGGCATTTTCTGCTGGAATGCTACAGGCTAAAAACAAGAGGCAAGTTACAGGCATAAATTCCTTCAGCTTCTCCCTCCACCTGCGCACCTGCATCAGTAACAAGACGAACACTGATCACACACTGCGCAAGTCACGAGTTCTGTTTGCGCATCCCCTCCCAGCTGTGGAAAGCCCTGAACACTGGTGCCTCTTTGCTGGCCAGGGACCCTTGTTTGTCACGTTTTGCTCTTTCGGGTTCTGTAGGACCTGCTGGGTTTGTTGTTCACTGTGCAAAAACACAGTGCAGCTGAAGAATACCTCATACTAAATTCACATGGATTAAACAATGGGTGGATCCCACCCATTTTGTTTAGGAAGCTACAAGAAGTATTCTCTGAACTGACAGATACACAATTAAGAGTTCCTGAAACATTTTTCTCCATAGAGTGTAACTGAAGCATGGAGTGAACAACCACAGACACAGACATTTGAGTCAAGTAACTCCTTTGCAGCAGAACTGACACTTACCTGTACAGCTAATTAAAAGCTAGAGAAAATAAATTTAAAACAGCTCTCTGTATCCTAGAAAGCAAACAGCTTTCAGCTGGTTCACTGTTTTGTTTTTTTTTTCCAACAGCTAATTCTCAGAGACTAAATAGTTACAGATAGCTTACATAAGTGAGTTCAAAATACCTATTTCCAAGCATAAATTTAATAAAGCACTTTTTTGAAAAAGGCGTCTTTGGAAAGAGGAGTTATCAGAGTACAACAGTTGACAGAAGCCAGTAGTTTGCCCCCAAAGGAGAGGAGATTCAATGCTCTTGTACTTTAAAGCAATGATATTCAGTTGTATTTTAGGACAAACAGAAATATAAAAGTTGGTTATTCATACTACGAAGTCAAATCACAGAATATTAAGGTAATTGGTTACCCCCAATAAATTACATAGTCCAGAACACTTCAGATTTACTGGCATGATGCCAGACAGTATTTATTTGTGTGAGGTTTTGAGAAACAAGAATTTTGGTGGATATAATGGAGTCTCATGCTTGGTCCTGTTTATCTGGTTGAATTTAATTAATTAGACTTGCATATCAGTGATATGCTCTGTTTTTATTCCCTTGCAAATGTAACTCACTTATATGCAGACAATGTAAAATGTGCAGAGCTCAACAACTTGGCTTATTCTTTATCTTTTAGCTTTAATAATCTACTATTGCTCTTTTCCAGACAAGATTGCCCAGCAATGTATTTATTTAGAAACTAAGTGGCATGAAAGGGGTCATAAAATTGCCTTCGTTTTGTCTATATGTGTTCTCCTTAGCCCAGGAAATTCCCTCTGCAAATACTTCTACATGCAGCTGTGCCCTTATTTCTACTCTGCTCTCCTCTCAGATGGGGATGGTACCTGTGTGAGAGGCACGCCTGGCTGGGGAGGCAGCAGAGCTCTTCCTAGAGTCATCTCCTCAGGACAAAAGGCCAATTGATAACACTAATCCAATGTTAAAACATAAAGCCAGCTGGGACTTAGCCTTTAGGCCCCTTCACTGATTAAACACAGACAATATTCTTTTGGTCCGAGCTGCATCATAACTTGTTCAGACCATCCAGTATCTTCAAGATGCTAAAGGAACACAGGCGCATTACACACATGTAGTAGATTAAATAGCCAGTCAAGAGTTGAGGACAGTGTAAAAAATAGTGAATGTTGTGGTTCAGCCCCAGCCAGCAGCCAAGCCCCTGGCAGCCGCTCCCTCACTGCCCCACCAGCGGGATYAGGGAGAGAATCAGGAGGGTAAAAGCCAGGAAACTCATGGGATAAAGAGAATTTAATAGGGAAAACAAAAGCTGCACATGCAAGCAAAACAAAAAAGAGGAATTAATTCACCAATTCCCACAGGCAGGCAGGCGTTCAGCCATCCCCAGGAAAGCCAAGCTTCGTCACACTTAATGGTGACTCGAGAAGACAAATGCCATCACTCCAAATGCTCCCCTATCTCCTTCTTCCCCCGACTTTATATACTGAGYATGATGCCACATGGTCTGGAATATCTTGAGTCATTTGAGGTCAGCTGTACTTGGTGTGTCTCCTTCCAACTTCCCATGCACCCCCAGTCCCCTCGCCAGCTTGGCCGTATGAACAGCAGAAAAGGCCTTGGCTCTGTACAAGCCCTGCTCCACAATAACAAAACATCTCTGTAGTATAACCCTGTGTTCAGCACAAATCCAAAACACAGCCCCATACCAGCTACTGCGATGAAAATCAACTCTACCCCAGCCAAATCCTGCACACCTCAATACATATCCATAATTATTTCAAACCAGCATTTAAAGATAATCATGTGAAAAAGTAAGCAAGAAAATGGGATTATTAAGGTCTAAATGCATATATGCCATTATTCAAAGCAGATTAATTAATGTCAAGTAATTTTGGCCACCCAGTGGGTATTGCCTACTTTACCATTCACATTCTGAAATTATCAGGTGCGTAGCTGCTGTTTGGGTGGGCAGATATTTGTACYCTGCTTCAGGGCAAATCTTAGCATCTACAATGTACATCGGCTACACTCCACTTGCTATAAGAAACCCTGCCCTTTGCATTAGGTGCTGTTTGTTTTCCTTATATTTAAACATCACTTGACTCTATTATGTGGTATCTCACAAGGGACTGCATTAGGCCAGAATGATTTATCTCAAATAATTTCGTGCTGTGCTGCCATATTTCTGGTTGAAGGTGTTAGATATCCATTTAGCAAATATTTTGGGAAGACAGGAAGTTTAGGGCTGCTGTTTCATGGTCTGATACCTTCCCTTCTTAACACAGTTAGGAAACCATAAATTCATTCCTTTCAGTCACTCTTCTTCAGGCATAGAACAACTCCAATGGCACTGAATTTCAATTTCGTCAGAGATGGGACTGTACCTCAGAGACTAAAAAGTGCTGAGGGTAGCAGAGCAAATTTATCATGAAAAGCGCTTTTACCATGTGATGCTAGGCAAACTTTGTGTTAGCCACATGGCTGCTGGAGCAATGCAGCTGGCTTTATTAATAGTATGCATTCAAAACTCAACATGTCAGCACTCTTCTTTCTTTCTTTTCAGCTCTCCAGACTTCAGGGGAGCCTTTACATCAACCTGAAAAGTGGGGTTTTCTCAGTGATGAAACTAGCAGTAAATTATATCAATTTACAGCAGTACAGTGGAGCTGGAGCAAAGCTATAGAAGACCCCCTCACTCTGGCTTAAACCCCCAGTATGCCATGTTAGTCAAAAATACCATGTAGATACAGCACAATAGTAGGGATATTGGCAAGCACTGCAGAAGTGACAGAAGCAGATATGCATAAATCCCTCAAGCAACATCTATATCCCAAGCCTGCTCGTTCACAGGCCACAGCAGAAAATGTGGTAGTAGCCCCTGAACACCTTATTCACCAAGCTGAGTTTGTCCTACTCATTGGTGGTGATTTCTGTTGCAAATTACTTGTCATGGTCTCTAAATTGTGTCCCTATCATAGTGGCAAGATACTGTGAAGCTCATCATCAACTCCAGTTATACACTAGAACTATGCTTGCATACAGTTTGCTGCTTGTCCTGTGTGTTTGAAAAACGTTTGCTGACCTTAATCTGTTGTGTATGGTTCAGCAAAACAAGCTTAGTACATCAATTAGTACTGTGAAAACTACCAGTGTTTATATTAAGATTGGCTGCTTACAGAAGTTACTGCTTTCCCTCTCTGAAAACCAGTACCAAAATTTGGAGGAAGTACTTTTACTATAGATGAATACACAAAGCCTCCCAAACATGACTTTATTTCTTTAGCATGAAGCACAAACCCCTCATGCCCTGCACAGCTGCCTCTGAGCAGTTCATGATCTGTGACTCTGCCGCTACCTCAAAGTTCTACATAATTTTCCATTCCAAGTGTAGTAAAAAATATTCTTCCAAAAAACCCTTCTCAATACACAGGTTAAATAACTCGTCTTGTGTGTCAGGAGACAATTTCCCCCATGAGGAAATGTATAAAAAACTGAAATTCTCTTCAAAGACACCTATTTCGGCCAGAAATCTAAAGGTTAAGCTCAGTCCATATATTGGATGATTCCCACTGATCAGTGTAGCAAATAACCTATAGGGCTGGATGCACTTAATCAAGACACCCAGCAATTTGACAATGGCACAAGGAGATACTTGCAAAGATGGAAAAATATGAAAATACAATACGTTTGGGCTATGGAACATACACACACAGAGATACGATGTGTATGTAAATTATGGCAAGCCTAGAATTTTGCTGGATTATGGATGTCTTGATCCTAGACTAAAAAAAAGTCAACATTGAAAATGAGGCCCTGGCAAACATGAGCCCAAAGTATCTCAAATTTTAAACAGCTAATTATGGAAAATTAAAAGCAGAGCTATGTCACACCCAAAGAAAGCACCTCTGTATTAGGATGAGGGCCATCCTTCATGCATATGGATTTTAACAGTCCTTTTTGCTTCATCAGTATGCTTGAAAAGGCAAGATTTACCATTGAGATCCTCTGTAGATAACACGTTGTCCTCTCCCCACTCAAAAAGAGTTTTTTCTCTCTTTTGTTTTTCAATGTTTCTTTCCTTCTAACTACCAATAAACAGCATGAAGCTTTTATGAAAGCAATCAGAAATCTGACCTCCTCCGTTACCACAAACAACTGACTTCACGTTACTCTTTCTGAAACTGGCAAGTCTTTCATTCAAGCAAATAACTCCCTAAGCAAGAGCTTCTTTGACTCCAGGCAAGAATGGTGGCACGTAAGTTCAAAAATCTTCTCAATGATTTTGATAGTTTTGCATCATGTTTCAACTGTCGAAGAAGCAATAAGCAAACACCAGTCATTTACCTACATAACATTCTTTTTCGCCGTTTCTCTACAGAAACTGGATTTATACCCAGCCCTATATGAACTACCAAGTGCTCATAACAGGAGCAAGAGTCTTTCTGCCATCTCTGTGCAAAAAAGTCAGATTATTTCTGTGCTTTACTGAACCATTTTCTGTAACAAAACACATTTTGTATGAACAAACACGTGCATTTATTAGTGATTATACATTAAACAGACTTTCATCTGCTCTGGGTACAATCCGTGTTTTTACAAACTTCCTCATCACAGATCTCAACAGACCTCAGGGTCTACTAAGTGCCTGGATTACAAAAAAAAAAAAAAAACCAACAAAAAAACCGGGGACTTTTGCCACAGATTTATTTCCTGGCTTTCAATTTCTTTGCTCCACTTTGAGGCATGCTATGCTCTTCAAATTGCTACTAGSATTATGGCTGTAGTTAGAAATGTCCATAGCTCTATAATCCATTAATAGCCATTACATGGCTAACTTCATGGGCTAAAATGCAGGTTCAGCCAGTACCTCATCTGTCTTCCACTTGAGGAATTTCTATAGGCACAATTAAGAAAATGGGAGTCCCAAAATAGCATGAGACTCTGATCCATGAGGATATTAAACTCATGCAAATACCTTTCTGTTCTGAATACACACTGAACATATACTTCTATATTTCAGAAGAACATCACATTGCCATTGGCTACTTTTAATTTCTGGTTTATCTTTCAGAATAATTCACTGTGCAAACAAATTGAACAAAAAAGGGTCCCTTGCCTCAGAGGTTTTACCAGCCTGGAAAAAGCCATTGCAAAGTAGAACTTTCATTACAAAATACATTAGGTACTGGTGTTTCCTTAGGAACATGCAAACAGAGACCTCAGCTGCTGTTAACAGTGTCCCAGCACCAGGTAAACAGGTGCTTAGGGAGCTGCACTTTTTGGCAACCATGGATCATATTTATACAAAACCAACACAGAATGTCAATGTCCTTATCCTACAGAACACTCGAATGTTCTCCTTCCCCTGCAAAATGTGAGGACATCAGAAAGCAAAGATTTCAACAAAGTTTTTTTCTCAATAAAATTAAGTAGCTAAGCACAGAAACTACTAAAACCCAGCAAAGAACCATGGCTGCTGCATGTGGTGGGAAGCCTTTTCTCCTTTGATAAATCTGTCTCCCACTGGAACAAGGCTGCAACCCTGGCTGCTAAAACGCTTGAGCAAAATGACACTTGCTGTTTTCTGTACGCTCCACAGGAGCAAACATGAACTAACTCACAACATGTCCTACTGTGGTCATGTACATGGCATTTGCAAGCCACGCAAATCTCTGGAGAGCTTAGAGGTACATTAGGCTAAACTCTGGAAGCATTAGTTCAAATCCTAATTCTAACTAAACTCAAGTTCTCCTTGGCATTTGCCATACAGAGTCCTATCCAGACTGGCACAACAATCTGTTATAAGCTTAGTGTAAGAAATTCAGGGATGCTACAGACGTGGAGAGATGTGTGTGCAAATTCTGGGGACTAAATTCAGTACTAATGTATTGCTACTTGGGACCTGTTACAACTATGGTCATTTCTGCATTTAAAAATATCACTAAAAGTGGCGCACAAGCACTGAAATGAAGGATTTTGTTTTGCTTATGTACAGTCCGGGGTTAAACTATTCCCTCTTAATAACTTCACCCACTTTAATCCTCCAATTTACAAACATTCCATCAACTTTCAGGTTCACTCCACACTCAATGTTTGAAAATATATTCATAGAGATAAAAAGAAGGAGGCTGGAGTTACAAGTGGAGCTTGCCTTTTCTCAGTGGTCCTCACCCCATGCAGAAGCACATATTGTCAAAACATTCATTATGCCATAATTATTCAGTCCCATTGACATACTATCTGCCTTCCCTAATCCTAATGAGAAGAAATATTTGATGTTTACTCTTATGTTTATGGAAGCTGTAATTCTCTTTTTTTTTTTCCCTCTCTGTGAGAATCTGACTTCTGTTTTGACAATTAATGACTGTAAATCTGCACAGATCAGACCAACACAGCACTCAGATCTGGGTCTCTTACATGAGGTTTCCTCAACAGCACCTTGCTTTTTGTCAATGCCTGAATTACTGCCCCCTCCCCAGCACCTCAGCATCCTGTACCTCACACCTACCCCAGCCCAGCCTGACAAAGAATAAGGAATACAAATTATACAAGAATTGTTCCTTCTAGAGAGGAGGTCAGGATGTCAATGTGAATTTTTTTTTAATTCAGTAACTTGCTATGCATTGATCAAAACCCAGGTGTCACCTTGATTTCAAAGGACAATTCTGCTTAAAAAACTGAGGGCATAACATGAGCCCAAGTTTTTGATAGTTCTGTCCCCYCATTTAAATAAATCCTTTAAAACCAAAACTATCACTTTGCCTCAGCTTTTCAATTTTGCTCATTCACATCCTCTCTGGCTTAAAAGACTTTTTGAAGAAAAACAAATTAAAATAAAAAAAATTAAATTGTCAGTTTTATAAACATCCATTTACCTCCCACAATAAAACTACACAAAATTTAGTATCAGACATTGTTTAAGGTGTATACACCCACACTTATGTGGACAGGGAGGACACAGAGCAGATCTCGTATTTGACTTTATTTTCTGTGATGCAGTTATGGGCTGGACTTTGTTCACAGAAGCAGTGTTGTTTCTGGATCTTCATCTGAACAGTAAGAGTCAGACACTCAGTGGTCTGACAGCTCCCCCATAACAGCCACACGTCAGTTTTAGCCTGGTGGTGACAAAGACTCTCTGTCTGAGCCTTAGGCATCTATGAACACAAAGCAAATGCATGTAGCTGCATCAGACACAAAGTCTGTCTGGAGAATGGCTTCCAAAAGGCAGCAGAAGCTCGATCTAACAGTGCAAATTTGTTGTACAAAATGAAGAGGCAGGTCAAGTAAGACAGCAAATAACCAGGGGAGAAAAACTGGTTATTTATGGAACTTGCGGTAAGATGGAAAGCAATTTTTCTTCAGATTACTTCTTTGATTCCAGTCCTTAAGAACACCCTGTGGGGAGATGGTATGATGGCTCAATCCTCCACTTTAACAGTGGTGACCCTCCCAAATCTGGTTTGAAACAAGTCAGTGGGATAACACTAGAAACCCGCCTCTGATTTTATGTCTCAAAGGCCAACTCTTCCATATAAACACTGGACTACCTGCTTTCAAGGGTCTATCCTATCTGAGGGGTAGGGGTGGTGAAATGGGGGAATATTCACTGTTTCTTACGGATCACACTGCATTAAATGCTTTCCAAGATAAGTGAAAAGAGGTTGAATGCAGTCTGTAAGTCTCAGGAGAAAGGTTAAAATCTGGCAGATTGCAGGTAGACCTTAAGAACCATGAAAGTGGGGTGAAAGGGGTTCCTTGCTGCTGCCTGTGCTCAGAGAAGGATCAGTCCATCTCTCACCTGTGGATGCAGAATCTAGCAATCCCATCTGGATGCAATCCTGTGCCATGTGCCCTGTGCTGACCTTGCCTGAGCAGGGAGGTTGGACCAGACGACCCCGACCCTCCTGTGATTCTGTCACACTAATCTGCAATGGGGCAGAGTCTGGGATTGAAATACTGTTCCTGCTCAGCAGAACTAAACATGAAATTTCTGCATCATCATAAGCCTCCCTCTCTCCTTCACCACCATTCCTTACATATTCCCTAAGAATTTTGGTTTTAATAGCATGTCATGTCACTCAAATTGTACCAGTTATCTCAATTTTTATACATCCAGCATGAGTTCCCATAATGAAGACACTGAGAGACCCTTCAAGARCCCTGAGGGGGTGTATGAGTGAATACTGACTATGTAACTAGTCAGCTTGCACTTTGTATTTCCAAACTAAAATTCCTCTGGACTGAAGTTTTGAGCCAATAAGCAAATGCTGTCAGTAGGGATTCTTAGACGTGATTACAGGAATTTGGTTCCTAATCAGAGAAGGCAGCACAGGACAGGACTTTCTGCCAAGGGACTGGTCTGAATACCTTTTTTGAATCCACCAGTAGCTGGTCACTGGAAGACTAAATAAACCCAGCAGTTGTTTGCTACTGCTTTAGATAGACACATAAGTACAACATGCATTAGCCATCACACCAATCCCATCTGTGCTCCGCAGTTTGGCAAAATCAACTAGTAATTTATCATCCTTCCAAAAGAAGGTGGCAAAAATGATACAGTGATTCTTACTAAGTATGAGAGGTGCAAACTTTATCAACTAGCAATGGGAAAATTTCAGTAAATGCATTTTATGTAACTCACTGTGCTGCTAGACAAAGATCGCAGTTCTTGTCTTCATTCCATGAATGGTTAAAAACCTGCCTGTACAGGTTTCARCCTGAATCAGCCAATTATTCATTTACAAACTGATATTTTCTTTGAATCACTTCATCAATCTCAATTATCAGTTCTCACAGCTGTTAACAAAACTCTGATTTAATAGTGGCAAATGACAGAACTAGTATAATACCATATTCTTTGTTGTACTGAAAGTGGATGGAAATTATATTTGAGGGAATTGCATTATACCTCTACAAACCAGCAATGAAAAAAGCCCATTGTACAGCAATTCTTAAAAGCACTGAACCATTTTCTGACAGAGTTCCTTTTCTAAGCTATGCRTTGTCACGATCGCAGAGCCTGCTCCAAATCTCCAAATCACCAAATCACCTAGGGCTGAAGCAACTGTTACTTACATTTCTTTACAAAAATAAAGAAATAAGGACTATCAGAACATTCAGAACCACTTAAAAGCTGGCAATCAACCTAGTTCGTCCACTACTGTGTCTCCACCAGGCTGCTATCAGAACTGTCAGGTCTTAAAAAATCTGAGGCAGGCAATTGCAGATTAGGCAGTTTCTTCCCAACATCTCAGCTAAAGATTGTCCTGTTCCCTAACGTGTGAGAAAAATACATCTGCCTTTCAAATTTCCACAGCTTCATTAAGGAAACTCATTGGCTGAAAAAAGTTGCAAAGGACATAACTTAGATCATGCTGTTAAATCCTGAAATCTCTGGGGAAATCCACTGCAGTTCATCGCAATTCCTTTTGGATACCATTTTATGATGACATAATGAATGTACACGCAGGGATGAAGTACTTTGAAGAGCTCAGATAGAAGCCTGACTTCATGGAAAAACAATTATCTGAATCATGGCCTAAATACTAACAGATACAAGAAGTTCAACACACCAATTTTTTTCTCTTATTTATGCAATCAGGTAGAAAATTATCTTTCGTGAGACTGCAGAGTTTTCCCCCAGGTGCTCTTTCAGAATTTTTTTATCCTTGAAAATGCTCATAGAGAAAGTCTAAGACAAGATTACCAAGACACTGATTATGAAAAGATGGTGTGTGGGAGCAAGGGCATGCTCTGTTTTTAAATAGAGCTCTGTTTGCTTGTTTTGTGCCTAGAGGGGAATAAAAATGAAAGCTCATAAACAAACAAAAAAGAACTATTTTCCCCCCTATTATTTCCTTTTAGCCAGGCTGATGAGATGAGTCCAGCCAGGCTCTGCTCATCCACCTTTTCTCATCCATGTTTCTTGTGGGAATACTGATCAACCAGGAGAAGCTTTGAACTTATGCATGTAACTCTTTCATCTAAACCTTCCWCTGTGGCTTTAAAGAATAAAAAACACAGATATATTTAAAGGAAGAAAAAAAAATGCTATGGCAACAAATCTACTTTCCTTTTATCCTCTTGTGGAAACAGCAACACAATCCTTTCACCATTTAACTAAAAACCAATCCATACCTGAAGGATTTCTTCACTGACTCTTGGGATGAAAGAATTTAAACTGATTTGAGAAACGACAAGGAGCATCAAGAAAAAAAGAAATTGGAAACAACAGGAGAAACAATGCCTGGTACTTCTCATTTCAGAGATGAAAAAATAAGCAAGATAGATTCAAAAAAAGGCATCTAACATTATAAATGGGGAAATCACCCAGAGGACTGTGCTCTGCTTCCATGCTGAGGAAGCTCTTGTGCAGACAGCCAGCACGACTATCCAGGGTGGCAAGTTTTACTCGGAATCCCAGAGGTGACTGTACTTGTATGATCTCGGGAATTATGAGTGCTCTCTCTAGCAAAAACTCCTCCATGAAGTAGGATATTTTTCTGTCCTGCTGACGGAAAATTCAGGTAATACTGAAGTTACCCCCAAGTTACCACAAGAGTGTGAGAACGAGAATGCGACCTCAAGACATCACATAGCTTGAAAAAGTGATCCCTGCAGCTTACTCAGGCTACCACACAGACTGACATGTACAGCTTCACTCCTGGAATTTACACACACACACTGACGTCAGGGAACAGCAGCCTGCTGTCCCCAGAGAACATTAAAGAGAAGAACACATGTAGGACTGTAGATACTATGTATCTATCAGAAACCTGAGACAAATACGACTTTAGCTGAYGATGTTACTGATACCTTGCTGAATTCTGAAGTCATGAACTAAGGGCCAGCATTAATAAGTGCTGACATACATAATTAAAAGGCAAATTTGCTATGAAGCATTTTGTGTGCACTGGTATTCTGGGAAAATAATCAAGATGGAAAAAACATCATGAGGACAGCTTTGCCTTTTGTTAGCAAGGTGAACCTTCTGTTTTTCAATTGGATTTGGTCTGGTTTACAAAATATATGAACATATCTAATGAAAACAAATTATGACAGAATTTTCAGATTTCCCATATATTGGTTAAAAAGCCTTGAACATGGGTTCTTATTTCTTAATTTTCATTTATTCATTAAAAAATTTTTAGTAGGTATGTTGAGCTTTTGAGAAAGAAATGAGCTGAAACCAGGAAAGCCTTAGGAAAGTAGCACTGGGATTAATAAWTCTAAAAGAAAGTTTTTACTAGTGGAAAATATTATTTTGCTATTAACAGTTGGTTTCTCTTTATTAAAGGGTTACATCAGATCCATGGCATGTTTGCCACAGGCTCTGCTTACTAAACGATGGATCCTATAATGGCACGCTGAGAAATGGAACTCAAAGCACCTTTATAGTAATTCTGACTTTTCTTGCAGAGTCCTGAATGACTTTGGGCAAAATTTCACTTATTTTTAGGCCTCAGTTTTCCCCATCTGTAAATGAGAAGAGTTACATCTATTCTCTTTTCCAAGCACCTCCAGATCACTTAGCTATTCAGATGACATTTCATTAAGTATTATTACCACTACTCTCCGTTTTTAATATAGCTAAGCCAAAAGTGAGATTGAGCTGACATTTCAGTAGCAAACTCATTTTATAACAAATTCTGCTAAAACATTTAAGTACATGACATAGATGAAAGCATGTGGTGGAACAAATTGATAGCAAATATACAGACTAGAAATTATATTTGGACTAATCAGTATCCATTTTTATATTTACTCTGCAAACTTTTCAATAAATGCATTTTACTAGTTCAAATATGTATGAATTTGAAATTCATACATGCAACTATTCACTCGAAGTATCAAACCGTATAATGGATTGGGGAAAAAAAAATCCCGTTTTAGAAAACTGATGTAAAACACCCAGAGCTAAGAAACCTGGGACCACAAGATGTAGGTAAGTAATTCCATAAGAAAAAATGGTCACTATTAGGGYATCCGTTTGGGTAAGAAAGGAGGACATTAATTATTTACCATTTCAATGTAAATGCAGTACTAGAGAAAAGTGATCATGGAAAATCCACACATGGGAAATCCAATGACACACAAAGAGGCAGAAATTAAAAGTATAAATTATTCACTGGAAAGTAATTGCTAAACTGTTTTATGACACTGATCTCTTACTGGTCTGAAAGACCATAGCTTAATATTCTAGGAAAAACAAATAATTTCCCACACCTGTGTTTAGTACTTGTATATTCTAGTTAATGTGAAATAAATTGCATTCCTTTGGAATAAACCATCCAAGATGACAGTCACAAATAATTTTAGAATAAAGACTCTCCACTTTATTCTACTAATAGAGAATTACTATTATTTAATTTATAAATTAGATGTCTGCATAACTATTGTGATTTTTATTAAATGCACCTTTACAGGGAAAAAAAAGAAATTATTCTGAACTCGTTTTTCCATGAACTATTTGAAGTTAGAAATAAAAGCAGTAAGACAGTTCATTAACATCTGGGTTTTGACTTGCTGGACAGTGGGGAAAGTGGGAAGGAAGTAAAGGACTGCASAGCTACAGCTCTGAGACAGTTACTCAGCCCAGAAGAGTGAGTGCCATTAATTACGAGATCCCACTGTATTAACCACACAAGAAGACTCATTACATGTTTGTACTTTAATAACTTGCATGTCTCTGCTCCACTCCTGCAGTAAAGCCTTAGGGCAGCTCCAAGCAAGTTGAAAACAAAAGCTTCTGTGCCGGACTGTACCCAGGCTCATTAACCTTGCCTCTGAGCAGGGTTAATTAGATCAGAGTAGGCCTCAAGCTAACACAGTGACTATTCTGCATTGTGCCATGTCCACATGCCCTTGTGATTCAGCTGCATCAGCAAGAGTGGGAATGCAACTTCATAAGGTTGAAAATTTGATTATTTTTGTCTCATAGGATCATTCTTTCTTCTTACTGATGGGAACCCACTATCTGAAAAGTAAATCTTTCAATTTAAGATATATTTTTTTAAAATCATCAGGTTTCTCCTGAATAATTTCCTACATGGATTTTAGGTCCTGTAGTTCACTTAATACATACTGGCCCCTCTCTATTTAGTAGCCAAGCTCTGTCAGGTTGGTCACAATAGGGATGACAACACCTCTGTCTCCTGAAAGGAAGAGACAACTGTTCAGAAATTGTTGGAAAGACAAGTGCGTTAAATATTACAAGTATCCACACGGCAGCTGCAGGGCTACAGTAGCCCTAGGAATAAGAAAAATGGTTCTTCAGATTAGTGCTTTAGTTACGTYCAAGACAATAGAAATTATTTAATAGGAGAGAGTTAATTACAGATAGCTGTATTGATAGGCAATTCCAGCCTCAGAGAGGCGATTCAATCCATTCATTGAATGCCTGCATGTCCATTTGTAGACATTTGCTACTATTATCTGGAGAAGTTACAATAATAGTTGCAATTTATTTTCTCCATTGTAGTCAAAGGACAGAATTTTACTTTATTTTTTTCTTCCACAAGGATCTCTTGGGCTTGAAAAGAAAATTTAATTGTTGCACTTTGATAGACAATATTCAGATCTTTTTAATCTTTATTCTGTCACTAAATTTTCCTGCAGYAAATTTTCTCATAATTACAGTTCTGATTAAAGTAAGCATTTCCATAGTTTTGATGGCTTTGTAAATCACAGTTGCTGGCTGCTTCTCTTAAGGTGAACAGGAACTCACTTTGTAATGAAGTTTTACCATGCAAAGTGACTGAGCAGTAATGTAATTAACATTTGTCTTAAGTTATGTCTCATGCTTTCATATAAATACCCAGTCCTTCTTTGTATGCCAGGTATTGAGCATAAAGTCCCACATGAAAGGGAGCCAGGTAATGACTTCACTTTTAACACTGTAACTTGGAAGATGTGAAATTTGAAGTTGCTAAGTAATATAGTGATAAAAACATGAGCTAAGAACCTCCAAACCAAGCAGAAGTTATTGCTTTTTGAAGAAGAGTTGGGAGAGGACGAATAGCTTACTCTTATTTCATGCTCATGTAAACCCTGCCCTCCCACATATGCTTAATTGCAAGCATGTGACCTTAATCTCAATGTTACAACTATCATCAATTTGGAACTGAGAAATTCTCTTTGAAATTGTTGCAGTAAATAACATACAATCACAAGAAATTGACAGGAGAATGAAACAGAATTTATACTCAATTCTTGTAGATRTAAGTGCAAAACCACTAAGTAAGCTAATAGCAAAATTCTCTGAGATTCTATGGAAGTTCATTTCCGCAGACATAACAGAGTAACCCAAGTGAGACTTGTCTGGAATAAATCAAAAGAAAACGTGGTGAATTACCCATGTGTGCCCATGCCCATTGTTCTCCACCTGAAGCGGAGAACAACAATCTTTAAGAAAATTGACTCAGCTCATTGTAAGATTAGCTGGGCAATATTGTAACGATACAGGTCAAACTATATAATCTAATATTTTCTTTTTGATTTGAAAAATATAATCTGTCACTGTAACAATCCTTTTGCAGGTCTGAAATCCAAGAAAACTGGTGGTGAATACCGTGCAAAGAGAATTTGTTGTGAATTTAAACTGCTACTTTTTGGGGATCAGATCTGCAAAAAAATAAAGATCCAGGCATGTACCCCAAGATACAGCCACCAGATGTTGCTCTGAATCGAAGGCAAAAGCAGGCCACATATGGCAGCAGGGCACTAGAGGGAAGACATAAAATACCTAACTTCTTAAAGTTTGCTAAGTTTGCAAAGTGCCTTACTTTGGATGTTGTTTTAAAATTTGCCAAGTACCTTATTCTAACTTAATGTTCTGAAGTTTGTAAATAAAACTTTGTTATTGAACCTCCTGAGAATTTTGTTGTTTCTCCTGCACACTGCCCAGAGGAACTCCAACAACCTTCCCCCAAAACCCACTGAGTGGACCAGGGCATAAGATAYTCCACAAAAAACAAACCACAAGTCTCACAATACATGCCCAAACACTGTAAATACTTGCAAATACATTTAAAAAGACAAATTATTATTTAAGTATAAAATCACTGTAATACTTGTATATTCAAGTATTAATATTTGAAATTTATACATAAAATTATAATAGTGATCCTTTAGAAATATCAAATCCAGAAAGTCACCACTCTAAATTGCAAGGCCTGTTTTTAGTTCCAGAAGTGCTATGCTGGGGCAACCTTTAGGGCCTTTGAAGACTGTTATTGTGGCATCCCTCAGTGTTTTCTTAAATTAACTAATTATATCCAACTCACTAAAAGTTTTTCTCAGCACTCACATACTTTAGACTATTCTGGCTGCTCTCCTCTGGTCCCACTCTACTGGGTCCAGAATTTTCTAAGYGTGGTTCTCAAAACCACAGCTAGTACATGAGCAGAGGTGTTACTAGGGCTGAGTGACATGTAAAAGATTTCTTTGCGTATTTCAGACTTATTTTTGTTGGGGCCCACATTTAAATCCCACAATGATATTTGGGGTCAATGCATTTGGTAATATATAAGGCAAATGACTGGCTCCTTACCCACAGAGCTTCTGTCTGCCCATTTCCCGTCCTGTGTTTGGGCAGACAGAGCCTCTTACTGAAGTACTGTAGCTTGCATTCAGTCTTTTTCAATCCTTTTTATTTCARGTGATTCCACCAATTGTCCAAGATTATCTTGTACACTTTCAGAGCGCTCAAGGCCTTTCCCTAGAGCTTATTACCATTTGCAGATGTATTAAGTGCGCTCATTATTTCATCATCTGTGATATTAACAAAAAACCCCAGAAAATAGTACCCGACTCAGGGTGCAGAAGGAAATACAAAACATTTCTCTTCCTACACGTATATGTTGATGCTGTAAGCTAACATCTGTCATAGAGTCGGAAAACAATGAAAACATAGGATAATGTAAAGCTAATTTAATCTTTTAAAAGGCAAAACCCCTTTCTGCTAAAAAGCGCAAATGACTCAGTCTTCCACATACAACACTGTAGCTTTTAAACAATTATTCATCTCACCTCAATTACACAGCATGCAATTCAATCTCTGCATTGCTATTAACTCCACAGAGAGAAGTCTTTTATACATAAAAACATGGGATTTATGGTGCCAGACCTTTCCCTTAAGATGATTCAGAATGTGCTCCCTGACCACCAATCAAAAATTTCTGACGTTCTTGTTCTGACTGACAAATGTTAGAGCCTGATGTTACCCACAAAATCATCCAGAATACATCTGCACTCTTTTCAAAAGCTGAACAATTGAGAGGTCAGGGCACAGMACTTGTCTCTAAATATGTTTGTTTTGGGGCAGTAGAGAACAGGGAGAACAAACGATACCATTCCTTTCAGAGGGAAGGCATTGGGAATAAAAAATTAGGAATCTTCCACTGGCTGTTCTCGTGACGCAAGATCAGTGCATGTACGTGTATTGATTTAATTTTCAAGGCAGGCACTTTTTGGAGGCAGCAAATCTTTTGTAATTAAATCAAGAGAAAAAAAATAAAAGCAGAGCGAAGTTAAGTCTCAAAATTCTTATCATTTTCTAGGCAATTGAGGATAGAAATGACTTTTCTTTCTCCTTAACATAATCTGTTGCTTGTCTACTGTGAATATATGAGAATTCAGCTTAGCTAATTCAACCTCAGTCTACAGGGACATTTAAGAGTGTTAGACTATTAGAGCAGAGACTCATCAAACAGAACAGGGATTAACATCCTTCCTGGATACTTAACGCTTTTGAAATACTTTTTTACCTATATAGACTGCAATATTTATGGTTCATATGGAATGGAATGAAATKATAAACACTGCTATAATTCATTTTGTGGTGGCATTAAGAAATTGCATTGTGTGCAGGAGATACAARGTTAATGCTACATAACAGACTA
This sequence comes from Amblyornis subalaris, assembly GCA_018881555.1. Lineage (NCBI taxonomy): Eukaryota > Metazoa > Chordata > Aves > Passeriformes > Ptilonorhynchidae > Amblyornis > Amblyornis subalaris. The sequence continues at coordinate 16,048,014 of JACAXG010000003.1, read as the reverse complement.
CCTCTATTTTTCCCCTGTGAAGAATCATGTGATGTCTATGATAGAATCATAGAATCAGAAAATATCTCAGTTTGGAAGAGACCCATAAGGATCATCAAGTTCAACTCTGTGATCCTCACAGGACTACCTAAAACTAAACCGTATGCCTAAAGAGCATAGTCCAGACACTCCTAGAACTCTGAAGGGACTGGTTCCACGACCACTTCCCCGGGGAGCCCACTCTGAGAGGTAATTATTTTGTATGTGCGATTCCTCTTTTATGAGGAAGTTCTGACTGTGCACAATGGTTTAGCTTTGGCTCTCAGCTCATGAGTCTAGMACAAAGCTAGAGTTAAGCCAGACACCTGGGAATTCCAAGCAGCTGGCACAGGTCTCTCTTGAGTGGAAAAAGTCAGTGCATACCCAGTATTGGCACCTGAATTCCAGATGGATCCATTCTGCTTGGACCTYTTCTAATAGTCACTATACACTTCTGACATGCTGCACTGAGTATGTCAAAGGACATGCCCCAGTAACATTAAATTGGGAAAATATCCCTAAAACACAGCAAGTCCCACCTATCAATACAGAGTGTGGGACGAACATATCGAGAGCAGCCTTGCTGGGAAGGACATGAGGGTGCTGGTGGAYGTGAGGTYGGACATGAGCTGGCCATGTGCACTTGCAGCCCAGAAAGCCAAACATGTCCTGGGCTGCATCCAAAGCAGGGTGAGGGAGGGGATTCTGCCCCTCTGTTCTGCTCTGTGAGACCCTACCAGCAATGCTGCATCCAGCTCTGGGGTCCCAGCACAGGGAAGACATTGATTTCTTGGAGGGAACTCAGAGGAGGCCACCGAGATGGTTAGAGGGATGGAGCACCTGTCCTGTGAAGAAAGGCTAAGAAAATTCGGCTTGTTTACCCTTGACAAGAGAAGGCTTTGGGGTGACCTAATTATGACCTTCCAGTGCCTGAAGGGAGCCTACAAGAAAGAGAGAGAGAGAAACATTTTTATAAGGGCATGTAGTGGCAGGTCTGTGTATTCCAGAGACTTACTACTGCCTTTAGAAACCTGTGTTGTAGTGGGAGCACCACTTTAAAGGTTCGTTCTGGGTGCTGTGAGACCTGTGGGCCAAACCAGACCTGTCTGTCACACATTTGCAGATGACCTWCTTGATAATGGTCCCAGAAACACTGGGGGCTGCATTCTAATGCCAGCAATTTTTGCACATGCAGGAAGAAGACTGTCACTCGGTGACTGGTGTCACCATCACAYGGGATCTTTTAAACAGTCACCTCTYCCTCCGCCCCCATACGTGCAGAGTGCCCTGAGCCCACCACTGGTGGCCATCAGCCACGGGCAGCAGGTTGTACCCGCCTTCACCTCACAGGACCCGGGCTCTGGCACCACCATGGGCTGGCCTGGGCTGCGGGGATTGATTTTATCAGCAATGTGGCCGTGTGGCAGCCCAGCCAGGGGCCCTGAAGGCTCTGCCCAAAAGCCAGGCTCTGCCTGCTGCGGGAGCCCCTGGGACAAATTGCGCAGCTTAGCAGGCGCGGAACAGCGAGACGGGAATAAGCAGAGATGAATGCACATGACAAGAGACTGTAAATGCAGAACCAAAATAGACAGCAGCAATTGCTATAGCCTAAAATGCTGTCATTAGTCCCAGCCAGGAAGCTCTAACAGCTAAAAGRATAGATTCAGACAAAAGATAAAATCAACTGAACTGGCCAAAATCAACCAAAAAGGCCCCACCAAAACCTAGYGAGCAATATAAGATCACTTGGGAGCCTACTGATGCCATTTTAGGTAGTTATTTGCTAAAAACAATACAGAAAGAAGAGGTTCAGCACTTCTGGAGCACAGATGTGGCTCAGCCTGCCTAAGCCTCCGGTCCTGCGGTGCCACACAGCCAGCCCAGGCGCACTGCGATGGCCACAGCCACAGGACAACGTGGMACTCATCACTGCAGGCTGCTGCAGCGCCGAGGCATTCACCTCCCGAGCCAAACAAACCTCAYGCAACTGTGTGGTACAAGATCAGCATCTCGATTTTGGTATTAAGTAGAAAAATTCTGCACTGAAAAACCTCGGTAATTCACCAGAGCAATAAACCATGCGAGTTGCTGGAAAAAAAATCCCCAAACTCTAGTTCAAAGCAAAGTATCAAGTAAATCGGTTGTGAACAGAAAGTATCAGTCATTTGACTTGCTGGTCCCAAACTAGGCCAAGTTAAGAGTTCAGAGCAATTCCTTCACTTTCAGGCAAAAATTATTCCTGAAGGAGAATATTTAATGCATACTGTGCAGTGCTTGATTTTTATCAGGAGGTTTAGGAATTTGGCTTCAACCGTTTGCTGTGAGATGGCTAYGAACAGCACTAAGGAAAGGCAGCTCAGAGCCTTAAAGGAGCACTTAGCCTTTTCCTGAGAAGGTCCTTTAAAACGAAAAGCTACTGCCTGAAGACTGATTAAATGACCACTTAATTAGATAGGAGAGATCTACTGACAATATCTGACAGCATCAGGAAAAAGAACATGTGCCTTTAAGGAATTTGAAAAAATGAAATATCTTGTGTTTCCAAGATCTGACAGACACCACATCCCTGGCAGGAAATAGTAAGTGCAGGCTTGAATTACTTCTGCTTCTTTGGACAGCTTTGGAGAATAAGGTGCTTCAGACTACAATGAAATTCATCAAGTAGTCTACCTTCTACCTGTAATAATTAAATGAAAAATAACCTCCCAATATGTTTTCATATTAGTCTAGACTTCTAAAATAAATAAAAATAATAATAATGCAAGAAAGTACTACTGCATTCAAATTTCACATCCTATTTTCATCCAAATTAAAGGGCATGCATGCACTCTTCTGGCTTAGTATGCAGAAGGGATAGGCTCTCTAATGCACTCTAAAAGCTCTCCAAATCTTCTCAGGCTAAGATTCAGAATTTCAGCCCACATTTCTATTCTTATCAGGATAACATGGAAAGAAGACTACAATGCTTTTCAAAGAGTATAATTTGAAAAGAAAAAAAAAAAAAAAAAAGTCAAAGGAGGAAAAAATCCCAGTACTTTTGAAAGGGTAGTAGTTAAAAAATCAAACAAACCCAAACCACAAAACAATCCTTGGACTCTCTTGCTCCCAACATTATATAATACATATGCCGTAGAATTACTGATATGCATGACCTTTCAAACAGCACCCAAAACACTTCTCAGAGTATCTAAGCTTTCTTGATATCATCAAACAAATGGCAAGTTTCCAGGGTAAAAGGAATCAGCACTTTTGAAAGTACATGTACAATAGTGTGTGGGGAGCAAGCGAAAGTGTAGTTAGGAAATGCCAGCTCCAGCTGCCGGCTGCTGAGCTGTCAGTTCACGGTCCTGCTGCAGCGGGGATGGGATGCACTACAGTGGAGGAGGCGAGTGCTCCGTTACAAATAACCCRGCAGGGCACCACGGGAACGTGAGTAATGTGTACCTTTCTAGAACACAAGCGGCCAGCCTGGAATCTGTTTCTGGAGCACACTGAGGGGCAGGCGCACCTGCCTTGCAGCTCCATTTCTTTCAGCTGTCCAGGAGGACAGAATGCGCCTTAGAACCAGCTCAGATTCCTCCAGGATATGGCATCCTGAGCTGTCAGCAAGCTCTTTGAATAACTCTTCACACTCTTTCCTCAGGTGGTTTTGCCAATCCAGTTACTGCTGTGGGTGGTTCGGAGGAGTAGAATGAATGTCTCCCCACCTGAGCCACAATTCGGGATAGGGCAGTTTTCTGATTTGAACCAGGCTGTTTGGAGCTGTACTTCTAACTGGAGCTTCTCTTCTAACTGAAAGTAATAGAAATCCCATGCAGTATTCTACATTGAAAATTAATGTCAAACCAAATGAAACAAAAGAAACTCCAAAAAACTTCTGTGGAAGTAAGCTTCATCCTTTCTGGTTTGGTGTTGGGTTGTTGTGTTTGGTTTTTTTTTTTCCCCTTTAAGAGGCACTGATTAAAAAAAAAAGAAGCCATTTTAATTATTGCCCAACTGTTCAAAATTTGCATCATCTCCTGAAAAAACTCTCATGTCATGCCTAGTTCCATTTGGCAAAACGGAAGTGCAGAATAAAAGAGACCTCATTAAATGCACCCCTTGGTTTAGGCAGATGGGAGTGTGCTCAATAGCATTTCAGTCCTGATCTCACTTGTTCCTGCARAACAGATGCAATATGCAATTTACCATAGATGATGACATTTGAGACAATTCGAAAATCACTGATAAGATGAAATTATATCAAGCTAGATACAGCCATCTGCCAGGATTTCAAGGATTCACCTGATAGTCACTTTTCTCATTATTTGAGCTCCAGGATACAGAGGATTTCCTACATATGCATTTGAGAGTGTGGAATGTAATTTCTCAGGGATTGAGAAATGTGGTTTTTTTCCATTATTGGAAGAGACCCACAGCCATTTTACAAGTCTATACACTCGGAGAGACTGGAAAATATCTTTTGTGGTAAGGGGGATCTTCCATGTTATTCATAACTCATACTAGAGTAGTGTGAGAAAGTCCTCCACGAACTTCTCCAGCATGAGTCTATCTTTTCTGAATAAGGGCATCTGCATCCTTTGTCTTTGCTATGCTTTATTGTCAATAGGCAAAACAAGGAGGGCTACTACACCCTACCAAATGCCATTATTCAGAACTTCTTAGAATGTATTATACATGAAAGTCCAATAGATGACTGATTCTATATACAGTATATTGTATTTTCCATCGTGGGTATTGCAAACTCTTCACTCAGAGAGGCAGCCCCGAACACGAAGGGGCTGCTGCCCAAAACACCAAACTGGTAAGAATTGCCTTGTCACACAAAACTTTCAAACACAAATATTCAACAAGACCATAATAAACATTTAAGTAGAGATAACATGGATCTGATGGCTGACAAATGGGCAAACAATCTCTTTTGCCCACTATATCTTCCTTTGCACTCAGCAKGTTCCAGCACAGCAGATTCACCAGATTGCCAGGACTGCAGCAAAGCCTACATAGTCCATTCTGGCTTTCACCAAYGCAACTTGCAATACAGAAATACAGAATGCACTTAAAAATGATAGATTATCACTACTGAATGACCATGCCTAGTTTTCTGTATTTACACCTCCGCAAAGCAATCAAAAAATTGAACCTCTCAAAATATATCATAGCTGCAAAATGTTTTTTATGAGAGTTATCTTTTCTACTTATCAAAAGGTACAGGATGATGAATTTCCATATTTTCTAGTTACTTTTTGTTTGAAGAAGGTATCTAACTCTAGGAGCTAGCAGACAGAAAAGGATAACAAGATGCAACCGCTGGAATGTAGTGCTAGAAACAGTCAGATACACTACTGATTTTTTTTACCCAGGAGGTAATGGAATTACCAACTGCATTTACCAATGGGTGTAGAGGATTCCCTATGAACTGCAGTCCTTTAAAATGAGAATTTACATTTCTCTAAAACCCTTTGGTGTGTCCACTGGGTTTAATGTGTAAATGAGTGAAAAAAACCAGTTKTCAGTTGCAGGGTTTGCAATGGGTCATCAGAACCATACTTTTATGTTATCTGAAAAATGCAGCCATGAAATTTCAAGCTGAAATTATTAAATTGTTAAGGTGATCTGCCTGAAGTGTACTTATACTGTCAATAGAGGTGAAGGCTGAAATGCATAATTTTATCCCTCTGCTAAATTTCTTAGGTAACTTCACTGAAGGCAGAGCTGCTTTCCTTGTGCAGTCACTCTGCACACACTATCAGACCGGGGGATGTAACACAAATGACACCAAGTGCTGCTAGCAGAAGCACTGTTCCTTCAGGAATGAAACAAACAACTTCTTAAAACAGAGCTTTAATTTCATCATAGCTAATGAATATTTACATTACTCAATTTGAATTTTGCATCAGTTCAGCACATATTAAAACCACTACATTCACAGACCAAAAACCAAAGTCATCATTATATAAAACACCCATAGCAGCATCTCAATCCTAACTTTCATTACAGGGAGCAAACAGATGACACTAATTCTTTTATATGAGGTCTCAGTTTCAGACCTGATAAAAATTAGAAGCTTGTATATGCCCTGTCAGTTTTGCCCAACATATTTTTTGATGTGGAGATGACTGATATCATTAAACATGATCTGGCCTCAAAGTCAAGCAGTCTGAAAAGTTTGCGTATTCGTGCATGAAAACATTCTGCAGCACAGAGCAGATACCATCACACTCCATATCACCACTAGCATTTTGTTTCTTATTTGGAAAAAAAAAAAAAGGTAGCTTTTCAAATAAACAGATAGCTAATCTAAGGAACACTAAAAGATGCATATAAAAGATGCCTACCGCTGAAGGTACTGCCCCCAACATCTCTTAAGCTAACCTCCAGGACAATAAAGATATAAATATGATACGCAGTGAATTTRTCTTCAAGAGTTGTTGTAATCTTTAGTAAGAAGAACAGAATGTTATCCRGGAATTGTATTTTTTGACAAAATATTGTGGAACTGGGAATATCATTGACTGAAACCGCTACAGAAACCCTTCCAACGATGCAAGAATTCCAGTGCTACCCCCACGACTCCTGCTCCCTGACACTGGCAGTATGTCAGAGCACATGCCTAAGATCCCAAATCCCACTTACCATCAGGTGTCCTCAAGACACTGATCTATCCAGCTGGTCCTTTGCTAAACTGCCATGTCAAACTCAAGGGGAGATAAGCTTTAGTGCATTGTGGCACACTCTGCTGTCTTCCACTCCAGCTCACTGTGCCCTCTCACGGACCTCGAGGTGCTCAGATAGGCCCAGCTGTACCCCACTTTCCTGCTTTTAAATGTGATTAGTCCATCAGCCCCTGGAATGCTGTTAAATTCTGTCTTAACTTTTGAAAAGACTGAAACGTTCCTTGTTCTGGAAAACAAGCAAACATTCAAAGATAAACTTAGATAAACTTATTTACTAATATTTTTTGCCTATAAAATTCATCTGATTATTGAGGCAGCAAATTTTTCTTGAAATATCAGGAACCTAAAATGTTGTTATTAATTTTWACATGGAAACAATTTGAATGGCGATCTCTGTATAGATTCAGTGGTCTTTGGTGCTGATATATAGCACTAAATAGATGTCATAAGACCAGATGCTTCAAGACCTACAAATGCTTCATTAAATGACCAGGAAAACAAGAAAGTACAAAATTCCCTTACAGCTGCAATCACACGCCATCATTTATTATTCTAATGCTGCAGGAATGCAGAAAGCATCAGCCTAACTCTGGCTTGGTTTTGAACCATTGGTGCAAAATTGATTCATTTTGTCACACAGAGAAGTTCCCAATTTCACAGTACTTTCAGCATACCTCAGTGCTTTCTCAAGCCTACAGTGAAAAATGTCTTACCATCATGCACAACATCACTGCATTTTCATACCTTTCTTTCATACTCTAAGAATATGGATTACTAGTACCGTTTTATTACTTTTGGAATAAGTCCCCTAAAAACTTACAAATGAGCACTTGAAGAATTCATGTACTCATCTGCCCCTTTAATTACATCTCCAGGCTAAAAAGGCTGCCCGTCTATACATACATTTTGCAACACTGTTATATAAATGTTTAAATAGTTGCTGAAGTTCAAATATGCTTGCAACAATTTCAGTCCACAGCTTTAGAGACAAACAGGAACAGCAACYTCACACATTTTAGAACATTCTGGATAGTAAACAAGCTCTTTCATATACAGTTTGTGTATGCAACTTGTATTTCAGTCTTCACTGAATAGCAGAAGCATTTTAAAATGTCAGATTCTACTGAAAAATTAAAATGTACCTTCCTGTATATTCAGTTCTTGGCAGACATCACAAGATTAAGTGGACCAGGATAGCAGTTAAATTTCAAAAATTGCAACACTTTCCCTTAGCTTAATGCTTTTCCTAAACATGTGCTSTCCAGCCTAGAGTAACGGAAAACATTAAAGACTATGACACAATATTAGCAAACTCAAYACCATGGCTCGTGGCAAAACTGCAATTTCAAACATCTCTAGAAGTGGATAATGGATATAGTTCAGGGCCTTTCTCATCCMATTTTAAAATCTGAATTATAGTTTTCAAATACTTAACAAGGGCAGTATGCTGAAAGTTGCCTACATGGGATAATTCTTTAATTTGAAAGTACTGTATTGACTAGAAGTGTTAATGACTGGATAGAAGAAAATTCTCAGTATCAGCAGTACTGCCTGGCCTTAAAGGAAGCTGTTGTTCTGTTGTTTAAGTTACAGTTGAAATAACCGTGGCTCATGTTGTACAAACCATTTTTCAAAACCTGTGCTTTGATGCATTGGGAGTCTACTACTGAGTATATATATACACATTTACTTCATTCTTTGCACCTTACCTTTACCTCTAGGATTGCTACTTAAAACATGTAAAATTGGCCAGCAATTTCCAAATCAATAGAGAGGGGAAAAAAAAGGTGGACTGCAGTTTGATTTTACACCATTCTTTCCATTCCTCTAAGAATTACATGGCATACAGCACTGTGTGTATGAGACATTACCTTCTCTCMTTTCCTCAGACCTTTTTTTGCAGGCTTCTCTCTCAGCTGGGGCCAGATCAGACTTCAATGCAGCAACACATTTYGTACTGGCCAAAGGTCTGGCTTTCAGCTCCTTTCCTAAATCTTTCATGCATTGTTTTTTCCCTGCTGCTGGTTGCTACCTCTGGTCAAAACAGATTTTTTAAACATTTTTTTTGTCTTTTTGAATAAGTTTTACATCCTGTACCTAAACAGACATCTATGCAATTCCACTCCCCTCACAGTTGTTTAGCCCTAGGCAACACATGAGCCTGAAGAAAAAGTACAGCTGCCTAAGGTACCAAGCCACAGGCAGAGCCAGAACAACCTTTACCTCCACTTTTGGGGGAGAGTAGCAGAGAAAGGACAACAGAAGAACTTGCTGAGCRCAGAATAAACTGCCCCAAAGCAGCRATTTCCTCCCCACCAGGTCCCGACTGAACAGCAAGGAAGAGGAGTCAAACTTAAGGCTCCACAGGCCAGGAAAGCTGGGAGCTGCCTCCAGCTCAGCTGCAGCTCCTTGGTCCCTAACCAGCAATAAAGTAAAACCCCGGAGCAGCTCAGTCCCCTCATGTACTGGCAATCACTGGTTAATGGACGTGAGGGGAGTGGGGGGGAAACATGAACATGTTGTAAGCACTAAAATCAGCTAATGTGATTCTGACTACCTGCTGGGAACTGGCCTAACAAAGGACATGGCACTCGAGTATAATCGCTTTCCACAGAACTCGTGGCTGGCTTCCAGACCTCACATCCATGGCACAGCTGCTTCTCACTTCACTTGCTTTTCTACAGATGTTTCCACAAAGGCATGCTGGAATTAGAATGAAACGTTAGTGACCTTTCTTCCTATTGCTTCTGCCACCATTACCTGCCAGGTAATCTGCTTTCATGTTCAGTCTTCTTGCACACACCTTCCTAATACCAGACACTATCAACTGTGGTATCTGCTGCATACACAACTGGGATTTTGGGTTCATTTCTGTCCTGAGGGTTTTAGCGTCATAATTAAGTTCAGCACAAGGTGATGAGAAAATAGTTTCCATGCAAGTAATCATGCTTTTCCTAACTGAAAAGAGCTACAGGCACTCTAAATTAATTTCCTCATATCTCTTATTCAAAATCAGTTGACATCTGAATTGTTTTCATGTACAGTAGTAAACTGCATGTTGTCTGGATAAGATTTTTTTTCTTCTTTTCCAAAAAGGTAGTTTTACATGTTTTTTCTGTCTGTGCTTAGTAATACATTGGACAAGCCTCAAAGAAACTTGAAATATGCTAGCTTAAAGCTAAGTAGGAATTTCACTATAATGAACCCTGGCTTATTCTGATCCCAAGACTTCCAATATTAATGAAAAGCTTCAACGGAAGAAGTGAAAGAACCAGATCTTCTTTTGACAGGAGAATGAGATAAAGAAAAACAGCATTTTACTTCACCAGATGTGAATGCAGGACTTCTCTGTAGAGCAAGTGGCACAAATATCACAAAGGAGGTAAATAACATGGGATTTTTCTTTATCTTGAAATTACTTCGTATAACATTATTATCAGAATTGCTTCCTATAAGCATAAAAAATCAACAATAGGAATAAAGATKATCACTATCCCCGCATAAATTTCAAAAGCTTCCTAAAAATCTTGTTATGAATAGACACTGAGTACCGAAATGAAATGCTCTCTTTCTAGATGGGTGTTGTCAACTGCATCACTTGATTAAACAAATAGTTCTTGCTCTCTTAACCAGCAAACTGCTACTCAGGCAAGCAAAATCACACTTTAAGGCAAGTGAGGACAGCCCTCATTTACTCCGTGTTTCTCCAGAACAGGGTAGTGTTTCCAGGGCTAGCACTTCTTGCAAAAGAGCCTGTTGTTTCTGCCTGTCCGTATTATACCTAAAACTAAAGCCTCAGTTTATGCAGAAGTCAGAGATAACAGGATGAGCTATCTGAATGCTGCCATAGAGCACGTTGGACTCTCCTGTCTGACAAAATGCACACGCACACCTGGCGAGTTCATAGCAGAGGTGAGCACGTGTGCAGTTCCTTGGTGATAATTGGAGTACAAGGGCCACTAATTACAACGAACCTAGTGGCACATGCAGAGTAACAGAAACACAGCATGGACCTAGTGACTACTTCCATTCAACCGTGAAACACTGAATCCACTGTCTAGATGCAGAAGGAACTTGATGACATTTTAAGATATGATGGAGATTCCATAGAGGAAGCTTCCAAAAGCAATGCAAGGCAGCAAAACTCACATTTGGTTGGTTTGCTCCTGTCTAGCATCTTGTCATTAAGTTCTTACCTACAAGGAAGCATTTTTTTTAAGATTAAATAAAAAGAAGAAAAAAGAAGCAATTGGAAAACTCGTTTTTCCTGCTCTGCTTTTTTGCTCTTTGGGCAGACACAATGCTACTTTACACTCAAAATTCAATCACTTCTCCTATGTTGATGAGCAGCCAGGATTTGCCAGTATTATTCTTGCTGCTGGTAGTAAATATTTTTGCGGCTCAAAACAATTCTATTTCTTCTCACAGTCRTGATTTTTTTTGGCTATGTGATGCCTATGTCAGCTTCACTGAACACATTCAAAAATGTAGGAAAAGAATCAGCTTTTGCTTTATGGAATAGGATGAATTGCCTTTCCTCTGTAGACCCTTCAGTGACGGGGTTCAGATCACTGGGATTTCATATTCTTCAGTGGGACCTCACTCTGACAAGCCACTCTTGTTTCTGATCCCACTGGAAGAATTATGCCTGAGGCATCAGTACTGACACCTTTTAATGTGAGCAATCTGTACCAACCTTCCCTGCTTCTGGTTCATGAAAGGTTATTTTGCAATATTGGACTTTGCTACAGTCATGAGTAAAGGGTGAAGAACTTGGATCACTCTCATACAAACTGTTTTGTGAGAAGAAAACAGTGGAAATTAATTTATTGGCTGCTCTAAAATTAATAGAATCTTCTTTGACATTCCTTTCCTGATGCTATGCGAAATTAATAAGCATTGAAGACCCAACTGAAACCAATTTTTCACCTAAAACATAAAATTACAAAAACTTAGCCTCAGACAGTGCTTTTGTACGTCATGCATCAATGTATCACACAAACAGTACACCTGGGAAAATAACTAAAATACAGTACAAACAACATACGCATCATTTAGGGTTCTACTTCAGGAAATTATTAGAATGTGAAGACCAAGCATGAGGTCACATTTATCCATTGCACCAGGAGGAACTCATTATTTCAGCTGTATGTAGAAAGCCTTTAAAAGGAAGGAATGGCTTTAGAGACATGGATTTATTATCGTGACCAAGCCATATCTACATATTGGCTTGTGCTAATTTAACCGAGTGAGATTCTGCAGTCGCTACCTAAGCATAAATGAAATGATGATGATGATACAGCTTTCTTCTTCTGCATGTGGGCTATTTATCTTAATGTGAGTGAGCCTGGCTTTATTGCTATGCACTCATTTTGATTTTGAGCAGCTCATATGAAATATATTTATGTAGCCTGTGGCTTATTTTTAGAGAGAAAATAATTAAAAAATAAAAGTGTGGGCATCTTTCAGCTGATTGTAAGAAGAATTGCTCAGCACACAATGTTCATAAATAAGAAACAGAACCAAAGAAAATGCTTTTTACTCTTGAGATTTTTAAGTCTACCTTCTCCAAAACAAGCCCGTGTAGGCTCCAAAATTCACTATGTGTTAATCCCTCGTGACTTTGTAATGTATTTTTTCCACTTGCAAGTAACTGGTACCACCTTTATGTCAAGCTGACAGAAGTAAAGATGTCAAGGTCATGCTTTTCCAGTTTGCTGAAAAAATCTAATACTGTAACTATCTAGGCCAGCTGCCAGCGGAACTGGACTTTTAAATATCTTACAAAAGCATCACTGCATATCTAGTTTAATTCTGCCCTGCAATTTAAAAGTCTAATGCAGGCAACTACATGAAAGAATTTCTCATTCAATCAGCCTCACCTTGTTCATATACAGAAAAGCATCACATTTCTTTAAAGCGATAGGGGAAATAAGGCCAACGACAAAGGCCTTTTATGCCTTCTGAAAGGGGAAAATGGAGCAGTAATGCAACTTGAATGGTGTGGTTGACACATGACAGAGCTGAAATAATAAGCAAGGGAGAAAGAGTCTCCTGGGAAGGAGTCTCTTTGTCCAAAAAATGAGACCTGACCTGAAAATGGCAAGTGAGCATTTATATCTTGTTTGTGTCTGAAGATGATACAGTATGATACAGAGGAAAGAACCAAAGGACAAACAAAACAGAAAAATCTATTTAGAATTTTATTGCTATAAACACTACCAGCAATGGCACTATGGCTGTCAATAGATTGAGCTTGATATACCTGCTGGCTACCAAAGTAATTTCAGGGCATTCCATAGCTCAGCTGAAGAGCTTTACAAAACCGCAGCAAAATAAGACGATTGAGAACAAGAATACCCTCATGTAGTCCATTACCATCTTCTTTCAGCTTGATTGCTCTCACAGCTTATATTAATCACATTGCCTACAGTCATTGTGAAATGAACAATTAGGTTATGAAAATAAACAGTCAAGTGAAGACTTAGCTCAATTAGTCTTTAGTTCTCCCAGACACACTACCACTTAGGGTCACGAATTWATTGTCTGTTGCTTTCCTCCTAGGAAGTCACCTCCACTAAAGAATTTCATGATACTAAAATACATATCCAAGAGATTGTGAGAGTCCTTGTGTCCCCATATAACATAGAGAAAATAAAGAAACAGCTGTATAGACTATCTAACTCCAATTCCCAGCAGAAAAATCCGAGGTTAAAACAGATTGAAGATCTACATCTTTGTCTATTTCAGCAAAGGAACCCAAATTACTTGCTATAGCATTGAAAGCATTCACAATGTTTTTCCAATAAGCAATAGGTACTGAAAGAGCAGCACCTGTGCCACTGCACATCTTAAGTACAAGCATAAAAGACCAAAAAAAGGGTGTGGGATATTGCCATTGTAGACTGTTTCACAGATTAAGAAAGGGTTTATATGCTACTTAAAGAACGTTGTGGTTTGCATTAAGCAGAAGGTCATTCATGGAGTGTGCTGCCGTGTAAACACAGGCAGAAAGCAGAGACAAATGAAACAAAGATGATACAGAGAAATATCAATGGCAAGGGGAGGGGACAGGAAGTACAGGCATGACAGYGTATTTAAGCTGAGAAATAGCTGGAGAACTTTTTCCAAGGTCTGAATTTGAGAAACAGTGAGAATGAAGTGCCAGCATGCAAGTACAACAAATAAAGAATCAGGACTGTAGCAACTGCAGATCACTAAAACTACAAAKGAAATGTTCCTCCAGAAAGTGTCATTCCAGAACGGATTTGACACGTCTTGACAGTGCTGTATGGAGAAGCTCCAGTCTGTTTTCAGCTAAGAGCACTCTAGTTTTTGTACAAATCTCTCTCTGTGCACCACCCAGAGAATGCCAACMCTACGGACAACTGGAAAAGGATACAAGCTAACACTAATCCACTCTGTCAATGAACTAATTCTCATCTTTGTTTAAGTTTAATGAGGCTCCCTAAGACAATCAGAAGATGATGGAACAGAGCAGCTAGAGATTTCTAGAACCATGGCTGTACAGCAGCATAGAGATGTCATTGCTGAATTCTCAGTAAACACAGAGACTGCTCTGCAAAACTGCATGAAACAGTTTTGAATGCAAACAACATTATGGAAATATGCATATGGTGCAGGTACAGATGTAATGTATAAATTTGCAGGGTCAGTGAGATTTTAAAGAACTCAGTTAAACTAATGATTCTTCCTGCAGGGAGAAGAGAGTTCACAAACACAAGGCACTTCTGGGTGTAGCCAGAGAGCCTTTCTAGAAACGAGATTCTGCTGTTGACCGTCTCCCTTCTCAAATGCATGCCTTGAACAGAATTCATTCCAGGTTAACATTTAGGATCCCAGGGAAGGAAAAATTAAACCAATAAAGTTCAAGCTTAATCAAACAATATTAAAAAAACTGAAGATCAGTTCAGTAGGGAGAACTCGGTACTCATGATAGTCAGCAGAATACACAGATGTTTGTACTAGTGGTTGAAGTGAAAATGCTTCCTATAATTACCAGTATTTGTTTGCACAAAACGTTGATATTATTATCCAAAATAGGCTGCAACACATTTTCTCATAAAGCTTCTTACATGATGTCAAAGATTGAAAGCTCAAAAGTATTAGTTTTCAAGAAGCAAAGTAGTGTTTCTGCATTTTAAGTTCCACAAAAAGGACATTTTCCCTTGATTTAGAAAGCTTTGCCAATGTTCAGCTTCATATATTGTCTCTTTGCTGTGAATTTTGAGAATAGTCTGTTACTGAACTCCACACTCGTCGTTGTCCCACAGCGTAAAACCTCTGCCAATAGAAGATTGTTTGAAAACACTGCTTCCCAATCGCTTTTTTACTACAATCAAAAACGTATAATTGTGATACAGAAAGAAATAAGAGAATGCTACAGCACAAGGCCAAAGCTCTTAGGCATTAACTGACGCCAGGAATTGCATTCCTCCCAGCTACAGTTGTCTTCGTCTTATGGTCAGTCCTGAATTCCATGATAGTACCAAGATCTCCATCTAGAATAATGCCATCGACATGCATGGGATTTTCCTAGAAGATACATTTCCTGGAGGTTTCCCTCTAAACAGAACTTAAATACAATAGTAGTCATCTTTATTGTCAAGACRAATCTTTGATCTGAAAATTCTGTAATGTGACTTCAAGCCACTGAGGTCCTGATCAGAGATGTCTTTTGTAATCAAAATTTGCCTTCCCAAAGCATTCCCCAAGTGCTGCACGTTTAAGAGTTCTGATTCAGAAATCCTTRTTGACAAAGGATGCAAACCCCTTATCTGTTCACCAAATAAAATTTCATCCAAATAGCAATTGGATATTCTTTGATCTCAGACTTATTTATTAATTACAAATTAATGGCATCTTCACTTCCTCACAATTGCAATTTCTCTGCAACTTCAGTAAAGAAAGAGTTTCAATATGTGAAGTTTTTGATGCAGTGGTTGAACACTATTTAGCTATAGGTAACCTGACTAGCCAGCTGGAACCTTAATTTTCTAGCTTCAGATGTACATACCACCATGCTACTCCCAGCTATCTACTTCATTTTCCATGAATCTCAAGTTAACTCTTGCACTCTTCACTATTTTTGCAGGCTATTTTTATCCSCAAGCTAAAGCAGAACCTAAATAAATCCAGCTAAAACAAGGCACGACACTTATTAAATTGTGGGTGTTTTGCTTATCAAGCCTCTACAGTCACACCAAAGTCTCACAGACCTTCCAATCATACCAAAACTAGGAATATAGCACTCTCCTTTTTAATTGAAATCAGTCTCCTAAAAGAGGCGGCACTCAGAGCTTGAAAAGCTTATCTGGAAACATAGGTGGCATCAGTGGTGCATACTCTCTCCTAAGCTATTCCATTTATTTATCAGGAGCCAAGTCATTTGATTACAGCAATACAAATTTCACACTGCATAAGACAAGCGGTTTTAGAATTAAAACTGGTTTAGAGGAATGCAAGGATTATAGGGAACTTGCACACGGAAGCTTACAAAGGATCAGAATTTCACTCTAGGATCAGCATTGCTTCTCCCACAGGTTTGGTCTTTGGAAATGTTGCTATAATTCAGAGTAGCTTCATGTCAAATCATAGTCTCAATCCAACCTCAAAGCATCATAACCTGAACATTTGTATTTTTACACAGAAACCTCAGAGCTGTGGAGAAAAAAAACAAGTGAGTTTTGGACAGAATCTGACTTTGAAATTAATTCAGAGCACGTAATTTCCTGTGCCTTCTGATAATGTTTTCAAGGACAATGAACTTCCCTGTAGAGTTAACAGGATCTGCCCTTAAAAATAATTTTGTCAGTGGAGAGTATACAGTTTTGGCTGCTGCTTAGTATGAGTTCAATGCTAATGCACAGACCTCATAGAGAATATTCTTAACATTATTTAAATTATTACGGTCATGGACATGGAAAATTCTAAAAGCTCATGTGATTTTCATGGCTCTCCTGAAGACTCTTTAAAAGGCATTTTGTTTACTGGGCCAGAGCAACACACTATAAAAACATCCCTTTATTGTATTGTGGGGCAGGCTTGAAAGCATATTTCACATCTGTAATCAGATGAGATCACATATATTAGTGTCAATCAAGCATGTTTCTTTGCCCAAAAGCCCTTAATCTGCTATGCTTTTCAGACACAAAACCCCAAACTTAAGTTAAGATTGCAAAAGGTGTAAGATCAATGAAACTTGTATTTTGACAATATAGTTCTGTGAAGGTTTTCTTTTAAAAACACTGCTATTTTTGCTGACAGGAATTATTTATACGATTAATTATTTTCTTCTCTGGTTACATCATTACATAGCTTTCAAGTTGTGTGGAGATCAGTATAAACTAACTGAGCAAGAGAAAAAAAAATACAGTTGTCACTTCTCCCATTTTTTCTGACTTTAATGTGTTTTGATGGCTCTACATGAACTGAGTTGTGTATCACAAACAAAACCACAGCAGAATGTGAGGCTGTGTCAGTTCACGCATCGTTTGCAGCTCTAAATTCTGATTTTTCTCATAGTAAGACCCCTTTTCAGCCAGCAAAGGAGGTGGGCAGAGCTCATGCGTGCGATGGGAATAAAATCACCTTCAGAATCCCAAACTGTGTTTTGTGAAATGCAAAATGAGTTACACTGCCTTGTAGCAGAGCAAAGACACATAGAAAAAACCTCAGGGTTTGCTATTTTGGGGAATCTCATTCCCTACTTACTGGGCTCCACTCATTTCTATCAAGGGCAGAAGAGATGCTAAAAGTCTAGGAGGACTCTCTGATGGAAAATGCATTCTCTTATCTCTTCCATCCAGAGCCACAGCAAATATGGATTGTATGGTGGAGTCTCACACAGGTACCTATTCCTGGTGCTATCCTGCATACAGGAAATCAAAGGAACTCTGAAGGGTCACACAGTGGGGGGGAATGCCAACAGCATTAGACCAAGGCTTGTCCTGTTAAGGCAAATGATGTGATCACAGCCCACAGATTCAACCTGTTTGGCCTTCATGCCTCCACAAAACCTGAGCAGTCTAGAATACATGTATGTTTAAGTTTAATTATCTCAGTTTTAACAGAATCTCATTTATATTCCAGTGGTATTTTTTCCCTTTATATAGCTGTGGTGCATCATCAAGCAGTCAAGACAGGGAAATTTTTTGTATGCTATTGAACAGATTGGCAATGACACCTGGGCAAGTAAGGCAGGGAAGGCAGAAAAACAGCAAAAAAAACAATAAAAGAGGAGGAGTAGACCCAGTTAGTACAGCTCAYCCAGTCCTTCAAAATCTCCTGTTGACACATTTGCTCTAGGCGCTCCGAGGGTGAAAGTACTAATGCTGATTTAATAGCTAGAATATATCTACAGGATGGCAGGCACTGTTCAGCTCAAGTCATGGAGGAATAGCATGAAATGGATGCTGCAGAAAAAGCCACCAGAACAGAGGAACTGTCTTGTCTCAATAGGATGGTAACAGAAATTTCTCAAAGCATCTGTGAACTTAGAAACTCATATGCGTATCTCTCTAGGAGAAAGTGAAAAAAGTAACCAAAGCAATGCAGGAGGAGCCTCTCTAGCACAGTATTTGGAGCAGTAAGGCACAGCAGCCAACTCTGATCTCSCCCTGGAGACTCAGACCAAAATCTGATTTAAATGCCTTGATCTCTGAAACAGTTTACCCTTTTCTTTCATATCCACTACTTCCTTGGGGCTGTATCTGAACAAATAAAAATAAACAGGATCTTAGGAGAAACAGAATAGCTCTTTGAGTAGTATTAGGCATGTGGGCATTACTCACAAGATACCCTCACAATTATGGCTACAGAAAGCCAGTTGGTCTGAAAATTTCTCCCAGAAATAGTTGTAATAATGAACACCCCTAAAAAAATCATTCTGCAGGGTTAATGCTTGTTTATTATAAACACACACTGCCATTTCAAGAAACTGCTAATTCCAGGGAAAACATTAGATCTTTCAAAGGAGGGAGAATACCGTGTAATTGTTCTAGAAAACTGTTATTTACATGTCATCAAGTTTGTATTGTTGTACTACTGTAGGCAAACAACATAAAACTACTGGCTATTTTATTGCAACTTTTTCACCTTCGCTTTCACATATACCAAAATAAAAACAAAAGCCTCCTTCCACTGGCAGTTCACGGAGGTATGATTTTATGAGTACAATGTCAGCTCAGAGCAAAATGATGCAGTTGCAATGAAACCAGTACATTGCCATGAAAAGCTTACTAGACAATCATAAAAGTAAAAATGGCCTCACATAAACCCAAAAGTGTTTAATTTACTTAGGGTTTTCTGGTTATTTAAGTGGAAAAAGACCAATTTGATCAGATGAAAATGTGATCAGATACACATTGTTCAGCTCCTAGAGGATGTTTTTACATCAAGAGCATATGAGGGCAATCTACAGCAGGGAGATGAGCATATTCTACATGCGGAACAAAACTAAAGATGAAGACGGAGAGAAAGTGTTTTCTCTCAAACTTGTAGCTCTCCTGGCTTCTCTCTGCCACTGCCCATTCCCTGGCTAAGTGCACCAGTTTTGTGCTCTTCCTGTGTCCAGATGGACTGTCTCATCCGACACATCCTGCCTGCCGTACGGCTGCAGAAGAAGGCACAATTACCATCACTGCCACTCCGCTGCCCTCTGTCCCTGTGTCCCGCCCAGGAGACCCGTGGCTGGCAGGACCAGCACTTACAGGGACACTCGAAGAGCCCCAGCAGCCCCCATGAAAGGGCACATCCTCAGGGACTTGGGCAAATTCTGACAAGCCTCTGCTGAATATGTGGAAGATGATGTTTTTCATCCTTGGCATCAGACCAGGTGCAGGCACAGCCCTGATAGTAAATTAGCCTCCTGCCAGATTTTCAGTCTCTGTTTCAAAACACTGGGGATTCTCAATTAAACTGTTGTAAGAAACCACGTAGCACAACAACAGATTTCCCCCATCTTATTTAAGCAATATGGTTGAATCATGTTTATTTACATTAGGCTGGAAATTTAAAATGTGAAATGCATCTAACAGGAGTTTTGAACCTGTACATACAAAGTCTACAATGCAACTAAACCCATCATCTCATAAGAGGAGTTACTTAGGAGATGCAAGTACCTGGAATTTCTACCAGATATTGTGTTAGGAAGCAGAGTAGGTATGTCAGTCACTCACAACCAACTACATATATTGAAAGTTACAGAAACAATTCATATTTTGTCAAAGTGGATCCTTTGGTCTTAGAGAACAGCATTAGTATATTCAGCAAGTAAGACACCAAGGTACAGTGTCCCAGGTCTGAATGAAGTGTATAATTTCTCAACAACAAATAATGTCAAGAGGCCACTTCAAATTTAATTTAAATTTTTTTATCATAGTTTTGAAAAGTTCCACTAATACAGACCTAGATTTGTGATGAATCCCTTTTCTATATTTAAAAAAAGGTATTTTTCTTTGTGAAGATGTATAACATTCTGGCTTAAATCAGAATTTTCCTCGGGAAAAAAATTCTTAAGGATCAAGTACTGTATTTTGACAACAAGTAGGAACACAGGGTGTGCCTTTGTGTATTTGCAACTCTCTGGGCATGAGACAAATTAAAATTTCATTCTCTGAAATTCTGGGCTATAAAACTATCTGGTTTATAGTACCTAACTATTTTTCCCTGCCAMATTTAAAACTTTTCAATCATTAACCTCTTCCCTCCTCTGCAGTGCTCCAACATACAACTGCACAGTTGTGTTAATGAGTCAGAAGTGAATTCTGACTCGGGCAAGGAGTCAGGCCCTCCATCCCCAGTGGCCTTAGCAACAGGCATTTCTGTTGGCAGATTATTCCCATCCCTCCAGAGCATTGTACATGCTGAAATCCAGCATAGATCCAGGTTGCCAGTGGCAGGTTATGTGACTTCATGGGACACCTGTTTGAGCTAACTAGTCTATTCTGGTTCTGYGTTTGTTAATTTAAATAGCTAAATCCACAGAGTCTTAAAGCCTACAGTGCTTTACCATCTAAATGAGTCTACCAATTCTCCAACTCCATTCTCCTCTTAAACTCTGCTTACTGTCAGGCATCTGTCCCCCATCCTTTTCTTGTCCTCATTTTAATTCATTTCTTAACAGCCAAAAACCTTTCCTCATGCATTATGGAGTTCTTGGTTACAGTGTTTTAAGCAATAACTCATGTTGATACCCCATGGCGATTTTGCTGTACCTTTCCCCAGAATGCATGTTCACTACACTGGTTGGATGATGTTTTAAAGAAACCAAAGCAACAAGACCTCCAAAGAAACTACTAATGCTGACAATTTACAGAACAAGTAGCACTCATGAGTCTGTAAAAACAAGCTCGTGGAATCAAAGTGGACTTGATGCTGACTTCATCAGTTGATTCTTTAAGACTCTTTTTCACCGTTCTTTGGGTTTATCCCCACAAAAGTGCCAAGATGTTTCCTTTTAAGTCTAGTGCTGAGAGTAGAAATGCAGCAATAGTGAAATGCCTATTTAGATACAGCCCASACTGAAGTTGGCTGGCAGCAGGACTTAAGGTCCCCTCAGGAGTGACTCAGTAAGAGAGCAAGATAGGCCCTTCCCTCTACAGCATTTGTAGCTTTTGGCTGACATTGCTATTGATGGCACAGTTTTCTCATCTAAGGAAATACAATTTAATTAACAATAGTAAACCAGCCTTTGGTGGCAATTACATGCTACCTCCTACATGAACAGGTGACTTCAAAGGCAAGTTTCCTGTCCCGTGGTTCATTTTTTGTGCAGGAAAGTTCTTTCAATGCCTTGGACACGAATCTTTCGAGATGCAAGTCAATGAAGTATTAAACTGAGTTACTGAAACATGTGAAAAACAACTTTGTACAAGCAGACTTTGGATGTTCTGGATTGAATTTTCTAATTACAAATGCCTTGCCTGGTTTTGAGTTTGTAACAAAAGCTGATAGTTCCAGAAATAAATTTGTTCATGTTTGATTATAAATAGTTGGTTTTTTTTTTCATAAGCTGCTCTATGAAGCTAAACATGTTTGTTGTGTCCTACCAGGTCACATGGAATAGCAGAATCCACCTCATATATCCTAACACTGGCCAGCATAATCTGCACATTCCACTAACCTTGCTACCTTCTCTAATTACACACAATATCTAGATTTCTGCTTACTGCAGTAGTAAGGGTATCTTTAAGTGCTTCTGCTTACAGCATTTTTCACTGAGGGAAACTATATTGAGCTCACAAGGGCCATTTAGTGGCATTCACATATTTGCATGAAGGCCTCTTGATGAGGCCCATTGGTTAGTGGGTGTCCTATCACACACATAAAGGATGGTAGTTTGCTGACAATGTCCCTTCAAGTGCTTTGTCCATAAATTTCTGTAGTTGCCCTGTACTTAGGTCAGCATAAGTAAATAAAATCATGAGAGACTTGTATTTTCAAAGCTGTTTATGAAGGTATTGCTGTCAAATCCCTCCCACCGGTGTGTAAGGACAAGGAGACAGGTCAGCTGGCAGATGCACGATGCCTTTAAGGAGCTGCCATCACAGTTTTATGTGCTGCACATAAAACCTGAAGCAAATGGCACTGCAGTCTTAACTGCTGGGTCATGTTAGTGAGGCTATTCCGGATGGGTATGTTGCACTCAACAGGTGCTCAGTGCTATAGCATCAGCGATCCAGTGGTCCTTCCATTCCCAAAAAGCATCTTTGCCTTCCCTTGCCATAGCCCCATTTAGACATAAATGACCAGTACAGAAACCCCAGCACTGACTAGAGGAGGGGAGAATAAGCTTTGACTTGTACTGACTGAGCTAAGCCAAGATTAATTAGATTCACAATAGAAATTACTGTGATTAGTTCAAATATACAAAACGGATATTCCCTCTGTGGCTGACAGAAGCACAGCCAGACTTTTCTATTTTCCTAGGCCACACCATAATAATGTGTAAATGTATAGGAACATTGTATGTTATCTGATCCTGTTTTGCTGTAACACATCACAATTTTCCCTCTCTTCTGCTGCTACCAGCTGTGGTGAGTGGGACTTACCTGAGAAGAGTGGGAAACAAAAGAGAAAGTAGGTTTGCCTACTTTTTATTTTCTAACGGAGAAAATAATACTGTCAGCTAAAGTGAGAAGTATGTTTTCCCTAAAATCCAGGGATTTTATTCTTTATAACCTTTGATACAGCAACAAAAGCACCACCACAATAAACAAGACATCATTAGCTACTGGTTCCTCACTGTGTGCCATAAGCTTCTAGTAACTGAGGTGGATGGGCATTTTTCTTTTCAAAAACCAGATTAATAATAATTTTCATGGCAAAGCTTTAAGAGCTGCAGTGGCACAGAGGAGTCCCTTTGCTGGTCAGTGCAATGCCAATGCACTGAAACTCAACATCTACTGAGACAAAAGAGTACAGCCATAAAACGGGATAGAGAGCAAATAAAACATGGTCAAGTTTAAAGAGCAAAGATTAATTGCACTCTTAGTAGTTGTAACAATTTGCCCATGGAAATGAACCTAGCAACTGCTCATGTTTACAGGCAGGTGAGAGTCCTGTTTAGAGACTAAATTGTTACCAAGGTACTCATGGAATGCACCATCTTGTTGGATACCATATGTTGAAGTTTGTATGTATTCACAAATACAGAGATACAAAGATGCGTAAAAAGTGTGATATTAAGAAATATCTGATTAATCTCCGATTTTAAATCAAAACATGAATGAAAACTAGGGCAGAGAAGAAACAAGAACCCAAATTTTTCCAGTGTTGGGTGTCCCTCCAACTAAGCAGTCAATCCAAATAACCAAGCTGACTGAGTGGGCTTTGGGATGGATCTTAGGCCCCTTGTCTACAAATCTATGGAAGATTCTGGTCCTTAGAGTCAATGTAGTGCAGCCTTTTGTGAATAAACTTCAGGCACACCTTAGTCCAAAGCTGTTTGATGTTTTCCTTAGGATAACTGGAAGGAGCTGAATTATAAAAAGCATGGTGTCACTGAACACASAAATTTACAAGCCAGACTTTCTAGAAATGAAGGATGACCAAGATATTCCCTTGGCTTTCCAGAGTCAAGGATCATATCTGCTCTTTTGCAAACTTAGGAAATCACTTAGTTTTTCTATGCCTTAAGACACTGTCTGTAGAATGCAAAAACCTGAGTGATAAAATTACAAATAGACACGAAGACCAAGATGTTCAAGCCATTGGGGCATCTGAGTAGAGTTTTAGAAAACTCACATACTCCCCTGCCTGGAGCAGTAGGAGAATAAATGGAGCACTCTGCAGTTTGACCTGTGGCAAGATGGTTTTTTTTGACTTTGGACACACTGTACTTGTAAAGCTTAAGAGCTGTTTAATCATACAGTTGAAGACCTTTCCCACCTTCCATGTTTATGTTAGATTAACCATATATATTGAAGTACAATCCTTCATAGTGTCAAGACTATATTGAACTGCTGGAGGGCTAAAAGGCAACAAAACAAAAATCTCAGAAGAACATTTGTTTTGCACAAAGTAATTTGGTAGTATATTGAGAGCTCTTTTCAGCAATATAAAACTCTGCTTTTTGGAGACCACATGAAACCACAAGAAAATGCCAGGAGAAAATTCTAAGAGTTATCATAAATAAAGCACTTGTCATATTGCCCATAAGTGCAGAGGTCTCTCTACTTTGTTATGCTCCAGTAATGGGCGTAATGGTTTTATTTGCATAAAACCCAGATCCTATTATACTGTAGCTGCTTCTTCTTAAGCTCTTAAAATTACACTGGCTTCCTGAACTATCCTGTTCAGAGCTGTTTGAGAAAAAACCCAAACCAAAACACAAACATTTGTTATCTTTTTATGAGGTGAATTATTTGCATAATACATTTAGACTAGGAACAAAAAAATATTTAGAGTAAAAGACATTTCTTCCTGCAGAATTGAACTCATTGAAGTGTCTAACCAAGGAAAAAAATGCATTTCTGCTGCTGCTTAATGGACATTACCAACAGGCGGTACACATACCATGGCTCCCTAAATGATGGAGAATTTAAAATGAGTCACCTTCATAAAGTTATGTTCAGGAAAGAGATTGTTTAGAAAAAAAATCTATTTTTTTTGCTTGGGGGAGATTTCCATGTGGTCTTATTAACAGGAGAAGAAAACAAAAAATATTCCATTTCCATAATTCATCATCTCACATTGCAATCCAACCAACCAGCGCTGTGGAACCCAGATAAGAAACAGCAAGAACTGACGCTGTTGGAATATCCTCCTTAAAAGGTAGTGACGTAGGCCTTATGAATACAGGAAGCATGTTATTTTGTTATTTACTGGATAGCCCAAGGCACACATTATGTTCGTGCAGCATAAAGAATTAGAGGCTCTATATTGTACTTTGTTCAGCTTAAGATACTTTGAGTAGTTCCCCCTTATCTTGTGTCAAGAGATGCATCTGATACAGCAAGTGGCCCATGAAACCACTGTCATCCTTTTCAACTCTCATATATATTTGCAACAATTTTTCCCAACTCTACTCCCTTCCTAGACTTCTCTAGAATGGCTGAAAAGTTCAAACTATCATTAGCTGTATTCATTTTGAACTGTGTGGCTCCTCTGCTCATAGAATAGCAGAATAGAATAGAATAGCCCTTCATAGAGCTAGGAAACACCTAATGAGGACGAGAGACTGCTGATGACAACTCTTGGACAGGTGCCATCCCAGGCCGGTGGAAGGGGTATTTGGTCCAAGATTTCTCATTCCCTTGTGATCTAGTGCTGCAGAAAGGAAGAAACCCCACCGGAGGCACTGAAATCTGGTGAAACTTCAAAATGCTAGGTTTCATTATCACATTCTGGTAAGGGTAAGGTARAAGAAGATGAAAGCATTTTAACGAATATACAGACTATCAGGGCAGAGATCTGGTAACTCCTCCTCTGCASAGCACAGAATGCATTGCTGTCCTCTCCAGTTCTTCAGCAGTTTGCTCAGCAAAGAGCTTCTCCTACTATTTTTTGTTTGGTGTTTTTTTACAAGAATTCAAAGGAAGAAGTAGATACACCATACTTTTTATATCATGCTATTGAACTTCATGGACATTTATTGTTGACTGTCACAAAGAGAGCTAGGGCTATATCTGCCCTGTGAAAGCACTGAAACTAACCCAAAATATAGCTGAACAGTGGCAGCGATGCAAGGACACCACAGCTTGAATTGACTAGAGGTAACAGAACAAAAGGCTGTATTTCAAAGCCAGTGCAGTTTACTGATTGGTCTTAAAATCTCAAGGCTCTCTCAGAGTCTCAGTGGAGTTATTTCAACAAGCTCAGGGCTCTTTTCCAAGTAAGGTATTCAAATCACAAAAAAAGGCTAAGAACTGCTATCGCAGTAGGYATTGACATCTTGTCAAGAGCTCTGACCAGTCAGAGCAGGAACAGAGAATGAATTGCTTTCTCACCCCGGCAGACAGATTGTGGCAGGGTAAGGGGGAGACTGGCCTAGAGAAGCATTTCTTCTGTGAGTGGTTCGAGGGTCAGAGTCACTGCCACAGCTGAGATGGCAGGGATACACAACACAAAAACAGAGGAAAGCAACCAGAATGCTTTTACTCTCCTCCAAAAACAAAAAATCCCAAACCAAACCCCAAAAAAACCCCTCCACCCCAAACCAGACAAACAAAACTCAAACAAATAAAAACCCAAACAAATGCCAGCTTCCTGGCTTGCCTGTGTCTTGTTACACAAAAAACAAAGTATATTTCTACTGGGTGAGGTATGGGAAGCAGTGTGGTAGGGGGATGCACCACTTTCTGTGTAAGTAGCTATATTCATAACAGGGTTTCCACCAGGAGTTCAGTAGAAGTCATTACCTCAAGCAACTGTGGCAGCACCTTCTGCATCATGACAAAAACAAAACAAAAAACCCTATCCCTGATCATCCATGCTCAGTCTTAGCTCCTCCTGATCACTGAGCTCCCTGCCCTCCCTTCCCTCTACCCTCCTCTCCAGCTGGATTACATGGCAGCAAATTTGCAATTCCATTTCCTATATTTTCATACATTGTAAAATCCTAAGGATGGAATATTCTGTTAGCCTTAAAACTTCTATTATTTGTTATTCATTATTTAAATGGTCCAATTTTCTTATAATCAAGAAGCAAGTATTGGTCCAGCYCCAGGAACCTTGCAGACTCCCATCCTGATCCCACTGTGTGTGAAAGCAGGAAAGACATCCCTAAATTTCCCAAAGCAAGGAGACTACAGAGTTCAATTTGTAGGACTGAAACACTCAGACACAGAGGGTTTCAAGAAGCACAGCAGGCTTTTTTTTTTTTAAATCACACTTTCACAACACTTTTGTGATTTAATAGCCCAGTTTCTAAATCTCACTGAAGCTTATGGAGGCTAATGAAATATTAACAACTTACAAACCAAATTAAAACATTAGATGCTACATAAAGCAGCTATCTATATTCTTTTAATTGTCAAAACCATTTTAAATTAACACACTGCTGTTAAGGCATCCAAGATCCTTAATAGTAAGCTACTACTCATTTCCAGATTCTGAATTTAAATTCTGGGGATTTTAGTCTACATTTTTACTAGTCTTTGAAACACACAGTATCAGAGTTATATCACATACTTGTAGGCTGTGAAACACCCTTTAGTGCAGTTCTGCTTTACATATTTGCTATGTGATAATGGAGATAGAGTTTACTGCTTTAGTGAGTCTCGTGCCTCTACTGGTTGAGATTAACAGAATCACAGAATCAATCATGCTGGAAAAGATCTCTGAGATCATGGAGTTCAACCTATGACCTAGCACCACCATGACAACCAGACTACAGCACTGAGTGCCACATCCAGTCTTTCCTTAAATGCCTCAGGGATGGTGACTCCACCACCTCCTTGGGCAGCACATTCCAATGCTCAATCACCCTTTCTGTGAAGAATGTTATACCTAAGTACTGGAAGCTTGCTGGTTTCTACTGAGCTCTTGCTCTTTACATGTGACCTCTTTAAATTTTTAAAGCTTGGATGTGAAAGCATCAAATGTAATCACATAAAGAAACACAAAATAAGTTCCTTTGCTATTTTGAGAAAAAGATTGAAGTTTCATGCAAACTCACTACAAAAAAAATGCCCTTGGAAAAATTTCATGCGCTAACTTTTATTTTTATTAGTCTGTAAGGTTTATATTATATTTGCAAGGGACTGAGATGTTTTTAGTTTGGTAACTTTGTTGCTTCTCATTCAAGCCGTGATCCTAATACATGTTTAATGCCCAAGTCCAATACATCAGCCCAGCAAACATCATTACTGTCTGAGATTGGGTTCAAGTTACCGTATAATCAGGCTTGTGTTCGGCTCAGAAACAGTAACACAAGCAGAAAACAGCAGGGAACAACTTAAAATGCCTTTCAGCTGGTGTGATAGCAAGTGCTTCTCATGTGTGCCAGGGAAAGACAAACAGTGGCAGTCAAACCAACTGGTGGAAAAGCTAGGAAAGTGTGCACGAAGGATGCTGAACACCAAAAGCTCTGCTGGGAGATGGAAAGGAGTAAACCTYCCTGAATGCAGAAGGCTAACACAGGAACATAGAGGCAGTCTGTTGTTGGGAGGTGTCTCGCTACACTAGCAACGAATGCTTGGTGGTGTATCCCACAAGAGTCATTTAAACGGCAGCCTGTCCTCCTCTTCATCTGGCTACAGCTTTATTTCTGGCATAACTACCGACCTTCTTTCTAGTTTCACTTTGGAGTCAGGCTGGGCAAACCCCTGTCTTGGCAAATGGTGCAAAATGGCAATTCATTTTATCATGAGATTCCAAAATACAATTGGTAAGGCTGAAAACCAGAACTGAGCACGTCAATCACAGACCATTAGTAAGAGGATAGGAATCACCTCCCAGCAAGAGGTCAGAATAAATTTCTAACTGATTATTATTGCATCTTAGCTTCCTGCCCTTAGAGAAAACCACAGAAAATATTTCCATTCTCCTTATACATAGGCAGAAGTTTTATAACCCTTGAAAATGCTTCAGCAGAAAAAGTTTCTCCTTATTGGTACCTGAATGTCCAAATAAATCTATAGTACTCACAGCCATCTGCTGAGAGTGGACCTTCCAATGCTAGATTTATCTATACCTGTTAAGGATGAAAGTGCTGCAGGGCACAGTTAGCCGTATCCAATACCCAGAAAAAAATGATGCCTTTTTCAGCCTGAATAAAACCTGGAAACAGCAAGATACCCAAATGGTTGAAATAATGGTTTGTAGTCTAAGCAAATTTAAAGCAATTGTATGTAAGGATAAAACCAAAAGCCGAAAACTCACGGTCCTCAGAGATCTTGTTTACCAGAGAGTTCAGACATCAATTAAAAAAGGTCAAGTTAAAAACCTCTTACAGCTGGGCTTTGTTGTGGAGGTACCAGCTGACCATTTCAGTGAGGCATAATGCTCTTAGCTACTCTCTAATGAAGAGGGAACACCCTTGCTGTCAATAAGGGAAGCATGAAGACTAGATGCTGCATAAGGTGAAGTAACACAAAGCATTCTCAGTCAGAAATGTCCATTTCAGTTTGCAAAAAGCTTTCCCCTATGAAATGCTGTCTCATAATACGCTCTCTTGTTTAGGGTATTGTGTTACTTTCATGCAAGAGAACAGACAAATAAGAATAAACACTGTATGTTGTGATAACCACACTGTCTATGACTTTGGTTGTTTTTTGTAATAAATAGGCTCCAGCTACCACAGTGAGATCCTGTTTGTGCTTATTGAGATTTTGTTCTACCTTCTTAGGCCTAAAAAAAAAATCTCATTTCATTTAGGCATAGAAATCTTTCTTTCCTATACCAAAGTGGAAAGGTACTGAATTCCCCTTCAGTAAATTAGAAACCCTACTCACAGCTGAGAAGCATTTAATCCTCTGCGCTGCAGGGTACTGTACATTCACCTCAATGTTGTCTCCAAGGCAAAGAGTTTTGCCCACCGAAATCTGTGTGTTTGCATCAGGGGATGCCAAGAGCTGTGGGGCACCGTTCCGGAGCATCGCCCAAGTCGCCAGTCCAGGAAGGAATGTAATCATGGAGCAGCAACACAAGCCTCATTCACACTCCACATGTTCCAACAAGATATTGATTATTTAGGGTAGACAAGACCTCTAAGATTGAGTCCAAAATCTTCAGTTTTCCAGGCTAAAATATAACCCCGCAGCTCAGGGATTCAGAGGTCTCTAAATCTGTTGCTGAACAGTTGTGGGCTAGATGCAAAGGAAGCCCCTTTTACAGCTCACAGGGGGTTAGAAGGTACATAAAAAGATAAAAGCAATGAAGTCACCATTAATATTGTGATTTCTRTGATACTCTATTTGTGTAATTAAGTACAGAAGCCTGTGGAATCTTTCTCTTCAAGGACTGTTTCTAGCTGTGCCTAAAAATATCAGCTGTAGGTTAAGAAATAACAAGAYAAACTTCACACTCTTATATTTCTTTTGAAAACCACATCTCTGTAGTTAAAAAAAAGGTAGAAAATGTGAGGCTTTGATTACAAGATATTTAAACATCATAGATTCACGATAGTATATGTTTGGACAATAATGAAAAATTGATAATGCTTACAATACAAGCAATAGAAAATATTTACCTATACAGTGAAAAAATTATTTCCATATATCACATAGATGCTTATCAAGAAAGMAAGCAAATAAAACATTAGTTAAAAATATTTTAAGAAAATATTTCAAAATATTTCACTGCATGAGACTAGGAATGCTCCCAGGAAACTCACAGGAAAGGTTCAGAATGAGCCTTTCAGAAAATAAATAATTAAAAACGTGCAAAGATATTTCAAATCAATAGTGTGGAAGGTGGGTTCTGGCTCCTAGACCTTGCACTTCAGGACTCTGAAATTGAACCAGTTCTGCAAGAGGCTCAGGTTTTTTCCCCCCAGAAGACATGTTGATATCTMATACTTTCTTTTCACCAGCCCTAACTATTATGAGCCCATCTGTCTGTCTTGTTGGTATCACAAGATGCACTTCTCATTAATTTCTCTGTTCATAGCACCTGATGAAAGACCAAAAATTCCAGGTACTGCCCCCTAAATATCTTTATCAAGAACACAGAGGAGAACATAATTAATTAAAAAAGTAACATTTAGCCCACCTATAACAGAGCTCTACTGAAGGCTAAGATTTGAGAGAGTTTTAAATGATGTGCTGATACAAAAATACTTAAAATAAACTAGAGATATTGTTCCAAAGCAAGCCACAAAATTTACTGCCAAGCAAAAAAGAGAGATGGAGATGTGGCAGATGGGCTTGAGTTCACTGTAAATTTAGACTGCTAAGAATAAGATGTCACTTAATTCTGATGACATTGACCATTGCTGTGGAAGTTCCCAGCTAGAACAAGTAATTTGCATCAAATTATTTTTCTATTTGTGGTCGGCCTTAAGCAGTTTAAAATATTCTAATATGTCATAATTTAATTATTTGAAGGCCCATTCCTACAAATAATCTTCCATGATGGGATTATTGATGAGCCCTTCATCTTTAGTATATAAAGCAAAAGTCAAGCAGTGTCATTTAACCGGGATTGTGTATTGTATTTTTTTATATATTTATAAGCATAACCATTAAAATTTGGCTCTTCTTATTAAGGACTCACCTGTATAAATTCATAATGTAATTTTGGCAAATATTCTTCACRTACATAAATCTCATGCTCTGTACAGATATTTTTTATACACTAAAATATTCACAGAAACCAAACAAAAGAATGGTCTGAACTAAATGTTAAGCTTTTTTTCTTTAGTATTTTTATTCCAGTGACTGCAAGTATAGCTTTCTGAGGTATTTGCTTAGATTTATACTTTGCCAGCAAAAGCCAATGCCCCAGCACGACAGGACAGCAGCTCTGCAAGGATAGTGCAGTATATTCTGCACCATTTCACTAAAGCCCCTCCTTCCAGGTTATGGGTGGAGCCAAACTGTTCTACCTGGGACATTCTGAGAAGCTTTKCAGTGACCACTAGAGGTGATAATTGCACAAGAAAGGGTCAAACTCAGTGTCTATTCAAAAGATACGGTGAAACAAACTTTGTTTCTAACAAGAACTCGAACCAGGCAGCATGTGATCCTTTCAGTCACCTTGCAGAGGACTAATGTTATGATTATTACCAAGAGATGATTGATTGTGTCTTTCAACATTCTCATTGTGCAAACATGCAGATCTGTCTGTTTTTTCTCTACAGTGACAGACAAAATGGACATCTGTAAATACCCTTTTAAAATGTCCAAACTAGCACTATACCTAGGCAAAACAATTACAGACCTAAACACTGTCCCCTACACTGCATGAAATTGACTTATCCCTGAAATTGTCCTTATTACCAATCGCACCACAGCTGAATCTACTGAGCATTCTCCCTAACATCATGTGCAGAGACTGTCAGCTTCCCATCACTATGGATATAGATATGTGGATAGAAAGACTATAATCCTCCATAATGAAAATGGGATTTGATTTTTCCAATGAATCTAGGAGAATCTCTATGTCAATGCTGTGAATGAAAGCCATCCCAGTGTAAGCCTGACTGTCCCACCATCGATTTTATTCCATTCTTATCCAAATCTAAAGAATTAGTCTTGAAATATAGCAGGTCAGATCCTTATCAAGACAAGAAGAAATTGCAAATACAGCTAAGCAGAACCAGCCCTCCAGGCTGTTGTCACCAGCTTCATCAGATAGATGCTCTTGTTGCATAGAATTTGGGGAATATGGGCTGCATCATTTTTTGAACCAGCAAAGGAACCCTCTGAACCTTTCTTCTTACACCTGTTCCCCCTACAGAGGAGCTTTTGCGTATCTGCTGCAACTCATTCTACCACGTGTCTTGCTAAAGTTGGTACTCAGTCCCCACAGACATAAGGATACACTTTCATATAACTCAGGATGTCAGGTAAACACCTACGGGCAAACAGTGCTCTAGGAAATCAGCAAAGGTTTAAGATGATGCTGGTACACAAATGAAAATATAAACAGAGTTTTTTAAAACAAGCCCCCTTGCCCCTTACACCTCAGATTTTAGGTGAGATTTCTTCCTTGCTCACTGCTAAGCCCATCTGCTTATATATGCAATCTTTTTTTAAGCCCCCTGTTTAAGAGATCCTCCGTTCCTGCTGCAATCATTTCCATGGCAACTAATTTTCATGTCACAAATAGAAAGCAATGCAGGTTCAAGAGGTGAAAATCAGAGGCATATTGAGACAAACTTTCAAAAAGGTAGAATCATGCACCAGCAAAATCAGGGAAAAAGGAAAAGCACAAATTATGTCAGTTTAAATGAACCCCTCGCTACATCATCAATTAAGTTTGGTGTGAGACAGGATTGCTTTCTGCCAGCTAAAGTGTGCAATCAGTGGTGTGTCCATAGTGCAAGATGTCAACTTGGTAATGCCCGAATGTTTCACATTTGGGCACAGACACGGCAGCCAGCAGGTTTAAAGTGGATGTGGCCCTGCAGAGCACTGAGCCTCAGGCTCTGCTCAGTCCTGCTCTGGTCACTGGGCACGGTGCTGACAGTGCTTCTCACAGCACCTGAGCAAACATTTACTCTTTCTCTGAGCACCAAAAAAGAACCCAGGTGTAACAACTTTTCCATTGCTGAACCTGGATGCCCAGAAGTATAACAACACTCTAGTAACACCAGCCTCACTTGTAAGGAAAAATTATTTTCCTTATGGTTTATACTTGAGCAGACTTGGTACAAGGCACGATTATGGAGCTCTTCCACTGCAGGTTTAATTTTTCAGAGAAATTCTCTCCCTAAAAACCAACAATGCTGAATAACCTACACAAAAATCCCTGGAGGTAGTCAAAACTTCACTAGACAAAGGCCCTGAGCGACTGGACCTGTGCTGAGCAGGAGGTTGGATTGCAGCTCTCTGAAGGCCTCTCCCAGGACTAGAGTTTTTGCAGTTCTGTGGATTTTAGTGTGTTGGTGTCTCCCTGAGCACAAATCCTATTTGCACACTGAGATGCAGGACCAAAACAGAAGAGAGATGAAACTCATTCCCCACAGTGCACATCAGTGCAGCAACCATAAAGCAGGTGTTCGGTAGCAACTTCTATATTAAAAATGATGACATACAGTCCTGTTATGTGATTTATGTTGGTATTTCCCTACCTTAAGTAAATCACATTATTTCACTTTGGGTCTATATTGAACGAAGGCAACTTTATTATACATGAGATATTTGTTTCACTTTTTTTTGTCCTAGAGAAGGCCAGAAAAATTTGCATGTGACCACAGCTTCAGGGTAACACCAAGTTTCTAGAAAATTCAACATCTTCAGRTATTTGTGTTCTCTGTTATATAAGAAGAATGAATTTACAGAAACAGATCACCAGCAAACCTTAAACTGATAACTAGAACAAACTAACATGTTGTTGACCTCAAGAACTGCTGATGTAGCAAGTAGGAATATCTGTTTGACAGAAGAACAATCAGAAATAACCATCATAAAGAATTTTAATGGTCTGGAGGAAAGATTTCTTTGCACTCCTTTCATGTGTAGTAGGCCTCTCAAATGACTTCCCAGTGGCTTAATATGTTTAAGTCACACCTACTGCATTAAGCTGACATATTTAATCATCAATGGAATGCTCTTCTGGCATACAGTCTAACTAGGCACTTGTGGGACTCTTACCACAAGATTATTATTTTAAATCACGGAATCAGTTAGGAAAAAGCTTAGAGAGATAAGAAATTATGACTGACCGGAATCTATGTGAGAAGGAACTAAATCCTGAATTAGTCACGTAAACTTAATTCCTAAGATTCAACACTTCCTAAATTTATTATGAGATCAGTATTCACTTACCAGGAACTAAAAGAGTCAATCTTAGAAAAACGTTAGAGATGCAGGGAAAGGCAAGTTGTAAAACACGAGCTATTCCAACAGCCTTTCTTCTTGTTCCTGACTGCCCACAGAAAGCAGAGAAAGATTGTCATGTGGAAGCTCTGACATTTTGTGCTGTGTGTGCATATTTGTTCAACGGAATAGTGTGACAAGAGGAAAAATGTTAACCCATACCAAAAAGAAAAGGAAGAAGTGGTTATTTTATCACCTGTTGGGGAGCTCATAGGAGTAAACAGTGTCTGTAAGTACAGTGCTTCAGACTTTTTTAAAAAACTCAAATAATCCCCTAAGACAAAGAAGCAAAACTCCAAACCCACAAAACCACCAAAAGATCAACAAACAATCTTAGATTGTTTCAATCCACTCAGATAAGGCAATCTCCTGCAAGTATAAATGTCAGGAGTCAGCATAAAGATCCACATCACGATCTAGTTTTAATTTCTTGGGAAGTCAAGGTTAATTKCACAGTAAGAGTTGTGGCTTGGCCATTAAGTCACAGAAACTGTAAGACTGCAAATGTGCCCCAAGGCAGAAGCATTTTGACTGTCACTACCAAAAAATGTTTTCCTCYGCTGTGTGTCTTCCTCCACAGCCTGTCACACCAGCAAGCTGCTAATCTAAAATGACATTAAGACACAACATTTGACTAAACACATCACCTAAGTGAATCCATTTAAATCCAAGTTTAACATCCCTCTTAAATGCACAAAACCAAATCTAATAAAGGGCTGAAGAGAAGTTTCAGCAACTCAAATTTGAAAAATGCATAGAAGAAGATAYTAATTTTTCATTTTATCTCAAACAAAGGAGCCTAATTTTCATTGTGGCACACAGAAGAGGATGCTGGCATGACATAAAGCACTGTAAACCTACAGACACATCACATSTATTTAATGCATAACTTTGGAGTAATGTGGAGGTGGCATTATAGGAAATGTAGTCACTGCACACACTTGGATATAGTGCCAATTAAAGTACAGATAGAAAATGAAAAAAGTCTAGCAGCAAACTGATTCACTCTGTACTGAGAAACTGCATGAGAAGTCTTTAATATCCAAAAAACTGTGACAAAAACTCATTAGGTGATGACAATCCCTAGTAAAGAACGGAAAAATCTTGGTCTGGATATTACTAGAGAAAGTGTCAGATCACAGAGAGGATCAAACCAGCATCTTAAAATGGCTCACTCCCAAAGTTTGAGCAGA
Organism: Amblyornis subalaris; assembly: GCA_018881555.1. NCBI lineage: Eukaryota > Metazoa > Chordata > Aves > Passeriformes > Ptilonorhynchidae > Amblyornis > Amblyornis subalaris. Next base: position 16,012,176 of record JACAXG010000003.1, on the reverse strand, counting down.
AATAAATTGGAAAAGCATTTAGAACTACTTTTTGAATTTATTTTGATATCAAGATCATTGAACCCAAGCATTTCCTTTAAAGTAATTAAAAGCAAAATTAATAGCACATTTAAAAAGAAGCATTTAAAATTGAGTTGCTGAAATATTGTTGAATATTCCTGAATCATCTCCAGGAAAATAAGTGGCTAAAATCTGCTCAAGCAATAAAAATGAGACCAAGAAAAGAGGTTACTTTGCAGATCCAACGATCCTGAAAATCTAGTTGTTCAATTATTTGTTTTTCAAATAAATGGGGTGGGATTTGGGGTTTTTGTTGCATTTTTTGCTTGTCTGGGGGTTCTTGTTTGTTTGGGTTTTTTTTTTAATTTTGTTTTTATTTTCATTTAGGGACGATCTGAGAAGGCAAAAAATTTGTTTGCATTCAAATACCAGAACTAATAATGGGCAATCGCTTTGTCTCCTCTGCAAAGGCCTATCCTGTAAACCACTATAGTTTTACGGTGGAGAAAACCCAATGCAGAATCTATTTTACTGATGATTGTCTTGTCATCATTGAAAATTTCATCCTGGACTACATTATTTAACTAAATAATGGAATGATTAYAAATTCACAACTGTTATGGAAAACAACCAGTACAATTAAATTTCAAAAATAATTTGAATGTTAATTCAGCACTGAGTTTTGGGAGACCAAAAATTGTAGCTATTGAAATAGATTTCTCCAATACCTTGAATGTGAATTTTTACGACTGCTTCCATCTCAGGAAAGGTTCAAAGCCCTGTTTTGACTGCTTGTCTGACGATGTTGTGATTCATTGGCTCCATACACTCAAGAAAATGTCAAAAGCTGATGCTGAAAGTAAAATTCTGGGCACAATCTTGCATTAGTTTTCTCTTCATGCATCCTTCTTTGCTTTGCAAGAAAAGGTTCAAGTGTCTTGCTGTGACTGGACTGAGGGAATGGTTATAGAAAAGTCACCATAAAAGGATGGACACAAAATGTTTCCAATAGCATCCAGGAAGCAACATTAATTAATTTGGCTACTCRTACCTTGGCATCCTCTGTTTAACATATGCCAGCTTGAAGAAATGCTTGCCAAACCTATATTCCATTTTACCCACTGCTCCAAAAAAAAGTTTAATATGTAGCAAGCCTTCTCCCACAAGAAAAGTGTCAAAAATACCTAAAAAATCATGTCACTTTTTAAAAGAATATCAAACCCAAATCCATTGATTTAAAAAACAKTTGGTGTATTACAAAATCTAAATGTCATTTAGATTATCTCCTGCAAGCTGACAAAAAAGAAAAATGAGAACGGTTTTAAAAGCCACATTTCATTATTCTTTCCTTGACCATGAAACTCAAAATACCACTTTTTTTTCCATCATCGGAGTCCAGAAAATATTTAAATATTGCTTTGTGGGTTTGGGTTTTTTTAGGTTATATCAAATTCTGTAATTATTTTCAGTTTGAGACAATCTGATTCTGATGAGCCTGTCCCTCAGCAGTAGATACAGTCCCTGTCATGCCTTCTCATCACATGGCATAACAGGGAAAAAAATTGATCGAAAAACTAGTGACCAAAGAAGAATTCTTCACAGCAGCTTTCCCCTTCCACACCTTCCTGAATAAAAGCAAGCATGGATATCCTCTCACACATCCATCCCTCCCCTCTGACCCTCCCTGTTCAACTAGATTGTGCTGGTGACTTTCCAGTTCACGGTACTTTCTACAAGGTTCAGTTCCAATTCAGGGTACCTGCTCTGAGCAATTCTCCTTGCTTTTGAGACCAAGTAAATAATGCTGACCTTATATCTTCAGTCATTTCTCATTTTAATTAGTACATTTTTTATATGAGAAGTCTGTGGTAACCTTTTTTCTTCAGTTGGCAGTATATGTTCTGTGCACAGAACTTGAGCACAACAGGTGGGAAGACACACTGAGCTATTCAGAGTGCAGACAACACACAGGCCTCATTGCTGCTCTTCATCCTATATATTTGTTCTAATGACTGTGACATTTCACAGGACATGGCAAACAGTTTCGTTGTTGCACAGCCTCTAACTGCACATCGATATTCTGCTTGGTTGGGAGACCCTGGTTTAACTTCCGAGACTTTGTTCGCCCTCCTTGGGTCATTATAACCTATACACTGAATCAAATGCACAAAAGCCCCAGAGTCATAACCCTGTTCTGCTTTTTCTTGTTGTTGTGCCCATGACCCCAACAGCAGTGAGAATAACCTCCGCTATAAACATCTATTATGTGTATTCTGTGTGCTTAAAATAGCATCTTGACCAGTCAATAAACCATACTTGACACAGAGGAGAAATAAAAAGTAGAGGGAATTTACAGAAACATCACACCTTCCTTTTTAGAGGCAGACAATGAGTGGGATTCAGTTTGATACCTCCATACAGGGAAATTAATATGTAAAAGCAGAGTGGCTGAGCCAAGCAAAAGAGCAAGTATCCTTGGAAAGAAGATGATAGTGAAAGAGGACAAAAAGAAAAAAAAAATAGTAAGTCAGACAAAAGACATCAAAATGTCACCGGAAAGCAGAGTGCAAGGAGAAGGAGTATAACCCTGATGGCCAACACACTGCCAGCTAGCACACAAGGGAGGGGGGAATCCTGCATTCTGAGACCTGCTGTGGGAAATTTCAGTACAGCAAAAATAGATTTGCTTAAAGATACAACCTGTGAGGGAAATAAAATCAGTTTAAAAACCAGAGTGGCCTTGAGCTGCTGTAGTCCCACAAACTAGATTAGCACAGCAACACCATCTCACGCCGTGTCCTTTATGAGACTGTTGGATATTCCCTTGTGAACGAAGGACAGAAGCAACTGAAGTCTTAAAATGGACAAAATCCTTAAACAAAAGCCTTAATTGCATCTCTGAATAAATGTTATGTCAGGAGTCAGTGGATAGTCTAATGAGCCTTATGAGACCTTACTATGATCTGTCTAGAAAGCAACATTTATGACAGAATCATTGGTTGACAGTTTCCCTGAAAAAGCTGTCGCAAACCAGCAGGTTTATCTACTTCCTGGGCTGGTAACRCACCCACCTGCCGACCTGGGGTCTTGAGAGCCTCCACAACTCGCATGGACACTGATACTGCTGCTGGAGGAAAGGCAGCATCTCCTAGGAGGTTACAAGGGGGCACTCKTGTGAAATGAGATGGAACAAATAGAAAAGCCCTATGCTACTACAAAAAAGACAAGAAAAGATCACCAGSAAAATAATGGGATGAGCTAAAACAGGCTAAAGGAGCATAAACTGTCTTCTCAGAAGGTATTAAAGCAAGGTGTGGAGACTTGCCAGAAAATTGAGGCATGATATGCGAATGAAGATTAAACTCAGTCAATTGGAAGAAAAAAAAGGGGCAAAACAAAACGCTTGTGGACAAATAGCTACAAGCAAAACTGAATTTGTAAACCATGTATGATACCGATCTCATTTTTAATGGAAACAGTTTATAAGAAACCCAAAGTATCTTCCACTCCAAATTGGATGAAAATCCRATAAACAAATATGAACATGGAATTGACAGTTCCATGTATTTTTACAATACAACAAGACAAAAAAAAATTCAGTTCAGGTGAAACAGTAGTTACAATAGATACGAATAAGTATAAAAATAAATCCAGATTCAAGAACATGTATCACTGTCAACCTASACAGCAAAAAAAATCCTGAAATATGAAAAATACATCTGCAATTAATTTTAGATCCTCCGATATATTTCTTTTTTTGTATTTATTTTTCATTTATTTATATGGCTTTAGCATACTGGTTGCTCTACTATGTAGTAGTCTATATCGAGGTGGCTGCYCCCATGTTCAGTTACCTGAACAGCTGTAGTTAAGGGACTTCATCTTCCTTTAATATAAAACAAATTAAACAAAAGCYTTTGATCTAAAGACAACATATTACTACATATAACTAGCCTTTGGAACATTAACATTAAACAAATTTTTATTGCAGGCTACCAAGCACAGATTTTCCTACTAGCATCATCTGTTATGCCCTTCTGTTAGTTCTTTTGATGCTGTAAGACCAGGTAGTTTCCTAATAACTACTTTCTTATGGAAGAACCCTGACTAGTGCTGTAGAAGACACCAAATCTTCTGCAAAATTTTTAAGTTAATGTCTAGATCTTACAATGGAGAAATCAGTCTCAATTCGGTTTTACACACTTTTTAGTATGTAGTCTTTTTGGAGACCTGCTTTTGTGGAGTTTTATTTGGCTGTTTTTCATTTTTTCAGGGGTTTTTGTTTTGTTTTAGGGGTTTTTTGGGTTGGATTTGTTGTTGTTGGGTTTTTTTGTGTCTGAGGTTTTTTTCTGTTTGGGTTTTTTTACTTATATCAAGATATCTCCATGAGCCTGCTGCCACAGAAGCCAATATAAAGCAATTGAGGCTGGAATTAGATTTCAAGTACAGTAATTTGTGCTAAGGTGATGTTTCTTTCCTGACAAACAGGTATGTCTCCAGATGCACAGCATTTGCCATCCACTGGGTAACTCTGTGTTGCCCTTGGTGCACAGCTTGCATCTGGGAGAGGAGGAAGTCTTTTGCCCAACAAGCAAATGAGAAGAATTTCTTGCTTTCTGCAATACTTGATATTCAGGCACAGTACCCAGACTCCCACACCTTATTAGAGAAGAAGGCAAGATACAATAAGACCTTGGATGTGAATCATGAATCTCTCCCTTAGCTTATTATAGAGTGATATCAGTTCTTGCTTGTCATCTGATGCCATTTTGCTGCTATCTGTCAGCAGGTTTTTGAGTGGTGAAGGAGCAGACTGGTTTATCACTCTGCATCAACACTGGCAATTAGTCATAAAGTGAGCTAATGCATCCTCCAAAGTCCAGCTTCTACAATGGATCAAATAACATCCTTGATAGAGGATTTACAAGCAACAGAAGACACATTTTTAGGCACTGTACTAAACCTTATCTAGGCTGCTGCAGTCATATTTTTATGCCAAACCCTTTATTAGAGAGTGTTTCAAAGCCCTTAAATTAAGAAAGCATCTTCATGCTTACGATTGGTGTAACTCAGACAGACAAGTGGCTGAGAGTTAGGTATAAACCCAGCAATAAGCACTGGCCACACAGAACAGCTATTCACTAGCAAACCCTACATTCGGTAGCATTTATCTCTTGTCCATCTGCTTCTGCACCAGTGCAGGACCAGGTCAGTATGATTCCTTTGATTTTTATTCAAGGATGTTTGCTGCTTTGGAGGTGAACTTCCTCAATACATGCTCCAATAGCAATAGCCACAAGCAATCTTCTTTGACAGAACACATGGTTAGTTGCAAAATCCTAATTAAAAGAATACCTGCCCTATTCTCTAATTTTCCAGTTGTGTAAAACTTGCTACTTGTTTCCTCTTCATCATTCAAGTTCCCTAACAAAACTATTCCCAGTAGAAATTCCTAGTAAAAAGCTATTTTACACCATAGTTAAAAAACAGGGAATGTGACATACAAGTTCCCTGCAGGGCTATCCACCAGGTGTTCCCAAGGCCACTGGAAGGAGAGAGGCAGCAGCCCAGCCATTTTAATCTACATTTCTCCTTTGCTCCACAGCATCCAGGTAGTGGGAACAGTTTGCAACAGCAGCTACTGCTTCCCACATATCAAAAGAGCTCCCTTTCCTCCTGAGGTCCTAGATGAGATGAGTATACCCAACATTTCACAAAATAATTGAAATATAAGGATACAGAGACATCTCAAGGACTCCTGACACAGGATCATACAAAAAATAAAACCATTCCTTAGCTGTAGGTACAAATGAGCCTGTTCATACAAGAGAAAAGCAACACAGAGATTATTTATCAGCCAGACAGGTGGGGAACAAGGAGAACTAGTGGAGAAAAGGACATGTGATGTCAAGTAATATTGCCACTCTGAAGTTTCTTCTCCTTTCTGACTTTTCTGTCTATTTTTAAATACATATTTTTATTAGGTAGTAAGGTCATGGTACAGCTCACATAAAACTTGTAGAACTTGCAAACAAGGACACAGTGCCTGCTGCTTCACATAAACTGAAGGTTAATTGGGACTGAGGTGAAGCAATGCAACTGTGCTAATAAAGAGGTTTGGGGTTTTTCTACATTTTATTCTTAAGTGCACAAGCAAAAAGACCCCCACAAGCACCAAAATTATGGTTGTGGCTCTGCAAGCATGAAGGTTTTTCTACAGAATGTCATGATAACCTGTATTTTCTTAAAACAATTAGCTTAGGAGTGTTGAAACTTTAGAAAGGCATAGCACATTTTACTAGAAATAGGAAAAATAGAACCAGAGGAAAAAAGGGAATATGACCAGAGTGTAGCCAAAAAGAGAAAATGGCACTTGTTTTTAAAGCAGTCCCATTAATTCCGAAAATTTTCTATCAGCAATTAATAAAGAAAAAAAAAAAAAAAAATAATTATTTGAGGTTTAAACAGAGAAAGTGCACCAAATCAGAGCAGATGAGGCAAAAAGCAGCAGAATCAGCAGAATCCCAAAGGGCTCAGGCCTGCTATCTGGTAGGAAACACAGAAATGCTGTCAGCTCTTTCTGTAGCACAAGCAGCTCTTTAGGGTGGTACAGGAGCTGCCGACAGCCCTAAAGCATCCAGCTGGCATGGAATGCTCAGTACATGCTGGAGGCTTTGTGGCGTGACACTCCCTGATTCCGAGCTTTCTGATCCCAGCAGGCACAGGGATGCACGTGCTTTCCACCTGGGCGGGAGCTTCTAACTCCTGTTTGTGCACAGGAAAGTCATTTGCCTGCATTAAAGCCACTTGGAACGGAACAAGCAGGCAGGCAACTCGTGGACACACAGTTCTGCAAAACTGAACTACTGCTCTGGACCAGAATATCGACACCAGCGTAGCCTCAGCCTGGACAACCATGAAGCCTTAACACACCTGAGAAGACTGCAGAAGTCTGGGAACCGGGAAAAATATTTGGATATAATTCAGTAATCAAAAGAGCAAACAAAGACATATGTCATAATAAAGTAAGAGAGAAAACAAAGCATTTGAAGAAAAGTGGTGTGTTGTACATATATTTTACTTTCAGTTCGCTCTTTTTTTCCGCCTCTCATCTCCCCACTGACAAATGTTTGATACAAATGGCAAAATATATGCTTCACACTAAGATAATCCTTTTCTGCTGGCTTTTCCATCAGTTCCATCTATGAGTCATGTCAAGTTCAGATTTTCAGTAACACTGAGGAGGATCCAGGGGAAAACCTTACCCATTGTATAAACTAATCAGGTCAAAGTATTAACACAATTTTTCCAGGGTGCTTCAGGGAGACTGCTAGTGAGAAATGTACTTTTGCCATCAGACTAGTATTAATGGTGCTGAATCAATCACACCTTCATATTTCTGATTTCCTGCTGTTGCAGAAGCCATCCTCAGAAAACAAAATCTGCAATTTGTGTGCTGTTGAAGAAGGAACGATGCGATAGAATTTTACAATTAATATGTTTCCCCAGAAATCCAGATTAGAATTCAGCCATTCTATACTCCTGTCACCTTTGCTACCTTAACTCAGTCTAGCGTAATAACAACATATGCATTTAAAGTGTTATCTGTCAACTCTCATCTCTCAGAAGTAGAAGAACTTGTTGGTTTGCTGCAGCCTCACCTCAAATCAAGGATACGATGTCCTTCTAGGGGACAGAATATAGTCATTATATAACTTCAGCTTGAAGGCTTTCTTATCCCTAATCCTTTCATTGTAAAACAGAGTAAATGAAAACAAGAGCTGGGCTAAAAATGTTTGCAAGGTCCTCTAATACACGGAAGCAGCTRAGACTGTTTCAGATCACAAACATGATGTCAGCAACTGAAGCAAACTTCTGATGAAGCAATGTGTAAGGTTTGGAGCCTACAGCAGCAGCACTGTACAAATTTAGCAAGACAGGAAAAGACAGTCCTCATCCTGGAGGCCTTACAATCTAAAATGCAAACGGTGAAATTACTAGCCATAGGACACCCAGGCAGTCAATGCTGAAATCCAGATTAAAATTCAGTGCTCTTGGTGCCCAGTTTAATCTATGGCTTTGTCAGAAAGACACATGAGACTGCTCCACTAAAATCTGTGCAGTGGGACTGCCTGATTCAACACTGAAGCCTTTGCTTTGAGGATAATTGCAGAATTGCTTTGTTTTGTCTTCCTATGTAAATCTGCCATATGGGCCTCAAGCTACTGTAATGAGAGAAAAAGTTGAGGAGTTTGATAATTCTTGGTTTTAGAAAGAGATTAAGGTCTGGCAGCTGGCATGTATGAAGCAGAAAAATTCAATCTAGCATGCCCAGCTGCACTGGGGAAGTAAGATGAGCCAAAACAGACTCTCTGCAGACAGGGAAAGCTTGCTCAAGAACTGCCAAAAGTGCTCAGGTACAGAATGTCACATAAAATTAAGAAAAGGGAGCAGCAAATTTAAAGAGCCTTTCAAAACAGTGGAAGCAGGTTGAGACATGAAAAGCACAATAATGGCTCATGTAACAAAAATATGGGTACATAAAAGAAGATTATCTTGGTAAGGAAATTATCTCTTTGAATGTCTATGGATAGTCATTAGGAATTCATTAGAGAGTGAAAGAGAATACACTCCATAGCTTTACTGTCTAAGCAATCTTCATAATTGCACACACTGTACAGTGCTCACAGTGTAACTCTTTCTGAGTAGTGATATCTAAGAAATTCAGCCAGGTAGAGCTTCAGAAAGGAAGCAATACCTTTCGATCCTCAAAAATACTATATTTTTCAAGAAAAGACACAACAAATCAGCAAACTAAAGATAAGAGGCCTAATTCAAGAACATAAAATCTAGCTGGGAAAACACAAAAGACGTGGGATGATAACCATGTTGAGATTGTATTTTTTTATGTACATGAAAATATATGTATTTAGACATACTTTATTATCTAAATACGTATGTTTATATACATGCACAGAGTAAACTGAACTGTTTCTTTACCCAATTGTAGTCCCATATGGCTGTAATGGCCATGATGCCTGTGTAGTCAATTCTGCATTACAGTACAGTGAAAATAGTAAAATTAGATTCTCACACTGTAACTATTTGGCCAAGCTCTGAGTTCCCTTAAATTGAGTCACAGAACACAAACGGAGATCAAAAACACAGTGTCTCAAACAACTACCTCTTGATCAATTACCAAGGCATTCAGTCATAGAAAACGAGAGTTCTTGACTCATTGCCCACCCAGCTGTTAATTTATAATTAAAAAAAGAGTTTAACCACATGTAGAACATGGTGCAGAACAAGAATCAATATTCATATAAAATGAGGTAGCTAGCTTAGTGGCAAAAGCTTTTGCTCAGTCTACTACAAATCTGTTGGGTTTTTTTAAACAAAATTTTGTATGCTTCTTCATTTCTTCACTGTTAACCGAGATTCTGTGTTCTATTCTCTGTTTTTATTACAGGGAGTAAGACACCATTCAGTGTCATGCATTGTTTGGGCAGCAGGTACCACTATGCTTTCAGAGTTCTAGACAGACAAAATGAAAGACACAACCAGACCTCAACTATTAGCAAATCTTTAGGCTTGTGAGAGTTGTTAGTGCTGCTTTAAACAAAACTATTTAAAATTAATTTCAATTCCTAATTGAATGATTGTTGCTACAGAAAGCAATGRAGTACAAAGGTTGCTATGACAATATTTGTGCTCGTGCTCAGGAAGATCGATCTTTAAACTTACAAGTTAATTTTGCCACAAAAAAATGGCTTGATGAAAACCTGTCACTTTTGCTTAGTGAAAAAGAAGCTAATCCTTCAACTGGTATGAAGCCTCTACATTAGAAGTCTGAGCTAATAGTGTAAGGTTGCTAATAAGTTCATTTGCATTTATTTATCGGCATCATCGATGTGATGCAACAGCACACATTCCACCTGAAAATATCACTACAACTTTTTAAGTATGGGGTCTCCCTCTAAATTATGACCTATTAGTAGAATATATATCCCCTATAAAGTCAGTCCATAGTTTCAGTTTGATGGGTTTTCACAGCAAACACTTTCATAACTTGAAAGAGAAAAGCGTGGATACAGATAGATGTATATAAACGTGCTAATATTCAAACATACAGATATATACAAAGGCATAGCACATATACACACACACACTATTGACAAAAGGAATTGGGAAGATGCAAAAAAGATCCCTTTTCACTGATTTTTTTTTCAAATTGAGTGTTCCCTTTAGAAGGGCATTGCAATATTCATTGATGTGTTTGAACTAATTCCTGCTGACAGAATTTAATTCTTTTCTTTCTCATATAAGTCATTCCTAAAACATTATTTCTGCTTCTGTACTTTGCTGACTTTCTCACTTCGAAGAGTTATTAACAACAGCTGTACACCTATAATCCAAACCACTGTTTGCCCAAATGAAAAATGGAATTGCAGACTATAGAAATTTTAGGAAAGAATGTATTCTGGCCTCAAGGAACCATGAAGACATACGAAAAATCCATTGCATAGGCTGGAAAAATCAGTCCTTGGCGGCATTGCAGATGCAGGGCCCAGGAACTCTGAAGTTTTGCACAACTAATAAGGCTAGGCAAAAAGTAACTCCTTTTCTGGGTGTCCTGAACAAAAAAAAAGATGTACCTCATTCGAGATCTCAGTAAAATCACGATCCCGTAAAGTAATAGGCAATTTGGTTGAAATAAAGAAATTTTCCATCCTGCTGCTCCTTTGGAAATGGTAAGGTTGACTATTATTCCCCACTTAACACAGGGACTATGGAGCAACCCTTGCCCTGAAATGAGCACTGTGTTCTTAAATGCATCTCATACATAAGAAGGTAGATACATAAAACAAAGCCTTTTAAACAAAGCTGTAAAATTAAATAAATGCATCTCAACTTTACCAACAACTCACTAAATTGACAAAATGAGCTTCGAAAACCTTCTTTGATGAAATTTTCAGTAATTGCTCTCTCCGCTGCTCTTTGTGGATGAGTTTCATTTTGTTCTAGAGTCATCCATTAAAGTTAGAGGAGGGAAGTGCTGGTTCATTAAACAGCTAAGGAGGTGACAATACTGAGTTGGAGCTTCCAAATCACGTTTTTGTGCCTGTTAAATTGAAAATTCTGTTGCCAAAGCAAAATAGCAAACATTGYAGAGAACAACAAATAAGAGGAGACTCTAAGACTTCTAACTGCCTTCCAGAGATGCAGGTAACTTTCTTTGTCTCCTGAACACTGGCCTGGGAAGGATCTCCACCTGGGCTTACTTGATATTATATTTCAACTGTTTTGCCTGTAAATACAACCCTGATAGAAGAGAAAAATACTCTGCACTGAAGACATTGTGAAATTTACAGGTTGATTTGCTCTAATGGATCTCTTTTTTTCAAGAGAAGGTAGAAGAGGGAAAAGCCATAGTTCATAAACTTTTAAAAACTGCTGTAAAGGAACTTCTCAAGTGAGTTTGCTCAATTAAGTCTCTGAGGACTAAGCTCTCTCATTATAGGAACTGCATTGCTTTGTGGGAAGCATCCAGGTGCATGTAGAAAGAATGCAAGACCAGTTCTGATGGTACACCTGAAATGCAAGTATCTGGTTATGTTACAGTACTCCAACTCCATAGATACGCTATATTCTCTACTGTTTCCCAGCTGGAAAGATATCGAGAGCAATCACATCACTCATAGAGTCTTTTCCTGTAGAAAAGTTTACGGAAATTCCATATTAGTTTATGAAAGCATTAATAGCCATTTCTCTGCAGGTTTGTTTTGTTCCTTCTACCCACCATCAGACAACTCCATGGCAAGGGAATAGCTTGCTGAAATTTGGAATTCACTCACCTAGCTCTTTTCTGTTCCGTTCATTGTTGGACTACAGCAACAACAAAAGACAAAGGTGACRTTCCTTCAGTTTGCACTATGGCAGCAGCCTGCTGGGCTCTCTAGGGCTATTCCCACTTGTGTGCCAAGCAGCAGCACACGTGAAGCAAACAATGTATTTTCCTAGGACTAAACACTCAGTGTTACACTGACAAGCCGTGGGTCTCTCAACGATAATGTAGCACATGCTGCATAACTTCCCTGTAAGCATAGGTTACAACAGACTCAGCAACGGGATTTGAGGATAGGACTATTACTTATACCCTCATAGCACTTCACTCAGTTAAGTCATGAAAGGAATTTTTAAAGTGCATGTAATATTACAGCAGTCTACTCCCCAAAACTGTTATTGATGCTCTTTGTTGTGGTTTAAACCCTGCGGGCAACTCAGCCCCACACAGCTGCTCGCTCACTCCCCCCGCAGGGACGGGGGAGGAATCGGAAGAGTAAAAGAGAAAACTCGTGGGTGGAGAAAAAGACAGATTAATAGGGAAAGCAAAAGCTGTGCACCCAAACAAAGCAAAATAAGGAATTCATTCACCACTTCCCATGGGCGGGCAGGTGTTCAGCCATCCCCGGGAGAGGAGGGCTCCATCATGTGGTTACTCGGGAAGACAAACACCATTACTCTGAACATCATCCCTCTTCCTTCCTCTTCCCCCAGGTGTATATGCTCAGGATGACACCATATGGTCCGGAATATCCCTTTGGTCAGTTGGGGTCAGCTGTCCTGGCTGCGTCCCCTTCCAACTCCTTGTGCACCCCTGGCCTCCTCACTGGTGGGGTGAGCAGCAGAAAACGCCTTGTCTATGTGTAAGCCTTGCTCAGCAATAGCGAAAACATCCCTGTATTACCAACACCGAATCCCAAATTACCAGCTACTGTGAAGAAATTAACTCTATCCTAGCCAAACCCTGCACACACTTTCTTCTATAAACATTGACAAGCTTATGCCTTTTTGTGTTTGTGTAAAGCTTGCAAGAGTCCAGTGACTTCATTCAGAGGAGTTGCCAAACACCTGTATTTCCCCTAGAAAACAGTGGGAGCTGCAGAAAAGCGTTTGTCTTCTGAAAAAAAATTCTCCTCTGCACAATGCAATAGCTGCTTCAGTAATGCCAAGTGACACTAAAAYCCAATGATTTAGGTGCTTAGAGAATCTTCTCTATGCAGGTGGATCAGCAGGAGGCAAAGAAGCCCTCCAACAGTTTTTGTTCTATCCTCTCTCCCCATTAGTTACAGCTACTTACACATTTCAGCTTCTAGATCTACAAATAATATTCAAACCCAACATGTAAATGAAAGGGTTGTTTAGGTGCCTTTCCACAAAGATGAAATTAAAAATTCTCCATAAAAAAAAAAAAACAAACAAAAAACAACAAAGCCTCTAATCCTCACCACTAACCTAAGGTTAGTAGAAAAGCTTAGTTAAACACATGCRGTAATTTTCTTAATCAGCCAGCACTTCAGAAAGACAGATGCTTCTGTTTATGTTGGTCTATTATCAAGTCCTTTGGTGTCTGAATAATTCTTACGCCTATCCTGAAAYTTCATTTACATAAATTTCTTCTGTATTATTCTGCCTTTTGTGACAGATAGTACAAGTACTTTTATTTGGTTGGTTGGCTTATCCTTATTGGCCTTGAGAATCACAGTATTTTGTGCATTTCCTGTGTCTTTCATCCAACTGCAGCGATCAAAAATTAGGAATAATTACACCACGTTTATGAAAATCAAAAGCTGTATAAGAACTAATTCTAGTCTTGAAACTTGTGCAGGAAACCCACTGCCGTATCTGTYTTTTATTTAGCAAACGTTGTCTGTTAGAGCTTTCTAGAGAGACTTATGCAAACAATGTAAATCACGGGCTGGTTGAGGCTGCGAGGGACCTCTGGAGGTCATCTGGTCCAGCACTCCACTCAAGCAGGGCCAACTAAAGCTGGCTGTGCAGGACCACCTCCAGAACGCTTCTGAATATTGCCAAACATGAAAACTCCACACCCTCTCTGGACAGCCTGTGCCAGTGCTCAGTCACCCTCGCAGCAAAGTATTTCCTGATGTTCGGACAAAACCTCCTGCGTTTCAGTCTGCACCCATGGCCTCTGGTCCTGCCACTGGGCACCACTGAAAACCTCTCACTCCTCTTTGCACCTTCCCTTCAGCTATTTCTACACACTGAGATTTGCCCGAGCCTTCTCTTCTCCAAGCTGAAGAACCCCAGATGTCTCAGCCTTTGCTCATGGGAGAGATGCTGCAGTCCCTTAATAACCTTCGTGGCCCTTCATTGTGCTCTCTCCAGTGTGGCCACAGCTCTTGTGCTGAGAAGTCCAGAACTGGACACAGCACTTTAGGTGAGGCATCACCAGTGCAGAGCAGAGAGGATGGAGCAACTCAATGCTGTTACTCGTCACATATCTCTAATTTATATAATACTAGARCAGCTAGGACAGAAATATGAAAGCTCTAACTTTGGACTTCTGTGTCTGATTTCATCAATATTGCCTAAAAACATTCTTAAAAAAAAAAAAAAAAGAGTGAAATAAGACAAATCTTGTTCCATAATATGTAGATTACACAGGTAAGAGTCTTTCATATTTATATTCTGGTGTCTGGTTAAACTAATTAATTACTCCAAATCTCTATTATTGGTTGAACAAAAGACTGAGGACTTGATTACTATATTTTTAATTTTTGTTTCTGTTTATGATGCTGATAGACCAAGGTTTGACTCTACTGGCTTCACAAAGACAAAAAAGGCTTTCCTTCGTATTCTTATATGCATTTCACACAAAGTATCATTTTGATAGTCAAAAACTAAAAAAGATCTTAGAAACTTTCATGGCAATAGGAATGATTTATTTTCTGACTACACTCTCTAGAGCAACAGCATGCTGAATGTCATCCTTTTCATCTTTTATGGAGAGGTTCTTCTAGAATATTCTATTGAAAGTGTGAAAAAATGCAAAAACTTTGGTAAGAACTCAATCTTGAGAGGAGGACTTTTTTCCTGTTCTCCACATCCCCTGTTCTTTTATTTTATTTCACTCACTAAAAATACAACCCGCAGCCACTCTTAAGTAAAGCAGTAAATCAGGAGAGATGTGCGAAATTTAGCTGAGTCTAGATTTAGACAAATTACTTGAGCCTTCTTCCAGATTGAACCACCATGACCCTCTTATTACAATATCAGCTCACTGWGTATCTGTTTTAGCAAAAATCTCACTGGGCATCCAGCATGCAAGCAATTTTTTCCCCCTTCCATTGAATGGCTATATAASAAACACAAATAACAACAGGCCTCCAATTCATTTCTATGTATTCTTTAAATCATAAGTAAAGTTAAATAAACATAMAATAGAGTGATGAGGCTGCACATAAGCAAGATTATGCAACACAAGGCTGGTATCAACTCTCCTTGGCCAATATTTCTGAAGTGCTCCAAAACAACTAAACCTAAAGAACAGGTTTCCAATCACCCTGAAGTCAAGCACTTTCTTGTACTAATGGATTATCAAAACCTGAAATATGGGCTGTAGCTCATCAAATCAACTACTAGCAATATTAATCTGGTAAAGAGCTTGCAAGTCTTGTTGCACTGACAGACTCATGTCACAATTAACAGATAAAACAAGAACTACTTATTACAGCTATTACTATCAGGACCAAGTGGGTGTTTTGTGACCAAAACTTAATTGAATCAGTCCCATTTTCYCTTTCATCTTTCAGTGAGCTCTGGATACAGCCATCACAATCCTACTTCACAATCCTCACTACAAATAGTGGTATTCTGCAACATAACAAATGATTCTTGAAATACTTAAGCTTATGGACTAATAAGCATGTTAAATATATTAGTTGTATTCTGTTATAGAAGCTAATACAAACTACTGTGTCACTATTGAGAACCACTATAACATCATAATATGTAACACACATTTCTATAGTCACAATACAAGAATACATTCTAGAATCATCTTGTTTAAAAGGTACAGTAAACATGTAAGACATTGTTACACGGCTCACCAGCCTTCATATTCTACCAGTGCCTAATACTGCCTTCTGTTTATCTCTACATACAGTACAGAAAATATAAAAGAAACAAATTCCCTCCAGCCTCCAGCTTTAAGAACTAATTCACATTAAAATATGACACTGACTTGTAGTGGAGTAAGCCAGGTGAAACAAACTGCCCTAGCCAAACTTTGACAGACAGCTTCAATCAGCCTACTTATCCTCCCTGTGGAAGGTGTAATCCAGGCTGCTGCCAGCTGCTTCCCTAAAAGGTGGTTCTTCATTCTATACATCAGTATTGCTAAGGCAACAACTTACTCAGTAGAAGTCCACTGCAAAACATGTTGAAGACAGATAAGGATATGGGAAATGTGCTTCTTGCCTGAATTTGTACCATTTTGCTCCTTCTCACAATCCTGGTAAAAAGAATACCTGCTATTGTATTCTGAAACTCAGGCAGAGGCAGCAGAGGTGACTTTGGATCACCAGCAAAATTCTCCCCCATCTTGCAACAGCTGGAGATGGCACAGATCCACTCTGTCTGGGAACACAGCCCCATGCTGGTAAAGGTCAGACCACACAGGAGCCTGTATTTGCCAAAATAGGCAAGGATTCTCCTCATGATCAAAAGGAAGATGTCACCAATCCCATAAGGGCCCTAAGGGAAATATAAGCCTTCTCTTTTCCTTTCTCTTTTACTGTGGGATTTTTTTTTTTACTGTATCACAGAACCTTTTCTGCTAAGATCTTTTCTTTAAAGGAAAAAACAAAACAAGCCCCCCCCCAAAAAAAGCAGCAATAAAAAACCAACCTCTCCCCTCCCCCAAAAAACCCCAAACAAAACAAAAAAAAACCCAAACAAAAATACCCGGAAAACCCCAGACAAACAGAAAACCAAACCCAACAAAAAAACACACACACAAAAATAGCTCCCAGCATATAAAATGCATACTGTATAAACTGCAGTGCTTGTAAATGTATGCTACAGCACAACAGAGATCAAAGGTTGGTGCAAGGAAGTCCAATAGAGTCTGCTTAGAGTTTGTGTCAGTAGTCAGAATTACTCAGAGAAAGCCTAGACACCCTATGCTAACACACTTCCATTTTCAGAATATTACTTTAAATATCTTTACTCTCCCTACAGTCATTCTCTGACATGTTGTCTGCAACTGTCTTCTCTTAAACACATGTAAACATGACATATATATAAGGTTGTTAAGCATTTAAGCACCAGTGAGGGATGACATCCTATCATGGCTAATCACTGTGACATACTGGGGGACATCCATCTCACCTACCTCACAGCAGTGTAGATCCTACAGCAGAGCTCATCACTGCAGAATCCCTCTGTGGTTAATGAGGAGAAATATGCTTTTTTTTGGTGATTCATTAACGACTTGAGGATGGTAAGTTACACGCCCTAAAATTTCCCATTTCTTTCCTCTCAGTGTACAAATTGTAAGCTTCCCAGGAGAAACAGCATCTCCTTCGTACCATGCCAGACACAAAAGGGCTTTCTGGCACGGTGGTAATAAATAACAATGATGAACGGTGTGAGCTACAGTAACAAGTAAGCAGTGACAAGCCATACTGACAACCTGGATAAAAATACCACTAAAGCAAAAGACCACTCCCTTGAGGCAATGAGTCAAAACTAACTGGGTGTTCCCTGCTGAACTTTTATGGAGATCAAACTGTGCTGAAAGATACCATGTGAGTCAGCCAATAATTCCTCCAAATATGCTCTGTTTCTTCGCCTTGACTTCACAGGGATGCACAGCTAGTCCAAATTCCTTATGTTAACTGGACTCTTTCCATTTTTGAGTTACAATTTAAACTTTTTTCTTCTTTTTGCAATCTGGCTTGAAAGGGTTTTTCTAAACTGCTACCACACTTCACTTAATCTGTGAGGGACCTGTGAAACTTCCCTTTTTTTTGTATGCACAGTGCAACCCTGGAGCATTCTATCTTCTTTAACATCCTCCCTAACAATTCTATCATTTTATTTCTTCAATCATAATAATTTTCTCCTCAAAAAAAAAAAAAAAGATGGATTCACCTTTTTTTCCTCAGTAATTTCTGATTGTTAGTATGAATTTTTAATTCTGCTTCAGAATTTTCTTCCCTTAGAGACAAAGAAACATTAAAAACACAGCTTTACTGACTTCATAGTATTTTATTTTGTTTTTTAATCTTCTCCTTTTTCTTCATATATTTTTTCCAGTTTTAGCAAAAATATCTCTTCAAAACATTTTTTCCCCTAATATTACAAATTCCTCACTACTTCCAAATAAGCTGAAGCATTTAAAGAATGGAGAGTTTTTTTAAAGAAATGCAATAATTTATCCTCATAGCAATTATCTTCCATTAATGAAATATTTAAGGTCTCTAATATACAGCTTTAGATGCAATAATTTGTAAAATCCTTAGATGGCATAAATTTGCTTAATGCCACTGAAATAAATGAACCTGCACCATTTTTCACCAGTAAAATCTTGGGACTTAAATTTTTTACAGTGAAGATTGCTGGTCAACAGCTGTTGGAATTAAAGTCTCTCTGCATCAGTTCTCCATGGTATCAGAATATACTCGGCAACTCTAAAGCAACTTAAAAAGCAGAATCTAAAATAATTGTCAGGGCATTGCCTTTTTACATTATTCACACCAATTTCAAAGGGTAAAGTCTAACAAAAAAAAAAATCTGAAGATTAGCACCGTAAAACTGTGTCTCATGTACCCTCTTTCAGCTCTTTTCCATTTTTCATGGATGGAATATCACATAATCTTTTAAAATACGTTCAGGGAAATCATAACATAGCAGTCTCATATCCTGAGATACACATTTGGTGGATGTACCTTGTCATAATCCTAAAGACTCTGAGTGATTGCTCTTCAAGAAAACTCCTTCCTCTCTGACAAATTCTTAGCATTGACAAACCAGTGGGTTTCTTTTTCTAGATCAGTTCTGAGGTTTATTCTTCTTCCTCTCAATATTCTTGAAAATAAAAGGCAACTTTGTTATGGTAGGACTTTGCTGTTTTCTGCGTTACAGAGCGGGAAGCATTGGTATGAAATCAAATTTCCCGAGAAGGTAAATCACCATTCTCCATTCCAATGGATCTTGCATTTACAAATATCTATGTTTTAAGGTAGTCATCAAACACATGATGTACAGACAGGGCTTTTCTCGCTTTGTTTSGGTAGGGGTGGTGAGAGGGGATGACAGGGTTGTGTGTGTGTAGTTTTTCTTGCCCTCTGGAATGTATTTTTTGTTCTATTTGATACATATAGAACTTTGTCGTGTTACACCTGTGGAAATATACACTGTTTAGTCTTCCACTGGTGTTCTCTCCCCATTCTTTGTCTCACTTGTCCAGTTTTATCCAGTTTCCTAAATCTACCACAATCTACAGTGTAGAACAGAAGCTCTCTCTGCTCTCTCTTCGTTTTATGCCAGGCTTATCACCAGCRGCTTTCCTTGTTCTTCCTATTTGTTCCAAGACTTACCAATCCCAGTCAGGACAGTCTGCTGTCATGTCACTGGATTCCCTCCTAGTCCTTAAATTTGTCATTGAGCACACACACAAGAGGCCCTTGCCTCGCTATGTCGAGCAACATACAACATTTTTCCTGACTTCGTTCTTGTCCAACTTATCTAAAATAATTTTTGCCTACATTCCTGTTTTGAGGACTATAACAAATGTATGTAATGTCACACAGGAACCTACAGCAGAGATATTTGGGTCAGGTTTGCAATGCCAAAAGGACAAGTAAACTGTTGGAAAAGAACAGAAGATTCAAGCCTTTCTTACTGCATTAGGAAGAAATCCTTTACTGGGTGGGTGGTAAAGCTCTGGAACAGGCGGCCCAGAGAACWGGTGGATGCCCCATCCCGGGAGTGTTCAAGGCCAGGCTGGATGGGGCTTCGAGCAGCCTGGTGGAGCAGAAGGTGTCCCTGTCCATGGCAGGGGGAGGGGAGGGGTAACACAGATGACCTTTAAGATCCCTTCTAACCCAAACCATTCTATGATTCTACGATCGTAGCTGCTCTACCTGC
Source organism: Amblyornis subalaris (assembly GCA_018881555.1). Classification (NCBI taxonomy): domain Eukaryota; kingdom Metazoa; phylum Chordata; class Aves; order Passeriformes; family Ptilonorhynchidae; genus Amblyornis; species Amblyornis subalaris. Next base: position 15,992,217 of record JACAXG010000003.1, on the reverse strand, counting down.
TTGCCTTGCCCCTTGTAACTGTATTTACATCCACCTTCCAGGTCTGAGGCTGTTCTGTACGTGCCTGCAGTCAGAGGGCTGAGTAATGAATCAAATCAAATATTACATCTCAAGCTGTATCTGGCACATTCCTAGCCTGTGACTGAAAGCAGCACTGAGAACTCCTGCAGTGATACATTATACCTATCAAAGTCTACTGTATCCTGTATTCCATTAGAGGTTCAGTTACAAACTATTCCCCTAGACTTTTTAGGAAGCGGGGGGACTAAAAATATGTAATCACAGAACGACCTGAACATGCTACACATACTGGGTCCCACTCACTCCCCCTCCTTCCTGATCTGATAAGGATTCTTTGAAGTTCTGATGAATTTAAAACCCACTAAAGCTTTCTGGCAAGCTTTAAGACTGACCTACACATGCCCTGGGCACCAATGAAGACAGGACATTTTGCACACTTTATTATGCTATCAGAAATATGACTATACATACAAAAAGCCCAGCCAGAGCCTGTCTGGCTTGGACTTGATTATTCATCAATGTGCCAAAGAGGAGAATTGTAAACTTCAGGGTTCCTGTAAAATTACACAGCCTCCCTCCTAAGGAAAATTAGAAAAGTGTCACTAGTTTCAGGGACTAAAATGTTCAGGATGTTCCCGTGCTAAGATAAAGCCTGAAGCGGTTTCCTAGAGGCTCATAACAAAGATTCTCCCAATTCTGCCTAGCTTCCCCGAGCAGAGGTGGCTCTGAATCACAGATAAAGCATCACTTCAAGGCTGTAACATCTTTCACCTTAGGATGCCCTGATGAGCAGGTGGAGCAGAAGACTCAAAGCAGAATCCACTGTGTAACCCTCCAGGCATTGCAGAATCTGAATCCAGTCCATCTTCCTACATAAGGGTATCTAATCCTAGATCACAGAGTACCAATGAATTTTAAATGCTAATATTTTGCCAGCATGGAGATGATGAAGCAGGCATATTTTAATGAAATGGATGCTGCAATGTTCACACATAAGAAGACCTGCTATTCCTATTTCTCAGAATTTTGCGTACAAAGAATTTTAATACGTATGCATAATGCCCTCCATATTCAACTTCTAGCCAAAATATACTTGAAAGAATTCAATACATATATTTTACCCAATTGATCTACTCCAGATAATAGAACTGAGGCCAGAAACAGTCTCATTTCCAGTTGTAAAGTGTTATTAGTATTTCTGAACTACCTCAGATAATACATTAAGCAACATTCTAGACAACAGTTCTGTTGTAAAATTTTATCCTAAATACATACTCAACTTGGTTTTGGGTGAAAATTGCTTTGAGGGAAGCAAAGAATTTTATCCATAGGAACCCAGTACAGCTGCTAGGAGCAGGAGTGTCATTAGTGCAACAGCATCTTGAATCCTTTTGGAAGAAAAGGACTGTCTCCCTTTGCTATACAGGACAATTAGAAATCATGATGCTGACTTTGAATAAGTTCATAGTCCTGTCCCATCACACTGTTTTGCATCATTACAGATGAGATCTGATAAGGAGAGATTTCTTGTACTGCACAATATTCAAAGTGGCAGAAGTCTGCTATGGAAACTAAACACAGCTGAATAATCACCTATTTCCTTGCCACTTCAGTACAGAGGTAAGGAAATGAGGCAGTTTTATCATGTTTTTTCCTAACAACTTACAAGAAAACATACCAGTCAGCACACAACTTGCTTTGATACTGTAAAGATGTGCACATTTGGGGTCCCTTTGACTTTGCAAAGCCTCTTTGAGCTAAAGGTAGTGTAGCCCTTGAACACAGATGAGAAGCAGGCAGTATTTGGTAAGACAGAGAATTGTGTTAAGAGTTTGCATTTTTAGTTTTTAGATTTTTAGCCAGAAGTAAATGCATTAGATAGAAAATGAGTTGTTATTTCTTCACTTCAAATTCAATGTTGATATTAATTTAACCCTTTTTCAGCAGTAAAGGTGGAATACATCCTCTCCAGAGATCCCTTTGCAACGTTAACTGCTCTGCAAGTCTAATTCACTGCTTTTTAATAAATATTGATATTTTTCCCCAGGTCGCTATATTTAACTGGAGTTGTTAGATTACACATTTTATACTCAAGAGACAGATAAAATAMAAAAGGAAAGCAGAGCTGCTTTCATTTTTTTTACCTCATTAAATTTGCTAAATATGGCAGCACCAGCATGAAAAAAAAAACTGATAGGAGCTCCCATACAATCTACCAACAACTGCAGTCAAGAAAAAAAAGTCCAAACAGCAACACTCTGGTGCTAGCTTCAGTACAAACATAAGTAGGAGAAGCATAAATTTCACAGCAACAGTTAGGAATAGAGTGAAGAATTAAATTATCCATAGGTTACAGGTCAGTGAAGGCTATTCAGATATCAAATGAGGACTTCCATGAAAATATGAACTGCAAGAAAAGTTCTCATCACACTTTCTGTTGTAAGAAAAGTATTCACCAAAGTTGGGAGCCAATGAAAACTGAACTCGGATGTAATCAGGTTTATTGATCTAAGTGAAGTGTGAAGATTCATTAATACCCTCCTCATACAATATTTGTGTTTTAAACAAATGGCTCAAAGACAGTTTCCCTTAGAGGCACAGAATTGCATGCATTAAAACTACATGATGTAGGGGATCGAATTTGCCAAGGTTTTCCATTATTTTTGCCATTTTGTCAGCCATATCCTTTTGGTATCTACATCTGTAAGCGTTCATGACAATAACTTGTCACGTGAACTCTCCCTTTGCATGTAGTGTGTATGGACATGTGGGCTTTATACGAAAGCAAAGAAAATCCCTCCCAGCAGCATCATRTTTTGACTCTGCAACACCCCTGGTTTGCCATACTGCTGCCTCATAAGACACTTAAAAACACCAGAAACTTTAAAAATTATTTCAGTCATGAATAGTTTCCACAGTATAGTCATGCCTACAAATTTTATAGAACTGGTGTGATCTGACTGCAGAATACATTTTTGATTAATCAGACCTAAAGTTTTAATAATGAAACAGCAGGTGGGGTAACTACAAAATTAAAACTCTTAACAGCCTCAGAGTAATACAGTCATAAATATAAAAGAGTTGAAAACGGCTCATTTGCATTTTTGAAAAACATTCTCAACAACTTACTCTGCATTTGTGTTCCCAGAAGAGGGCGATGTTTCCGCCAGCTGGGAGGTACCGCGGGCTCCTGCGGCCTCTCACATCTCTCAAGGGAACGCGCATCCTGTCTCACGTGGCAAAGGGTTACCTTTCCCTTGGGAAGCAGCCGCTGCTTTTCTAGCAGCAATTTCTGGAAGCTGTAGGATGTTGTTCAGAGACTGCACGCCCGCTTTGATCAGCTGTTAAACATCGGGTATTCCCGTTTGAGGAGAGTATCTGTAAGAAAATGGTAAAAGAGGCTTGTCATAACCTTGCCGTTTGAATGATCACCTTTTGTTCCCATGCACATTTGTGAGCCAGTTCTGTCCTTTCAATTAGCAGCAGTTCGACATTTGGGATACACAGAGTTGTTTTGGTTTTTTTGTAGCACACTCCTCCATGTATTTTAAGGATTTAAAAAAAAAAAAAAATTAAGTCTCCAAATCCATCCTCACTGTAATTTAAACTACTCAGGCTTAAACTGCCACTAGATTGACAATTGTATGACAGTAATTGAGRCCAATTAAATTGAGGGCTAAGAAGCTGTGCTAATGAGAAGAGAATCAGTCTAGGTATTGCATCAAAGTTTAGATGTTTTCAAAACACTGACTTTTTTTTCCCTAGCGGAAGGGAAACTTCTGCTTCAAACAGTGGTTGCAGAAGCATTTCCAGGTCTAAACTGCTGCATCACAAAGGAAGTCACTATTATTTATCCCTAGAATTTGTTCTCTTCTACCTTTTTCTCATTATATATAATGCCAACCCTGAGAAAAATGCAGAGTCCAGAAAGGACTATGTTCAATACTTTTCCTCTTATATAAGAATACCTACTACATATATACATACACATATAAATACCTCCTTCTGAGATCTCCTCATGAACTAACCAACTTTTAATGGAAATTATTATCCAAACCCAAAATAACCTCTTCTATGGCTGTACTATTAGTTGTATCCATAGCAAGGTTGAATTTTACATATATCAACTCTTTGCTTTTGACCTTGACTATTCAGGAATACAAACAAAAGCTTTTGACAGCAAACTGTTTACAGCACTGATTTATCTAAGAGTTAAAATACCAAGAACATTAGACAGATAAGTTTCTTTAAAAAAACAGAAGGAACAATTTATTTGCTAAAGGAAGCTAAGTACTAAGAGAAAAATGTACTGAAGCAGAAACAGTAAATGGATAATGGAAAAGTCAAGCAGGGTGAAGTAACACCCTGAAGAGTCATGAGATTAGAGATAGAAAAGACTTGCTACTGTTCTTCGAAGGGAAGTGGTTGAATTCTTTGCAGAGTTATCCTAAAATATGCTTCAGAATTAGAGAGGTTATATGTACGATTGACCAGACCAGCAAATAAAAACAGACCCTCTCTTCTTTCAAGGAACAGAGCCACTGCAATGACCTTAAAATCCTGCTGTAAGTACTCATTAACTGCACAAAYCAGCACACGTGTCCCATCAGCAGCTCGGTTTGTCTGCCCTCTGCCACCTCATACCATGGCTACTAGTTTAGTGAGATTAAACATATTACTTCAACCTGCATCACACCAGTGCACTGACCGACTGCAATTGCCCTGCCAAGTCAGATCCAGCTGTATACAATCCACAATCCTAGATGTAAAAGAAAACACCAGTAAATTCTGTTAAAATGGGGGAAGACAATCAAGGAAGGCAGGGATACTTAATAAAGTTTCGACTGCTTTTGTTTAATCACAACACTCCTACACAGGATAACTGATCCAAGAATCTCTCTAAAGACGTCTGTGAGCAGCTGTAGGAAGTTAACTGTAGCAGCAGTAGGTGCCATGGAAGGGCGTGTATGGTTTAGGCTTCAGTGCAGAGCAGTATATATTGTGCATATATTACACAGGTGTTTAGCTCAGCTGTTTCATACACCGGGATCATGGAAGTGGCTTTAAGCTAATGTAAGCTAAAACTAGGTTCACACAGCAAATATCTTCAGGTGGGACTCAGGCTTGTGAAGGAGCAGCTTGTGGGTTGTCACTGGTGCAGCCATGCAAAAGAATCTGCTAACAGAAGTGGAAAACAGAAATGCACCCAATTTACCCATTTCATGCATTTTTAAAGTACTGAGAAGTTACATCTGAAGGATGTGAAAGGTGCTGCATAAAGAGGACCAAATGGATCCAAATCACTGTCTAAGTAGGAAAGTTCACTTCATTTTGAAGAATTCTGTTTAGTTCTAACGAGTTCTGGATGTGGAGATGGGAGAACTGACTGCCAGATGGAATTTATTTTACACTATCTGAACTCTTTTCCCCAGAGAGCCACAGGATTCTGACTACAAGAGGAAAGAACATTAAGAAATGGAAAGGGTCTCATCTGTCCATTGTATCATACTCATTCAGCATAACTATTCTGTTTTACTTTGAGCCAGGAACAGAATTCTGAAGGTGTTTTTGTAAAAAAAAATTTTAAAAATAAAAAAAGGTGAATGCGTATATTCATTCATAGAATAACCAAGATAGATGGTGTTTGAAGGTACAAACCAACCAAAGCCTGATGAGGAATGCTCATGTAATCCATCATTCAGCCTTTATCATTTCACCCACATTCTTTCAATATTGTTGTACTCTTGGCCTCTTCAGAGGCTGTGAATAACCACATTATCGATTAAAAAGATAAGGTAACTCCAAGATGAGAAAACAGGATGAAAACACCAACTCATTTCGCACAGATTATCCACGTGCTGCTAGCTGCTAATAGATTCTGGTTATGCAAGAGTCACCGAGAACAAGTCTAAAGGTCCCCTTGGATCTGCGTTACTGAAGAGTCCCCGAGAAGTTCACTTCTCGTAGGAAAAAGTCATTCTGCTTAAGTGTTTCCTGTCCTTTCTAAAGTAACAATCAACCTAATTGGGGTAGCTTCTGACCAGACCTGTCAGAGGGGACAAAAAGATACAGAGAGCAGCAGTGCCACAGGGGCTTCTGATTTATAGAAAAGATGAAGAGATGCCGGAGGAGACCGTACAAAATTACAAGCAGCACCGCAGAATTTTTGCCTCTTCACAGGAAGAGAACACTCTGGCATTGAATGACAAAAGTATTTTTTCAAAATAACACAGAGAATCTATTATAGATCTGAAAATTAAATTCAGACCTCCTCAGGCCCAGCCCTGATCCTAAACCTCTGTTGATCCACAGTTGGTATCTTTCGTGACTGCACAATTCCAATGCCTCCAGTTTCCATATTAAAACCGGGATGTAGCTTAGAGTGAAAGTTTGAGTATCTCATGGTCTCTCAAAGGCCATTGTCAATATAGTTCCTTTATATCTAGGTGCATACATGCACAAGAAATACACAGAATATGTTTATGTCATTACACTTCTCAAAGACAAAGTGTGTCCTTCTGACTTCTCCAGAACRTAACAGGTAGTTGTCAAAATTACTTACAACACACACAATGTTTGGTGAATACTGGCAGGTTCACATGCCCAAGTGCTACCCTGGCAGTTGTAGCTGGGCCACAGGCCCAGAGAAAACAGCTACAGCATTCAAATAYACTGTGCTAGATGTACTGAGAACCACGCCGCACTTGTTCAAAGAGGGGAAAGATAAAGGGAATTATACATCTTTCCCCATAAATAACTATTGCAGTAAGTTCTGCAATATTCAGAACTATTGTTCTGAATGCAACACGAGTGTAAAGATCAAAAGAGAGAATTGACTCAAGATGAACAGCATTTCAATATTGAGCATTGCCAAGGCAGCACCACAGCTTTCCATTCAGGTTCACACTTTACCCTTTGGCTCAACTGGATTTGGCACCACGATTTGCAGCAAAGTACATAAGAAAAAATGTGCCTGTGACCCTCAAGACCAATAAGTGTCATTTTATAAGCAGAAAGGCTTCTGTGCATATCACATTACAGATGTTGTAAAAAGTCCTCTATATCCTGCAGCTGAATAGTCAAGCCTAATCACACATTTGACCTTTACAAATATACAAACAGGATGGCAGAAGAGATTATTTTAATCAGATCTGAATGCACATGAGAGGCCAACATGCAAATTATATGGATTATGCAATTATGCTTCTAACATTTCAGCAGAAACCAACAGAGGTTCCTGTTGTGATTGCCACGAAGCACAATGGCCCTCAGATTATAATTTAAAATACATTTCATGAAACACACAGAGACTTCCATTGGCTAAAAAAATAACCAATTTTGACTTTTATAGATGTGACAGCACATGTCCTACTGCTGTCAGTCAAACAGAACTTCACAGGCTCACTGATGTTCGCCGCACAGAGAGGGTATGTTTGCAATTATTTTTGTTGCAAGATTTCTTCCCGTCCCTGGACAGGGTGGGGAGCAGCAGCTCCAAAAAATGGTATAGAAAAAAAAAATACACATTYTCAATCCAGCGGAGTAACACGAAGAAAACACAGAAAAACTGTTTGTTGAGCTAGCTCTACCATCACAAACCATGATCTCATAGCCCTCATGAAAGCCTCCACGTTCATATGTTAGGAATCAGAACAGATGACTATTGGATATGCCCAAGGGTGAGCTTTATGTATGAAGGACAACACTGAAAAAAGGAAACTMAATGGAAAACAAGATGGAAATGCCTGTCCAGAAACAGCCAATGAAATAAACAATTGAACCAAACAATGATTCTCTTGATTCCGTGGCCTCCAAGAGAATTATTACAAATCATTAACGGTAGAAAGGTCCCACAGGATGGACAAAATTATGAATATCACTGGGCAGCAACAAATCAAAGAACAACAGAGGACAGGATTAGATTCTAGTCTTCATGCTGATCTCTTGGCTGCTCTGGAAACGGCTGAAACCTCTGCTGAGTCAAAGCTGGAATGGGCTGGCAGGTCAGGTAAGAGAAGTAAACTTACAACTACGTTGAGTTAAATGTACATTGAGTTAAACTACATTGATGCTTTTAATTTCTTATTTTAATCAGTGCCTACATGCCTACCTAAAATCTGCCACCACATTCCCGTCGATATACCTTCCAGATTTTGCCTATGGTTACCCTAATGTGCAATATTCCTGTGGGATCACTGAAATTAGCATAAACCACACATTAGCTGTTGTTTCAGACCACGTATGCTGATTTTACTGCTTTGCTTCTGCTTTTGATCAAGCTAAACCTAAGTTCACTTTTGACCCTTGCCTCATTTCAAATCCATTTTAATGATCCAATAGCACAAAGCCCAGTAATTTTATTTTTTTTAGTCACACAGAATTTAAATTGTTTTCTGTAGCAACACTATGAAAGTGCTGCTAATATTCTGGGAGGCACAAATTGGCAATTAAATACATTTTTATAAAACCTGCCGTTTTGTTAGATGAAAAGATGGCTAAAAGAATAAGGAGGACATAATTTCAAATGCAGATTAAGGGAAAGGTAACTCAAACACCTTTTTGGTGTTTTGTTTGTTTGTTTTTATTTTAAACTTTCTATATTGAAATATCTACTTATTCCAATAGAGGAAGGGGACACATATTAGCTATTCACAGTAGATACCATTCACATTGGATCTGAAATAAAATGAAAGGGGTTTAAAAGGATGAGAAGGAAACATACATTACTCAGGGAAAAAGGCACTGATGGATAACTGTTATTGAACCAGAAATAAATAATGAKGCCATGGCTAGCAAGTGAAAAAGATGGGTTTAAGAATGATCATTTAAAAGACAGTGACACATTGCATCYGGATCCTTCTGTTCTTTCTCCTAGAATGCAAAAGACATAATAAACAAGAAAGGGGGAATTCAAGTATGTGAATCTAAGAAGAAACATGAAGTAAATTGCAGCCTGTGAGACCTGGTCTAATCAGGAAACTGACAGAACTGCTTAACTTCCAGAATAAAGTCTATAGAAAGGATGGATTCCTATAGACAGAAAAGGGTGTACAGCTACATTGCAGAAGGAGGAGCAGCACAAGGCAAAAGAAAGGAAAGATATATGCATGCTGACTSCAGGAGCACTGCCAAATTCTACTGAATTGAAAGATATATAGTTGGAATATTATGGGAAATTGCAGTAGAGCTCCAAGGCAAGATAAGAAGCCAGACTTGGCAATGCTGAGTACAGGAAAGGAAAGAAAAGTTAGAACAGTGATCAAGAAGCCTTTGTATGATGTACATCCCAGAGAGAATAAATATTGCAGAGTGATATTGAAAGAAAACATTTTTCCTGTGATGCTGAGAACATGTTCATAGCCACTTCCTGCTTGACATTAAGAAATGAGCAGAAATCGCGTGCTTGGCAAAATAGCAGGTAGCTGATCAAAATGTGAATAGAGCTAACAGAGTTTGAAGACATATTTACAAGAYGGCACTGCAAATTTATTTCATTCTCTTAAAGCAAATATTTCAGGCATATATAAAATTGAGAGATCTGCCTGAATCAAATCAATCCCTTTTAGAAAAAAATGCTCAGAACACATTTACATTTCAATTGAATCAGCACTCAGGAGCGAAACAAAAGAGAGAAAGCCCAGGGCAACCTCAGGAATGGAAAGAAGAGTTGCAGGGAGCTTCTAGCTCTGGGGGAAAAAAAAAAAAAAAAAAAAAAAAAAAATCCACATTCTGTGTGTTCTGTCAGTTTTTATTGGGAGATGGGACCTCTGACACTGGAAACACCAATGCATGGTAGACCATAGAACAATAATGGTATCATGTATGATAAGGGAAGCAAAGTGGTAGTGGTAGGGAGTTGTCTCTTCAAATATGAGATGTGTTCTTTCTCAAAAGAATCAAACCTGATTCTGAACTCACTCTGATACCAGAAAGGTTGGTATCCATCAGTCTAGACACTACAACCCCTATTAGCAGAGCCCAATTAATGTTTCGCCACTTCTAGATTAATCTATAACCTCACAAGTTATTTGAGGATGCCTCAGTTTTATTTCAGAAGTCGGACTAACATTTCATTACCGAATAGTTTGTCAGACCTTCAGTTTGTTCTTTTTCACCTCCTTTCAACATATTCAGCCAAAACAGAACAGCCTGGTAATACAAACTATCAGACAGGGCAAGCACCAGAGAACAAGCCTTSTCCATTTCACTTGATCTACTTCACACATAAATTTCCCAATTCATATGTGGTAACAAGATTTACAATATCTGATATTTAGTTACTGACAAAAACATACAGGAGCCCATTAACACAAACTTATTGTGGTAATATACTGCAATTTTAAGCTTGGACTTTGCTATTGAGGAGCAACAATGTTGACGTATATTTATTAAAATAAATATTTTAATTCAATAAAAATAGCATATATGTACTTTCTTGTCAAAGCAAGAAAGGTTTCCCATTCACATGTTAGAAAAACATTTGACTTAATTTCTTCCTGCCTATCTTTCTGCAAAGCTATTTAAAAAGCTGTCATCTGTGATCAGCATTGATGCTAGYTATATTCTTATGCCACAGTTTAAAAAGAAAAGCAAGTCCTCAGTCTGGAGCAGTCCACCTACCAAGTTGCCTTGGAATCAGGAATCTTAAAAAGCCTGCAAGTTTCACCTTTCAAGGAGCGATGAGAACAAGTGCCAGAACCCCCTAGTTTGTCATGTTCTCTGTTGCTTGTCAACCTGCCAGGCAGCTTGCCAAAGGCTGAGGCAGGAGAGCCAGCCAGAAACCCAGCAGGGATCTGTCACAGCCCTACCTCAGCTTTGCTGAAATGAAAATGGTTGTGCAAACCAGTCTGAGTTCAGCAAGCCAGCCAGTTCTAATGCACAGTGATTGGTTACTTTGAAGGAATGGACTATGACTGAAGTGATCCTTTCCTATATCCATATGAAGAAAATATTCATGGGTCCTGGTCAGCCTTACTCAGTCCAAGTCACAGGCRAATCTTTCCCAGGTCACCTTCAGATACGGAAACCTGCATTACATTGTATAAACAGATTCATCTCCTATCTAGACATCCTTTTCCTCCCTCATATTTTCCCCAGAAGAGGCTCTGAAGTCAACCCAAGTAACTGTGAAACTACTGAGAGTGCAGGATTCGCTTCTGTAAGAGGGCTGGTCACTCCTGTGATCAATGTATTAAGCTCCCTGTGCAACACCAGTAATCATTCAGTGTTGGTGTGAGCCAAGGAATGCAACTGCACCCTCATGACGGGAGATAGCTCAGAGGAGAGGGGCAAAAACAATGAGCTCAGGGAGTAATGTACAGAATGACCATCAGTTATCAAAGCAAGCTGAAGTTGTCTCAGTGCAAGGAGGGCTAGGTGTAACCTTTGGTTTTAGGTGTAATGCTGCACCAGTGGGCCACCTGGTTGTAGAACAGCCTTTCCTGAGCCAAATACTTGCTCTTTTCACAAGTAGAAAGAAGAAATTTAATGAAATTGAGACCACCATAGAAGCAAGGAGAAATTTAGTTGATTTATATTTCTTTCAAGGAGCACAAAGCCGCGTATTTGAGAAAAAAGGATGTAAAGTTTATGAACGAAAACTCACTTTAATTTTACAAAGAGACTGTAATGGTGTAAAAAGTTATTCTATGCTTCTGAGCTGGCACTAAGCATGTTAAATCTCTCAGCTATTTGATCAAATTTACGATTTCGGTATTCCTGAATAAACAGAACCTCTGTTTTTCCATTACACTAACTAGCATATATCCAACATGCCAGCACCAGCATCCACCAAAAAAGGATTTCCAGAAAAGAATATTTGAAAACCATGAATTTTTAAGAGGATGAAAACATACACATAGATAAATGTTCGTAACAATTCCAAAGCTATGTGACAGCATGGAGTGGGTTGATGAAGAAACATTGTAATTATAAAACCCTGTAATCTGGAACAGGGCTAGCTGATTCCTGTAATGGTGTCACTCCGCTGGTTTTAACATTACATTATGTAGCTATGGTATCTGATTAGGTAATTTACAGGGAGTGACTTGACAGGAATTTTAAAATATCCTTACTGCTTTATATATCTATTAGAAAGGAACATTTCTATTTTACTGTCTATGCAATGAGGCAAGGATTCTTACATCTTTCAGAATATGAATCCAGCAGAGTAGAATTTAATTACAAAGTACTTGCTACAGAGTAGAGATTCAGGTGAGATTTTTCTTCAAAGTCCTTCAAATACACGATTTTTAAATTGGAGGGATTCACCTTTTTAAATGCCTAAGTTTTACTAAACCAGGCCTCAGACTACTCAAGATTTTCTGTTTGTTTAAAACTCTGGTTTCCAATTTCCATTTACTTTGACCTTCCTTTAACACCACTATAATACCCTATTTTGTTTTTCCATTGCTGTTTCTCCTTCACAATCTGCCATATCCTTACTTTTCATTAGAGGCTCCTTCTCCAACACCGCACAGCTGTGATCCTTTCTTTGTTTTATCTTTGTGCTTTTCTCTAACCAATCTTACACACAAACGATTTTCATAAGTATTTCTAAACCTGCATCTCACAGTTCTATTATCTATTTCTGACTTTCTTCTTCAAACTAATATTTAACCTTCCTGTACAGATATCTCCTCCAAGGTAGCATAGGTACTTTCAAAGGGTTGATGTCATCTACTTGTGCACAGGTCTGCCTTCTGCACTGCTTACATATTCAGTGGGAAATTCAAGCAGAGAAGTTAAGAAAGGAAGAATTATCTTGTGATTTCTCTATCACTTGTTGCTCAACATCTTAGACTAGATTCCTAGATTTAAAATGAACCCTATCCAAAGGTATATTTATGATACAAATTAAGCAGTGCCAGGAAAGAGACACCACAGTCTCAAGGGGCACTGAAACTTGTTTTGTCTGGTATATCTTTTAGTCTCACATGGTTTCTGCATGTAGCAATTCACACCCCACTAAACAATTCCCTGGAGACAGTAGATAAAAAGGATCATTCCCAGAAAACACATGTCAGCTTGAATTTTGCCCACCTGTTCCTTATGCTGGAGGTTAAAACAGTTTCACAACGCAGTCGTTTTTTTCCATGCCAGCTGCCCTCACTGTCTGAAAACGGTCCAAAGCACATCTAATTTAACTGGAGAGATGTAACCAGTAAGGCCACGAGTATCCACTATCAATCCTGCCATTTTAAATGACTGTGGAGTTTACTCAGGGGCAGGAGAGAGAGCAATATGAGAGTAATTTGGAATAAAATAGCTAAGTGGGTCTTTAATTATTGAATCCTCGGGCAATGTCATTTGGGATCAATCAATGAGGGAGTTTGCACTGAACATCACATTAACTTCTCCAAGAGCTTTATCTCCAATGTTAATTTCTTTTATACAGTGTAACCACTGAAAGTTTATTTTTAAATGTTTACATATGGAACCAGGAGATAGCTACAAAAAGAGCGAACATGACYGATGCATGTGAAACTTTCCACCTGAACTTTGCACGGGCATTTAGCATTCCTGAGACAGATGCAGTACATCTTTATTGCTTCTGGCATACTGATAGCACAGTGCTATTTCACACTGACAACGCAGCACTTCAGCAATCCAGTATTCAGAGAGGTTGCACGGATTCAGGTCAGGACTGCAAATCCTATCTCCCAGGAGTTTCATGCTGAGCAGCTGACATTTCAGCAACTCCCCCCCCTTCCCCAATAGAGAGTTTAAATAATAAGCCCAGCAAACAAACCTTCCTAAACGACTACTCTATCATTCATAAGAGCTCTATGAAATACATCTGATGAACACACACAGCATTGCAGGAAAACTAAAAGTGCATACAGCAAGAGCTTGACACTTGTTCTAAACCGGTAATATGCAGGCGTGGAAAGACCTCAGAGGAAAAATATATTCCACGTTGTTTCTGCACAGCAGTTCCACAAGTCTTCAAAACTAGACCTAGAAGGGTCAAACCCAGGTTTTTACAACCCACTTTGTAACGCTTCAGAAAACTCCGTTTTTCTACAACATCTAGGTTTCAAGCTTTCTGAAGCATTTAAGGCTTCCAAAATAAAGTATTTAGTTATATTAATAGCTAGATTCCCAGCTGTGAAAAGTGAGCCATACCCCATGATCTAGCACTATGCAAGACCTAAACTAGGCAGCGAGGAACCCTGGACTCCTTACAGGGTGCTTACAACAACCCTTCTGCTGAATCCCATTCAATCAGTGCACTTCCTTCTTTTGTCCTTACAAAGGTTCTCTTATAATTCTTATTTCCATAACATTAAATTGCTCTCAAGCAATAAAAGAGATCCAACTACTGTCTGTTTACACATTTCATTTAGYCTCACCTTTCCCCAAAATGAAAATCTCAACTTCCTGCTGCAGAAGAAGAAAAAAAAACCCCAACAAACAAACAAATACACCAACCAACCAGAAAAATACCACCAAAAGAAAAAAAAAACCCACACCAAAAACCAAACCAGCTGCTTTTCCCCTAAACATCTTTTGCCAATGTCCCAAACCCACCAGCAGGTTCAGGCAGATTCTTCCACCTCTGGCTGCATCCAAAACCCACTTTCTTATTAATTCAAGAGGCATATGGTGAGAGATTCCTTGAGGAAAGACTATGGGGAGGAATGTAACCCTCTCTGTTTAGATCCTTCCTTATCTAAACCTCCACTTCAGGTTGAAGTAGTGCACTTTTTAAACTACTTTGGCAACTGAGGCTGAAAGATAGATAGCTAAGGCAATGTGAAACAGACAYGGACAAGAAATTCCCTGTTTGGTACAGTTTCATACCAGTGTGGAGCTCTCCCTGTCTAAAATAAGCTGTTGGCATTGTGCAGTACATAAGAGGTGGCACTCACAGAAAATGGACACAGAGCTGTACACAAGGGCACAGGTAAGAATGAGTTGGGACTTCTACCAAAGTCAAAGGAACTCAGGTGCAGACTGACACCAGAGGGAAACTTCACCAGCCTCCCTGACTGATGTCCTCTCCATGACAGAACCAGGCTATCTATGGAGCAAAGCTCACAATTAATCCTTGGAAACTCATGACACAATCTCAAATGAAGCTTTGAACAACACATTCAGATTCCAGTCTTTCACAAATCTAATACTCTACATCTTGTCAGTGAAACCCACAGGGAAATACCAAGCATAATAGTAATTAAAACAGGAAAAAAACCAAAGGAACTATCTTAGAAATAACTGCAAAAAAAAAATCTTCATTTTTTCCATTCAAAAAGGGATTCGCCAAATTCAAATGAATACCAAACTAATTACATTCCAGGCTTTAACTAGCTTTTGAATTTTTATCACTGCTAACTGATAATCACTTAGTGGAGCAATAAAATTTACATCTACTACCACCTCTGTCTGAGAAACCCAGATAATTAACAATGGAGTGAACACATCATTTAAATGAGGAACTCTGGAAAAACAATTCTAAAATAATGAACTAGCCCGAGCCTTGGAAAATTGAAACCCTTAAGAGTCACCCAACAGCTGAGGTAACTATACATGATTTACATTAATCAATGACTAAGAACAGATTTCAAGGAAACCCACAGACGAGGTAGTTTGTGAGAACAGGCACCAGCAAACAATCTGTTCATGTTTATCCAAGTGATTCACCTCAGAATTTACACACATCTTGTACTAAGCCCCTTTTGGACAGCAGAACCACAAAAGATACCAACACTGTTCTGATGGTTTAAGGTGGTATAACAACATRGTATTGGCATAACTGCCTAGGACAAAAACAAGATGTTTAAGAGCATGAATCTACTAGTAATAGTTTCCTTCAGCAGCTACATGATTAAGATTAAAATAGCCCTCTAAGGGAGCTCTAAAACTTTATAGCATAAATAGTTAAAAGAATTTTATGTTTAAACATATCCTAAAAGCAGGAAGAGTTATAATTTGTTTGATTAAATGCCTGATCTTCAGTACAGTTTTATAAAATGTGGATCTGCTTTAGAGTCCAGCATGATACACATGTTCTAAAGGAGTAGCATTCCAGAGACAGGCGACCATATTGGCAGCTGGAACTAACCAGGAACAGAAGCACACAGGATAAATCTGCATGACCTCAGGCTGCTGATTTTTCAGTGAATTAGAGGGAAACTTTCTATTCGTACATTTTGGGCTGTGGGCAGTTTGCYATTAAAAACAAAACCAGTGAATCAGTAAAATTTATGTCCCACAATCTGCATGATATTCATGCTAAATCTGTCCTCTCTCATCATGCCAGCTCCTTTAACACTGCTGCAGGTGTCAACTTTGTACATGACTGGCACAACTGAAGACAAACTGGCATTTTTTTCTCTCTGTTTTCTACACAGGATCCACTGGTAGACAACAAGAACAACATTTAAACAGCAATTAAGTTCTGATTGCTTGACTTGCACCAAAAATATGAGAAACCATAAAAGCTCGATGTAAAATTTCATATTCCTTTTCTAACTAAAACTTTCACTGTGCCCTCATTATTCTGAGCTATTTTCAGCACAAACTAGCATAAGGGAACAACTCCCTTTTGGTCAAAACCCTCCAAACTGAAACTAGGTCCTCATCCTGTTCCCACTTTCTCCATGATTTATTTTAGTTATGAAGGATCTTCAGCAAGTCATTTACTTACACCACACTTGTCACCTTGAGTTTGGTTTTCTTTGTTTTTTAAACCCATGTAATGCTGACTTCATCATACATATTTAATTAATTATGCATTACCACAATCACCTCTCCATAGAAAAGAATGTGTGACTTTCAGCTCTTAGGATTTTGGGAAGGCCTCTGGTAGATGGAATTCTTCCACATTCCTTTTGTTCCTTTTTGTTTCTTCCATGATTCAATTTGAAGGGGCAGAACAAAAAGGAAGAGATGTTCTAGTTGAGTATTGTTATTTATCCTGTTCTGGCTGGAACTCTGCCCACCAACCAACATGTTACCAAGTGTCCCCAGCATGTGTAAACATGCAGTCAGACCATTGCTTACGTTAGTAGAACAGTAGGCACCAGATTCTATTTATTTATAGAAAATTTGCCACAGTAAGACGCCATTTCTTTTTGGGGACAGGCTACTGTAAGAAAATTTGCAACATTTATTTCATCTACAAAGCGTTTTTCATTCTTTCCTAAACAACCCACTGTAGAATCAAAAGATTAAAGATTATTTCTTTCTTTGAAGCTTTCATGTAGCAATGAATAAAAATACAAACAGCTGTAAAAAGGAAAAATGCAGAAGGAGCAAAAGAGTAKATGTCTATGCCAAGAATGTCAGTATGAAATAAGACTTCAAACATCAGTGAAATTCAGAGTCACATTCTGCTTCCAAAATTTATTACCAAGTATAGTAAGTGGTAAGCAATGAAAATACTGAGAAATGTCAAAGCTGGATAACACCTGTGTGTCTCCCCGTGGGCTTTTTATCTTTTTTAATTGAAATCCATTACCAAACTGGATTCCTAGAAAATAAGGTCAAAAGCAGAAGGAAGAACTGCTCTCTTAGCCCATTACATTTATTTCAAAACCTGCTTTAGGCCTGATACAGCTTAACAAAARAGAACCAAAAGTTAAGGAGTTAGGGGGCTTTTGTCAGATTTTTYAGCATCTGCCGCCTTCTGATGTAAYGATCACAAAAAATTTAACCCAAGCTCTCAATTTAAACTGGCTCTCAACTCTACAGGCTTTACAATMTACTACTTGATGTAACAAAATAAATTGCAAGCATCCTCCACAGTTAGCATCAGAAAAGGGAAAATACCCATCTTCATCAATATTGGTACTACACGAGGAGGGAGTTTTTGCATCATTGCCCCCTGAGCTATGCCTATATCCCAAATGTTATCATCAGATAGAAGAAAGCAAGCCTATCAGATCTCACTAAAATCAAGGATTGCTTTAGAGTCATATTATACAAGTTGAATCTAGAAACATAGCCCATTCCACAAACCAGTTAAATACTTGACACTAGAAGACAGAAAAAGTAAATCAAAACYCATGTCTAAAACTAAATATTGCAGAGCATAGCAAATAAAAAAACCCACCTGATTTTAATTGCTTCCATTAAGAAAGAATTTTGCAAATGAGCACAGAAAAGTGACTTGGTTTATAATGATCTAGATGAAAATCAGCCAAAATAACTTGACTATATTAATCAGATTCATGTAAATGTTACATCGAATCATTTAGGCTGGAAGAAACCTGTAACCTTATCGAGTCCAACTGTTAAACTAACACTGCAAGTCCAGCACTAAACCATGTCCCTAAGCACCACATGTACATACCTCTTTTAAATACCTCAAGGGTTTGGGACCCAAACACTTGCTTGGGCACTTTGTTCCAAGGACTGACAACCCTTTCTGTGAAGAAATTTCTCCTAATATCCAATCTAAACCTTCCCTGTTGCAACTTGGGGCCATTTCCTTTTGTCCTGTCACTTGTTACCTGCGAGAAGAGGCCAATCCCCCTCCGCCTACAGCCTCCTTTCAGGCAGTGGTAGGGAGTTAAAAGGTCCCTCCTGAGCCTTCTTTTGTCCTCAACAACCTCAGTTCCCTCAGCTGCTCCTCTTCGGACTTGTACTCCATACCCTACACGAGCTTCATTGTCCTTCTTGGCCCCCAGTCTTAGAGCTGCAAGATGAAAGAGCRGAACTACTATTTGAAGAAAAACTAGCATGTATCAAGTGATTAAATATAATAATGTACATGTTAAATGAGCTGCTTTATTTACCGTCATGCATCAAAATAAATTGGCTAACATAAAAACCTACCAAAACACCTAATCGCTTTATTAGTGATCACTTCAGAGATCAACAAGAATTAGTGCAATAAATTAATATTTAACAATATTTATTACTTCACAGAGCCCACAAAAAAGTTCAGATGTAGAAATTCAACTCTAACAAACTTGTGATCCTTGTGTGACCCAACTTAGGATATTCTGTGATTCCATGAAATTTACCATGAAAATCATTATGCACAATCATTGACGCATTAGAGATACCCTGAAACATGGGACACTATTTTACAGCCCTTTTCTGAAGCCACAAGACATCACACACATTCAGTTCTTCTAAGATTGCTACTTAATAGTAACCTTTCAGTTGCAGATTCCTGTACAACGCAGTGGAAAGACACAGTTAATCACATCCCTTTCAGTATCGTGACAATTATCAGAATTGTAAGGTGCTTTGGATGTAAATAACAAGGCTTAATAAATCAACTTCCCAAATTCTCCATCTCTTGGAGCTAGGATTTTATTACATTTCCCCAAAAAACCCACAGATATGGATTTAACAAATTCTCTTTAAAAGCTATTGTGTTGGTAGGTCCATACTAGGTCCATACTTTGGTGCTTTGTTTGCTGGCTATCGTTATTTTGTAACTGCAGAAACTGAAGGAACTGTTAACTCATGGCCTCAGATGAAATTGCACTGCTTTACATTACTAAATAATCACCCAGCCTAGAGCAGATAATTTTACCTGTGCAATTCCAATACTGCAATATTGAGACAATGTGTGCACAGGACTCCTTAGCTCTATCTCAGAAATTTAGTCTTACAGTATCCACTTTCCTAATTTCATCCCCAGCCTGGATACTAAACTCCTAATAATTTGATCAGCAGTCAGAGTTTTTCCTACTCTAACAAAATGACCAGTGTACATTCATACATRCAATTGCCAAGATATTTCTTTTTAATAAATTCCCTTAGTTTAACACATGTCGGGCATTTTTCTTGCAACAAAACCTTTACACAACTCGGCACCATTTACCTATGAGCTCACAAAAGACACAAAAGATGCTGCCAGAGATCAACAGTCTCCTGTCTAGAGATGTGCAGGACCCTATTTCATTTCTGTTTATGCTAAATCTGCCTGTCTGGCAGTAGTTACACCTATCGCTCCCTTAACAGCGTAAATGCTAAAATGTGTATTCATTTTACCATTAGGTTACAGTGATGAAAGGGATTCCTTAAAAGCAGCAGCTATTCCCACAGTTACTTCTTCACCACATTATATCAGGTTTATGACTGTAGCATTATTGACATCAAAATGGGCAATCAGACACTACCTTCTTCATCTACCAATAGTTGCTTTAATTAGAACTCAGTATATTAATAACAATTACCTGGTAATGATGTTCATCACCTATATGCCATAATTTTCAAAGCAGTGCATACATATCACATTAAGCAATTAATTCTCAGAGCAACTTTATGTGACAAGCAAATTCTATCTCCATTTAAAAGGCAGGAGAGCTGTAGCTAAATGATACTCCCATGAAACATCATTTAGAAGTAAGATTAGACCATGAATATGGCAGTATACTCATGCTTTCATCTTCTGCCAATACCACACAGCTTTCAAGGTAAGATTTACAAATATAACTATGCTAAAAGAGGTATAATTTGCAAGAAAAATAAAACAGAAAATTAACAGATAATGTAGCTCAGCATATTATACTTTCAAATCATGATGGAAACCTTGGGCTATGTTTCAGCCTTTTACACAGCAGAAATAAACCACCACCATGATTTCCCAAGTATTCATTACAATATTCACTCCCAAAGTGACAAGTTCCATGGAAACCACCACACTGAATTTAGTTTTCCTTTTCACTCCTTAGTCATTCTAGTATTAGAGACCTAATTTTTAAGCATAGAAAGATTTGTAAGCTATCTGAAAAAGAGCACCAAGATATCTACACTACTAGAAATTATAAATTTATTCTGTGAAGCTGTATTACCTGTGGGACACTTTGATGCTTTTTGGCTAGTTTAAAGGGAAGACGAACAGGGATCCACGTAAGGCTAAGATAATTTAGTTACCATAGCAATACCCTTCCAGGAACAAGACTTTGTTTGAAGTTCTTCCAGGTTCTGCTCTTTTTTACCAGATGCTCCTCCAGCAGTGCCAGACTGAACAAATTTTGGTTTCCTAAGTGTCAAATATTTGACAGATGCTTCAGTATTTCCATACTAGAATTGATGGCCAGGTTTAATCTCATCTTTTGCCTCTATGTACAGGATGCAAGCAGCTGGTATCAGCTCTATTTGTCATGTCTGTACCATGCAGAAATAATTGACTTGCTGCAGTTCCTTCGTTCAGGATTGCCAATTTCCCACCTGCTTCATTTACAGATGGAATCCAGAGTCAGGCAAACTTAGAAAAGGCTTTACAATTTGGTTTTGTTGGTTGCCTTCCCCCCCCACTTCTGATCCCTATATTATACAACATGCTTTAAAGTTGAGCTCTACTGTTTGTGCACCTCAAGTCACCAAAAAGGAGTCCAGTGACTTTGAGCTTGAATCTCCTGTCACATATTCAGGCTTCCATAATCACTAACTCCAGCAATCTTCATCCCCAGCTGTGACCATGACTACCTTGTTTTCTTCTGTTGTATTCCCATAACCTCAAAATATTAAGAAAAATGCTTCTGGCTAGTCCTACTCACTAGAACAAGTACAAAAAAAAGCAGCTGGGAAACTGCACATAAATTTCTACCAGAGGCCCATTAGCAATGCCAGGCATTTCTCTACATAAGTCCTCTTGAAACAAATAAGCTGTGGTGTTTGGTTGGCTTTTAGAGAAGAAAGCAGCCACAAGCTCTGTACCTTTTAGATCAAGTTCCCTCTCACTACTTTACCTGGGAGACTGTCAAAAGACAACAGTGCCAGGTAAATTAGCAAAGCACAAGATAAGCCCTGTTCTTCATGCAGTGAAGAACACTGCTGGACAGGCCTTGAACTGCTCTTGACCATACAGACCCTTCTAACCCAGCTGTGCAGAGCAAGGTGACTACAGGATGTGAACGGTACTGAAGACAGTGAACTCCCTTCAAAGACTTGTTGAGCTTGGGCATAAGGTTATGTCTACAGCTCTTGTATTCCTTGCCTGAAGCCTGGCTGWAATAGCTACATCTCTTGCAGGAGAGGCTGACAACAATTCTCAAGCCTTTGGGAGGCCTTCTGCGCTATGACCTTTGCAGTTGYGTCCTCTTGTGAGTGAAGTAAACTGTGCTCTAACAGGACTTCAGTTATATGATCTATATSCAAACATTCCATGACTGGAGCAAGTGCAGTACCAATGATCGCRTTAGTGAAATACAATGAAGAGATCCTACAGAAAAATCACAATTCATTTCAAAAGAAATGTTTTAAAACAAATCTTAATTTATAAATACAAATACAGCTATAGAAATGCAAAGATGCCCAGCCTGTAAAATGAGAAATGAGACAATGGCAGGTAGGTGACCATTAAAGAGAAACAGTAAGTTGATGGAACTGTATCTATAATGCCACYCCTGAGTACTCCAACACTTACTGGCATCACATTCCCTTCTCTGAAACTTGCTAAAGCAAYACTGCAATGCCACAGCACACCAGAAAAACAGTTGTTCAGTACGTCTGATTTGTGACAATACCATCACCTTCCTCACCTCTTATTTGACCACCCTTCTCCAGAGGATTCAAAATGCAAATGATCGAAGAGAGAGAAGGAGGGGGAATCACTTGATTGTGTGAAAATTCAAATACTTTGTCTTTACAATAGACAAGAGGAGCATTTCACACACACAGAGATGGAAACTTTACAGTGAAGGCAGGTTTGGTTGTTGGTTTGGGCTTTTTTCCCTGTCAGGTAATCTGCACAACAGTTATAARCACTGTGATAAAATAAAACAGCTATCCAGTGTAAAAATAAACGTCCATAACACTTTATTCATCACTTTCGTACTTACATTGAACCAGGTTTATCACAGCGATACACAACAATTGGAAAAAGATTTCATTATTTATTTGGAGTCATCAGGCAAACAATACAACAAAAAGCAGAAACTTACAAGAAACTCAACGCCGAACCACAAGCGGAATACAAATTAAAGCCCAGAAGCAAAGCCAACAGGAAATATTGCTACAATTATTTGCTATGTGAGCCTGGAAAGAGCTCTCTCCCAAGTCAAATAGCCACCCCAATGAAACACTTACAGATACTCCTCCCACTTCTAGGCCGGCATGTCCTTTCCACCCACTTTAGCTTGGACACTCTCAAGTACGTGTGAAGAGCTGGGCGTAGGCTTATCAGTAATAGTCCGTGCCTGATACAATCTGCACTGAAGACCCAAAAAGAAATATTACGTATTGCCTAGAGACTTTAAATTATGATAAGTAGAAGAACCTGCGAGTTGCAGATTAGTTAATGCTATCAAAACGGACAGTCATCCCGAGGGATAGTTTTGCCCTGAGACGTTTAGCAAGCATGTTTCTTTCTCAGCTGAAGCAAGAGCTGGCAAATCCCTGCCTGACATTAGGATAATTGGGATGTAGGAAACTTTCAYTAGAATGACAATCCAAGAGTGCTTTGTTAAAATACAAAACTCTATTTGCATTTCCTGCTCATAACAGTATCGAACACAAACCAGATGTTACTTTCATATTCAAAATTCGGAGACTTTGTTTGAAGTAGCCACGCATTAGGATAAAAGTTCACAAAATAAACCAAGAAACAGAAAAATCCCCTCCACCACCTGACGAAACAAAACAGTTCCCATTTGGAATTCACGCTAGGCAACACTTATAATGCAGCTACGTGGTATGGAACCCACGAGCATCCAAACATCTGAGCATCCAAAACTCTACTGGTACCGCAGAAAGAACCACGCCGGTGCTCAACAGCTGCTCTCCCTTCACCGCCCTCGCCCACAGGCGGCTCCGCAGGGTCGGACAGACTTTTCCTGATGCACCAGCACGGGCAGTGCCCCCAAACACCCCGAGCCACCCCAGGCGGGGAGCGGGACAGCGCCGGGCGGGCACCGAGGGGCAGCGCGGCGGGACCGCGGCTGTTCCGCGCCCCGCCACAACTGCAACGACCCGAGGAGCTGTAAGAGCCCCAGAGGGGAACGAACGCACGAACAAACCAACCAACCAACCGCACAGCAGCAAATTGCTTTTAATTCTATCCATACGCACAGCGCCATTCCCAATCAACCCCTCCAACGCTGCCGAGGCGCTCCGAACTCCAGGCTATCACGAAGCCACAACCATCGCTACTCAGGAGCTCCCATGGCTAGCGCTGACCACCGCCCTGCTCGGCTCACTCAGGCAGAGCCTGCCGAGCCCGCCCAGCACGCGGCCGAGCGAGCGCACGACGCCGGGGACCGGCGGCACGGCACCGCCCCGGCGCCCCGCCCTCCGCCACTACCCGAACGTCGGGCCACCGCGTCCGGTGTTCCCCGCCCCGCAGTGCGCAGCCCCAGTCCCGAGCAGGACTCACCGAGCAGCTCCCGCAGCCGCCGCCCACCCCGGCCCCGAGGGAAGGAAAGGGGAACGGTGGGCCTGGCGGCGTTTAAATAGCCCGCCGGCGTCGCGTGACCCGCGCCGCCATTAACCCCCTGCTGCCTCAGGGGCGCAGTCCATGACGGTCTCCTGAGCGGTGTTTTCGTTAGTAGTGGGAAACACTAAAAAGACACTAAACCACTAAACACTAAAAAGGTTTCAAGCTGACCACATCAGCACGTTTGGTGTGGTCAGTAATAATTTGGCCCTCAGCTTTTGAGCACGTGCTGGCAGCAGAGTTCTGRTTTCATAGCGTTGGGTGGTGAAGCAGCATCGCGCCGGGAGATGATGGCGTGCTTAATCAGGATGAGCTACCTGGCATTCAGTCATTTAAAAGCCAAGCCAGCCTGTTTGTCAAGAGCTAAACCGTGTGCAAAAGGCTGACTGTATGAAGGGTAACAAAACTRTTCCATGTAAAACAGAACCGGACCTACTCAAAAACTGTCTGAAGGCAAAGAGGGTCTCACTGCCAAGCCTCACCCAAAGATTAAGCAGAGTTTGAAAACAGCTTGTTACGAATAACCATCTGATCATAAAAGCTCATGGTGTTCACCCATTAAACTTTGCTGTAAAATATGAAGCAACAAAGTACAGAGCTCGCTTTCCCACACCTCCCAGCGCGCTGCCGGCAGAGCTGCTCGCGCTTCACCAGGCTGCGCTCGGGCCTGAAGGCGCCAACACGGTGCTGTTTCCTTGGCACTTACATTGTCGATCTTACTTCGCTATTTCTCTTGAAGTCCCTTACCATGGAAGCATATGGMGTTTTTTGGGTGTCAAAAGGACAAGACTTAAGGCCATGTGCAACAGGACTTCCCTTTGTGAGAAATACGCTCACTCGATGAAAAATTTAAAAGGTTTATTAAAAAGGACAATGGGGACAAAACGAAAAATCATTCACTCAAAGCATAGGGTACAGCGCTGGGTACATAGCTGCCGACTGGATCGGGGATACAGTTTTTATACCCTCCCTAGCCCTGCCTCCTTGGAGTGTTCTTATTGGCTCGTTGTCCTGGGGGTTGACACCCACTTCCCTCCCCTCTCTTAACAAGAACTTTTAACAAGATTATACTTAATAATATAATTAACAAGGGTACCTAACGATTATAATAATTAACTCACTTTCATAATTAGTATTATAACAATTAACAATACCATATAACGATTAATTCATTAATAATATATAACGATTAACTAATTAACAATAACATAATAATTAACTCATTAGCAATAWCCATTTACAAAAGCCAACTCTTTAACTGTATTTATAACACCTTTTATGGCCTCTTCCCAATATTAAGGCTCTCAGTCACAAACCCCTTTATCTAACCTATACCTTGTTGATGCTTAGGTTTCCACACGTAAGTTTGCACAGGCTCTCAAGTTTGGCTGCGCTACAGGCGCTCAGCCATCCGTGGTGTGACAGCACAGACCAGTCTGGTGTCTGGGTCACGCTCAGAAACTGTGCCGCTGCTCACAGAGGCTTTTGCTGCCCGTTCATTTGCTGGGCAGATTCYGCAGTACGCACACTGCGCTGGCTTAGGAGCACACAGTTGAAAGGGGCTTCCTGACCCGTAGGGTCCTGGCTCCAAAGCTTTTTGTTAAAAATGCCAGTGATATCTCTGGAAGACGAGTCCAAGCACCATCTCACAGCTGAGGAGACACAATACTACCTCGTGCCCAAACGTGCTGTATTTTCACACAAATGAAGCAGTAATAATAGAGTCGTGGGGCTAATAACATCCCTATAAAAGCAGTGGCTTTCCTAAATAAAGCTCCCGGGTGAGCCTGGTGTAATATCATGACTCAGTCTGTAGAAAAAGGTAGAAAACAAACCTTAATACCTGCTGATGATCTGATGCAGAGACAATTCCCATTTGGCTCCATATCTGTGCTTGGCTTTATGCTAAGTGGATTAGCAAAACACCAACCAAACGCATCTGAATTTCATGCTCTTTGGTTTTTCTGTCAGCTTACTAACACATGTTCTCCACAGAATTCAGATTTTTCTCTTGTGTGAAAAACATAATACATCAAGTGCAGATTACTGTGTGTACCTTGCCAAAATCCTACCTGTAACTGAAGCCAAACTACAATGCTGTAGAGGTTAGTAGAAATAATATTCCAAAGCCAAACAGAATATCAAAATTTAGAAAAAAAGTCTTCCTCATCTCCCATAGGTACCTTAGAAGAAACATGGAGGTCTGAGTTTAATATGATATAAACAGAGTAGGAATATTTTGAGCCTTCTACTATAGTACCGCATATATGCAAGTACRGCAGAAAACTAAACATTAGTAGGACAGGCTACGGGAACAAAACTTTTCTTAAGCAGGACATTGTTTATGAAAAAAAGCTAGTAGCCCACTTCTCCTATACTATCCTTTCCACGCCTTCATCTTTTTAATTAAGTCACTTTAATTGTATGCATCTGCTGGACATGAATGCCGTTATTTATCCAGTGTCCATCTCTCTAAATATAAAATATCAGGCCCATCTCTGTGACCATGCTTTCTCCAGGAGTTTTGGGGATGGTCCAGCCTGCCTGGCAGCACAGTCAGCCAGACCTTCCCCCTCAGAGTAAAGGAGGGCGCTCGAGCCTCCTTCTATCCTGTTACAGCAGAAGGGTGGATAAGGAGGTAGTCACCTATACTTGAATTTGGCACCTGTTCCACCCTATGGAACATACATGCATGGAGCAGGTGATAGATGTGCCAAGCAAGCGGCAAGAGCCATGGAGCCAGCACTGTGCAGATCTATAGATGTCCCAGTGC
Source organism: Amblyornis subalaris (assembly GCA_018881555.1). Taxonomy (NCBI): domain Eukaryota; kingdom Metazoa; phylum Chordata; class Aves; order Passeriformes; family Ptilonorhynchidae; genus Amblyornis; species Amblyornis subalaris. Next base: position 15,965,080 of record JACAXG010000003.1, on the reverse strand, counting down.
CATGCCCCAGTGCCACATCCCAGCACCTGGATGCCTTACAGAAGCACCAATCTTACAAACTTCTGAACATTAAGAGTGCTTCTAACCAAAACCTTTGCTATTCKACTGGTTTGTTTGACCTCAGTTTAGGAAAGCACCCAGGGAGTTAGATTTGAATGCCTGGGTTGACAGCCTTTTCCATGGTAGACTTAAYGTTTGGTGTTCATTTCTCAGCTAGAAAAAGTGCTGCTGTTTCAAGAGATTTTTTAACTATTCCTAAGCAATATATATGGAGTTTATTAGTATTTGTGCTAAGAGTTCTTAAATCTCTGTGTAGAAATAGTATCTTTGTGCAGCAGCTTTGTGTTCRAATTACAGTGTGCTGAGCTTGGGTTTGGTCAGCATATTCAGAGAAAAGACAGTCAGCTACCACAGGTTTACTGATCAGGAATGACCACAGAGCTGACATCTGAATGAATCAGTGTATTACATGAGATTGTTTTGCTGGCACAAACAGTAGTCAGAGATTACGTTCTTGTAATTCCCTGGTATTCCTGGAGGATAATTGATATCCAGTGTCATCTCACATAAACCTATGTTTTCCTTGCTCTCCCATGTTTGAGGGACTACATGTTGTGTACCACAACAAAATCTTCTAATAGCTGATTTTGGACATATAGACTCGTTTTGGTAGAATGACAAAAGCAAACTAATTGACATAACTTGAAAGAAACTCTCTATGGCAACATTTGAAAATTTTTGAAGTATGCTTCTTTCAAATAACATGCGATCTTTAGAAGACCACATTTTTGAAGAGGAAGAAGAGAGAGCAGCCATCAGCCTTCAAAGCATTTCTTATATTTGGGATGAGGGATTGCATTAGGAAGCCTGATGATCATTTTTATCATGAAATGCTTCATGAATATTGTTTCCTCTTCTCTTGTAATCCATGCTTGTTTCTTTCAGAAAGCTTTCCSTTCAGCTGTTTACACTAACATAGTGGTACTGAAAAAAAGGCTCAATTAGGGTTTGCCTATTCCCGAATTGCTTTCATGTTTGTATTCATCGTGGGCATCACTAAACACCTGCTTCCTTTTTYCTCCCTTGCCTTGTTATTGTTATCTCTTTATTCTTTCTTCTGTTCTATCTTTTTCTTACTAATTAGACACCTTTCACCTCTCAAGTTCCAGAACTAAAGTGTTGTTTAACAGTGTCTCATAATTCACTCTGGATGTATTATATCCGTGGCCATTCGTACACTTTGTGTAGTAGCTGGGACAAGGTGAAGGGGCTCCCARGCTCTGAAAGTATTTGTGAATCTTGGAAGATGTTCCTTTTGCTCAGAAGCAGAATCGAGGAGTACAACACTGTTAGCATGCAAAGGGGCCCATACAGTTGCAGAGGCCAAGAACTGTCCTGTGTGCCAGAAAAGGGATTAAAAAAACCTCCCAATTGTACTCTAGTCTTGCAGGGATTCAGCTTTAGATCCTGCCAAGTGTTTTAGGATAAGTGGGTGAGCTCAGYCACCGTTGCTTCCTAGGCATTAGGGGAATTAATACAATCTTTAATAATCTTTGCAAAAGTAAGGCTCTGAGGTTTTATCCAGCATACATGCTAAGCACTGAATCTGGATCAGGACTCATGTTTCAAAATTGTATGTTAATCTGCTCTTCTGTATGGTCATCGTTTTTAATACTTAATGGGGTTTTGCTGCTCATTTAGAGAATAAACCTGTCTGTTTGCTTCTATCTTCTTCTCCATTGCTTCTCTAATGCTGTGTTGTACCTCAGCCTTTCAATCAGGAAGCCTGGAGGGCTGAGTTTTTGAATGGCAGCTGCACACTGGGTTTTCTTTTAGGGTAACCCTGCAACCCTTAATTGTGTCTGAAAGACCGAATTGGTTCCTGTGTGCTTTTTTAAAGTATCATACAGATTAAGAGCAGTTCTCATTTTTCATTCACTTGCTTCCCATYGGGAGAGCCTGCACAAATATTTTTTGTTCATTTATGCTGGGATCACGTCTATGAGGAAAATACATGCTTCATGCACAATTCACCCTAATTTCAACTGATGTAGCCCCCTCCCCAGGCACTCCACAAACTGCAGCCTCATGCAGTTAGAAGACACATTACCAGAGCAAGGCAAAGAGTCAKGCACATGCAAACATATATATGTGGAAGCTTTAAAGGATTTTATAGAACCTAAGAARTAAAAAAAATCAAATGCATCTAATTTACTATTATAAACTCATTTGATAGATRATCAAGCCAAATATACGGGATGAAAGTGATCCCACAATATGTATTGTACCGAGACAGTGTTAGTAAGAACAGAATTCTGGTTTCTTACCCTACTCCTCTAACTGAGAGATCAAGAAATCCCAGGGTTAGATGTGGATGAATCATTTTACAGATACAAGCTTTTTGAATTAAGTCTTCCTTAATTTACATCAATCATTTCAGCTTTGAATTGCTACCCTTAGGGATATAGATTTAGGTTTGGAAGTATCTGCTTGCATTAGTTCAAGTGAGTTCTGCCTGGGAAGCAACATGAAAATCCCGGAGGAAAAAACATCATCCACTGATTAGTCCCAACTGTAGCGTAGGTGTGGGAACGCCTGTGGACTAGTGGGCTTCAAAGCTAGCGTTTTCCTTCAATTCAGACTCCACCAGATCACAGTCTGTCCATGATCACTCCCTTAGAATGGCCAAAAAGAGAAGTGCTGTCAGATATAGCCCAATTTCAAATCAAAACAAAATAGCTCCCCCAGAGAACTGTATCACATGAGAATTAGCCTGTGTGAACCCCAATGAGCTTTTTTGCTTTCCCTTTAAAATTAAACCTACCTCTTCACCCTGAATCCCTGTCTTCAATCACTTCCTCATTGTTATTTTCACAATTTTCATTTTGCAGTTCTTATGGCATTTACTTGCTTTGCTGCTCATCATGCCCAGGTGCAAGAGCTGCTCTGGTGTACTGATCAAATATCATTGGTGGTAGCCTGCCAGTGAAACAGAATAAAGTGGGCCTTTAAAATCATTCCTGGGACACTTCTAGGGATGAAATGGTATTTTGTGGCTCTTTTTTCTGATATTACCTACAAGGCTATAGATTGTCATGATTTTTCAGTCAAACCGTTGTGGACTGGAAAATAAACTGAGACCGCAATTGCTCCTAGAAAAATGAACAGTTCTGCTAGCTGAGCTGACTTCACTGGAGTTCAGCCAGACAGAGAGAGAKAAAAGGCTTGTATCCCTCTGCTAATAGTTCTGTCCACCTCTACCTTCATACTTCTTGAAGAAGCAGACAACTGCCTCTCACAGCAGTAGATTAGAGCTAATGAAAGAAAAGGGGAAAAAATAAAAAGGTTAAGCAAGCAACAGCTGAAAAATATAATTGTATTGATAACGAAAATAATGATATTAGTAATTGTACCTTGTGCTGCTTTTTCACACGTCATATTATCAACTTTACCTACACTTTAGTTGGATTAATGATACCATCCGCATATTTTAAATGCCAAAAAGACTTTAATAAAATAGTCCCAGAGGAACTAATTGGAGGGGAAAGAAAAAGATCCACAGTTCATAGAACTACCAGAATACACTAAAGGCACAAATGGAAATACACACTCAAGAGAGAAGCAAGGCAAATGAGTTGAGAAAACCAATTCCTTTTACAGATGGAAACACATTTTTTAATGAACTGCAAATCTAAGTATTTCTAATCTTCTACAGCCTTTGTTGTCAAAGAGATCRGGTTCTGAAATCATGTCTGCTTTGCATAACAAATGCAAACGGTGCTTTCCAACAGACACGGTGCCAGCCCGCACAGCTTCTCCCGCAGCCCTTGAGCAGCGTCAGTGGAGGTGCCCACAAGCAGAGCTGGGGTCGCGCGTCGCTKGCACGGCTTGAGGTGGGACTGTGGTGCTGCTTCACTGCGGCACAGCCACAGCCAGCCCTTCTCCCACAGGCACAGCAGGCTTAGTCTCAAGAACTGCATTTTCTTGCAGATGAAAACAAATCTGAATTACACAAGCAGAATGAGGGAGCACTTTTATAGGAAGCACAGAATGAAAGAATAGTCCAAAGTGTCCAGGGCTTGTGGTGAGAGAGGAGATGTTCTGCGCATAAGAAACACTGGATTTATTGAAATTAATCCCGATCACTTGAGGGGAAAAATGAATTTTAAATTATGTTTCCGTATCTGTTCCCCAAGGGTTTCAAGTGGCTTTTTCAAAGGAAATGGGTTGACTTTGAATTTTCTTCCCAAAATCATTTGGTGTCAGATTTAGCTACTCATTACATATGAAATTCAAGATAAGGAGGTCAGCTTCTGGTGGATTCCCCTCTGCAGCAGCAAATGAAGTTCCTGAAAAGAAATATAGCTTTATTAGAAGGATGGTGCTAGGAAATTTAGCTTTTTGCTGACAGAAGCAGGAAAATATAGATGGTGAACTTTAAAACAAAGAAACTCTAAAGCTCCTTTTGCCTTTGTCATTAAAAACATCATGCCAGATTCATAAAAATCCATTTTAGTTTATGCTTCCTACATTACTAAGAGGAAATAGTAGTTCTAAGCTTTATCACATGGGAGCTTGAATAAAAGAGAAATTTGACTTTGCCAGAGTAGCATCTTCTGTCTTGTCTGCATAATGCATTCAGTGCAGCTGCACGCTGCTCTTTCTCCTGGCAGTCAACATATGCAACAGTGTGTTTATGCAAGTTTGACCTTCCTGTTCTTCCTGTCTCATTTCTGTTTGCATGAGCACTCTGAGCTGATAAAGTGAAGTTCATTTTTAAGGTCTCTCTATTTTGAAAAGCCTTGAAAAGAAGACCTCTCTTTCTCTGACACAAAGCTGTTAAAAATAGACCAGACCTATTCCTTCCTAGCACAATCATAAACGAACAGTTAAAGCCCTYCATTTATTGAAGCACGTAGGTGATTAGAATACAATGCACTTGTGCTGTGCCCAGAAAAGYCTCTGTGAAACACGAAGTAAGTAAATGAACATGCCCTCCCTGCCAGATGGATAAGTGATGGCTCTGTATGGACCCTAAGCCTTGAACCCTTTAAGGACAACAGTTACCATAAACCCATATAAAATTATAATCAAGGTTGACTTACTAATTTTCCTTTTTTTCTTCTTTAAAAGAAGAAAATAGTTGCCCTAAACACAGCTGATGCCATGCTCCCACATGTTTAGCCACCCTATGGCTGGCATCTCATTTGATTTTATCAGGGTTTCAAAATCATTTTTTTCTTTGCTGTACACCTGAATGTCCCTTTGTCCTAATAAAGTTACTCCTATAAATTAACCAAAAAATTAGAATTAATTCGTTTCCACCAACTAACATTGCTGTAATATTGGCTTCACAGTTATCTTTTCAAAAGCATGCTCAGTGGTACTTTGCAACTCAATTAAATTAGCTAAATAAATAATGGGGATTTTTTTTTCTGACTCTTGAGCTAAAAATCAGCTGATAATCAGAGTTATGAAAGGAAAAGCCCAGCTGCAGCTTTCCTAAAAGTCAATGTGAAATAATGAGACAGGTTTAATTTCCAAGTTCACATGAACATAGTTAATGTTTCCTAAAGAAAAAATACATTCAAAACAAATCACATTCCTGCAGACTAACTCATAGGAATATAGGGATTGGCCCATTTGATTAAATCAGCTGGTCTTCCAATCATGTATCATTTCTTGGAAACATATTTCAAAGATGGATGCAATAGTCAATACTACAAAAAATATAGGACATAACAAATGCCAAGGCCAGCTTTTCCTAACTGGAGATTATTGATTTAATTGAACTCCCAAACCCAACACTGCTAGTTTCTTGACACTGTCAGTTATGGGAACCTACTATCAGTAGCTTATGGCTTTGCCACATTTTAACATCATATTTTGCATAAGCTTTACATATACCAAGAAAAACTCTCCTGTCGTTTACCAGAAAGATTCTGGGGAAAAGGCTCATAGGTTAATCTGTAACATGAATATCTTAAACCTCCTTAATTGGGAAATTCAATACCCCTGTAGTTTGGCAAGTGGACTTAAAATATTGTGACCTATTAAGGGATAGGAGAGCTGTTTCCACTGGAAAACATACTTAAAATCACCTCATTGTCTGACCTGTATTGGTATGTGCTTTCATGAGGGAATGTTTCATTGCCTATTATATTTTGTTGACAGGAGCTGTGGATTCTGGTCAGAGTGGTGCAATGGCACTTCTATCACTAGTGTTGCATTTGCGGCAAAAAGCCTTAAGTGTTTAAAGTGGGACAAGGAGCCGAAGAAAAGAGAAGACAGTCTTATGGTCTAAAAGGTTCCAGTCTGCTCTGGAGAAAGGCATTTTAACTCTGCCAAAACTACCCCCTCAGGTGTACTGTTGGGCAACTCATGAAAACCAGTACTTACCAGAAGCCCCTGTCAAAGTGCATTGCATTCTTTGTGTAAGGGATATCCARTTTTACAGAATGGTTTCTTGAAAAGGAGACAAATGGCTAATCTATGTCATAAATTGGATATAAACCAAACAAACCTATCTTTGTGGCTTTTAGTATTGCACCTTTATTCTATCCATCTATTCCTCATATGTATAATGGAAAGAAGCCTTATCTCGTGGAGGTGTTGGGAAGAGAAAGACATCAGTTTATGTTAAGCGCTCCATAGTAAAAAAAGAAAAACAACAAACAAAAAAACCCAGCCAGCCACAGACAAATGCCTCTGAGGGCATTCGTAAATCTTTCATCCACAGAGAGTCAGAGTGGTGCAGTAAATAAGGCACTGAGGTCACGCAATGAATGACAAAAATCTAAAAAAATACATTAAATAGCTAGCTACAGAGTGAGTGTAGGGCATGGGAAAAAAAGGTCAAGAGCCAAGAGCAGGGAATGAGGCAGGAATCTGGTGGAAGAATAAAGCAAATTGACTTAAATGCTGAGTTAAACGGATGCAGTGATGGTTTTGATACTCCCTAACCTGTTAGTAAATGCATTTTACATTATTGTCTTTGCCCTATCATAATAATGTCAACAGTGCTATTTTCTGTTCCACAGATTTGCTTTGTACAAGAAACACATTATATGCAAGAAGTTCTTAACAAATAGGTCAAAGAAAGTATAATAACGAAGTTAGAATCAACAAATGCTGTAATTATATTGTACTTCAGGAATAATAAGTCCCTCTTAGAAACGCTTCAGCATATATATTTTATTTTTTCAACTCATGAATTTAGTGTTCTTGCAGCACTTTACTCACCAGGTTTTCGTTGCTAATGGAGATTGTGAATAAAAAAAAAAAACGGATTAAAAATCACAGTTAAATTATTCATGGTAATGATTTCACACCTAAACATTATGTGAAAAATACTAACTATGCAGTTAAAATAAAAGGTAGCTTGACTAACTAAATGATTCTGAGAATGTTTCACTTGTGAAAAGGTTTTCTGTACATATTACTTGATGCAATATAATTGAATATTGCAAAAGTTTAATTCCAAGGTCTTTGGTGTTGGAAGGCRTTGGCAGGCAGTGGGTTTGCATTTGTGTTTCCTTAGGGGATGTGGACAGCCGTGTAGAGGTCCTTAAAGAGAAGGCAGCCTAATGACAGGTAATCTGAATATCYCCTGGATAATTTTGGGAAAGTTATAAATCGGGAAGAGAGCTGGAAAGCACTAGCTTGGAAGACCTGGMATGAGATAGCAATTTAAAGAGCCTGCACTTAAAATCCAGTGTGGGGCCCAGCCTCACAAGCACATGACACACCTGAAATTTCATAAAACAAAACATGGGGATTTTAGCACCAGAATGTCAGTTTAACATCAATGATTTTAATAACATCTATGGAAAAGTTAATTCTAGTTCATTGCATTTAGGAGCTGAAAGGAAGAGTGGGCTTACAGCATGCTATCACCTCTGGAGAGGCTGTCTATATACATCAGAGAGTATTCTGTGGTTTTTTTGTTTGTCCAGACCTGTGTTTCGTTTAACACAGCTTTTTCAACAGRAAAAGCAGTGGTGATCAAAATGTCCTGCAAGTGCAGTCTTGCTTCCTGTTCCCAGTTCTAGTGGTAGGGTGGGTACCATAGTCTGAAGCTGAAACTAATGAGAGGGTCGCTCTAGGTGGGACTTTGGTGTCTGTATAGCACCACAGCTCCTCACCAGCTCTTTCAGACCATACAGTCAGGAGGCTGAAGTGCTATCACTGTCGTGATGGCATCTGGAACCAGAGCAACACCACAGACTCAGGGCTGAGATGGATGCAATGCTGGTTCCATGGTCTCCTCTGCTTTAACTTTTTTCCTCTTGCTGAATCCTGGAAAGCAGCTTATATAGTGTCTTTTGGCTTTTAGCAAAATGTGTAGCTGAGCTATTTTCAGCCTCAAAAAAATTTATGTTTTCAATGACAAATTTAAACTAATTGCTGGTTTTGCTGTTGCTTCAGAGTCTTGGGTTTTGTCCGATCAGTTCAAATATTTATTTGTGAGTGCCACTCAGGAAGCAATTTAGCCCATCATCTCTTCCACAGTTAAGTGCCACAAACTTGGTTTTAAGCCAGAGGTTACCATGCATAGAGTAAGTAACAAGCACAAGTGGCGATTTKGCTCAGGCTGAGCTCTTCCTGGGATGTTGGCTCTTGCACAAGGAGCAATACTTTGGCATCCCTTGAAAASGGCAGCATTATCTTACAACTACAGGACAGCAACATCTACTTAGAACTCTACTTCTCYTGTTTCAGGCCTGGAGACTGACTCTAACCTCCAGGTACAGGCACAGAACTGAGATGACTACAGACTTCTCAGCTGCATAGATAAAAGTGAGTTTTACGGTAGTGCTGGGATGAGAGAGAAAGGGCTGGGAGAGAGGAAAATTCAGATTTAAAACRAAGCTTTGGTTAAAGGATGTATAGGCAACTGACTGTGATTCTTCCTCTGCCTTAATATTTGACTCATCTTCTGTTGTAGACTCTCYCTGCTTGCCTTTCCAGTCCCAAACAACTGTGTCCCCATCCAGCAGCTGTGTTTCCCACATTCTCAAATGTCTCTGCTGATATTCCTGAGAAAGAAGGAAGTTTGTTTCAGTCAAACTATCACAGGACTCCTGCTGCTCCTGCGAAGGTCCACCACCWGTGAGACCTGACACCCTCGGCAGCATCCCTCGTAGGAGCAGGTTAGAGGCAGGGGCCACTCTTCAGGTGAAAATAGCTGATAGTTTGCAAGCTGCCACCCTTCTTCTCCTAGCTCTGTGCAACCTCCCCTCAGTGCGGGGCACAGACCCTTCTGGGAACTTTGCTGGACATGTATGTGGTCCTTGTGTTTGTGTGAGGTTTGGATCCATGCTCAAGAGCAAACCTTCAGCCTTTTAAGCAATTAGACTACAGCTTATGTTCCTGTATGCTCAAACCTGAAGGCTGTTTTYATTTAGGTGGTACTCAAATGGGCTGCCTCTCATAATGCTGGGAGCTTGCCTTTGTGAAAAATATCTGAGGGAAAATAAACTTGGTATGCAGCTCACAAACGGGGCTGAAGGACAGCAGAAGAGTGATGCGTATGCTTCTCACTGGAAAAATAAAGTAACACCATTTGAACAACAGCAACCTCTATAGGCTTCCCTAATTTATGGTAGATACATATATATGTGYCATTTGATTTTGGAAAAAAATTCCTTCAGTCTGAAGTAGGAGGAATTTAGCACTTGCAGTGAAACATACCATCAATTTTGTGGTGACTGAAAATGAAAGAACATTTCCTCTTTATGTTTCCTTTATATCTTCTTTGTTGTTGTTGTTTTTTAATAAAAGGTTCAACATGCATGAAAGTAAAAAGAAAAGAAACAAGATTGTGCATTTTAGTCCTGTTTTCCTGCTAGGTTTAAAAGTGAAAAAAAATTAAATTTCCTCAGACAGACTGCAGTTCTTTTTTAATTTGCTACATTGTGTTTGTGTAAAGGAAAAAGAAATCTCGTCCAAGACCTCTCAACTGAAAATTTGGGCATGTAACTGGAAAGCTATGATTTTTAAAAAAATTTTGACATCACAAAACACAGTGTATCCATATTGTATCTGACATGAGAGAGACTAAAATGAGGCAGACCTCACAGGCTTCCCATTCAACAATCTAGGATGGTGACTTCTGAGCTGCAGGCAACGTCACGCTGTAGGAGAGCGGTTCCATGGCAGCAGCTTAACTACACCTGTGACAAAATGCAGACCACAGGGTTGTTTTGCTAGAGAAGGGATCAATAATTCAGACTTGGACTACTTAAAAAGAATATAGAGGGGGAAAAAAAGGTGAAAAAGCTAACTGAAATTTGGAGAATTTTTCTATGGTGGGACAGGAGAGAAGTTTGCCCAGCAACAGAGGCAGTGATTGTAGCATCCTGCAGCAGGAGGGTGAGGCTTATGCAATCGTCATGACTCAAATTTCTCCTTCAGAGCCTGGGGTTTTATTCTCCCTAGAACTATCTATAACGTGCCAAATCTATAGGCAGATACAGGCAGTATCACTAGGAGTGGCTGAGATGCTGCTGCAGCCTCCGTACTGGAGAAACATCCTGGGGCCTGGGAAAGTCGTGCTGCAGTAGCTGTAGAGTGGACAATAGGCACATCAGAGATACTTAGTAAATATGTATTGAAGTAGCAGATCAGATCTTCTAGTTGTAGAGCAGAAGCCTGAAAGCCTTTTGAACTCCTGAAGGAGAAAATAAAAGATGCTCTGTGATGTTTGCCACTCCTGCTTTTCTGAAGAAATACAGATCTCAACACACATTCACCCAGTGCAATCTTGTGTTATAAATGATCTTCTTATACAGGCCTCTGAGTCCCAGTCCAGGTTTGGGAAAGACAGAAAGTGAGCTCTGGAAGCTTTACAGACAGGACTGCCTACAGGACTTTAGCCCAGGGATTGGTATTCTCTGAGCACACCTATTCAATCTCCCTGGAGCTGAGACTCAGCTCTGCTTGGGGTGAATGGAAGGCAGTTAGTATTTTCATATTATCTTAAGTCAGGCACTCAAAATTAATGGATGCCTGTCCGGGGACTCATATTCCTCGACAGAAGTTATTTTAACCAGGAAGAAAAAAAGACAAAAATTTGGTGAGGCTTAGTTATTTGCCAAATAGTTTGTTTACTTTCAGATGTGTGTGATAACCTTTGCAGTAGGTGCACAGTAGAACATGACATTTCAGATTAAGAGGAGCGTCATTGTGTTTAGCTGAAATGCCTCTTGGCAGGCAGTGAAATGAGTGGCTGCATATTTACATGCAAAATGTCATTTATATAAATCAAATCTTGAATACAAATACCTGGAGATATTGTTTTCCTGTTTGCAAAAGTTCATCATGATATTTCATGTGTTCTTGAGTGTAAGGCATGAATTAATCATTTGAAACAGCATTCAGGAGTCGTAGACTGCTCCTATCTTGGGCAGCCTGCAGAGAAATGGCAAAATCTGTTCCCCAAACCAAGGATTTTAATATTTTATGCCAGAATGCCTACTGTGTGAGAATATCTTGCAGAGCAGAAGCACTTAGGGACTATAAGCTGGAAATAAGTATTAATACCTTAAAAAATAGTTGATCACGCTTGAGAGCTAAAAACAGAAAAGAAAAAAATGGAATATCTTAAGTGAAAGAAAATTATATAAAAAATAATTAAGTACAGTGCTACTGAGATTCCTCACCTGGGATTAGAACCTCTGCTATGATCTGTTCTGTACATATCTCTTAGGGTTTAACACAGAGGAAAAGAGATGGAGATTTGAGTCAGAGAAGGGCTAAAGAGGATATTTTTGAAAGGTATGTGGATGCTTGAACGTGAAGCTGATGGCCTGGTGTTTACAAATTGTGAATTTTCAGTGGAGTTGACTCTGCTGACTCTGTTAATTGACTCTGGACATTTGATTTGATGCCTGTTTACTCTGAAAAGTGTTGTTTGAGGAACATTCCATATGTATTCCACACATATATGACAGTATCTGCTCAGTTGGAAAGAACCTGAAATTTAGCAGTGTCTTCTTCATGTGACATTTCAGGTTTTGTTTCTCCCTGAGTCATTCAYTGAAAATGGACTCCACCAAAGTACTGTGTGCTACTGAGCACAGCAAGGTACAGAACAGGATCTCTTTTGTCTTRTATCTGTAATTTAAAAAGTCACCTGCAGGTTTCCGAGACAAACCACTGTTGAAATTTGTAGTTATCCGTAACATAAATATAAGCCCTTTCAGATGACCATTGTAACACTTCCCCATCCTGAATAGTATGAAAGGGAGGAAAATAACCCTTTAGAATTCATCCTAAATGGAACTGACTACTAAACTGTTACCAGGAAAAAGAAGAATTAGCTTTCCCCTTCCACAGAAGCTCCTCTTAACTGCCAAAAAATAAGGTGGAATAAAATATTTTTGTGTCAAAGTCTCTAGAAGTGACTTCAGTGACTGCAATAAGAGTGGCTTGCTCTGCGGAACTCTGTCCTTTCAGTCTGAAATGTCGCAGGTGCTCAGATGATTTCAGCCCAAGCTAGAGGCATTATCCTCCTAAAAATTGTTTCCTGTGAAATACTCAACAATTTCAAACTGGATCCAAAAGCAACAGGAGGTGTTTAATCCTCCCTGTCTCCTTAATGAGGAAAAATGTAGAACTGAGATGCATTTGAAAAGGTGGAGAAGAGTTGGTACAATCTTAATTTCCATTCTCTGAGAAAGCCCACAGGCCTGATATGAGTGAGTTTCAATTGAATTTCCASAGTGGAGTCTATTGTTATTTTATCCATCTGACATACGGAGAGATTGTCTTGTCACGGTTGTGTCAGTCACGGACATCCGCTCTTCACTCTGCTCCATTTGGTTTCACAAAATGTCTAGTTTCTGCAAGAAGACTGGCTTTGCTTTTCTTTCTTGAGCTGAATTGCTTCTTGCTGCCTTAAGCAATTTTACTTGGAGAAGCTAGGCACACAGGGATATGGGATACCTCTGTTTGCAGGATGCCTTCTTCATACAAAAGATTCAAATCCGAGACTAGGTGATTTTTATGACATTTTTACATCCTTTTTTGTGTGCTTGTTCTGTTAGCTACAATGTGATTGTTATCAATAGATTGAGTTTATTTTGGGGATCTCCCTGTGCTGTGTTTTAGGGGGAGAAGTAATAACTTTCATTGACCCATCTGATACAGCTGGAAGAAAAAAAAAAAAACACGTTTACTTGGGCCCATCACCTCTTTTCAGATCTAAGAAATAATTTGCATGCTTGCAGGAAGAGCCCTAGCTATGCAGCTGTCTCTTATCACACACTGTTCCCAGCTTTAAAATGTATGAACAAATGTATTTGGAGTGATGAATAATAAATAATCTTTATCTCAACACACGCTCTTAGTCCGTAAAGTCTCAAGATACTTCACAAAAAGTAATAAACTTCCTATAAAGAATAAGGACCAATGTGCTGCCACCTCCACAAGGAGAAGTGGCAAATCAAATATACACAGGCACTCAACAGAGGACAGATACACACTCTCACGCATTTGTGCATTGAAGCATGTATAAAAGATAGGAAAAGTTTTCAGGGTCTTCCCTCATATCCATAAGCACTTGTCTGTTGATGAAAAGTAAACTGGAAATGAAAACCAAGGACAAAGGTTGCATTATCATGATTTCTAAATTGAAGTCTTAATTAGATTTAAAAAACAAATAGTAACCCATATTTTAGGTGAACTTTAAAAACAGAGTGGGACTGACCAGCTTGTAATTTGCTCAGAACACCAATTTTTAGACAGGTGCCCATTGGGAAACCACCTGTCCCTGTCAAATGTCTGCATTTCTCTATATTAAGCAGCACAGGAGCTGTGCCCTCTCAGGCCAGATTCTGGCCATTTGCTAAGTGCYAGCTCTGGAGCCTACACACAGGAATTTCCTGAAAATCTTACTGCACTGCAGTGTCATGTACTTGTCTTGCAAATTTTTCTTTGAGCTTTATTCTGCAGTTCCTTATGTCACTGTGGCAGATGAYGTGAATTGCGTTGAAGGTACAACCCTTCGTGCCCTGCAGCTGAGAACTCGAGCTGCCTGTGAGTCCCAGCCTGCTTTTACACAACACACTTGCCACCATGGTAGAGTTTTAGAGAAAAATGCTGCTAAGGTGTGACAGAACCTATGAGCTAAAGCCATGCAGGTTAAGAGAAGCAAAACAAGAGACTCAATAGTATTCGTGGAGATGGAGTTACTTAAAGCTCAGGGATTCACGAGGAAAGTACTGACATGAAAAGCTGTAAAATCCTAGGGAAAGAAAAGCAAGGAATAGGAAGACAGCAAATTTGTGACATCAAAGATGAGCCTACACCAAGCAGCAGAGGCAGACCCCTCACCTGACTGATGACTGCCTGCTCAGCAGAGACTCACCCAGAATCACAAGAATATTTGCATGGCCATGTAGCATGGTAGTCCCAGCTGCCCACTGCATGTATTCACCAATAAATAAATGTTCTGTACGCTGGAGTTGTTTTTGTTGCTTGCAGACTCAAGCACAGTAGAGATACCCAAGAAAAAGCAACCCAGAGGCAAAAGGCTAAGGAAGAAATGAGCCTTTGCAAAAAGGTTATCTGTTTCCATCCCTCTTCTCCTCATTAATTCGCTACTATCCGTTTTCTCTGGGAGTCCCAAACTATCAACTAACTCAATGTTCATGGCAGCTGGTCATGGTAAGCCAAGAATGCTGCTGGCTGGAGGAAGAAAGGAGTTACATTAGTCAAGCCTTTTCTCTCACCTTCCTCTTGSCTAAAGGAGAAAGAAAAAAGAACAGACATGGGTAAGGAATCCAGCAAGGTAAGGTGGTTCAGAGTAGAACTAAAAATTAGTATTCCTTGCCTTTGGTATGATGGTTGTGGAGACTCAGGGTGTGCTTGTGCTGATCCAAGTAGACTAGAGCTGTATTTCTGTTTCTGAAAGGAAAAGCAGGAAACGATCTAAAACAGTGTTCCCTGAAGATGGAAAACAAATGCTTTTGTCCCCTTGTAGATGTTCTTCCCACCAGAAATTCAGTAGCRCAGTATGATTTCCATCTAACCCGGGCAGTAGCAGCTCAGGCGTTTGTTGCCAGCACCTACAGGCTTCCAGTAGCCCAAATAGGAATGAATTGCATAAGCAGGGCTGTGGAGAAAGCCTGTGTTTTAGAGAACTGACACCACTACCTTCTGCAGTACAGGCCTATTCTGATCCACGTTAGCTGTGAAACCTGGCTTACAGCCCAAACTGGTAATCCTTCAAGCAATGCAGATTTTCTAGTTCAAAGTAACTGTTCCTTTCTTCCCATTTTCATGCTTTAAAAGCCTCCCTTCTTAAATCAGGGTTAAATCACAAACAAACAAATGCTAATAGAAGAGATCACATGCATAACCCCTGCAGTGTATTTACCTATGTAAATAACATGTAATTTTCACTATTTAATTACTGTTTCATGTCCCATTTCCTGCTGTAGTCTATATTTAAATTGCATATTTTCCTCTATCTACTTTCTCATAATGTGTCTTGATATGAATATTCATACCACCATTGAGTGGTTGATTACTTCTGTGCTAACCTTGAAAATACTTCCCTTGCAACACAGCAAACAGCCGGGTGCTGTGGTTGTGTAACAGCAAAAAGAAAATACAATAAATAATGCTCAGGCTGTTTGGGATCAGACCATATTCTCCTTTGTTTTTTCCTCAGCAGGTATTTTTAATTCTTCTTATAAATTAAGCTGTTACTCCTGACTGTAATTCCCTAAATTATAACTCTGGAGATGGGATTTCCATAGAAAAGGAGTGGTGCAAGTAATAGGCAATGCAGAATTCCTGCCCATGGTACAGCCTTTTCAGATGGGAGAGCAAAACAGTTTCTCTTGCAGCTGGATGAACATTTCTTTTTAATCATGTGAAATTTGAGAGAGCATTTTTGCTGTTCTAAATCAGAAAACAGTCTGGAGGAGTTATCTGAGGACAAAAGAAGGGAGAAAGACCAATAGAATTAGGCCTGATGAGGTAACSTGGAACCAGTCTGAATTTGAATTTATATCCATTATGACTGGTTTATATCATGAAACTTTGATGTTCTCCTCATATTTCAAAACAAAGGCTTTTTTCTCTTTTTAGATGAACACAACAATTTAATTTGGAAAATGAATGAAAAGGCATTTTTTTCAACACTTCTCTGTTTCATAATTCAAGATATAGGAAGAGAAACAGGCTAATTCCAATATGTTTTGTAGTTTAATCCCTAGGATGGGATGGACCATAGCCTGGTGAAGCCTGTTACCCCCTATGGAGAAAGTCTAGAGTCACTCTGAGGCTGTCAAACACAGCCAGGTGTGTCCTGGGCTGGGTGACTCCCCATATCCAGGACCATTAACTTGTGACAGAAAGACAGGTTTGCAGGTAGYGGGAAAGGGGGTTATTTTATGACAATGTTGTATTGACTCCTGGCCATGTACAAAACAGTCTGTCACTCTTCTAGTCCTCATTTACCTCCTTTTGAGCAAAACCTGCACACTTCAGTTTCCCCATCCCGCACAGTTAATCTCCTTGAGGTTGGTTTAAAGATGCCTACAAAGCAGCTGCTGTTCACCCTTGGAGCACTGAGCTCACAGCCAGGTGACTTGTCCTGCTTTTTTGTTTGAGAAGAACTCATGGCTTTAGTCTATGCTGCTTATACCTTCACCTCTAGGGGTGTCTTCTAAGCATCTTCACACCTAAGGCATCRTTCCTGAACAACTTTGCAGTTATGACTCAGTGACTTCAGAGATTTCCAGCCAACAGAACAGTGAAAACCGGGCTGAGGTATGAATTTACTTCTGTGAGAAGCTGGGGGGTGTCTCCTACTGAGACACGACTTTATTTCATGACCTCTGCTGGTTTATCACGCACTATGGAGTGGCTGAGGAAGCGCGTTACAGCTGCTGAGAGAATGCAAAAAGCTTAGGCTGACATGGATCTTCACCTAATTAATGTGCAGTGACAGTTTCCCAACTCTGTTGTCTCTCCTCTTTGCTGTCTCCATTGCTACCTGTCGAAGGCTCTTTCAATCTGGCCAGTGACGCAGCCCCATACAGGCCAAATATATTCGTTCACATTAAGAACACAAATGGACACAATCAGCATGGCAAGCTTGTGATGTGGCAACCTATCTCCTRGGTCCTGATTATCAGATTTGTTACAGCACTGGCTAAGGACCAGCCTAAAATGTAGCCCCACAATTCCACRCACAGGGGCCTTGTGGAAGGAAGGGCTCTAGGGGACAGCACCCCATATTGCCAGGTGACAAAGGTGCACTCACTGTCAGAGCCTGTTATTGAAAATCAGATCTTAATCACTTCATTTTATGGACAGGTGAGAGCGTTCTCCACTGCGGACCGCTTCTTTCCCACACAATACTTTAAAAAGTGTTCTATTGGGACATAAAAATCTAAAAATACAACTGTCAAAGTTATTAAAATTAGATCATTGTTATGTAACATGCTGTCATCTTTTAATCCATGCAGGTTGCATCTCGCTCTTTTACACAGTTCAAAGTTGAGATGGACAAACTTTAAGTAGCTCTATAACGAACAGCAGGAAACTATAAGATCCCAGAACTGTTCTGAGCTTTAAATAAGTTTCATCTTTAATGATTCTGTTCTGCCTCCAAATAAACTGAAAAATGACTAGAATCTAAAGCTTATTTAGGAAGTTGCCATAGTAACAATTAACTACCTCTAAGCCTTTCAGCTTTATTTTATCTTTTTTCACTGAGGTGCCCTAAATTACTTGAATCCTGAATAGCTACAGTAATATATCCATGTCTTTGAACTAAATGACACGGTTTTGCTAGAACCCTCATTATGTGAATATTGATTGAATTTCTAATTGGGACGAGGCATCATCTTGCTGACAGCACCACTGCAAGGAGCCATGTAACAGCAAGGAAGATTAACAGAAAAAAGTAGACAAAAAAAAAAAAGAATGCTGTTTCTCTAGGGAAGCAGCTGGGGTGATCAAACTGAGGAAACAGTGAATGAAGTAGAATTAACTTTAATGATTGAGTTTATATGGACTACAAACCTCTTCCAGATGCAGTGCTGTTTGTTTCTGCTATTATCCTCTTACACTCTATTAAATAAAAAAATATCAGAGGAACCCAAAGAGACTGATTTTGACCTGTGAATTAAATAATTATTCATGGCAATGCAAAGGGCCTATTAACCCTAATTATTCTAATTTAGGTTCATTTTCCACTCACTTTGTCTTGACATGAACAATTCTGATATTATAAATTGTTTGATGCAATGCTGTGCCCTATATTTTCCTTTATTACTTTGTCTGTTGTCATTTGACTTTATCTTTGATGAAGCAGAGTTTCTGGTGATAGTGCTTTTGATGTAACAAAAATAACTGTCGTATTATCAAGGCTTAAATTGTGCCCAGGCAGCCATTCCTGGTATTTTTTTCTACCAACTAGCATTAATTCTCAGATGGATAAATCTGAGCTGTAGAAGCTGCATCTAATCTGGTCTGTGGAGGTCATTCTTGGACTGAAAATCTCTGAGAGAACCATACCAGCGCTTTGCTTCCTTTAGAGACTCCAAGTGTTGCTGAGGGCAGACTGTAGGAGAACATGCCATGAGAATACCACCCTCCTCAGCCTGTGTTYGCCCCCTTCGTGTGCTGGTGCCAATCGGTATGCTCCACGCACGTTCTGTTTTCTGCTTATCTTTTCAATTACTTCTGCTGATTGTTTTCTGAGTCACTCAGAGCTGTAGGTGCCTGGATTGTCTAAGTTGCCTCTCCTGGGCATGGCCTGATTACCAAGGAGTGCTTCAAGGCCTCATAAAGAGCAAACAACGGCCCCTCTCACTACTGTGGCTGCTTGTTCTGTTTGCCAAGGCAAAGAGGGGCAACTGAGGTGCCCTAGTGGTTGTGATAGCTCCAAAACTTAGATTGTATCTGCAGACCCTCAGGGTAGCTGTCTCAAATCTCATGATTTCTTCTTGTGCTACTTCTACATTCAACTTTACAGTAAGAGCCAGTAGCATTAAGGAGTTTAAGCCTCTCACTCATGTGTTGTAGCAATTGCCAGTTTGCTTTCAGCCTCTAAGGTCTTCTGGGATCAGAGTTAACACCTGGACTGTTGTGTTCCACAGTCAGTAATGGCCAGGAACAGCCACAAAAAACAAGGATTTACCCCTATTTCTTAGATGAGACTGAAGCCTGTAGCATTTACACATGCTGCTATTCTCATATCTCTTCTGCATTCACATCTTTCAAATCACTCCTGCTTGTTTTCTGCATAGCCCTTATTTATTTATTGTTTCAGAAAAAGGAGTTCATTTTCATCTTGTGGGGTTTTTTTACCATAAAGACAGCGTGTTTCTACCTTCCTTAAGTGAAAGTGGGAAAACAACAGCTATCCATGGCATTTTTCAAAAAAGGAAGTAGCCTTTCTTACATCAGATAACTACAAGCAGTAACTGATAAAAATTGAACTTTAAAAGAAGTGGAGCAAAATAATTCCCAATTTCACTTGGTATGCCTTTTCTAATGTCAGTCCTAAGGCAACAGGGAAAAGGCAGATGACTTTACTATTGCTTTGATGAAAACAATATTCATCTGGATTACCCTTAAACCTGTCCTGGGGTTTAATAATCACTTTAACTGCAGATAGCTTAAAAAGAATAGCTCAATACTGGTTTYGTATTATTTTCCCTGTCTGAAAAGAATCTCTGCGAGTCTGCTGAACGCCCTTTTTGATAATAAAAGAACAATATCCTAAAGCAAAGATGTTAGCTTCATCCCTGTATCTGACAGGAAGAAACACAATCATGCAATGCAAATAAAATCTGGAACAAAAGGGTAAGATATGGTCATTTCTGAACCAGAGAAAATGATTCAGCAGCCGTAGATTTTTTTTTTGTTTGCACTGCAGTTCTCAGAATTTTCATAATTTACATGACTAAGAGAAGTTTGGCTGCTCAACCTTGTAATTCACAGGGAAATAGCATCTGGCTATTTAGACTGTTATATTGACCTTGGAGAGCTTCCTGTACATACTTTTCTCTTGCAAAAATGCCTATTGCTATCACATAAAGCAAAATAGCAGTGACACTGGTCTTCAGAACATTATACAGCATGAAGTAGAACCCATTCCTGGGACATGCATCCTGTTCACACATAGGACTGGACAGTCACATGACTTGGCAGAATGAGTAGAGTTTTCAGCCACAGCTACACTGTATCTTGAAAGGTGCAAATGTGAACACTACAAAAAGGTATCTATCACCTTCACACATTCCAGCCAAACCACCCTTCTCCCTTACCAGACAGCTACTGGTTTCTATCTCCTCTTATTGTTTTGCTAAAATTATTCTAACAGACTGTGCCTGCTAGGACAGGATGGCTGGAGGTGACTGACTGTGAAACATCTGACTTGTGTTCCGGGTAAGATGGATGAGTGGAGGAGGGAAAGCCACTGGGGCCGGGGACAGTGTCGGTGTGGCACTGGCAGCGGCCATTAGTCACTGACTATCAGCTGGCTGCCTTATTGACAAGGGGTTGGACTGGGCTGGCAAGGCCAGAGAGTAAAAGCACAGTCTCAGCGGGTGCTCAAGGAAATGTGGGGCTGGAAGCAGCTCTGAACAAGCTGACCCCATGTCAGCCAGCAGGTGAGTGACTGCCCACCCACCCGCTCTCAGCAGCACTGGGACAAACATCACTTCTGCAGGCAGCTTCTGCAAGGGCAAGTCAAATGGGAACAGCTGGAAAGGCAGCTGTAACATACACTACTTCTATTCAGCAGCAATTTTCAGACACAGTTTCTGAAAGTACCTACCCCTTCTCCCTGTTTTTCTTTCCAGGATGGACATACTGTATTTTCTGAAGACATCTCCCTTTGGAAGCAACTTTTTACTTTGGGCACTAACTTCACAAGCATCCACCACGTCTTTAGGTCTTTTGGCCCTGGTTCCTGATGCCCTCTGATGCTCTGTCCTTCTCCTTTGCTCGTGTGGGCCTCTGGCTCGATGGGACAGCTGTTTGCCAGTCCTTTCCTCTGAGACCTGTGTGCAGCAGAACAGAGAAGCATCACAGCCCAGAGACTGCCCTGCTCCACACCTGATTTTCAAGGAAGGCTGTGACAGCTGGCACAGCTGTCCTCTGGCAGAGAGCTGTCCTCTCCCCAGCTCTTCCTCTGGCGGCTCTGCCTTTCTCGGTCGAGCTGCATGTGGCCTCCGCACTGTGCCCCTCAGCATGGCACCTGAGTGTACAAACATAACACATGCTTTTTCATACGTATGCTTCATTTGTTCAGCCTGTTTGATTCAGACATGTTGATTCATGCATTTACTTTCCTTGGAGATATTAATACCAGCTCATACATACAGAATGAGAAAGGAAGTAGCAACAGCATTGAAATTGACCTGTAACAGATGTTAGCAAAGATAGTTATAAAGTCTGCCTGGCATATGTCTTTGTTTCTTGGGTGATGTGAGTGGTAGAGAAATAGAGGAGAAAGAGAGAAGGATTGTAAACCTGAGGTGTGTCTGGAAATGAAACAATTTTGTACATTCATTTCTTCTGTCTGAAGAGGAGACATCTAAACTATGAATTACGCTCTGAACCTGAGGAGAAAAAGCTATACCTTTGATTTCTTGCAGAAATGTGCTGAGGTTTCTCTATAGTGAGCAGAAAGCAGACTGTGCTTTCAGAAATAACTGGAGTCAGTTACAAAAGGAACCAACTGTTAGAGTCCAGCTGTCCCAAGGCTGGAGCCTGGTGCTGAAAGGCAAAATGATCAGTAAAAAACCTAGTTTGTATCTCCAATAAAAATAGTTTTAGACCAATGCACAGGTATTTTCCTGTGGTATCTGTGAAAGTACATTTGCGTATTACCAAGGAAAGCATTTATACTTATTAGACGTAAGAGATGCAGTAAATGAATGACTGGTTGTCAAAAATTCCAAGTGGGGGACTCTCTTTTTTCCTTCCCCTTTTCTCCCTTTACTTCTGCAGTTTTCAAATCCAAAAATAATATTATCTAAATAATGAAATTTTGGAATAAAAAGTTCCTGTTCTTCAGATTTCAGAGTATCTTTAACAACAGACACTGCCTAGAGACATTAAGTAATTCAATGTAGATGATGTCATAAAACACTATTGATTAGGTTTTCTTATTCTGTAGGGTCAGGGACAAGTTCTGAAGTATTTCACATGAGACAACTGAGTTTAGGAAAGTTAGAGTAAGAAAACAAACAAAATCCAAGAAGCCAGTTCAAGAAAGCAGGCAGAGCAGCAGAGCTCTTTTTCTCTCCCCTCTCCCCCCGACAAGATTTGCTGTTAAATTTCACGTCTGTAAAAGTAGCTCTTGACTATTTAATGTGGCAGGCTTATAGCAACCAGGTGAACAGTTTGGAAAGCAGAGAGTTTTCATTCTGCAGACATACACACAATAAAATTCTAGCGTGCCCCTGCCCTCAAAATGAGCTAAGGAAAGAGCTGGGTCATTACTGCAGTAGTCTGGGTACTCCCTACCCATCAATGGATGCCTGGTATCTACATTGCAGAGGTTTTTTTTCTTTGTAAGTTTAATTATGAATGGCCAATATATGTGAGCCTTGCCAGCAAGTTCCTCTTTTAATGTGATTTTGCAACCTATTTAAAAAATGAAGTATTACAGCAGGAATAGACACATTTATGATTCGTGAAAACTTTGGGCACAGATTAAGTAGGACACTTCTCAGATTTGGGCTGTGTGCCCCTCCCTATTGTATCAGTTCAGACATATGCTTCAGGATCATAAAATTCAATAGGAATTAAAAACCTGCCAAAATACTTTCCTAAGAGGGCATTCTTCGGGAGCATCGTGCTGAGGACTCTCAAGATAAAAATGCCTGGCTGTCACTTATTGTGGTATTTGTAGTTTCGGATCCCTCAAAACAATCTGCAGCGTGTCCCATGAAGGTCCGTAGTTTTTGGAGCAGAACCTTAGTAACCAAGTGTTTAAGAACACTTTAACATTGATGACAGGTCCCACAGGAATCAAAGCATCACATATTAAAAATTGACTACAGGATATAGGCATTAATAGATGCTTAAGAGCTTTGCTGTGTCCAAGTCTGAGTGTGAGGAATTGTGTTGCTAACGGGGCAGAGGAAGTTTGTTTTCATAGCAATTTGCTTGGAAATGGTCTTCTTAAATAGAGTTCCCTGGCTGAATCAGTAAGTATTTGACTTGGTGCCTAAAACTGCATATCTTAAGAGGGTACTTGTAATCTGCTTTTAACACCCAGGAATTTGAGTATTTGAACAGCCATTCTGCAAACTGCAGCCTGTTGCCTTCCTTACCTCAGAGCTGGCAGTTCAACACAATGAAATGCAGATAAGGTGCTGCTCACATGTACATCTCCATCGCTTACCTTCATTTCCGAAGGCATCCCCAGCTGAAGCACATTATCATGCTGTGCTCATGAGTTAATGATCAGAACTAGATTTGAAGGAGTCACTCCCAGTTAGGCACAGCATAGAGCGTTTCTTCAAAAATTCATTATAAGGATCTGCATGCCATTTTCCATGTGCTTTGAATCAAGCCTTACACACACCTGGTCTCATCCCAGGTGGGGTTCAAATAATCTTGAGACACTGACATCATATCCCTGTGCATATTGCACAAGTTGGTTAGTAATTTCTTGTTCATATTTTCACATATATAGATTTATATTCATATCCCTAGTGACTATGTATATATTGGGCTAGATAGATTACCAGACTCACCTGGGAGGGCATGATTTATGTTTGTATGGATAGCCTTCCTCCAAGGCAACAGTAGTTCCCGAAACATTACAGATATTCATCTCAAAAAGATGTTGCTCCTCCCCCTGGGGAATCCTGTTTTCCACTCTGCTTTGCATGGTAAAACCCACTATTGCTTACAAGCAGGGGAGAAGCTCAAGGAAGATGGTGAAAACTGATCCATGATGGACTTTCTGGATTATTTTCTTTTTTTTAYGGTTAGCCTCTGCAGGGGATGCTACCAACTTCAATTTAATTCACTGTTCTAATTTTCATGCTCTTTAGTTACACATAGATGCTAAATAAATGCATCACAGTGAATCAATTTAGTATATTGGGACTTGAACTACACCTGTTGCTGCAATGGGTATTTAAATATACATAAATAGTAAGTCAAAAGTGATATAAATCAGTAGAACAAATATAGTGGCAAGATACTGTTTTTAACTACATAATATAAACCAGATCCTAAATGACAATGTATCTTTAGGTGTTTGTCTTGGACTGCATTGAGAACCGTTTGGAGACAGAAACTTTCTCTCTTTTCCTGTTCTATCTCCTACAACTCTCTATATTGGTGAATGACCCTTCATAACTTGAAATTTATACTGACAGGTGCATGGCAATCACTTGAAGAGAAAATGGAGGCTGGCAAATTATCTAGAACAACAGAGGTAAAAAACTTGTCCAGCTTAGCACACTCATGAGACCCTCGTCTTGTAACTGTGAATCTTGGAAAAGATAAAACAAAGTCCAAAGCAGAGACTTGCTGTGGTTTCTGCTGAAAGGCAATTCATTTTGAAAAATCATGTACTGTTTTCATTTAGCTTTGCTTACCTAAGAACCCCTTTATGGACACCCCTTTCTGGTGTTGCCTTGCAAGGATATTATGGCTGCTGTTGGAAGAAGTCAGGTAAAATTCCACTGTTCAATGTATTACAGTTGATAGTGACTTCTTTTTATAGAAACAATTGTTATCTTAATATGCAAATATATGGGTAACAGACCTCTCTCACCCCTCCTATTTGTATTCCTTAGTGTCAACTTCAGCTTACAATTGCATTTCTAACTCTCCCTATCATAGAGCACTCCAGTTTCCTCTTTTAAATTTGATTTTGGCAAGCTGTACTTCAAACTCACATTCCTTTTGATGTTGTACACTGTACAAAGTGGACCATTCAATAACGTTTTGGTTTAGACGGTTTCAGGGTTTGCATAAAATAATCCAGACAGAACAAAGAAGGAACCATCCAGGATTCTTATGGCACAGCGATGAATGGATTTTTGCCTGTGGGGAGCTTCTTAATTCATCCAGATTCAGAGGTTCCAGTAGTATTTGGATAATTTCCAGTAGTATCAGGAAATCAGAACTATGCCAGAAATCAGACAGTTTCACTGTGAKTAGCAACAGAACTGGAAGTAGCTCCCATGAGGCAGAGAAACTGAAGCAAAAAAATGGGAGTGAGATAATGTTAATTGGCTCCTTGACATGTTACCATTTCCCGCTGACCCAAATTTCAGATAAGACATTTGAATGTGGATAAAATGTGATAAGCTAGTTTTAGATGAGTTATACAGAAATTATGTTTCTTCATCTACCTACACGTCTTTGCATTTTACCATTAAAAACACTCAKTCTAGATGTATCTACAATTTAAATATTTGAGAGCTTACTATGGATTGAAGTGTTATATAGCGTCAGATTTCTCACCTCTACCATAAGCTCCTTGAGGAACCTGAAGAAGGAGCTATTAAAAGCTACAGTGAGTTGTGTCAGTGTATGAAGATATCTATGTACAATATTAATACATCTCTGAAGTACATCTTCTCCTACCTAGAGAAATTCAGTGGTGAGAGGGAGGGAAACCTCATGAGAAATCACTAAAAAGGATCTGATCCTGGGTGAGAATCAAAGGAAACATCTGGAGATCAGTGCAATCATTTGTAAAATATAACCACCTTCTGGGAATACTTACAACTTTGGAGAAACACTGCATGGATTATGGATGAATGAGAACTTCTAAACAGTAAAGACAATATTAAGAGCAATAATGAAGGTCAGGATGTGCTTGCTTTCTAATTCACCTTAGCCTGTAAACAATGGGCATGGCGGGCTGTTATGCTCAAATTCTTTGGAAATGAGTCCATGGATTCATTGGGTCATGGATCCTAACTGAACTAGGATTTTTGTAGCTCGCTCTTAGTGTATGGAAACATGAATATCCAATGAACATTACTTATACATTGCACTACCTGCTGATTTTAATATAGCAGACTARGGGAAAAAAAAAAAGGAATTTTGAAGGCATCAAGGGAAAAAGTGAGATCAGGACCTATTATATATTACGTGATATCATCATGTATTAAATCACAGCCTCCTTTATCTCTTAAAACAAAACTCAAACTGTCTTGTTTGACAAAACCTTTTTTCCTTCAACTTTATTATCCCCATTCTCCTCGGATGGCCCAGTGGTAGGATAAAATAAAACATGATGCAATGACTGGAAGATTGATCCAGACAAGTGAAAGAATCAAACACAGAATACTGCTTTTTAAATGAGAGCTTTTAAACATTTTCTGCAAGAAGATGCAAAACAGATTATTTAGTTCTTGACTTTTCAGCCATGACCAGGCTGAATATCATCCTCAAAATTTTGCTCCAACTCAGCCAGAATTCATGAACTTGTTCAGGGCACTGGCGGGTGAAACCCTCTGGTCTCTCTTATGTAGAAAGTTCAATTTGATATTACAGTAGTCTCATTTTGGCCTTAAAATCTATTAATATGTTTTCAACCATGTCAAGTGCAATAACTCTTCATACAAAAGGGAATCTCTGTTGCCTTTGTTCTCTTGGCAGTGGACACTGTTCGCTACGATTTAATTTGGCAAATGAGGAATCTACGAGACTGACACATTACTCCTTTTGAGACGGCTCTGTGTTAATTCTGAGAGACTGCCCTCTAGCCAGCCCTGCATTTCTTTCACTACATCTTGCATATAAATATTTTACTGTGCTCCAGTATAAAAGTTTGATAGAATTTGAACTGAGGAAGCATAGATGAGACAAGGATATTCAAGCTTATCTTTATAAAATAAAAATGGTTTTTATCTTGGCTCTCTTACTAAAGCAATTGAGAAGAAAGTGCATTTAGTGCTCTGAGTTTTGGAGGGAGAGATATTTTATATTCTCATATTAATCGGGAAACATGTTTGGATATTATGATATATATCTACTTTATAATGACAAATGGCTGACCTCAGTGGATAACAACACAAGCAATGCCTTCTTTTCCAAAGCCAAAAGGGAGATTGTTAAACTGTTCTGTTCTAACATATCAACTTTAGAAGGTCACACCTTCAGAACATCTTTTCACTAAGACTGAAGTGTCTAGAGGCCAGGCTTTTGTATAAAATTATACTAATTTACTAAATGTCTCTGTGATAAGATTTCTCTCTTTCACAGTGAGCAGAAGAGTGGAAGAAGATAGAAAAGACGGTTTACAAGTAAATTGGTTATGAAATTCTGGGTATTTTGTTGATAGAAAGGAAACAAATTATGACCTTGTAGGTAGCTAAATATACTCCAAGCTTGAAAGTATGGGTTACTGAACTGAAAAATTATATCTTCTTGACTATAATTGCACAGCCCCTAAAATAGCAAAAGGTGTATTTGGAGTGTTGAGTTCCAAGAGTTTGAAAATTAATGATGAAGWAGTGATGTAATTTGGGACCAATATGTTTCAAGATATCAAAATGTGAGACATGTCAGGATTTTTCTAAATAGAAACTGAAAAATGCTACCCACCTTGCAGTTACCATCTCTAAAATAGCCAAAGCTATAAATAGTAATACAAGTTTATGTGCTATCTCCCTTTTAGTAGAAGTTTTAAATGCATTGGCCTTGACACCATACTCATACCTCTGTCACTTAACTTTGTTTTTTCCATTTCCAGAAACAAGATGCCTGTACTGCAAAATTTGTCCATAATAAGCCCTTAAAACATGGTTTATTTTTATCCTAAAAAAGAACTTTAAAAATTCAAGTCACTGTACTTCCCAAACTGCTCAATGCTTTTAACATTCTCCTTTTAGCTTTGCATCATATACAATGAGCATTTCATTTGCCTAATGAAAAACATATTTAAACTAATGAGTACACAGTGTTTTTATTTACATATGCAATTAAAATTTACCACTATTAATAGCTGACAGAGGGGAAGAGAAAGTGTGATTATTCCAGTAAGTGCACACTCTTTCAAGAGGATAGCACTTCACAGGCGGCACTAAAGACAGAGTTTAAGAACTGTCATCAGTGTGGAAAAAAAATTATGCTGAGGTGCATGGTCCATTTCTGAAGACGAAGCCATTAGCACTTCCCCCCACCCTCTATAGAATTAATCATCGCTTTATAGAGCCGCAGCTCCCATTCCTACCCTGTTCCTACGGTTTCCTGGAGGAGCACCGGTGGGCTCTCCCAGCAGGACCCATTTTGTGTTTTATTCTGTGAGAGCAAAGCTGTGGGCATCAGTCAGACCTTCTCAGAGCCCGGTGGGAGGTCGGCTGAGTAAGGGAAAGTGCCGCTCTGCAGACATGCAGGAGRGAAAAATAACACCAACGGGACACAGAGTGAGGCGGGAGGACCAGGGTCACTTGCTGCAGACTGCACAGGAGCGACAAACCTGGAGGTGGGGCTGCCTGCAGCAGGCAGTGGCTACCTGACACCGACACGGAGATGGGCACAGTGGAACGGCATTAATCAAAAGGAGTCAGGGATGCAGAGATCTTTAGCCCACCCCATTCTTCTTAGAAATAGAGTTCAAAGACAAGCATCAGACATCAGCTATCACAGCATGGACAAACATGGCAAAGGGTGCTAAATCTTCCACCTTTCTGCCGTTATCTTTCACAGATGTTACAGAGCCTGCCAGGGGAAAGCAGATTTCTGCTTCAAGCTGCACCATGTGCAAATATGCTCTTSCTGAACAGTGCTGTTACTACAGCACACTCTGTTCTGGCAACTGAGAGTTTTATCAGCAGCACTATAAAGGCACTCAAATTCAATCCTTCCTTACTGAGATGCACTGATAGGCATTTTTGCAAGCATTTTGTGAATGGTGTAATCATAGCTAGGACATGAAAAATATTAGTAATATACATTAAAACAAYCTTATTGCACTTTTACAAGCAGCAATAATTTTGCCTCGATTTGAAACTTTGGGTTGAGTTGCCCATTTTTTAATTTAAAGGAGGACATGTGAAGACACAACAGAGAAAAGATGAAGATTTAATAATAATACATGTACTGAACAGTAGGATTTTTTTTTAAACTGGCATTCTTGATCAAAGCCTTTTCAAGTGGAAAGAGAAACCACAGTTGAAAAACCCTGACTGTAAAAGCATTACCTGCTTATTGCAGCTGAATGTTGGTTACCTTGCAGATGGCTGGCTGCAGTCACTCCATATTTATGGGATGTGTTCCTGTGTGCACTGGGAGAAGAGTTGGCAGTACTGGTACCAGGGCTGATCGAGGTAATCCTGGCTAGCTGGCTTACATAGACACACGGTCCCATACTGCAAGGCAAAAGCGGTTTGAAAGATTGAAAGGATGTGAAAACTCCAAGTCGTAATGTYCAAAGATGAACTGTCACTGCAGTAACTTTCCGAGGTGGACAGCTTTGAAAAAAGGCTAAAACACTGAGAGGTGCATCTGCAGTTCTGAGGGAGAGGTGATTAATGACATTAGTTTTGCACACACAATCTCAGTGCAAATAGCTGGACACAACCATGGCTAAGCACCCCAGACCCTAGCTGGATCACACAGCACACCCCCTGCGCGCTCAGACGCGTGGGTGCAGATTCGGTGCCTGTGACATTGCTGCGTCTCCAGATGGGGCTGTTACAAACGGAGCTGTACGCTACATGGAAATGCAGGATTTCGTTACCTCTTGGAGAAACTTTTCAGTCGTGAAGTTCATTTTAAAAGCTGAGTCAGTTATTTACTACCTGTGTTGTGCTAATGCTCAGCTCCAAGGTGCTGTTGCTGTTTACAGCSTACAAGGAAACAGGAGGAATATCCAATACCAAGAGGAGATTCACTTTTGAGTTACACAAGCTGAAAGAAAATAGGCAAGCAAATCTGTAAACACAGACTAGAGGAATCACCAAGTGCTATGTCCATTATAAAATCAATGCTCTTATTCACAATGCCAGAAGACAGATTCAGGATCCTACACTTAGGTAATAATTTCTCCCTTTCTTCCTTTTCTGTCTTTTTATTCACGGCCGTAACATATGTGTTGGGGGGAGAATAATCAAGAGGATGGCTATGTAAAAATACTGTACTGTGTAAAAGATGCTGTAAATCTCTGATTTGTTTGTCTCTTCCCAATTACACAGTACCATGAAGCATGAGCAGTGCTGTCAGTGCAGCAGAGTCAATATTGCTGTGAAAGACTGAATTATATTCTTTTCCACCTTCTGCTACATTAACAAAATTGCTTGCTAAGTTTTGATTCTAGGACATTTGCAATTTGTAGTAGCTGATGATGATGCATGAAGCAGAAAGAATATGTTGATTTTTAAACTGGATTCAATTGTTACAGTAGGAATATTTTGAAATTATTATTTTCAAACTTAAGATTCATAGTGGAGTGCTCTAACTGTATTAATTATGGAATACTGAGATGTTATTTTAGATTTAATTTTATAACTAATCACTGCATTACAAATGTAGTTATTAGATGGTTCTAGAATCTCTTCCCCTTCTCCCCTCGCAGTTAATTAGTATTTCAAAATTAAATAAATTGTAATGTTATGGTTAAATGACTCAGGTTCTAGATGGCTGTAGGTTATACAGCTGCAGTGCCTTAAGTTCTTGTGACAGTCTGAGCTCTCAGGAGAAGCATTAAAAAGCAGCTCAGTAGGGGCTTTATGCCTAACAATTATTGAGTTCCATTAAAACATATATCTACTGGTTTGAAGAGACACATCTTACAAATTAGTATGAAATGGCTTTCAAAGAGAAAAGAGGTACTCAGTATGTGAAGGTGTTTCAACCCTTGTCCTTCCTTTTCTTTAAGCATATGGATTTTTGTTAGGGTTCCCTCCTCTCCTCCGGAAATTCATTGATGATTTTGCCTTTAAAATTCAGCATAGCTTCACAAGACTCTTTTCCAAAACAACATGTAAAATGTATTGCTAAAATGCAAGGATATTGCACACAAAAATAAACTGGCCAAATAATGTAGCTGCTCTGAATTATTCACAGCTATCTAGCMAGCGTTGTTTGCAATAGAGCAACTAAGTAAACAGGATGGAAAATTAGTTTTGGCATGATTCTAGGAATTAGCATTCTTCATTTCTATGGTAACATTGATAAAAAGTTGTTACTAATAATAATGAAATACATGCAGAATAAAAATAAGTAAGCTAAATAGAAGACTGCTATTGTAAGCTGAAGTGTTTTTCCTTTTTTACTGGGGAACACGTGTACAAGCTTGCACACATCTCCACTTTGGTACAGGCAGACTGATGCATATATTATTAGCTTAGTTTGCCAGCAAGTAAAGACAGATGTTTGATGAATAGATATGTGACCTAGGACAGCTATAGGAAGACTACTAACATGGAAAAATGTATGAAGAGATTGTGCTTGTTTCCCAGGCATTTTGTAGAATCATAGATTCATTACCAACTACTAATGAATCCAGGGTACATTAAAATTTTTGGCAGTTTTTTTCTGACAAGAATGCCCGATAATAAAAACACACAGAAGAAACTTTCTCAACTGAGAAAATTTGCCTAACACATTTAGAGTCTTACATAGAAAATAATTTTCTTTACCTCCAGCTACTAATATAATTATTATCAGTACACATATACATATTTATATATTTTTATTGTTTTATAAATCTGTATCTAGAAAAAAAAATAATTTCACCTTACCAGGGATTCTCAGTTGAAGGAAAATAACAAAAAACCATAATGCAAATCTTACCATCCCTTCCCTTAGCAGAAAATGTGTGAAGGTTCCTGATGATACAGAGGAGAGAAGTCTGATCCCATCATCAAATAAATCAAAATCCATTACAGGGAAACAAGGAAGAGCAGGAAGGATGAAGAATTATAAAACCTCATCTGCATGTTAATCTTTGCCTCAAATACAATCCRAATGTGCAGCAAAGCTCTACGAGCTTTACATAAGCAGGGCTTCTCATTCATTTTCACAGGGTTCTGTATTTTGAAGTTCCAGAYAGAAGGAAAAAACACTGAAAGTTGTCAAATATTTTCAGCTCCTGGGTGGAACTGAATGCCTGATCTGAAAGGCAGATTTAGCAAGATTTCCGGGGCACGCTCAAAAAATACAAATAATTTAGAGACACTGTGTGGGAGATGAAGCATCTAAGTGAACCAGCGGCAGCGAGAGCAGTCAAGGCAAAGTATTGTCTAAATCATCTGGAGGTAAGAATAATACAACACACACTGCAGGTGTGCTAGGGGAGGTATAAACAGCTTTCTGCCAAAGAAAAATACATTTGGACCAAAGATACAGTGTGAAACATGACAAAAGCTGCTGCGAGCAGTGACAGCCAGGGCTGCTAGTGAGTGTGTGTGTCAGCCTGTGCTCCTCAGGTGCCCACCTGCACCTCCCTGTGCTGGCTTGGGCTTTTACTTCTCCTCCTTTTGGGGGCCAGACCCCAACTGTTACCTTAGATGTCCTCAGGTCTGTACAAAGGTTCACACTTGCACTCTGGGTAATGGAATTTGAAAACGCTTTGTCTACAATATTTTTTTTTTTTATAGACTTAATCAGGACTAGAAACAGGAGGCTCCTTTGAGAGCCCCAGGAGAGGGGCTGGGTTACCACTGTGGCTCCCTGTGGAAAGCACCCTGCTTGCCTTGCAAACCAGACACACCCACACAGCTGCTCAATTCAGGGTACAAAGTGAAACGTTGCATAACATGTACTCATTTGGCATGGCTGCATAAAAATCATGAGGTTCTTTAATCCTGCTGGCTATTCCGGTCAGTAGGTATTAGAAGGAATCGTATGACCAGCATCTGATGGTCATCCAGGTCACTCCAGGGTGGACCTGCACCAGGGGGAACACCTGCCTGGACAGCCTGGAGCAGTCGGGTCCCGTGGAAAGAGGCTGTGAGCCCTTGGACCAGATTGGTTTTCCCTAACAAAAAGGGATGTATACGCACCAGTGATAGCACAGCTTGGGGAGGAGCGAAGACTCCTACCTTGCTCCTTGCCTTTCTCATCAAAGAAGTCTTGAGACCAGGAGTTTTGACCTTGGAGATTAAGAAATATCAAATACTGAAGCCATTGGAGACAGAAGTACAGCATCGGAGTCTTGATATTGTCACTCAACTAATCTGATAAGTGCTTGCTTTTTCAGCTGTTATCATTTAGATTATCGTGAACTACTTGACAAACAAGTGCCTGCTTGGAGTTTGAAGGTTTGCCTGGTTTCTCACTCTACCAGAGCATCTCAGCTATCATGGCTATCCCCCAGTTCCCTTTTCACAACAACTGTGACCATGTAAGATCAGAGAAGCTTTATTTCCTTTCTGCCCCTGTCATTGAAAAACAGCCACAGCTGACACAAATGGTAAGAAAATGCTGGCAGCTCTGGGGTGCCTTGAGCTGGCCCTCCTAGCCCAGGCATGTCAGTGGATGTCAAAACCTTGTAGGGATAAAACTTGCAGCAATAACAACTAATTAAACAGGTCCAGTCAAGGTATTTTAGTCTCCATCACTTCCCACCACACATCAGTACCATGTGCCTCATTTCTCACAGTTTCCAATGAAAGGAAACCTTTCCACTTGTTTTCCTGAGAATGCCATCTCCTAAGGAAGATGTTGGGAAAGGCTGCGGAAGCCATGGCTATTAATATCTGAACCGTCTGCAACCAGTATTACTGCGGGATTAAGCTAATTTGGGGAAAAAACCACAAAACTGAAATAATAATCTTTAATTTGCTCMGGGAAAACATTTCAAAAAACCATCCAAAATGCTCTTCGGTGAGGGATTTGGAACATCATTTAGATGCCATGTATGTCACACCAGTTATTTTGGAAATTCAAGCTGTAATTTTCTCTAGTCATAGCTGTACACAAATCAAGATAATTAAAAAATTATAATGCATAAGATATGGGTCTTTCAGGAATGAAGAAAACTAATTTGAAGGGTAATTTTCATAAAAATTAAATAAAGAACAGATTAGAAGATGTGCAATCCATGAAATATTAAAAAGTTTCATTTAGGTACTTGCTATAGGACTTAAGCTTCAAAAAATAATAAAAAAAGGTAATTTCAAAGATTGACTGGCCTCACAGGGTGAGAGACACAAACATTTGGATTATTAGTTCTGACAGGTTTTTCATCTTGTTGTTTCTGCTTCATCCTTTTCCAAAATGCTAATAATTTTTTTCTCTACAGAATCTTTTGACTTGTTCTTAGAATTCCTGATGAGGAGTGGTTTCTATTGAGTTCATTTACACCCTAAGCATGAAAAGACAGAATCCCCTCCCTKTTAGTATCACACCATAAGTAAYGCAAATTTTATTCGCACAGCAAGTCCTAACTGGTGCCTCAAGGGGTCAATATCCTTTGTCAATTTGGCTAATTAGCAAAAACCAAAGCCATATCATAACCCTGGCACTATTTACGTGAAGTACTGAACAAAACCAGACTAACAGGATTGACACAAAAGATAAAGTAGAATCTGTCATCTATCATTTCTGTGTTTTTTCCAAGACTTCTGAATTTGCTCCTTTATACAAGGTGACTGCTTTTGTCCTTGTTTGCACGTCTGTCTCTATACATACTGCTCTAAAAAAATGTTTATTTTTCTGTAGATAATAATCACACTTTAATATTTTGCTACTACAATAATTTTTCTCCAGAGTAGCTCTGTTTATTCCAATTATTTACCCTCCTAAGCACACCATTCTCAGGTGCTTCTTACTAAATGCACTTTTTTCATCACTTCTCAGCTGTGCTTCTCTTGACATATGAACTCCTAAACCTCATGCATTAAAAAATTTCTATTACATCAATGCTTTATTTATAAACACACATTGAAATTGGTACAGARTTACCTTTTCTCTTCCTGTAACCAGCGCCGCCAAGTCTAGATTAATGCTGGGACTTCAGCMCAGAAACACAGCTACAAATCCTTACATCCTAAGTATTTTCTCTTTTTAATCAATTTTGCCTTTAGCCAAAATGGAAGTAATGGAGAGATAAACCTGTCAGATGTAATTTCACTTCTCCAGCTCTTCTGTAGGAAAGCACAGAGCCATGCTGTTCATCAGCGTGGGCATAACTGCTGAGAAGCCTCTGGCCAAAGTCCCTTTTTCAGTGTATCTCTCCTTGCATGTTTTAATTTAAGAAGAGAGTATTAAGATAATCATTTAGATGTAGAACTTTTCCTCATATTCACAGGGAAAGCAAAGATTTCATTGCTTAGCTCTCACAGCATCCTCTGGTCATGCCATTAAACACAGGTCCCAGAACGGGACATTTTTAAGCACGCGTTGAATCACTTTACCAGAACAATACTTTGCCACGATTGCTTTTCTCATATCATTTCTTTTTGCAACTAAAAATCAAAGTTATTCACCAGCTGATATTTACTGAGCCTGACCACTGCTGGAGCCAGCACTAGCAGTGTTACAGAGAACCCTTGAACAGTTAGAGGCCACTGTGGTAAACCACTGGGTAAAYGGAAACCCAGAGAACTGGAACGGCATGCTAAAGAGTTTGAGAAAACTGCTGAAGTGATTTATGAATGAAACCTGGGATTCAAGGGAAGGATCAGCTCACAGTCTTATCAGGCTACTCACGTGAGGAAAAAAAATCCGCTCTTCCAGGTGTATGGGCGACTTGATCTGACAGGGTTGTTTGCAGCCCTGCCTGGCATGTTTTTCGTGTAAGAGCAACTACAGTACCAAAATCCGTGTGCCTGGCTGTCACAGCAAGCACTGCCTGCGGACCCGCCCCGCCCCTGGCACTCCTGCGGCTGTGTGCTCCTGGGGCGAGCACCGATGCTCCTCACAGAGACTGCCCTTCCTCTGGAGTGCAGCGGGGGGGGAACAGGCAAAAAACACATGCAAAAAATCACAAACCTTTTAAACTGTTTTTTCCTTTAAATTCCAAGCTAAATGTGTACCTGGCAGTGATTTGTAAAAATGCTGAAGASGCTGGTACCTCAGGGCAGTCTCTCACTGCTGTGCCTTGCGCTTTGGCACAGACTTCCTGCACTTTGCCAACAGCCCTCTCACTCAGCTTAATCCCTTATCCTGGCAAATCTTAATGTGTGGATCTACGGGACAGACACGTAGGATTTCTCAGTTAGGGCTATGGCATATGTACAGATTTTTCCAGGAGTCCCTTTGAGTCTCCTTTATGGGTGCAGTGCAAGGCAAAGATGCAATGGCAACAACCAGAGTTTCACCCAGTTTATTCACCCTTAAAGAAAACCAAGAAGCTACAGAATGACAAGAAAATAATGTGTGTTTACTGGACTAAAGCCTGGAGATCCTTACTTGGTACAGACAATAGAAGCAGTTTTGTGGTGTGCCAGCCAAGAAAAACATCCGTTGCTCAGCATGGCATCCAGCTAAACTAATCTTTGTTTTCCACGGGAGATGTTTTTGCAATAATTTCAAAGAGCTAAAGGACTTMATTAAGAATCATGCAAGCACTGATCCAGATGTTAAACCTCTCTGTACAATGGGAAGCCCTCTTGGAAAGCAGTAAGGAATAATTGGTCCATTGTTATCTGGTCTTGAGAAAAGAGAGCGGTATTGCCTATTTACTTAATGTTACTATATGGAGGAATTTATTTCACTGTGTACATGCTGYTTGAAATACATTTAATTATAATGGTTTTGTGTAATTAAAGTCTAGGTAAACATTCAATTTCAACCTATTGTAGCACTG